>OX577852.1:0-2500000 GCA_951213275.1 Idaea straminata
CTAACCTAACCTAACCTAACCTAACCTAACCTAACCTAACCTAACCTAACCTAACCTAACCTAACCTAACCTAACCTAACCTAACCTAACCTAACCTAACCTAACCTAACCTAACCTAACCTAACCTAACCTAACCTAACCTAACCTAACCTAACCTAACCTAACCTAACCTAACCTAACCTAACCTAACCTAACCTAACCTAACCTAACCTAACCTAACCTAACCTAACCTAACCTAACCTAACCTAACCTAACCTAACCTAACCTAACCTAACCTAACCTAACCTAACCTAACCTAACCTAACCTAACCTAACCTAACCTAACCTAACCTATACCTAACCTAACCTAACCTAACCTAACCTAACCTAACCTAACCTAACCTAACCTAACCTAACCTAACCTAACCTAACCTAACCTAACCTAACCTAACCTAACCTAACCTAACCTAACCTAACCTAACCTAACCTAACCTAACCTAACCTAACCTAACCTAACCTAACCTAACCTAACCTAACCTAACCTAACCTAACCTAACCTAACCTAACCTAACCTAACCTAACCTAACCTAACCTAACCTAACCTAACCTAACCTAACCTAACCTAACCTAACCTAACCTAACCTAACCTAACCTAACCTAACCTAACCTAACCTAACCTAACCTAACCTAACCTAACCTAACCTAACCTAACCTAACCTAACCTAACCTAACCTAACCTAACCTAACCTAACCTAACCTAACCTAACCTAACCTAACCTAACCTAACCTAACCTAACCTAACCTAACCTAACCTAACCTAACCTAACCTAACCTAACCTAACCTAACCTAACCTAACCTAACCTAACCTAACCTAACCTAACCTAACCTAACCTAACCTAACCTAACCTAACCTAACCTAACCTAACCTAACCTAACCTAACCTAACCTAACCTAACCTAACCTAACCTAACCTAACCTAACCTAACCTAACCTAACCTAACCTAACCTAACCTAACCTAACCTAACCTAACCTAACCTAACCTAACCTAACCTAACCTAACCTAACCTAACCTAACCTAACCTAACCTAACCTAACCTAACCTAACCTAACCTAACCTAACCTAACCTAACCTAACCTAACCTAACCTAACCTAACCTAACCTAACCTAACCTAACCTAACCTAACCTAACCTAACCTAACCTAACCTAACCTAACCTAACCTAACCTAACCTAACCTAACCTAACCTAACCTAACCTAACCTAACCTAACCTAACCTAACCTAACCTAACCTAACCTAACCTAACCTAACCTAACCTAACCTAACCTAACCTAACCTAACCTAACCTAACCTAACCTAACCTAACCTAACCTAACCTAACCTAACCTAACCTAACCTAACCTAACCTAACCTAACCTAACCTAACCTAACCTAACCTAACCTAACCTAACCTAACCTAACCTAACCTAACCTAACCTAACCTAACCTAACCTAACCTAACCTAACCTAACCTAACCTAACCTAACCTAACCTAACCTAACCTAACCTAACCTAACCTAACCTAACCTAACCTAACCTAACCTAACCTAACCTAACCTAACCTAACCTAACCTAACCTAACCTAACCTAACCTAACCTAACCTAACCTAACCTAACCTAACCTAACCTAACCTAACCTAACCTAACCTAACCTAACCTAACCTAACCTAACCTAACCTAACCTAACCTAACCTAACCTAACCTAACCTAACCTAACCTAACCTAACCTAACCTAACCTAACCTAACCTAACCTAACCTAACCTAACCTAACCTAACCTAACCTAACCTAACCTAACCTAACCTAACCTAACCTAACCTAACCTAACCTAACCTAACCTAACCTAACCTAACCTAACCTAACCTAACCTAACCTAACCTAACCTAACCTAACCTAACCTAACCTAACCTAACCTAACCTAACCTAACCTAACCTAACCTAACCTAACCTAACCTAACCTAACCTAACCTAACCTAACCTAACCTAACCTAACCTAACCTAACCTAACCTAACCTAACCTAACCTAACCTAACCTAACCTAACCTAACCTAACCTAACCTAACCTAACCTAACCTAACCTAACCTAACCTAACCTAACCTAACCTAACCTAACCTAACCTAACCTAACCTAACCTAACCTAACCTAACCTAACCTAACCTAACCTAACCTAACCTAACCTAACCTAACCTAACCTAACCTAACCTAACCTAACCTAACCTAACCTAACCTAACCTAACCTAACCTAACCTAACCTAACCTAACCTAACCTAACCTAACCTAACCTAACCTAACCTAACCTAACCTAACCTAACCTAACCTAACCTAACCTAACCTAACCTAACCTAACCTAACCTAACCTAACCTAACCTAACCTAACCTAACCTAACCTAACCTAACCTAACCTAACCTAACCTAACCTAACCTAACCTAACCTAACCTAACCTAACCTAACCTAACCTAACCTAACCTAACCTAACCTAACCTAACCTAACCTAACCTAACCTAACCTAACCTAACCTAACCTAACCTAACCTAACCTAACCTAACCTAACCTAACCTAACCTAACCTAACCTAACCTAACCTAACCTAACCTAACCTAACCTAACCTAACCTAACCTAACCTAACCTAACCTAACCTAACCTAACCTAACCTAACCTAACCTAACCTAACCTAACCTAACCTAACCTAACCTAACCTAACCTAACCTAACCTAACCTAACCTAACCTAACCTAACCTAACCTAACCTAACCTAACCTAACCTAACCTAACCTAACCTAACCTAACCTAACCTAACCTAACCTAACCTAACCTAACCTAACCTAACCTAACCTAACCTAACCTAACCTAACCTAACCTAACCTAACCTAACCTAACCTAACCTAACCTAACCTAACCTAACCTAACCTAACCTAACCTAACCTAACCTAACCTAACCTAACCTAACCTAACCTAACCTAACCTAACCTAACCTAACCTAACCTAACCTAACCTAACCTAACCTAACCTAACCTAACCTAACCTAACCTAACCTAACCTAACCTAACCTAACCTAACCTAACCTAACCTAACCTAACCTAACCTAACCTAACCTAACCTAACCTAACCTAACCTAACCTAACCTAACCTAACCTAACCTAACCTAACCTAACCTAACCTAACCTAACCTAACCTAACCTAACCTAACCTAACCTAACCTAACCTAACCTAACCTAACCTAACCTAACCTAACCTAACCTAACCTAACCTAACCTAACCTAACCTAACCTAACCTAACCTAACCTAACCTAACCTAACCTAACCTAACCTAACCTAACCTAACCTAACCTAACCTAACCTAACCTAACCTAACCTAACCTAACCTAACCTAACCTAACCTAACCTAACCTAACCTAACCTAACCTAACCTAACCTAACCTAACCTAACCTAACCTAACCTAACCTAACCTAACCTAACCTAACCTAACCTAACCTAACCTAACCTAACCTAACCTAACCTAACCTAACCTAACCTAACCTAACCTAACCTAACCTAACCTAACCTAACCTAACCTAACCTAACCTAACCTAACCTAACCTAACCTAACCTAACCTAACCTAACCTAACCTAACCTAACCTAACCTAACCTAACCTAACCTAACCTAACCTAACCTAACCTAACCTAACCTAACCTAACCTAACCTAACCTAACCTAACCTAACCTAACCTAACCTAACCTAACCTAACCTAACCTAACCTAACCTAACCTAACCTAACCTAACCTAACCTAACCTAACCTAACCTAACCTAACCTAACCTAACCTAACCTAACCTAACCTAACCTAACCTAACCTAACCTAACCTAACCTAACCTAACCTAACCTAACCTAACCTAACCTAACCTAACCTAACCTAACCTAACCTAACCTAACCTAACCTAACCTAACCTAACCTAACCTAACCTAACCTAACCTAACCTAACCTAACCTAACCTAACCTAACCTAACCTAACCTAACCTAACCTAACCTAACCTAACCTAACCTAACCTAACCTAACCTAACCTAACCTAACCTAACCTAACCTAACCTAACCTAACCTAACCTAACCTAACCTAACCTAACCTAACCTAACCTAACCTAACCTAACCTAACCTAACCTAACCTAACCTAACCTAACCTAACCTAACCTAACCTAACCTAACCTAACCTAACCTAACCTAACCTAACCTAACCTAACCTAACCTAACCTAACCTAACCTAACCTAACCTAACCTAACCTAACCTAACCTAACCTAACCTAACCTAACCTAACCTAACCTAACCTAACCTAACCTAACCTAACCTAACCTAACCTAACCTAACCTAACCTAACCTAACCTAACCTAACCTAACCTAACCTAACCTAACCTAACCTAACCTAACCTAACCTAACCTAACCTAACCTAACCTAACCTAACCTAACCTAACCTAACCTAACCTAACCTAACCTAACCTAACCTAACCTAACCTAACCTAACCTAACCTAACCTAACCTAACCTAACCTAACCTAACCTAACCTAACCTAACCTAACCTAACCTAACCTAACCTAACCTAACCTAACCTAACCTAACCTAACCTAACCTAACCTAACCTAACCTAACCTAACCTAACCTAACCTAACCTAACCTAACCTAACCTAACCTAACCTAACCTAACCTAACCTAACCTAACCTAACCTAACCTAACCTAACCTAACCTAACCTAACCTAACCTAACCTAACCTAACCTAACCTAACCTAACCTAACCTAACCTAACCTAACCTAACCTAACCTAACCTAACCTAACCTAACCTAACCTAACCTAACCTAACCTAACCTAACCTAACCTAACCTAACCTAACCTAACCTAACCTAACCTAACCTAACCTAACCTAACCTAACCTAACCTAACCTAACCTAACCTAACCTAACCTAACCTAACCTAACCTAACCTAACCTAACCTAACCTAACCTAACCTAACCTAACCTAACCTAACCTAACCTAACCTAACCTAACCTAACCTAACCTAACCTAACCTAACCTAACCTAACCTAACCTAACCTAACCTAACCTAACCTAACCTAACCTAACCTAACCTAACCTAACCTAACCTAACCTAACCTAACCTAACCTAACCTAACCTAACCTAACCTAACCTAACCTAACCTAACCTAACCTAACCTAACCTAACCTAACCTAACCTAACCTAACCTAACCTAACCTAACCTAACCTAACCTAACCTAACCTAACCTAACCTAACCTAACCTAACCTAACCTAACCTAACCTAACCTAACCTAACCTAACCTAACCTAACCTAACCTAACCTAACCTAACCTAACCTAACCTAACCTAACCTAACCTAACCTAACCTAACCTAACCTAACCTAACCTAACCTAACCTAACCTAACCTAACCTAACCTAACCTAACCTAACCTAACCTAACCTAACCTAACCTAACCTAACCTAACCTAACCTAACCTAACCTAACCTAACCTAACCTAACCTAACCTAACCTAACCTAACCTAACCTAACCTAACCTAACCTAACCTAACCTAACCTAACCTAACCTAACCTAACCTAACCTAACCTAACCTAACCTAACCTAACCTAACCTAACCTAACCTAACCTAACCTAACCTAACCTAACCTAACCTAACCTAACCTAACCTAACCTAACCTAACCTAACCTAACCTAACCTAACCTAACCTAACCTAACCTAACCTAACCTAACCTAACCTAACCTAACCTAACCTAACCTAACCTAACCTAACCTAACCTAACCTAACCTAACCTAACCTAACCTAACCTAACCTAACCTAACCTAACCTAACCTAACCTAACCTAACCTAACCTAACCTAACCTAACCTAACCTAACCTAACCTAACCTAACCTAACCTAACCTAACCTAACCTAACCTAACCTAACCTAACCTAACCTAACCTAACCTAACCTAACCTAACCTAACCTAACCTAACCTAACCTAACCTAACCTAACCTAACCTAACCTAACCTAACCTAACCTAACCTAACCTAACCTAACCTAACCTAACCTAACCTAACCTAACCTAACCTAACCTAACCTAACCTAACCTAACCTAACCTAACCTAACCTAACCTAACCTAACCTAACCTAACCTAACCTAACCTAACCTAACCTAACCTAACCTAACCTAACCTAACCTAACCTAACCTAACCTAACCTAACCTAACCTAACCTAACCTAACCTAACCTAACCTAACCTAACCTAACCTAACCTAACCTAACCTAACCTAACCTAACCTAACCTAACCTAACCTAACCTAACCTAACCTAACCTAACCTAACCTAACCTAACCTAACCTAACCTAACCTAACCTAACCTAACCTAACCTAACCTAACCTAACCTAACCTAACCTAACCTAACCTAACCTAACCTAACCTAACCTAACCTAACCTAACCTAACCTAACCTAACCTAACCTAACCTAACCTAACCTAACCTAACCTAACCTAACCTAACCTAACCTAACCTAACCTAACCTAACCTAACCTAACCTAACCTAACCTAACCTAACCTAACCTAACCTAACCTAACCTAACCTAACCTAACCTAACCTAACCTAACCTAACCTAACCTAACCTAACCTAACCTAACCTAACCTAACCTAACCTAACCTAACCTAACCTAACCTAACCTAACCTAACCTAACCTAACCTAACCTAACCTAACCTAACCTAACCTAACCTAACCTAACCTAACCTAACCTAACCTAACCTAACCTAACCTAACCTAACCTAACCTAACCTAACCTAACCTAACCTAACCTAACCTAACCTAACCTAACCTAACCTAACCTAACCTAACCTAACCTAACCTAACCTAACCTAACCTAACCTAACCTAACCTAACCTAACCTAACCTAACCTAACCTAACCTAACCTAACCTAACCTAACCTAACCTAACCTAACCTAACCTAACCTAACCTAACCTAACCTAACCTAACCTAACCTAACCTAACCTAACCTAACCTAACCTAACCTAACCTAACCTAACCTAACCTAACCTAACCTAACCTAACCTAACCTAACCTAACCTAACCTAACCTAACCTAACCTAACCTAACCTAACCTAACCTAACCTAACCTAACCTAACCTAACCTAACCTAACCTAACCTAACCTAACCTAACCTAACCTAACCTAACCTAACCTAACCTAACCTAACCTAACCTAACCTAACCTAACCTAACCTAACCTAACCTAACCTAACCTAACCTAACCTAACCTAACCTAACCTAACCTAACCTAACCTAACCTAACCTAACCTAACCTAACCTAACCTAACCTAACCTAACCTAACCTAACCTAACCTAACCTAACCTAACCTAACCTAACCTAACCTAACCTAACCTAACCTAACCTAACCTAACCTAACCTAACCTAACCTAACCTAACCTAACCTAACCTAACCTAACCTAACCTAACCTAACCTAACCTAACCTAACCTAACCTAACCTAACCTAACCTAACCTAACCTAACCTAACCTAACCTAACCTAACCTAACCTAACCTAACCTAACCTAACCTAACCTAACCTAACCTAACCTAACCTAACCTAACCTAACCTAACCTAACCTAACCTAACCTAACCTAACCTAACCTAACCTAACCTAACCTAACCTAACCTAACCTAACCTAACCTAACCTAACCTAACCTAACCTAACCTAACCTAACCTAACCTAACCTAACCTAACCTAACCTAACCTAACCTAACCTAACCTAACCTAACCTAACCTAACCTAACCTAACCTAACCTAACCTAACCTAACCTAACCTAACCTAACCTAACCTAACCTAACCTAACCTAACCTAACCTAACCTAACCTAACCTAACCTAACCTAACCTAACCTAACCTAACCTAACCTAACCTAACCTAACCTAACCTAACCTAACCTAACCTAACCTAACCTAACCTAACCTAACCTAACCTAACCTAACCTAACCTAACCTAACCTAACCTAACCTAACCTAACCTAACCTAACCTAACCTAACCTAACCTAACCTAACCTAACCTAACCTAACCTAACCTAACCTAACCTAACCTAACCTAACCTAACCTAACCTAACCTAACCTAACCTAACCTAACCTAACCTAACCTAACCTAACCTAACCTAACCTAACCTAACCTAACCTAACCTAACCTAACCTAACCTAACCTAACCTAACCTAACCTAACCTAACTAACCTAACCTAACCTAACCTAACCTAACCTAACCTAACCTAACCTAACCTAACCTAACCTAACCTAACCTAACCTAACCTAACCTAACCTAACCTAACCTAACCTAACCTAACCTAACCTAACCTAACCTAACCTAACCTAACCTAACCTAACCTAACCTAACCTAACCTAACCTAACCTAACCTAACCTAACCTAACCTAACCTAACCTAACCTAACCTAACCTAACCTAACCTAACCTAACCTAACCTAACCTAACCTAACCTAACCTAACCTAACCTAACCTAACCTAACCTAACCTAACCTAACCTAACCTAACCTAACCTAACCTAACCTAACCTAACCTAACCTAACCTAACCTAACCTAACCTAACCTAACCTAACCTAACCTAACCTAACCTAACCTAACCTAACCTAACCTAACCTAACCTAACCTAACCTAACCTAACCTAACCTAACCTAACCTAACCTAACCTAACCTAACCTAACCTAACCTAACCTAACCTAACCTAACCTAACCTAACCTAACCTAACCTAACCTAACCTAACCTAACCTAACCTAACCTAACCTAACCTAACCTAACCTAACCTAACCTAACCTAACCTAACCTAACCTAACCTAACCTAACCTAACCTAACCTAACCTAACCTAACCTAACCTAACCTAACCTAACCTAACCTAACCTAACCTAACCTAACCTAACCTAACCTAACCTAACCTAACCTAACCTAACCTAACCTAACCTAACCTAACCTAACCTAACCTAACCTAACCTAACCTAACCTAACCTAACCTAACCTAACCTAACCTAACCTAACCTAACCTAACCTAACCTAACCTAACCTAACCTAACCTAACCTAACCTAACCTAACCTAACCTAACCTAACCTAACCTAACCTAACCTAACCTAACCTAACCTAACCTAACCTAACCTAACCTAACCTAACCTAACCTAACCTAACCTAACCTAACCTAACCTAACCTAACCTAACCTAACCTAACCTAACCTAACCTAACCTAACCTAACCTAACCTAACCTAACCTAACCTAACCTAACCTAACCTAACCTAACCTAACCTAACCTAACCTAACCTAACCTAACCTAACCTAACCTAACCTAACCTAACCTAACCTAACCTAACCTAACCTAACCTAACCTAACCTAACCTAACCTAACCTAACCTAACCTAACCTAACCTAACCTAACCTAACCTAACCTAACCTAACCTAACCTAACCTAACCTAACCTAACCTAACCTAACCTAACCTAACCTAACCTAACCTAACCTAACCTAACCTAACCTAACCTAACCTAACCTAACCTAACCTAACCTAACCTAACCTAACCTAACCTAACCTAACCTAACCTAACCTAACCTAACCTAACCTAACCTAACCTAACCTAACCTAACCTAACCTAACCTAACCTAACCTAACCTAACCTAACCTAACCTAACCTAACCTAACCTAACCTAACCTAACCTAACCTAACCTAACCTAACCTAACCTAACCTAACCTAACCTAACCTAACCTAACCTAACCTAACCTAACCTAACCTAACCTAACCTAACCTAACCTAACCTAACCTAACCTAACCTAACCTAACCTAACCTAACCTAACCTAACCTAACCTAACCTAACCTAACCTAACCTAACCTAACCTAACCTAACCTAACCTAACCTAACCTAACCTAACCTAACCTAACCTAACCTAACCTAACCTAACCTAACCTAACCTAACCTAACCTAACCTAACCTAACCTAACCTAACCTAACCTAACCTAACCTAACCTAACCTAACCTAACCTAACCTAACCTAACCTAACCTAACCTAACCTAACCTAACCTAACCTAACCTAACCTAACCTAACCTAACCTAACCTAACCTAACCTAACCTAACCTAACCTAACCTAACCTAACCTAACCTAACCTAACCTAACCTAACCTAACCTAACCTAACCTAACCTAACCTAACCTAACCTAACCTAACCTAACCTAACCTAACCTAACCTAACCTAACCTAACCTAACCTAACCTAACCTAACCTAACCTAACCTAACCTAACCTAACCTAACCTAACCTAACCTAACCTAACCTAACCTAACCTAACCTAACCTAACCTAACCTAACCTAACCTAACCTAACCTAACCTAACCTAACCTAACCTAACCTAACCTAACCTAACCTAACCTAACCTAACCTAACCTAACCTAACCTAACCTAACCTAACCTAACCTAACCTAACCTAACCTAACCTAACCTAACCTAACCTAACCTAACCTAACCTAACCTAACCTAACCTAACCTAACCTAACCTAACCTAACCTAACCTAACCTAACCTAACCTAACCTAACCTAACCTAACCTAACCTAACCTAACCTAACCTAACCTAACCTAACCTAACCTAACCTAACCTAACCTAACCTAACCTAACCTAACCTAACCTAACCTAACCTAACCTAACCTAACCTAACCTAACCTAACCTAACCTAACCTAACCTAACCTAACCTAACCTAACCTAACCTAACCTAACCTAACCTAACCTAACCTAACCTAACCTAACCTAACCTAACCTAACCTAACCTAACCTAACCTAACCTAACCTAACCTAACCTAACCTAACCTAACCTAACCTAACCTAACCTAACCTAACCTAACCTAACCTAACCTAACCTAACCTAACCTAACCTAACCTAACCTAACCTAACCTAACCTAACCTAACCTAACCTAACCTAACCTAACCTAACCTAACCTAACCTAACCTAACCTAACCTAACCTAACCTAACCTAACCTAACCTAACCTAACCTAACCTAACCTAACCTAACCTAACCTAACCTAACCTAACCTAACCTAACCTAACCTAACCTAACCTAACCTAACCTAACCTAACCTAACCTAACCTAACCTAACCTAACCTAACCTAACCTAACCTAACCTAACCTAACCTAACCTAACCTAACCTAACCTAACCTAACCTAACCTAACCTAACCTAACCTAACCTAACCTAACCTAACCTAACCTAACCTAACCTAACCTAACCTAACCTAACCTAACCTAACCTAACCTAACCTAACCTAACCTAACCTAACCTAACCTAACCTAACCTAACCTAACCTAACCTAACCTAACCTAACCTAACCTAACCTAACCTAACCTAACCTAACCTAACCTAACCTAACCTAACCTAACCTAACCTAACCTAACCTAACCTAACCTAACCTAACCTAACCTAACCTAACCTAACCTAACCTAACCTAACCTAACCTAACCTAACCTAACCTAACCTAACCTAACCTAACCTAACCTAACCTAACCTAACCTAACCTAACCTAACCTAACCTAACCTAACCTAACCTAACCTAACCTAACCTAACCTAACCTAACCTAACCTAACCTAACCTAACCTAACCTAACCTAACCTAACCTAACCTAACCTAACCTAACCTAACCTAACCTAACCTAACCTAACCTAACCTAACCTAACCTAACCTAACCTAACCTAACCTAACCTAACCTAACCTAACCTAACCTAACCTAACCTAACCTAACCTAACCTAACCTAACCTAACCTAACCTAACCTAACCTAACCTAACCTAACCTAACCTAACCTAACCTAACCTAACCTAACCTAACCTAACCTAACCTAACCTAACCTAACCTAACCTAACCTAACCTAACCTAACCTAACCTAACCTAACCTAACCTAACCTAACCTAACCTAACCTAACCTAACCTAACCTAACCTAACCTAACCTAACCTAACCTAACCTAACCTAACCTAACCTAACCTAACCTAACCTAACCTAACCTAACCTAACCTAACCTAACCTAACCTAACCTAACCTAACCTAACCTAACCTAACCTAACCTAACCTAACCTAACCTAACCTAACCTAACCTAACCTAACCTAACCTAACCTAACCTAACCTAACCTAACCTAACCTAACCTAACCTAACCTAACCTAACCTAACCTAACCTAACCTAACCTAACCTAACCTAACCTAACCTAACCTAACCTAACCTAACCTAACCTAACCTAACCTAACCTAACCTAACCTAACCTAACCTAACCTAACCTAACCTAACCTAACCTAACCTAACCTAACCTAACCTAACCTAACCTAACCTAACCTAACCTAACCTAACCTAACCTAACCTAACCTAACCTAACCTAACCTAACCTAACCTAACCTAACCTAACCTAACCTAACCTAACCTAACCTAACCTAACCTAACCTAACCTAACCTAACCTAACCTAACCTAACCTAACCTAACCTAACCTAACCTAACCTAACCTAACCTAACCTAACCTAACCTAACCTAACCTAACCTAACCTAACCTAACCTAACCTAACCTAACCTAACCTAACCTAACCTAACCTAACCTAACCTAACCTAACCTAACCTAACCTAACCTAACCTAACCTAACCTAACCTAACCTAACCTTTTTTTTTTTTTTTTTTTTTTTTTTTTTTTTTTTTTTTTTTTTTCACGTGAGGAAAATGCATTGAACTGCATCCCCACCGTCCCGGGGGCGGTGCGGTGGGGTATGTGGGGCTCTCCGGCCGTGAAGCGGCCGGCCTACCCACTAAAAACCTCACGATGTCCATTCTCGCCGCCATGTGCCAGGGGTAGCAGGACCGCTCGCGCTTAACTGCTACTACCCCCGACGACGGCTGGCCTCGGCAGGCCTCCTCTCAGAAAAAACCCCTTGAAGGGGAAAAAATCCCTCGCGAGAGGCGGCGTGGACACGCCGCCGCCATCTCGGGCTCCTGTGCTGGCGACAGACCCCCCCGAGTCTGCCGCCACGAGCCATTTAGGGTGGCAGGTGGTCATTTCTGACCACGCGCCTGGAGCGCTGAGGGCGCTGCGTCCCCCGCAGCAGCTCGCGCGCTCTCTCGTCAGTCTCCTTGACCGACATAACAGCTTCGCAGAAATGACGCATCGCCTGCCAGGACTCGTCGCTGCCGACCATGGCCGAAACCACGGCCGGCAACGAGAGATCCTGGCCAATCACTGCCATCAATACCCTTCTTGGTTCCGCCCAAGCCGGGCAAATCTCCAGGGTATGTTCAACGGTGTCACAACTGCAGCTGCAGTGGTGGCACCGCTCATTGTCCTCTCTTTGTATCCTACACAGGTACTTACCGAAGCAGCCGTGCCCGGTAAGCACCTGTGTAAGACGGAAGCTTATGGCCCCGTGGTCCCTATCAATCCACTCCAACAGAACGGGCCGAATTGCATCTACTGTTATGCGGCCGTATCCCGGCCGCGTCAACCGCGACTCCCACTCCGCCATGAGAATCTGGCGAAGCTCTGCCCGGCGTCCCTCCACCTCCCTGGGCGCCGGGCGGTCGCCCCGACTTCGCGCCTCCTCGCGCCACTCGTAGAGCGACGCGAGGGATTTCGCCTCGAGATCCCACGGCGGAGATCCGGCGAGCACACGGGCCGCGTCACCCGCTATGGTGCGGTATCCCCGCGTCACCCTGATGGCCATCAGCCTCTGCACTTGCAGAAGTTTGCCGATGACGCCATCAGGGATGTTCGCGGCCCACACCGGGGCACCGTAAAGCGCCATTGAGCGGATAACGCCCATGTAAAGTCGTCGCGTAGCGACGTTTGGTCCACCGATATTTGGCAGGAGCCTGGAAAGTGCCCCTGCCGCTCCCACCAACTTCGGCGCCAGCTTATCAAAGTGCGCTACGAAGGTCCATCTGCTATCCAAGATCAATCCTAAATATTTTAGAGTGGACCCGATCGGTATTCGGACTCCTCCAACGATCAGGTGGTAGTCGGGTGGCAGGCGAGTACGAGGGCCATAAAAACACATGGCCTCCGTCTTCCCCAAGGCCACCTCGAGACCCAATCGCCGGATTTTGTCCACCACGTGGGCCACCCCAGCCGTCGCCAGTATGGCTGCTTCGCGGCACGTCCTCCCTCTAGCGGTCACTAACGTGTCGTCAGCGTAACACGTAACGCTGAGGTTCCTGAGTAATGCGCCGCGAAGCACCCAGTCGTATCCAAGGTTCCACAGGAGCGGCCCAAGGACCGACCCCTGTGGAACTCCACAGGTCATGCGCCACCGTTTGAATCCCGATTGGGTGTCGAAAACGACCTCTCTGTCAGTGAGGTAGGCCTCTACCGTCCTCCGTAAGTAATCCGGTACGCGATGGTACCGGAGAGCCTCCCGAATGCAAGTCCAAGGGAGAGTGTTAAAAGCGTTGGCGATGTCAAGAGACACCGCCAACAACACATCTCCCTCGGACACGGCCTCATCCGCCAGCGACTTCACATGGAGGATCGCACCCACGGTCGACCGTTCCCTCCGAAACCCGAACTGGTTTGCCGAGAGATCCGGTCCAGTCCGAGTGAGGTGGCTGACGATGCGTGCAGCAATGATGCGCTCAAAGAGCTTGCACGCCTCGTCCAGCAGAACGATCGGCCGGTACGCCGACGGTGACTCCTCCGGTCTGCCCTCCTTCTTCAACAGCACTAGGCTGCCGACCCTCCACCGAGCGGGAAATTCTCCCCGTTCGAAGCAAGAGGTGAACAACTTTCTTAGATGGTCGCCCAGATGTCTTGAGGCCAGAACCAACGCGCGCCCCGGTATGCCATCAGGCCCAGGGGCGGTGTTCTTGGCACTGAGACGCCGGACGACCATCTTCAGTTCGGGAACTGTCACCTCAGTGGACTCCTCATTCTCCTCTTGCGATGCCGGCTCTGTCCAGCCGCTTCAACGCCCACCTGGGGCGGTCCACCCTGACTGAAGGGTTGGAGGTCTGGGTACGAATCTCGAACCGGATGTACCGGTGGTCCGAGAGAGATTCCACCCCCTCAACAACCCTCCAGTCTAGCACCCTGGGTACGAGGGCAGGGCTGGCAAACGTGACATCCACGATCGACTCGCCCTGCCAACGAACACAGGTGCTTATCGACCCCCGGTTTAGGACTGTGAGGCCAACGGCGTCGACCAAACCCTCCAAGAGCACTCCTCTTGAAGAAGTGTGTGCACTACCCCATCTGGTGGACCACGAGTTTAAGTCCCCCAGTAGAAGAGCCGGGCAAGGTTGTGTGCGGTCCAGAAGGTCCCCTACCTCGCCCAGAAAGGACTCGAACTCGGAGTCCCGTCTGTTTGGCGAAAAGTACACCCCGACGATGATTATGTCTCTCCACTTCACCGCGACGTAGCCCACGCCGCGGGCAATGACCTTCAGGGGTGGCACACACAGGGCACTCGATGGGATGATGGCAACGAGAGCCGCCGTGTCCACAATCCAGTTGCTCCGAGGTGGAATCCAGTAGGGTTCCGCCACCACAGCCACCTCAATGTCCCATTCCGCTAGTGACGCCACCAGCATGTCCTGCGCTGGACTGCAGTGGTTGCAGTTTATCTGCAAGAATTGATGTTTGAGGTCGTTAGCCATTAGGGGCACTCGATGTCAATATCCACCTCATCCATCGCCTCACTGGAAGCCACAGGTGCTTCGGAGACGGCCGGGCAGGCTACAGCTGGGCGCGGCGTTGCGCTCACTGTGGTCTTACTCTTGGACAGCTTTGGGTCCTTGCAGGCTTTTGTGCCTACTTTGTGGTTCGCCGGGAGTTTTGCCGCTGCACACAGTGCACAATGCAGGGCAGACGAGCATTGACTAGCCCTATGGCCGGGTTGTGCACATTGGTAACAGAGGTCACTCCTGTCAACCTCCGATGTGCATGTTACCCTCACGTGGCCAACCTCTAAGCAGCGGAAGCAGCGCTGCGCTCTGGGCTGCAGCAGTCTAACCCTTGCTGATACCCAGCCGACGAGTAAGCGGCCCTGATCCGCTACCTTCTTCGCTGCAGTCACCGGGCAGCGCACCCACGCTGAACCCATTCCACCAGAGTCTCGGCGAATATCACCGGCCTTGACTTGCTCCGAAGAGCAGCCCCCACCTTGAGCAATAGCCGCCGCTAGTTCCTCTGCTGACACCGAGTCATCCAAGCCGCTTACGCGGAGCTCAGCAGTCGCAACCGGTCTGTGTACTCTGACGCGTTCGGCGGTCAGAGTTTCCCTGATTTTTTCGGCCAATGCATCAGCCATTTCGTTTTTGGCCGCTCCAGGAACCTTAATAATTCGGGCTCCTGTCGCGGTCTTGTCTATGCGGAGACCTTCAATGCCCATCGCACGCCAATCAATTCTTGATTTGGCGTCGGAGAGCACTGCCGCATATGTTTCACCTTTCTTCTCAGCTTCTGGCTGCAAGGTCACAACAATAGCCGCGGTTTTATGAACCCGAAGCCTTGGCTTCTTGGCTTTATCACTCGTTTGAGAGCGCTCCTTCTTCTTTGTAGGCGTCTGCTTGCCATTTTTACCGACCGTTACCCAGGCTCCAGAAGACCCAGTCGTCGGTTTGGCCGAAGGGCCAGGGACAGCAGTAACTGGCTGTACAGGTCCATCTTTGGCCGATTTGGCCTTCTTTCCTCTCTTTGCCTTCCTCTTACCCTCAGGGCCATTTGGCCTTGTGGCAGGTCCAGCCAACGGCACCGACTCTGAGACCTCAAGCTGAGGTGGGGACAGACTCTTAGCTCTGGCCGCCAAAGGAGGGCGGACGATTGGAGCCGGAGGGAGTCTTTCCTCCAACACCTGGAGGCGGGCGTTCATCATGGTCCCTATCTCTATCATTAGGGACCGCTTGAGCTCTTCCACGATGTTTGTCTCCGTGACTGCGACGGACTGTACCTCTACTCCAGCAGACTGGCCAGGCAATGGGTGGCTGTTTTGGACCCTTGCCATTTCCACACGAATGGAGGCGATCTCTTTGCGGAGCTCCGCCATCTCTTTCTTCATACTGGCATTTTCTGCCTGTAGGAGAGCAGTCTCCTCCGACGTTGTTCTTTGGCTCAGCTCCTCTACCACGTTGGCAACACTGAGCGCAGCGTCCTTGAGGTAGCGTATGAACCTACCGTTCAAATTTTTGCTGTTTTCAGCAACATAGTTGATGGAGGTCAGATCTCCAGTTATGCGCTCAATGAGCGCTGGCGTGGTCTGTTTCTCTACCGGGACGTGAACCACTGCTTCTTCTTCTGAGTCACTTTTCTTATATTCCGACCTAGTCGGAAATTTTAAGCGCAACTCTCGAGCGACATTTGCCGCAGCGACTATGTCCTTTTCCGCCTCAAGCCTCATTTGCTGCTTTTCTGCCTCTAGCAGCTTCTGTTTGGCCTGCGCTAGGCCGACATACTCCCCGGTAGATGGAGGACGGCCGCGTCCTCGAACCTTGTTGTTTGGGGTGGCTGGCGATTTGCCTCCCCACTCTTCACCACTAGAGCCGTCGCTATGCGGCCTTTTTTGCGCCTTAGCGCTGTCACGGCTAACGGCAGATCTATAGCCTGAAACCGAGACATTGTCGGCACTGGAGGAGTCCGACAAACACAGTTGCCTCTCCAAACTCGACTCCTCACTACGCAGTCTCTTCTCCACCTCATCTGTGCTAAGGCGGTTAAGCCTTACGACTGCGACCGGGCTTCTCGACTTTGCCCGCACTTCCATCTCAGATCCACTGGACCCATCCGCCGTCTTCTCTGTCTTCCGTCCTAACTCACGCCTACTACGTCTCTCCTTCTTCCCACTCTGTTTCTCCTTCACAACTTCAATTTGGTTTTTGTTTTTTAAGTATTCCATAACATTCCCACGAGTATGGAACGAAACAAAAGTCCACCCGGGTAGTGCGTCCTTACCACGGGTAAGCCTTTATTTTGGTAACCCAAGAGGGGGGCGGCAGGTGCCCTCCTGGGAGGCAGTAGCGACCGACACGACGAGCGAGGCGGACCATTCAGCGCACAAGCGGCACTGACTGGACCGTCCCGCCCGACACCCTGGCCGATCTTGAAGGCTTCGCGCTGCCATTCCGCTTGCCACACAGGGTTTTTTATTTAAAAGTGGTATGCTCCACTTTGTTTTTTATTGAGGTTGGCTCCTCGCGGCCCGGCCAATTAAGGCAAGACCTCCGGTCCCGAGCACGCTCAAGGGATAA
Source organism: Idaea straminata (assembly GCA_951213275.1). Classification (NCBI taxonomy): domain Eukaryota; kingdom Metazoa; phylum Arthropoda; class Insecta; order Lepidoptera; family Geometridae; genus Idaea; species Idaea straminata. The sequence goes on from OX577852.1 coordinate 18,277, forward strand.
CGGGCCCTCACCCCCCTCACTTTCGCGAAGGGGTCCCTAAGCTACGTGCACCGGCCAATCAAGGCAAGCGCACCCCCACCCTGTGTGTAGTGTAAGTGTTGTGTGGTGTACGTGTGTGTGATTGGTTCGGCCAAGCCGATGGTAAAAGCCCACCGACGAGGACGAACCAATGTGTGTGTGTGTGATGTCGATGGTCCCCTAAAGAGAACCACCGACAACGAGTGTATGTATAGTGTACCTACAATGCCGGACCATTGGCCAGCGCCGATCAATGGAAACGAGAAACTTCTCTTCGATTGATCGACGCTGTTTCCACCCACGCCACGAGGAGGCTGTCCGACTGGTGGGCAACCTAACCTAACCTTTTTTTTTTTTTTTTTTTTTTTTTTACGAGGGGAAATGCAGCCTTATGCACCGTCCTGCCACTCCGGGGGGGAGCGGCAGGGATGTGTGGGGCTCCCTCTGGCCTGTGATGGTAGGCGGCCAGAGGTTTACCCACTAAAACCCCTCGGTGTCCAGTCACACCGCGTTGCTAGAGCGCACAGGAACCGTTGCGGATGACATCTATGCGCTCTGGCAGCGGTTGGTCCCGTCGGACCCCATCTCCAAAAAACCCCTTGTCGGGGAAAAACCCTCTCGAGAGGCGGCGTGGACACGCCGCCGCCTTCTCGGGCTCATTTATTGGCGACGGACCCCCCCGAGTCCGCCGCTGAGAGCCATTTAAGGTGGCAACAGGTCATTTCTGACCTGTCGCCTTGAGCGCCTGGGGCGCTGGGTGCCGCGGAGGAGTTCGCGCTCTCTCTCCGCGGACTCCTTGGCACCCATAACCTCCTCGCAAAAGCGGCGAGTCGCTTGCCAAGCGTCGTCACTGCCGACCATGGCCAAAACTACGGCCGGCAGCGACAAATCCTGCCCTATCACCGTCACAAGAGATTGCCGTTGCTCCTCCCAGGCCGGACAGAATTCCAACGTGTGTTGAGCGGTGTCGGAGCTGCAGCCGCAGTGGTGACACCGCTCGTCACTTTCCCGCTGTATTCGACACAGGTACCTTCCGAAGCAACCGTGTCCGGAAAGCACCTGTGTCAAATGAAAGCTTAGCGCCCCGTGGTTTCTGTTAAGCCACTCATCTAGTACGGGCCTTACAGCCTCGATAGTCCTGAGACCGTACCTCGGCTCCTGCAGCCGCGTCCGCCACTCCGCTACCTGGGCCTGGCGAAGAACATCCCGACGCTCCTCCACCTCCCTGAGCGCCGGGCGGTCACCCCGACTCCGCGCCTCCTCACGCCACTCGTACAGCGACGCGAGGGATTTCGCATCGAGGTCCCATGGCAGAGACCCAGCCAGGACGACGGCTGCTTCCCCCGACACGGTGCGGTATGCTCGCGTGATTCTGATGGCCATCAGCCTCTGCACGCGCAAGAGTGTACTGATGACGCCATCAGAGACACATGCAGCCCACACCGGGGCGCCGTAAAGACCCATCGAGCGCAACACTCCCATATATAGACGTCTCGTCGAAGCATTTGGACCACCTAGGTTTGGCAAGAGCCGGGCAAGAGCACCCGCCGCTCCAACCAGCTTCGGCGCCAAACGGCCGAAGTGCGCCCTGAAGTCCCAGTTGCTGTCGAGGACAAGGCCGAGGTATTTTAACGTCGGCTCGACAGCAACACGGGTTCCGCCAATGACTAGATGGAAGTCACGGGGTGGCTTATTACGCGGACCGTAGAAACAGATCGCCTCCGTCTTGCCTAGGGCGACCTCAAGCCCCAAGCCTCGGATGCGCTGCACAACGTGTGCCACTCCCGCCGTCGCCAGAATGGCTGCCTCACGGTGCGTTCTCCCCCTGGCAGTAACGAGCGTGTCGTCGGCGTAACACGTCACGCCAAGGTTTGGAAGAAAGGCACCGCGAAGCACCCAGTCATAACCAATGTTCCACAGGAGTGGACCGAGGACCGACCCCTGTGGAACGCCGCAGGTCATGCGCCACCGCCGCCACCCATCCTGCGTCTCGTAGGCGATCATCCTCTCGGACAAATACGCCTCGAGGATGCGCTGCAGGTACTCGGGTACGCGGTGGTAGCGAAGGGCCTCCCTCACGCACGCCCAGGGAAGCGTGTTAAAAGCGTTGGCGATGTCGAGTGACACCGCCAACAGCACTTCTCCAGCCGCGACGGCTTCTTCTGCAAGTGCCTTAACCCGGAGAATAGCACCAACGGTCGATCGTTCTCTCCGAAACCCGAACTGGTATTCCGATAGGTCCGGCCCGGTCCGGGTGAGGTGGCTGACAAGGCGTGCGGCAATGATGCGCTCAAAGAGCTTGCACGCCTCGTCCAGCAGAACGATCGGCCGATACCCCGATGGAGAGTCTTCTGGCCTGCCCTCCTTGCGGAGAAGAACAAGGTTGCCTGTTTTCCACCGAGTAGGGAACTGTCCTTGCTCGAAACAGGCGGTAAACAGTCTCCTCAGACGGTCGCCTAGCTCTCTCGAGGCCAGAACCCACGCGCGACCCGGTATGCCATCCGGCCCAGGTGCGGTGTTCTTAGCACTGAGGCGCCGGACGACCATCTTAATCTCTGCGGTGGTTACTTCAAGGGAGCCCTCCTCCTCCTGGGTCGTTGGCTCCGAGGGTGGTGGAGGAGCCATGTGCGGTGGAATGTGGTCTTCCCTCTGCGGGAAGAGCACCGCGACGACCTCTGAGACGAAATGTGGCTCAAGCGTCTGAGTTAACGGAGGAGCCCACGGTTTGAGCTTGTCCCTAGCCAAACGGTAGGGACGCCCCCATGGGTCCTCACTCAAAGACGCGAGCATTTCGTCCCTTGCGCGGTCCTTAGCGGCTGCAATGGCCGCTTTCAGGGCCTCCTTGGCGGACTTGTAGGCGGCGTGCAGCCGATCTCCCACAGGGTCCACGTCATCCGGCGAATGCGGGCGACCGCGTCGATGACTCCGATGTCGGGTGTACGGGCGTCGCGCTTCTACGCAGGCGGCGCGCAGGGATGCAATATCCGCGCTCCACCAGTACACCCGTCTCGATGGACCTCGCGACTTGACCCGGGGCATCGACGCGTCACAGACGCTCGTCATTGCCTCCGTGAGCCGTTCCGCTTCCAAGTTGACATCGTCCAGGGTATCCGGCACGGGCACCCACGCCTGGACGATAGCGGCAACCTAACCTAACCTAACCTAACCTAACCTAACCTAACCTAACCTAACCTAACCTAACCTAACCTAACCTAACCTAACCTAACCTAACCTAACCTAACCTAACCTTTTTTTTTTTTTTTTTTTTTTTTTTTTTTTTTTTGTTCGTGAGGAAAATGCATTAAACTGCATCCCCACCGTCCTGGGGGCGGAGCGGTGGGGTATGTGGGGCTCTCCGGCCGTGAAGCGGCCGGCCTACCCACTAAAAACCTCACGGCGGCCTTCCTCAGGCATCTAGGGGGGTCCCGGGATCGCTTAAGCGCACCGGAACCCTCCCGCCTTCGCCCCCCCAATTACTTAGGGGGGCCCTCTCCCGGGGGAGCCTGGCAGAGGCTCAACCCCGCAGGGGAACGCCGTTTCGATCCACGCCGTGTAAAGATGGCGCGGAGCGAGACGGGGCCCCCTCGACGACACCACCCGCCGCACCGGCGGTGTCATCCCGGGCCGCTACCACGGGCACATCAACCCCAACGATGTACCCGCACGCAAGCCCGGCGCGGCGGCTAGCCAAGCTATGTGGCCCGCCGCCGCCTCCTTCGAGCGGGATCGGCTCTCTCCCGATCCCGCTCGGCGCTCTCCTTCTGGAGCATTACTGCCTCGCAGAAGGAGAGCGCTGCCTCCCAACCCTCCTCACTCTCCAGCATGGCAGCGACCAATGCTGGAGGGGACAGATCTCGCCCGATGACGTCGACCAGGACTCGACGCTCAGACTCCCACGCGGGGCAGTCTTCCAGCGTGTGCTGGGCGGAGTCCCGGTCGGAAGCGCAATGGTGGCACTGTGTCGTTTCCTCCCTCCCGATTCGGTTCAGATACTCACCGAAGCAACCGTGTCCGGTGAGTATCTGAGTCAATCTGTAGGTGACCTCGCCTTTTCTGCCGATCCAGGCCTCGAAGTTGGGCAGGACGGCACCGACAGCGCGTTGGCGCGCACAGCCCTGTCGTTCCAGCTGCGCGCGCCAGTCCCTCAAGGCCTGTCGGTGCGCGTCCCGCCGGAGCATTCCTTGCGCGGGTTCTAGCGCGTACCCCCCGTCTCCTCCACCCTGGTCGATGCCTCGCCGCGCGTCATAGACGGCGGCGTCCATCTTGGCCAGGATTTGGAAAGGGGGGGAACGGGCCAGAACCGTCGCCGCCTCGAACGAAATCGTCCGGTAGCCTCGTACGATCCGCATGGCCATTAGCCGCTGCAGGCTCCTCAACAGAGCTCCGCAGCGGCAGGACCTCGTGAGGTCGTTGGACCACACGGGGGCCCCGTACAACGCCACGGATCGTATGACGCCACCGTAGAGGCGGCGAACTCCTTCCCGCGGTCCCCCGAGGTTGGGCAGCAGGCGATGTAACGCACCTGCTATCCTGCGCGCTCGGGGGACCAGGCGCACGAAATGCTCCTCGAAACTCCATCGGCTGTCCAGGGTGAGGCCTAGGTACTTGATGTACCGCCCCACCTGGACTTCGGCGTCACCTACACGGATTCGCGAGTTGGGGGGTTCCTGGCCTCGTCTGAGGCGGTGGAACCATAGCGCCTCGCACTTGTGAGGCGCTACCTCTAGGCCCAGCTCGCGAATCGCCCGCACGACACATGCCACCCCCAGCTCGGCAAGCCTGAGCGTTCGCCCGAAGTCAGCGCCGGTGGCGACAACGAGAGTGTCATCCGCATAGCAGACGACACTCACGTCACCGGGAAGACTGGTGCGAAGGACCGCATCATATGCGAGGTTCCATAGCAGGGGGCCCAAGACGGACCCCTGCGGAACCCCGCACGTGATCTCCTGTTCCGTCTCCGTCCCGTTTCGACCGGTAATCCTGACGCGTCTGTCGCGAAGGTAGGCCCCGATGATTGCCCGCAGGTAGGGAGGCACGCCGTGATAAACCAGTGCCTCCCTAATTGCCTGCCACGGGAGGGTTCCGAAAGCGTTGACGATGTCCAGGGACACCGCCAGCGCAACCCCCCCTGAACGGACTGCCGATTCCGAAAGGGAGCGGACGAGGCGGACAGCGTCCACGGTCGACCGCCCCGGCCGGAATCCGAACTGGCAGTCCGATAGATCTGGGCCTACCCGCGACAGGTGCCCGCTGATACGATCGGAGATAACTCTTTCGAAGAGCTTCCCCGTCTCGTTCAGCAGGCATATCGGTCGAAACGACGACGGAGACTCGGCGGTCCTTCCCTCCTTCCTCAGGAGCACCAGTCTCGCTGACTTCCACTCGAGGGGGAACACGGATAGGCGGAGGCAGTCGTTGAAGAGCTGCCTCAGCCGGTTCCCTAAGACCTTCAGAGCCAGCACAAGCACCCTGCCCGGAACACCATCCGGGCCGGGTGCGGTGGAGCGGGATGCCAGCCGCCTAACGGCCAGCTCGAGCTCGGCCCCTGTCACCCCCAGATCGTCGGACCAAAAATCTCGATCCGGCGACAAGGGAGGGTGACTGGAGGGACTGTCCTGGACCCTTGGGAAGAGTGTTGCTACGACTCTCCCCACGAAGTTGGGGTCCAGGGTTTCCGTCAACGGAGGGACCCACGGTCTGAGCTTGCCCAGTACCATCTTGTACGGGCGCCCCCATGGATCCCTATCCAGTCCCTCCACGAGCTCGTTCCAGGACCGCTCCTTGGCCTCAGCGATTGCGATGCTGAGGGCATGGGCCGCGGTCCCGTATTCCCGCCTGGCTCTTAGGGTCTCCTCTAGTGAGGCTTGCCTTCTCCTTCGGGCTCTTTGGTACTGGCGTCGCGCAGCCACGACCGATCGTCGAAGCCGCGCGATCTCCTCGCTCCACCAGTACACAGAGCCCCGCTGGGGCGGCCTGGCTCGGGGCATCGAGACGTCACAGATGGACGTCATTGTGTCCCGGAACCAGGCGGCTTGCGCCTCCGGATCGGGCGAGATCTGTTCCTCCGTCCAGTCCGCGACGTTGGCGGCGGCTACGGCCATGTCTCGGTCGAGCCGCTTGAGAGACCAACGTCGCGGAGGGCTGCGGTCCTGGCGTGGGCGGATAGGGTGGCGGAGGGATACATCGAATACGATGTATAGGTGGTCCGATAGCGTGACCGCCTCCTCCGCCACCCTCCATCCTGTAACTGTATGCGAGGCTGAGGGAGTCGCCCATGACAGGTCCACGATCGACTCCCCCTGCCATCGCCTACAGGTACGGGCCGAACCTCGGTTTAGCAACCGGAGGTCCAGCCCTGCCGCCCACTCCAGAAGCGTCTCTCCCCTAACGTTGTCCAGGGTGTCCCCCCACTCTCTCGAGCGGGAGTTAAAATCACCCAGGACAAATACCTGGCGGGGGGCGCAGCCGCGAATGCAGCTCGCCAGCTCCTCCAGGTATGCCTCGAAAACAGCGAGGCCGCTGTTAGGGGAGATGTAGCAGCCCACCATGGCCGTGGACCCCCACTCCACGGCCACGTAACCCGGCCCTTTTGCGATGAGGGAGCAATGGAGATTGTCACCCCCCGCCCAATAAATGCTGACCAAGCCCAAGTCGTCCCCGAACCACCTAGGGTTGTCCGGGACGGAGTAGGGCTCGGCGACTACCGCCAGGCCAACCGACCACTCCGCGAGCGTTTGGAGCAGGAGATCCTGCGCCGCTCGGCGGTGGTTCAGGTTGACCTGCAGCACACGGACGTGGGGAGCCATTAGGAGGTCTCCATTACTTCCTCACTCCCCTGGGCCGGGGAAGGGGGCTGGACTGGCCCCTTCTTCTTTTTGTTCTTCGGCGGGGAACACTTTTTGGTCCCCAGCCGGTGGTCGGCGGCCCGCCCTAGGTCCGCGCAGACCGGGCAATGGGGGGCGGACGCTGTGCAATGACGGGCAATGTGCCCCGGCTCACCGCACCTGTAACAGCGTCCGCTCCTATCCACGGTGTTGGGGCACATTACTCTAACGTGCCCCAGCTCGAGGCACTGGTAACACTGCAACGGCCGTGCTGCCAGTGCCTCTACTCTCGCCGAGGTCCATCCAATTTGCACCCGTCCTTGGGCGGCCACCTTCCTGACGGCCCCGACGGGGCAGCGGACCCAAGCTGTCCCCAACCGTGATGGGGCGGTGCGGATCTCCCCGATCTTGATATCTGTCGGGGAGCATCCGCCCACCTCGGCGATCGCCACCGTGACGTCCGCGGGGGTGATGGACTCGTCTAGGTCCATCACCCGCAAGTCGCCCATTTTACACGGGCGCGAGATGAGCGCGCCCGTATCGGCGAGGGCCTCCCTCATCTTCACAGCCAGGGCGTCGGCCTTGGTGGAGCTCTCGGGACCAGGGACCTCCAAAAGGAGAGCCCCGGTGGCCGCCTTCCTCTGCCTTACGCCCCCCACGATGCCAAGGTCCGCTAATTTAATGCGGGCCTTGGCGGCCGTCATTACTGCAGCGATCGTAGTCTCGGCGCCTTCTGGCACCGTGACCACAACCGCCGCACATGTGGGGGGTTTGGGCTGCCCCTTCTTCTTCTGAGGAGTGGGGACGGCCTGGGTCCGTGGAGCAGCAACCTGTTTGGCACGGGCGGCCGCCTTTCGGCCGACCACCGTTGCCCAGGTGCCGCTCTGTGCCCCCACCCGCTCAGTTGATGGCCCCGCCAAAGCTGGAACTGGCAGAGCCTGTGATGACGCCGGTCTCTTCTGCGCCCGCCTTTTCTTCTTTCTCTGGGACTTGGTCAGCGTCGCCTGGGGAATTTCTCCCTCTCGACGCTGACCATGTCCCAGGGGAGGTCTCATTCCCATCTCGGGGAAGAGACGGCCCATAAGCTCGGACTGAAAACGAGCGTACTCTCGGTCCATAATGGCCGAGAGCTGGCTCCAGTCCGAGCTTGGTTGTTGTTGGGGGGCTGACGCCGTCAGCCGAGGTGTCGGCGCGGGCGCCCCCCTTTGTGGACCGTCTCGTCCCTTTTTTGTTCTGGCCGGTGTCGGCGCTGCCGGGGCAGGCAAACCTTCCCGGTGCGGCCGCGGCACCCGAGCTTTTCCGGGCGCCACATGAGATGGCGCCGCAGCCGGGGTGTGTGAGGCACCCCCTCCCCTTCGAAGCTCGGCCAACTCGCTGGCCAGCACCTCGATGCGGGCGTAGAGCTGGTCGATCAGGGAACGAGTCCTCTCGTTCTCCCGATCCCGAGTCTCCGCCCTCACACACAGTTCGGCTGCGCAGGCCTTTAAGGTGGTGAAAGCGGACCGAACCGACTTCACCACTTCCGCCTTGGAGCTCTTCGGCTTATCGACCGTCTTCTCTACGGCCGATAGACAGGAGAAGAGCTCCGAGCCGATGTCCGCAGACGCTCGTTCACCGATTCCCGTTTCAGCGGCCGGTTGCGTCGCTTCTTGCTCCGCGGTGGCGTCGTCCGCTTTCCTCCTCCTAATGACCATGGGCCTCCCGTCATCATCGGCAGGACGCTGTGGTTTGCGCTTTCGCGCCCGCAGAGTTCCACCGATGGAGGATGAGATAGAGACCGCAGACATAGCGTCGCTGTCCCCATCATTCCCGGCCCTAAGCCTCGGGCAAGGAGTACCTGGTCTAGCAAATCGCAAGACCAGGCTCTCCTCCGAGGTCGTTCTTGAATGAGATCGGGAGCGAACGAAACTCGCCCCCGATCTTCTTGCGTCCAGTCCAATGGTGGGATCATCGACCGCACAAGATGTTTGTGGGGTCGGAACATCCACCGTCTCCTCCTTGTCGTCTCCGGTACGCGACCGAGGCCGCGAGGCAGTGTTGGCCCCCCCCGTATACGTGGGGCCAGCCGCCCTGAAAAGGGCAGCACGGGATTCCCCAGCAATGTTGCTGGGACCCGCCCGGGGATTTGTTTCGCACTGCTTCATTTTTTCATGTTTTTTGTCCAGTTTACGTCTGGGACCCGACGTCGGTGCCCTAGGGGCCGACCTCCGCGTCGACCATGCATCCCCTCGCCAGGCACCAAAGCTTAGGATTTACGGATTTTTTAAAGTGGTTTACTCCACGCGGTCCCTTGGGACCCCCGTTCCTCTCCGTTGAGGGTTACGGGTTGGGCCGATCGGGGGGGTTTATAACCCCTGATCCGTCGCCCCTTACATGGGTCAGGCCGAGCGGAAGGGTTTGTAACCGCAATCCGTCGCCCCTTCCCAAAGCTACCACCACGAGCCAAGCCGATCGGGGGGGTTAACAACCCCTTGTCCGTCGCCCTGGCCCACAACTACCACCTAGGGTAGGCCGAACGGGGGGGTTCATAACCCCTAGTCCGTCGCCCCATCCTTAATCCGCCATCGGTTGGGCCGAACGGGGGGGTTCATAACCCCTGGTCCGTCGCCCCAACTCACCATCACTTGCACGTCCACTCTGCCCTCTGCTATTCAGAGGGACAGGCGGAGCGCCCTCCGGGGACCACTTCGCTTCACTACAGGCTGGATTGCCTGCAGCTACTGAGCCCCCCCGCCACGACAAGGCGTGGTCCCGTGGGGGGGAACCTAACCTAACCTAACCTAACCTAACCTAACCTAACCTAACCTAACCTAACCTAACCTAACCTAACCTAACCTAACCTAACCTAACCTAACCTAACCTAACCTAACCTAACCTAACCTAACCTAACCTAACCTAACCTAACCTAACCTAACCTAACCTAACCTAACCTAACCTAACCTAACCTAACCTAACCTAACCTAACCTAACCTAACCTAACCTAACCTAACCTAACCTAACCTAACCTAACCTAACCTAACCTAACCTAACCTAACCTAACCTAACCTAACCTAACCTAACCTAACCTAACCTAACCTAACCTAACCTAACCTAACCTAACCTAACCTAACCTAACCTAACCTAACCTAACCTAACCTAACCTAACCTAACCTAACCTAACCTAACCTAACCTAACCTAACCTAACCTAACCTAACCTAACCTAACCTAACCTAACCTAACCTAACCTAACCTAACCTAACCTAACCTAACCTAACCTAACCTAACCTAACCTAACCTAACCTAACCTAACCTAACCTAACCTAACCTAACCTAACCTAACCTAACCTAACCTAACCTAACCTAACCTAACCTAACCTAACCTAACCTAACCTAACCTAACCTAACCTAACCTAACCTAACCTAACCTAACCTAACCTAACCTAACCTAACCTAACCTAACCTAACCTAACCTAACCTAACCTAACCTAACCTAACCTAACCTAACCTAACCTAACCTAACCTAACCTAACCTAACCTAACCTAACCTAACCTAACCTAACCTAACCTAACCTAACCTAACCTAACCTAACCTAACCTAACCTAACCTAACCTAACCTAACCTAACCTAACCTAACCTAACCTAACCTAACCTAACCTAACCTAACCTAACCTAACCTAACCTAACCTAACCTAACCTAACCTAACCTAACCTAACCTAACCTAACCTAACCTAACCTAACCTAACCTAACCTAACCTAACCTAACCTAACCTAACCTAACCTAACCTAACCTAACCTAACCTAACCTAACCTAACCTAACCTAACCTAACCTAACCTAACCTAACCTAACCTAACCTAACCTAACCTAACCTAACCTAACCTAACCTAACCTAACCTAACCTAACCTAACCTAACCTAACCTAACCTAACCTAACCTAACCTAACCTAACCTAACCTAACCTAACCTAACCTAACCTAACCTAACCTAACCTAACCTAACCTAACCTAACCTAACCTAACCTAACCTAACCTAACCTAACCTAACCTAACCTAACCTAACCTAACCTAACCTAACCTAACCTAACCTAACCTAACCTAACCTAACCTAACCTAACCTAACCTAACCTAACCTAACCTAACCTAACCTAACCTAACCTAACCTAACCTAACCTAACCTAACCTAACCTAACCTAACCTAACCTAACCTAACCTAACCTAACCTAACCTAACCTAACCTAACCTAACCTAACCTAACCTAACCTAACCTAACCTAACCTAACCTAACCCAGTTGCGCACCTCCCGCCGTTGAGAGTGTCACGAAAAAGAGTCGCTCCGCACGAAAAAATCCAGAAAAATAGCAAATCTTCACGTATCGCGCTGGGAAAACTTCTAACCCACTGTAATAGACGCGAGTGATAGTGTTTTACATAAAAAGTGAAGAAAAAGTGAAAACCTAGTGTATTTTGGGAAATTTCGAAAATTTTTCAACCAATAAGTGACATTATTGGCGACAAAAACGCTGATATCTCCGGCGTTTCAGCGATAACGTCCACATTTTTTGTGGTCGGTGGACGCGTCTCGGTGAGCCCTATCTCCCGAGACCAAAATTCCCGAGACCAAAATTGGAATTTTCCGGAAACGGACAGCGGAGTTACAAGACGATTTCCGGTTTCGCCACGTGGCGAGGGAAATCGATTTAACGAAGCTGGACCAAAACTGACTACGCTATCACCTGGAGTACGCCGAGACGATTCTGGAGAAGAAAGAAAATAAGTTAAAAGTTAAGTCTATAAAAAGTTATAAGACATTAAAAAATTTAATTTCTCAAAACTACAAAATAATAAGTTTGCTGACAATATAATTCTGAAAAAAGTGCTGAAACCAATAGTTTTTAAGTGATGTACAGATAGCCCTAAAGCTGAAATTGTTTGTAACCAAAAATTAGGACACTTTCCCCGGGAAAAATTTTTTGTTATTTAGGTTACAAACTTATGACTGGAATTTTTAAAATTTTGTTTTTGTCTCATTTCTTTTTTATTTAGGGTGTAAAATTTTTTCTTTTTATATATGTGTTAGACCTTCTTGCCCCGCATCTTTTGACATCATTTTAAAAATTTTCGTAAATTTAATTTAGATTTTATGATTAAAAATAGAAAAATTTTTTGACAATTTAGAAAAATTAGCAAAAAGACAACAAAAAATAAAAATTTAATTTTAAAAATTATTAAACAAATTAGAGTAATTCAAGACGCACATTTTGATAAATTTTTTAGATTTTTTGGATAATAAATAACAAAGTTATTAAAATTATAAAGTTGGCAGCGGGGCAGGAAAAGTCGAGAAAATCCTCAAGTTCACAGGGTTGTAACTTCCCCCCAGGGTGACTTTTCAAAAATTTTTCTTCGTAGAAGTCATTTTTTTGGGGTGCTCAACACACAGTAAAATTTTCAAAATTCTAGCATCAAAATTGGGGGGGGTCATTTTTGGAAAATAATTACGTAAATCGTAAAATTCAAAATCTTATATCTCGGCAACCATTAGGTGTAAAATCACGGGGTTTCTGGAAAACAGCGTAGATCGCCGAGTTCTACAACTCATCCATAGAGCTCAAGCGTGGTAGAGCGCCCCCCCCGGGAGGGGAGGATAAAAACCATTTTTCTGTGAACTTGGGGGTATTAGGAGAACGGTCGGCGATTTATAGACGGCGCAACTTAGTTTTAAGCTAGTTTATGTAACTGACTCTACCTAGAGTCAAGAAAAGTTTTTTCGAGCTCTACATATTTAAGCTCTACAGTGTCCCGCATAGAGCTCGACGAGCCCTTTACAACGAGCCCTCGCACAAGTCTGTGCGACCACCCGTTGGGGAGATATAAATTTTTAGAAATCGTGGCGGCCATCTTGGATTGACTTCCGGTTTCGTTCGATTGCCCATATCTCCCGAACCGTTGATCGTAGAGAGACGGGGCTTTGACCGGGGACACCATTACGGGGTACTCTACACCCTCTGAGGCCAAAAGTTCAATTTTGAGGGGTGAAACTTTTTGGGCCAGATTACCCCGCCAATCGAAAGATCTCGTCAAGCCCGACTCAAAACACCCGCATACTGGGGGTCTAGCATAAGCAGCGGCGGAGATATTGCCCATCTAAGTTCCGGCCGCCATCTAGGCCGCCATCTTGGAAATTTTTGAGAGGACATATCTCCGATACTACTGGAGCTACGAGACTGGGACTTTTTTGGGAGTTCATCCCCCGCTCTAAGCTATCCCCCCAGTAGGGTAGAGTCGCTTTTGGACCGAGGTCAAAAAGTCGCTACCAAAAAATTTTTAGTTATAATAGGATATCCTTGTCAATCTTTAAGTTAGAAGACAAAAAATTTACATATAAGGACATACTCTACCGGTAGAGGTAATGGTAGAGCAAAATTTCAGAGTGGATATCAAAAAGATTGAAAAGGGTAGTGACCAACGTAGTATTAAGCATTGTGACGTCCCTTTTTACAACTTTTACAAACTGTTTTAAAAAAAATTTATTGTGAATTTTAATTTTTGTGTATTTTACAAGTTTTTGTGATCTTCTGACTGTGATATTAGACATAAGTTTGATAAAACTTTAAAAATTTTATTCATTTTATATAGCATTTACAAATTTAGTTTGATTATAAATTTGTACTTTATATTAATTGACAAAGTTGCTCCCCAAGCATACATAAACATACACAACACACAAGTTCGGACATACAAAACACAATACAAAAACATATACATAGAACATTACACACACAAAAAACACTAGTCAACAATAACAGTAGCATAAGAAATTTTAATCATCAGTATTTAGGTATTTTATCCCCTTCAATAATTAGGCAATTTATATTTTTTATTATATTTATTTTATTTTATTTCGCATCTTAACTTGTCCATGTCCTTTGTTTACAACTTTTACAAATTTACTTTTATCGTTTGGTGTTAATTTATTTTGTGTAAAATGTACACGAGCAAAGACCCCGTTTTTCCCAGAACCACTCGAATGAGCACAGACTTTAGTGTAAACCTGGAAAGAATACGGTCCCAGGTTAACTCCACAGCCCCCACAACACCTAAGGAGGCAGAAAAACCCAAGTCAAGTATGCTCACCATGGACAGCCTTAGACCTGGAATGGACATGCGCGACTTGGAGAGGAGAGCAGTTGATGCACAAATGAAGATCAACCAACAAATGGAACCCAAAGGCCCAAGCAGGTCGGTCACGAGGGAGAATAAGGCAAGGATAGTGGAGGAGGTGAAAGAGATGGTGGAAATTGTGAAGGAAATTGCAGGAAGAAACAAAGAATTGACCAACGAACTGGAAAAGATAGGTAAAAAGAATACAGTCGGAGCAGCCGAACCAAAGCATTACAGAAACGAAAGCGAAACACAAGAAATGAGTGAAATAGCGAAAATGATAAGAATATTGATAAAGGAAAATAATGAAAGAATAAAAGAGGAAAGCAGAAGTGCAAAGGAAATGAAGGAAGAAATGAAAAAACAGATGGAAGAGAATAAAGCAATGAAGGAAATGCTGATAAAAGCAGTAAAGGAGCAAAAAGAAGAAAGCAAGAAAATAAAGGAAGCAATTGAAAAAATTGGAGGAAAAGCTGACATCAAGAAAATAACAGAAGTACAGGAGAGAATTGAAAAAGCAGAAACGGAGAGAAAGGTAGAAGCAAAAAAGGAAAAGCAGAAGATGGAAGAAATAATAGAAAAGATGAGTAAACAAGCAGTAGAAAGTGCAAGCAAGGAAGCAGAACATAAAAGCATTAAAGAAATTGTAAGCAAAAGCAATAAAATAATGGAAGAGATAAAAAAGGATATAGAAAAGGGTAAAGAAATAAGAGAGGATATCAAAGGAATAAAGGAAGAAGGGACGTATGCTAATGTAGTGAGACAAAAGGTGGTCCCCACTCCGAAAACCTTACACTCTATTATAGTCACGTCGACCGACGCATCTAAAACCAGTGACGAGGTAATAGAAATGGTAAAGGAGTCGGTTGACAGCGACGGATTAGCTGAATGGTTTGAGGTCAGCAGGATAAGAAAGGCAAAAGGACAGAAAGCGATCTTTGGATTTGAAAAAGAAGCAGAAGCGGAGAGAATGAAAGAAAGGATAGGAAATAAGGAAAACCTAAAAGTGGAAAAAGCAACAAACAAAAACCCATTGATAATCGTAAAATACGTAAGAGGAGGGGACAAAAGACAACAAGTAATGGAAGGAATAAAAAGGGCAATAGAGAGAGGAAGGAATGGAGAAGTCAAAGTGACCGAATGTGCGGAGATTGTATATGAAAAGAGGACGAAGAACCCGCACGTGGCACACGTAGTGGTTAGAGTGACTCCCCCGGTATGGAGACAGCTGATAGAGGAGGGGACTCTCCAACTGCAATGGGGTAAATCCGGAGTGGACGATCAGTCCCCTCTTATCCAGTGCTCCCGCTGTCTGGGCTACGGCCATAGCAGACGGGTCTGTGAGGAGGAGCTGGACAGATGCAGCCATTGTGGGGAGGAACACATGTACGCCACGTGCCCAAACAAAGACGTGCTTCCATCATGTATAAATTGTAAAAGGGAGAAGCTGCCAAATGTGGAGCATAATACCTTCAATAGCGCATGTCCATTAAGGCAGAAATGGGACAGGATAGCGAGGGCCAGGGTAGCGTATTGCTAAGGGCGACAAGGTGACAGAACAAGACACAGAAGAGAACAACAAGGTAATAAAAATTAGGGCGGCAGAGGCGAATGGAGGAAACAAACGTGGAGCTTGTCACCCCCCATTCGAAGAAACCGAGCTAATCGTAAAATCTTATAAGACCGCTTCACTAAACTCCGCCTTAATACTTTCGGGGCTGCTTCCTCTGTACCTTAGGGTCCAAGAAACATCCCTGCTTTATGAAACAAAGCATGGGAAACCCCAGGAAGTATTAAGGGGAAGAATGGTGGGCGATCCTAGAGTTAAGGAGGACATTTCCTAGTCCTCTTAGAGAGCCCTCTGCAACAATAAACACACACGCACACAACAACACACACACCACATTAAGCATAATCCTTGGGGAATTATGTGAAAAATGACGAAAAGAAAATGTATTTTATTGCTGTATTTGTTTGAACATGCATAAAAGATAATTTTAGAAAATAAGAGTAAATATTTGTGATAGTTGGGAATAGTTGATTGGATCTCTGTGATATTAGTATATAAGACTGTGACGAATAGTATTTAAGTGACAATACTGTGATATGACTAGCCCGGGGAAAGCATAGATGTAAGCTTTATTATTTTCAATGTGTAATCTATCGTAATAATAATAATTGTAATATCAGTGTAATGTTAAATTAAAAATAATTAGTAATTGTATCAAATAATAGTGCAATAATAATGTAATAGTAATTGTAAATGTAGTGTTAAGAAAGTGTATGCAAAAATAAGTAAAATAAATGAAAACTGTATTAGTAATATAAATAAGACAAAAAGAACAACGCGCAAAAAGCGCCGAAAAGAACTCTAATAATAAAGTAAATTAAAATGGCATTAATAAAGACCTGTTACAAAACGGGGAGTAATTAGCTCGCGGGCCGGGCCGTTAGCGCCCGGACAGGAAAAAAAAAAAAAAAAAAAAAAAAAAAAAAAACCTAACCTAACCTAACCTAACCTAACCTAACCTAACCTAACCTAACCTAACCTAACCTAACCTAACCTAACCTAACCTAACCTAACCTAACCTAACCTAACCTAACCTAACCTAACCTAACCTAACCTAACCTAACCTAACCTAACCTAACCTAACCTAACCTAACCTAACCTAACCTAACCTAACCTAACCTAACCTAACCTAACCTAACCTAACCTAACCTAACCTAACCTAACCTAACCTAACCTAACCTAACCTAACCTAACCTAACCTAACCTAACCTAACCTAACCTAACCTAACCTAACCTAACCTAACCTAACCTAACCTAACCTAACCTAACCTAACCTAACCTAACCTAACCTAACCTAACCTAACCTAACCTAACCTAACCTAACCTTTTTTTTTTTTTTTTTTTTTTTTTTTTTTTTCGTGAGGAAAATGCATTGAACTGCATCCCCACCGTCCCAGGGGTGGAGCGGTGGGGTATGTGGGGCTCTCCGGCCGTGAAGCGGCCGGCCTACCCACTAAAAACCTCACGGTTGCCTTCCTCAGGCATGTGGGGGGGCCCCGGGATCGCGTCAGCACACCGGGACCCACCCGCCTTTGCTCCCCCAATTACTTGGGGGGGCCCTCTCCCGAGGGAGCCCAGCAGGGGCTCCCTCATTGAAACAGCCCGCCATAACGGCGGCGCCATCCCGGGCCGCTACCACGGGCACACCAACCCCCGCGGTGCACCCGCACGCGAGCCCGTCGCGGCGGCCAGCCACACCATGTGGCCCGCCGCCGCCGCCATCGAGCGGGATCAGCTCTCTCCCGATCCCGCCCCGCGCCCTCCCTCTGGAGCATCACTGCCCCACAGAAGGAGAGCGCCGCCTCCTACCACTCGCACATCCACTCTGCCCTCTGCTCGACAGAGGGACAGGCAGAGCGCCCTCCGGGGACCACTTCGCTTCACTACAGGCTGGATTGCCTGCAGCTACTGAGCCCCCCCGGAACCTAACCTAACCTAACCTAACCTAACCTAACCTAACCGAACCCAACCTAACCTAACCTTTTTTTTTTTTTTTTTTTTTTTTTTTTTTTTTTTTTTTTTTTTTTTTTTTTTTTTTTTTTGCGTGAGGAAAATGCATTGAACTGCATCCCCACCGTCCCAGGGGTGGAGCGGTGGGGTATGTGGGGCTCTCCGGCCGTGAAGCGGCCGGCCTACCCACTAAAAACCTCACGGTTGCCTTCCTCAGGCTTCTGGGGGGGCCCCGGGATCGCGTCAGCACACCGGGACCCACCCGCCCTTGCTCCCCCAATTACTTGGGGGGGCCCTCTCCCGAGGGAGCCCAGCAGGGGCTCCCTCATTGAAACAGCCCGCCATAACGGCGGCGCCATCCCGGGCCGCCACCACGGGCACACCAACCCCCGCGGTGCACCCGCACGCGAGCCCGTCGCGGCGGCCTGCCACACCATGTGGCCCGCCGCCGCCGCCATCGGGCGGGATCAGCTTTCTCCCGATCCCGCCCCGCGCCCTCCCTCTGGAGCATCACTGCCACACAGAAGGAGAGCGCCGCCTCCTACCACTCGCACATCCACTCTGCCCTCTGCTATTCAGAGGGACAGGCGGAGCGCCCTCCGGGGACCACTTCGCTTCACTACAGGCTGGATTGCCTGCAGCTACTGAGCCCCCCCGCCACGACAAGGCGTGGTCCCGTGGGGGGGAACCTAACCTAACCTAACCTAACCTTTTTTTTTTTTTTTTTTTTTTTTTTTTTTTTTTTTTTTTTTTGGCCTGGGGAAACCCGGTCGGGTACCACTCCGTTGTTGGGGCCAACGAAGTGGTTATGTCGGGCTCCAACCGACTAAAACCCCAGGGTGCTCCGTCTCGATGCCTATTGTCGGGGCTACCGGCATCGCTTTCGCATTCATCAGCAGCCCCGACGGCATTTGTCCGTGAGGACCCTCCTCTTACGAGGCTTTCGCCCCTCCCCCCTTGTTGCGACGCACCAGAGCACTTGGCACGTCGCAACCTCCTTCTCGGGGACCAAGCGGATGGACGCCAGACAGCCCCATGCCTGGACGCCCATGGTCCCCTGCGATGGGTCAGATAAGTAGCCCCATCGCCAGCCACTCCGGTCGCAGAGGACAGGGAAAGCGGCAACAACACACCGACAGTCCTCTTCCTCTGCGACCCCACCGCGTCCGCCATCTAACGGTGGCGGCCCCGTCAGGGCCACGGAAGGTAGGGGAAACGGCTCACCGCAATACCGGCAACCCTCTCCCGCCGTGGCCCTTACTCCTCAGTTGCGGTGCAGCCCATACTACACCGCAACCCGCCTCAGTCGCAGTACCGCCCATACAGCACTGCGACCTACCTCTAGTACCGCTCGCACCGGACTTTGCGGGGAAGTCGGTGGAGCGGTCCCTCTCGGGCTAGCCAGCTCCTCCAGCCTGGCTTGGCCCTGGGTTCCTCTTGGCTTCACCGTGGTTGGCAAGGCCACGATTACTAAGCCCCCCCGCCACGACAAGGCGGGAACCCTCGGGGGGGAACCTAACCTAACCTAACCTAACCTAACCTAACCTAACCTAACCTAACCTAACCAGTACGCGTCCATCCGCGGTCAAGGGAGGCACGAAAACATAGTCGCTCCACGTAAAAAATTCAGTAAAATAGGAAAAAGTGAAGTGATATTGATGTGCTGGTGTAAGGAGTTCTACAATAAAAGTTTTAAAAAGGAGATGCAAGCACATTCAATAAACCATTACTCAACATATTCAACTAAAAAGGCTTCAATAGTTGAACGAGTAATACGTACTATAAAAGGTAAACTTTATAAAACTTTTAGTTTGAAGGGTAACTTCAAATGGATTGATGGAACCTTTGAAAAAGTTGTGGATGATTACAATCACACTAAACATAGAACTATTCATATGTGCCCGGCGAAAGTGAATAAACATACAAAACACATTGTGATGCAAAGATACCGCATTCTTAACAAACCAATAGTTAAGAGAAAAAGTCATTTTGTTGTCGGCGATGTAGTACGGATAAGTAAGCATAAAGCATGTTTTGAGAAAGGTTATTCTCCAAATTGGTCGACTGAGTTATTTAAAGTAATTGTTGTTCAGAATACTGATCCACCAACTTATGTACTAGAAGACTCAAGAACAAATAAAATCGTAGGATCATTTTATGCTCAAGAGCTACAGAAAACTAAAAATCCTGACGTGTATTTAGTTGAAAAAGTTTTTGTTAAGTGGTTAGGATTGCCATCTCAGGAATTGCAATTTATAATATATTAGTGTTGCTTATCCAACTATTTAGTTGGATAAGCAACACTAATATATTATAAATTGCAAGCCTAATTTCATCATTCTTCGTTTACATATGGAAGGGAAAGGTCTTGTGAATAATATTATAAATCATCTACCGTTTGAGTTACATCTCCCGGGCTATAATTACTGTGGACCAGGAACAAGATTACGTGAGAAACTTATCAGAGGCGACAAGGGTGTGAATCAACTTGACGAATATTGTAAACAACACGATATTGCATATTCGAAAACAGAGAATTTACAAACCAGACACGCAGCAGATAAGATCTTAGTGAGAATGGCTAAGACAAGAGCAAGCCTAACCTAACCTAACCGCGGTGGGATTAGTAGGTGCCAAAAAGAAAAAAAAAACTTTGTTGCTAGTAGTCATATTGACTCAATCTGTAACGATTGTTGCTATTAGTCTGTTTGACTCATTCTGTGAATGTTGTTACTAGTAGTCATATTGACTCATTCTTCTGAATCCGTAGTGATTATTGCTAGTTACTCTATGTGCAAGCACATAAAGAAAATGTACGAATAAAACGGTCTTGTTAATTAGGTATAGTTTAATTAATCCAAAAAACGAGCAATGAAAATTTTACATGAGTTTTTTTGACCATTTCTAGAGAGGTTATATTATATAGTTAACAAGGCAATGACATTTAGGGTTATTATGTTTTTCTTTGTTCGAATCGGCTTCGTGCGTCTTCTATAAGGCCAGGCGCCGACATACTCCCCGCCGTTGAAGACGAAGTTCTTCAACTTGAGGAGTCCGGTAGAAGCGGACACAAACGGACCAGTGGGCGGCGATAAACTCCCTTGGCAGTTGTTATTTCAGCAACCCGGGAGATATTGTCGGGACCAGGGAACAGCTGAGTAACGCGACCAACGCGCCAGCAAAGGGGTGGAAGAGAATCTTCGCTCAACAGTACCAAGTCTCCTATCTTTAGGGTTGTAGTGTTTTGCTTCCATTTGGTTCGAAGCTGGAGCTCGCCGATATACTCCCGTTGCCATCTTCGCCAGAAGTGTTGATGAATTTGTTCTACTCGTTCATAGCGATTGAGGTTGCTCTCACTTCGATTCTCCAGAGAAGGTGCAGGCAGTGCATTCAGTGCTCTTCCAATCAGAAAATGCCCCGGGGATAGGAATTGGAGGTCGTCGGGAGTGGAGGATAAGGGACATATAGGACGGCTATTTAGTATGGACTCTACTTGCGAGAAGAGAGTTGTCAATTCTTCAAATGTCAAATGGGAATTGCCCATGACGCGCTTAGCATGATACTTTGCCGACTTAACGCCAGCCTCCCAGATGCCACCGAAGTGTGGAGAGTATGACGGTGTAAAAAGGAATTTAAAACCTTCACCATTTGCAAACTCAGATAGAGACTCGCTTTGAAGTTTTAAGAATAGGCTTAGCTCCTTAGCTGCAGCAACAAAATTTCGACCGTTGTCCGAAAACAATTCCTTAGGCCTACCACGACGCGAAATGAATCTTCTCAAGGTCATTATGAAGGCATCTTTAGAAAGATCGCTTACGACTTCGAGATGTAGGCATTTAAATCTGAGGCAGACAAAAATGCACAAATAGCATTTGCTTAGTTTGGCACCACGACCCTTTCTGTTTAAAATGAAAAATGGACCAGCATAATCCATACCCACCGAAATGAATGGAAAATCGGTTGTTATACGCTGTGAAGGAAGATCTCCCATTTTGGGATGAATCACTCTACCCTGAGCGCGGCGGCAAACCACGCAGTCACTCACGGTGCGTCGAGCAAGACGCCGACCATTTAGTGGCCAAACAGTTTCCCTAACACTTGCCAATAACAGTTGTGGCCCTGCGTGCAGGTTCCTAACATGTTCATAGTTAAAAATTAGTTTAGTGAGGTAGTGGGATGATTCTAAGAGAATAGGGTGTTTCTTGTTAAAACTAAAATTGGAGCACTTAATCCTACCTCCAACTCTCATAAGATTATCCTTATCGATGAACGGTGATAGTGATAAAATTTTAAACTTAGGGCTTAAAGGTTGTCTATTGGATAAAATTTTATGTTCTTTGGGAAAAGATTGTTGCTGAGCCACAAAACAGAGGTAAATAAAAGAATCATTAAGTTCGTCCAGATTCAGAGAACCAGTGATTTTATTTTTAGGATTTTTGATATTGTGAATAAATCGTTTAATGAAACAAAACGTTCTTTTTAATTTAGTTTTGGAGTTTTGGCGGGAACGAGTTAACAACATGTCGTGCTGCAGTTTTATTTTCATGAAACTTAGATGTAACCCGAGTTGAATTGTATAATTCTGGTGGAATGTTATTCAATTTAGTTCTGTGAAAGTGCACAAGTGTAGTGAAAGTAAAAATCAGTGTCAAACATGCAGTTTTCACGTTGCCTCCAAATCTCCTATTAAGGTTATGGTAAACTTGCCACCGCTTTACTATAACCCCTGACTTGACGGACTATGACGACTTTGACTGTATTGAAACACTTTAGGCCCGATTTATGAAAAATCGGGTCATAATTTGATGCAAAATATAACTTGACACTGGCTAAATGCACACGTGCGAAGCCATAATAAAAGAAAAAAAAAAAAAAAAAATTTAGTTAATTTAGAGAACCTCTCGAAGTCAATTATAGGGTCATATGTGAGGGTAGTAAATGTACCTACGGTTGACCTGATTTCAGGTAGATTGTCAGGTATATTTGGTTTTAGTTTAGGCCATTGGCCTTCATTTTCGAGCAAAAAATGAGGGCCATGCCACCAAAGGGAGGAATTACGTAGCTGGATAGGGTTCACGCCACGAGATATGAGGTCAGCAGGATTGTCAGTGGTGGGCACGTATCTCCAAGATTTCGGATTTGTCAATTCTAAGATTTCACCTATTCTATTGCCAACAAATGTTTTGAGTCTAGTAGGATTACCTGACAACCACCCCAAGACTACACTGGAGTCACACCAGTGCACAATTCTATCTGGAATATAGCGCATAGATTCAGTGACCATTGTGCATAAACGGGAAGCAAGAAGAGCAGCGCACAATTCTAAGCGCGGGATGGAAGTCGGCTTTAATGGTGCTACTTTGGACTTAGAACACAGAAGATTGATTGAGACTTCACCGGCGCTGTTTATGGATCGCAAGTAGATGCAAGCTCCATAGCCAACCTGAGAACTATCACTAAATGTATGAAATTCTATAGAAGTGGGAGCACTACACAAAATATACCTGGGGATGTGAATTGTGGAGAAAACAGGTATGTTTTTAGAGAAACTACTCCATTGCTTCTTAACATCATTTGGAACGGGTTGGTCCCAGTCTAATTTACTCTGCCACAAACCTTGTAGCATTAGTTTGGCCTGCATAATGCAGGGGCTCACGAGGCCAAGTGGGTCAAAAATCCGAAATGAATGCGACATTATAAAACGTTTAGTTACCATCTCATCATTCGGGGGGTCACTTATGGGAAAATGTAGAGTATCGTCATTAGGATTCCAGCCAAGACCCAGAGTACTGGAAGATTCACTAATTGTTAAGATCTCCTGCTTGTCGCTGTCTTTAAAAATTGATTTAAGATTAGACTTAAATTTTCTTAAGTTAAAACAACCCTTTTTTAACTCCTTAGTTATGGATTCTTTGATATAGGTCAGCTCATCCCTATTATTTGATCCCGTGATTAAGTCGTCTACGTAAAAGTTCCTCTTTATAATGGTTTTAATTAGATTATCTGTGCTTTCTTCTCCGACTTGCAAAAGACATCGAGTGCTTAAATAGCTGGCACTTGCGGTTCCGTAAGTGACAGTATTTAGTCTCAGAGTTTGGATAGGTGAAGACTCATCCTCTCTCCACAATATTAGCTGCAAATTTCTGTCACTTGGGTGGACTTCCACTTGGCGGTACATTTTTTCAATGTCCCCTGTGAGTAGGTACTTATATTGTCGAGCTCGGATCAAAATAGAAAAAAGAGAATCTTGGATATTTGGACCTACCATTTGCAAATCGTTAACAGAATAGCCTGAAGTAGAAGGAGTACTGCCGTCGAATACCACGCGTATTTGGGTTGATTCAGACTCTTTGAAAACAGCATGATGACACAAGAAATAAGATGGGTTTGGTAATTTAACGTTGGATATAGACAAATGGCCTAGAGCTGCATATTCTTGTATAAATTGTACATATTGTAACTTCAAACTGGGATTTTTTTTAAACCGTTTTTCGAGATTGAGAAAACGTTTTTGGGCTATGTTATACGAGTCCCCCAAACAATCGGGTGAGTCTCGTAGAGGTAATTTTACTGAGAACCTGCCTGTACTCAATCTAGTTGTGTTTTGTACAAAATGATTTTGGCAAGCCATTTCGGCATCACTCAATAAAAATCTCTGGGGTAGTTCCTCCAACTCCCAGAATTTGGGAAGTAAAACGTCAATTTGTGATTCCTTGGGATGACCCTGGTGTGATAACATGGCGTTGATAGAGTAAAATGGGACTCTGTGGGAACCTACGGTGAGTTCCTGCCGAGAATCTGCTTGACCGTTCCTGTGGGAGTCTTTGTTGAACTCCTGCCGAGGAAGATCATGGCTAGTATTATATAATAGGACCCTGTGGGAGTTTGCAGCCGTCTCCTGCTTCGGGCCGGTTTGTTTGATTGACTTAAACTGGTGTTTGGGCCACCCTTCAGTGGACGCGTTGAATTTAGAATTATTTAAATATTTTATTCGTCCACCGAGTAACCAACCGAGTTGAGAATTTTGCAACTTAGGCATGAACTCACCTAAGGATTGTTGTTCACTACCTATGAGATCCCAAAAAAGATCGGCTCCAATCAGCACATCGACAGGAGCTGGCTGGTCAAACTGCGGGTCAGCTAATTGAATATAATTTGGTATATTAAACGCAGATCGGTCTACAGGAAACTGTGGAAGTTTTCCTGTCAAATCATTTAAAACGAAACATGAGAATAGAACGTTAAATTGTGTGTTGATAGATTGCAACTCAACGGAACATCGTTCGCGTATGGTATTAGCATGAAAATTGCCAATGCCGAAAACATTTAAATCAGTAGGAATAGTATTTAATGACAATTTATTTTTTAAATTCGTTGTAATGAATGTGGATTGACTGCCGGAATCAAGTAGAGCACGTACTTGGGTTGCCTTTTTAGTCACAGGGTTAACTACTTTAATTTGAGCGGTAGACAAAAGCACTTGACTACTTATTTGTGTTGAAAAGTTAACCATCGACTTGGGTTCGAAGAATTCTTCTTGTATTGACTGAGATTCTAGGTTATCTTCTTGAATTTCTAAGCAGTTGACACTAGTTTCTAGACTTTGATTATGCAATAAAGTGTTATGACGTTTTCTACAGTGCCTGCAAGGGCCCATTTGGCAGTTGCCTAAAGAGTGACCTTGCCTCAAACAATTCGAGCATAATTTATACTTGTTTACATCATTTAATTTTTCTTTTAAGTCTTTAGATTTAAACGTGGGGCAATCATAAATTCGATGGCGCTGTTTACATATAATGCATTGGTTTGAAAATACATTCTCTTGGTTGTTTGAAGTAAAAGATTTGGTACTTGTGTTTGGTCTACTACCACTAGCGACACCTGTCGGCGGGGGCGTGAAACTAACAGTCCTATTTTTGTTGCGTATTGATGCGAGTACATCCGCACGTTCAACAAGAAATTCTTTAAATTCTTCCAATGTAGGTATTTCTCTCAATGATTTACGCTGTTCTTCCCATTTCAATAATGTATTCCTGTCAAGCTTAGATGTTAACATGTAGATAAGTAATGTGTCCCACTGATCAGTGGGTTGACCTAGACTGTTAAGACACCGCAAGTTTTTAGTGATATGATCAACTAAAAACCTTAATGAAGATTCTGTTTCTCGGGTTAGTTGAATATTAAAAAGAGAATTTAACTGATAGTCAATCAACAAACGCTTATTATTGTAGCGCTTACAAAGTAGTTCCCAAGCAGTAGTGTAGTTAATGGAAGTAACCTGCATGTTAGCGACCACGCGCCTTGCCTCGCCCTCAAGGTAGGATAATAAGTAATGAAATTTTTGCACATTAGAAAGACGTGTATTTTTATGTATTAAGTCAGAAAAGGTGTCGTGAAACTCCAACCACTTAAATAATGTGCCATCAAATTTAGAAACCTCAATTCTAGGCAATTGTACTGAGTCCTCACTATGACAAGATTTACACGGGTGAGACGGAGCTGGCTGAGCTGCCTCAGCCTCTTGGTAGATTGACTCACGACGTTTCTTTTCTTGCTGTATAGATTTAATCTCATTTTGAGTTTCGATTAAGCTTGTAGAGATTGCCGAGCATAAAAGTATATCCTGATCTATGCGTTCGCGTTCATCAACTTCAAAGTCTAAACTGTCAGCATTAAATATCTCTATCTCAGTTTGCAATTCATCAAATTTAGTAGCCAAGCTCTCAAACCTGCTGTGTCTCAAGCATAACTCAGCAAATTCGACAGCTGTTAATGTAGTGTCTTGTTTTGTGACTTTGTCCAAATAGTTTTTAAACTTTGTTATTTGACCTTTGATTGAACTACGCTTTGTAAGTAAGGTTTTGAACTGTGTGCTGCTATCTACGTTTTTAGCAGTAGCTGCACCGTCCTTATCCATGATTTGAGATAAACCCAAAGTAAATTGCCACAAAACAAGCACTTAAGATGAAGGTAGGGTATGTAATAGGAACGGTCTCACTCTCAACACACGGCGACACCTGAAGTCCGGAACGTCCTAGCTCACGCAGGCAGGTAGGCACGTCCAGCAGCCGTTCGTCAAATCGGCCAATATCACCCAGCACACGCAGCCCGGGGAAGTTAAGTAAAGGCCTGACTGGCTTTAACCTGAAATAGTCGGCCAAATATGGCTGAGTAACGCGCAACAACAGGTATGAAAGGGAGAGGAACCAATTTATTTGGTGTTTTTAGTTAAGGTTATGCAAAATCGCTGGAAAGTTGACTCTAAATTAGACATTGTGGCACATTTGTATATTATTGATGCCTTTAGATTGTTGTAGATTGTATTTTAGTTAAGGTTTATGCAAAATCGCTGGAAACTTGACTCTAAATTAGGCATTTATGTGGCACATTTTGGATATTATTGATACTTTTAGATTGTAATATAACCTCTAATTTGACCCTTTATGGGAATTTTGTGTATTAGGAAGGAGGCATGGGAAGCAGGGCACTTAACTGAACTCATGTTGACGTTTTCGCTCCATTTCTTGAACGGTATAGGCAGCGGTCCGAGTTAAGTCCAAATCAAAGCTCGCCACCCTGTCCTTCTGGTACTCCGTGGTTGTTGGTAGGGGAAGTAGCAAACATCAGCCATCAATCTTGGGCTGGAAACGGCCGGGCTCGAGATAGAAGTCCATGGTGTGGTATTCACGCGAACAACGGCAGACCGGCCGGCATGACTTTGTACTTTGACCTTCGACTTGTATTGTCCTGTCACGGTCGCCAATTTATGTGCAAGCACATAAAGAAAATGTACGAATAAAACGGTCTTGTTAATTAGGTATAGTTTAATTAATCCAAAAAACGAGCAATGAAAATTTTACATGAGTTTTTTTGACCATTTCTAGAGAGGTTATATTATATTGTTAACAAGGCAATGACATTTAGGGTTATTATGTTTTTCTTTGTTCGAATCGGCTTCGTGCGTCTTCTATAAGGCCAGGCGCCGACACTCTATTAAATCAATCTGTAGGTATTGTTGCTAGTAGTCCATTGACTTAATCCGTATTGTTTTTTTGGAGTTTTGGCGGGAACGAGTTAACAACATGTCGTGCTGCAGTTTTATTTTCATGAAACTTAGATGTAACCCGAGTTGAATTGTATAATTCTGGTGGAATGTTATTCAATTTAGTTCTGTGAAAGTGCACAAGTGTAGTGAAAGTAAAAATCAGTGTCAAACATGCAGTTTTCACGTTGCCTCCAAATCTCCTATTAAGGTTATGGTAAACTTGCCACCGCTTTACTATAACCCCTGACTTGACGGACTATGACGACTTTGACTGTATTGAAACACTTTAGGCCCGATTTATGAAAAATCGGATCATAATTTGATGCAAAATATAACTTGACACTGGCTAAATGCACACGTGCGAAGCCATAATAAAAGAAAAAAAAAAAAAATCCGTATTGTTGTTTCTAATAGTTCTATCGACTTAATCTTTTCAATCTGTATTGATTGTTGCTAGTAGTTCTATCGACCTATGTGTACAATAAAAGCGTCATGTAACCGGTGCATGTCGGATCATGTTCCGGTAAGATGACGAGTCCGTTCTCGTTAGCAAACACGAGTATTTAATAATAATATCGCTCATCTGAACTTGTGTTATGGTGACGAGTGATAAAAAGAAGTCAAGTTTCATTTGGCTCATAAAACTCCCGAGATTTTGGTGGCAACAAATTAGTAGCTACTATCATTGCTGCTTTATTTTGAAATGATTCCGGAGTTAGTGTCTCATTTTCGTCACTGGGTGAATCCGAGAAAGCGCTGAATTTCAATGTGCTTTGGTCGTAAAAATCTATAATGCCTCCGATCGTTACAAAATTATAATTAAATTATACTCCAAACTATTATCTTGGTGTGCTATTAAATGGAACGGAATACATTTATATTTTATATAAGAAAACAACGCAAACACGCATAATTCATCATCGCCGTTGGTGTCTTTTTTAAACACTCCGCGCAATTCGTGTTGATTATTCAAATAACTAGATTTTTTAACCGTGTTTCTTAATTTTAAATTGAAATTCTAATATCATAAACTGATCTCATGAACAAATCGAAACTTTAATACCTACTCAATCGCACAAAAAAAATGTTTTTTTCATCGTGGTCATTTTATCGTCAATGCCATTTCAAGAACATCAAAATAGAGTTTCCGAAGAAGTCTCGCCAGGAGCGAGGGAGCGGGGTGGCCCCCCGCGCGCGTTTTGACTTATCTTTAGTCGTGAATTGGAGACCGCATCGAAAGCACGCTTCTAATTAAAAATATTTTCAAAAATACTGTGAAAAATTAGAGTGTAGTACAAATTATCATCATCGCCGTTTATTTCAACGAGGTAAGTAAACTATTTTACTATCGATTTCGTATTTTGTTATTGTTTTTGGACCTTCAAACAGTTGTCATTGGAATGGGTAGATTCTGTAAACATTTGACCGATTCTAGAAAATTCGCTACAATAAGCGTAAACGTCATTACCACTAGAGTCATTCCCATTTATTCCCGTAAAATGGTATTGACATTTTGTGAATGGTGATGAGGCTAAACTGAATAAACCATTTTTTTTCTTTATCTTTTACCTACACCTGGAAGAATACCTAATGTAAAGCTTAGATTAACATAATAATAAAAATAACTTCTATGATATGCTTACTTTTTGCTTAGTAAATTGACTTTTGATGGCGTTTATGGTTTACAGAAGTCAAAATGGACTCTGAGTCCCAAAGCATATTAGCAGGGCTGTGTGACGATAAGGTTGAAGATAATAAAGATTTAAAACAGTCAGAAGGGATGGAGGAGGAAAAGCTTAACGATGATATAGATATATTTAATTTTAAAACAGGTTGGCGGACGCCACCAGAGCCAGAGCCACCTTCAAGCGATTCGGAAAACTCTGAAGTTCTTGAAGAAGCCTTTAGCTCTGAAGAATATTTTGACTGTTGTAGACTTACTAACAATGCTATAGCATTCAGACAGCATCTAGACAATATACCTAAATCTAAACTTCAAGCTTGCTTGGATGAGCTTCAAGCAATTATGCAAAAATACACAGTTGATCAAGTTTCCACTGAGCTCAACGAAGATTCTCAACATTGAGTATTAATTATTTAGGATTCTAATTACAATTTGTATATGATTTAAGGCTGGTTGGGTATTCTTTCAGGTACTATTTTTATTTGCTTTTTCTGTCTATTTGTACCGTTCTATTCCATTGCAGAGCAAAGGTCTTCATTAAATAATGTGTTCATTTTATGAAATTCAATAACAAATTAATAACACGTGATATTTGTTATTATTTTGCAGGTTCATAATGGGCAAGAATCGTAAAACGGATAAAATACGCTTAGAAAAAGCGAAACTTGCCAGAAGGCAAGCATACGCTGAAAAAAAAAAGGCTGATCCGGTACAGTATCACTTGGTGAAGGAAAAAGAAAAGGAACGATATATGAAAAGGAAGGAAAGAAAGCAGATCTTAAAAATCAGTGAAAAATCTGACAGAGAGCAAAGAATCCAAAGAAAAAAATGGAGAGAAGCTGCAAAAAAGTATCGACAGAGAAAGAAAGAAGAGCTAAGTAAAGAGCCTACGATGCCAGAAGTTATTAGCGTAAATAAAACATTTGAATTTACCAAAGACGAACCAATGGAAGATCCCTTGCTGGAAACCAAATGTAACTGCAGTGTAAAAATAAAAAGATTGAGAATGATTGAATTAAGAAAGAGTATCAAAATGGCAAACACGATCAAAGCGCAAAGAGAAGAGATAGAACGTTTAAAAAAGAAAATCTACCGACACAATAAAAAAGACAATGAAAAATCCACTAAAGATAACAAGTCAGAATTGAAAAAAAAGATAAACTTAAAAATAATTAGAAAGAAAAATGTCGTAACTTCGGAAAACCTATCAAAATTAATTGAGAAATTTTACAGTGATGACTCTAACAGTGTAGTAGTGGCTGGGAAAAAGCAATATAAAACGAAAAATAAAATTCGAAAACAAAAACGATATATCAATAAAAATTCATTAAAAAATCTGCATCAAAAATTTCTTATTCAAAGTAAAAAAAAAATTTGTTACTCAACTTTTTGTCATTTTCGTCCATTTTGGGTTTTAATTCCTAAAAATATTCAAAGAGACACTTGTATGTGTACAATTCATGCAAATATTGAACTTATCATACAAGAAGAGACTATAATTGGAAATATTGTGACTGATTATATAAATTACCTAATTATAAATACTACAGTTTACTAAAATTACCATTTATTATGATAAGAAAACATATAGTAAAAGAAATGTTGTAAGATGTTAAGATGTGATTAGTGACTTCTTTGATAGTGATTTTTTGGTTTTTTTGTGTAATCAATCAATAATTAAAAAATTACTAAAAAAAAATTAAAATATTTTTTTTTCATTACCATTTATCTACTATCATTACCATTAATAGTGTAGTCCTTACCATTATAATATCGTCATTACCATTATGACAAAAAAAATGAAAGGCCTTAATATATTTTAAAATCATAGTCAAATTTAAAGACACCACGAGACAATTTATATTTTAAGTCGAAAAGAGTACTTTTTCATTGAAAAACACGGATAGCAAGCGTTAGAACATAAAAAGCGAAAATTTATAAATTCGGAACAAATTCCTCGGATTCACCCCACTGGAAGAACTCATTTTATTATAATATTTATGTTATCAGATTTTTCAATGACTTTAAACAACCACGCTATCAGATAGAAAAGAACCTAACTTGGCGAACCTATTTTTTTTAATTTCTCTATTTAGCCAGCCAGTACGTACTTTCAGCACGTTTTATTTATTTTTGTACCTACATAATTCGTATATTCGTGCATGTTCCAAATTCAAAATGTTTTTATTAACTCAGTGAGTAGGAGTTTTGGCGGGAACGAGTTAACAACATGTCTAGCTGCAGTTTTATTTTCATGAAACTTAGATGTAACCCGAGTTGAATTGTATAATTCTGGTGGAATGTTATTCAATTTAGTTCTGTGAAAGTGCACAAGTGTAGTGAAAGTAAAAATCAGTGTCAAACATGCAGTTTTCTCGTTGCCTCCAAATCTCCTATTAAGGTTATGGTAAACTTGCCACCGCTTTACTATAACCCCTGACTTGACGGACTATGACGACTTTGACTGTATTGAAACACTTTAGGCCCGATTTATGAAAAATCGGATCATAATTTGATGCAAAATATAACTTGACACTGACTAAATGCACACGTGCGAAGCCATAATAAAAAGAAAAAAAAAAAACTCAGTGAGTAAAAGAGCGTTTTATTCACTGTTATCGATGAATAAAATGCTCTTTTTCGAGTGGCTATGGTAATAGTACATTACGATATAAGTGTGGTAAATTGATCTTTGCATAGAGGCGGTTTATGACGCGCGAGCGGCAGCGAGCGTGTTATAGAAGCCAAGATGCAAATATCAATTCCACACGTATATCGTACGACGTTTTTTATCACAGTTGCGAATAAAAGAAAAGATTTGAAAAGAAAACAAAATAATAATTAACAAAATATTTGTGATAACTCTATGTTGACATTTTTTTAAGGCAATATTTTTTGTTAATTATGCTCCGGAAAGGCCAGGCTAAAGACTTTTAACCTATACATCCTCGTGTAACATACATTATTTTTTAGGGTTTTTCTATTTGTTTTTGCGTCGGGGGTTAAGAACAAAATACAATGGTACGGAAAAACAATATATTTAAGTAAAGAAAAAACAAAAAATAAACAACTCAATTTTTAATCGTTTTCTAAGTCATTATCACGTAAAATTTTCGTTCGTAAACCGACTTTAGAGACAACCATTTTTGCTAGCTAAAAAACTCTTTGGTACCTACCTTTTCAGGATAACTTTACAGCACTAGTTAATAAATCTAAAACGCACGCGTGCATAATATGTTGGATTAAAAGCCTAAAAGCCGTTGAATAAGATCCACTTTATGAGCAACTGTGATAAAATAGTAGGGTTAGGTGTTAAACAGTGGCTATGCCAGACACAGTGGCTCAGTAACAGTACGCAGCTTACAGGATAGGTATACAGTTGTCTCTTTCACTCTTCGATAGCGCTTCGGATACTAACTCGTGGCAACTAGTCAGCCCGCGCACACGCGGCTTGTTAGTTGTGGTTAGGACGATTTTTATTTTTTGGACCCGAAAAATATACTATTAAGGTAAGATCTTTTTTGTTCTATCTCAAACATAGCATGTTTTTTACTGGGGATTTGTTTTAACCGTTAACAGCATTATATTAAGATTATCTTCACGCATTAATCCACTTCATTTCGTGAATATTCTTTTGCCTACCTTGCTTGAAATTCAAGATGGCGATTTGGTACTCAGTGGCTCAAACAGTGGAGGTACACAGTGAATCATGATTCACTGTGTACTTTTAGCTTGCTATAGGTACCAACTGATGCAATAAATAAATTAATACCTAGATTTACATTATTAATATACCTACTTTTCTATTCTAAATTGAAGTAACTAGTATTCAATGAAATAAGGTGTAATTCCAATGGTTTGTGCTATAATTGTGGAGCCGATTGACTATTACGCCTCACTTACAGTGCTTATTTAGTGCCTACACAAATAATACATGTTTTTATTACGGTTAGTTTGCTAACGGTGGAATGGTTTTTTATAAGCTTTTATTTAATTTCTTTTTAGGATGCCCCGTAAAGAAAAACCTCGCTCCATTGGTGGCCATTCCGAAACAAATATGAGGAACGCTTTGCAAGCAATAGCAAACGGCATGAGTGTAAGGAAAGCATCAAAAGACTTTAACATTCCTTTCACTACTTTAAGACGATATTACATGAAATCAAAAAGTTGTAGCTCTATTGAATCCATGCGCGTAGTTCCTCACTACGACTTAAATAAGGTATTTTCTAATGAACAGGAAAAGAGTCTAAAAGATTATATTACCTACTGTTCGTCTTTATTTTATGGATTAACATCCAAAGGTACCAGACAAGTGGCATACGAAACGGCAAAAATGAATAATTTAAAAATTATTTGATTGATGAATGTTTATTAAGTTTTTAGGGTCTAAGTGACTTTTTTGCATTTAACTTGTTCTCTTGTTTTGTTTAGGTACAGAGATTAACATAGGTAGAGATTTTTTGTGTTTAAAAATGAGAATTATTTGATTTTGTTATGGATCGACGTTTTTTTAGTTTATTTGGCCCAATTGAGCGTTAATGCGTGCTTTAATTTAATTTAGGATTAGTAATTTTCCAAATAATTTTAAGTATTGGTCTCTATTATTCGATCTCAATTATGTGTTTAAATTTAAGGATACTGTGATTTATTATAAAAATATTTGATTTATCATTAAAAACTTTGATTTTTCTATAATCATGTATTATTTTAGACGATTATTCCCCAATTATCCACTGTATACTACTCCGAGCCACTGTATATTTCGGGGCGTGCCACTGTTTCGACCCCATCGTACACTGTGGCTCATTTATAAGTTTTTAAAAAATCTATTTTTTCTCAATTTTGGTGACAGTTATTTAGAAAACAAACAGATTTATATAAACCTAGATAAATCCTCTATGAATACTCTTTGATTTCAGCTTTGTAAGACAATTTAGACCGGAGCTACAGTCTTCGGAAAAAAAGTGAACCACTGTAGAACACCTTACCCTACATTACGATATAAGTGTGGTAAATTGATATTTGTATAGAGGCGGTTTATGACGCGCGAGCGTGTTAAGAAGCCAAGATGCAAAGATCAATTCCACACGTGTATCGTACGACGTTTTTTATCACAGTTGGGAATAAAAGAAAAAAACTTGAAAATAAAAGAAAATAATAATTACTTAACAAAATATAAGTCTGTCACGTAAAATTATCACGTAAAATTTTCGTTCGTAAACCGACTTTAGAGACAACCATTTTTGCTAGCTAAAAAACTCTTTAGCACCTACCTTTTTTATACATCAAAATATATCTATATACACGTACAATATACATCAAAGTATAACCCAGATAAATTAAGAATGTTTCACCTACCTAACATGTAATTAGCAGTAAGATAAGTATTTAACTTATCGGGATAACTTTATAGCACTAGGTTGGTAATGTAAAACGCACGCGTGCATAATATGTTGGATTATGAGCCTAAAAGCCGTTGAATAAGACCCACTTTATGAACAACTGTGATAAAAAAAACATTACGTAGGTAACTATGTATTTTTTTTAAACCCCGACGCAAAACGACGGGGTGTTATAAGTTTGAAGTGTCTGTGTGTGTGTGTCTATCTGTGGCATCGTAGCTCCCGAACGGATGAACTGATTTCAATTTAGTTTTTTTTTGCTTGAAAGGTGATTCAGTGTTCTTAGCTATGTTTGATCAAAAACGGTTCAGCCGTCTGAAAGTTATGAGGGATAAAAGTCAGGATTAAAAACCGAATGTTAGTAGATATGCTCGAGTGGGGTATCAAATGAAAGGGCATGATTCGTACGTTACAAATCGCTATGTTTGGTCGAAATCGGTTCAGCCGTCTGAAAGTAATGGGGGATAAAAGTCAAGATTAACAACCGAATGTAAGAAGATATGATCGAGTGGGGTATCAAATGAAAGGGCATAATTTGCATATTACAAATAGCTAATAAAAAAGTCCCTCCCTACAAAACGGATGAAATAATAAATTAAATTAAAAATTTAAAAAAGCCCCTACACAAAATAGTATGAACGGAAAAAGCCCAAAACAAGCAAAAAAACTACGGAAAAAACCCCGAAATTATGACCCTACGTAAGCATACCTGAATTTTTAGATGGGTAGGTATAGCTATATGTTTGTATAGGTAGGTAGGTATAGCTATATGTTTGTATAGGTAGGTAGGTATAGCTATATGTTTGTATAGGTAGGTAGGTATAGCTATATGTTTGTATAGGTAGGTAGGTATAGCTATATGTTTGTATAGGTAGGTAGGTATAGCTATACATGTTTGTATAGGTAGGTAGGTATAGCTATACATGTTTGTATAGGTAGGTAGGTAGGTATAGCTATATGTTTGTATAGGTAGGTAGGTATAGCTATATGTTTGTATAGGTAGGTAGGTATAGCTATATGTTTGTATAGGTAGGTAGGTATAGCTATATGTTTGTATAGGTAGGTAGGTATAGCTATATGTTTGTATAGGTAGGTAGGTATAGCTATATGTTTGTATAGGTAGGTAGGTATAGCTATACATGTTTGTATAGGTAGGTAGGTATAGCTATACATGTTTGTATAGGTAGGTAGGTATAGCTATACATGTTTGTATAGGTAGGTAGGTATAGCTATACATGTTTGTATAGGTAGGTAGGTATAGCTATACATGTTTGTATAGGTAGGTAGGTATAGCTATACATGTTTGTATAGGTAGGTAGGTATAGCTATACATGTTTGTATAGGTAGGTAGGTATAGCTATACATGTTTGTATAGGTAGGTAGGTATAGCTATATGTTTGTATAGGTAGATAGGTATAGCTATACATGTTTGTATAGGTAGGTATAGCTATATGTTTGTATAGGTAGGTAGGTATAGCTATATGTTTGTATAGGTAGGTAGGTATAGCTATATGTTTGTATAGGTAGGTAGGTATAGCTATATGTTTGTATAGGTAGGTAGGTATAGCTATACATGTTTGTATAGGTAGGTAGGTGTGGGATTCCTGCCTAGCTGCTTTGTTAGCTGAGGGTTCTTAGAATCAAATGCAAGAAAGGTACAGAGGAAACATTTAATGAATGAATTTACAATTTACAATTGACAATCTGTCTGTCCTATGTGAACGTTGGTGGGCGAGTGGTAGCCGCGCTCGCGCCGCGCCTCGCGCCGTGTAAGGTTGTAGAACCTGTTTCGTCTTCGTCAATCCGGTCGTAGGCATGTGTGCATTGGTGTGCACACATGCTAGGCCTCGACATACTGCCGCCCCGGGATGGAATCAGGATCCATGGTCGTGGCATCATTCAGCTCCAGTCGTGGCAATGGGAGCGGGCATAATCGGTTGAAGGCTCGTCGTAGAGTCCCCGATGTTGTCATCACGTCTGCTACTCGGGTGACGCCGTCCGGTCCCGGATGTACGCCTGTTACTCGCCCGAGTAACCATCTGTTTGGAGGTACTCGATCATCTTTGACTAGTACCATTTCGCCCAGCTGCTGTCCTCCTCCATCTTTGCGCCATTTCTGTCTTATTTGCAGCTCTGAAATGTATTCCTTATAGAATCGTTGCCAGAAATGGGCTTTCAGTTGTTGAACTCTCATGTATCTCGAAATCGAGTTCAACTTAGAAGCATCTAGTACCTGCGGAGAAGGCAAAACTGTTATTGTTCGTCCAATTAGGAAATGAGAGGGAATGAGGACTGAAAGATCTGAAGGATCTGAGGATAGAGGCATGAGAGGGCGTGAATTTGAAATAGCCTCGATCTGTGTAAGAACTGTATTCATTTCTTCATATGTGAGGTTAGCGATAGCAAGTATGCGTTTCAAGTGATGCTTGACTCGTCCCACACAATTCTCCACTAAACCGTTAAAGTGTGGGCTGTAAACAGGAGAAATTAAAATTTAAAGTTAATAGAGAGCTCTGAAGCATATGAACCTAAGTATTCTGAATTTAACTGTAAGAATTTAGTCAATTCGTTGCTAGCTCCTACGAAACAAGGACCGTTGTCTGAAAAAATGTTGACAGGTTTCCCTCTACGGGCAATGAACCTATTTAATGCTGCAATAAATGTATCGGAACTCAAATCGGCCACGAGCTCCATATGTATTGCCTTGACAGCCATACATACAAAAATGCATATATATGCCTTTATTAACTTGCTACCTCTACCTTTTTTGTTCAATATCATGACTGGCCCTGCGTAATCTACTGCTGTGTTTATGAATGGATAGTCTGCATGCAACCGCTGTACAGGTAAGTTGCCCATGATGGGTTGTCTCACTCTACCTGAGAAACGACAGCATACAACACAATCATGACAGTTTTCCTAGCTAACTTTCTACCAAATTTTGTGTCTAATGTTTGCTAATAGTAGCTGAGGACCTGCGTGCATGAGTACTTTGTGATAGTGTTTAAATAGTACATTACGATATAAGTGTGGTAAATTGATCTTTGCATAGAGGCGGTTTATGACGCGCGAGCGGCAGCGAGCGTGTTAAAGACGCCAAGATGCAAATATCAATTCCACACGTATATCGTACGACGTTTTTTATCACAGTTGCGAATAAAAGAAAAGACTTGAAAAGAAAACAAAATAATAATTAACAAAATATTTGTGTTAACTCAATGTTTACATTTTTTTAAGGCAATATTTTTTTGTTAATTATGCTCCGGAAAGGCCAGGCTAAAGACTTTTAACCTATACATCCTCGTGTGACATACATTATTTTTTAGGGATTTTTCTATTTGTTTTTGCGTCGGGGGTTAAGAACAAAATACAATGGTACGGAAAAACAATATATTTAATAAAAGAAAAAACAAAAATAAACAACTTAATTTTTAATCGTTTTCTAAGTCATTATCACGTAAAATTTTCATTCGTAAACCGACTTTAGAGACAACCATTTTTGCTAGTTATAAACTCTTTGGTACCTACCTTTTCGGGATAACTTTACAGCACTAGTTAACAAATCTAAAACGCACGCGTGCA
Organism: Idaea straminata; assembly: GCA_951213275.1. NCBI lineage: Eukaryota > Metazoa > Arthropoda > Insecta > Lepidoptera > Geometridae > Idaea > Idaea straminata. The sequence goes on from OX577852.1 coordinate 56,493, forward strand.
TAATATGTTGGATTATGAGCCTAAAAGCCGTTGAATAAGATCCACTTTATGAGCAACTGTGATAAAAAATAAGTTTTGTGAGATTATGAGAAGTGTGAAGTAAAATTGGATGATTTGTATCAAAGTCGTAGTAGGAGTTGGATAGCCGTCCTCCTACACGTATGAGTTTATCTGTATGAAGAAATGGTGCGAGTTTGAGTAAAGTCTGTTTTGAAGATAATTGTTTGTTTTGTTCTATTAAATGATATTCAAGTGTAAAGCTTTGTTTTTGTGAAATTTTGCATAGAGTAAGGAATGATAAATTGAGTTTATGTAATGTTAGGTGATTTGTATGTGAATCGGTCTTGATTTGGAGATGTGTTCTCTGTCATGTGACCTAATGAAATGTATTCTTTGATAAGTTTTGTGTATTCTTGTTTGAAAGATGAATCGCTCTTGAATTTACGCTCTAGTGAAATGAACCTAGACAATGCTCTTTCATAAGAGTCACCTAGTACTTCTGGCGATTCCTTTAAAGGAATAGTGACTACAAAACGGCCGTCAACTTCGCGTTCAGTAGTCTTTGGAAAGTGAACTTCATATTCTTGCTCCTCTTTCGAAGAGGGTTTGTGTGGTACGACAGTTTCAAGTTCAAAGAACTGAGTCAATTGATCTTGCAGCTGCTCGTCAATGTTTTGTATTGTGGAATGATTGCAATGGACTGTATTTGTAGAAGTGTGTATGGGTCCGGATACTATCCATCCGAACTTAGTTTCACATAGTGTAGGTTGTTTCCTACCTAGCGAAATAGTGTTTTGACATAGTATACTCCAGAATAAGTCCGCTCCGAGAAGCATGTCTACTCGAGACGGTGTGTGGAATGAAGGATCCGCTAATGTAATATTCTGGGGTAAGTTAAGTAATGTGTAGTCGACTCTAGTAGTCGGTAAGTGTTGTGTAATGTGAGGAACGATAAAACAACTGATGTTTTCAGTGTATGAATTGTGTAGTGAAGATATGGTGACGTCACATCTTTTTGAAATGTATGATGACTGATGATTCAGCCCGAGTACAGAAGTTGTACTTGAAAAAGTGGGTAAATTGAGTTTAGTACATAGTTCATTAGTGATGAAACTTGATGTACTGCCATTATCTAGCAAAGCACGTATTGTGTGTTTGTGACCATCGTGATCACTGATTTGAATGAGTGCTGTTGACAGCAATACCACACACTGATTGTGTGCGGCTGACAGAACTATATTGTCCTGTGTTTTATGATTGGATGTATGTGAATTAATGTCTGGCTGAGTTACGCAGAGTGCGACGTTGCTAGTCGTCGGTGTGTATTGAGTTGAACTACCTTGTGGAGTATCATGAGAGGCCAACTGTGATTGTTGGTATGTATTGTTAGGTTGGTTAAGGTGTAGTAATGTGTTGTGTGATTTATCGCATATTTTACAAGCACCTAACCTGCAATTTTGGGTATTATGGCCTGAGCGTAGGCAATTGAGGCATAGTTTAAGAGCCCTTGCCTTTTGAATACGTCCCTCTATTGGAAACGACTTGAATTTCAAGCACTGATATATAGCATGATTGTTTTTACATAATGGACAATTAAGTAACTTGATTGTTTGAGGAGGAGTGTTATTAATAGTAAACGACCTGGGTCGCACGTGAGTGATATCACTGTGACGACGTCGTTTCACTGAATCTAATAAATCTGCTTTATTTTTAAGAAATTTAGTAAAATCATGAAGTGTTGGAAGCTCAGTGAGTGCACTTCGGTGAGCCTCCCACTCGCGATTAGTTATTGAATCTAACTTCTCAGATACTGTGTAAATTATGAGTACATCCCACCCCTCTGTGGGTAGGCCGAGTGCCTTAAGTGAACGTAAGTTTTTATTGATAATGTCTATTGTTGTGCGGTAGGCTTCGCCCGACTCCTTTAATATAGGTTGAATATTAAAGATTGCTTGTATGTGATTATTAACTAGGAGCCGTTTGTTATTATAACGCTCGCACAACAACCCCCATGCTACGTCATAATTATCTGGTGTGAAGTCTAATGAGTGAATAACCTCGGCCGCACTGTCACTTAGAGCAGCGCGCAAATAATGGAATTTGCTAATTTTAGGTATCGTGTTGTCTGAATGTATGAGTGATAAGTAAGTGTTGTAAAATACTAGCCAGTCATGATAGTGGCCAGAAAATGTAGGTAAGTTAATGGTTGGAAGTTTGTGTCTTTGTTTTAGCCCACCTTTATTGTCATGGTCAATACAAACAGAACCCGCGGCCGATCCGAAGTCCGCAGCAGTCTCCTGGCCGGTCAACACTTCCCTGGCAGCGGCGATCGCTCCGAAATACTGACTTTCGAAGATCTCACGTTCCTTGTATTGATCATCTGGAATTTCACACGTATTTTCTATGTCAGTTTGAATGCAATCGAAATCCGAGTAAAGTTCGTCGATTTTGGACAATCTAATTTTTAATTCGTTAATTTGTAACGAAGTTAAACTTTGACAACTGCTAACCACTTCTAAATAAGCTTTAAATTGAGTTAATTTAGCTTTGAAACTGCCACGTTTTTTAATCAATGATTTAAATTCCATTTTGTTTATTTTAACTGAAAATAATGATTATAAATACACAGTTTATAGCGATAAAAGTATTAAAATTGTAACGATACTTAAATTGAAAGCAGTGCAGAAGGAGAAATGTGTGAAACGAGCTAAAGCGTATGAAATGGCGATGAGCGGTAGTTAGGTTAGGTAGGTAGCACGCGGCGTGGTCGTGCTTACGCGCGGCACGTAGGTACCGACACCAGATGCTAACCTTGAACTTGAAACACGATGCAATGCGCTGGAAATGCAATAAAATAGGTATAATTAGCTAAATAGTTGACATATGAATACAATAGATACACAGATCAGGGCAATTTATCCACGAAGAAATTGGTTAAGAGAATAATGAAATTTGATGTTATTGATTAATGATTTAGCCAAATAATAGCAATTAATTTGAAAATAGGTAATAATGTGAATGGATTGGCTATATTTATGACGTTGAGGGTTTGATAATGTTGATGAAATTGATAGGACAGCTAGAATTGCGGAGAAATAATGCGTAAATAGCAATTGAGTGAAATAAAATGAATAAGAATATAGTTGTGTGAAAAGGATTGTTGATTTTAATGGGAGAAAAATTGGAACGAACTCACAGAAATGCTACTTTCCCAGGGTTACCATGATACTCGATGCATAAAGACGATGTATTGGTTTCTGGTCATCAATTTCTCCAATAAATGTCATCCAGTTCCTCAATTGGTTTGGTTGTTGGCGTGGTTACACGTGGCTTTTGACCCCAAGTCTTCTTCTGGATAAAATGGCGGTCTTGTCCGTTCGCGTGTCCGCACCGTTTCCAGTTATTATCCGGTTCGATAGGACCAAAATGTGGGATTCCTGCCTAGCTGCTTTGTTAGCTGAGGGTTCTTAGAATCAAATGCAAGAAAGGTACAGAGGAAACATTTAATGAATGAATTTACAATTTACAATTGACAATCTGTCTGTCCTATGTGAACGTTGGTGGGCGAGTGGTAGCCGCGCTCGCGCCGCGCCTCGCGCCGTGTAAGGTTGTAGAACCTGTTTCGTCTTCGTCAATCCGGTCGTAGGCATGTGTGCATTGGTGTGCACACATGCTAGGCCTCGACAGTAGGTATAGCTATATGTTTGTATAGGTAGGTAGGTATAGCTATATGTTTGTATAGGTAGGTAGGTATAGCTATATGTTTGTATAGGTAGGTAGGTATAGCTATATGTTTGTATAGGTAGATAAGAATACGTGATAATGTCATATGAAACTTAAGATAAATTGAGATTTTTCTTGTTACTTCTTTATTATTTTCTTTTTCTTAAATATAATAGTCCAGCAGCCCTCGAACGTTTTTTTTAAGTGATTAATAACAGGCTGAATCAGCAGGTTCAGTTCCACGAGACGCCCAACTTCTTCATCTGACAATTCTTGATAGAGGTAGCTAATGTAGTGCGCAGGTATAAAACATGTCGATTTCATGGGGTGCCGAAATTGTCTCATAACATTAAATTTCTTATTTGAATATCGAGGTAATTGGATGATAAACTCGGAACAACAAATGTCCTACAAAATAGATGGTATGACTCTCCAGTCCTCCACTCCGAATGTGTCGAAATAACGAGGTCAATAAAATGATTAAAATGATTAAATGAATAAATGATAATAACAAGGTGATTTTTTGTACTGTGGCTTAGTAAATATTTGTACAATCAAATGGCCACAGAAAGGGGCATAATTTGCACATTACAAATAGCTAATTAAAAAGTCCCTCCCTATAAAATGGATGAAATTAAAAATTAAAAAAACCCCCGACACAAAAATAAGAATAGTATGAACGTAAAAAGCCTAAAACGAGCAAAAAAAAACTATGAAAAAACCCCTACAAAAAGAAAAACATAACTAAATTAAATATTGTCGCGTCGGGGGACCGCTCTTTGCCTATAAAAGCACCTCCATAAAATGATAATATTAAAATTTCAACAAAAACGTTAAAGTAAGTATTAACAAGTGAAACTACATAAAAGCTAAATACTTACACAACTTCACTATCCAAATAAATGCTAAAACAAAAATTTAAAAGGCGGCTATTATACAATATTTAATTAAAAAAATTCAGATGTACTTATGTAGGGTCATAATTTCGTGGTTATTTTTTTTCTTCTTGTAGTTTTTTTATAATATTTTTATTCCCGGTGTTATCACGAGCAGCATATTCTTGGGATAGTAGAACGTCTACGCTTTTATCTGTTTCCGAATCATAGAAAGTAGGTACAGAAAGTGACATCCGAAATAATCCCAAAAGATATATTTTTTTTTTTTTCAAAGATCGTTTCCGAATGTTCTGATGTCGAAAGAATGTCAGTAGAAATAATCTGTGAAATATTTTCTTAGAACCATGCAGAGATAATGTAAACATTAGATTTAAAAAAAAAAGTTTTATTTGGAGTTTTATACATGTAAGATCCCTCTGATAAAATAAGGTATAATCGCAGACTTGGCTGTAATTGAGTGAATTTTCCAAACATTCTTTTGCGCGGCGAGGCTTAAAATCATATTGCATATTATTTCGAAGACAGTTAGGATTTTTTTCATACTACAATATAGGAAGATTATAAAGCCATACAAAAATAAGTGTGAAAATATTTCTAAGTTTGGTGGAGCGTCCGTGCCATGAACCAGTTCGCTGGATTAAATCACTTTACTGGAGCTATTATATCGAGTTACTTGAAACAGATAGGTAAGGTTAAACCGTTCCCTATTTGTTCACTGTAATGTAATGTAATGTATCGATCGGGATGGGTCTCGACATGCACATTGCACACTATTGCACACCGCAACAAAATGAATAGGCGTCTGTATAGAAGTGTCCGGCTCGGAGTCGCCCGCGCCCGCGCCGGTCGCCGAGCACACTACGGTAAATGTAGGTACGACTAATTAAACATTTATAAATATTGGGCACTTTTTATTATTAAAATAAACGATTAGTCTACGTAGGCTATGTACAGATGGCGTGCGTGACGTGACGTGACGTCACGGCGCGACGGCGACGGCGACGGGTAGGTGTCGCGGGGGCTCCGGCTCGTCGAGGTCGAGCGCCGCGTCTATCATGGTGGTGTCGTGGAGGAGCCGCAGCCGCGAGGCGGAGAGCACTCCGCCGGTCCCGACCAGCACCTCCTGCAGGGGCACCGGGTTGGTGTAGCTGCCGGCCGCGTCGGCCGCGAGCCGCGCCGGCTGCAGCGTGGCGGGGGCTAGGGCGGGCGCGGGGCCGGGCGGGGGCGGGGGCGGGGGCTGGTTGTCGCGCACGAACACGCCCCGGCGGTCGATGAGGCTCGGCGCGAGCGGACCGCACAGCACGTGCCAGCAGTTGGAGCATGCGTTACCGCGCGAGTACGGGTTGGGGTCGGACACGCCGCGCCGGGACGAGAACGACCCCTTGATCTGCAACAAACGGCCGCTCTATTACCTCTACTCGATGGACACTTTGAGATACATTTATACAGGATGAATTTTTTAAATGGAGTTTCAGGGTTATTTCCTAAACTATGAGAGATAGAGAAAAATGCCGATAGAAGTTGCGTGCTCGATTTTGACAAAAAGTAACAAATATAAATAAATAAAAACTACAGAAAATTCCACAAGAAGACCATGTACGATATCTTGGCGTATACCTGGACCGTCGCCTCGCTCGTTAGTAACATATCCTCACCGAAAAAATAGCCTCGAGCCAACAGCTAAGAACTATGCACTGGCTATTGCACAAAAAATCCCAACTATGAGAGAGAATGAACCCCTCATCTACAACTGCATAATGAAGCCGGTCTGGACCTATGGCATTTAATTGTGGGGAACAGCTTCCAACTTCAATTTGGAAATCCTACAGAGATTCCAGTCAAAGATATTAAGCATTATATCTGGAGCTCCCTGGTACATGACAAATCACCGATTACACCACGACCTGGACATGCCAACTGTCAAAGAAGAGATCAGAAACTTTATGATATTCTATAAAATTAAGATATCAAATCACACAAACCTACTCGCATCCTCTCCGATGACTGTGTACTCTGCTTTGAGGAGACTAAAAAGGAAAGCTCCGCAAGACCTATTGCCATGACCGGACTGTACAATACTGATACAAATGCGTGATTCAATGGACTCACGCCATAAAAATAGTACATTGCGATACAAGTGTGGTAAATTGATCATTGCATAGAGGCGGATTAGCGCGTTTATAAAGCAGAGATGGAGCGATCGAACCACACGTGTATCGTACGACGTTTTTTATGACAGTTGCGAATAAAAGAAAAGACTTGAAATAATAAAAAGTTAAAATGTTGTGTTATTTTTATAGGCAATATTTTATGTTGATTATAGTCCCGAAAGAGCAGGCAAAAGACTTTTAACCTATACAGCCTCGTCTGACATAAAATATTTTTTAGGGTTCTTTCCATTTGTTTTTGCGTCTAGGGTTGAAAACAGAATATAATGGTAATTATACATAAATATGTATAATGTTTTCCTTTAAGAAAAAAATCTCAATTTTTAATCGTTTTCTACTACTAGCTTTTGTAAAGAATAAACGCTGAAAGTTTTATTCTGCTAGAATTAGGGCATCATGTTGCAACTACGTGTCCAGACGTTGACGAGTACTTTCCTCTGGACATGGACGACTGAGCTGAGAAGGTAGTATAGATGCAGTATAGTAGAGTAGGGTATACTCACGTCCTCGTTGGTAGTCTGGTCGGTGGAGGCTAGGTAGGTGTGAAAGCCGGCGAGGCCGAGCACCGACCAGACAGAGAGGAAGCAGACGGCTGCGACGAGGGCGGAGGCCGGGGAGGCGCGCAGAGCGGCCGCGAGGCCGGCGCCTCGCGAGGCGAGCGCGAGGTGGGTCACCGCGCACGCGAACACGAACACCGCGAGGAAGGAGAGCGACACGACGAACGTGTAGAAGGATCGGTAGTTGCGCTTGCCGACGCAGTTCCCCACCCAGGGGCAGTGGTGGTCGAACCTCTCGACGCAGTTGTCGCACAGGGAGCAGTGCGAGGCGCGCGGCGGCCGGAACATCTTGCACGTGAAGCAGTACTTGAGCTTGACGGGGCGGCCGCGGACGAGCACCTCGCGCGCTCGGGGCGGCGGCCTCGCCGCGCCCGCCTGCTCCCCGCCGCCGCCGGCCGCGCCAGCCGCCTCGAGCGCGGCCGCCTCGTGCGGGGCCGCGCGCGGTATGATCCCCGGGTCGGAGAGCGCGGTGCGCAGCAGCGCCGCCAGCGTGAACAGGAAGAGAGCCGCGCCGACGGCGGGCACGGCGGGCGAGACGCGCGCCGCCAGGTACGGACAGTCGAACGCGAAGTGCAGCGCGCTCGTGCCACAAATGAGGGCGAGGGTGAGCGCGAAGACGCCCGGCTGCGGCGCCGTCATCAGCCGGCCGTCGCACCAGAACCGGTTCCGTCCGGCGAACACCTCCCACTTGCGCGTCACGCGCCCGCGCCCGCTCCCGCTCCCGCTCCGCACGGCCATCGCGGCATGACCGCGCCACCACCGCACCGCGCCCGCGCCGCCCTCCGCCCCCCCGCCTCCACCACCTGCAACAGCATCTCTCTGTCATATCATGTTTTCAAGATACATCAAGAAGGATAAAATAAAACTTATACCTTACAGTACATTAGCCTATAAATACATTAATTATTGCCTACTATCTATATGATTAATAATTTCGATCAACATATACATTTTATTATAAAAAATTTAATTAAAAATTTAAAAAACCCCCTACACAAAATAATAAAAATAGTATGAACGTAAAAAGTCTAAAACAAAAACTACGAAAAAACCCTACAAAAAGAAAAAAAATAACCCCGAAATTATGATCCTACGTAAGTAGGTACATCTGATTTTTAGCATTTATTTGGATAGTTAAGTTGTGTAAGTATTTAGTTTTTAAGTAGTTTCACTTGTAATTCTTAATACTTACTTTAAAGCTTCGTTGAAATTTTGATATTTCATTTTATGAAGGTGTTTTTATAGGTAAAGAGCGGTCCCCCGACGCGAAAATATTTTATCAAAAAAAATCAGATGTACCTACTTACGTAGGATCATAATTTCAGGTTTATTTTTTTTCTTCCTGACTTGACTTTTATCCCCCATAACTTTTAGACGGCTAAACCGATTTCGATAGCTATTTGTAACGTACAAACTATGCCCTTTCATTTGATACCCCACTCGAGCATATCTACTTACATTCGGTTTTTAATCCTGACTTTTATGTCTCATAACTTTCAAACGGCTGAACCGATTTCGATCAAACATAGCTAAGAACACTCTCGACAAATTCACCTTTCAAACAAAAAGAAATTAAATTAAAATCGGTTAATCCGTTCAGGAGCTACGATGCCACAAACAGACACACACACTCAGACACGTCAAACTTATAACACCCCGTCATTTTTGCGTCGGGTTAATTATTAAAACATAACAATAAATGATGTCACCCGCTAGTACCTGTCCATTATCGTTCCCAACGTAAAGATTCCTATAATGCTAGAAGCATTGCCACGCTGAATGGCGATGGCTAACCTCTGCGCCACAAACGAGCCGAAGTGGGAGTCACCCCCATTCCCCTTTATCCTATCGTCCAACTCTTTAACTAATTTTTTGGCGTCGTCTCCCCATCACCCCAGCATCTTCACAGTGACGGGCACAAAAATGTAATTAGATACCAAGTCCACTTATTTAGCTTGCTTTTTACTAGCGTCGTCTTCCCCAGGCATACCTACATTTAGTCCAGGACAAGTGGCCGACAGCAACAGTGTATTAATTAATTCATTACCTTATTATAATTTATTTGTTTCCATAACATTGTAACGATCAGGGTTATATTTGTGAATTCATTTAGAGAACAAACAAATAAATAAGGTGAAATGCCCGCGTCGGAGGCACCTCCTTCAGCTGTTTATACCGAATTAGATGCAACTATAAAAGGATCAAGTCAAGAGTCTTAGAATAAGCAGTAGAACCACACAGAATTGTAAAATACCATATTTGATTGCATATTAGATGATGTTAACATTCAACAGGTGGCTGAGTAAGTACATCTATCAGTATGGCACAAGGATAGATGCAGACACGGGCCAAGCATTGTTGTCAACACTATCCTCGGTGATCACAAACATGTACCTTTAGTAGGTTGAAGGATTTAACCGCCAGCAATGAAAGTTTAGTTAGGCATCATGTATCTTACCGAATACTATTGTAGAAGTAGTAGAGTAGTCGAGGCACCGCGCGCCGTCGTTATCTATCTACGTGGTTGTTGCCGTCGGTCGCCGTCGTCGTCGCCAGCGCGAAGTTATCGCCCTGAGGGTGGAGCACCTGATATTACTACACTATAATAGCGATCCCGCCGCCGAGGGCCGCTCTCACCTTATATGATTCATTAATCAATTATAATCTTGATAATGAACTGAGAAAAAAGTATCGGTAAGGCTATTATCTATGAATACTTACTTACGTAGTCTGAGAAAACTTCCACAACACAAACTTCTGCACGACTTTGGACACACGGGAGACTGATGTTTGTACCAGATACTCGTTCGGAATTTTCAAAATATATAACAACGATAATTTAATTTTCTATTTTATATACATAATCACAATAGAATACAAAGCAAAAGAAAACCAAAGAGGATTTAAAATACTATGAAGAAAACTTTCTATTTCTTGAATGAATTCTAAGAGATTTTTGTTTTTCTTTTGATTTCAATTGGATTATAACATCGAAAGGGCAGGCAAATATCTTTTAGGCCGTATAGCCTTGTAGGGACGTTCAAAGATGGTTCAAAGAGAACAATATAATCACTCACTACCAGAGAAATGAGAAGACCTTTAACTAGAATGCTTACGAAAGGCCCCATAAGCGAGCCGAGAAAGTTATATTTATGAAGGTATATTTGTCTCTGTCATAAGGGTGACCAAACGTTAAAATTGTTTGCAGATGAAATGGGTTCTGGGTCTGTCTGAACTCCTAAAAATCTAAGCGCTCGCTTTGCTCGCACGTGCTTTGTCACAAAAACTAACCTAACCTGCCCCCTTAGACAAGATTGCTTTCTATTAGCGATATCGCCAATCGGCAGACTTTTTTTCTCAGTACGTCGAGCGATGTCGAGCCGCTCGGTTGTATCTGTGCAAATCCTTGTCTTGTCCGGCTGCCGTGTATGGTACAAGTTAAGAGACTATGGCGTGTATCATAGTGAACGAATTTTTGGCTTTTGTACAAAATAAAATTGATGTGTTGGATGAACTAAGCATTGTACAAATTTGTGCAACGAACTTTAGTGAACTTGAGATAGAAACTGGTAAAAATGTGCTTTATGATTGCTGTGGAAACGGGCTTAAGAACTGTCAACGAAAAGGTGACGATAAAAAGAAAAGAAACATAAAGGATGTGATTAAAGTTTTAAAAGAAATTGAGCCAGCTGTGCAGCCGTCTTTCGTAGCTAAAGACCTTACACGACTTCCACCTGTGTCATTCGACTATGTTGATGTGACGCGTTTGCTGAAGGACATCACAATGTTAAGGTCGGAGCTCAGTGATTTAAAGTTAAAATACAACGCTGACATGGAAGAATTGCGAACTACCATTAGTAAACAATCCACGATGGTAGCCCACGGTCAGGTTGTTAACTCGTCACATAACACACCTCACCGACCAAAACCGAGAACGCCGGAATCGCCTGCACTTGGACCACACACCAATACACAGTCCGAGTTCACGCCGTCATATCGTGACATCATAGAAAACAACTCCGGCCGGCAGCGTCAAGCGAATATCAACCGTACGAGGAAGACGACCGCATATGATAACAAACGGAAATTGCGTGCTCCACTAAGTGAAAATGTTGAACTACCCTCAAATTCTGAGGTGACAAAAACATCTATAATCTCCGACGAAGGGCCGTTTATACTGGTAGAAAACCGTAAAAAATCCTCGAAACGAAAAATAAACATGCGCGGTACCCGAGCGGCTAGTAAAATCCAGGTTGCTGATACTCAAACCGCGATTTATGTGTCGCGTGCGAGTAAAAACGTTACCGTGACGGATATCCAGGCCCATATCTCAGAGATGGGAGAACAATGTATTAGTGTCGAGATGCTAACGCAGCATCAAGAGATGTCCTTTAACTCGTTTAAAGTAGTTGTCGCTAGTAGTAAGCTAAACAAGTTTTTGGACAGTGACTTCTGGCCGGCGGGACTAGTTTATCGTCGTTATTTTGAGCGCAAAGCGCGTGCCGCTGACACTATTAATTGAATGATTATGGATGGTGTTTCTATCACAACTTTTAACTGCAGAGGCGTAAAAAGAACGTGTCAGCACGTAAAAGAAATTTGTCAGAGCTCGGATATAATAGCTCTGCAAGAGACATGGTTGCTGCCTCATGACTTGACATTTCTTAACACCATTGATCAAGAGTTCGGCTGCTTTGCCAAGTCATCTGTAGATACTTCGCTAGGAATATTGAGAGGGCGACCGTATGGAGGCCTAGCACTTATGTGGCGTAAATCATTATTCGAGAAAGTGACGGTGATTCAATGCGAAAATAATCGTATATCGGCAATGCGAGTGCAATTAAATGCCAACGCGATCATAGTATTTAGTGTATACCTACCATGCGACGAGCCAGATAATCTGGTGGAGTTCACGGAATGCTTGGCGACTATCGCGGCGATTATAGCCGATTCGGATGCCGAAGCGGCGTTTGTGTTGGGCGACTTCAACGCCGACGCGAGTAAAGCTTTCGGAGGGGAGTTATCGAGGTTCTGTAGTGACAACGATTTAATATGTGTGGATGAAGAGTTGCTCCCGAAGGAATCTTTCACATATGTTAGTGAGGCTCATGGAACCCGCAGTTGGCTCGATCATATATTGACTACACGTGCTGCTCGACGTACGGTTATTAGTGTTAAAATCGAATATGGAGTTTATTGGTCTGATCATGTACCTCTTACAGTAAAATGTGATTTAGGTAAGATCGTAGGTAAAACTTTTGTTAATACCGAAATCGATTCACTACATCACATTCGCTGGGGGAAGAGAGACCAAACACAAATAGATCTATATACGAAACTATCCTGTGATATTTTGAGTAAAATTAAATATGAAATTGATTGCGAAGACTGTGTGAAAGGCTTATGTAAATCTCACTTAGACATAATAGATAATTTTTATGATAACATTGTAAAGTCACTACAATCTTTAGCGACTCTTAGTAGAAATTGTAAGCGTGGTGCACGTGGACGTGCTAGACAAATTGTAGGGTGGAACTATCACGTGAAGGACATGCATGACAAAGCTAAAATATATTATGCTGCGTGGACGCTAGCTGGTAGACCAACATCAGGTACGCCTTTTGAAAATATGAAGAGCTCAAGAAGCGATTTTAAGAATAAACTGAAGTGGTGTCAGAACAATGAAAGCAAAATTCAACAGGATGTATTAGCGTTACACCAAGCTAATAAGAACTTCCCGAAGTTCTGGAATGCCACGAAAAAGCTTAATACGAAACCTAGCATGCCAATTACCGTAGATAACGTGAACGGGCCAAGGAATATTGCTGAGTTGTTCTCACATCATTTCAGGGTTAAACCGCTTCCTTGTAATATTTCTTCAGCAGGCTCCAGGAGTAAAGTGTATGATAAGGAACGTAATTGCTTTAGTATTTCCGCGGCGGAAGTTGCACAAGTAGTAAAACAAATGAAGCGAGGCAAGTCTCCCGGATGGGATGGCCTAAGTATTGAGCATGTCCTACACGCGAATCACAATATTTATGTCCTTCTATCGAAATTGTTTACTATGTGTTACAGACTAAGTTATCTACCCAAAAATCTAATGAAAACTATTGTAGTTCCTGTGCCAAAGAGTAAGACTGGAGATTTGTCAAGTACTAAGAACTATAGGCCTATTTCCCTGGGTACGATAATAGGAAAAATCTTCGAGAGGATCATCCACCCTGACTTAAAATCTAGCTTAAAAATTGACGACGCACAGTTTGGTTTTCGTGCCAATCTTTCGACCGATGCTGCAATATTTAGTTTAAAAACGGCAGTGAAATACTACACTGATCGAAACACCTCAGTTTACGCGTGTTTCCTCGATCTAAGCCGAGCTTTCGATCAAGTAAATTATACTTTACTTTGGGAGAAACTCGAGGGATCGGGGGTTCCGCAGATCACAATACAGCTTTTGAAGTATTGGTACGAAAATCAAGTTAACTGTGTGAGATGGGGCGACGCGACATCTAGTGAGTTTAGACTAGAATGCGGTGTTCGTCAGGGGGGTTTAACCTCTCCGGATCTTTTTAACATCTATGTGAATGGGCTGATTGAGGAACTGAGAGGCACCAGAGTTGGTTGCAACGTCGCGGGCGTATGTCTCAATAACCTGAGCTATGCTGACGACATGGTGCTTCTCGGTCCCTCAATTAGCGCACTGAACAGATTGATCGCCATCTGTGAGCTCTATGTAAAAGCCCATGGGCTACAATACAACGTAGCAAAGACTCAGTTCATGGTTTTCAGAGCAGGTAAAGGTCCGGAGAGGGTCCCTCAGGTGTTGTTAAATGAGGCTGTTATTCAGAGGGTGGAGCAGTTCAGGTATTTGGGTCACATATTAACAAGTGACTTGAATGACGACGCGGACATCGAGAGGGAGCGACGTGCCATGGCGGTACGCGGCAACATGATTGCGCGCAGATTTGCTGGGTGTACACGTGATGTGAAGATGACATTGTTTAGAGCATATTGTCTATGCTTCTACACATGTCAGCTCTGGGTCCGGTACACCCAGAGGTCGATGAGTGTCATCAGGGTACAATATAATGACACATATCGTATCCTGATGAAACTTCCACGTTACTGCAGTGCGTCAGACATGTTTGCTGAGGCCGGGGTCACTGACTTCTTCGGGATCATCAGATCTCGCGTCGCGGGATTCTGGAGTCGGTTGCGGACGTCCAAAAATACCATCTTAGCATCGTTGACCGAGTGCATGGACTGCTCCATTTTCAAGCATTGGGTTCACGTGCATCATGCCAATAACCGTAAATAATTGACGATGTTAAGACTGATGTTTTTGATCTTACTTTATTCCTTAAAAAGTACCTACATTTTATTATATTTTATTTTTCTTATTTTTAAGTTATCATTATTGTGATATGGGATTTTATGCCTGAAATAAACATTTTATTATTATTATTATTATTTTCTTTTTTTTGTATTTAATTGACACAAGCCAACGAAAACTCAAGTACTCTTGCGTTGGAAAAAACAATGGTGGATAAGTTCCATCATAAGCTAATTTTATACAATGTTTTATGTCAATTTCATACAATTAAATCTATCGATTCGCGACATCGCTAATAGAAAGCAATCTTGTCTATGTTATAACTTGGAAACACTCTTAGTACTTTGCAGAGTAACCTAGTTTTAATTAGCAGAGTTTGAGGGAATAATAAAGATATTTTACAATATAACACTTTTACTTTTTCATATTTTACGAATATGACATACAGTGACATATCTCTACTGACAATATATATCTATGGATGATATTGACACCACAAAGTTTTTCATAAACTACATAATAAAAACTTATTAGAATGTACTTCTAACACTTTCCCTCATTCAATAAGTTGGTTAGGTAGTATGATGCAGACCTAAGGCGTTGCACATAGTTATCAGTCTTGGCTTGGGAATCGCCTTTGTCATTATGTCTGCCAATTGTGTTGTGGTATCAGTCCTTAACACATTGATAAGTCCTTCTTGGACTGTTTCTCTCACAAAGAAATGTCTTGTCCGGATGTGCTTAGTTCGCTTGTGGAATTCCGGATTGTTCGCAAGACGAATGGCTGCTTCATTATCCACTTTTAGTGTAGGAACTCTGTTTATGACAGTAAGTGATCTAAACACTCTTTGAAGCCACACTAGTTCCCTAGCTCCTTCACTAGCTGCTACTATCTCGGCTTCGGTAGTTGATAGTGCAACTGAAGGTTGACGTTGGCTTAGCCAAGAGACAATCCCTCCAGCATACAAACAAGCTATTCCCGTTGTGGAACGTCCTGTCTGCTCATCTCCAGCATGATCTGCATCACTATAGCCTTGCAGATAATCAGCGACATGTCCTGCTAAATATGTTATTCCATAAGAGCATGTGCCCTTAACATATCGCATTATCCGTTTAACACGAAGCCAGTCTTCATAAGTTGGGTTTTCTAATTTTCTCGAAACTACACCAACTGCGTATGCGATATCTGGTCGCGTCCCTGTCATGAGATATGCTAGTGAACCCACTGCTTCTCGATATGGAAACTTAGTATGTTCCACTTTCCCTACTTCAGTACTTCTTTCTATAGGTGTTGAAACTGGATTACACTCACTCATTCCAAAACGCTCTAGCACCTTCTTGGCATAAGCTTCTTGCTTGATAGTAATAGAATCTTTTGATCGTGTAATTTCAAGCCCCAGATAAAAAGACGCGGGTTTCGTGGTAATCTTTAATGTATCACCTAACTCCTTTAGGAATTAATCCGCTAGTTCTGCGTCTGTCGCAGCTACGAGTCCATCATCTACGTACAAGGTTATAAGAATTTTCTTATCTCCTATCTTCTTTGTAAAAAGGCAGCAGTCAGCTGAATTTTGTACGAAATCTTTTTCAAGTAAAATCTCCTCAAAACACGAATTCCAGCATCTCGGAGGATTCATACCTGCTTAAGTCCGTACAAACTTCTTTTGAGCCGACATACATTTGATGTACCATCACTGAAACCATCTGGTTGCTGCATATAAATTTCTTCTGTCAGCTTGCCATTCAGAAATGCGGTCGAGACATCAAATTGTGCTAAATGTAGTTTTTCTTTGGCAGCGACACTTATTAAGGCTCTAACTGTGGCCATTCTAGCAACTGAACTAAAAGTCTGTTCATAGTCTACTCCTTTTCGTTGCTTGAATCCTTTTACTACTAGCCTTGCCTTATATTTGTCGACACTACCGTCTGGATTGTGTTTAATTCGAAAAATCCATCTACAAGGAAGTGCTTTCTTATATTTAGGTAACTGACAGAGTGTCCAGACGTCATTTTGCTTCAGAGAGTTCATTTCACTCGTCATTGCATTTAACCATTTAGCTCTGTCATTCCTTCCAACTGCTTCTTTGTACGTTTCTGGAAAACTCTCCGTGTCTACAAAACACACGTAGTCTTTAAACCTCTCAGGACGTGAGAGATTAGCTCGATCGCGCAAGTTGTATCGAGGCGTTTCATTAGACAACGACGGCTCAACTATTTCTAATTGCTCGTCAGCATCTACAAACTCTTCATTTGCGCTCTCGTCGATTTCGTCTCTGTTCTGTTCAGAAAAGTCTTCATGAACTTGATCTTCACATGTTTCTCTAGAGCATGTTCATCTTTAGTTTCCTGTTCTATTACATTTTCAGGCACAGTTTCTTGCATGAAAGAATGGTCATCTCCCTCTAACCTTAAAGGCATTGTGGATATCCGGAACTCGACGTCAGTCTGGAATGTGATGTCCCTTGATCGCAAGGTTTTGTTTCCGTCCCAAATCCGATAACCATCGTCATTTTCATAGCCTATAAGCTTGCCTTTGACTGCTTTTTTGCTAAGTTTTTTACGTGTTTGTTTTGGAATATGAGCAAAACATTCACTCCCGATAATTCTTAAGTGGCTTATCTTCGGCTTTTTTCCATACCAGAGTTCGTACGGTACCTTACCATCAACTCTACTAGGACCTGTCCTATTCAGCACCTATGCGGCTATGTTAATCAGTTCTGCCCAAAGTATTTGTGGTTGTTCCTCTCTCGTATGTAGCATAGATCTCGCTGCTTCAACTAGAGTACGGTTTTCTCGCTCACTACATCCGTTTTGTTCAGGAGTGTAAGGCATTGTAAGCCGTTGTTGAATGCCATGTTTTTGAAGAATATTACGTACGTCTTTGTTATCAAACTCGCCTCCGTTGTCGCTAAGGATCGTCTTGATATGATGTCCAGCGGTTTTAGCTTCTTGTAGCATTTGAAGAAGTTTGTATTTAACTTCAAACTTATTTCTGATGAAGTAAACCATGCGATAGCCAGAGTAATCGTCTTTGAATAGTACGTAGTATTTAAACTTCGAGATACTATCTATAAAAGGGCCGCAAACATCGGTATGAATCAGTTCTCCTACGACTGTTGCTCTTTCTCTAGTTCCAAACTGTTTTCTGTGTGACTTCCCATAAATACAGCCCTCGCATTTTACGTTGTCAGGACTCAACTGTATTCCAAGCTCTCTCTTTACAAGGCGGATTACATGTTTCTTATCCTGATAAGCAAAACGCTCATGGTATAACTGTAACATGTTTGAGCCAGTCACAGCATTGACCTCTATGGTCTTTGATTTCATTGGAATGATTGTCTTCATGTCCAATTTATAAAGACCTCCATATTGGACTCTCTTTCCAACAACTCTAGTAATGCTATTAATGTCCAATTTGCACTCTGTTGTTGTAGAACTGAAGATACTGTTCTGCATCCGGTCTTGTGCAGCAAGCGGTGAGAAAAGATTCTTCGTTAGAGATGGCACTAACCACACATTGTTCAGAGTTATTCGTTCTGTTTTGCCACTGACATTTGATTCGACTTCTACAGTGCCTTTTCCAATTGCAGGAATGATACTTCCATCTGCAGTCGATATTGTGTGTTTTGAATCAAATTCGTGAAAATCTCGATAAACATCACTTCTTATAGCAATGTGGGTCGTTGCGCCATTGTCAACATACCAACTATCTCTATCTTGTATGTGATCTTTGGTACAGGCATTTACCATTAGAGATATATGTTGCACTTGATTAGAGTTTGAAGCAACTGATGTGCCTGGTGTGGGTTTAGGTGGCTTCCCGTCCTTTATGCACTTTTTGCACTTCCGCACTATATGTCCTTTACCGGAACAGTAGTTGCAGAACAGTAGTTGCAGATCAGCTGTTTCTTTTGCATCACAGTCTTTTTCTCTATACTGGTTGTCGCTAAAGCCTCTTGCTTAGCATCTTTGTGCCCTAAGGCTCTCTCAAATGAACATAAGTGACTTGTCAAGTTATTAATCTTTCTCTCTCCTGAGTTCAGTAATAACCAGCTCGATTTAAACAAGTACAAATAACTAAAACCAATCTCTAAATTTTTTTCAAAATCTTAAAAATATTGTTGTTTTTACTAAAAAAGTGATATTTATTCGGCTATAGGCATATTCATTTTCTACCATTTTTATTTTAAATGAAATATCTTCGGACTGGCAATACAGTTGGAAAGGGATACACTTACACTCCATCCCTCTTGGACCGAAATTCTCTATGAGTTTGTGATTCTCTAAAATAAATAATTTTTTAACACGCTTTTATTAGCTTCACCTGTATGTTTGTAACCGACTCCTTTGGGCTCGATTTTGTGCTACTTTGAACGATCAGATCAGGTCAAAGACCGATGGCAATGCAATAATTCGATTAAAAAATCCGATTATCCCAATTAGATTCGCCAGGATTAATTAATTCCTTTCCGCATCCTTTGCATGCGAGTAAGAGAGATAGAGCTAGTGCGCGAACTACGCATGCGTGCAGCTCTATAGTTACTCTTTGGTCGTACACTCAGTTTGGCAAAACCTCGGAAAGACTTGTAAAATAAATAATAGTTTAAAAAATTAAAAAAAAACACGTTTTTATGGAAAACCCAACTAAAAATTTCAACTAAAATATGAAAAATAAATAAAAGTTTAAAAAAAACTAAAAAAACACGCTTTTATAAAAAATCCAACTAAAAAACAGAAAATAAAATTTAATAAATTTGGATTAAGAATAGTGTAAATAAAAAATAAATGTACCTACATAATTAATGATTAAACGAACTTACCTGTAAGTGAAGTTCTATCACAATTATACTCGCACCTAGTCCGAAGAGATTAATATAACCTACATTCGATATACTTGTAGTAACGCGTATGTACCACCACTCATCTGCGAATATTTTAGATATCCCTTTTTTTTTTTTTTTGTAATGGTATCATTTTTACACTGGTATCCCACTCCTACCTACTTACGTTCGGTTCGACATCGGCTCCGATCGTCATTTAGTTTAGATTATATTTTCTCTGGTCTCATTGATGTGTTCCCGTGATATGGGGCCCACAACAGTGATCGGGAGGGTGGGACCTATTAATCTCTTCGGACTAGGTGCGAGTATAATTGTGATAGAACTTCACTTACAGGTAAGTTCGTTTAATCATTAATTATACTCGCACCGTCGTCCTCGAGATTAATATAACCTACATTCGATATACTTGTAGACTTTGAGAGTATTGGAACGGGAATATCATCAATGAACAAATACAACAATTCAATGTGTACTTCTTAAAAGTTTTTAATTAAACTTCTTAATCAGTCTTTTAGATTAAATAAACAAAACAAAATTCTTCTTAATTCATATATAAAGTTAACATAAATTACTGTACTTTCAAAATATTTAACTGAGAATAATTATTATAATAATAGTTATTTCAGTTAATAGGTATAATTTAGATATAAACATTATTAGTCTATAATCAACAAAATTTAAGGAACATACAATAACATATTTTTATAGATTAAATATCGATTGAGCTAAAGCAGTATCGTTATTATCAGCAACAATTGTTCTCTGATAGAAGCGTGCGAATGTATTGGAGCGTCCGCTCCAACCAGCGCTGTTGCGAATAGCATCGATGCTGACTCCGAGAGAATGCGCGCGCGACGCGGCTGCGTGTCGCGTACTGTGCGCACTGAACACAGTAGCGTCGATCCCGCATTCACCCAGGGTACGCTTTAACCAGCGGCTAATCGTTTGACTACCTACTGAATTATATGGTTTTTTAAGCCCAATAAATAGGTAATCGGAGTTACGCAAAAAAGCAGTCTTGTCTAAATAACATTGCAGAATATTAGCTGGGCATACAGATGGTCTTTCGGAAAAGAAAGGCAAATAAAGAACGGGTTGTTTATGACCTGGTCTGGTAGTCTTGATAGACTCTGGTATCTTAATTATAATACGATCTGAAAACACCTCTATGTTTTTAATATTTATTTTTGAAAGAGTTTGAACTCTTTGTGCGGTAGAAAGGGCTAGAAGCATGGCAGTTTTGAGGGTTAGATTTTCTAACGTTATATCACTGTTAGGGTACCAAGAACTTAGGTGATCTAAAACAATATTAGTATCCCACGTTATGTTATACTTGGGTTGCGGTGGTCGCAAGCGGAATACACCTTTGAAAAAACCTTTGCAGCCTATCGTCTTTAGCCAAGTTTGGACTCAAAATTAATGACAACGCTGATCTATGTGAATTTAGAGTACCATACTGACAACCGTCGTTAAAGAGAGTTGTAAGAAAGTAAATAACATTAGGTATTGATGCATCATAAGGATTAATTGAATGATTGTAGCAAAAATACCACCATTTCTTTAAACAGCCGTCATATTGTTTATGAGAATTATTTGACAGCGACGCTAGCATTATGTCCATTGCTGTAGAGGGTAAGCTTCGCCTTGACAGCGCGCACCTGATAACCTCCCTGCCACCAGGGTAATTGACTTGTGTATTTGGCGGGAGCTGGAATGAGATAACATTGCATTGCTATTAGGTGGAAAGGTAATAATCTCTGAAGTAAGAAGAGATCTAAATAAAGGATACCACGGTTGCGTCTCCCATAGTGGGACTACCACGATACCGCAAGCTCTATCGGTAATGATCTTTCTAAGAGTTTTTAAAATCATCGAAAAGGGCGGAAAGGCATAGAAGTTCAATCTATTCCAGTTGACAGTAAATGAATCTACGGCGAATGCGTCGGGGTCCTGGTGCCATGAAACATATGTTGGACATTTTTTATTAATACGACTAGCGAATAAGTCGATGTCTGGATCCCCAAGAATACATGTGATTGAGTTAAAGGCCCAGTCTGCTAGTTCCCACTCGATATCTGGGTGGCACCTACGTGATTCGTAATCAGCAATCGTGTTATCACTTGACTTGATGTATGATGCAAACACAAATAGCCCTCTTTTCTCACACCAATCCCAGATTTCTCTAGATATCTGAGTGAGATGTGGATATTGAACCCGCCCATTCTATTTATGTAGGCTATGGCGGTACGATTGTCAATGCGTAAGAGTATCTGGCAGTTCAATAGATTTTTAGCGTAGATTTTTAAGGCAATAAATGCTGCTAAAAGTTCTAAAAGATTAATATGTAGCAGTTTTTCATTAGCCGACCACTGGCCGCCAGCGGAATCTCCGTCACAATAAGCCCCCCCACCCCGTAGTTGAGGCGTCAGAATAGATCTCAATACTGTAATAGTCATGTCTTATGCGATGGACTGATCGATCGATGTTATCGAGCCACCAACGCATATCTGAATGAAGAGCATCAGGCAGACACATGTATCGATTGTAATCGTCGCGGTTCTTTAGATTTAAGTATTTACATCTTTCCATCTCTTTTGTATGTAACAAACCATACTCAACAGCTGGACACGCTGATATTAATAAGCCTAACAATTGAGCAAATTCTCTGATTTTACAATGATTTAATTGTTTAAATTTTTGCAACTGTTTCCTAATCACTATACGCTTTTCCATTGGTAAAGACAACACAAGATTGTGAGAATCTATTAATATTCCTAGGAATTTACAGAGTTTGGAGGGTTGAGTAGTTTTATCTATGTTAATGATAAATCCGAGGGAAACTAGTAACTTTTTAGTTATTTCTAAATTTTGAAGACAGTCCTGTCTACTATTTCCAAGAAAAAACCAATCGTCTAAATAGAGGGTAGACAGGAAACCAGCTGAACGAAGTAACTTTGTCAATGGTTTTGTTATTTTGGTAAAAATATACGGTGCAATATTAAGACCAAAAGGAAGAACGTTAAATTCATATATTTTGTCTTCAAATATGAAACAAAGATACTTTCTAGAGCTTTTGTGTATGTTAATTAGAAAATAAGCATCTTTAAGGTCGAGAGTTGCCATATAACAGTCTTGAGAGACTAGTTTTATAGCAGTTCTAAGGTCTTCTAACTTGAAATGGTCAGTTTTAATAAATTTGTTTAAATTCTTTAAATTTAGTATGAAGCGCATTTTGCCATTTGGTTTTTTAATCAAAAATATATTAGAAATAAATTGGCCTTCACAGGGCTGACATTCGGAAATAGCTCCAATCTTTAACAAATTATTTATAGATACAATATAATGAGGTCTTTCGGAAGAATAAGAAACCCTTGGGGGAAGTATGTGTTGGACGACTGGTTCTTTGAATGTTATTTTATAACCTTCGATCCAAGATAAGATGGTGCGATCGTTCGTGATGCGAGCCCACTGTTCGTAGAACATAGATAAGCGTCCAGCATACTTAACTGTATCTAATTGCGGCGGCGCGGCGGTTGAGATGACGTCCTCGACGAGTGAGCGAGCGGTGCTTGGGGAAGGGGGTACCCACGCTGCGCTGCAGGCTCGCGGCTCCGTGGCGCTGACGCAGTAGGTGCTGTCGGCACTTGCCCCGTCGGCCTGCGATACTGGGGCGGAGCCCGCCGGTTTAAAGGCTTCGTATTCTTGAATTTCTTCACACTTTGTTTTGGAGCGTCTGCTTTCAGTTCCGTCCCAGATCTGGTAACTGCCTTGGCTGTTTTTATGGTATCTGGTAGGTTCTCGCCAAAAAGGTAAGTGTCGATCTTCGTGTTTTTAATATGATCTTTGAGGTCGTTTTTTAAAGAAAATAATATAAAATTCCGTCTAGTCACTGAGTCGGCATGTTGGATGTCGCAAATAATCTTACTGGCATCCATGACTTTCTGAAGTACACTCTTATCCTTAGCGGAAGAAAGTAGCTGAGAGTTGATGACCTCACTCAAACATGAGATGGCGCTTGCTATTTGTTTTTGCTTAATTTCGATGCCCTTATCTCTTTTAACGGCCGCCTCGGGAATCGCCGCTTTTATTTCCATATTTAACTTGGGGGCATCAAACTTAGTGGCGTTTGAGGGTATCGGGTACTTAGTGATCAGCTCCTTGCGTGTCTCTTTGCTGAGACCTCCAGTTGTAATGTGTATTAAGCGTGAAGAGAGCTCACTCCTAATCTCTGGTCCATATTTGTCGTCAGACGAAGGATCTTCACCCAGAATCTCCAGAGCATCGGTGTCTAGATCTGCTGGATGGCCGGCTGATGGAGCGGGAATTTCCGTGGATACGACCTGTACCTCGACCTGAGGCTCGGGGGCCTCGGGTTCGGGCGCCTCAGGCTCGGGAGGCCCAGGTGCTTCGCCCTCAGACTCATGCGCCTCGTCTGTAGCCCCAGGAGGCTCAGACGCCTCCATAAGATAATCACTAGCTCTAAGCGCGGGCGTATCTGAAACCAACATCATAAATATGATGTCATTGTTTTGTTTTTACTTGTGGGTAGTTGTAACTTAAATAAGTTATACCTTGCATGCATATTATGTTAGGTTACAATCCCCAATGGAAGGAACGCCAACTTTCGGACAAGTATTTCTATGTAATTTGTACATAATATAATATATTAGTTTTTTTTTTTTTTTTTTTTTTGATGTGGGTAGTTGGAACTTAAATAAGTTAATAACTTGCATAAGTTAGGTTACAATCCCCAATGGAAGGAACGCCAACTTCATTGTCTGTGCGTCGAGTCAGCCCCAGCGACTGCTCAGGTTGCATAGGTATTTTTACGAGAATACATGTGATATTTTCGAATGAACACAATACCTGCCCCGTAGTCCGGAAAAGGTGAAACCTCTTCTAGGTCCGAAGTTGTGCTCCCCGAACTATCGGGGGCTTGCAACATTTGAAGTTTTAACTGTAATTTTCTAATCTTCTTCTGTAGACGGTCGGCATCCTCTTCTTGAGTACGTTTTCTTTTAGGCATGGTAATGCCCACACTCTTAATACACTTCTTAGGTAGACGAAATAAGATTTTTTTTTTTTTTTTTTAAGTAGCACGTGTTGAGTGGTACGGCACTTGAGCGCGAATGACGATCGGAGCCGATGTCGAACCGAACGTAAGTAGGTAGGAGTGGGATACCAGTGTAAAAATGATACCATTACAAAAAAAAAAAAAAAGGGATATCTAAAATATTCGCAGATGAGTGGTGGTACATACGCGTTACTACAAGTATATCGAATGTAGGTTATATTAATCTCGAGGACGACGGTGCGAGTATAATTGTAAAAAAGCGTGGGGTGCATAGTGTCAATAGTTATAAACATTTGATTGACAGATGAGTAGAAAGATCATTACTTTGATAATATCATAAAAATAACTTTAAATGCACCCCACGCTTTTTTACAATTATATAACATTTATTTTTTATTTACACTATTCTTATTTAGCAAATAAAGTTCATTTTGTAATGATGTAAAATATCCAGTAAGATTTTTAAGTGTGAGGTACGAACGTCAAATTCTATGCTCACTACGTTATAAGGAGACATGGACTATGGACCTAGAAAAAAGTTACATGGACCTAGAAATTAAGACTGATTGACGGATAATAAACAAATAGGTGCGCACCAAAAACGTAACACGATTTTCGTTACTTATTAGTAGGTTTTACCCCTCGGATTTTTCTCATACCGGGCGCCCTATATATGAAAATCGATTCTTAAGGAGTAAACTCCAAAAAAAACTCTTTTTATCGTCTTGTTCTTCTGCATAAACTTCATAGGTTTCGTAGTTACCTGTGTGCTCGCCGGCAGCTTATACGTGTCGAAGACACCTACTCATCCTGGTGTGATGTGTCTGCGGGTGTACCCCAGGGCGGCATTCTTTCCCCCCTTTGTTTTTTCAGTTTTCATCAATTCCATATCTACTAATCTCACTAAAATAAATAAGATCTAAAACTTTAAATAATATAGCTTAGGTAATTATGTAGCGTGTATTTCATCTGCAGACGATTTGAACGTTTGGTCACAAATATACCATCTTAAATATATCTTTCTCGGATCGCTTATGGGCCTTTTGTGAGCATTCTGTTGTGGTTAATTCTAGTAAAAGGTCTTCTCATTTCTCTGGATGATACTTCAAATCACGAATAATACAAGACATTGGCTTAGGTCTAGCTTCGGTTTAAAAAAAAAACAAATGAATGACACGACTGTGAACTATCAATGTCAACGTCAACAGTGGTTGGTTGGACTGTCAACTGCGTGGGTGAATCAATCAAAGAGTATTCTAATTTTATGGAAAGGGTGAATGGGTGACCCAAAGAAAGAGTACTAAATAGTAACGGTGACCACACGTGGATAAACTACTGGAGAAAGTCGGTGGCAATGCAGTAGATAAGCGAAGAGCGACGTCAGATGCCATAAACCAACCACAAGGTCCCACAGCGCTGGAGACTGAGGCACCTTTACAAGAAATTGTTACGTGCCACGCACGTACAAGACTACGTCTCCAGACGGTTATCGTTCCCGACACTTATTGATTTGATAGGTACCTGTAATGTGGTGAATGTGGTACCGGTCGTGGTCGCGGTGCAGTGCTGGCTGATGTTGTTCATTGTATTATCCAATAGGTACCTGCCTGCAGTAACTATAGGTACTTTCACCCACGTCCAGGTAATCAATCTATCAGACCCAGCTAAAGGGTTTAATAAAGTGTTTAGGTTTATTGTGTGTGTGAAGTCGCATGAAGCGAAGCGAGAGGGTGAGAGACCGTGACAGGCAGTCGGCGGGTAGACAGGACGTAATAGTGATGTCTCTGTGCCGGTAAAGTGATGCGGGTCGTGGCGCCAGGTGGACGCGAGGCGTGGCGCGTGGCGACACTCTGCGCCGCGTGGTACGCCGCCAGCTCCGCGTCCAACGTGGTCGGCAAGCTGGTGCTGACGCGGTTCCCGTTCCCGCTGACGGTGACGGCGGTGCAGCTCGCTGCGACGGTGCTTCTGTCGCCGCCGGCGCTGGCCGCTCTCCGCGTGCACGCGCACACCTTCCCGCGACCATACTGGATGCGCGTGCTCGCCCCCCTCGCCGTCGCCAAGTTCCTCACGACTCTCTGCTCGCAGGTCTCCATCTGGCGCGTGCCCGTCTCATACGCTCACACTGGTAGGCAACTGCATCTGAATTATCTCTCTTATCTCACAGGTATAATTAGCTATAGATCAATGAACATGTAAGTGAACTGTGTGTTGCAGTAAAGGCGACGACGCCGCTGTGGACGGCGTCGCTGGCGTGGCTACTGTTCGGAGAGCGTCAGTCGGTCGCGGTGTGCCGGGCGCTGGCGGCGATCGCGGCCGGCGTAGCGGTCGCCTCACTCACCGAGCTGAGCTTCGACGCGGGCGGGCTGGGCGCGGCGCTCGCAGCCGCCGCGCTACTCTCTCTACAACACATATACTCGAAGCGCGTGCTCGGTGAGACGGGCGCGCATCACCTGCGCCTTCTCGAGGCGCTCTCGCGCGCCGCGCTGCTGCTGCTGCTCCCGGTGTGGGCGGTCGCCGACGGCAGGGCGTTGGCGGCGTGGGGCGCGCCGGACGCGCACACGGGCGCCCTGCTCGCGACGGACGGCGTGCTCGCGTGGTTGCAGGCGGTGCTCGCGTTCAGTGTCCTCTCGCGTATATCTCCGCTGGGGTACGCGGTCGCGTCGGCAGCAAAGCGCGCGGCGGTGGTGGCCGCTTCGCTCCTGCTGCTGCGCAACCCCGCCTCGCCGGCCAACGTCGCCGGCATGGCACTCGCCGCACTCGGCGTGCTCGCCTACAACCGCGCTAAGATTGCACAACGGGCCTCGCCTGTCCAACCCTCGCTGTTGCCCGTCTGACCCTCACTCCACCCACCTCTCGGCAACATAGATAGATAATACATATTGTTATATTTTATCTTGTTTTTTACTACTCATTTTATTTCTACCTACCTAGTATGTGACTTGCTAGGTCTTACTTAACTAACAAGTTTTTCTGGTAGTCTAGTAGACCATTCCATTAAGAGGACTAAATAAAGTTA
This sequence comes from Idaea straminata, assembly GCA_951213275.1. Taxonomy (NCBI): domain Eukaryota; kingdom Metazoa; phylum Arthropoda; class Insecta; order Lepidoptera; family Geometridae; genus Idaea; species Idaea straminata. The sequence goes on from OX577852.1 coordinate 84,101, forward strand.
GTTAAATTATTTTATTTAGCCAATCAGTTTTTATGTCAAAATGTAATAAAAAGTGAACACTGATAGATAAAAAAAGTAAATTAAAATCGGTTCATCTGTTCGGGAGCTATGATGCCACAGACAGACACACACACACAGACACGTCAAACTTATAACACCCCGTCGTTTTTGCGTCATTCCTCACCGGGCATACATAGTTGGAAATATTTTAAAACCTCATTGAGTGTGATGGTGTGTCGAAATTATTTTCGAGTCAGGTGTTTAGCAGTAGAGTTAAGACTTCGAGACAAACAATACAATATATTAAGTAAATATAATTTATTGACAAAGTTCGCATTCGTACTTGGCGTACTTAGACTACACAGTAGTATCGCGTTCACATCATACAATATCATCAAACACACACAATCACGCGGTCAGTCTCGAGTGTAGGCGCGCGGGCGCGGGCGGACGCGCTCACAGCTCGTCGTGTTCGTCGCCGGCCTCAGCGTCGATGGTGTCGGCATCCGGCGCCGCTAGCGGCTCCTCCTCCTCCTCATCGAGGTCATCGAGATCTGGGGCGGCATCAGCCGGCAGGCCGAGCTCGCGCTGCAACATGCGCTCGACAGAGTCGGCGAGCTCGATCGCCTGCCCCTCCTGCAGCAGGTAACCGGAGCGGAGCGCGGCGGTGCGGTACAGCGTGTTGGCGGCGCGGAGCGTGTCCGGCGAGTCGGGCTCGTCGCGCACCCGCCTCAACAACTCGACGACGACAGGGTGCCGAGGGTTCACCTCGAGCAGCTTCTTCTGTTGGAGGTGGTGTTTGCGAGCCGCGTCGTCCGCCTTCTGGTGCGCGTTGGACATAGCCAGCCGCTCCATGTTGCCGGTCCAGCCGAAGGCGGTGGCCGCAAGAGCGGCAGGCGACCGAGCCAGCCGCCGCGATACTGTAGCACGGGTGATCCACGCCCCTAGCTTGTCTCCGAGCCACCGAGTCAACGGCTCGAACCGCTCCTTTTCCGCCGAGAGACGCTCCTTCTGCTGCTCACCTGTACACACACATACATGTTACTACCGATCATCAGCACGAGCAGACATCCACCTAGTACGACTACATAGGTACATATACTCACTTTCTTCGAGGTCGAATATCTCCTTGGCGATGTTCTGGAACTTGAATCCGTCATACTCGGGCAAGGAGGAGAGGCAGTACTCGTCGACGGCCTCCGTGAGGTAGAGCACCTCGTACCCGCGGGCAACGAGCCGCTCCGCGAAGGGCGACCGTTCGACGTCGGCGCGCGAGGAGCCCGCTATGTAGTAGATGTGTTTCTGGGATGGCTTCATGCGGGAGACGTAGTCGGCGAGGAAGGTCATGCCCTCGGTTGTGTGCGACGACTGGAACCGCAGCAGCTTCGCGAGACGCGACCTGTTGCTCGGGTCCTCCATCACGCCGAGCTTCACGCTGTAACAAACACCGAACCATCACAACATGCCCTACCCAAGTGCCGAATATACATATACTAGTATACAACTACATAACCAAATATGACGTATACTAACTTGGTGGAGTACTCCTTCCAGAATCGTTCGTATTCATCGTCTGGTATTTTCTTGAGCATGTCGAGGACCTTCCGGACGAGTTTCTTTTTGATGATCTTGATAAGTTTGTGTTGTTGGAGCGTCTCCCTGCTGACGTTGAGAGGCAGGTCGTCGCTGTCGACGATGCCCTGTATGAAGCTGAGGTAGTTCGGCATCAGGTCGTTGAACTCGTCAGTGATAAAGACACGTCGCACGTACAGCTTGATGTGGTCCGTCTTCGTGCCGTACTTGTTGAAGCTGTCGGCGGGTTGCACGCGGGGTACGAACAGCAGCGCTCGGAACGTGACCTCACCTTCTGCCACGAAGTGCGCCCTCGCGAGCGGCGGCTCCGAGTCCTTGGTGAGACTCTTGTAGAAGGTGGTATACTCGTCGTCCCCAACCTCCTGCGGCTTGCGCGTCCATATCGGCTTGTTGTCGTTCATCAACTCCCAGTCCCAGACTGTCTTCTCAGTCTTCTTGGTCTCCTTCTTCTCGTCTGCGGCGTCTTCGACCTGAGCGTCCTCGTCATCGTCGTCGGAGGCGGGCGTCACGTCGTCCTCGACGGCCTCCTCGACCGTCTCGGTCCGGGAGGCCCACATGTAGATCGGGAAGTTGATGAACTGGGAGTACTTCTTGACGAGAGCTTTGATAGTGTCGGGCTGCAAGTAGTCGGAAGCCTCCTCCTTCATGTGTAGCGTGATGTGTGTACCGCGGCGGAGGGTGTCGCCGCGAGGGTCCTCCGCCACGCTGAACGCGTTCGCATCCGACTCCCACACGTGCTGCTTGTCAGTGTTGTGCTTCGACACGACGGTCACACGGTCGGCCACCAGGAACGCCGAGTAGAACCCGACGCCGAACTGACCAATCATGTCGTTCATCTCCTGCGCGTCGCTCTGTAAGTTATAATATTGTATTATGTTACATTACAATATTACATCACTCTACTCATGCATGCATTGATGCTGACTGACTGACTGACTCACCTGTTCCTTGTCCTGCATCTTAGAGAGGAAGTCTGCAGTGCCCGACTTGGCGATAGTGCCGAGGTTGTTGACGAGCTCGTTGCGGGTCATGCCTACGCCGGAGTCGATGATGTGCAGCAACCGCTGCTCTGGGTCCGCCTTGATGCGGATACTGAGGTCGGGGTTAGTATCTAGCACGTCGCGGTCGGTCAGCGAGAGCAGCCGGATCTTGTCCAGCGCGTCCGAACCGTTCGATATCAACTCGCGCAGGAATATCTCTTTGTTGCGGTACAACGAGTTGATGATCAACTTCATCATGCGATTCACCTCAGTTTGGAACGTATAGTTCTGTGCTCGATCGCGTATCTCGCGCATCTGCGCCACGCTCAGCGAGTCCGGAGAGATGGCTTCCTCCTCGCGCAGCACCGCCTCCGCGTCTGTAACGAACACGTCGTCGTCGCCCGGTTACCGCATCGTATCGACCCAACACATCCCTATACACACGCGGCGACATGTCCGAGGCGGCCAGTGGGAGCGAGCGAGCTCGAAGCGGCGGGAATGACGCTGCTGCCGCCGCCGAGGGTGGAGGCGGCGGCGTGCGACACCCGCGCTCCTTCAAGTTGCGGTTCGCGGCGCAGCGTGAGCCCGGCCGCTCGTACGTGTCGCCAGTGAAGCCACTCGGCGTACGTGAGTATTTTACCTATGAGACGGAGGGGGACCGACTAGAGTAGAGACAGTGTACCTAACGTGTTACAGCCGCAACGGTGACCGGCAAGTTCTACAGCGCGAGAGAGACGGGCGAGGGTGCGAACGAGGCGGACGAGGAGCGCGCGCTGCGCCGGGTGCGCGAGTTAGTATCGCGTGCCGCCCCCGCCGTGCCGGTCACCACGGCGCACGAGTACGGGCGGTGGGCGGTGCGGGCGACGCGCCCCGACCCCCGCCTCGACCACCGGCTGCGCGACTCCGCCTGGCTCAAGGCGCGGCTGGCGGTCCTCGCTGCCGACGCGAGCCTGCGACCCACTCACTAGCGCTATATACCAACACATATCACCCCCCTGTGTCCACGCACCAAATACACGACTCAACTCTTAATCTCCTTTAATTATCAATAATACCTATTCCATAATAATTTTATTTATTAAGTCTTCTGATCTGGAAACTCTAGAACGGACAGAATCTATGCTATCTATTTATGGTTAATGAGTGAGATAAGTGGGTACATATAACGATACTTGTAAGACATTTAAAAATTGGACTTAATTGTTTATCAGAATTAAAGATTAATAGTCGAATGGAAACAGAGATAAGAAACGAAGGTTAGTTGATGATTGAGTGTTCATTACATTTTATAAACTAGCAGCGCTCCACGATTTCTACTACTATGGTAACTCCTGATCCCGTGGGAATGTCGGGATAAAAAGTAGCCTAAAGTTACTCCCAATTAATCAATGTATTCTCATACCAAGATTTATCACAATCAGTCCAGTAGATTCAAAGCCTATTCATTAGAAACAAAAAATCTTTCCTTTTCATAATACTAGTATAAATAAATGTATTTTGTTGTGTGCCTGCACCAAATAAATGTTTTTATTTCTTTCTTTCTTTATGTTTTTATGATTTATGAAGGCCGGGCTGCCGGTGGCCAACCGGTACAGATAACAACCAGGTATCTACATAAATGTAGTCATGTTTGGACTAAGTTATTAGATAGCTAGCTATGTAAAGAAAAATAAATGTTAAAGTTGATTGTGTCAGTGAACAAAGAAGCAAGCAAGACCCGAGAGATATAGACCTAGGTAGTGTGTATCAACAATGAAGTACTGACCAGTGCGCGAGCCCTCACGCGAGGCGCCGTGGTCTGCGTCGAGCGTCGCCTCGTGCACGGACCCCGACGCGGACTGCTCCGTCTCTTGACACGTCGACCATCCTGCTGCAACACACGACCACGTTATACTTACTGAACTACTAGCCAGGTAGCAAGGCCGCCGCCCGCCGCCGGCCGGTGCCTTGCGTTGCGTTGCGCACCACTATACCGTAATACTTAGATATATAATGTTCATTCCCGTATTTCGATACGAAGAAAACGGGCAGTTTATGCCATTTTTTTTATAAATAAAGTTATTAGATATTTGAATTGAATGAATATGATTCTTAAAAAACATGCAACGTCGGCATAAATACTGATATGACAGCTTACCTGAGAGCAATAAGATGCCCACTCCTAACAGAATATATTTCATTTTTTAAACACGATTCCCGACACAGTTTCTTTATTTACGATTTAAACTTAACAGGTTAATTTTAGTGTCTTCCTACGGTCGCCAGATTAATTATTGAAATGAAGGATAAACTCGCCCATGCAGAATTAGGAGCCATTTGACATAATCTCTTGTTATAACATTTAGCCAATAGAACACATAACTTAACGTGTGACTATTGGTGTTCAATAACGTCTGAGCTGATAAACCAATAAAATACAACCACGACAATGTTTTTGACAAATTGCTATATTTTAGAAACAAATGTCTTTAGCGGATTGGTTACTCAGAAAGTGTCAAAAATTTAACAACCAATGATGAACGAGAATATTTTTTCATAGTGCTTGCTTGCGACTCGCGGTCTTTCTCGGGTTTCCTAAGTCCGTTTAAGCACGTCCTTCACCAAGCTGGTTAATGCATGTAATAATACATTGTTACCCTGGGTGTGAAAGTCACTCATTGAGCCCCGAGACGGAATTTGGCGCCCCCCGAGAGGGACTTAATGAGTCTTTTACCCGAAGTAAACACTGTGCTTTTCATTACGAATAATACATAAAATTCTTCATAATAACGAGAGTGAATGAGAGACTCTATACTCCATACCATTGGTGCCATTAGAACATTGAATGACGTATCGAATTTCCAATCAGATTTGACAAGACTGGATGCTTATTGTGCTGCGAATAAGCTTGACCTTAATCCCTCTAAGTGCTCAGTGGTCACATTTACGCGTAAGCGTGCGGCTATCTCCTCTAGGTACCTATTTATTAAAGGGTCAGGTTTTGGAAAAGGTGGAGCGGGTAAGAGACCTTGGTGTGTGGCATGATATAAACTCTTATTCGATGAGCATATTGACGATGTTTGCAACAGAGCATCGAGGGCTTTGGGTTTCGTTATGAGAAGCTCTAAAGACTTCAAACGTGCTAAAATTTTCAAGATTCTGTACTGTGCATATGTCAGAAGTATACTTGAGTACGCTTCCCAGGTCTGAAACCCTCGTTACCTCGTATATATAGTATATAGAACGTTTAGAAGGTATCCAGCGTAGGTTTATGAAATACCTGTGCTTTCGGCTAGGAATCCGTTATTGTGTAAATAATTATGATGAACTTTGTAAAAAATTTCACTTTCTCCCCTTGTCCAATAGGCGTGATATTGCGGACGTAGTATTTCTTTTAAAGGTTGCAACTAACAATATTGACTGTAGTGACCTATTAGATAAGATACCTTTGCGTGTACCTGCAACTAGAACACGCTCGATGAAGCCCTTATGCGTTCCGTAAGCTACCACTAATTATAAACAGAATACGTATCTGCTGCGAGCGTGTACTACCTTCAATGATCTGTGTGACGTTGCTAAATTGGACATGTTCTGTTCTAGTGTTGCCTCGGCGAGACGGCGGTTGAGTTGTTTGTTTTTTGAAAGTACCTAATTAGTTTATTTATTATTTTTATTATACTGTTACTTATTGTAGGTACTTGTGCGATGGTGACTGTTGAGTGTGTTGTTTGTTTTCTCACACTGTTTTTCTTTTGTGTTATGTTTTTTATGCGTGGGAACCTCTAATTGGCTCTCTGTTTCTATTATTTTATGTTTATTCTTAAGTCGTAGCTGTTGGTTCTCCTAAAATAAATAAATAAATAAATACTACCTCTGGCAGTAAGCATGAGCCGTGTGAAGCCATAATTGTTATTCTATGGTGTTACCTAAAGCAAGGAGGTTCGATTTTTGAAGTTCCTAATGCGTAATGATACTGATACTGGCTACAAGCACATTGCACAAGCCTTTTATTTAGGTACTTATTATTATTTCCTTTTTTAATTAAAATTAAAATAATGCAAACGTTAAATTGACTATTTTATTCTCATCACAATTCTTGGATTGGCACTAGGCAGGTATAACTAAGTATAATAATATGAATGAATGAATTAAATGAATAAAGATGGAAGGTACGAAAAAGAACTCAAAAACTCATGTCCAAGACTAGAAAAAGGCTCAATAATGGTCCAACACTAAAATCAAATGTCAGAATAAAGTGACAGTGACAGATACAATTAATTTGAAGGATCCAGATAAAAATAGTGGCAAGCAAGAACGTGTATTTCTATGGTTGCAACTCATTGGCAACCGAACGAAGGTGGCAACAGCACTTCAACAGCAAGAAAAAAATCAAACTGGACATTGGGAAATAAAAAAATGGATTTGACATTTATTGACTCAAAAAAGTCCACACCTAGATTTCGTGAAAGAGTTTTTACACGTGTGAAAATTTATACCAGTGTAAAATCTGTAAGCGTAATAGGAATAATCCATAGAAATAATGCGTCGGATGAGGCTGTACAGGCTAAAAGCCTTTTACTGCCTCTGTCGGGAGTAAAAATTAAAAAATCTTCTTGTCATTCATTATTGTAGTTCAAAGCAATATGGTAGCAATCCGTGGATTAAAGTAATATATTATTATGAATAGTAGTCTGTGGTTCGAAGTAAGAAGTTGAATGTTTAAGTGATGAGGCTTGGCTAAATGCACAAGCCGTGCGAAGCCATAATAATAGAAAAAAAAGTGATGTGGCTGCACTTATTTATTAATTTTTTAGTTATTTTGGTTCGAAGTAAGAAGTTGAATGTTTAAGTGATGAGGCTTGGCTAAATGCACAAGCCGTACGAAGCCATAATAATAGAAAAAAAAAGTGATGAGGCTGCACTTATTTATTTATTTTTTAGTTATTTGACCCCGTTCTTCACTCTCACTGCACATCACGTTTTAAACTGACTGTTACTGTTACTGTCACTGTTACGAACTGTTACTCGTTGTTCTCCGTCGTAGAATTACAATCGGAAGATATTAAGCTTGGACAATTGCACACAGTCGCCCTGACTAGTTTTACCTACAACAAATAACAATTAGTCTGTTGCCTGGTTGGTGATATACCTGTCTAGTTTGTTGGCTGTTGGCTGTTGGCATTGCGACAACAGGGAAGAGGCGATTGGTATACATTCTCTTGATTTATCCGTTCATGTAAATAGGTATAATGAAAATGGTTTGACTCGCTCGCTGTCGCGTATGATAATTGTGGCTGCCCCATGATTCTGTCGCAAGTTTAGAATAGACAGTAACAAATACCGTAGAAATATGGAAGAGGGTCTCGGTCCTCGAAGGGTGACGTCGAAGCGCAGCATCAGATACCGAAGAAGCGGATGGGAAGTGCGCGAGTTCGAGGGTCCTGCGTGCCGCGGCGGCGTGTTGCGTGTGCAGGGGTCGGTGCTGGCGTGGGCTGGCGGCGGCGGGGCGGTGACGGCGGCACGGCTGGGCGAGCTGGCGCTGGCGGTGCCCGGGGCGGGCACGACGCCGCTCACCTCGGGCGAGACAGCGCCTTTGGTGGCCGGCCGGCTGGCAGCGCGCCTCCGACGGCCCGTCTACGTCGCACTCGGTGACACATTCGACCGGTTCACGTTGCCGCTCGTTGAGAACGCTCTACTCTCACAGATCACTCAGATGACAGCCGATCACAACTAGTCACATACAACAACTCTATGAAAATAAGTTTTTTCAATCAACCCTAAAGTTCTGTGAAATAACTAGATAATAAACTTTTTATTTATTTTTTTGATAAAGATGTAAGCATTGTATAATATAATTTTTTTTTTAATAACTTCCACTTTACCCGACCCGACCCATACATTACATACAACTATTAACAACTTATTATGTAACTGTTCTATTCTGTATCCTATTTTATATAAAAACCTACCTATCTATAGAGTAGATAAAGTAGGTGCAGTACAGCAGTAGGTACAGAGATGTAGATAGTGGGAAGGTAAACTGTGCTGGCTGGTAGCTGGAAAGATTTCCATTTTTTGCAAAAGCTGATCTTACCAAAAATTTCAACTTGTACAACTGAGGGGCAATTAATAAAATGAGGATGAGGATATGTAGGGAAAATTATTTACAGTAACTACCCTGTTTGTAGGAAGGCAGGTACTGGTAACGCCATCTCTACATGAACTGGTAAAACTTGTGAAGAGGGTATTTATATTAGTACCACTACTTGACGGTAGATGTCGGTATTAGTTTTTAAAATCAGTTATCCATTCTAATATTATATCTATATTAATATCTAGTATAGCTAAAATACTAATCTTCTTCTATCTATCTATAATATCTTCTATAATCTATACTGATATCAGGAACTACTGATTCGAATTGAAAAAATCTTTCTGTGTTGGATAGTCCATTTGTCGAGGCAGTCTATAGGCTATTTTCCCACGGGTTCGGGAGTTACGCGGATGAAACCGCGAGGCGATGCTAGTGGGTAATAAATAGGAAGATAGTTAGGTTTATAAGTACTATGTGGGTGCAGGGCAAGGACGTTGTAGGACCTACCTATTATCTATACTTATAATATTACAAAGCTGAAGAGTTTGTTTGTTTGTTTGTTTGAACGCGCTAATCTCAGGAACTACTGGTTCGAATTGAAAAAATCTTTTTGTGTTGGATAGTCCATTTATCGAGGAAGGCTATAGGCTACTTTTTATCCCGAAATTCCCACGGGATCAGGAGTTACGCGGGTGAAACCGCGGAGCGCTGCTAGTATAGTATACGAGGGTGACACTGAAAGTTCTTAGAAAATCTAAAAATGAACAAACTAGCAAGTTGTTACTTTTATTATATATTTTCAAAATAGTGTCCATTTACATCAATACATCGCTGCATCCGATAGAACCACTGCGAAAAGCACTTTGCCCACTCGTCAACACGACGAATTTTTGGGCCTCTGTCAAATTATGAGATATCCGCCGGGCACAAAGCTTCCTGACCGCTAAATGTTGACTCATACTGACTGACTGAGCTTGTCCGAATCTGCTGATAAGTCACTCTTTTGTCAGTCTCTATGATACGCCGCACTACACTGATGTTATCTTCAGTCGTCGCCGTACAAGGCCGTTCTTCACGCAGATCATCGGTGAGATTAGTGCGACCACGTTTAAACTCGTTGTAAACAGTGGCACGAGGTGGGGCTTCATCATGAAAGCCCAATCGAAGTCTATCATAATTTTCTTGTTGGCTTAAATGACATCGAAAGTCATAAAAAATCATTGCACGAAAATTTTCTCGCGTTAAATTCATGCTGACGTGACACAGACAATTTTCAATTTGCCGCCAAATCGTAAACAAATGACAAATGAATAAAATACATACACAATGATATTGGCAAATAGTATATTATGCAACTAGTGAATAAAGGACGGATTTAAAACGAGGGCCATAGATGAATCAGGAGCGAGAGAAGGATTCTAACAACTGAATCACGACCGTAGGGAGTGATTCATGATGATTCAAGTGTTAGAATCCTGAGCCATGCGAGTGATTCATGGCCCTCAATGTAAATCCGTACTTTATTCAAGAGTTGCATACCATACTTTATACCGTGACTACGAGAAAAATAAAACAAAACGTGTAGCGGGATCGACAGACAGACAGACAGACAGACACACAGACTCAGACAGACAGACTCAGACAACAGACTCAGACAACAGACTCAGACAACAGAATCAGACAGACAGACTCAGACAACAGACTCAGACAACAGACTCAGACAACAGACTCAGACAACAGACTCAGACAACAGACTCAGACAACAGACTCAGACAACAGACTCAGACAACAGACTCAGACAACAGACTCAGACAACAGACTCAGACAACAGACTCAGACAACAGACTCAGACAACAGACTCAGACAACAGACTCAGACAACAGACTCAGACAACAGACTCAGACAACAGACTCAGACAACAGACTCAGACAACAGACTCAGACAACAGACTCAGACAACAGACTCAGACAACATACAACAGACTCAGACAACATACAACAGACTCAGACAACAGACTCAGACAACAGACTCAGACAACAGACTCAGACAACAGACTCAGACAACAGACTCAGACAACATACTCTGACAACAGATTCAGACAACAGACTCAGACAACAGACTCAGACAACAGACTCAGACAACAGACTCAGACAACAGACTCAGACAACAGACTCAGACAACAGACTCAGACAACAGACTCAGACAACGGACTCAGACAACAGACTCAGACAACAGACTCAGGCACAGACAGACAGACTCAGAAAGACTCAGACAGACAGACGGTATTTATTGCGCAAGGAGGTTGTATAACCATTGAGATGGAGGTCGAATATACAAACACCAAAACAGTGATTAAAAGGCCTTTTTATTCACAGTTTTCAGTGAATAAAATAAGCTTTTTAGAGTAGGTATGGTATAATAGTATATTATGCAACTAGTGAATAAAGGACGGATTTAAAGCGAGGGCCATAGATGAATCACGAGCGAGCGAAGGATTCTAACAACTGAATCACAACCGCAGGGAGTGATTCAGTTGACAGACAGACAAACATACAGACAAACATACAGACATACAAACAAACAGACAGACAAACATACAGACAAACATACAGACAAACAGACAGACAGACAGACAGACAGACAAACAGACAGACAGACAAACAGACAGACAAACAGACAGACAAACAGACAGACAAACAGACAGACAAACAGACAGACAAACAGACAGACAAACAGACAGACAAACAGACAGACAAACAGACAGACAAACATACAGACAAACAGACAGACAGACAGACAAACAGACAGGTAAACAGTCAGACAAACAGACAGACAGACAGATAGACAAAGAGACAGACAAACAGACAGACAAACACATACAGACAGACAGACTCAGACAACAGACTCAGACAACAGACTCAGACAACAGACTCAGACAGAAACAGACAGACAGTATTTATTGCGCAAGGAGGTTGTATAACCATTGAGATGGAGGTCCAATATACAAACACCAAAACAGTGATTAAAAGGCCTTTTTACTCACTGTTTTCAGTGAATAAAATAAGCTTTTTAGAGTGGGTATGGTATAAAAATCATTTTTATACAAATTTATATTTTTACACCAATTGATAGTGTTACTGATAGAGATAAATTCTTGGAAACAAACATAATCTATTAGTATAGCAAATGTAAGGAAATTGCTAAATTTTGTAGTCTTCTGTAATTTTCACATAACCTACTATTTCTGAAAAACTGTAGTAAGGAGGTTATAAAAATATATGAACTATTTTTACAAAAGTAAAGTAGATAATTAAGAACAATTTTAAAACTATTAGCAAAATATTACTTCCCCTCTATGCCTCATACACTAACAATTTGCCAGAGACGAAAAGATAAAAATTGAAGATAACTATTCCTCTTCCTTTGATTTGCTATACTATATTTGTATCCAAAAATTGATCTCTATCAGCGATCTTCCAGCTGGAAGGTCCACGTACAGGTAAACTATAACTATTAGCCTAGGCTACTTCCTAAACTATAAGAGGTAGTGAAAATGCAGAGAGGAGTTGCGTTCCCGATTTTAACACAAACTAATACTGCATCATCAGATTTGGAGGGCAGGGCAGGAATCGAACCAGTTGATTTGGAGGGCAGGGCAGGAATCGAACCAGTTGATTTTGCAAAAAAATATATACCAATCGATAGTGCGATTGGTATATATTTTTTTGCAAAATCAATCCTCTCCTCTCTGCAATCCTCTCTGCATTTTCACTACCTCTTATAGTTTAGGAAGTAGCCTAGGCTAATAGTTATAGTTTACCTGTACGTGGACCTTCTCTATAATAAAATACCTACTAATATTAAAGAGCTCCCGTATAACCTATTCATTAGAAAACTTAAGGCATGGTTACTTGAAAAATGTTTTTATCAAATTAATGATTTCCTATAACAACTGAATTATTTTCTTTAGTATTAATTGTATCGACTTTAAATTGAATTATACAGGTATATTTATATATTTACTTTATTTTATTGTTTATATAATGTAGTGGATTCGAAGATTTGACTTTAAATTTAATTTATCTTTATTCGACACGTTTTGGTCTATGGCTATTTAACATAATATTAATAAAACAGTGACTGTATGTACTTATATTCATTAATTAATTATATGCTAAAATTTTGTATGTCGAATTTTCGACGAAGTAAGGAGCTGTAATATTTTACAAGATCTTTTGTAACCTACTTCATGCAAATAAATAATATTTCTATTTCTATTTCCTTCCAGCTGGAAGATCCACGTAAAACTATAACTATTCTGTCAACAAAGTACCGGGAAAATATCATTCATACAAAAAATGTTATTTATTCATTTAAATATATTTTATCGCATTCAAAGTATGCTCCATCATCCATTCCTGATACCTATAGGTGTGTGGTATCTATGCTATTACGTGAGATGATTTAAATCAAACTAAGTAAGTACCTACCATATTACCTCCCGTTGAACAGACTAAGTACCTCCTTGTACCGGTTACCTACGTTACGTTACGTTACGTTTGCTACGTCTACCTACTCCACATACAATTTGGACCATCAATTTCACCACAAGGATGATTACCTGATACCTACGTATTCCTTTTGGAAGTTACCCCAAAAAGTTTGTTCACCCCGAGAAGATATCGAAATAAATCCGCGCCATAGTCCCGGGCGTGTGAGGCGTGTGAGCTGATGTCGGTCCTGGAAGTCCCGGGTATTGAACCGGGCTAAAGAACCAGTGATGACATTCGGATCCGAGACGTGGTCGCTGGCTATAGGCCTCGTTCATAAGCTCAGAGTCGCTCAGAGGGCTATGGCGAGAGATATGCTCGGAGTTTCTCTACGTGATAGAATCCGAAAACATAGCTCTCAGGATTAATAAGCTGAAGTCGCAATGGGTAGGTCATATAGCTCGCAGAACTGACAACCGCTGGCTGGGAAGTAAAGGTTCTCGAGTGTTGGGAGACCAGCTGCCCGGTCGGTGGACCGACGACATTGTAGCAGTCGTGGGTGCTCGGCTCAGGACCGCTGTTTGTGGCGTCATATGAGGAAGGCCTATGTCCAGCAGTGGACGATTATGGGCTGATATGATGATGACAAAATATATTATAGAGTTTTTTGCGATATGAGGGTTTACTGCTACTCTAAAGTTTAATTTAGTTGCTACTCTTTTACAGCTACAATTTGTCGGTTTCTATCTCTAATTAAGTATTATTTGTTCCTTAGGTGGTTTCTAATAGTTAAAACCACTTTAATTCATGTTTTTAAATAAATCATTTTACGAAATATGCCACTCAGTGATCATACTTAGATACTAAAAAAAAATGAAATGCAGATGTTAATAATTTCTAAAATAAAGGGAAGGTCTCCTAGGAACGTTTCCAAGCCCTTACGAACCCACCGTCATGCATTATACTCGTAGATAGATAGTTAAACAAGTAAAACCTCAGAGTAAACGGTACTACCTTTATATATTACTACAGTTGATGTTACTATAGGTATATAAGACACTAGGCGTAGGTAGGTAGGTAGGTATCAATGAGTGCAGTAGCAGTAGCAGTAGGTAGCTGTATAGAGTGCGGCAGTGGAGTAGAGTAGGGTCGCGGTGCGTGTGTGGGGGCGGAGCGCGGTGCGACCGCCCCGGGCGAGGGGGCGGTAGGCCGAGCCGAGGCCCGGCCCCCGGGGCGAGCGCAGTGTCGCGCCGTCGCTCGACCTGCACCGACGTGTCCTCTCGCAGCTCGCGTCACCTCGCGTCGCGTCTCGCGGACCGTGCCGTGTGCCTGTGGTGCCTCCTTATACCTAGTGCTGTGCTCGCAATACGAGAGTGTTCCCTATACCTCCCTACTGCCCACTGCCCACTGCCCACTGCCTCACCTACGTGATATGATACAGTGATAGTTCGACACCGTCTCCCGACCGACGGACGACGGGACCTCACCGTCCCGTCTCGCCACCCGCCCCGCGCGCCGCCGCCGCAACCTACAGAGGTGTGTGTGTGTGTTTGTCCAACGACAATATGTATAAGTACCTCAATACCTATATAGGTTTTTATGAAAAGTGACCAATCCGTTACTCCAAGTCAATCCTCATATTAAATCAAAATATTTTCGGAACCTATTTATTGTTTATAAACAAATAAAACTATTATCTTTATACTAACTTACTTACCTATAGAGAGGTAGTTAGGTATTAGTGTAGAGTCTGTATGAGTGTAGGTCTGTACGAGTTGGTATAATGTACCGGGAACGGCCGGCTATTGATTGGATTTGATGTAAGTGACATTTGTGCAATAGATCAATGGCAGCTATTTGAGAATGTTTGCGGAGCTCGGGTGGCTCGGGGCTAGCTACGTACGAGTACCTGTACTAGGTATAGGTATAGATAGTAGCCCAGTTAAAATAGTCAAATTTTAGGGATAAGGTAACTCGCATGTCGCTCATTTGTACGAATGTTCGGAACACCATTATACATGAATTGTCAAAAGTCCTAATCGATCCGACATTTGCTAAAAAGTTACGAGGTCAAAGGTCGAAAATATGTGTTTTTTTTTAGCCAAACAGTAAGTTTAAACATAAAAACACGTTACACATGATTATATAAGTATATCATGTAATTACTAATTATCTATAAATATTGTCTACAGTATTTCTCCTAAACGTCACTGTTCCTGAGATATAATGGTTCAAATAGGTTGAAATAGTTATATTCTTCAAGTACACCGCGTATGCAGGGTGTTTGGTAAATGGTTGGCCGATTTAACGTTTGTGACGGGGAGTCTTCCTCCTACCGACTGATCTTTGTTTGGTTGAAATCCAACGCTTGGCTGTGGAGCTATGTCATTTTTTCAAGAGAAAAACGCATAGTTAAATAAAATAACAAAAATGGTTGCCAATATTTAAAGACAATTACATGATATATAATCGCGTCTAACATGTTTTATGATTAAACTTACTATTTGGCTAAAAGACACATATTTTCGACCTTTGACCTTGTATAAGTTTTTAGCAGAAGTCGGATCGATGGGGACTTTTGACAACCCCTTTATAATTGTGTTCCGAACATACGTACAAATTTTCAGCGACTTGCGAATTATTGTAAGCTTGAATGGTATTTCGACTGGGGTAGGCACTGGGTGACATATTGCTGGGGGTAGGTACCTATAGGTAACTTGTATTAAATGTTTACGCCCTTCTTGTTAGTCCTTAAATATACCAAAGCTTAAATTTTCTTTTTTTTTAATTTGAAAACTCTATATTTTAAATCGGGTTCGTCGTTTACTAAAATAATTAATATTATTAAATACGACAGAGCTGATGATGTTACTCGTCTGTCATATTATTTTAATTATTTAGATGAGTTTATATTAGACTTGCTTGGCGTTTAGTTTTCTAAATACTAAATATAAGTTTAATAGGTAACTAAATAAAGAAATATTCGAAATTACCATGAATAGGATTTCAACAATACTTACCTACTAGGATAAAAAAGTTTGAAAGTTCTTTAAAAAATTAAATAGACATATTATTTTTTATCACAGTTGCTCATAAAGTGGATCTTATTCAACGGCTTTTAGGCTCATAATCCAACATATTATGCACACGTGCGTTTTACATTACCAACCTAGTGTTATAAATAAAGTTATCCCGATAAGTTAAATACGTATCTTACTGCTAATAACATGTTGTAGATGAAACATTCTTAATTTATCTGGGTTATACTGTTTTGATGTATAAAAAAGGTAGGTACTAAAGAGTTTTTTAGCTAGCAAAAATGGTTGTCTCTAAAGTCGGTTTACGAACGAAAATTTTACGTGACAATGACTTAGAAAACGATTAAAAATTGAGTTATGTTTATTTTTTGTTTTTTCTTTACTTAAATATATTGTTTTTCCGTACCATTGTACTTTGTTCGTAACCCCCGACGCAAAACCAAATAGAAAAAACCCTAAAAAATATTGTATGTCAGATTAGGCTGTATAGGTTAAAAGCCTTTAGCCTGGCCTTTCCGGAGCATAATTAACAAAAAAATATTGCCTTAAAAAATTTAAACATAGACTTATCACAAATTTGTTAACTAATTATTATTTTGTTTTCTTTTCAAGTCTTTTATTTTATTCGCAACTGTGATAAAAAACGTCGTACGATATACGTGTGGAATTGATCTTTGCATCTTGGCTTCTTAACACGCTCGCTGCCGCTCGCGCGTCATAAACCGCTTCTATGCAATGATCAATTTACCACACTTATATCGTAATGTACTATAATCTGTCTGTAAACAATTACTTTCGTAATTCGATCCTTGGAGGGGAATGGCTATTTCAAAAACCTCATGATGCACTTTTAGTTTTTATCTCGATACGGGAACGCGACTCCTTTCAACATTTTTGCTGTCTCTTAAAGTTTAGAATATACTTAGCCCTGAAGGCCCATTTAATAAATTCACCCTGTATAGAAAGTTAAACATGAAGCAATAAACGATCATTATGATTGTGTTACAAAGGGGCATGGTCATAGGTTGCGGGGGGTAGAGGCCTCGGTGCTTTTCGATTTAA
Organism: Idaea straminata; assembly: GCA_951213275.1. Lineage (NCBI taxonomy): Eukaryota > Metazoa > Arthropoda > Insecta > Lepidoptera > Geometridae > Idaea > Idaea straminata. Next base: position 101,337 of record OX577852.1, read on the forward strand.
TCCCCTGTATTGTTCTGCAATAGGTATTCATTATTCAAAAGTTATTTGGAGTTTTGTAATTTTTTTGTAAAAATCATATTTCAGCCTCAACTTCGCAATTACAGCTAAACTACAGGTTTGTGATTTTGGCTTTTTTAAACAAGATCAATAGTCCTTTTGTACCCCCCCCCTACACCCGTTAGCGTCTTAGTTTTATAAAACTCCAAATCAAACCGTTATTGAAAGTATTTTTAAGTCGAATGATTACATTAGTGTTCTATGGTTTTAAAATAGTACATTACGATATAAGTGTGGTAAGTTGATCTTTGTATAGAGGCGGTTTATGACGCGCGAGCGGTAGCGAACGTGTTATAGAAGCTAAGATGCAAATATCAATTCCATACGTATATCGTACGACGTTTTTTATCACAGTTGCGAATAAAAGAAAAGACTTGAAAAGAAAACAAAATAATAATTAACAAAATATTTGTGATAAGTCTATGTTTACATTTTTTTAAGGCAATATTTTTTGGTAATTATGCTCCGAAAAGGCCAGGCTAAAGACTTTTAACCTATACAGCGTTGTCTGACATACAATATTTTTTAGGGTTTTTTCTATTTGTTTTTGCTTCGTTGATTTTTAAGAACAAAGTACAATGGTACGGAAAAACAATTTATTTAAGTAAAGAAAAAACAAAAAATAAACAACTCAATTTTTAATCGTTTTCTAAGTTATTATCACGTAAAATTTTCGTTCGTAAACCGACTTTAGAGACAACCATTTTTGCTAGCTAAAAAACTCTTTGGTACCTACCTTTTTTTTACAACAAAACAGTATGTAATTAGCAGTAAGATACGTATGTAACCTATCGGGATAACTTTACAGCACTAGGTTGGCAATGTAAAACGCACGCGTGCATAATATGTTGGATTATGAGCCTAAAAGCCGTTGAATAAGATCCACTTTATGAGCAACTGTGATAAAAAAAATATTTCACATATCATTTTTTTCTGCAACCTATCTTAATAACGAATGGCTTTCTTTCATGAAAATAACCCTTGAAAGTTTCATTCGGCTAGAGTTAGGGCACCATGTTGCAAATAATATCGACGGTTAAAAGGAAATAGGGCATAAGCGACATTTTTGTCAAAAATGACTTTTGAATGCCATTCTACTCTTATAAATAAAAAAAACCAATGAATGCTTTCATTTTTCTCGATTTTAAAGCTGTTTTTATTTTTACGTTACGATAATAAATAAGAAAGTTGTGACCATTGTTCTGCAATTTCAAACATTAAACAGCTGTCCTGAACAATTTGGTTTTTGGCGGTTATACCCTATTTCCTTTTAACCGTCGATATGTAATCGATAGTCCAAAAAGTGGCAATAATCGATATGAACCTTACATAGGTAGGTACATATTATACCTACCTAGGTACCTAGGTACATGCTGGACGAGTATGATATTATGTACAATACTTTATTAGGTAGGGAGGTACTTACCTATAGAAAGTTCGATTCGCAAAACGTTTAATTGTGAAAAACTATCGTAAAATAAACAATGAGTTAGGTTCGGAAAAACAATTAAACAATGGAGATATAAACAAAGATTGAAATGGAAAAAGAGGAAAAATGACATTCCTGTTAGTACCTACCTACCGGTCGAATTAAAATCCAAACTCTGTAAAACCATACAAAGTCAACGCTCCCTTTTGTTTGTTAAATAGTTTGTTGTTGAAGTACATGTGTTTATATTGTAAGTACTTGCTTTCAGTTTTACTAATAGGTAAAACCATGGTTATTTTATCTCATTTGTTGTGAAAAAACAATACTTAATATGAATAAATAGATATTTTTCATATAAATAAATACCTAGATAAAAAAAATTGAAATTGAGTAATTTGTGAGTGTTCAGACTTAAAAGGTTACCGACCCCTGCCCTATAGGGATATGAATAAATTGATTATTGGAAAATAAGAACCTGTTATTGGCAGCACCTACCTACCTGGTACTTACAGGTTTATATATTACTGCTATATATTATATTCTGTTCAATAAATAAATATAGAAAGCCTTTATAAAAACCAATATAGCAGAGTATGAGATGAGCACAAACCTATGCGTCTACCTATAGCCTATAGGCAAACCATATAGGTAGGTCATCTATAAATAACTGATATAATATTATATTGTCCAACTTTACCTAAATAAATAGGAAACATTATTATATAAGAATTACGACCATTATAAGTTGTATCCTCCCAAAAATTTAAAAGATTATTTATAACTAAAACAAAATAATAACAAAAAAATAATGGCCTAAAGGCTGGCTGCATTGCTTCTTCGGATGGCAATGCCGATCCGTTGCCCGTGCCGGGCCGAAGTAGCAGCCAGTCTGTTCAAGTCATATGTAAATACCTAACATTTAGTTTTATATTAGTTTTAAATTTTGGCAACTAGATGGAGCCACACGTAAAAATAGATCGCGCAAGCGTTGTGTTTTCTTAGTTTATAAGGTCAAACATGGAATATTGTAATATAAGAGCTTTTGGAGATACAGTCCTTGGTTGTTTTTTTTTGTACAAATCTTTACACAGTCTTTTGGTCACCTCAAGCTAATACTAATACCTAGATATGGTCTCCACGGGCCCGAGGCCCAGGGCACAGGGTCTCCACGAGCCTTGGGCAGAAATATGTATCCATCACCGACGGACACGTATTTCCGCCGCTTTACTACCTCTGCCGCCGATTTACCTAATTATTATTTCTAGTTATTAAGAATGAAATAGTATTTTGCAAGTAATTTATTTTAATCTATACCTATATATAAAATGCTTTGTCCTGAACGACTGACTGACGGATCAACGCACAGGCTAAACCGCTGATCGTAGATAAATAAAATTTGGAGGATGTGTTCATGTATGACGTAGGCATCCGATAAAAAAGATTTTCCGAAATTATACCTCTTAAGGGGTGAAAAAGGGAGGCAAAGTTTGTATGGGACAACGTAATTCCTTGTTGTGAAATAGCGATATTCAATAAAGATAATCTGACAGTGGCCGGCAGTAGGCTCTGGAAAATAAACAGGTCGTTTAATTATACACGTGTGCTCTATTATTTACCTTATTATTTACTTTTTATTAGTTACCTAAAGATGTATATGACATGTCCATAATCAATTGTGCAGTTAGGCTTACTATGATCCTTTGTCGTACCTTAATGATAAGGACCCATGGACATTACTTTAATTGCTGCATTTCAAATATTTCTTCAAAAATATTTGCTATCTTGACCTTTGTGAACATGATCACAAAAAAACCCTCATGAGTTTCTTGTGCCTTCTTCTCATTGGTGGGCGCGTTCCGAAGGCACACATCCTAACTTATTTTTAAGAAGCTTCAAAGTAATGTACTGCATTGCATACCTCCTATTGAATAAAAAAATTGTTTTTGATGGTCCAACGTACCTACTTCAAATTTTGCATAAACATTCTTCAGGGAAGACGTTCAATCGTATTTTACTCGCTTACTTTAATCGCCATTACGGGGTATAATAGGAGTAGAAAGTTATTTTGAGGGTGATATGCTTCGAAGTTGATATTTAAATTTTATTTTTATATTAGACGAAGCTAATAGTTCGAAGGACTAAATAAGTCTTTTAACCGAGGTAAACACTGTGCTTTGCATTACAAATAATATATCAAATTCTTCTTAATAACGAGAGTGAATGAGAGACTCCATACTGCCTGATCCTCGTCGGAGATCCCTTTAAGAATGACCCTCATCGAGTTGTTTAATGGATGAAATGTATTTTATATCAAATTAAATAAGTCAAAAAATATATTACAAATATGTATTTCATTGCTACGGAATTTGCCTAAACCAGTAAAAAGTCTAAAAATAAAAAATAAATAAAACTAAATTAATCATTCTGGAGTGAACATTTTTAGGCAACCCATTTGCAATAAAAGACCTTAATTGACCTATTAAAAATATAAAATACATTACATCCATTAAACAGCTCCATGAAGGTCGTTCTTATAGGGATCCCGTACTATGTTTTTGCTATTTGTATTAAATACGTCGGTACTGACTTGGTACTTTTTTATTATGAATGAGTTAATCCAACACTGGGAAATGACGCGAAGTCCGTACATTTAAATTACAGTTTTTGTAACACGTTTTGTCGAAAAAATGTTATTTACACAAAAAACATAATAAAATAACAAAAGATAATACTAATTACAAAAGTTTAAAATAATAATAAAAAATGCGAGCTTTTCCCGCCAGTTTTTTTTTTACTTAAGGAATGACATCGACCGGACGGTCGCATAAAGCTACATCAGCAACATCACGACAAAGCGCGGGCGGCGGCGCAGCATGGTCAATTCATACGTCGCTTTGACCATTTTCGTCTATACATTTATTTTATTAAATGAGATATCTTGAACCAAATATATCTACTTAAATTCGATTACTGGCGATTTTCCCTAGGGCTGAAAGTTTTACTGTCAACACGCTCTTCAGGCACCTTTAGACCTAAACCGGGCTATGAGTAATGAAAAGTAACTTATTTTAGTAGAGCACACAATGACATGTGCCAATGGACGATCAGTTTATTTTCCGGAGCCTACTACCCCGTCTACCGGACACTGTAAAATTTCTATTTTTGCGAAAAAATATCAGGATCTTTGTGAACGTGTTTTCGTAAATATATTGTGAAAATACCGTTTCAACTATATTTCTCTCTTTTGCAATATAAAAATAGCATCAATATCTGCAGCACACCCCCACAGTAGGATGCCATACGACATGACACTGTGGAAGTCGCTGAAATAGACTAGGCGAGCAGTCTCAATGTATATGTATTATCGAATATTCTTAACGGGGCGTAGGCGGCAGAACTAAGAACCCCACTGAAACTTGGCATATAAAGTTATACCTAGAAAGACTAGACTAAGATCCTACTGACTAGTTCCATTTTCTTATGATTCGTTTTTACAAAACAGTTTTGACTTGTTACACATGAGGAAGTGTGAAACGAATTAATTTAGTAATATGTATTGGATCCATTAAATAATAAATTATCGGAATTGAACCAATCAACTATTGTAGAGGGTATTGTTCACATCGTTAACGTTCGACTGACGCCTTTCCTCACGAGTGTATGAAGCTCGAAGGGCCTGACCGTATATTATTTAGTTTTTGCTGTACCTTTTCGATGTATTTTTTTTCAGGGAAAGTAGTATGAAAGTTATAGAATACTAAATGAAAAATGAGCTATTTCCATTGAATTGCCTTACTAGGTAGGTATAGGTATTATTGTTTACAGGAATTGGTACAATAGGTACGTTCCAGTAGGCGAATAATTTTACTACTTATTGAAAGCGCTCTAGGGGGAGGCCTCAGAGCCACCACAAGCGTTACAGAAATCTGTCTTGCAAAATACTGTCGCTCGAAGTACTGTTGACATGTGATAATTAAAATTCTGAGTATTTAACGACGCGGGTCGCATAACTTTCTTTTTAATCATGACTTGTATTTGTTTTTAAAATTGTAAGTTTCTTATTGTTGTGAATATGATTCAAGAAGGCAACCATCCACCACGAAAGGGATAGTCGCCGCAACTCGGAGTAGGTACAGGTATCCATATTGAACTGTGCATCACAATTCAATAAATAAATATTACAGGACAACACACATAGCACAGGCTCGAATTCTCCCAGAGGTTTTTGTTATTGTTAAGAGCCTAATGTTAAGGGCATGCCCTTATCAGTGTAAAAAATATGATAAAAAAGCCAATTAAATAAAAAAATCTAGTTGCTTTTAATTATTGATCATTACTACTAACTTATTTAAAACATGCTTTCTCTAGTTAGGTAAACATATTTATGCAAGGCGACTATCCCCTACGGTGGGCGTCTATCCTTTGTAACATTTTTATAGCATCTACCCCAGCCGTCCGGCAACTATCCCACTTTTTACAGGTTTAGGAAAAGTCTATTTTCTCAATAACTATGAGACATAGGCTTTAAGAAACAAAATCAAATTATAGATTATTAATTAAGGTAAACGTAAGTTAAAGGTTTATTGCCTAATAATGCTTAAAAAAAATCATAAAAGTGTGGCAAGTATCCCGACTTTACCCTATAGGCTGATTTTAGAAAATTAATATAGTCGATTCTTGGCTAGAGTAAGTATAGTGATTTTACTAAAAAAAAAATGTGAGCCGTCACGGGACGCCTGGCAGATGTGAAACATCGATATTATTTTGTAAAAGTAACCCGTACACAATACTGCATATAGACTGTATATATATATCATCATATAGAAACCAGAAATCGGTTTTACGTGCGGCTATAGATGTTTCACATCAAAAACTAATGATAAAAATATAGGTTTAGTTACAATTGGACAAGCAATGGCAGCTATAAGTTTTATGCAACAAAAATATTTGCTCTAGTGTCAATATCCAGAGAGGAAACAGTCAACTATGTTTGTATGGAGAGAGCCCCCGGTACCCTTTCCTCTTAAGAAAAAGTAACCCTGTACTTAAACCTAAAACTTAATGACATTAAGTACCTTCCAATAAAGTATTGTGTGAAAGTGAGTTGTCGTCGTTGTTGCAGGTGGTGGTCGGTCGTAGCGTGGGTGCGCGTAGGGCGCGCGGCATGGGGCGCGGAGGGGCGCCGACGCCGGCATGGCGGTGAGCTGCTCCGAGGTGATGTACGGCGCCTACTACCCCTACCTGTACGGGCGCGGCGCCGCGCGCACCTTCCACCACGCGCCGCACTTCACGCAGTACGCAGACAGGGTCAGTATATCTGATGATGATGATGGCGACCCTGGACTATCTATTGGCATGTGCTCGTATGTGGCTGGCTAAATCCATATCTGTCGTGTTTTAGCGGCCACATACTCAACATATAATACATATCTGTCGTCTTATACAAAACAATGGGACCATCTTTTGTAGAATAGAACCATTGAAGGCAACCATGGAATTAACTTCTAAAAGATTTTATTTAAATTTCAAACTGACTTGCAAATAGAAAGATGTTTATTGAAATAAAAATTAGCATTTTAATACGGGAAAGATATTGCGTTATTCGTTTGTTTTTATTTTTGTTAAGTAATTGTATTTAATAAACGAGTTCAAGTAAATACAATGAGCGTAATGAACGTACTTTAACGCCACCTGACATTTAAGAGGCGACAATATCTGTTATAGAAAACTTGTTAACACCTCGTTTTATAATATTTAAGTAAAGTACAATAGAAGCCACGGCCACAACTAGGCATCGATGGTCTTACGTATGTGTATATTGGTGTATTGTATATAGATACACGTGAGTCAATCGATGCCCCATTTACTGACCGCTACAGTAATGTTAGAGCCACCCCATTGACCACGGTAAACGGAATATGCACTGGTCCCATTTCTTTCTTTCTTTCAGTTTGTAATAATAGATATGGTTCTTGTACAGTAACAGTAAAGTGCACGCGTTGATGTCTTTCGTACGTAGTCGATGATCGTAGCATCTCGTAGCATGTACCTACTCGTAGCACGTGGGACGAGTCTCGTAGCTGATCACTCGTAGTTGACACTAGATAATATACGTAGGTAGTTTCACCCGCGTAACTCCCGATCCCGTGGAAATATAGGGATAAAAAGTAATCTAGTATCGGAGCCTATTCGTTACAAACAAAAACTTTCCTCGTTATGACATAAGTGTAGATAGTTTTAAGTAGGTCTGCAGGAGAGGCGGTGACTAGTAGTACACGCACTGCACGTAGGTACATGATACGTGTATTGATCGTGTCTCAGTAGCAGCAGGCAGTTCGGTTATACTCCGGTTCGGAGGATATAACGTCTAAGATCCCTTTAAGAACGACCTTCACCGAGCTGGTTAATGGGTGAAAATGATTTTATATCAAACTAGCTTTCGCCCGCGACTTCGTCCGCGTAGAAGTCGGAAAAGGACCGAGGAATCACGTTGTCCCATACAAACTTTGTCCCCCTTTTTCACCCTCTTAGGAGTAAAATGACGGAAAATCCTTTCTTATCGGATGCCTACGTCACACAAAGAATATACTGTCAAAGTTTTAGGTCTCTACGATCAGCGGCTTAGGCTGTACGTTGATCCGTCAGTCAGTAATTTAGGACAATGAATTCTAACTGTATAGATTAAATAGGTCAATAAATATATTACAAATGGATTGTCTTGAAAAAATCAGTCCAGCATTTATGATTAAGTTTCACCCGCGTAAGTCCCGTGGGAAAATCGGGATAAATAGTAGCCTATGTGTTAATCCAGGTCTCCAGCTATCTATATACCGAGTTTCGTCGCAATCAGTCCTGTGGTTTTTGCTTGAAGTAGTAACAAACATACGCACACACACACACACACAAACTTTCACATTTATAATATTAGTAGGATTAACAATTTTTATTTTAAGCCATCACTGAAAAGAGAAATTTCATACCAATGGAAAGTATGTAACTTATATATTATGCAAACTTTAGGTTGACTGTATGTTCCCGTCACAATCACAACTCTTGGATGGCAGGTAAATCGATACTAGTCATTTGCACTGGTCTGGTTCATTCATTAAAGTTAAGATAAAATAAAGATCATGTATCTGATTGGCATGGACTAATTTGTCAATTAACCAAACAAGTAAAAAGTATTTATTTTTTAGGCAATCCATTTGCAATATTGAGCTATTTAATTTGATATACAATACTTTTCGAAGGTCGTTAATGAATACTTCATTATCAGCACTTTACTCAGTAGCAATAGTTCGATAAGAGACGATACGATCTCTCCCTTCGTTATTGCTCTTCCGATTGTGCATAGTTAGCACAGTTAGGTAGGTATGTGTGGTCGTTGCTCATTACAGTTGCGGTTTCATTTGATATAACATCTATACAAGTGTTAAGTGGGCATTAAACGTCAAGTTTATTCACATGAGTTTAGTGTTGGATTATTTAGAATGTTTAATTAGTTAAGGTAGATAGTTGAGATCCGTTGTACCTCAAGACGACATCATCGGACCACGGCGGTGTCACTCGGTAGGTACATACCTACCAGCAGTACGGGTAGGTAGGTATAAACATGATCAGTAGAGTCACTCGGCCGGGAATGTTGTTCGGCAACTTGTTTCTTTTGCACTTATTTGTTGATTTACACGCATTCGACATTATAGTGAATGATTCACTTCTGTGCCCGCAACTACTGAGGTAGGGACGCGGGGCGGCCGTGGCCATCTGCATCGTACCGACTACCGACCGACCAATACCTTCGACATAACAGTAACCATACCTTGTACCGCTGATGACATTGGGTTCGCCTCCCCCCCCCATGCCATTCCCCGCTTCCACCAAGTTCTTATCATTCGTTATCCACATTTGACACCTACATACATAAATAACAGAACAATTACCCCTGGCTGTATTACCATCGTTCGTCCTCTTCCTTACCACATTACTTTGCATTTCACCTGTGTTTCTTACAGAAGACTTTATTTGCCCCCCCCCCCCCTAGCGCCTCCGATCATTCCTATATTCCTTCTCCATGCCCAGAAATAAATTACATTTCATCGAATCCAAATGCCGAGATATGCCGGTTTATTGTATAAGATAAGTATAAGAATTCACAATTCCCGACCCTATAACTACTATCGTTGCTCCATTTCAAATAATATCTTCACAAATATTTGTAATGTTGACCTTCTGAGCTGACCTTCGGGTTAGGATGTGTATCCCAACTTAATTTTTAAATTTTTTTAATGTGATCAGATCGCATGTAAGTGAATCGAAATGAATCGGTTCTTTGTTTTTTATTTTTTTTTGTCTAATATGTTAAAGTAGTAGGTAGTAGACTTTCCTTGTAAATTAAAATAAATAACAAAATGTTAGAGTTTCAATGTGAACCTACCTCAGTAGGTATATACAAGTACAGCAGGTGTATACCCGACGGCTCACAACACAACCTATACCGGTGAGCCCAGCACTTCAGCACTTCAGGCATGGATGTGCTTGTATTTGTGATAGAGTGATGATTGTTGTACAGTTGAACGTGCAGAGCGGTGCGGGCAATGCCGGCGGCGGCGACGGGTATAGCGGTGGTGGTGGAGGCGGCGCGCTCAGCTCCGGCTCGACGTCGTCGGGGGCGGGGTCCCCGCCGGGCGGCGGCGGCGGCGGCGTGCTACACCACCACGCGCGGCTGCGGGCCAAGGAGGAGGAGGTGTCGGCGGTGTCGCGGCACAGCGCGGACGCGGCCGGCGCCAGCTCCGAGTCGGAGGGCGAGTGCGGCGGCGGCGGGCGGGAGCTGCCCGCGTCGGCCGCCTGCGCCGCCGGCCGGGCGCGCGCGCAGTACGTCAGCGCCAACTGCGTCGTGTTCACGCACTACTCCGGCGACGTCGCCACCGTCGTCGACGAACACTTCGCCCGAGCGCTCGCCATCGACAAACCCAAAGGTTAGCTCGCTGCCCTGACCACCTGGCGCACCGCGACCCACACCCGCACGCGGCCCACACACCCGACCGTAATGTTTCAATATGTAATGTTTTGACTTATCTATGCCTTGCCTTACTGTTAACTATTGAAATCTTTAGTATTTATTTAATCAATTTGTGTCAGAGTGAGTTACCGACGAGGCGTAGGTATATGTACTTCTATTGCTTTAGAATACATGAGTAGAGCAACGTGGCGTCAGTGGCTTGCACCGACCGCTACCACGTAAACGAGTTAACTGCGATGGCTATATATAATAGCCGCCATCAAAGTATGCTCCTTTAGAAACGATACTGTGACGATACACTTACGTCAACGAATGATCCAATCATCAAAACATTTGTTAAACGCCTTTTCCTACTGAATGCCACGAAGTGTTCATTTGAGTTTAGGAAAAAGAAAGAAAAAGGTTGAAGCCTATCTGATGAATAAGATGGTTAATCGATGGTATTTGTTGAGTTTTTGGTCAAAAATACGTTCACAATAATGGACGCATTATCCCGAGAATTTTCCACAAATCTGGCTTTTTTCGTCAAAGGAGAATGGGAAAAAATGTACAGAGCTTGGGCCTGGAGGCCTCATGAAACGAGTCATATATCAAATGAAAGGTGGTTTCAAGAGGAACATTTTATAGTCTGACCACTTTTTCAAATTAGTTGTGAGATCGGAGTTATAGGTCATTAATGATAGGTGGTCGATTCACTCTCCGTACACCACTAGGGAGTATTAACGCCTTAATAGAATCAAATGTAGCCATCGTATGGCAATGAGTCATATATCAAATGATAGGTTATTTCAAAAGAAATAATTTAATGTATGATGATTTTTAAAATTATTTTTATTTTTAGAGTTATAGGCCATTTATGCTAAGTAGTAGGTATAGGTGTCTGAGGTCTTCTCTTGTGCAATGCAAAAGCTTGATTAGAACCAGATGTTGGTCTCCTCATGAAACGAGGCATATATCAAATGAAAGGTGGTTTCAAGAAAAACATTTTATTTTAAGACCACTTTTTCAAAATAGTTGTGGGTTCGGAGATATAGGTCATTAATGGTAGGTGGTCGTTTCACTTGCGAGTTTTCTCCGTACACCGCTAGGGAGTATTAACGCCTGAATAGAACCAGATGTAGCCATCGTACAGTAATGAGTCATACACCAAATAATAGTTTATTTCAAGAGGAATAATTCAGTGTATTATGGCTTTCAAAAAATATTTTTATTTTTAGAGTTATAGGCCGTTATAGGCTAAGTAGTAGTAGGTATAGGTGATTGAGGTTTTCCCTTGTGCGATACAAACGCTTGGTTAGAACCAGATGTTGCACTCCTCATAAAACGAGGCATATAGCAAATGAAAGGTGGTTTCAAGAAAAACATTTTATTATATGACCACTTTTTCAAAATAGTTGTGGATTCGAAGTTTTAGGTTAATAATGGTAGGTGGTCGGTACACTTGCGAACTTTCTCCGTACACCACTAGGGAGTATTAACACCAGAAAAGAATCAGATGTAGCCATCGTATAGTAATTAGTCATATTATATCAAATAATAGTTTATTTCAAGAGATATAATTTAGTGTATCATGACTTTTAAAAATTATTTCTATTTTAGGGGTTATTGGTCATTTCTGTTAATTAGTAGATATCGGTGACTAAGGTCTTTCCTTGTGCAATGCAGATGCTTGGCTATAAACAGAATATGTTGCCCTCCTCATGAAACAAGTCATATATCAAATGAAAGGTGGTTTTAAGGGGAAACATTTTATTGTAAGACTACTTTTTCGAAATATTAGTGGTTTCGAAGTAAGAGATCGTTAAATGTACTTAAGTAAGTATTCGGTAGTATCAGAAATTGTTGACAATGTCTGTCGTGATATAGACATCACTATTTAGCATTATTTAGTGACACAACAGGCTGATAAAAAGCATGATGCTTATCGTAACCGAGGTATAGGTACCATCACGAGTCGTGAGCTCAGATGTAGAGTCATACGCAAGAAATTTTGATGTTGATGGTTTGCTTTGTCGGAACCTATTGCAATCAATAAGTTCCGACAAAGCAAAACCATCTTTTTTGGACTAGGTATCTTCAAAAAACAAAAGGTACTTTTCATTATTTATACTCCGAAGGTGCCTAACGAGCGTGTTGAAAGTAAAACTTTCAGCCATAGGGAAAATCGCTTTCACTGACAACTTTCATGTCAAATCATAGCTTCGCACGGCTTCTGTATATTGCCAGAGTTTAGTACTTAGTAGGTTTTTCTCAGTAATCGAATTCAAGTAGATATATATTTAGTTCAAGATATTATTATCTTATTTAACAAAATAAATGTAAAGACGAAAATGGCCAAAGCGTCGTATGATCATGCTGCGCCGCCGCCAGTGCCCTGTCGTGATGTTGCTGATGTGGCTTTATACGACCGTACGGTCAGTGTTGTTCCTTTATTTAAAAAAAAATGTGTGGCACCCGGGGACTGCCGCGGTAAAGCTATTGCATCGTGCGAGCTTCGTACCATATACATACACTTAAGCGAACGCTCGGCCGAGCTACATGGTGGGTGGAGTCGGGGGTGTTAGGTTTTATTCTTGATTCGGGCGCTGCGCTCAAAGCCCGCGATAAAAGCTATGCAATAGCTTATGCAGATGCAGCTTATGCAGATGCAGCTTATGCAGATGCAGCTTATGCAGCAAATGCATTTTTAATTATTTTAAACGTTTTAGTTAGTAATATCTTTTGTTATTTTATAATAATAACAGATAATAATAATAATAATAAGCCCGCAGGGCACCTTGAGGCGAGGTGACGGGGAGTAACGACCCCGCGGTCCCGAGTTCTCCAGGGGGAAGTCACCGTTCCTCACCTCCGGCTTGCCTTAGTTGATTGGTCGGAGTGAAACCTGACGAGGAAGCGGTCCTCCGCCTCTGGCTTGCCTTCACCGGCTGTCCAGAGTGGAGTCGCAATAGCAGAAATGCTCGAAGGATGGATGCTGAACGTCAGTGATGAGTTGGCCCGCTCGCTTGGACTACCAGCGATGACTTAAAATCCAGTGAGGCCTCTCCATCCTTTAGCCACTCACGTTCCTGTTGCCCCCTTGCTGTAATTTTCTCGGCTAATTAGGGTGGCTCAATCTGAGAGTTGGCGAGTCTCCACCTGCCATTTTTACGTGTTTATTGAACATTGTTACGCAGGTGCCATGGTATCCATAGTTCCCCAGTATCTAGTCCACTACCATCCCATCACAATAGCTCAAGTAGTTTTGTCTTGTAGATTATCAATAGTTTTATCCAAACCGGAGGTTGTCCTTGGTTGCACTTTATAGTGTAAACAGGGATAATCGCCGGTTTAGAATCCACCCCGTTGCTTGCTATTATACTTGTTATTGTAAAAGGGCCTCTACGTGTTGGCTTCGGCTCCACGCACGCCTTCCAAAGGTCCGGGGCTCCATAGCCCCGTGATACAGGACGTATAACAGACAATAATAATAATAAATCTTTATTGTTAAACTTACAGTCTCAGTAGGTGGAACTCTGACTCTTAAACTAAGAAAACTTGTGTTTATTATGTTTTTGTGTTAAGTTTAATGTGGTTTTTCATTTATTATTGCGTATTTTGTGTAAATATTATTTTCAAACCGTGTTCTGTTATTTAACGAAATAATTTAAATCTTCAGACTTCGCGTCATGAATGTCCAACGGGACTCTGAACAGTCCCGTGGTCCAACTATTTAAAAAGTTGAACCATGACCTATAGTTGGAGGCCCAAGTGTGCGGTGGTTCAACGCGGATAGTGAATACAGAATTAATGAAATAGAGGATTATTCCTTTCGACTCCCGCTTAATGGGCCCCATGGTTGGACCACCACCCCGCACTTTTATTATTGAGTGGAGGTCGTAAGATTTTTCCTTACGGCCCCTATAAGCGGGAGTCGAAAGGAAATAACCCTTGAAAATTGTTCCTCTCAATGAAATTGATAACGAAGATTCATAGTTGCATCAGCGTTAGTCTCTATTCAGTGGGAATATCGAGTTAAAAATAATATTTTGTGTTAATCTAGGTCTCCAACAATTTTCATACCGAGTTTCATCACAATCGATATAGTCGATTAGAAAAATACCTAGTCCCCAAACAGGAAAATCTGAATAGATATTATTGCAGTAACAAAAGAAACGCACGATAGGTACTCGTAGAAAGGTATGTGGTATCATTGTTATACCTATTGTACAAGACCCGTCACGAGACGTGAGCATTCTTTTCTTGTGTGGTTTGCAGGACATTGAACCTATTTATAATCCTACTTAGGTATCATAACCTATATCTCGGTTACGATAAGCATCATGCTTTTTATCAGCCTGCTATGCCACTAAATAGTATTAGGTAGTGATGACTAAATCACGACAACTATTTCTGATACAACTGAATACTTACTTAAGTACATTTATCGATCTCTAACTACGAAACCACTACTATTTCGAAAATATAGTCTTACAATAAAATGGTTCCCCTTAAAACCACCTTTCATTTTATAAATGACTCGTTTCATGAGGAGGACAACATCTGCTTCTAACCAAGCATCTGTATTGCACAAGTGAAGACCTCAGTCACCTATACCTACTACTTAGCATACGAAGTGTTTGTTTGTTTGTTTGAACGCTCTGATCTCAGAAACTACTAGTTCGGATAGAAAAAAAATATTTTTATGTTGCATAGTCCATTGTTGAATAAGGGTTTAGACTATTTTATATTTCGATATTACGCACGTAGTTACGCGGGTGAAACCGCGGAGCGCTGCTAGTTTGATATATGACTCGTTGCTATATGATGGATACATCTGGTTCTATTCAGGCGTTAATTACTCCCTAGGACCGTACGGAGAAAACTCGCAAGTGAAATGACCACCTAGCATTAATGACCTATATTTCCGAAACCACAACTATTTTGAAAAAGTGGTCTTAAAATAAAATGTTTTTCTTGAAACCACCTTTCATTTGATATATGCCTCGTTTCATGAGGGGACCAACATCTGGTTCTAATCAAGCTTTTGCATTGCACAAAAGAAGACCTCAGTCACCTATACCTACTACTTAGCATAAATGGCCTATAACACTAAAAATAAAAATAATTTTAAAAATCATCATACATTAAATTATTCCTTTTGAAATAACCTATCATTTGATATATGACTCATTACTATACGATGGCTACATTTGATTCTATTAAGGCGTTAATACTCCCTACTGGTGTACGGAGAGTGAATCGATCACCTATCATTAATGACCTATAACTCCGATCTCACAACTAATTTGAAAAAGTGGTCATACAATAAAATGTTCCTCTTGAAACCACCTTTCATTTGATATATGACTCGTTTCATGAGGCCTCCAGGCCCAGAAAGACCATTCTCCTTTCCTCAACAATATTCTGTATTAACTATTTGACCTTTCGGCAAGAATTCTGGGTGCACAACTACGCAATAGTCAAAGAAAACAGTAAATATCTTGCGACAATAATTTCAGTAGAAAACGTCGATGGTCTACTAGAACTTTCTTCAAATCTTTTGTCACATCTCGACCGCTTTTGAAAGTTTTTGTACCAATCGTAATCACGTGTTTTTGATATAGTCGATCCACCGTAAGCCTTCTGTAACATGTTCAACCACTCCGAACACGAAATTCCATTGGCGATGCAAAATGTAAGACAAACTCTTTGTTCGATGGTTTTGTCCATTATGTCTAATGATCTAACTACAAACAGAACTGAGTCTAATCTAATTATCAGATGCAACCGTGGTGCAACTCAAAATTAGCGCCAAAATGAGAAACAGTTGGGCCAAGCTAACAACAATTAAAAAAAACCAAAAATGGTGTTTGAAACCATAAACAAATCATGGATACTGTTTTGAGTGAATGAATGGACTATATGTATTGTCTATGTCTATGTGTATCCCGTCAACATGGTGGAACACATGGTCGTCGCGCGCGTGTTGTCGACCAGAGCCGGAAGCTCGGGGATAAATCAGCTGAATACTTGCTGAATACGTTAATGAAACCTGAAGTTTAATTAGTGCGCCCCTACTGGGTGCGGCTACACGGCTACACTTATACTCATTCTAGTCGAGCTATTGACTTCGGTCTCGTGCCGACCACTTCATTTACCTTTGTCGAGTTACTGTCGTCGTCGACTTCGGCTTTGGCTTCGGCGACTTTCACGGCTATTTTCTAAACATACAACGACAGATACAACAAACGAACAAACTAGAGACAGCGAGCTGAGTGCCCAATTTTGACAAAAACTAAAAGTGCATCCTGAGCGCATTAACGTCATTACCGTAACCAATGATCGAACCTGTTCGGCGCGAGAGGCGCACCGGCCGTTACCTCGATACCTATATACTCGCTCAGGTATCTACTTTATTATTGAAATGTAGCTCGATTAGCTACGAGGCCGGCGTGGACGGCGTGGACGTTGCAGACGGCGCGGACGGCGCGGACCCTATGTTGGACATAGTTCCGCGGCTGCGATTAGATCACAAAAACGAGAGTCATTACTTAAAGGATGACAAAAGGAGCCGCGCGATAAAAACACATTATACAGTCACATTCGAGCGATCGCGATCGGGACGCTTTGTCGAGTGCATTCCTCTAGTCGAGCGACAAAAACACGCCGACCGCGCCGACCGAACTTTCAAAGAAACCCAAGTTCTAAATTGATTGATACTTAAATACTAAATTGGGGAAAAGTTAGACAGACATAATATTACTAGGAATTATGTACGAATCGAGAATATTATAGTAAGTATGGTAAGGTGGTAATGGTAGGAAAGGAACAATGAACACATTGTTCAGATTGTGGTTGGAGGAGACGATGCGATGTGATAGGCCGCGACCGTCGAGCGCGGCGACACGACGTCGCAAAAAGCGGTAGAACCGCGCTCCGACTGGATTCCGCGAATACTCGGCGCAGTTATAGCTCCCAGCGAACGTCGCTCGGCCTGGTTACCGGAGCCTGCTAACTCTACGAGTCTCTATGTCTATTTAAATCATGCTAGTCAATATTAATGGACATTGTACAATAGTGCGAGCGCCCCTCGAACCTCAAACTAAGCGATACTTGCATAGATTACTTATTAGGTATAGACAGGGAGTGGTATTTTGTAATAGTAATATAATAGGGCATTTATGAGGCGAGCCACCGTTCCTTACGTTCGGTTTGCTATAGATGTCTGACCGGAGTGTACACTGACGAGGTAACGATCTCCCGCCTGTGGCTGGCCTCCACGGACGCTAGGCGGCGCCATCGCATGATGGCCGCAGTGGAGTGATCTACCACAAGCAGCGATGGTTTAAATCCTGTAAGGCTTCTCCATCGTTTGCTCACCTAGGTCCCTGTTGGCCCCCTGCCGTAATGAGCACGGCTAATTAGGACGGTCCTGCCAGTACGTGGGTTGGACATTATCACGGCGGCAGTCAGGACAGACAGACAGACTCGAACCTATCATATAGGTACGGTAGGTGCCTCTACTCCATCAAATACAACCAGCTGTCGGAGTTGGTAAATCGATTACAATATTTAGAGATTATTGTTTACAATTGAAGATGACAACAAACCTTATGGACAGTATTGAACATTTTGAATGTATAGTTATCACGAGAGATGTAGGGTAGGGTAGGGTAGAGTAGGTACCCAGGAGGTAGGAACCTACCTACCCTACGTCACGTTGCTCGGCTCGGTGCTCGGTGTTCGGTCGTGGTTGTGTGGAGTAGGTGCGTCGCCTCGTCTCGTCTCGTCTACTCCTTACGTCCCTTTACATGTAGGTACATATTATATTGTATCATTGTTTGTTTGTATATGTCAGAGAGCGTGCCGATGGTGTCCCGCAACTTGCCGGCGTCGTTCTTCAACGCAGCGCTGTGCGGCAGCGGTGGAGGCGGTTGCGGCGGTGGCGGCGGCAGTGGCGGCGTCGAGGTGTACGAGTACGACCCGTGGCAGGCGCACTACGGCGGGCACTACGCGCCGCAGTACGCCGCGCACGGCGCGCACATGGCGGCGGCGGCGGGCGGCTACGGCGGGCTGCTGCTCGGCCGCGGCGCGCTCCACGCCCAGTACAAGCCGGTCGAGTGGGGCGCGCACCCCTCGCACCACGCGGCGGCCGCGGCCCACCACGCGCACCACCTCGACCCCGCCGTCTGCTCGCCCTACTACCCCCCCGTGCCAGGTCGACCGCTCTACCAGACAGGTGCATCCACACTACACATACACACACACAACACAACGCATGGCGGTCACTGTAACATATTCCAGTTGTGAGTAAGACCAGCAGCGCGAGCGGTCGCGGTGTCTGCGCGTTCGATGCGCTGTAACGAACCGCACGCGCCCGCACAGTCCTTTTTCCTAGTTCCACTGAGGTAGCATTGTCTAGCAAAGCTCAGACTTGGTTCGGGGCCGATTGCAGACGTATTGAGGCACTAAAGCATGCGGCATACCTTGCCTAGGTTGACGCTCGTATCCGAAAAGCTATGGACATTGCCGAGAAGAAGAAAGCATATAACAAGGCTGCCAAGTTCTGTAAGAGGCTCTACAGAAAGCTCGGTTCAACCACATAAACCGGTTAGGCGTTTTGGTCTCTGGCTAAGGCGGTCGAGTCGAATTTCTGCCGCTTCTCACTTCCTCCTTTGCTGAAGACCGACGGATCACTGGCCCACTGTGCTTGCAGTGATTGCAGAAAGCGAATTTATTCGCTTTATTTGCGGAATCTTCACGTCTAGACTCTGCAGGTGAGTCACCTCCTAGTCTACCGGGATGCAGAATATAATATATGCCGGAAATACGCAACCGTCAGACTGAGGTCCTTAGACGCTGCAAAAATGGACGTGAACAAAGCCATTGGTCCTGATAGGATTCCAGCGAGAGTGCTCAAGACCTGCGCGCTAAAGCTCGCTCTTTTCTTGACACGCCTCTCAATGACAACTGGACAGGTCCTGAAATCGTGGAAGCCTGCCAACGTGCGTCGTGCATCCTGTGCCCAAAAAAGACAGTCGTGCCGACAATAGGCTACTGGCATACCTAGACGCGAACGACCTCCTCAGTGACTGATAATACAGGTTTCTCCAAACTGGTCCACCTTCTAGCGTGCGCCACATACATCTGGGGTGAGACCATCGAAAGACACGGAGAAGTGCTTGCCGTTTCTCTTGACATCTTGAAGGCCTTTGATAGGGTTTGGCGATAGCCTTATAGGCTAGCTTCCATCACATGGTCTGCCAGCTGGTCAATATGCCTGGATTTCGGATTTTCTAAAGGACCGGTCACGGCGAGTAGTCATTGGATGGCTGCTCGTCTGACCAAATGGCTATTAATGCCGGGGTTCCTCAGGGATACATGCTCTATACAACCTTATTTCTGCTACATATTTACTATCTGTTGAAGCCTGGTATATATGGGTACGCAGACGACAGCACAGTTTTAGAGAGGTACACGGCCAGTGCACGGACTAGTGTGGCGTAAATTCGGTGTCTTAGGGAGGCGATGTTCGAGCGCATGAACTTGGCCTTGAAGGCAGTCTCTAATTGGGGTGGCGCCAATCTGGTCAAGTTCAACGCGTGTAAGACCCAGGCGTGTCTATTCTCGGCTAAGAGAAGTCCATTCCACCTGACTCCCACTTTTCAAGATGTGTCCGAGCCAATAGCTGGCCATCTTGAGCTTCTTGGCATCTCTGTCAATTCCAACTCTCAACTTTGGCAGCTTTTTGAGGCTAATTGGGCTTTGGACTCAATGTACCAAAGCCCAATTAGCCTCAAAAAGCTTGGTGTTCTGGTGAAAGTGAGACGGTACTTCACGTCGGGACATTTGCTCAGCTTGTACCAAGCACAAGTCCGATCGTGCATGGAGTATACTGTTCTCACCTCTGGGATGGTTCGGGGAAATACCAGTCGGAGGCGTTGGAGTCCATTGAGAGGAGAGCCAGGAGCTTGCCAACCAAAGGCTTCAAAGCCTTGAACATCGTCGCGAGCTTGTCAGTATTTTATCGGATACATTTCGTGGAGTGTGCATCAGAACTCCACGTCCTCATTTTGTCATCTTCATTCTACAACCAGGCTGACTGATGTGAAGCACCGATTCATTGTGGACACACCAGACGTCCGCACTAAGCGTTTTGCTTCATCATTCCTTATTCGTACGGCAAGGGAATGGAATCGGTTACCTGCGTCTGTCTTTCTTGACGTGTACACTTTAGGGGTCTTCAAGTCGCGAGTGAATAGGTATCTTCTAGGAAAGCGTGCTACATCTTAGGCCGCATCGTCACCTACCATCAGGCAGGTGTGATGGTGATCAAACGCTGACCTATCAAATGTAAAAAAATGTCGCCTACTGTACATACAGCCTCGGGCGTCAGTCACGACGCGACGGCGCGGGCGCGTCTCTCTCACACTCTAGTGTGGGACAGACGACTCTAGGAATAAAAAAAGGGAAGTGCTTCCGATCCTGGGCTACCAGGTTTCATTACACCATACACCCTGCCTGTCAGGCTCTCGAATGGAATGACAACACCATTGAGGTGTTAGAAGTGGAACGAGGCACGACGTGCGTCGTGTTGTGACGTGAACGCGTTACACTAACACAATCAACAAGTTGTCGGTAGTTACTAACTCAACTGTAACATATGTAACAACACACCTACTAATGAAACTCCTGCCTCCAACAACTAACAACTTGCTTGCTTGCTTGCATACCTACCTAATACTCGTTCTTACCTATAATATATGTTGGTATATAATGTCCGTATAGTTGCAGTGCAGTGTGGATGCACCCTTGACGTTAACCTCCTTGTATGTACGTATATAGTAGGTAGGTACATGTACTTGACGTACCATGTGGTAGGTAGGTACCTACTACAGCTACAGCTACGGTACCTACGTACTCGTACACTTGAATACGATATAACATAACACAAACAATGTCATAACACGCAGACGATAACCAATAGACAGGTCTCGTAGGACACGTTGCTGTTGACGATCATTTAATGGGAACAAATCTAGAGTTGAAATGGAACTAAAACTTTGCTAATGCCTAAAATAAAAAAAAACTATACAGGGTGAATTTCTTACCTATAGTAAAGTCATATTTTTTTTTAAATAACAGGAGGGATTCATGGTAAAGGTAAATGATTTTTTATAAAATTTTAGTACTGCATAGTTGGTGTGAAAAACGGATATGCAACTCCTTTCAACATTTTCGCTATCTAATATAGTTTAGGATATAGCCCTGAAGGCGCATGTAAAATGACTCATCCTGTATAAAATGATAAGTAAGTTGTACATTGTACAGTGCATGGCTGTGCTGTGGTACACTCCACATAAAATAGTACATTCTAATATAAGATTCTACTTTAAAATATTTCACTCTGTGCTCTGGATTCAAATCACGAAATAGCGTATGAATAACTTGAGATACAATTTCTATTGTAGGACATTCCACTCATCGCCATCTAGCCCCAAGCTAAGTTACTAGACTTGTGTTATGGGTGCTAAACCACGGATATACTACTTATATACTTTTTTTTGTAAATATATACTTATAATACATAGAAACAACCAGACCACAGACAAATATCTAAGCATAAATACTTGTCTGAGGCGGGAATCGAACCCGCAACCCTGTGTTTGGCAGTCCGGCATAGTGACCATAGTGCCAACTGGGTCGTCGTATTATTTAGTTATACCTACTTGTAGGTGGTATCATTTAAGGGAAACGGACGACGGGCAGACCGCCGCCCGGGGCGGTATATCATAGAGCCGCCCCGCACTACCCCGCACTCCCCCGCACGCCCCCGACGGAACTTTGTATAGTATCAAAGAAATACCAATGTTACAATTCGAGTTGAGATATTTTGATGATTTAAACGTTTTATCTCCGAGTGACAAAACAAAGCATTCCCGCTTTGTAGGCACAAACTTCCGTTGAGACGGGACGTACCGTGTAGTGTAGGTACGAGTGTTATACTAGCACTGCGGTACATCTGGAATTGGAATCTAACATTACATTTTATTCAAAACAAAAATGAGGAAGTAGTAAATTAAAATATTCCTAACCTTCTGTTTGGCACTTGAATATCGTTTAAGGACGTCTACGTGATGAGGATAGTACCTATAGGCACGAGGCACCTCGCTCCTAGCCCGTGGCACAGTACGGTACTGTACCACGGGGCTATGGAGTCCCGGACCCTTGGAGGCAGGCCGTGCGTGGTGCACGAGCCGACACGTAGGGGCCCAACACAATAACAAATATATAAAGCAAGCAATGGGGTGGATTCCAAACCGGCAGCGATTTATTTTCTATACATATAAAATCCTTTGTCCTGACTGACGGATCAACGCACAGCCTAAATCGCTGTACGTAGATAAATGAAATTTGAAGGGTGTATTCTTTGTATGACGTAGGCATCCAATGATGCCTCGATCGTGTCATAAGTATTCTCGTCTCATATTGTAAGAAAGGTAATACGTACGTATTGTACTCCGGTACGCGGTACGCGGGGAGCACGCAGTAGGGAGCGGGACGACTACTGGAGTCGTGCCGGCGCGGTGCGGTGTATCGGCCGGACTCTTAATGACGGCGATTAAAATTAATTTGCACTCAGTCTCGCGCCGAGCGAGGAGCCTAACAAATTAAATTCTTGAGTAGATAGATCGGCCCTCGAGCCCTCCCCTCCGGGGTAGGGACGGTCGAGGGGGGGGGGAGGAGGGCTCCCCTTTGTCTCAAGTTAACCGTGCGGCGCCCACCGTCACCATCCACTTGATTGATATGATAACATTTCACGTGATGCGAACGTCGCGTCTCGGGTAGAAGGGTCGGAGGGTACGATGGGGAGAGAGAGAGGGTCATGTAAGTATAAGATGAGGGACGATTTGATACCGAGCTGCGAGAACGGAGCGCGGAAGGTGAAGCCTGTGGACGCGATACGTCCGCGTCGTAGCGTGCGGCGACGGGGGTTACCTGAGGGGAGGGGGGGGGGGGTGAGGTACTAACAAAGTCAATCACTAAGGTCTTAAGTTATCGAATACTTAGATTAACTAATTTAGATGAACCTATTGATGAGAACAATTAATATACAACTATCTACCTGATATTGTATTGTGAGTGCCAGTAGAGTAGAGTAGGTAGGGTAGGTACCTACACTTAGGTATTTTGTGATACCTTTTTGTTTTGCTTATCATATCATTTTTAATAACGATACCTAAATAAATAGGAGTATAGATGACATAGAACAGGAGAATTTGTTTTACACAAAAGCATCAACCACATAGGTATATGTAATGTACAACTATATGTAGTATAGATAAAGTGTGACCACTTCGCCGGACGGAGAGACGGACGGGACGAGTATATCAACGAGAGCGAGTAAACAACCTATAGATAGAGTAGAGAGACCGAGGACGAGGGGCGGCGACGGGCCGACCAATGACGTCGCGCTGACCACTCGGTGCCCCCGCCCCCTCGGCCCCCTCGCCCCTCCGCCCTCCGCCCCCCGCCTCAGTTAAATCACGTCTCGCGTGTCAATTACACAGCGCGGTGTGGTCCCCCCCCGCGTCCCCGCGTCCCCTATCACCGCACGCTCTCTCTCCTCTGTACCAACAAACCCGCCTCTCTACCATAGCTAATATATCGCAGCCCGCCACCGCCACCGCCACCGCCATCGCCATTTAACGTATTTCACTAAGAGTAAATAAAGTAAGGAGTATGGTCTGGTCGTCCGTCCCCTGTAGACACTAGCACAGGCCCCAGGCAAGTACTAGCGGACGTAGGTAACCTCGCTATGTGGAAACGTTCTGCCATTACTTGGTCCACTACATTTTAACGACTAAATGTTGTCGAAGGTTTTACTTATGATTTGTATTTGAAAATAAGACCAACATACTTCAAATTCAAATTTCAATTATTTTTGGTTTTCGGCTGTCTCGGAATATTCGGCCCGTGATGAAGGGATCCCGTAAAATTATAAATAAAATGGGAACATTGGTTTTCGGGTGAATGATTACCGTAACGAACCATTGCCGATGAATTATAAATATATAACAGATAACCGTATCTAAATCGGTCCAATCGGTGAACGCGTACCTCCGTTCCGTCTCGATAGTCCGATTATGAATCGATTTATTTGAAAACTGCGATACTAGAATATTATTTTCCAACTACTAAAACCCAAATTAGACTTGCAACAAATACCTATCTCATATAAATGTAGGTACTTAATTATCATTTGTGAATTAATCGTCAATTATTGTTTTAATGGAATATCCGTGTGATAGTAGGTAGGTACCTAATACCTGAAGACTTCAGTGTTCTGTTAGTAGGTACTATGTAAATTCGATACTTCGCGTGTTGTTTTTTCGAAAACATTGACAACATTTCTATGCATGTATGAGAAAAATTAATTTATTCTTCACAATTGACGATTATACCTAATACACAAACTATAATTTGTAAAAATAACTTGATATAAATAATTTCGTGGATAACAAAATAAATGGATTTCTAACGGGCCATTTTTAACGAAAAAAATATTTCTTTTCTTTTTTAAATAACACAGAGTAGGAGAATAGGAGAGTGGTAGAGGGCAGGTTGGAGTATATCGAATGAAGGAAGTAGTACGCGTCGGTGTCGGTCGGTCTCGTAGTAGGCCTATTTAGTTAGCCCGCACCGGGCACTGCACGGCGGGGCGGCGCGGGCGGTCAGCGGGCCCCGGGGGTACCCACCTACTGGTCGGTCACCGTCCATACAATAACTAGTTGCGACATTACCGTAGCGGTCCCGTTACACATGATCATACTTTCCATTATTGATATCACCAATCGACGGACATTTTTTTATTTACTTTTTGTGTAGGTTTTACATTAACCAACGAAAGGTTACATGGTCTTGCTAAGAAAAAATAATGGTCTAAACAACTTTATTTATGTCAATTTCAAACAATGCTATAATTTCATAGCATTGTTTGAAATTGCGATTCGTTTAAACAAGACAAATCGCTATTGCTGGGGAGAAAGAGACGGAACTGTTCTTTATTCAAAAAAATATTGATTCCATTCAATCGATAGTGTTAATTAGAGATCAATTCCTTATACTTGTTATGAATATAAGTACATACATTAAACATATATTTGAGTAAATTACACATAGGGTAGGTAGGTAGGTATAGTAACGCTTCCGTCGCGTCGGTCGTCCCTCTCTGTCTGTCTGTCTGTAGGTACGTGCTCGGGTTACAGCATCGTGGTACTAACTGTGTGTGTCTGTGTGTGCAGGTCTGGAGGCGCAGGTGCAGGACACGTCGAAGGATCTCTACTGGTTCTGAGAGACGCGCGGTGCTCGCGACCTGTGCTGCGGCACTGTGCTGTGTATATACTGACTGACTGAGTCTATACCTTATTTATAGTTATCGTACTATACTTACTTTAATACTATAGTGATCATAAATGTACAGTGTATTGATTAGTGCACGCGGACAGTGGACACGGACACGGACCGTCGTCGTCGGGGTGGACAGTGGACAGTGGACAGTGATACGGAGCTCGACATAACGAACTAAGTACTTACTAAAGTAGGTACTCCAGTTATATATTTTAGTATAATTTATATTATGTACGGTCGGCTGCATAATTGCAGACCCAGCGTAGAGCTCCAAAAAGTCTTTTAAAAAGGAATGTTTTCAACACAAGCAGAATTCTAGGCACCTGCTTTAGTTAAAGTTTAAAATATTTTAACTCATCAATTTATCAAACAAAAATTATTAGAATGAAAACATTCCAATAATAGTAATTTAGAAACTCTACCGAGAGCTGCAATTATGCAGCCGACTGTACATACATACTTAGTTACTCGTAACATAATGATCATAGCATAAAAGACACCAAATAACTACATATGTGGTCCATGTGACGTGTCTACGGGGTACCTACCATAATAACCTGTGTCTCTAGAGTACCTGCGAGTACTTCAACGATGACTCCTTAAATGTCAAGTGTCTCAAAATGTCAAGTAATATAATATATATATATAGAGTACATACATACCCAGTACCCAGTACCCAGTACCCAGTACCAGGCAGACGGTAGGTAGAGACGTAATGCGGCCCATAGAGCTAGCTGTACACGTCCGACACTGATCCCTCGGTTACATCGAACCTTACAGTTACATATCGAGTATCGTACTTACATTATTACCTATATGTATTAAAACACCCACTTCTATAGAATAACTATTACTCAATGTGTACGTATACAATAATTATATTAATTTCAAGAGTTCATTTATATCCAGGTTTCCCGTACGCTCTGCTCTGTACTGTGATAGGTACCTATGCGTAATATAATTGATTTATAATAAAGTAATACCCAAAGTAACATGTAGGTAGGTACTTAGAGAACGAACGACACCAACCAAACCTCCCGATTACATAAATAATAATAATTAGCTAGGTGTGGGAGGAACGTAGCGCCCTCCTCCTCCCTACTGGCCTGGGGTATGTACTACTCGATGGTGTTCATATAGCTAGTGTAGTGTAGTGCAGTCTAGTGTACACTACACGACACTACACTACCTTAGTGCAACCTAGTTAGTTATATACGTGTACATAATAGATATATTATAATGTATTTAGGTTGTAGGTCGCGTTATGTCGCGTCGCCTCTCGTAGGGGAACATGTTGTAGATATTGTAGACCTATTGGTAGGTAGTATGTAACGCTCAAACACTTGTACATAAATTCACTTGAAACATTGTAATGTAAGTGACACACGTGTGACACGATACACTACGACTAGCTCCTCCCCGCAGTTCCACTCGCACTACTATACTACAGGATAATACGCACCCTAAAACAAGAGTAGATCAACCAAATATATTTGAACTCCGACGAGTTGTTCCAGAGATAACCACGTTTATGATATTTTTTTACATTTATTATATCAGTTAGAAGATATGAGTCTCAATAGACGTCAGATACCTCCGATCGAGCTATACCAGAGCTCGGTCGGCGAGGCAGCACGGCAGCATGGCAGCATGGCAGCATGGCAGCACGGCAGCACGGCAGCAGTACCGGCAGTGCTAGAGAAACATCATTGAGAGGAGTTCATATTTAATGCGAACATCAGTTTCTCATTGTAACGAGACATTTTAAGCGTTCAATTAAGCGCGGGGCCGCAGACAATGGCATTCCTTCACAGAAATAGGACGCCGTGATAGGTGTCCCCCCCCCTCCCCCCCTCCTCCCCCCGCTCCGAGCGAGCCGGTCTCCGTCTCCGCTCACACTCTCGCCGCGACGACAATTGGAACAATGTATCAATTTATAGTGAACATATTTATTATAGTGCGATTACATTGTTGTGGTTAGCGACGTGATTTACACAATCGAACTGAAAAATAACAACAGTTTCAGCACATGGTTCAGTAAACGTCACGTAATGATCTCGACGCGATGCGATATGATGTGACGTCGACGGTGGCGGCGGACGGCGGCGGGCGTTGTAACACCATCCGTGCATTTCCATTTTAGTCAACTAAATAAAAAGAGTTATTGTACGTCTTTCATCGAGACTAAAACAATAATAGAGTTGAGTATAAAATGTATGTAACGTAGTATGAGTTGTGAGTTCCCGCCATGGAGGGAGGTGTCCGCCTTCAGTAGGGGTACGATCGTATCGTGTCGTTATATCCATGTCATGTAGGCGACGTCATCCGCGTGTGTCACTTGCGGTCGCATGTTGCATCCATGTTGCATCCGATGGCTGAACCGACTCTCGTCTATCTAAACTTGGTGGTATCGTTAAGAGGCGTCATTCACTGTGACACTCTTCAATATCGAAAATTATTTTGTGTTTAACGACGAACTGGTATGAAAATAATAAGCATCGATCGCCCTCCCTCGTGACGAGAGTCCGTCGCCAAGGTACGTACGCAGTATGCGGTTCGACCCGGCCGCACCCCATGCACCTACAGGATATGGTTGGGATTGCGGCCAACCTCATGACGACTTGCCGTAATGGCAAAGAATACTATTGCCCGGAGCGGTTAACGGTTAGCCGTTAGACGGTAGAACCGCATCGCAGTGCGCGTATTGAAACCTATTCTCAAACATATATTTGGTTGCGGGTTGCGGGTTGCGGGTTGCGGGTTGCGGCCAACCGGACCGCATAGAACCGCATAGTGCGTGCGTACGTAACACATGTTTATTATAACGTAAAGTATATCAGTGTATCAGTGCAGTGTATCTACACACTACACGTGGGTATGTACACTACACAGAGTAGAGTAGAGTGTAGAGAGATGATGTAAAGTAAAGAAGGATGCGATGTAAACAATGATTAAACAACTCGATAATAAATTCCATTATCTACTGTGATTGTTTCACATATTATATTTTATTTTATCCTGAATCCTGACTTCCTTTGCCTACCTACTTCAATAATCATCGACTAGTCCGAAGCTTTCATTAAAATTAAATGAGACTCCGCACATGAAGCTGTGGCTCTTTAGTTTCATAGGCAAATATTATATAATTTAAAGAAATACCGCGAGTTGAGGCACTTCTATGCGATATAGGTATTTGGAGTGCTATCTTCAAAAAACTTTATTTACCTACGCAACTATTTTCTGTTGGCAACCAAAATTGTGGCTCTTTAAAACTTTGAACTGTTGTAAATTGTAATTTATTTCTCTTCCGACTCAAAAAATTGACGACCCGAATTGCAGAACATTACAAAAATTGGGCCTTTTGTTTGCCATACCTACTATGTTTGTTTTTAGGAATTGATCATTAGCAACACCAACTATTGATTGATATAAAAGAATAGATGATTATTCATTTTTCAAACGATTCCTGGCTAGGATAACTTTTCCAAAAAAATAATGATCGGTTTTATCATTTGTGAAAATCGGGCACGCAATATCTTTTAGCATTTTTCGCTATTTCTTATAGTTTGGGTAGATAAAGCACTGAAGGCTCAATTAAAAAGATTGACCCTGTATACAATTATATCGAGATATCCGAAGATATCGCTCGCTGCTCGTGTGCTGGAGCTGCATGTCTGCCGTGGCTTCAAGTCTGCCGTGGCAGTCAAGTATTTCTATTCAATGTGACGACAAATTGACAACATGTAGCAAATTATGTACTACATCCGAGTTTATCCTTATTAAACTACTGAGGAAGTACTTATTGTGCAAATAATTATTGTCAAATCCTGTGTCATTTGCATAGAAACAATATTATACTTGCTAGTAGGTAAGGCCTATACATACATACGTACATTCTCAAATTTATTATCTCGAGGTTATTTGCAATTAAAGACAATATATGCCAAGTACCTAATAAAATTAATAAGATAGTGTGTTTCTCAAAGTTATAACTTTTGTGAAGCATATAAAAGCGATATAAACAACGGTCGCATGCTTGCTTGAACACTTGCGTGCTCCGCTATACATATATATATATATATATATATACCTACACACAAACAGAGTAATAGACAATGAATAGTTAAATAGATAAATCTAATTTAGTAAAAGCAGTAAAACGTTTAACGCGGGTAGTTTATGACCACTTTTGAAATAATTTACTAATTTTATAGTCGTCCACGAAACACAGTGGAATTCCTGTCGAATCCGCTCTCGATTGTAAACGTATATGTCAGAAATAGATGCATCGTGTCGCCGCGCGGCTTCGGTTACCTACCTACGGAGTACGTCGCGCTGCGCGGGCGCATGCGTCCATGTCATACTCATATACCTTCATTGAATAATTCACTTTATCTTAAACAACATGCGGTAACATGCGATAACGGCTTTGTCCCAGGAGGTAGTGTGATTAGATTACCGGAATGTTGCAACTCGGTTGTCCCAGTACTTCGGTTGACCGAACTACTGCAATATTTCAATGTTATTGGAACACCAAGTAGGTACAATCGTGTACTCGGTAGGTACTAATTATAACACATACATATAAACATGTAGTAGGTAAGTGTCGTACGATACGAACGTTCTATTCGTAGATATTTTAGAAGTGAAACGATGTCATTATAATTGTTCCTTTTCTATCGGGAGGAGAAATGTTAAATGACGGTTTACCTAACGTTTTAAGTGGGCCATAAATTAATGGAGACATCGAGGCGCGAAGTATGGCCTGAAATAACCGCGCGCCCATTATCTGGAGAAGAATAGAGAGATCGTGTCGTTCGATAATATGTCGCGCGAGGGATACTACCATTAGCCGGCGAGCGGCGCGCGGCGCGGCGCGGTCGGCTTCGTGTGTTTGTAAACAC
The DNA here is from genome assembly GCA_951213275.1 of Idaea straminata. NCBI lineage: Eukaryota > Metazoa > Arthropoda > Insecta > Lepidoptera > Geometridae > Idaea > Idaea straminata. Next base: position 132,139 of record OX577852.1, read on the forward strand.
GACGTTGCCGAAATAAACTCCATTGTCACCTCACACACACACATATACACACACACACACACACACATACATACCACACAAATAACGTATATTGTATAATCTCCAGTTTCGGACAAATTCCTCGGTTTCCTTTGAGACACGAGCTTAACTAAACAAAGTGAGAGGCGTCGCGTCGCGCTCGCGAGACGAATTTGTCGCGACGCTTAATTTATGCTAATGGATCGTTAACGGCCGCATCAATATTATAATTAGTATAGTTTAGAGCGCGGGCGCCGCTCCACCCTCGCCCCGGGCCGGTCCGCCCTCGCCCCGGGCCCGGACAAGGGACGAGCCGCTCGGAGCGGAGACGTATAGTTCCGGGCGCGAGGTCTCCGAGGACCTATTGTCACTAATTGACTCGCGGTCCGACCGACGACGTGACGACGAGCGCCCCCGGGGGACCTCGTTAAGTATTCACAACAGACACACCGACGACGACGACCACAATATTGAGCTATAAACTGATCACAACTGTTTCGGTAAAACGATTGCCTGCTAAGAGAGGAATGTTTCATTTACTGGTTCGGTAGTGTCGGTAGTGTCGGTCGGTACTGAGCGAGGAGGAAGCCACTCCACGTTTATACGTACGTACGTTAATTATAGATAAACTTGCGATAATAGCTCATAAATACGAGGTATGAGAATGTATCGCTAAATAATATAATGAACGATCCTTTAAGAACAAAGCCGACGGCAAAAACTGGTCATTACGTTATACAACGAACTGTTATACATATATACCTCTCTCACACATTACAGTGGGTAGACACATTGGTCTGTTTACCTTATGTTAACTAACAACATATACCTACCTAGCTAATCTAAGATCACTTTACCTAAGTATACAATTTTAGAGAACAATTTTAGAATTACTTAAGTATGGCCTGAAAAATGTATTAATTGAAGCATATGTCGTAGAATACCTTTTGTTTACAAAAGGGTCGTTGAAATTGTTGAAAAGTGAAAAAAAAGCAAAAACTCGATTTTGGTCGATTCGCGGGCGCGGCCGGCTGCGAGTTCGGGTGAGGCGTGGGAACGTCGCCTCGTCTGCCGGGACTCGATCGCCCTCCAGGGACCGACCGACGTCTCTACTCCTTGTCCCACTCCTACCGATGAGCCCCCGCACCAACAACGAACAATGGACCGTTCAACCAACTATCAGACAAACATACCGCCGGTCGTTACACACTATAATGACAGAAGTATTATAATTGTCTTCATTACTCCTATTGTTTCACGAAGCGTTTCCCTTCCCTCGATGCGCGGGAGTGTTATTTTGATTAACCTCGGCATCTTTGGAAACTTAATTGGTCGTCATTAGTCTGATCCTAGGCTATAGCCGACGTGTTCGGGCTCGGGGGAAGGGTGGGGGCGTCTCATTAAAAATTATAATGAAGTGTGTGTTCGTGTGCCGGAACTGCGATCGATCACGGCCGACAGTGTTAGCGCATGTGTGCGTCTCGGCTCATCGCCGGTAACGGTTTGTTTGTAATTTCGGCGTCACTTGCCGAAACACATTACTGTTTTTGTGGGAGGATCGTTAGGTGGTTGCGGGGCGGGTTGCAAGGCGCTCCGGGCGTCACACTGCTCGCGTTTCACACGTACCGCTCGGCAAGTCGGCAACTCGGCATAGCTATACATGTTAATTGGATGAGATGTAGGTAATGTGATGGTGTGCGCGGTGTGAATGCACCATTAGCTAATTACCGTCGGCTCGTTAGGACATCGTCGTCGCAGCTGCAACTAACCTAGATCATATCCAACCATTACTGCCCCGACAATACAATTTCATTACACTTACTTAAATTTAGAAGAATAGAAAAACAATTTTTCATTACTCATACTCCGAAAGTAGGTCTAAAGGTGCCTGAAGAGCGTGTAGAAAGAAAAACTTTCAGCCCTAGGGAAAATCGCTTTCACTGACAGCTGTCATGTCAAATTATGGCTTCGCGCAGCTTGTGCAATGTGCTTGTAGCCAGTATCAGTATCATTACGCATTAGGAACTTCAAAAACCTAACCTCCTTGCTTTAGGTAACACCAAAGAATAACAATTATGGCTTCACACGGCTCATGCATACTGCCAGAGGTAGTATAGAGTATGGAGTCTCTCATTCACTCTCGTTATTATGAAGAATTTTATATATTATTCGTAATGAAAAGCACAGTGTTTACCTTGGGTAAAAGACTCATTAAGTGCCGAGACGGAGTTTGGCGCCCGAGCGTAGCGAGGGCGCTAATAGTTCGAGGGTTCGTGACTTTCACACCTAGAGTAACAATGTACTATTTCATTACTTATACTCCGAAAGTAGGTCTAAAGATGCTTGAAGAACTTGTAGAAAGAAAAACTTTCAGCCCTAGGGAGAATCGCTTTCACTGACAACTGTCATGCCAAATTAAGGCTTCGCACGGCTTGTGCAATTTGCGTGTAGCCAGTATCAGTATCATTGCACAATAGGAACTTCAAAAACCTAACCTCCTTGCTTTATGTAACACCAAAGAATTGTGATGATGGAACTAGGAGGGCTTAATAACACACTGAAAGTATACTGTTTACTGAATATTTATTGAGTAAAAACAGGGGTTTTTATACTAATTAAACTAGGTACATATCACGTCACATGACCTTCTAATACAGTATTGATTCCTATGTAACCTTGGCCTTGGCACATCTTCATATCAGTGCAGGTGCGATACAATATCAAATTACTATGTTTACAATATGGTTTTGTCTATAACTTTTACCACTGGTTTCGCTTGCCTGCACTACACTAGAGAATAACAAATATGGCTGTGCACTGCTCATGCGTACTGCCAGAGTTCATTACTTAGTAGGTTTTTTCTCAGTAATCGAATTCAAGTAGATATATTTAGTTCAAGATATCTTATTTAATAAAATAAATGTAAAGACGAAAATGGTCAAAGCGACGTATGAATTGACCATGCTGCACCGCCGCCCGCACCCTGTCGAGATGTTGCTGATGTAGCTTTATGGGAGTCAGTGTCTTTCCTTGAGTAAAAAAAACTGGCGGGAAATGCTTGCATTTTGAATTATTTTAATAAATATTATCTTTTGTTATTTTATTATATTTTTGTGTTAAGTTTAATCTGGTGTTTTATTTATGATTGGGTATTTTGTGTTAATAGCATTTTCTAGACAAACCGTGTTACAAAAACTGTTATTTAAATCTACGGACTTCGCGTAATTTCCCAGTGTTGGATTAACTCATAAATAAAAATCTCTTCGGTAACTACTGACGTATTTGAGTATTGAATATAAATAGCAAAAACCAACCTCTTTGGTCCCAACCTTGTAGGAGGATCAGGTAGTATGGAGTCTCTCATTCACTTTTTATGTATTATTCATAATGAAAAGTTTGCCTCGAGTAAAACACTCATTTAGCCAAACTCCGTCTCGGGACTCTGAGTCCGTCAATGAGTGACTTTCACCCCTAGGGTAACAATGTACTATTTTTGTTTTAATTGCGCTTTGGTTGTTTATTTTCATGTAATAAATAATAAATAAATAAATATTAATGGACATTCCACGCATCGCCATCTAGCCCCAAGTTAAGTAACTAGACTTGTGTTATGGGTGCTAGACAACGGATATACTACATAAATACTTTTCTTTTGTAAATATATACTTATAATACATAGAAACAACCAGACCACAGACAAATATCTAAGCACAAATACATGTCTGAGGCGGGAATCGAACCCGCAACCCTGTGTTTGGCAGTCTGGCGTGGTAACCATTGTGCCAACTGGGTCGTCATGTAGACCATAACATTACCAGACTCTCGTTCAAAATAGTGCATCTCTTGCATTCTGTGTCTAAATAACTGCGTCTAAATAACTTGAAACAAATCATATGTTGCCGCCGACATCCGTTCCACAGAGGGATGTCCGTGAGACAAGAGTGGCAGAGGGGAGCAGGCTGGTTGGAGGCTGGAGGAGGATGGATAGCTCGTTAACTGAATTCTTCAAATATCACATATGTCACCCTGGTTCCGCGCCCGCGCCCCTCTGCCACTAACCACCTGCCTCTATTCGAATATTATGCTATTTTCAAACCCACTAATTAGGCTTCACAAAAACTATATTTTATGTACATCGTTCATTGTAAAGTGAGAGAATCGTTGCATTTGATTTAATTATGAATAATCACTATTTATTGTAGATATTGTATTACAACAATCAGAATTATAGTACTTCTACCTACTACCTATACCTATACCGTAGTGCAGGCGGTACCTTTCTGCTGATCAAACCGGTCAAACTAGTTTGTCCAAAAGGAATAATTTTCCTCGTAGTCAAACTACTCAATTAAGTGGTTAACAAAAGGCGATCAAAATAAAAACAAAAGATGATCGAAAAAAAAAACAAAAGACGATTGAAATGGAAATAAAAGACGATCGAAAAAAAAAATTAAAGACGATCGAAAAAAAAAACAAAAGACGATCGAAAACAAAACAAAAGACGATTAAAATGCAAATAAAAGACATTCGAAAAAAAAAACAAAAAACGATCGAAAATTGACATACTCTACTCTAAAATCAAGAGTAACATTTGACAGATGTCATTTATTAAGAAAAAATTCGATCTTCTTTTATTTCCATTTCAATCGTCATTTGTTTTTTTTTTCGTATAGTCTTTTGTTTCCGTTTGGATCGCCTTTTGTTAACCACTTAGTTTTACTTTCGGACCAACTAGTTTGATCAGAAGGTTCGATCCAGTAGGATGGTAGGGCGCAGGCAGCAAGGCAGCAGGGTCACATACAATGTATAAAGAATGTGTGACTTCCAAATGAGTGAGTAGTACCTACCTAGAGCAATATTTATCATAAGTCGGCTTATTCAGGATCAAGCAACAATCGGATCGGAATGGCACCTGTTGGGATTAGCTACGAGCTATTGTAAATAATAATGAACCCATTTGGACGAGTGCCAGTTTCTCACTTAGCCGTTATAAAACTATATAAACGTTCCGTCTTATACGAAGCTTCGGGAGACATTCTTGTGGATACCATGTTTTCATTCTAAGTGGAAGGAGTTATTTGTCTTTTATACGTTACAAACCATTAGAGAAAAATATAAATAGCGATATAAATAAGTACCTATTATTTAATGTACACAATAAAGACAGTTTATAATGAAATAAACAAGGGCGAGGATAACACTAAAAAAGGAGTTATCGTCCAGCAATAGAGTATTTAGACAATCGATGTGTACCTGCACCTAATCTTCCTGAATAGAGTGAAAAGTATGCGAAGTAAGTGACGGGACAGGGACAATGTAGGCAATGTGGTGTGATAGGTATAGGTGTAGTGTGCCATGTTCGTGACAGTTGGCGCGGGACGATGCAGGGTGTGCAGTGTGCACTACATCGACAATACTTGCGGCACTGCTTCCTCGAGAACCGTCATTACATTATTTATTATGTACCTATACTCGAACGAGTATATTATTGTAATATATCTCTCAATTGAAACAATATTGAAGTGGTCACAGACGCATTGCAGTATAGAAAGGGAGCGTCGAGCGGTAGTGGGCCGGGCCTAGAGCTAGCTCGGATCGTGCATCGTGGCGAGATGTTGCCTAGAGATTAGCATAGTTGAGGGCGGAGGATTGTACCGTCCTCGCGAGATCTCGGTTATTGTCTTCGTATCGGTGTTGCTACTATATTTATAGAGGAGACATCGGTCGCGGTGCAATAATTGCGCTTGCGGCTTGTTAATGATGACGTCGAGATATGCGCGCACGCGGACCGCGACCGACCGAGATGCTATCAGCTGACGTCTTGAATTGCTCAAACATTATATGAGTGGTTACCTCTGTCAGTTATCTACATTCAAGACGTTGTGTACCTACCTACCTAGGTAGCTGCGGTCACACTATATTCCAGCAGACTCCTCTTTATGGAAACATGGCATTTCTATATAGGAAGGAAATATAAATTAAATGAACCTTTATTCGTAAAAATGCAAGTAGAATTCGGGTCACAAGTATCCAAATCCAAATGACGGGCGTAAGTCGGCAGCCGCGAAGTGTCGTCGAGTGCGGTTGTCGTACTCGCGCGGTAGGTTGGAGGTCGTCAGTTCGATTCTAGACTAAAAATTTTACAGAAAGCGTTATTATAATAGTTGTTGGAGCGAGTGTTTTCGTAGACTGTGTGTGTGTGTGTGAACAGTCCGGTGAGACGAGTTGACGGGACGGAAGGATAGAGCGGTGACCGCCGTCCGTGTACCGAGTCTACAGTGGGAGAGTATTGTCATGTGTACATTGTAACCGTGTGTCGTGTCGTGTAGTGGTGGTGCTCGGCCTGTCCGAGAGCGCCCCGGGCGAGGCCGGTCCAAGGCAGGGGTACATCTAGACATACATATATACGTATCACTACTACAACTACCTACCTACTATTATAGGTACATATTATTAATAAATGAAATGACGTTCAAGATGAAATATATACTTACTTACCTACTCAGTATATAGTATTAGGTACCTATATACTATTTGACAGTAATTAGTGTTACATGCGTGACGTGTGACGTGTGACGTGTGATGCCATCTGACAATATAGTCAGTGAGTGTGACACGTATGACAGGTTGGCACTCGAGCGAGAACATGACACGGTTGTACAATACCTCACACAGCACTCAACACTCGGCACCGCGACAGGTGAAACGACTCAAACCCTGTTGGCACAATGGTCACCATGCCAGACTGATAACCACAGGGTTGCGTCAGATTTCACCCTGAACTTCGCAATTACAGCCAAACTATCAGGTCTGCGACTCTGCCTCTTTTTGTGAAATAAGTTCAATAGTGGACCTTTTGTACCCCTACACCAATCAGAATCTTAGAATTATAAAACTCAAAATAAAACATAAAACCATTAAAAAAAAACTAATGTTTACCTTACCTTTGTATGGTTCTAAAAAAATATTTCACTGATTATTTGTTTCTGCAATCTATCTTAAAAACGACTGGCTTTCATGAAAAATAACCCCTGATTGTTTCATTCGACTAGAGCCAGTGCATCATGTTGAAAAATGTACCTACTTAATAGACCAAAAAGTGAAAATAATCCCCCCTTGTTACACCTTGTATATGTAGTATATCCGTTCCCTAGCTAACCCATAACACAAATCTAGTTACTTAAATTGGGGCTAGATGGCGATGTGTTGAATGTCCTGCAATATTTATTTATTATTTATAAAGCATCAGATGAAGGAACGTTGTCTCTCCACAATACATAATCAACGCAATATCAAACGCTGACGTCAGCGGTGGAGGTAACGAGAGTTCCTACAAAGAGATACCAAGACAGGCACCCAACCATCTGACTAGCCGGCGCGCCCTGCGAGGACTCACTGTCACACCAGAACACATACCTACTCCTAGGACTGATTGCAAAATACATAGAATTGATCAGTGATTGTTACATCTCACTGGAAGTGATCAGAATTGATCAGTGATTGTTACATCTCACTGGAAGTGATCAGAATTGATCAGTGATTGTTACATCTCACTGGAAGTGATCAGAATTGATCAGTGATTGTTACACCTCAATAACGTCAACAATCTTAACTTTCACAAACAAACTGCTATTAGCGGCAAGAATTCGGAATCTTATAGTTATACCTAAAAACCTAAGACATGTGGCTAATGCTGGGCTTATAAAAACTGTCTATTTTTCTCTATGACAATCGTTGCTAGGGTATTGTATAACTTCTTGGGGTGGGATTTATAGGACAGCAATCATTAAGTTAGAGAGAGCTCAGAGGGCGACACTTAAAGTGAGCAACTTTTTACCGTTCTACTACCCCACCACTGAACTGTACAAAAAATGCAAGGTGCTGACGGTAGACAATTGATTATCCTTAATACGGTCCTTAGGAAACACTCACAGATAGTGAGTATGATCCGGATACAGTGTATAGAAGGCGAAGGTGGGACAGAGTATGCTCTAATCCCTGTTTTAGAACCAAATTCACCCACCAATTTTATTGCTTTCTGAGAGGTCATCTATACAATACAATTAATAAATTAATTTCAATATACGACGATACTAAAGCTTCCTGTAAAAAAAAAGGAGAACTGGTTAGTTTCACTCGATTATGATGAAACTGAGAGGCTTATGGAATAGAGCCTCTCAGTTTCATCATAATCGAGCCGAGCCATTCACATACACAAACACACACACACTCTCACACACGTCATATTCACCCACAATAATATGAGGTGTGGAATCCCCCTCTGTCCAACTCTTTAGAGGCTGGAGTCTGAGGAAGGGCCCCAAATACAATCTTACATACTTGTAGATAGATCCTACTAATATTATAAATTTGAAAGTTTGTGTGTGTGTATGTTTGTTACTCTTTCACGCTAAAACTACTGAACCGACTGCAATCATCCTGACATCCTAACTTAGTTTTTAAGACGTTTCCATGTGGTCTATGTACAAAATTTATGACGTTTGTATACCTAATAGGAATCCTGCCATTTTTATTTTTGTTTATTTTTTATTCTTACATAAAATTTAATTTTTTTATATAAACTGGTTTAAATTTTCTCTTATTCAAGTCACATTAATCACTATACTGATAGTCCATTTATCATGTAGGTAGAGTCTGGGGGTCCTGGTGATCTGCGAAACAGGTAGATGCACTAGTTTCCTCTTACGTATTATTATTATAGCTCTACCAATGTATCTATATTTAAGAGGAAGAAATAAATATTAATTTATTATTATTATTGAATGACAAGTTATTGTAATCGTTATATATCGTCATACACTGTGTCTATGAACTGACGTCTAATAGCAGACATAATGTATATATTTATCGACGAGTAAGTAAGTAAGTAGGTAGGTACGAGTATATAGGTATAGACACCGCAGTTTAACAAATACTTAGGGAAGGAATAGATCGAGAGCTTTGTTCCTTGTTTATTTAGCCACGTGTGAATGTGAGGAGTAGTGATGTTAACTAATAGTGTCGTAGGTATAATCCCGCGGGGCGACACACTCGATCCCGGGATTAGCGCGGGATTAGAGGCGAGCGCAGTTCGTGCCCTCCTGACTCTCGCCACTCACGACCGTAATCTAGTAGTTTAGTTGTAACAACAACAGTAAGTAGAGCCGAACGACGCGACTCGACGCGACGACACCCTTCGCGAGACACTCAATAAGGGAGTTATAGAGGGCTCATGTCACTCGTCCGCGTCGTCCATTTAGCTCCATTTCAAGCAGATGTTACAGATAGGGAATATTTTCAAAACAAAACAACACTATCATATTAATTTTAATCTTTTTGCATTATCATTTTATTATTCTTACGAAACATGACGTAATACATACAAGTGAAAATAGTTCACATTCTACTGCGAACCCTCTAATAAGAAATCTTTAATCCATTACCAAAGAGGCGAGCGCACCGTCCTCGCCGCTTGCGCGCCGCCCGCGTCTCCCGCACCGGACTATTGATAGCCAACGAAGCATTCAGTCGAGATTGATAGATGCCAAACTATAATTGATATGTAGTAATCATGTGTTATATCCATCCTATAGGTATATGAGAGTCGGGCTGCTGCGGCCTCGTGCTGCTGTGGTATTAGAATACATTCAAGTGAAACCAGTGGTAAAAGTTATAGACAAAACTATAATGTAAACATAGTAATTTGATATTGCATCGCATCTGCACTGATATGAAGATGTGCCAAGGCCAAGGTTACATAGGAATCAATACTGTATTAGAAGGTCATGTGACGTGATATGTACCTAGTTTAATTAGTATAAAAACCCCTGTTTTTACTCAATACATATTCAGTAAACAGTATACTTTCAGTGTGTTAATAAGCAATCCTAATTCCATCATCACACTGCAGTACAATATTATCGGAACTCAAGTTTGTCAATCAATGTAGTAGATACTTCGCTATATAATTTACTTTTTATCACAGTTGCTCATAAAGTGGATCTTATTCAACCGCTTTTAGGCTCATCATCCAACGTATTACGCACGCGCGCGTTTTACATTACCATTTGCACTAAAATGTTATCCTAATAATTTTAATTCGCATCTTGGTTGTCTCTAAAGTCGGTTACAAATGACAATTTTCAGGTATCTACGAGCTGTACCTTGATCCGTTAGTCAGTCAGTCTGAACAAAGCGTTTTATATGAAGGTAGGTATAGATTTGTGAGTAAAAGTTTATACCTATATATTCTGTGGTAAAAGATAGATTTATACTTCCTATTAAAGGTAGGTACCTACCTACCTACAGCTACGTAGTTATACTGGAGAGGATCAGCAGCGGCGCGGCGCGGCGCGGGCACAACGATGGGATGGGATTATACTCGAATGAAGAACTATTTTGGGTTTATTGCATAAAGCTATGGAATGCGGTGTAAGCAAACATTGACACATGTGACAATGGTTGCCGGTGGTGATGGCGGGCGGGGGCGGGTGACGTCGGGCCGGCCGCGGCCGCGGCGCATTACTGCCATCTAAATGTACGTCTAAATATAGACGACACGACATTTACCTTTGTTTGTATGTGGGAGTGATGAGATGCGACGCAGGAGTCTCTCATACTCGCTGTAGGCGACGCTACGTGTCGTGTACCTACTGCATCATCTACGGAATACCTAACACACGTTCTCTACATTTCACCCATTCATACATCGATCGTGTCTACCTCCGCAGCTCGGGGCTCTGTACTCGGTACTCGGTACTCGGGACATACTCCACCTCCTCCATATAAATACTCTAAATATTTGGCACTCGCGTATCCAATCATTTATTTCATCTAACAGACGCATGCTTACGAATTAACCAATTACTCTGCGGTGAACTATTTAACAGTTTAATCTACTTGAAGTTTGTCATTCTACGGATAGTCTAAATGTGTGCCAGATGCTACCTACACCTAATACACACAGTACAACATACATCACTCTCGCTCCGAGCTCGTACGGTCGAGGTATCTCAAGAATTACTTTTAGTAATTTGTTGCCAACTGCCAATAAAAGATTTTCCGACGAACAATATGAATATACGTACACATTTTTGGCATTTCATGACCAAACCTCGGTCAATAAAAAACTAACATATTATGCAGGTATTTAGGACAATTGGATTAGAGGATTGGATTCATTGATCCACACGACGATGCGCGGGAGCTGGCTAGCGAGGCAAGGGCAAGGGAGTCTCGATCGTCTTCTGTTATAGTATAGTGCCTATAGGTGCATATAGCACATGAACCTATAGGTCGTCGTTTGTTTGCAATCAACTGTTCTTGTGATGGATCAATCTGGAAAGACAGATAAAACGCTTGTCTCACTTTAGGTATAAGTACCTGGATGACCGAGTTTAGCTCGGTATTTTTTCGTTGACTTCGTGTTACTTAACAACGCCATCTGCTGGAATAACTTTATTGCTCACCAAAAATAGTATTAGTAGTTCGTCAATAGATGTCGGGAAGAGTCATATTTTTCAGATAAAAAAAAAGTAAGTTTCGATAAAACACGAATAAAATGACATTTTCTAAAATTGATTCCTAGCTAGATCGATTTATCGCCCCCGAAACCCCCTATATAAGGTCATGTGGGGTAAGGGAAACATACTTCATTTTTGAAATTTCACTTTGATTTCTAGCTGCTTTATTTAATACCCTAAAAGTGTTTTAAAAAACAAAACATATACTTACGTATGTCAGCTTTCTAGGATTCAATGATTTTTAAGGCTAGTTAAAATACATAAGCCCCGAAAATGCTTTTTAATTAAGCTAGTTCTTTTGTTTCCCTTTCCCTGTTTTTGGGGTAAGGGAAACAGTCTGAGTAAATTTAAAAGTATTAATACTAGTATAGACTATACCCACGAGGTTTCATCATTTAAATGTTTTTAGTCGAATGTGAACTCTATTCCTTTGAAATAATGCTTGAAATCGATAATATATATCAAAATCAGAATTTGGGGTAAGGGAAACATACGAGTTGCAGTCAGGGGTAGTAAACTAACAACAATCTGCTTTGTTAATAACATTTATTAATAGAAAAAAATCACACAAAAAATTAGCCTCTTTAATTAGAATGAAACAGATAGTCTCTCTTCTTTTTCAGTCTTCTTAATCAAAACAAATCTTAAAATTAAGTCACGAAGAACTGATATAGGATATCGACTACTGAATATTAAAGGAATTAAAAGACATTTTAAAAATAATTTGTCCCCTACGGCCTATCGTAGGTTTGGGCAATTTAATAACTATGTCTTCGGTATGTTTGACGTCGGAAATGTCATCTACTACTGGAAAAGTAAAAACCGTACTTATCTCCTTCCGTTTTTCCTTTTTTTCGTGTGTATTTTACGATAGGACAACCGTTCTCATTAATTTTTAACACAATGCCCACATAATGCTTAACGGACTTTTTAGTGCAAAATTTTACTAACACCCAATCACTCTCACAAAAAGGAGCATTAAAATCGCAATTTTCTTTGTCATTGTTCGAAATTTCTGTAAAATCACCGCTCTTATTAACAACTGTATCATCTTTATCATCATCATTATTATTTAGTATATTCTCCCAGAAATCAAATGAAAGAATGATCAAATTAGGGATACAAAGATTAAATACATCAAATACTCTTTGCGGCCGATAGACACACCTGACAATAAGTTACGAATCGCAATCAAAACTCTTTGCGCGAGGGCAATTTGGATCCATGAAACTAATATTTGATAAAAAAAAATTACACCAATTCATAAAATCAACTTACTCCAAAAATGTTTATAACCTCTGGCATCGGGAAAGAGGAACATATGTTCCCCTTGACCCGGTCATGGTAGTTTCTCTTACCCCATTTATATATTTTTAGGTTATGTTTCGAATAACATTAAATTTGCATATTTAGGCCAAAGTTTACACAAATTTATAAGTTTAAAATCAAAATATAGGTTAAAAGCAATACTTACTGTCATTTACAGCCTTGTTCCTCAACTCTAAACCACTGAAAATAGACCACTAACACGCATAGTCAAACTCGTGATAACATGAACCGCCAAGTGAGATCTTGTTTCTTCTATTTCTCGTGCGTCGTTTACGCTAGCGACATCTATGTTTTTTTTTCGAACTAAATACACGTTACTGTTTTATCGACCGAGTAATCATAGTGCTGCAGTCTATAGCTTTTGATTTACAAACAACTGTTTCACTTCCCCCATAGACCCTCTTACCCCACATGACCTTACCAAATTTCATGAAAATCGTTGGAGCCGATTCCGAGATTCCAATTATATATAACAATTATATATTCCAACTAGCTGCGCCCCGCGGTTTCACCCGCGTAAGTCCCGATCCCGTAGGAATTGATTCTATAAAACGTTTGTATGGGAAATAGAAAAGGGCTGTTTTTAGGGTTTTCCCGGAAATTATTCGATTTTTTCTCGCCTTTTAAACCTTCCCTAGACCTCCACGAACATTTCAATACTAAGATAAGATAAATCCGTTCAGCCGTTCTCGAGTTTTAGTGAGACTAACGAACAGCAATTCATTTATATATATATAGATTATATATTACAAGAATTGCTCATTTAAAGATATAAGATAAGATATCAATCACGTATGTATGTATATTCATTTATAAAGCAGGATACACACATCGAAGGAAGGCTGGTACGGCGGCCTCAGGAGACTCTCGTTGGTGCTGGTATCGTCTATATAGTTGGATATATTCGTGATCGAACACCATTAGAGAAGCATTCATTGTTCACTTCATAGCACTAGCATAGCACGACAGTGGCGCGGGCGCGGGCGGTCGTTGGAACTACACTGCACTGCACTGCACTGCACTGCACGCATAGCTCTCCGTGTGTTTTTGTTACATTTAAGTGCCGGTGTTTATATACTATTAACCTAAAAACGTAACTATTCGGAGATATGAACAAGTAAACGTTAAGCCGTCACTAAGATAGTTAATTAAACAATCAATATACGTGACTTAAATAAATTAGATAAATTGACGAATAATTATATGAGAGAGTGTTTCATTGAACGTTGGCGACACGTGATATATGTATTGACACGGTATAATACAAGTTAGATGTTGTTGATAGGTACACGTGTGACGTGTATATGTACAAGTAGGTACATGCCATAGTAGCGCGCGCGGTGTTCTCTTCCCAATACATATTTTTGTAGATTATAATATTTACTTCTCATTGGGTGAAATTATTTCATAGACCACAACTTTAGAACATAAATTTCCAAATTTAAAGTTGTCTAAAGTTGTTATGTTCTAAAGTTTAGACTTTAATATTATCCTTAATAGGTAGTTAAAAAGCAATTAATAAAAAGCTATGAACAATAATCTGCCATTATTTTCAACGTTACTTTAAGAGATTTTTTAAAATATGTATATTTAAATTAAAAATTTGAATTATGTTCTAAAGTTTCAGTTTACAAAATAATAATAGAATTCGATTTATAACTCTGTTATTTTTAGAAAACTGTGATTAAGGCTTGTATATTCGTACTCAGCGCTATCCTTTACCCACGCGCGCCGCGCAATGGCGCTGTCCCTTTCCCCACGTGCCGCAAAATGGCCAGTTTTTAACAAAATTGTTAATCCATGAATGAAAAATTTCAATGATTGACAAAACAGCCGGGCAGTAATTAGATTACTGTCACGACTATCTAAACGAGAAAGTTTCATGTTTCTGATCATTATAGGTTTTACGATATATCGTAAAATAATTTTAAAAAGCCCAGTTAAAAAATATCTATCGAGTAAAATTAATGCTATTATGTTTTCACTCGGGGATAAACTGCTCAAAGATCTGAAGATACATTCTAAATAAAAATTAATATTCTAGATGTAGAGGAAGTTACTTAATTTTTCATTTGAAAAGGACTTTTTCAAGTCATACCGGCCCTTAAATAAAATGTATTTGTCCGTTATGAACAATAAGATCCGGTCCCGATGTGTGTCGCGTCGAGAGGCGTGTCACCGCTCGATACGTCTCCAGTTCGCTTCTCCGTGACATGTTTAGTGCGATCCTCCCCCTCCTCCAGCACCACCACAACACAACAATAGGTGATACATGCGCCCGCGCGCGTCCCTCTCATGTACTACTTACATCGCATACAACCGTAGATTTATTGCCGACAATAATAACTTGTCACACAAATCTATCCCACGGTACAAACACCGCACATGTGCCCACTGCCCACTGCCCACTGCCCACTGCCCACATCCTAGCGTCTCGCATTATATCATCATTTGCAAATGTGCACCAACCAGCAACTGTCAACCATCAACCATCGTAAGATGATGGGTATACAATACGTTAAATGACACATTATGAATGATATCAACCGGCCGTTATATATAACACTACATTAACATTATATATATCTATGTAATAGGTTGTACCTACTTATATACCTTCATCTATTGGTGTATATTGTATTTATACAAACAGAAGTAAGGTCAAAAGTTCGTATACGTTACTTCTGTGCACCTAAACAAACAATTTTTGTTCTACAACTTTTGGAAATTCCAACATTTTTTTGGAAAGTTTACCCGAAAATCAGCCTTAAAATTTTACTTATTTTTCAAGTTTTATCCAATTTATCTACTGTTTTTAGTCTGAAAACATTTTTTTTAAATCAGCTGTTTTAAATTTTAATTTTTTTCCGAATTTCCAAAAGTCGTAGAACAAAAGAAATAGCCCTTATAGCTCCTTAGTACAGTTAACCAATAATAATAATAATAATAACTTTATTTACCAAAAAAGATTACAAAGGAATACTACAATCTAATCTTAGAAATAAAATATTTGGCTTATGGTATAAGTATAATATAATAGCGGCCCCTGCACTAAGATAACTTGTATCGCAGAGACCAAAAACCGATTGACAGATAAAGATATCATATAATCTCGGGAACTACAGCCACAAATATCAATTCTGTAATATCCAATAGTACCTACTGGAAGTTTAAAGTTAGTGTCCATAACTATTTTATTTAACTTAAATCTTAATTAGGAATGACGTGACGACTACAAAAAGTAATATGTGGTGTGCCTGGCGGGAGCTGTCCACGTCATCTCGGAGTTAAAGTGCTCCGAGTGCACGGTCTTACTCCCCCCAAGTACAGAATAAATGCTAAATATGTGTGTAATGAGAGTGCAATGGAAGTTCTATGTTGATGATAATGGTAAAAAGATGCAGGATGTATGTGTGACAAAGCAGGGAAATGTGTGAAATGAGTGATGGAGCGTAAAAGGATGTGTGCCAAGGAGTATGGGGGAGGGGCGTTATAAGTTTTGGTGTGGATATCAAGACTGAAGACAAAATATATTTTCCGATTGGCCATAATCAAGCTCGAGAAGCCATTTCTCCAAAGTTATTTTAAGATTTCTAGGGGAACAATTTATACTTATGTTTAGTTTTTTTCGAGCAAGATTGTATAAGTAAGGCGACAAAAAGTGAGGAAAGCGCTTAGCAAAAACTGTGCGAGTACGCGGCACGTCAATGTTAACCACTCTTCTCTTCAAAAGCATCTCATAATGTGGCCAGGCTTGCACTGTTTTGTGCATTGCAGTTATAGTTCTCTGTATGAAGAGCTGTCGAACACGCAAAACACTGCATTCAGCATATAAGCTGTCAGTGGGGAACCTGAAAGGTTTCTTTAGCATCACCTTTAGCACTGCCCTTTGGGCACGTTCAACTTCAATCAGTATGGTTTTTGCAGCTCCTCCCCATACTCTGATACAATATAAGAGTAAAGACTGACATAAACTCTTGTAGACTAGGAAGAGTGTAGATCTATCAGCAGAATGCCGAAGCGATTTCATTATAAATATAATACCTCTTATTCGCCCGGATAAAGCCGTAATGTGTTTGCTAAAAGTAAGCCTCTGATCAATCAGCACGCCCAAATATTTAACTTTATCAGTGCGATCAATAGCTTGGCAGTTACACCGGGAAATCGAACCGGTACCACCCGACAGCCCCAGTGTTACACAGCCGCTAGAATGAAGCTTGAGTGTGTAATTTTTGCGGGGTGCAGATGCCTGTGTTTTGTAGAACGTAAGATATTTCGTTTTTTCTACATTTAAAGATAAAAGATTATTATCTAGCCAATCTGCAAGCCAACTAAGACCAATCTCTGCCGCCCTAAAGACACGATCCCAGTCTTCATCCTCAAACAGCAGAACAGTGTCGTCTGCATAACATACAACCTCGGCACTCCGAAGGGCAGGACCTGATATGTCACTCAAATACAGAAGAAACAACGTGGGTCCCAGGACACTGCCCTGCGGAACCCCGAAGTTTATAGGGTGGAGCTCGCTTAAGTATTCAGCGGCTCTAATACACTGCATTCTACCCGTAAGGTAGCCGTGGAACCAGTTGTACGCGAGTCCTCTGATACCCAACTCGTACATTTTCCTAAGTAAGATTGGAATTGAGACGGTGTCGAACGCTTTGGCCAAATCAACGAATACACCAATACAACGACGATTTCGGTCCAAGGCTGATGAAATAATAGTTGAGAGGTGGACCATTGCATCTTCAGTTGATTTACCGTGACGAAATCCAAATTGGTTTTTAGGAATAATGTGGTGTTTGTCGAGAAAGGATATTAATCTTTTGTTAACAAGTTTCTCAAGAATTTTGGAGAAAATTGGTAACAACGAGATAGGGCGATAATTCCTTGGCTCTTTTTTGTCTCCATCTTTGTAGATGAGCGTAACCACCGCAGATTTCCAGCATTTTGGAAAAACACCTTCCGACAGACTGAGATTGTAAATATGAGTTAGGGGTACGATTATATAATCTTTTATTGATTTAATAACAGCTGACGAGCATCCGTCAAGTCCAGGAGCGCTGTTGGGTTTTAAATTACCTATTAGCCTACTAACTTCTGAGGGGTCAGTAGGACTTAGAAACAAGGAGTCTCCCACGGAACAAGGTGATTTAAATTGTGCGGCCAAGGAATCTTGGCTAGAGGAAAGTTTAGCAAGAATTTTTGAAGACAACTCATCTCCAACTCCCGTATAATACTTGTTGCATTTATTTAATGACGTTACAGGGTCCCGGTCAATTTTTAATAATTCATTAGGGGCATTATGTTTGCGGTTCAAATGGCAAATTTCCTTAATTTTCCGCCAGAGCATCTTCGGGTCACCTTCGCTATTCATCAACTCGCGTTTTTCGTACTCTGTTTTCAGTTTATGTTGAAGGTCATTTAAAAAGTTACGGTATCTCTTGTATGTCGTAATTATTATTTTGTTGGATGGATTACGTCTGGCTTCCAAATGCAGTCGGTCCCGGTGCTTCTGGCATCTTATCAAGCCAGGCGTAATCCAAGGCTGAATATTAAATTGTGCTCTGCTTAGCCGGATGGTTCTGGTGTTTTGCTTTATAATAGTATCAAGAGTACTTACGAAAGAATTACACGACTCATCGACATTTGAAGAAGATAGGACCGGAGACCAGTCGGTGGATTTTAGATCGGAAATAATCGCTTCTACATTTACTTTAGTTCGGAGTCTTTTCCTAGGTGGTAGAGTAACTTTAGTGGTCATGCCTAAAAGGCAGATGCTGTGGTCGGTTATACTCGATTTGCAAACAACACCAATGACTGGTTGTGAGATGGTCACAAAGAAATGGTCGAGGCATGTCCCTGACTCGTCTCGTGTCGGTAACGTAATAGCAGGTAGTAGTCCGTGACTAGCCAAAATGCTCTGGTAATTCAGAGAATCTTCAGACTGCGGTTCAGATAGGAGATTAATGTTTATGTCACCTGTAAAAATTAATTTCTTAGTATTAAGTGTATCTAAGAGACTATCAAGCGACAGTAGGAACGGCTGTAAATTGTCAAAAGAAGGCGACCGATATATACCAAGCACAGTTAAGTCATCACCCAGCCTAATGCCCAGACAGTTACAGTCTGTACAGTCCGGCTCACATACCGTGGCATTCCACTTTTCATTAATGTAAGCTACAACCCCACCGTTTTTATTAATATATTTAGAAGTGCGGAACGAATTGTATCCGGGAATGTGTTTGATTATGGTGTTCTCTGAAAGATGGCACTCACTGAAAATAATTACATCAATATCTAGTTTTAGACGATAAAATGTGACAAGAAATGCATCAAAGTTCTTGGAGACACTTCTAATGTTAAATGAAAGGCATTTTAGGTTATAATTAGAAGTAACTAAATCGGCACAGAAATCCAATTTTTCGAGCGAAACACAGTTTATAGAAATCGTATTATCTATGTCTTTTGCTAAATCAACCATTGTAATACTTAAATTTTAATGTTAGAGGTAATATAGCGTAGAAAGTGGGTGATCGCTCAAAAATCATGATAGTAGTAAATAAACATATTATACTATTAGTGCCTATAAAGGGTTGAGGATAGGTTGATTCTGGCTGTGGATTGTGTGTTATGTCTAGTGAGTGAGAAGTTTGTGCTGTGTGTAGGAGAGAATTAAAGTTAACAAAAACAAAGCGAGAAGTACTAGCAAAAGAGAGATGAAAGCTAAAAGTATGCAAAAAGTTACATCTTAGAGGCTTCGTCAGTGCAACAACTTCCAGCTTCCCCCCCTCGCGATGCGCCGAAAGGGATCTTAAGGTCCAGGTCACTTGCAGAAGATATGCGAATTGCCGGCTTGCCGTCAGAACGACGAATAAAAATATAACCGTTCCGAGTCCAACAGTAACGGTAGCCACCGTTCTTCGCCCGATCTCTGGCTGCACGAAACAACTGCCTATTTTGTTTCGTTAATCTTTCATTAAAGTAGACATTACAGGGAACTGCGTCGACAATGCCTTCCGACGTCATGTTCTTTCTTGATCTGGCGGCGTTAACAATTTCATCGCGCTTCCGGCGTCGTACCAACCTGACAACAATAGGGCGCGGCATCTTATTCGCGTCAGGTGAATTTTTTTGAAATCTGAGTCCAGCTCGTCTCACCTCATCTATGTCCTCCTCAGCCAGGTTTACACCAAGTTTATTGACTGCCACTAAGGCTAAGTGGCCCGTGTTCTCATTGCTGCTCTCCGGAAGCCCAACGATTTCTACCTCGTTCCTTATGAGTTCCTGCTCCCGCAGGGCGAGGGTTTGGCATAGGCTGTTGACTGTTGCTCGCAGGTCTGTTATCTCCATTTCCGCTGAAGCAAGTTTTTTAGAGTGCTCCAACAGGGAGTCTTTCAGAACCTGTTGGTAAGATGTGATTTCCTGCTTCAGATCAAGATTGTTTTCTTTAAGTTCGACAATCTCCTGTCTCAACGAGCGGATTTCAACAAATAGCAAAGAAACGTCATTTGTATTGAGCGGGTCCCCTCCAGGAGGTGCACTCAGTTTAGAAGTAAGCCCCTGAGTACCTCTCTTCGTATTGACATTGTGTTTGTCCTTAGTGTAAGTATCGTTGAGAGCGCCAGAGAATACTGATGGCCTTACCGGAGTACCCGAGTTATCACCCCTTGGTTGGGAACAGGAGCAAGAAGGGCAGAGCCACGATGTCTTATACTCTTCACTCAATTTGTCATGGTTTTCCTTTGTCATATTTAGACATAATAAATCATAAAACTCACTACATTTATGACATTCCATGTAGAATAAGTCTTTAATTGTGTTCCCACAGCCGCTGCAAGTAGTAGGCATGATAGAGTGTTCTTCGAAGTTAAGTACTGTATCACAAATTCGACCTGTTGAATCAAGTCCCGTTTGCCGTGTGGTTCAAGTGTTCGCCTTGCAAGCAGCAGCCTCGGGTTCAAATCACGTCACTACCATGTGTTTTTGACGGCAAAAAATTTCTGCCAACACCTCTCCAGGCAAGGTCCAACCCCCAAAGTGTCTGCTTCTCGCTCACGCCGCCCACTGGGAGGTCACTTTCCGAATAAACTCAACACGAGTAAACGAGAATTTAAATTCACTAAACCGACCAATTAGAATTAAGTAAAAAATATTATCCAGTGCGGATCGGAAACACGACTAACTCAGCCAACGACCCGAGAAGGAATCCCTGTAATAACCCTGTATAATTCTTGTCTATCTTTCCTTGACGTGCTATGAAGTTATTTAAATCTGATTGAATAATGATTGGGTGGATTAAACAGAAAGAAAGAAAAAAATAAAACATTGTTTTCTTAACTGTACATCCACATAAAAATAATCACATCAAAAAAATCAAAATATAGGACGTATAAAGAAAAAGTAGTAAAAAAGGTTCGTCCTCAGCACGATGCTCGAGCAAGATGTGATGGCGCTGTCTGTTAGATAGATGAATAGCAGTGTTTCGATATCAGATTTAGGACATGTACACGTACATTGTGTACTGTTGGATTACTTGATTACACCTCCTGGACGCGGCGACACGCGGCGACATGCAGGCGACATGGCACTGGAATCTCTATCGTATACGTTACAGTAGTCATGAGGACCGACAACGGACGAGATCGACTTGCGATGACAGTGGCGGTAAGACATGGTACAACATTCGGTACACGATTCAACATCGAGGAGCGAGGCAGACACACGTGTGCGACGCGACGCGACCGACGCGATAAATCTCACGTCATGACGTGACGCTCGGCAAGTAACCGCCATAAATCCCGAGGGATCTATATATAGTGCTCCGGCAGCTCCACCAACCGACATTGTCTGTTCTCTCCATATGCTTCGATCGCTGTAATGTTTTACCTCTATGCAATCTTTATATCTACCGCATACCTACCGTCACCGTTATATCTGCTGTGACTCGTAGGTCGCTGTGAGCCCACTCTCTATGCCATCCACTGTTATGTAGGTATGATGTGTAACTAAGTGACGTCATCGCGCTACATCTTCCGCTGGTCGTTAACAACGGCACCGAACGTCGACGACATCATCAAAGCGTTGAGACATAGACCTATAGTAGCGACCGCCCCCGGCTCGGGCCACAGCGCACGCTATACCCACTCTGACACAACTTCCATGTCTCTTGATGTCGTTTATACTTTCAACTGGTAACGTTTTTCATTTGAATCGAGTCCCGTAAATAATCGTCCCTTTGTTGTTTAATTGGTCTGAAGTTTGAGGTTAAACATGCATTCATTAAGTTCTGTGTCGACTGTCGTTTATCAAGAGTTCTTTTTGAACCAGAAATATGTGGAGATACCTACCTATACCTATGAATTATGTACAGGAAAACAAACTCTGTCCCCTTGATGTTCAAATATTATCAACGTAATATGAATGTAGAGATCACGACGAGATGTGAGGAGAGACTCCTGAGCCGTTCCACGCACTCGATCGAACTATACAACCGAACGCATTAGGTATCATTCGTTAAAGGGTGATCAAACTATAGGTGACTTCCCCACCATACGACAGGTATACATACGACATATATACATTGATAGGGCTAGGGACGCTGGTGTGACAAGAAGGTACGGCGCAGGTAAGTACGTTCAATTAGGTGGTTAGGCATCTGTTTCCATATTGCAAGAGTTGAGTGAGTTGCGACGAATATCGCTCAGCTGTCAATGAACGGTATACACCTATGTTCACTTATACTGCCTACACGCACCGATTGCGTCCCGACTTGCGACTTGCGAGTGCAAGCGTTGTTTAACTAAACGTAAACGCGGGAAGCGGGAACCTTTACAAACGTATAAGTTTTCGTTTTTACGTTTAACTGCCCCTTAATTAAAGCTATTAAGTACAATTTGCTGACAGTAAAGTTATTTAATTATAGGTGTAGGTATTCCTGATTCTTTGAACTCGTATTACATTTGAAAGGTTTAATGTTTGTCGATTACATTAAGGTTACCTACCTACAACTTGTTTTGTACATTCATTACTTGAATGAAGTAATAATATGGAAATGTTCAGGAAAAGGAATTAAATAAATCTTAGTAATGTACCCCACAGTTGCCGGTATGTATCCTACCTACCCTAGCTACCCTAGCTACCCCAGCTAGGTAGGTAGGTAAATGTTAGGTATAGATAGCCGTAATGTAATATAACACACGTTGTAACACTATGTTGTTGTTATTGTCAATATTTGCATATCGCAACTAGTTTTTGCAATCCGCCCGCATCCGTCAAATAGTATTGAATGTATAGCCGCGTTCGATGGACAACATGCCCTATGTATATGGCAATAAGGATGTATATTGTATGTGTGTTACACTCGGCAGAGGAGCAGCTCTAATGAGGGTGATTTAGCTTGCGATAGGCGCACCTCGCACCTCGCACCCCGCACTCTGCACCCAGTTTCATTTCAAGTACCCGCACGCAGCGTCAGTCGGCAGTAGTCGGCACCCATAGCGCAGAGAATAGAACATTACTCGTTTGATATACGTTCGTCCATTCTCGCGTTGGAATGTTACAATAGAAGCTCGCTCGGGAGCGTTGCGTCGTCCGCGTCGTTGCGCTAGGCGGACGACGCGGAGGAGGCGAGGACGCGACGCGAGGGACCGCGCTCGCAGCTTCGCTCGTTTTATTAACTGCCCATTAATGTCGCGCAAATATTTTCCGTCCAGCAATAGACAAATTTATAGCTGGGTCTAGTAATTCGTAGCCACGTAGCGCCACCTCTACGAGATCGCTACGAGAAGGACAGTGCTACGTGACAGGTGAGACGTGACGCCTTCCGTGCAGTAGCGTGTGCCGCGTCCGCTTCAACCCCGACTTTATCTCGTTTACTGTACAGCTGATTTACATACGCGAGGGTGCTGCACGAACACAGCGACGTGCGTGCACGTGTGTGTGTGCGAGCCGAGTGGGCGGGGCTCGTGTACGGACACGCCCATCGCGCCATCTCCCCCCCCCTCGCCTCAGGGTCCACATGGCGCCCATATCTGCTGCCTAAACAGGGTGGTTTTTGATGGATAACTTAGGAACAATATCTACTGTTTAGAACTGCTGTTGCCATCGTTATTTTAATTCCTTCCCTTTATTTTTGGATAATTCATGCCAACATAGCAACAATCAACCATTTTCTAAAAAATAAAAAAACATATCTCAGGATCTCAGGACAATCGATGAGTTGAATTGAACCACTTCGTCCGTATAGTTACTATACATATAAATACAGGCGAGGCGACCTTCACTCAGTAAACATGTATGTTTCTAACTGAGAGTATAATATGGAATACCTTCCACCCTACTGCGAATTAGATATCGTTAGTCGGTTTTTACAACGGTCTCATTAATGTCAGGTAATTATGTGAGTTGAGCCAATGTCGGAGCAGCCGCAGCGTGCCTTGCAGTGTGCGCTGTTGTCACAACAAAACCGACGACGGCTTCGATTAGAGGGTTATTATATAGGGCGACAGACAGACATGTTCGTGCAGGCAGGTAGGTAGAGTAGAGGTAGGCGGTACGGGTTGTAAGACGAACACCGATGTAAGACATCTAAGTATCAGAAGACGTCGATGTAAGACACCTACTACGTATCTATACTTATCAGAAGTTCTATTAGAACTGCTGCTATTTAAAATAGAAATACAAACTCGTGCATCGTACGACGAACAATCCACGCGTGTATCGTACGACGTTTTTTTATCACAGTTGTGAATAAAAGAAAAGACTTGAAAAGAAAAGAAAATAATAAATAACAAAATATTTGTGACAAGTCTATGTTTACTATTTTATTAGACATTTTTTTTTTAAATTATACTCCCGAAAGGCCAGGTAAAAGCCAGCGTCGTCTGACATACAATATTTTTTAGGGTTTTTTTCCATTTGTTTTTGCTTCGGGGGTTAAAAACAGAAGACACTGGTACGGAAAAAATATATTTAAGTAAAGAAAAAACAAAAAAAAGCAGAACTGAATTTTTAATCGTTTTCTAAGACATTATCACGTAAAATTTTCGTTCGTAAACCGACTTTAGAGACAACCATTTTTGCTAGCTTAATAACTCTTTGTTGGTACCTTTTTATAAACATCAAAACAGTATAACCCAGATAAATTAGGAATGTTTCATCTACCTAACATGTAATCAGCAGTAAGATACCAATCAACTTTTCAGGATAACTTTTTACACACTAGTGGCTTCGAGGTAATGCATAACGCACGCGTGCGTAATACGTTGGATTATGAGCCTAAAAGCGGTTAAATAAGATCCACTTTATGAGCAACTATGATAAAAAGAGAAGAAGTGGAATTGAAGGCGATCGGTTCAGTCAGAGATCAGACGAGTCGAATAGCTTGCAACTTGAGACTTGAATCAATAACAGTTAAAAGTTTCAATAACAGTCGAATATAATCATTAATTAAATCGAATCTTTGTTGTTTCAATGAAGTTAAAACAGTATAATCGCTTGGTGAGTTACACATTAGCAAGTACCAACCGATCGAGCAACCAATCAAGTACCTCTAGTAGGTAGGTATAGGTAGGTACGATGGCGATACTTCTGGGAACTACCGTGTTGTGGTTACACTTCGAGGAAATACAACCACACCCACTTTGCTGCAATCTAATATTCAATTACTATCGACATGTATGTTGTATTGTAGGTACCTATAGAGTAGCTACATATGTACAGCTTGCAAGTCCACATGCTGTAACAAACAACATGTGGTTGCTTGTTGCTTGTTGCTTGTTGCTTGTTGCTAATCACTACGGCACACATATTTAGATCGCGTCAAAACACAAGCATTTGCAGGTAACTGATGTTTATCGAATACTTCCATGTACCTAAGTACTTAGTAGAGTTCTATCTATCTATCTAGTCAAGTATCATTTAATTAATGAAGTTTACCATAAAATCGATTCGTTTGAATTAACTTTATATAACAGGGGCGGCGGGCAAGAGGTGATCCGTGGCTTCCGGTCTGTTGAGTACGATGGATTAGGTATATCTAGCAGAGATCTCAGCGGAGTATGAACGTTGGCACCAATCTGAATACTGTGACGTTTCCTCCTTACATAATATTGTCAACCAGTTTGATCAAATCTTTATCTTGCAAAATAAAAAAAACATTTTTTTGCAATGTATGTGAAATGATTCAAACACGATTCCCGAAAGCAAAATCAGAAAAATATTCATCGGTACTTAAGCGTTTTTTATTAACTGTTGGTCTTCAAATGACGTATTGTTTGTACATACGTGACTCCGTACTCCGTAGCCTATACTCCATACAAATTTGACCCGATTTTTGACACGATGATTAGTTGAATATGATGACGAACAGAATATAATGGTGTTCCAACCGAGATTAGAGAGATACCGGCCGGAGTGGAGGGTCCATCACACGCCGCCCGCGCCGCCGCGCCGCGTTGCGAGCGGGCGGAGGGAG
The DNA here is from genome assembly GCA_951213275.1 of Idaea straminata. NCBI lineage: Eukaryota > Metazoa > Arthropoda > Insecta > Lepidoptera > Geometridae > Idaea > Idaea straminata. The sequence goes on from OX577852.1 coordinate 158,485, forward strand.
GTATCTAATTGCGGTGTGTGTTTTTGCGGACGTTGAATCTGTATGCGAGCCGCAGCGGCTTCCACGAAAGCAATTACGGCATCCGCAGCGGCCATCTTGGCTGTCCGTCCAGGTACTGTCTCCCGACTCCCGTGACTTATGTGCCGAGCTACAATTATCTACCTACATCAATAACGTGCCGACCGTGCACCACGCCCTACGCCCGCATCACGCTCGCCCAACGCCCGCACCACGCTAGCCCTACGCCCGCACCACGTTCGCCCTACGCTCTCCCTACGCTCGCCCTACGCCCGCACCACGTACGCCCTACGCCCGCACCACGCTCGCCCTACGCCCGCACCACGCTCGCCCTACGCTCGCCCTACCTCCGCACCACGTTCGCCCTACGCTCGCACCACGCTCGCCCTACGCCCGCACCACGGTCGCCCTACGCTCGCCCTACGCCCGCACCACGTTCGCCCTACGCTCGCCCTACGCCCGCACCACGCTCGCCCTACGCCCGCACTCGACGACGTCGACGTCGACTTCGACTAATCACAACAAGACGATCTAAATAATAAATCGAGCCACGCGTTTGGTCTCTAGAGTCTCACAAAGGAACAAACATAATATTACATTGTACAGTCATTGACTGATAAACACATTATACCTACCACTCCTTTTTGACGCGCAGTCGGGTAAAAAGAAAGGACCATCGATAAAACGACAAGAAACATGTGACTATAATATTTTGATACCTGCAGCACTTCAATCAAGCCCTGTTAATCTCAACTTAAAGCAAAACGTTATTCTCAAGGTAGATAAGGTTGATCTAAAAAGATTGGTCTAAAAAAATCTAACAGGCTACGATTTATGTTTTTCATTTTTATTGTTAAGTTAGGTCTAAGCAAATAGGTTTTGCCTATAATATCCACCAAATATTTACCATTATACTATGTACCTCTCATTTCAATTGCCCCATTTTTTTGAAAGTGGAATTTCATGTACGTAATTATACATTTTTTATCACAGTTGCTCATAAAGTGGATCTTATTCAACGGCTTTTAAGCTCATAATCCAACAGATTATGCAAATTATTATTTTGTTTTCTTTTCAAGTCTTTTCTTTTATTCTGGAGAGCTGGGGGCTGCTACTGCTGCTGGTGCTAGTGTTGTGGCTGCTGCTAGTGTTGTGGCTGCTGCTGGTGCTAGTGTTGTGGCTGCTACTGCTGCTGTTCTGATAGATGTGTTGATGCAGCTGCTGCTGCTCTGCTAAGGTCTCCGGAACTAGGCACCACCGTCTTTCTTTTGGATCCCAACAAGATTGGACTTCACAATAAAATTAGATTTAGTTAAGTTATATATAAAACTAGCTGCGCCCCGCGGTTTCACCCGCGTAAGTCCCGATCCCGTGGGAATATCGAAAAAAATATCCTATGTCCGTCTCCTGGCTCTAATCTACCTCCCTACCAATTTTCACCCAAATCTGTTCTGCCGTTCCCGAGTTATAAGTAATGTAACTAACACGACTTTCTTTTATATTTATAGATTATAGTTGTTATCTTTTTTTAGACTTTTATTGTTGAGGGTCTTGAGCTATTAGGTTTATTAGGTAGCGACTGACTTATAGTTCTAACTAATGGACTGACTGAGCCTTTTCAACTTCTATTAGTCTCCTAAGTTTCTTAGTAACGGAACCTTCCGTTTCGTTACAACCTGTCTAGGTGTTCGTTGATTACCTATAACATAACTAGACTCCGAAACTACTCGATAAATTGTGATACAATTCGATGTATTGGAACCTGGAGAGTGACATAATGCCACTCATTGTCCTGGTTAGTTTATGTCTGACTGCAAGCTATAACCATTTTTATAGACAACAACCGCGCAATAACTCCCGATCCCGTGGGAATATCGCAATAAAAAGTATCATCTATGTGTTAATCCAGGTCAACAGCTATCTAGATATTGAGTTTCATCGCAATCGGTCCAGAAGTTTTTGCGTGAAGGAGTAACAAATGTACAACGTATACACATACACACAAACTTTTACATTTATAATATTAGTAGGAAGTAGGATAGTAGGAAGGATTAGTAGGATTTAGCAAATTTCTCGTTTGTACTTCTTCCTATTTTCGTGATATTTATATTTATTTCAAACTAAACTGATTGTTATCGTAATAGTCTTGGGTACTGTATGTAGATATGTATGTTGGTAGGTAGTATCGTTGCGTTTTGTGTTTAGTTCGTTGAAGTAAATCTATTATACCTAGTTATAGTTTTAGTTCACTCTTTGTCAAAGATGTTGGTTCTCTCAATACATAAATAAATCGCGTTACAATAGTCGCGTTAAGGTCTAGTCTGTCTGTCTGTCTGCCCCTAGCGGGTGCGGGTGCGTAGGGCGTGAGTGCCATTAATATTGTCTAAATCGTCATCGGTAGCTTGTTCAAGATCTTCATCTAATTAGTTCGGGAGCCGGTGTGGGGCGGCGGTGGCGGCGGCGGCGGCGGCGGGTCACAGAGATAACGTTAATGATTCTAAACATCCGCCGCCGCACCGCACCACACCACAGACACCGGGCCGCAAGGAGGTCGGTTTTTACGAGCGAACCTGCTCACTAAACGTCCATCAAAGTCGGCTCGTCCCTCGGCTATAGCGTCGTGAACGTTGCGCGCTCGCATTAAGGAAGACACAGTCTCGTGTCGATGTCGCGTGTAACTTATAGTCATCCTCGGGGACGGTCATGTCGAAGTGGTCATTTGTGTGTTAGATAAGATAGAAACGGTAGCCGGCGGCCGCGCAGCCGGCGCGGCGTCAGCGACATCCTACCTACCTATAGCACAGCCTATAGTCAGGTAATTACTGTTCTCTGTTTTATAGCATCGCTTTAATATACCGTCAAATGGAGCGGCTAATGTTCCCGATGAATATGCAACGAGTGAACACAAAGGTAGCCGCTACACTCGCGCCACTATACGGTGTAGTAGGTACCTACCTACGCATCGCTTCCTGGAAACACTCACAGAGATAGATAACGTAGTAGTATCACATCATCCATTCATTACTTGTAATTCATTCACGAACGGTTATTGGCAGGTAGAGTAGAGAGTCTAGAGAGGTAGAGAGTTGGGTGCAAGCGCAGGTGAGCAGGTGGTGGGGACCGCGATGCGGACCGTTTATTAGTTGCTTATCTTTAAAAAAAATAGTAGGTATTAATCGCTCGGTGAATTCCGACGGATAAATAAATATTTGTGAAATGTTTAAAAATAAAACAATATGTTATGTAATTTCCCACGGGGTCGAGTCGAGGCGGTGTGGTCGGTCCCTGTATACCTGTCTGTCTGTACTGTACTGTACTGTAGGTAGGTAGGTGCCGCAGGCGGGCAGGCCGGCGACTGTCACCGGCTAATTCATCTCCTAATGAGAACAATAAATAAGCAGTAATTAGCGACCGTCGTGAGTTATACGAGGTACGAGGTGAGTTCCTACAGACTACCAGCCAGCGGTGGTCACATGTCGCGGTGGACCGGCGGGCGGCTACAGTACAATACGGCCTGGTAGTACACCTAGTAGATACAGATTAGCTAGACTAACTGCGGGGCTCTACGAGTCATAAAATAAACCGTTTTTTTATATAGGCCTCACAAAGGAAATTCCTAAACTATAGGCGACTACAAAATTCCAAAAAATGAACTAATTTCATTTTATTTACCATTTAATGTATTTCCCTGGAATCGATCTCTATTCTCTATCGACAACACTATCGATTGATACAGAAACATAAAATGTTTATTTGAAAAATGAGTTACCTTATTCCGTAATCAATTCCAAAAATCTACGGATGCAGTATTAGTTTTTGTCAGAATAGGGCACTCGACTCCTCCGTCCGGCAGTCTTCGCCATCTTTTATGGTTTAGGAATTACTTAGTTATGAAGGCCCATTTATAAATATAACTACTTTTAAATGTATTACTTTAATTTATCTAATAATGGGTAGGAAAGTATTTCTAGTTTTAACAAACCTGTATAATGTCATTAGATACGTCTTTATTTCTACTAGATCGATAATGAATGGTATTACTTCACAAAATGCATGCATGTATACCTACATACTCTTAGCAAAACAGTGTAAATTATTCTGAAAATGTACCGTTTTTGTAACCCATCAGTTGTCAATATGACATTCCAGGCTGATCGCGGCGCGGCGCGGCGCGGGTGTCGGGACGGTTGGAGCCGTCATCTCTACATTACAAATTCAACACCATCGCTCGTGGACGCGGATAGACGACTATAGGTGTATAGGACGACTACGTAACGCATGACTATATGACGACATGTGACGACTCAATTATACCAACATGAACCTAAAGGTCAACGAATATTGACACAAAAAGATAACTCGTAATACGATCACAGAAATAACCAACAAATATTGAAGTACTTACCTCTATAATAGTGTAACTAAAGACTCTATTAGTTGGAGTGAACCGACATAGGTAGTGTTCTCTAGGTATGTATGTATAGGTATATACTAATGACTGCTTACAATGTAGCGTTCGAAAGTAGACTTGTTCATATCGGTACGTATTTAATGCGTTCAAAAATGCAATCGTGTACCTACTACGTGAATACCACCATATCGATCGGCATCGCCTCATTCTATGTACTTCATTTATATGAAATGTTAGACTACGGGTTGGGAAGGACTAGGAAGGTGCCTCTATCGTGTTCAGTATGAAATATAATGATCTAACACGAACAAATGAATACAAACTGGAAGGTAGAGTTCGTATTGATTTGTTCGTAGATACGGAAGGGACTATGATTTAACATAGTTTAATCGGTGATTAAATTAGAGGTAACAACAGCAACTGTGGAATGTATTCTAAATGATGATCATGATTAGGGTTCGATGACAGAGGTCTGCCTCTCTCATTATCTATTGATTACTATTGTAATTTATAGTGTTGATGTGCCTCCGCGCACCGCGGGCCGTGCGGGCCGTGCGCACCGCGCGAGCTCGACCTAAGTCGGTCCATCCCCCGTCCGCTTATCCGACCGTCTCATCGCCACTTGTAAATCAATCGAAGGATTCATAGACTCGGCTCCGTTCTGTTCGTTCCCAGATACTGAGAGATACGTTAATCGATGTGTCTTGATCCCTTCTAAATATTTATTGATACTTAATGAATTTTTCGCAGACCTGTTTGAAGATTATTTTTAACTTTGAGTTTTGATATGAGAAATAAGGAATTTTAAGCCGTTGTAGAACCTACGAAAGGAGTTCAATTATTTTTTGTTTTTATCAAAGCGTTTCCAAAAATCGTTCCGCGATAAGACTTGAACTCGTCAATCCCGTAAACCGTACAAGACCTTCTATTTTTTTGGAAACGTATTTTGCATTGAAAATATTTCAGGAAAGCCCAGTACAAGGTCAGAAACTAAAATAAAATGATTCCGATGTCGGTAACCGTACTTACACTACTTTGTAGAGTACTTGACTCTGTGACTTTACTATCTACTAGATTAAATATAATGTTATAGGAATAAAAGTATCAATAGCAAGAGAGTGTCGTATTATCGCCGTCGGCTCGTCTCTGGATCGCGCGATCGGTCGGTGGATATAATCACAATCAAGGTAACTTCGATCGATGTCTCGAGCGAGGCGTCGCGCGACGCGTCGTCCGTATCGCAGACTGCAAGGCAAGCGACCGCAGACCTCCGTCTCTACTCTACCGACGACCTATGTGACCGAGACGTTGTCCACATTAACTCTGGCAACAGCTGTAACTTACATAGAGAATAGCTTCTGTATTTCTTCCTCCATACAATCAACGTCGTCGTAAACATTTATTACATAAGCTTTGTGGTAGAGAGTACGTGAGGCGACCCCCTGACCCCCGTGGTTGGCTGGCTGGTTGGCTGGCTCGGCGGCAGGGAAGTGCGGTTGAAGGTCGCCGCTGCGTTCGGTTGTCACTGCGAGTTTTTGCGTCGTCGGCGGGGGGCGGCGAGTGACGTCACTATCCATTTAAATTAATTAGCGACTCATCTTCATAATGTTATAGTGTGGGAATGCGGCGACGGACGACCGGCGCAGGCGCAGGCGCAGGCGATACGATCTCGGGTCGGGTCGGGCGGCGCGGTGCGGTCGCCGATCGATTAATCAATTATTAAACGTCATTATTTATCGAGAGGCTCCCCCCCACGGGGCGCCACGACCGCACCGCCCGGACTCGTCTAATATGGTAATAGAGGACAATACGTCAGTAGGTCTGTCTCAGTGTGATGTTATCACTGCGGCTGCGGTCCGCTCGTACCCTATGTAGGTACGAACGGGGTTATGATTAATGTAGGTACCTACGGACGGACGGTGACGGCTCGGTCGCGGGTCGCACTCGGCGTGTTCTCATGGTACCTGTCTGCCGTTCAGTCGAACCTAATCGAGCGAGAGTCGTAAGTCGTCCTGTACTCCTGTGCTCCTGGCATGTCAAGGTGCGCCCGCGCCGGCCGCCGCCCGCAGCCGTCGCTCGCTACAATATACCATAAATCGTGTACGAATGTGTCGCGATGCCGTACTCCTGATAACTACAATATAATTTACTTCCGATCCGGCGGAATGCACCTCTCCTCACGACCTATTGTCATTCCTATAGTTTCTAATTAATTAAAATATATAATGTCCCCGCGTGCCTGTGGTGGAGGACGGCGGGGGTCGGCAGGGCAAAAAATATTCTAAACTTTCAAAAAATGTACGAGCAGCGGCTGACGATGATGATTCCGATGACGCTCGAACAAAAGACATCAACGAAATGCATTTATATTTTAACTTTTAATTGCAGTTGGTTACGATAGTTGGTATAGGTAGTTCGATCAGTTCCGTATGTTCGTAAATATTAGAGGTAATATCATTTATATGTACGAACTGAACTGATGGAATATTCTTATATATTTGATAATATCGATTAAATATTGAAATAGAGGAATCGAACTTCATGTACATTTACGATAAATTGTGTTTCGTGTTTAGAAAGTTAATTTCATCGGTATTCTGTAGTAGGATCGATGAGGAATTTCGTGAACGTCGAGCGAAGCGCGCGGGGTGGGGCGGAGCGCCCTGAGCCCTGAGCCCCGAGCCCCGAGCCCCGATCCCCGAGCCCCGACCGAATAACTCGGTAGGTATCAAAGCCGACCCGGTTCTCCGAACACTTGTAACACTCTCGATGGTTATATCGTTATATGTAATTAGGTAGATATGTGGCATATCAGAGGGAGAGGGAGAGAGAGAGAGAGAGAGAGAGAGAGAGAGGTGACATGACACCACAGCTGCTGTCACTATAGTTGTAATGTTGCTAAAATAGGTAATTTAGATATAAAACCCCATATCATGTGACGTTGTCGTAGATTATGTTAGTACTTAGAGAAACAAAATATTGTTACAAAATAAGAATGTTACCGAGCTTTGCGATAGGTGTATGGTGAAGTAAGTATTGTGTAGTTACTCTACATAGAGCCGTAGTAGGTCCGTGGTGGTGTATGACGTGAGAGCTACCTACACTACACTACACGTAGTGCAGCGAGCTCGAGTGGGATACCACATGGACGGGGACGGGCGGGTAGTGGTCACATATCTGAATTGAAATATCCGGATATATACTCACATAGGCACTACTTGCTTCTACTGTTATCTTACATTTCACTATAGATAGATAGATAGATAAACTCTTTATTCAATCAATCGATCAATCATTTATTCACATTAAATAGAGTAAGTAATAAGATGTTAACATAATAATAAAGTACTTGGCTATTTAACCTCATTTGAGGTATGGGAATTAGTCTAAATTAGTAGTGACATGTCAAATAATAAAATTAAAAATTATTACATAAAATGTCATTAAAAGATTCTATATATTGGTAAATCAAAAAATATGTAATTCTCTCTTAAACATAGAGAAGTCTTCAATTTATGCTATATGATCTGGCAACTCACTGTACATCATGGGAGCCAGTGCCATAAAGCTTTTCCCGTAAAAAGCTGTATTGTGATTAGGTACATGAAGTTTATATCTAAGACGAGCATTATTCATTAACGTAAATAAATGAAGGTTGCATAAATAAAGGTCTTTATTGTACAACATTAAACCTTTATTTAAATACTACTACTATTACTATATTAGAAATTATAACTTTTTCCCAAATTAATAGCGTATATTTTTTTCAACCTGATGTTTCTGAAGCATTGTTCTGCCTGTGTGATATACATACATACATATACAAGTAGGTATGTATACCTATACAATAAGCACCGTTACGTGTCGACGACGACAGCATGCTGTACCTACAGGCTGTGGTACAAGTAGGTATCATTACTTACGACGTAGAGTAGAGTAGAGTAGAGTAGAGTAGAGTAGAGAGAGAGACAAGTACTCTACCTACAGTCTACAGTCCGTAGCTTTAACTAATTAATTGAGTTGTTTCTCTAAAAACGGTAGTTGAATGTTCATGTTCCGGGAATATGAAGTGGGTGCGAGGGGACCGACCGCGACCTCGGCGGGGGGGACCACCGTCGTCACGGGGGGTGATGGACGACCCCCGTCCGACCTGCTCGTCCACCTGCACACTGACACTGCACACTGATCGCATGCAATAATCATTACTCAAGTAATACCTATATCGGTAAGTACATCTCCTACCACCTAACTAAACTATAGATACAGATAATGTTGAACTTATACGTACATATTGTCGTTCTGCCTTTATAATGATGTGGTCAATGTCGAAGCGGTACCAATAGACCATATACCAATAGATACCTAAACACAACAGTATCTATAGGTAGGTGGAGGTCTGACTGTAGGCGATATAAATAAACTCCTCGTTAGAACGTTAGTCCATAGAACACGTCATCTAGAGAGTCGGGTGGCGGTGGCGGTGGCGGTGGCGCGGGCGCGGCTGTGGTCAAAGTGTTCGCCGATAGACGACATTTTTAGCAAAAAGCTCCCGACTTTGATCCAGCGACCGTTGTTCTTTGCGCTCGCTGCGAACCGACCGACCCGAGCTACTCCGCACTTCATTAATACCAGTGTTCGTCTGTCCGTATGCGTATACTAACCGCCGCACCTCACTGCAGCCGCGAGCCGCGAGCCGCGGTCGCCTTCTCGTCGGACATTTAATTAAATTTATCGTATTCACTTATCTCAGACATCTCACACAAACCGATGAGAATCGAATGCGAAAGCTCACTAGCGAGGATGTTTCGAATTCTCTATAACTGTGAGAACTTACCGTCGAGATTTGCGACGATTAAATTACACGGAAACTGAATCGACTCGATGCGAATAAAGCGATCCGAGAGCCGAGACCGACCGTGGGGGGGGGGGGTAGGGGGGTGACACAGGTGAACAATTGGACGAACAAATTGCAACAAAAACGAGACGAGTTCAAAGCCGATTCAATTCATTGTTCCTCTCTCGGCCGGGACCGCGAGCGGTACCGGGCTGCGGTCTGCGGGATGTCCGGGAACACAACACAATGATGTAGTCCGGACAGCCTCCGCCGATATTGGTATCGATATCACAAATGATCATGCGATACCTACTCATATCAACACTTCACCCACACATTGTTACGCGCTGTACACGTACTTACGTAAGTACGCATCTATTACTTTACTACATTTTATACAAATATACACGAGGCATGGATATCGCTTTCCGCATATTATACTATAATCAATAAAAGTAACACGAAACGAAAAGAACAAAACGTTGGGCAACACTTTGTCAATAGAAATCAAGATTAAAGTGGGAAACTAAAGGGTAATCGATAAAGAGGAATAGTCCCATCTTGTCTCGAGTCGTTGTGTGGTTGTCGTTAGATCATCATTATTGAATGTCTGGCAGGTGAGTGGAGTGGAGTGGAGTGAAGTGGAGTGGAGTGAGACCGGAGTAGCGGGAGATTGATGGAGTGAGATAGGACCCTCCCACTGTGCCAGCTGCCCCGCGTCTCACCAACTCTACAACCTACGTAGCCCTTGTTGCACTTTACCTTTCTATAAATATAACATCACATATCAATATATATATATTTTATTAGATAACTACAGCTCCTTGTTTTCTTTTTTCATTTATTTGCATCCACTTCCGATTCATTACTTACTCTAATCAAAATAACACTTAAATACCTAGGTAGGTACTTAAGAGGAAAATAATGTATCTATTTTCAGCAAATCAGATAAAATTACACAATGAAGGTAAACCTCGATTATTTTTCTCATTAAGTGATTCAATAAATGTAAAGTCCATTGATATTATGTCAGACATTAAATAAAGAGTTCAGTGAACATAATAACAGGATCAGTAGCAAGTACCGAGTACCTACCAAGTACCAACCCACCAACAGAACAGTATTAGATTGGAGGGAGAGTGTAATGTGTAACAGAACCTTAAAATGCTGAGTAAATCCTCTGTTCGTTTTTATATTTTTATTTGACGGCTGAACGAGTTAGGAGAACGAGTTAGGAGTTTTGGCGGGAACGAGTTAACAACATGTCGTGCTGCAGTTTTATTTTCATGAAACTTAGATGTAACCCGAGTTGAATTGTATAATTCTGGTGGAATGTTATTCAATTTAATTCTGTGAAAGTGCACAAGTGTAGTGAAAGTAAAAATCAGTGTCAAACATGCAGTTTTCTCGTTGCCTCCAAATCTCCTATTAAGGTTATGGTAAACTTGCCACCGCTTTACTATAACCCCCGACTTGACGGACTATGACGACTTTGACTGTATTGAAACACTTTAGGCCCGATTTATGAAAAATCGGGTCATAATTTGATGCAAAATATAACTTGACACTGGCTAAATGCACACGTGCGAAGCCATAATAAAAGAAAAAAAAAAAGAACGAGTTACCAAGATTGTGGAAGATTTGTAAATTGAATATATTATTATTTTGTATGTAATTGGCTAGGAGTTGATGTATTGGAATAATATCTGTTTGTAATATCATATTTCTTGTTTAATTTGATGAATTCTGAGAGGTTCCTCTACATCTCAGAAGTGGGATAACTCAAAAACAACAAAAAAGTTGTTTAAGTCCACATAGCTCGATCGCCATTTTAGATAAAATATGTATTATTGGAGAGTTCTTGAGATTTATTTATTTTTGATAATTTAACAATAGTGTATCGATAGGTATAAAATGTTGATGTTTACTACAGTTTATAATTTATTTTATATGGATCAATGAGAAAAACATGATAAATTTTAACGCTAAGGTTTCAAACACTAGTTTTTTTTTTCAAAATCCAACAAAAATATTGCAACGTTGAATGGAGCCTTTGTTCCCAGTTCGTACAATTCCCTATTTCGTACACCCGGCAAATCTTTCCCAATTTGTACATTATGTCATTGATTGTGTCATTGAGATATGTAAAGTCGCCTGCAACGAAGTTTAGGTTAGAGTTAGCTCAGAGAAACCAGTGCTATTTGGAACTTAATAACACGCAGCGCAATCATTATGGTATACGAGATAAACATCGCCGCATATAATAATAATATGTAGGGAGTAGGTATAGCAGGGGGCGGGTGGATGTTGGCTGGACCATTAGTGATGATCCCCTCGCAATCCGGACGTCGTCGATCGTCAATCAACCGCCACCGCCACCGTCACCGCCACCGCGTCCTGCGATACGATCCGTCTGTAATTAAACATGTAACCCTTCTCCGTCGACCCTCGACCCTCGATCCCTCGATCATCCACTTGTACTCTCATCTGAGTGGAATTTTTATTCATTGTTTGCAATAAATATTAAAAGGTTCGGTCGGTTTGTTTGTTGTTTTGTTTATTGTATATTTGGTAGATATACTCGATAGAACAGCTAATTATTTAATTATTCTCTACTTATTTTGTTTTTTCAATAACAATAAATAATATTGTCGTTAACTGATTGGTCGGTCGTCGGTGTATATTCCTTACAGCCGCAATCAACACACATAGCTTCAGGTAAGTTATGTACGTAATTATTCTCTAATAACGTATAATGAGATACTGAAATTCAGTAAATATCTATACATTATGTAAGAAGAACCGATAAAAAATTCGTGGCATTTCGATCGCAAATTGCTTTCAATAGAGTGTATAATAGCCTCCGGTTTAAGTTTCAATTAACTTGAGATGTTGTCACGTCGTCGTCGTCGTCGCGTCGTCGTCTAAGATGGGGGAAGACTCGCGAAGTGACTCGGTGAGTCGTGAAGACGCTTTTCATTACAACAATCTATAGGACGACACGACGCTTCACGCTCTCCTGAATCTCACCGAACACACGCTCTACTTCGGTTCATCGATCACTCGACTTTCCCCAATATACACCTACTACCATATAGGTAACCATACCGTAGACAGTAGGTAAAGGACCTAATCGCATACAATGTCTCCCCAAAACGTTCAATATTCAACAGCTACTTATCCAAAATAGATCACCGATTGTTTAAAACTTTAAATTGTTCCCCTAGCGATTTGGAGAACATCCGGATAAAGAAATCCCATTAACCACGTGTCCGCGCATTTCGAATCAATTTCGTCCTTCCGAGGGAGTCGGGCCTCTAGACGCGCTCGGCGCTCGGGTGTCATCATGACGTCACGTTCGCTCTACAGACGATAGCACCATAGTCACGACGCGCGACGCGACGCACCAGCCATACATACGAGTGCTACACGGAGATTATGACAAATACTCAGGCTCAGTAGGTACCGGTAAAGACAAGTACGGGGGACCTTTCACCGAAATTAATTGGAGTTTATGACATGCGAAATTACCAGTAATAAATTGTGCATTGAGAGAGATAGAGCAGGGGTCGAGCGAGCACAGCACACGTGCGACGATGCGGCGCGGGCGCGTTATTAAACTTTAGATGAAAGTATCGCGGACACGCGGGTGACAGAAGGGGTTGAAAAATAATAGTTAATTACTTAGGGAAGTATGAGTAATAAATGAAACATCTAAGCTTTACAGCGGTCAAAATAGAACTGCTTTATTTTCTCTCAATGAACCCTGTGTACGCTATTTGTTTACATTATAGAGGTCTGACGTAAGGCGATGCTATCACGGCCTTCCTGCAAAATGCTTTGTTCTCGAAGCATTATTTTTGTTGTAAATCATTTGTATCTCTATAATTATTTTAGACCAAAAATTTCTACTTTTTATGAATACAAATTATAATGTAACTTGAATCTTTGATTAACCAAAATTTAAAATTTGAAGCTACCACTCATTCGGAAAGCTGTTTCCCTCGAGAAGAATGAGTAAGAAACTCGTAGGGTTGCTCTTTTTTTTATATATACAAATGCACTTACATCTAATAATATAAACTTAAAACTATTTTGCCTTAAAATAATGTAAATTCTACTTTTATAAATCATTTTCTAAAACAATGTTTTTAGCGTTTTATTCTGGAAGTACTTCCTTCATTTTATGGTTTTAAATACAATTTAAGTTTATTATTTCTATCTTATCAACTAATGTACTTAATACTATTTTTTATCTTATCAACTATGTAATTAATGTACGTAGGTAATATTAATTCGTGTTGGTCAACAAACTTAGCGTACCTGAAAACAGAAAGATATTAAAGAAATCATATTTTACAAGAAATAATCATTAGGTGCCACTTGACTACTGGGGATCGACCCCATTTGTTTTTGTCACTTTTTTTGCTGTGTTGTGACACACTTTGTATTTTTTTTTTTTTCGGGCGATCCCAGCTCACTTAGTAAGTAGCTTACGCCTCATTCAATTTATTTTATTTTTGGCGGTCCTAGCACACCTATAAATATAAGTTGCTTACGCCGTGAGTTTTAATTTCTTTTTTTTTTATATTTTATCTTGACGGTCCCAGCACCCTTATGAGTATAAGTTGCTCACGTCATTTTTTTTTTGTTTTTGTTATTTTTTTTTTTGTGTTTTTTTTTTTAAACTCTGATGCTATCACTGCCCATCATCGCTTGAGCCATTTCGCCAGCCTTACGGTTCCATAACCGTATTCGATCTTTAGGCACAATCTGTATAGTCTTTTTTTGTACATTTTTTTACCTTGTACCTATCTTTCGGTAAACACTTTAAAATGACAAATGGACCATTATAGCGTGGGTCTAGTTTGCTTAGACGAGTTCTTTGTTGTTGAACATAAACAATGTCACCTTCTTTTAATTTTAAATTATTTCTTCGCATCTTGTCAAATCGTAATTTCGTTTTTAGTGCGTTATTTCTAAGCCTTTCCTCCGCAGTAATTCTTAGTTGATGAATGTCAACAGCTGATTCAATTTCAGGCAGATCAGTGTTGATTCTACTTATGGCGGGAATTTCCGAGCGAATGCCTGTAAGTAGTTGTATAGGCGAACAGCCTGTACTTTTTTTAACTGTAGTGTTAAGAGTTAGTTGTATTTTCCACAATACGCTCGCCCAGTCTGACCCTTTACTGACTTCACAGGCTAACAGGTTTAAAACGGTTACCACATAGCGTTTGGCCTGTCCATTAGCTCTACTTGCACCAGTCGCAATAAAATGTACTTCAATATCCATTTTTTTTTTAATAACTCTTTTGTTTCTTTACTAGAGAAATTGGTCCCTTTGTCGGTTATTATTCTTTTAGTTGTTCCAAATAAACAAAGTTGTGGCTCCAAGGCTTTTACTAGTTGTGAGCTCGTGAGATTTTGTATTGGTATTAGCATTACAAATTTTGTATAGGCATCAACTAATAATAATAGGTATCTATAAAAATCACCTGTAGTTCCAAATGGACCTGTACAGTCAGCATGTACAGTATGAAATGGAATCGGTAACTTTTCAATAGGATGAAGTAATCCTTGTTTAGGTCCACTAGGTCGTTTTGCCGATAAACAAGTAATGCAATGACCGATATATTTTCGTACAAAAGCAGTCATTCCCGGAAACCAATAATTTATTCTCATTGATTCTATTGTTTTATCTACTCCAATATGACACTGCTCATCGTGAAATATTCTAGTTAGATTAAATCGAATTGCTGAAGGTACAAAATATTTTAATTTTTGTTCTTCATTTTCTTTAAAAACTCTCATCAATATGCCATTTTTTATTGAGTATTCCTTAAAACTGTCTGGATTTTCTTGAATTTTTTTCGATTAAATCTAATACTTCCCGATCTTTTTTTTGAGTGACCTCTAACCAGGACACTTGATCATTCACTTGCATTTCCTCCATTTTAATTTCTTTGATTTCTTTTTGCGGTGGGTTTCTACTAAGAAAATCTACATGTTGAATATTACTACCCTTCCGGTACTCTATTTTGAAGTTGAAATCTTGTATATAAGACCACCATCTAGCAACTCTTGGCAACAACGTTACAATCTGTAACTAATTTGAATTCTATACCCAATAAGTACACTCGAAAGTATTTTAGTGCATTTACTATAGCCAACGTTTCTAGTTCATAGCTATGGTACTTGGATTCTTCAGGCGATGCTTTCTTGCTATAGTATGAAACAACACGGAGATCTCGGTCGTATTTTTGAAGTAAAATACCGCCAAAACCAATGCTACTTGCATCTGTATGCAACTCTGTCTCACGGTCTGGGTCGAAAACCACTAGTAGTGGATAGTCACACAGCTTATGAATTATGTATTGTCGAGCTTTTTCACATTCTTCAGACCAATAAAATGTGGTATTTTGTCGCAGGAGATTAGTTATACATGCAGTTTTGGTTGCAAATTCTGGTATGTATTTCCGAAAATAACCAGCAAGTCCCATCAATTGTCTCACTTGCTTTACAGTCTTAGGGATTGGAGAATTTTTTAGTGCTTCTACTTTTGTCTTCCCTGGGCGAATACCTTTCTCAGAAATTATTCTTCCCAGATATTCTATTTCCATTTGAAAAAAATTACATTTTTTTAAGTTTAAAGTAAATCCGCCTTTATCCAGGGCTTCTAAAACAACATCCAACCGCTGAAAACCTTCATCTATACTGTTTGAAAATATAATGACGTCATCAATATAAACCAAGCAGCAATCATATCTTAAGGTTCCTAGTGCATTGTTGATAGCTCTCTGAAATGTACTTGGCGCATTAGATAGTCCAAAAGGAACTCTTAGCCATTCATAATGACCGTCTGGAGTCACAAAGGCAGTTTTTTCCACATTTTCTATAGATACTCCGTGGAAACCTGATGCCATATCAAGAGTAGAAAAATATCGAGCTTTTCCTAATCTGTCCAAATGGTCGTCAATCAATGGTAGTGGATATCTGTCTTTAATTGTTATCCTGTTCAAAGCGCGATAATCTACACACAGTCGGTCACTTGAATCTTTTTTTTTTACCAATATAACGGGCGACGCATAAGGTGAAGTGGATTCTTGTATGATATTATTCTTTAAAAGTTCATTCACAATGTCCCGAACCTTTTCTCGCTCCACAGCTGACATCCGATAAGGGCGATAAACAACGGGTTCATTTGTTGTAGTTCGAATACGCATAACGGCAGTTTTTATTTCACGGATGTTTTTGTCAGAAGAAATAAGACCGGAATATTTGTTTAAAAGTTCTCGCAACTTCGTTTGTGTTGCGGTCGGAGCTTGACTTATAGCACTATTAATCAAGTCGTCTATATTATAAACAATATCCTGAATTTGGGTTTGGGAATGAAACAAAGGTCGTCTTGTAACAGTGGTACCTTCTTGGGATGTAACAAACATTATATTATTGGTACTTATTGCGTCTCTGCCAAGTATTGCGTCATACCGAATTTCTTTGTCTTGAACAATTTGAAAATCTGTTTCCAATGCAATATTTTCAAATTGAGTAATGACAGTTATCTTTGTGTAGGAAGTTATTATTTGTTTTGAGAGTCCACAAATATGTACTATGAAAGGTTGACGATAGGCTCCTATAGATCGCGCCACGGTGTCTCTCATCAAAGAACACGATGCTCCGCTGTCAATTAGAATATGAAAATTTTTACCATTAATAATAACAGCTGTTGTTGCACATACCTTGCCACTAGTGTTGACATCTTTTGATTGTTGATTTCGATCCACTCTCTGTTTGGTCCAACATTCATCTGCCAAATGCCCCTTTTTAAAACAGAAAGTACATTCCTTATCTTTTTTTGACGTTGGCTCGTTTGTAGACAGATTTTTTTTGTTACCCATAGTAATGGCTGGGACGTTAGTGGGTAATTTATGTACACTGGTACGACAATCACGTTGTAAATGTCCAATTCTATTGCAACGATGACACCGCTTATCTGTTTGGAGTTTAAATTTTTTTGGCGGGGAGGGCATAGACTCTACATCTAAATCTTTTTCAGAAGTCGGTGTAAGTGGAATATAACGAGCAAGTTTCTGATATAATCCAGTTATTGTCTCAGCACTACTCGCTATGGATTTCGCATGAGGATCGGTTATGCCTCCCGTTATCAACTCTAGTATTTCACTCTCTCGAAATTGCAATCTCAATTGCTTTAAGATTCTGTGTTTTTTCGCCGCATAAATTGAGACAGTCGAATATTGATCACTAGTCATATTCGCTGCAGTTTTGAAATCGCGGTGCAAATCTCGACACTTAGGAAAAGTAGTTTGTAAATCTTCCTTTAAAGCCGGCCAAGTCCTTTCAATAGGTGTCCAATCTTTGTACAGTTCTTTTGCTGGCCCGGCTAAAAACGGCACACACCTCGCGATGGTCTCGACATCATCCCATTTATTTTTCAATGATAACTTGTCTACTTCCGCAATCCACTCATAAGCTTCAATAGCACCAACACTTGGGTCAAATGTGGGCAAAGCTATAGCTTTGCTAGAATATCCACTCATATTTTCACAATCATTTTCAATCACTCTCGGTACACTATTTTGTCTGTTATTTCTCACTCTTCTATGGTTCATTTTCACTGGTTTTTCTTTTTTACTTTTTTATTGATTATGTGGGGGTAGGTTTATTTATTATCCCACTTCTGATGACAGAAGGGGTTGAAAAATAATAGTTAATTACTTAGGGAAGTATGAGTAATAAATGAAACATCTAAGCTTTACAGCGGTCAAAATAGAACTGCTTTATTTTCTCTCAATGAACCCTGTGTACGCTATTTGTTTACATTATAGAGGTCTGACGTAAGGCGATGCTATCACGGGTGACCCCTCGCCTGCGCCCTCGCCTCTCTATTCAAGGGATTTTCATTAAATAAAGGTCGGCACTTGCTTTGTGCGTGCCGATGTGCGCTACCTACCTACACTCCCTACACTCGCGCCATTGTCCACTTCCACTCAGGTAGATCGCCCGCGAGGTGCCTACTTACTTACAAGAACCTCGTAACTACTTTTACTTTAATATATCTTTTTTATCACAGTTGCTCATAAAGTGGATCTTATTCAACGGCTTTTAGGCTCATAATCCAACATATTATGCACGCGTGCGTTTTATATTTGTTAACTAGTGCTGTAAAGTTATCCCGAAAAGGTAGGTACCAAAGAGTTTATAACTAGCAAAAATGGTTGTCTCTAAAGTCGGTTTACGAACGAAAATTTTACGTGATAATCACTTAGAAAACGATTAAAAATTGAGTTGTTTATTTTTTGTTTTTTCTTTTATTAAATATATTGTTTTTCCGTACCATTGTATTTTGTTCTTAACCCCCGACGCAAAAACAAATAGAAAAATCTCTAAAAAATAATGTATGTCACACGAGGATGTATAGGTTGAAAGTCTTTAGCCTGGCCTTTCCGGAGCATAATTAACAAAAAAATATTGCCTTAAAAAATGTAAACATAGAGTTAACACAAATATTTTGTTAATTATTATTTTGTTTTCTTTTCAAGTCTTTTCTTTTATTCGCAACTGTGATAAAAAACGTCGTACGATATACGTGTGGAATTGATATTTGCATCTTGGCTTCATTAACACGCTCGCTGCCGCTCGCGCGTCATAAACCGCCTCTATGCAAAGATCAATTTACCACACTTATATCGTAATGTACTATTAAAGTACAATACAATATTATTGTGGTATATTGATCATTGCATAGAGGCGGTATATGACGCGCGAGCGGAACAAAAGCATGTTCAAAATGCAATTATCAATATCCACACGCATATCGTACGACGTTTTATCACAGTTGCTAGTAAAAGAAAAGACTTTTTTAATATTTTTTAAAATATTATAATAATTTTTTGAGTATTTTTAGGCAACTATTTTTTGGGTTTTTTTCCATTTGTTTTTGCGTCGGGGGTTAAAAACAGAAAATAGTGATACGGAAAAATTATATTTCAGTAAAGAAAAAACAAAAAAAAAACTAAATTTTTAATCGTTATCTAACACGTAAAATTATCGTTCGTAAACCGATTTTACAGTCAACCATTTTGCTGGCTTAAAAACTCTTTGTTGGTAGGTACTACCTCCCTTTTTTTACTTACATCAAAACAGTATAACCCAGTTAAATTAAGAATGTTTAATCTACATAACATGTACCTAATTAACAGTAAGATATGTATTTAACTTATCAGGATAACTTATTACAGCACTAGTTGTATCATGTTAATGTATAACGCACGCGTGCATAATAAATTGGATTATACTTAAAGTCGTTTAATAAGATTCACTTTATGAGCAACTGTGATTAAAAAGCAATATCATCATGTCAGTTTCCCAGGTGCCTATGTGTAGGTAGACATCATTGGTACTTTGGTAAGTATTAGGTCCTTATTATAGTACCTACTTACCTAAATGTTATTATACTCTTACCTATAAATTTCACTTGTACACAGCTAACCCTCAATGTAATTTAATTTAATTAAGTACACAATTCCCAATATTTTTTTACTCAAAAAACGTAATTAAACTAGGTTTTAGTTTCAAAGTTCTCAATTTTAATGGACGAATTTAATTTGATATTAGTTTTTGTAATAAATAATGCAGTATGATATGCACTCGTCGATCGTTTATCCGGAACAATGGTCGTATAAGCAATAAAACGTTCAATATTGCAGCTGTCCGTATGAATTAATCTCCCTCGGTAGCTTCCCTCGTCGTCGCGCGTCGTGTTGAGTCGCTCGTATCGTCCCTAATTCGGCGAACACAACATTATTTGATTTGTAATTTGGGTCGGTGCAAGTGGAATGCGCTTATTGACTGCGAGCTCGAGCAGGGCGCACACGGTCGGCTCGGGACGCGAGAGTTGGTAGGTACCTACGCTCCATTACTCGAATATTGCTCTTGTTTTATCATTTCATTGCATCTCATCAAACAATAAAAATGAAGCACAGTATTAATATCGTCCCGTTGTTATCCACCTGAACTGATGCCATCTAACGCGACGCGACGTATCGCAAAATATATTAGAATGTTGGATTAAAGTAATTATAGTACATTGCGATACAAGTGTGGTAAATTGATCATTGCATAGAGGCGGTTTATGACGCGAGTGAGTTTATCAAGCCGAGTTAGAATAATCAAACCACACGTGTAGATAAATAGATAGATAACTTTATTCGTACAACACAGGAAGAAACAACACTATATACACAAAGTAAAGATATTTGTATTTCAGAATTAATTCCATACAAATTAAATACATCAAATTAAAAATAAGTAAAGTAATAGCTAGAAAGTATAAGTTGCACAAATGGGCGGCCTTATCGCTGAAAGCGATTTCTTCCAGGCAACCTTTGGATGGAAAAGAACTGATTCAGCTTTAATGGTAGGTTGTGAATTTAATCAAGCAGGATACCAAACATAACCTGTAACTGTGTATCGTACGACGTACGACGTTTTTATGACAGTTGCGAATAAAATAAAAGACTTGAAATAATAAAAAGTTAACAAAATGTTTGTGTAATTATTTAGGCAATATTTTTTTGTTGATGATACTCCCGAAAGGGCAGGCAAAAGACTTTTAAACTATATAGCCTCGTCTGACATACAATGTTTTTTAGGGTTTTTACCATTTGTTTTTGCGTCGGGGGCTAAAAACAGAATACAAAGGTCGCAAAAATTATATTTAAGTAAAGGAAAAACAAAAAAAAAGAAATTTCAATTTGTTATTGTTTTCTAAGACGTTATCAATCACGTAACATTTTCGTTCATAAACCGACTTAAGAGACTACCATTTTTGCTAGCTTAAAAACTCTTTGATCAATCCATACGTGTATCGTGCGACGTTTTGTTATCACAGTTGTGAATAAAAGAAAATACTTGAAAATACTTGAAAATAATAAATAACAAAATATTTGGTTATAAGTCTATGTTTACAATTTTTTAAACAATTTTTTTTTTGTTAAAAATACTCCCGAAAGGCCAGGCAGAAGACTTTTAACCTATACAGCCTCGTCTGACATACAATATTTTTTAAGGTTTTTTTTCATTTGTCGGGGGTTAAAAACAGAATATAATGGAACGGAAAAAACTGTAATTAAGTAAAGAAAAAACAACACTAAATTGTAAATCATTTTTAAGACGTTAGCACTTAAAATTATCGTTCGTAAACCGACTTTATAGACAACCTTTATTGCTGGAGTAAAACCCCTTTTTTGGTACCTACTTTATTTTATCCATCAAAACAGTATAACTCAGATAAATTAAGAATGTTTCATCTACCTAACATGTAATTAGCAGTAAGATACCAATTTAACTTATCAGAATAACTTATTATAACACACTAGTGGCGTCGAGGTAATAACGCACGCGTGCGTAATACGTTGGATTATGAGCCTAAAAGCGGTTGAATAAGATCCACTTTATGAGCAACTATGATAAAAAGAGAAGAAGTGGAATTAAATGCGATCGGATCAGACGAGTCGAATAACTTGCAACTTGAGACTTGAATCAATAACAGTTGAAAGTTTCAATAACAGTCGAATATAAACATTAATGAAATCGAATCTTTGTTGTACCAATGAAGTTAAAAGAGTATAATCGCTTGGTGAGTTACACATTAGCAAGTACCAACCGATCAAGCAACCAATCAAGTACCTCTAGTAGGTAGGTATAGTAGTAGTGTGTAGATAACTCCGGAAGGGACAGTTTAGAGTTGAGCCTGCTAGGCGGTTAGGGCGGGTTGTGAAATTCAGTGTAACATTGATCTGCCGAGGACGGGCGCGGGTCGCTGCCCCCCCCCCTCCCCCCGGGGGAGAGAAAGGGGGGTGGGGTGGATGAATGATGACGACATGCGTGGTGCCGCTGCCGCCGCCCGCGCCGGGAGGGCAGGGAGCGACATTCGCACGACACAGATATATTCACGCGTGTAATATTGCCTTTTATTAGTTTTTCCGTGGCGACACCGAACCCCTCCCGCACGGCCGCATATTTGCTTTGATGACGTTTATGGAATCACCCTTCGGGAGAGGCGGTGCGGGGTGCGGCTCTATGGCGGGTCGTGTCACTCCGCTCCACGGATATTGTTTTCCTTCCAAAGATCACAACAAAAATGGCTCAAGGTTTGTCTTTCCATAAACAACGCGTTAACAATTTATAGCAACCGGTGAGGTTACATCTAAATACCTAGGTAGGTAATTGCAACAGTTCACTTTCGGGTAAACGTGCCTGCCTGTGTGCAGTAACCACGAAACTACGAAGCAACTATACAGAAGACGTTATTCGTATGTTACAGAACACTTTTCTATAATTGTTATTAGCAACGAAACGTGAGCAATGGAAAAACATTGTTGTAAAAATAACAAAAATGTTGAAAAAAACAGTTACTGACTTGCACTTTTACATGAACTTTAGTTTTTGACGTACTCATTATCATTCATTTTCTTGTATTGCAGAAGAGAGTAAAATATATTTTAGTAACTTGACATATGCAGTAACTTGACATATGCAGTAACTTGACATATGCAGTAACTTGACATATGCAGTAACTTGACATATGCAGTAACTTGACATATGCAGTAACTTGACATATGCAGTAACTCGTGGAATGATGTCAAGTTATATTGGAGCGGAGTGTCACAACCCGCTATTGTCGAGCAACGATCGCTCTTTCTTTATGCTTTATTCTGCAAATCGAATTACAAACGAGCGAACATTGTACACTAGTCCCTTTAGAGATCCATTTATACAGGTACGTTGGCGTACATTTGTACCGCAACGCGATGCGACCGACGCGACCGAAGCGACCGACGACGCGACCGACGCGACCGACGACGACGGTGGAATGTTCACGTAGGAATCCGAGGAACGATCTCAATTAATTACGGTATTTGGACGTTTGTTATTCTAATATTTGAAATGTCTAGATCGTGGGGTGGCATGAGGAGGTGGAGGAGGTGTTCTACCCCAGGAGTAGAGTGACGTATCGATACCATTGTTAGCAGGCAGCCAGCTACCGGTGACCGGTGACTGCTGTCCGCTTGCCGGTGCTGATGCTCTACTTCCGAGTTAACTACACTATAATATCAGCGGTTAGAGAATACAAGACACACTACGTTCGACGTTAGGTTGGATACCATCGACACGGCGCCGCCCGCCGCCCGCCGCCCGCCACATCCTACCACCACACCGCGACCGGTCGCTTCCACGAATAGGATAAATTACAAGTATTCGCATAGCCGTTAACATCCGTCAGCCGTCTATAAATCTGTCGCGACACTAGCCGCCGCCGCCCGCTCCACCCGCGCCCGCCCGCCTTCCTCGGTCCGAACGAGTCGCGGAACTCTGCGGTTTTGCCGCTACACATTAAATCTTGTCTCCAAAGGTCATTCTGAGAAAAGTTCCGAATGAATCAGGAGCGCGACAGAGAGCGCTGGATCTGGCGTCGTCCTATACGCACCTACCTACTAACACGTCGGTCGGTTCGGTATACGATATGCCAGTTGTCAGTCAGCGAGTTGCGTTGCGTGCACTCGTTTTGTTCGTGCTCTAGTTAGCGGAGATGTTAGCTGCGCACACGCGGCTCGGCGCGGCGCGGCGCGGGTGCGCGGGCGCAACGCTCGGTATATAAATCACTCCACTACAAGTCACAATACATCGATCGCTCGCACAATACACGACAGCGTCGCGTTAAACCGATTTACAATCTATTCTATTTCTATTTATTTCGGTAATTGATTAGTTATATTGCCGCCTCGCTCGATGCTCGATGCTCCCGCTACCCAGGAATATACGGATCTTCTTCGGATCTGATCGATTAATCTTGATTGTAAAATAATAAACTAAAATCAATTTCGAATGAAATCGTTATTTCTAATAATTCGTATAGGATACACTATACGTAGGTATAAGGTACTTAGAAAGATGTTAGAGAGTGTAATGATTAGATAGAATGATAGGTAGGTGTAGTATAGTGTAGGTACAGACCGGCACAGTTTATATAACCAAGTGCTTACATTGTACGATCGTGCATCAATCGATGCGAGATGTGAGGAGGCAGTCCATTGTTGTACCGAACACCGCGCCGCGCCCGCGCCGGGTGGAATGCGGCGAGCCCTGTGAAGCACTCGCGCTAGAATCCCAGCGAGCGTTGCGATGCCGTGTGCCGCGCGTTTGATGCGGTTGTCGTACCTACCGTACCTACCGCGTCCATTGACCAGTACGAGCGAGCAGCGAGCAGCGAGACAACCGCATCCACCACCACGGACGCGGACGGTCGGACCGCGAGCCGCGCATCGCTCGCGCAGATTGATTTACGATCACCCTGTTATTTATGCACGTTTAATTAAAGTACCAGAAGTAGGAAGAGAGCCGCATCACGTCCGCCAAATGAACCGCCTATACCTACCCGCTCTGATTGATGATTCACTCTGTTTAGTTTAATGTCTATTCGATAGAAGCTATATCTTCTCGCTTTTTGGAGTTTAAATACTACTTGTAATGCGAGTGAATAGTCGTGCGTCGTACCACCGTGCAATGCTCGCCGTATTAGGAGGCGGGAGGAGAGCTACTCTGTCCGTCATAACGACATGTATGTATAGGTAGTTGCGTCTCGACGCCGACCGCGCCGCCGACGACCGCACCTTGTCCTATCCGAGACGAGCAAGTTGTCACATAACACCATATATGTAGGATCTATGAAGGTTGGCTGCGTCACGTGGTTTCCGACCGAATATCGGAGCCTTCTGCTGCCAGCTTCTCACTGGTATCGTATTGTAATACTGCATTAGGTAGATTGTCTGTACAAACTGTTACAGTTAGATATATGTCTATCTACACAGTCCTTATATTATATAGATAGGTATATACAAGTATAAAGTAAACCTTCGAGGTTCCGGTTCCGGTACGAAGTTAATGATTTCCTGTTTCCTCTCTGCTATGATGGATATGGTTTTCTATGTTTTGTATAAAAGAGAGTGGAAGAGGGAAGTTAGATTGTATGAACTCTTATTTAACGTGATTCAGCGAGCCTTTATTCGGGGAAATTGTTCGATATACTGTGAATAATGTAGGCGGCTTCGGTTCGCTAACGGCACAAATTGAGTGAAGCGACCTCCTCACTCCTCACCCACCTGCCCCCTTCCCCCTCCCCCCTACTCCCTGCACGTCCCGGCCAGGCTCCACCGCGTCAAGGCACGGCACGACACTGAGCAGAGCTTCACATCATCTTTAACAGCCTTCGTTATAATTGATTTGCCATGAAGTGCAATGAACATTAGAGGCGGTTAATGAATGTGGTATTTGATATGAAAATGTAGGAGAGGAGGGGGAGGCGGCACTTTGAGCGTTCGCCTGTGTAATTGATACGTTCATGAATACTACATAACGCTAAGCGAGAGACGAGAGATGAGAGGAGACCAGCCGTGACGCGATCTTTTCAACAGAGGTGCCTTTGTTGTTCCATCGAGTAAACAATTTCCCCGTAACTTTCATACAAAAACGTTAATACATACTGGAACAATGTTTGACAAAAACACTGTATCATAAGCATTACCATTCGTTGGTCTCGTCGCACGATACCATCTTATTGTATCTGTATTGTCGGTTATACATTTAACTTCTCCGAGTATTCCGAGTTACACATAAGCCCAACGGCTCAGCTGACAATAAAGGACGTACCTAGTCATACCTAAGTACAAGCAAGTAGCACATACCTACCGGATGATGTCATGGTAATCTATGCGAATGTTTACATAAAAAAATGTGTATTCAATAAAAGGGCACACGTTTGTACGTCAATGAATATGTATTTATAATGTCCGTATTAGGTAAATGATAAATCTAAGTCGAGTCGTTCGTACCTATACATACATACATACATCTACACTAGGTAGTACCTACACTATAGATAGACATAGGAGTACAAGTAAAGCATCCCGTGCGTTATTACAAGTAAGTGGACCTTACCTATGAGTCCTACTATGTAAGGCAATAATTACACACATACGACATACGTACTGTATGACGTCATCGCATATCTTACCGATCGATCTGAATCAACAAGAACAGGCACGCACAAAGAGAACACCACCACTCACTACATATACATATATTATGTCATATTATAAAGTTATATATGGGGAAATATTTACACACTTATGTCTTATTTTTAATTCATGAGTTCGAGTTGAACCGATACATTATTTATAGTTCTGTCATTGTCGCATTGTCTCAGTAACTGCCTCATGCCTCATGCCTCATGCCTACTGCTTGTTGCCTGCTCCCTTCTCGTTGTATTATTGTGAATACAATTTCATATTAGATAAGTTATATTACATTACCTACCTCTATACCTATCCTCCTTATAATATAGCTTTAAATATCATACTTACCCTAGGCAAAACCCACTGGACCGATTGCGGCGAAACTCTGTGTGTAGATAGTTGGAAATTTGAATTAACAAATATCCTACTTTTTATACTGTTATTCGGGATTTGCACGAATGAAACAGCGGGATGAAGTTAGTATAGAACACACGTAATACGAACTCCCTTTTGCGTAGTAGAGTATAGTAGAGTATGTCCCGTAGAGATGCCTATTGTAACTTGTACTTGATATTATGTCGATACAATGAAGTACATAAACGCTTACAACGTACACGACATTAGTATAGTAGAGTATGTCCGGTAGAGATGCCTATTGTAACTTGTACTTGATATTATGTCGATACAATGAAGTACATAAACGCTTACAACGTACACGACATTAGTATAGTAGAGTATGTCCGGTAGAGATGCCTATTGTAACTTGTACTTGATATTATGTCGATACAATGAAGTACATAAACGCTTACAACGTACACGACATTAGTATAGTAGAGTATGTCCCGTAGAGATGCCTATTGTAACTTGTACTTGATATTATGTCGATACAATGAAGTACATAAACGCTTACAACGTACACGACATTAGTATAGTAGAGTATGTCCGGTAGAGATGCCTATTGTAACTTGTACTTGATATTATGTCGATACAATGAAGTACATAAACGCTTACAACGTACACGACATTAGTATAGTAGAGTATGTCCGGTAGAGATGCCTATTGTAACTTGTACTTGATATTATGTCGATACAATGAAGTACATAAACGCTTACAACGTACACGACATTAGTATAGTAGAGTATGTCCCGTAGAGATGCCTATTGTAACTTGTACTTGATATTATGTCGATACAATGAAGTACATAAACGCTTACAACGTACACGACATTAGTATAGTAGAGTATGTCCGGTAGAGATGCCTATTGTAACTTGTACTTGATATTATGTCGATACAATGAAGTACATAAACGCTTACAACGTACACGACATTAGTATAGTAGAGTATGTCCGGTAGAGATGCCTATTGTAACTTGTACTTGATATTATGTCGATACAATGAAGTACATAAACGCTTACAACGTACACGACATTAGTATAGTAGAGTATGTCCCGTAGAGATGCCTATTGTAACTTGTACTTGATATTATGTCGATACAATGAAGTACATAAACGCTTACAACGTACACGACATTAGTATAGTAGAGTATGTCCGGTAGAGATGCCTATTGTAACTTGTACTTGATATTATGTCGATACAATGAAGTACATAAACGCTTACAACGTACACGACATTAGTATAGTAGAGTATGTCCGGTAGAGATGCCTATTGTAACTTGTACTTGATATTATGTCGATACAATGAAGTACATAAACGCTTACAACGTACACGACATTAGTATAGTAGAGTATGTCCCGTAGAGATGCCTATTGTAACTTGTACTTGATATTATGTCGATACAATGAAGTACATAAACGCTTACAACGTACACGACATTAGTATAGTAGAGTATGTCCGGTAGAGATGCCTATTGTAACTTGTACTTGATATTATGTCGATACAATGAAGTACATAAACGCTTACAACGTACACGACATTAGTATAGTAGAGTATGTCCGGTAGAGATGCCTATTGTAACTTGTACTTGATATTATGTCGATACAATGAAGTACATAAACGCTTACAACGTACACGACATTAGTATAGTAGAGTATGTCCCGTAGAGATGCCTATTGTAACTTGTACTTGATATTATGTCGATACAATGAAGTACATAAACGCTTACAACGTACACGACATTAGTATAGTAGAGTATGTCCGGTAGAGATGCCTATTGTAACTTGTACTTGATATTATGTCGATACAATGAAGTACATAAACGCTTACAACGTACACGACATTAGTATAGTAGAGTATGTCCGGTAGAGATGCCTATTGTAACTTGTACTTGATATTATGTCGATACAATGAAGTACATAAACGCTTACAACGTACACGACATTAGTATAGTAGAGTATGTCCCGTAGAGATGCCTATTGTAACTTGTACTTGATATTATGTCGATACAATGAAGTACATAAACGCTTACAACGTACACGACATTAGTATAGTAGAGTATGTCCCGTAGAGATGCCTATTGTAACTTGTACTTGATATTATGTCGATACAATGAAGTACATAAACGCTTACAACGTACACGACATTAGTATAGTAGAGTATGTCCGGTAGAGATGCCTATTGTAACTTGTACTTGATATTATGTCGATACAATGAAGTACATAAACGCTTACAACGTACACGACATTAGTATAGTAGAGTATGTCCGGTAGAGATGCCTATTGTAACTTGTACTTGATATTATGTCGATACAATGAAGTACATAAACGCTTACAACGTACACGACATTAGTATAGTAGAGTATGTCCCGTAGAGATGCCTATTGTAACTTGTACTTGATATTATGTCGATACAATGAAGTACATAAACGCTTACAACGTACACGACATTAGTATAGTAGAGTATGTCCGGTAGAGATGCCTATTGTAACTTGTACTTGATATTATGTCGATACAATGAAGTACATAAACGCTTACAACGTACACGACATTAGTATAGTAGAGTATGTCCGGTAGAGATGCCTATTGTAACTTGTACTTGATATTATGTCGATACAATGAAGTACATAAACGCTTACAACGTACACGACATTAGTATAGTAGAGTATGTCCCGTAGAGATGCCTATTGTAACTTGTACTTGATATTATGTCGATACAATGAAGTACATAAACGCTTACAACGTACACGACATTAGTATAGTAGAGTATGTCCGGTAGAGATGCCTATTGTAACTTGTACTTGATATTATGTCGATACAATGAAGTACATAAACGCTTACAACGTACACGACATTAGTATAGTAGAGTATGTCCCGTAGAGATGCCTATTGTAACTTGTACTTGATATTATGTCGATACAATGAAGTACATAAACGCTTACAACGTACACGACATTAGTATAGTAGAGTATGTCCGGTAGAGATGCCTATTGTAACTTGTACTTGATATTATGTCGATACAATGAAGTACATAAACGCTTACAACGTACACGACATTAGTATAGTAGAGTATGTCCGGTAGAGATGCCTATTGTAACTTGTACTTGATATTATGTCGATACAATGAAGTACATAAACGCTTACAACGTACACGACATTAGTATAGTAGAGTATGTCCCGTAGAGATGCCTATTGTAACTTGTACTTGATATTATGTCGATACAATGAAGTACATAAACGCTTACAACGTACACGACATTAGTATAGTAGAGTATGTCCGGTAGAGATGCCTATTGTAACTTGTACTTGATATTATGTCGATACAATGAAGTACATAAACGCTTACAACGTACACGACATTAGTATAGTAGAGTATGTCCGGTAGAGATGCCTATTGTAACTTGTACTTGATATTATGTCGATACAATGAAGTACATAAACGCTTACAACGTACACGACATTAGTATAGTAGAGTATGTCCCGTAGAGATGCCTATTGTAACTTGTACTTGATATTATGTCGATACAATGAAGTACATAAACGCTTACAACGTACACGACATTAGTATAGTAGAGTATGTCCCGTAGAGATGCCTATTGTAACTTGTACTTGATATTATGTCGATACAATGAAGTACATAAACGCTTACAACGTACACGACATTAGTATAGTAGAGTATGTCCGGTAGAGATGCCTATTGTAACTTGTACTTGATATTATGTCGATACAATGAAGTACATAAACGCTTACAACGTACACGACATTAGTATCGATATCAAGATCGTATCGTTACATCTATACTAATATTATAAAGCTGAAGAGTTTGTTTGTTTGTTTGTTTGTTTGAACGCGCTAATCTCGGGAACTACTGGTTCGAATTGAAAAATTCGTTTTGTGTTGGATAGGCCATTTATCGAGGAAGGCTATAGGCTACTTTTTATCCCGATATTCCCACGGGATCGGGAGTTACGCGGGTAAAACCGCGGAGCGCTGCTAGTATATTATATTTACGGTAATATAATATACTAGCTGTTGCCCGCGACTTCGTTCGCGATGTGGTTTTGGTATATTTAGAATACCTAGCATTTTCCCGCATAGATACCATAGATACATAGATATTTATCGTTCGGTGTAAGTTACAATAACAAAATAGGTAAAAATAAACTATATTTTTTAATTGATTTGGCGAAGGCACTTATGTGTTAGTAAAATTTTTTCTAATAATTTTACACAAATAAAGCATAATACACAACAATATAATAAGCTAAAACTAAGTCTATAAGTCCTATTCGCACAAAACTTTCAACATACTTTGTCTTCCTAGTTATATTTGGTTTTTTATAAATTACGGAAAAAATAATTATTAACTTCTTTTGTCCCTGGATTAATATTCTTCCATTCATAATTTATCAGTTAATAGTATTTTTAACACCAACATCATGCAAATAATAATCTATTTTGGTGCAAATAATATTTTGTATTATTTTTATTTTTAAATATTATTATTAATGATTAAAAATAATGGCCATTGGACAGAACAGATACTCATACTTAAAATAACGAGATGCACATTGAAACCCTTACATATTGATAGCAGGCATTACGTTGAACAAAAAACGCTTTGACACCAAACATTTAAAGCGTCTCGGAATCGGGGTATTTGAAGGAATGTGATCCTATGATTTTACAAAAGTGCACGGTGCCCTTTGAGTCTCATACCTATCGATAGAGGACATCGAAAAAAAAAACAAATAATAAATAACACCAAACCCCTAAAACGTCTTGGAGACAGGGTTTTTGAAGAAACGTGATGTTCCATAATTTTCCAAAGAGCGCGGTGACTTAATGCCAAAAAGAATTGTGTAAAATTATGTTATGCCTAGGGTTCTTATGCCAAAACCAATTATGACAAATCCTTTATGCCAACTACAAAAGGACGTCCAACTTCTAAAGCGTCTCGTAAATGTAATAATTAAAGAGAAATTAAAAATTTTAAAAACCCCCGACCCAGAATAATAAAAATAATATGAACGTAAAAAGCCTACAAAAGCAAAAAAACTATGAATAAAACCCTACAAAAAGAAAAAAATAACCCCGATTTATAAAAAATAACCCCAAAAATTATGACCCTACGTAAGTAGGTACATATGAATTTTTTTGATTAAATATTGTCGCGTCGGGGACCGCTCTTATTTTAGAGTCTATATAATATAATGTAAGAGTCGTCGTTGAAATTTTTGTTTAAGCATTTATTTGGATAGTTAAGTTGTGTAAGTATTTAGTTTTTAAGTAGTTTCACTTGCAATTCTTAATACTTACTTTAACATTTTCGTTGAAATTTTAATATCATCATTTTGTGAAGGTGTTTTTTAGGTAAAAAGCGGCCCCCGACGGGACAATATTTAATCAAAAAAATTCAGATGTACTACCTACTTACGTAGGGTCATAATTTCGGGGTTATTTTTTTTCGTTTTGTTGGGTTTTATTCATAGTTTGCTTTTTTTAGGCTTTTTACATTCATACTATTTTTATTATTTTGTGTTTTTTAAATTTTTTATTTAATTTTTTATTTCATCCTTTTTGTAGGGAGGGACTTTTTAAGCTTTTTAGCTATTTGTAATGTGCAAGTCATGCCCTTTCATTTGATACCCCACTCGGGCATATCTACTTACATTCGGTTGTTAATCTTGACTTTTATCCCCCATAACTTTCAGATGGCTAAACCGATTTCGATAAAACTTAGCTATTTGTAACGTACAAATCATGCCCTAACATTTGATATACTCGAGCCTATCTACTCGCTCACATTCGGTTTTTAATCCTGACTTTTATCCCTCATAACCCTCAAACGGCTGAACCGATTTCGATCAAACATAGCTAAAAACACTCTCGACTAATTCACCTTTCAAACATAACAAAACTAAATTAAAATCGGTTCACCCGTTCGGGAGCTACGACGTCACAGACAGACACACACACACACAGACACGTCAAACTTATAACACCCCGTCGTTTTTACGTCGGGGGTTAAAAATGATGTCCTATGATTTTTCAAAAGTGTGCGGTTCACTTTGAGTCCCATACCCATCGAAATAAACAAATAATGCCCTCAAACAAAACCTATAAAGCGTAAGGGCATTATTTATTCATCGGGTCTAAAATCACAGCGCAAAAAACATAACACATAATATCACGCTCCCATACTGAATGGCAGAGAACTGAATGTTGCAATTTTCAGAATTCTTGACCAAATTGTTTAGTTTTTTTATGAGGTAGCTGGCAGGGCTACGTAATTTTCGGGAAAACAAACTTTTTTGTTTTTATTTTCTAAGGTTTCCGCGACTTGAACTCATAATTCAATCTATTTCATTAGAGATAAGCAGGAAATAAGCGCGATAGAAATGTAACATCGAAGAGGTCTTCGGTAAAGGAGATCGGTAATATTATGTAGTAGTATCTCTTTGTACTAACCTCATTTTCAGTTTGACGTAGGTAGTATTTTTTTTCTTTTATTATGGCTTCGCACGTATGCATTTAGCCAGTGTCAAGTTATATTTTGCATCAAATTGACCCGATTTTTCATAAATCGGGCCTAAAGTGTTTCAATACAGTCAAAGTCGTCATAGTCCGTCAAGTCAGGGGCTATAGTAAAGCGGTGGCAAGTTTACCATAACCTTAATAGGAGATTTGGAGGCAACGAGAAAACTGCATGTTTGACACTGATTTTTACTTTCACTACACTTGTGCACTTTCACAGAACTAAATTGAATAACATTCCACCAGAATTATACAATTCAACTCGGGTTACATCTAAGTTTCATGAAAATAAAACTGCAGCACGACATGTTGTTAACTCGTTCCCGCCAAAACTCCCGTAGGTAGTATTAAATGCAAACTATTTGGTTTCATGACAGCTGTCATCTTGAGCGGAGGCATGTACTGTACCCCTACCATGACTTTTTGAAACACTTGAAAAATAGAAACCCTTATAAGATCACTTTTTTGTCCGTCTGTCTGTCAGTGTGTCACTACCGATATTCTCAGAGACGGGTGGACCTAGTAAGTTGATTTTTAGGAAGTTTCATAGTAAATACTCAATATAGTATGTTAGATCGCATACGTAAAAAACCCGTGGTAAGGGTACTGTTCCCTTCTGACGTTTGATTACGTTTTACCACGGAAAAATATTTCGATTACACATTTTTTAAATGTTTTTTATCAAATATCTTAATTATTGTATTAAAGTTAAATTAAAACATACCCTAAATGTTATTCTGATATATTCTGAACATATTCGTGTGGACCTTGTTAAAATCTGTTCAGTAGTTTATGAGATTACCTGGTTCAAACAAACAAACAAACATACAGACAAACAGACAAAAATTCTAAAAACTACCCTATCGTGTTCAGCTAACGATTTTAAGGCGACCTGTGTATTTTTTTTCTGGATATCTTACAATTACAGATTTTTTGATGTCTACAGATTTATTATATGTATAGATTATGATTAGTGTGTCGCCAGTAGTCGCGTCGCGAGCCTCGTCAAGCAGAGTCGAGTCCGAGTGATTAGTGTTATTTATAGTAACACTCTCACGATAAATAAGTAGGTTTCAGTATGAGGTTGATACGAGCCATACCTACTCGTACCTACAGCAGTACTTGTAAAGCTATGTGCCTTTATCGTTATTATACTATAATAATAATATACTTAACGTTATTATAGTCATAACGTAACGTAACGTAGCGTAGCGTATAGCCACAAACAAAGTGTGTCGTTAACATTGTTCATTACCATATTATTATCGATAAGTACATATTATATTATAGTTTAAGATATCCGATCGCACGGTACGAGGCTACGAGGTAGCGTATCGCAACTCGACTCGGTCGTTCCCTTGTTCAGTAAATGAGTTACACGACTGTAGGTACATTCCAAAGTAAACAAAGTTCGGAACTACAGCTCGCGTGTTTCTAACTCGTTAAAGGAACAAGTAACGAATGCAGAAAGATCTACGATATATATCGTATAATGCTAATCTCGCAAAAACGTTAACTACACCACGGTTAGCGGCTTGCTGCTTACTGCTGGTACTTACCTACCTACCTACCAAGTGACTCTCACTCATATACAGATACACATAATAACGGAACGGATACTCAACATCAGATTCATGTATTTCTAATATATACGTACATCCATACGACTGACTATTTTAGCTTTGCCCCAGTCGGATGGTATTTATTTTCTTATAACAAAATGTTTAAATAGGTTAAATATTGAACTATATCAACGAAACAGATATGATGACGTTGAGGCACTTACACAAAACGCCAACTCCACCCCGAGGTTTCGCCTACGATCGTCCCGATTCCGTGAGAATATCGGGATAGAAAGTACCGGATTGTATCGCAATCGGTTCAATGGTTTTACGTGAAGATGTAACGAACATGCACATTGCAATATTAGTTGAATAGTGATTGCCTCAGCTCAGTGTAGCCAGTCCAGTAGGCTATGGGAGCTAGAGCTATCAGTACATAGTTTGAAAGAGTTATGATTGAGGTGATGCGAAGGTGAACATCGTCGATAAGATAAGACGGTGGTGAAGTTGTCTGCAGTGAGGCTCGCTCGGCCACAGCTGTCCTCCTCCGCATTGTATGGTAATACGGCCGGACAGCGGGCAGCTCGCAGCTCGCACCTGGTCGATATCACACTGTATTGTATTGACCACTCCATTCCGTTTCACTCTCATTGTTGTTTTATTGATTCATGATTCACTTCATTGCGGTATACCTACTCAGTTCATAGCACCTAAACTCCCACTATAGGCAGAAGTTTACAATCGTACCTCTACCAATTTAACACGGTATTGAATATAGTTTGCCTAATTCACTGATTATTATGAATCCATTGAGTGAACATATCTCGGCATGCATCGGTTTCTGCGGTGAGGTAGGGTGAGGTTATAGTCGGTGTGTGTGTCTGTGTGTGTGAACGAGTTCATTCCTCACTAGTTGGGTCAGTCAGGTCCGGTATCGAATGATGGAAGCTCGATTCGCATATTACGTCGGTATCTACTTTTATGGGAAAATATGAATATCTAAAACGAAGGAAATAATTAGTTTGTGAAAACGAAACCTAGCGAAGTCTTAGATAGTCTATAATTATAAACGTTTTTTCAATACTAGGTAAGTATTTATGTAGGTATGTTAAGATACCCGGGGGGTAGATGTAGGTACGTGTATGTCCGAGTGAGGTGCGCGGCGCGGGCGGGTGGAGGTACCGACCGCAGGCAGACCACGCGGCGCCTGCTGCTGCGCCCGCGCCCGCGCCCGCGCCATCCGCCGGAACCGGAACTTGTATTGTGTTAAAATGTCCACTGTCCGCCTTATACCGTCCTACCCCACATGCTGTCAAACATATTGACATATTTATGGTTTGTATTTGTTTCGATGCTGGCAAATATGATAAACTAAGTGTCTACTTACTAACACACTAACACTTTCTTTAAGAGCTGATCATTGATCTTGTTATCTTTCTGCTGTACGGATAGATACTTGAACCCTCGGAATTTTCGTCGGTTAACCTTTCTATAAGTTAGTAATACTAGTTTAGCACGACCCTTATTGAACCCTTATGCTTTGTTGGGACTTGGGAGAGCAGTCGTCACTTTTTTGTTTTTGCACAAATTGCAGAATTATGTAACCGAATTTCTCCGTTAAGGAAAAGTAAAATACCGTAGTCGTCTCAGCTTCTCTAGGAAATTAAATATCTACTCCTAGAGAAACAGCGGTGTCTTTCTGTAGATAAATTATTCATACTTTAAACTTAGTGACGGTGGTTCATTATGCGATTTTGTCAAGGGCAAGGCAATCAAGGAACGATGACATACAATATGATAAATGTACGCGACGAGGACTCACCTGCCTAAAACATGCATCGTTGTATGCGGGAGGTGTAGCAAAAACATTGGTGGTCCTTGAGTTGGTCAGTCGGTAGTCGGTGTATGGTAATGTATGGGTCAGCCCCGGCAGGTGACGGACGGACGGACGGCTTTGACGTCACACCTGTCACCGGTGACGGACTGTCACCTTCCCGACGACTGACCGGTGCGTGCGGTGGAGTGCGGTCGTCATCGCCGCGTACTGGTGCAATGGAAGTACGACATGCTGTTCTACGATAACCGACTACGATCGATATTATGTTATTGTTATTTAGTAAATATTATAAAGTAAAGGAAAGAGTTTTTATACTCGTACATTACGAGTATAAACTTCTTCACGTTTGTGTGGAAATTGCTCATTTTAAATATTATGTACCTACTTAAGGGCGGTCGTATAAAAACTAAAACCCGTTTACGGAAAATGACGTTTTGAAAAAGAAAATCGGATCGAGTGTAACGAAAGTACGGTAGCCGAGTACGTTACATATGGTTTGTGTAGATGAATCTCCACTCTACTACCAGAAGAGTAAGACGGTATCACGTCGACGTAAGTATGAAATAACGAAACGTAACGATTTTAAAAGTGTACGAGTATCTAATGTGTGTCGGCGCCGACCGCGCCGACAGCGCCGAACGCGCCGACCACGCCGCGCGCCGTGGAGAGCTGTATGTAAGACGACAATATCGATCAGTTAGTTAGGAACTTGCAATGACGTCTGTTACAGATCTCATGTTAGATCTCTTATCTCGACCATTACTTATCTATCTACTCTCGCACTAGTAGGTACCTCTCTGACATCGTCTTGTCTTGTCTACTTACATGTAGGTATGTACGTAGGTATGTACTAGTATAGGTAGGTACACTGTTCTCAATTGTTTACTCAATGCTTTAGTTAAATGTTATCGCGAACTTATGATGGATACACGTTGCAATGAATAACAATAACAATATATTATATCGGTGGAATCAATTAATCAAAGTATTACGTTGCAAGTTTCACGGTTGTCTGTTGAAGTTGCTCGTACTCGTAGGTATTTGGTAGGTGTAATGAGGTCGGAGCGAGCGCGAGCGCGAGTGTGGTGCGGCACCGACCCGCGACGTAACTCGTATCGTGACGTGTGAGATGAAATTACAAACGTCAGATAAAAGTTGAAAGAAGGGGAGTATATTACCGGGACGGTATACCTACCTCGGCCCGGCTCGAGTTCATCTCTCGACTGGGAGCTACGAGCGGCAGACATTTAATTAAGTGAAGTAGACCCCGCTCATCCTCACTCAGCTACTCTACTCTACTCTACTCGGGTGAAGGTACTTCACATCGATAATTATTACAGGAGGCAGTCGGCGGGTATAGGTACCTACCTGTCTAAATTAAAGTTGAAACGTTATATTTATTATAAGGTTACGTGAACGCAATTAATTAGTGAAATACTCGTCGAGGAATCTGGAAGCGTTGTTACTGAAAATATGAAAGTTAGTTGAATAGATGTGAACCGACGCGGGCCGGCGTACGATGGCCTCACGATAGGAGCACAGCTATGCGCTAATATGTGAATTAAAATACCACCCGCACAATATTTGTATGTTTCTATGAGTAATTACCGGTGGATCGGGAGCTCGTTAACATATTTGTTGGGTTTATCTAGAGATCGTGAGGGACTAGAATGTCAGCAGCCGACACAGTAGGTAACCAGCAGCGTGACACCGCCGCCCTCTCCGCCCTCTCACAACGCACGGTACCGTACTGTTGCCGACACTCTACTTCAAACAAATACGCTTGTCTACTTGGAGTTTGAAGTGCAGAATATAATAAAACATGTAGGTAATATGGTTTTTGGTATTCTAAAATGAAAAAATAAAAAAACATTGTACACCATAATATGAAAATTGACACCGGATAGACAAGACAGATTTTATTTTCAGCTTCTTTTACAATATAAAATATTTATGAAAGTTTGAAGGCTATACCTAGCAGAGGTGCGGTTAAGGCTTAGAGGGTCACTCGGATACGCTGCATCTGATCCGAGCTCGAGTTTCTTATTTTAACATTTTAGTGTATAAAGGCTTTTTTGGCCCAACCACATTATGACAATCGAAACTTATTCATCCATTATTTCATTTTCACTTTGGTAAATAAGTAGTAAAGACTACTTTTTAGGTATACTGTGAATCGTAAACCTAAACATAAAAGTAGTTCTACACGTAATGTGTAGGTAGGTAGGTCTGGGTAAGTATGTGTAATGTTACTTTTGATAAAGTTGTAATGTTTGAAGAACGGAGTCGTTATGTAGGTACCCATACGTAAGTACAACCCGCGATGAGGGCGCGACGCAAGTCGAGGCAAGGAAGGCCGCAGTCACGCACGTTGCTTTCATTTCATTTAACATCTGTATCGAAGACTCTCGGTTGGAAAGTTGTATCATTCCTCCGCGGTTTCAGCCCCCTCCCCTTGTCATCGTTGTGATGTATTGTGTAAACCCCCCCCCCCCACCCCCTCCTGGCTGTAACAAAGGCCGCGCCCGCAGCGCCCGGGGGGGCGCGCCTCGCTCGCGACAACAATGCCACAAACCTCGAACGTTATCTCTGTGAGATATAATACGACTAGATTTACCAGAGATAATAGACACTTAATTAGTATAATTTTCATATAAAGCAGTGTCGGTTTCGTGGCTAATTATTATAATGAATAACATTCTTAGATTAGGTATGTTCACGGTATGTCCCCATGGTTAGATGTAGGTAGGTACTTACTTGCACATGGTTGTATACCTACCTACTGTACTCGTACAGCTAACTAGGTAGGTATAGGTAGGTACCTACTCGATGCTAATTGGGATTTACCGACATGCTTATTAAAATACCGGGTACTTAATTATATTCATTTGTTATGTGAATTATAATTACAATTAATCTATTTTATTTTGGCTTTTACGTCTAATCTACTACTTGTACTTGTATACGGGCTGTTTTCCGCAAATAGACTCTTTCTTAATTGGGTCCTTTTTGCCTTTTTTGAGGATGAAGTAGGCGTGCCTCGCACCTACTACCCTCTCAGCTTATTCAAACATGTCCAGAGGAGGAAGAACTAGTTAATACGTTTAGAGCCAACTAAGCCGCTGGTTTCATCACGATGTTTCCGCGCACCGTAAGAGCAATATAAATTAGCGCTCATAAAGTTTTCTTTAGAAAAATGAATCGTGGCATTTGAACTCATAATCGCCAGAATGAAGGCGGAGGTATCTACCACTAAGCCATACCGCTCTATACATGTAATCCATAGGTGATGTATGTAGGTATACAGCGCTATCAATGATATTCAGCAAGATGCTACGCTACAGCGTAGCATCTTGCTGAATATCATTGATCCACCTAACACACGGTCTCAGGTACCTACTACAGTAGGTACCTGAGACCGTGTGTTAGGTGGAATAGACTACGTCCAGCACCTATACCCACTTTCACTAACGAGTCCAAACTCTGGGGGTCTGGTGATAGGAAGTCATCTCTCAGGCAAGATAGGCCTGAAAGATGATCGAGTTTGGACTCGTTAAAATCGTCTTGAGGTAATATAAAAGAATCAACAGATGTCAATGAGTTGGAAGAGTCTATTAGAACTTATCATCTAAACAAGATATAGGCCTATCGTTTTAACTCATCCCGTTTCAAGGGTCTGATGATAGCGATATTAGGCACCTATCGTTCAAAAGTAAGTAGAACAGTTGTATTTTTAGTGTTTCGTTATTATATATATTATACGTTTTACACTGAAAGTAAAAATCGATAAAAACGAAAGCTCGTGAGGTCTCAGTTCAGGGAAACTAAAACCTAAGTAATCGAGGAAACACTGTGAGCCGTGTTAGGGCGTGCGCGCAAATTGTGGCTGCTTTTATATTTCGATTGTTCTATAAGATCGGGACGAACGCGGGTGAAACCATAGGGCATAGTATAGTAACTATCTAAAGTATTTATAATCTGCCTTAATTATGGACTGTTGAGTTTAATTAAAGAGTAAGAAATGTGCGAACGTGTCTACTCTAGAGGATGAACTGAATGACAGGAATCTCTCTAATAGATACCTACTCTATGTACCTAATGATTGTGTAGGTACGAGCAGTGCAGTGGACGGACATCCGCCTGCGACCTGCCAACGTCGCGGGTTCGATTCACGCCGTTAAACTAATATTTGTAAGGTCTACAGAAATTTGTTTCAGTTTTAAATGTTTATTTGTAATGTCTGTGCAGGTATATTACTACCTAAGTGTCTATGTATTTACAAAACGTATTTACTTATAAGTCATTGTTGAGGTTTGCTGTTCGCAATGTCTAATAATATAATATTTATTTATTATAGGTATCTTATCTACAGTGTATTAGAAATTGGTCTAACGTTATTTTAAAAGGCACCGCAGTCAAAAATGTAGGATAATGACAAAAAGTGGAATTACACATCTATAGACTGAATTACTGAATTATTAGAATTATTA
Source organism: Idaea straminata (assembly GCA_951213275.1). Lineage (NCBI taxonomy): Eukaryota > Metazoa > Arthropoda > Insecta > Lepidoptera > Geometridae > Idaea > Idaea straminata. The sequence goes on from OX577852.1 coordinate 199,659, forward strand.
TATTAAGAATTATTATAATTATTGAATTATAAATAGAAACCTATCTAAGTGGATGTTGTAGTAGATGTGAGTGTCTGTTTGTGTGTTGTGTGTTAGAATGGCGCGGCGACCATATTGTCCGAGCGCGGAGAGTGCGCGGAGAGAGGAGAGGAGGGCGTGGTGCCTCCCTTTGTCGGCGAGAGATCAAACCGCGCCCGTCCTGTGGCCCTCCCGCCCGCAGCCTCCAGCCTGCGACCGCGTCGTCCGCGTCGTCGGCACGGGACGCCGACAAAGCGCTACGCGAACTGACCGCCTCTCAATGACATAATATTATCTTTGAATGCTATCTCTTGATTGTTCAACTTCACTCGTATTGGAATTGGTATTCACCGAATTAGCTACATTATTCTCTACATTTAGGTCCATTCTGACGGTAACGTAACGAATTACTACGAATAGGATTCCAAATTCCTTATCCATCACATTCAACACAATGAGACGTGTATCTAACGGTAGTTAGTAGAACCCTTACATTCAATGGTAGTCTCATTTGCATATTCATTTTTACAAACATCAATAAAAAATATAAAACTCTTCATGTAGGTAGTCTAGGTAGGTAGGTATGATGAAATGTTAGTTTAGATTAATATTCGAGTATTGCGAGACAAGATCAAGGAGCATGATCCAGGGTTACAACCGCAGAGTATTCAATGTTCATAGAGTTGTCTAGAAGACAGTAGAGCTAGAGACCGTTGCTGATTGCACCTACGTCACCTACGTCACCTACGTCACCTACGTCACCTACGTCACCTACGTCACCTACAACAAATGTACTAGTTATTTCCTTTGATTGCTATACTTACATACCTAGTAGTTGTTTCGAGGAATTCATATCTATCAGTTGATATAAAATATAGAGATTATTTTTTTTTGCAAAATAACATGTTCGATTCCTGGCTACTCGCGACTCTTTTCAGTGTTTTTCGGTATCTCGTTTAGCTTAGGAAATGACCGTGGAAAAATATTTCACCCTGTTTAACAGTTTGCCGATGTCATTGTAAGTACAATATATATTCTAGCCGTGTGGTGTGATGCGGTAGCACCAGCACCAGTGCGCAGTGACCAGTGACCAGTGACCGGTGACCGGTGACCAGATGGCTGATGTATGTAGGTAGCTACATCGGTACATTTTCTAGATACCAACAATCAACATTTAATGTGACAACTCTAGGAACTACGGTAATACTTTCTACATAACTTCATGCATCGATGACCACTTACATCACTATTTATAATATGAATTTATGTGATACCGAGGCGAGGTAGTACTTACCGTCTCGTAGGTCGAAATTTATTGATAAACAACCCTCCGGCCGTCTACGAAACCGTAAGTATTGAGGTAAAAACAATTTTCATTTTCTAAATAAAATTGGGTATCTGTATAGATAGCTATACAAAATAAAGGTTTTTCGATAATTCGATTTCTAAGCGGACGAAATCGCGGGCAAATTCTAGTTTTTTAGTTTAAGACAGAGGAAAACGAGTCTTTCAACTTTGCCAACCCTTATACCTTACTGAAGGAGATCCCTCAGTCTTTCCGTCTCGATGAAAAGTCTAACATTAGCGGACGGTTTGAAAATAAACTACCTGCATTATCTTATCGTGTTGTATTTTAATTATAACAAATAATGAGTACGTAAGTAGCAATAAATAATAAGTAATGTATGTCTGTATGGCACGTGTATGTAAATCATTGGACGTTATCTACGACGACGACGCGACGGGTAGATACGGAGCGAGGAGGTCGAGATAGTACGAGTAGGTAGGTGGATAGAGGTGTTACGTCGGACGGTCGCTCGGTTTACGGCCATTACCTTGTCATTACGGGTATATTTAGTGCGACAGGTCCGGCGGCGCGGGCGCAACGCTAGTGATTGATAGTTTACTGCGGAATATATCTGCGTTCACGCATCGCCGGTATGCACCGATAATGGAACATATAAACTGCTGACCGACGCCGGCCGGCCGTCGCACCGCGCCGCCTCGCACCGCGCCGACTGCAACACCATGACCCTAATTGTTTACGACATAATTGCTCATACCTTGTCAGAACGTACAACCCAGAGAGCTTATCTACAACCTTACTATGTTAGCAGCAGCTGCCCGTATAGATATGGAAAGCCGTTCACATTCAATACTTTATTTCTTTATCATGTAACTAACTTAGTATAAGTAATTATCTTAGAATGTTAATGATGCCGGTTTACAGTCCTGTTATATTAAAGGTGATCTAAGTAGGTATCTAATCGTATCAAGGACAACAATAAACAGTAAGTAGGGCAGATGATAGGCAGGAGAGCGAGCAACGAGCAACGAGCGGCCACCCACAGCGCCGAGCGTCGAGCGCGCGCACTAGATTCCACACCCGCCGCGTTTTTTACACCCTAATTAAGCTAATTTATCGAGACAATAAGAGAAATTATCGGTTAGCCTCGGTCCTCTGTGACCGCTCGCCCGCCCGACCGAGTGGGAGCGGGCGTACGGGCGGGTGCGGGTTCGGGTGCTGTGATCGGCCGCTTTATGAGACATATTAAACTGTCGGGTTTAATAGCGCTACCGAGATACACCGCGCACTGCGACCGCTCGCTTTCATGTCACATAAATATACAAAAGATCTCATCAGATAGTAGGAGCGGGCATCGAGCGAGCGGAGCCGATATATCGCGGCGGCCGTTCATGAAAGACGCACGCCGGTATTCCAGGTAACAGCCGACTAATATGCTAATAACATGCGTGTGACACACCGACACCGGAGAGATGGGACGAGCGAGGTGACGAGATGAGATGACCGCACCACCTACACCTTATCTCATCCCTGCATTTTTATAGCAGATCCATATTCAATTTATTCAAATGTAGGTATGTTTTTATTGAAATACTTCGGCGGCGGTCCGTCCCGTCCGCTCCTCATGTAGGTAGGTACGTTCTACAGGTAGGTACAGATCTAAACTGTAAGAGTACCTACTTACTAACCTAGCTACGTAATTTATGTAAATTGTAGAGACGAGTGTGACCTAAGTTTTTTCCCGTCTAGTGAAAAAAGACGTTATCCTTGTGTTTAGTTTATAAATAGGTTAGTATCTAACCGGAGTACATCTAGAGACATATCTAAATGTACAAGAATGTAACTCGAGGTATTTCACATATGGCCGCCATGGCCGGGTAACATTTAAATTAGGGGAGCCGATTACATTGTTTTTACTCATTTGTTTCCCTTTCTAATTGTGTAACCAAATGTTGTTTATTTTCCAATAAATAAGTAAGTATAATAATTAGGTAAGTATGTAAATATAATTTTATAGACTCTACCTACCTACCTACCTTAGTGAGTTAGGTACATCTATACACGTTCAGTACCTATACCGTACACGTGCTAAGTATCAGAATACATTGAATCCTTCAAAGTAGCTAACATGTTATTTTATAATCCATCGATAAGGAATCGACCCTGTTCATTTTCAAAAAAAAATAATTACCCTTTAAATGGTGGTGTTGCTGATAAAGATCAATTTCTGGGAAAAATATAGGTAATATGGCAAATAAACACATATATATATAGCAGGACATTCCACACATCGCCATCTAGCCCCAAACGAAGTAACTAGACTTGTATTATGGGTGCTAGACATCGTATATACTACTTATATACTTTTCTTTTGTAGCTATATACATAGATTACATAGAAACAACCAGAAAACAGACAAATATCTAAACATAAATACATGTCTGAGGCGAAAATCGAACCCGCAACCCTGTGTTTGGCAGTCCGGCATGGGGACCAAAGGAAATATCATATTTTTGTATTCTACCGTAACTTTAAAACTACAATGCCTAGACAAAGTACGTACAGTGAGTAGACCTTTGCTATGACAAACTGCTGCAGTCCGCTGCTGCTACATCATCCGTATGCTGGCAGGCACAGGCTGGGGAGTTCATCCGCTCTAACGCTCGTATACTCCTGTATGCGCCTGTATGCTATCGTAGTACCCACAGAAATAAGGTCGACCCCAGCTGAACGAAGTCATGCGCCTAATATGACGACCCAGTTGGCACAATGGTCACCATGCCGGACTGCCAAACACAGGGTCGCGGGTTCGATTCCCTCCTCAGACATGTATTTAAGCTTAGATATTTGTGTGTGGTCTGGTTGTTTCTATTTATTTTAAGTATATATTTACAAAAGAAAAGTACTTATTGAGTATATGCGTTGTCTAGCACCCATAACACAAGTCTAGTTACTTAGTTTGGGGCTAGATGGTGATGTGTGGAATGTCCTGCAATATATTAATATCGGGAGTAATAAAATCAATCCACCGCCTGATCTTCGTAGATGTAGAGCAGCCGCCAACGAATGGGAGAAATGTTCTCAGCCAAACTGCTCCAATCCCCTGCCTATCAAAGAGACTCTGGATGACCTTCCATATTCCCGTCTGACTTCAAGGTTCCCAATCTGGACAGACGAGCTGATTAAAGACCAGTTTGATCTAAACGAGGCGTGGCGTTCGGAACGGGGCCTTTTTGAACACGTTATCTCGAATCTCGTATCGGACCCCACGAAGAACTTGCCCGGTTCCGGTTGAATCGATTTCGTTCTAACCACTGGAAAACTAACTACCACCTCCATAAATGGGGACTAAGGGAGTCACCTCAGTGCGATCGCCGTTTTCCGTTTGTCGAAAGTTCATAAATTCACAACTGCCGCCACAAGCTAGCTGAAAAACTTGGATATAGACATTATAGAGGTTTGATCCACGCAGGATGAATGCCCTACGTCATGATGATGACTGCTGCACTAAAACTATATATACTTTTAACTTTATATACCTACATATATTCTGTGCCAGAGGTGGAAAGGTGAAAATTGTAGACAACTTCAAAAATTAGCTAAGAGCTTTGATTTCCTCTCTATGTTTGTTTCCCGGACATTATTTTTATCAGAAACACAATCAATTAGTGTAAAAATATAGGTGATTATTTTTTCAACAGGTTCGGTTCCTAGACTTTTACAAAAATCTAATGATGCAGTTTAGTTTTTGTTAAAATCGGGCAATCGACATCTTACAGTATTTTCCTTATTTTAGTTATTTATATGGGCTTCGGGTTATCTCATACAGTTAGCGCTATATCCTAAACTATATTAATAAGTGATAGCGAAAAATGTTGAAAGGAGTTGCGTCATGCGTGCCCGATTGTAACAATAACTAAACGGCATCATTAGATTTTTAGAAAAGTCATTACTTTAGCCAAGAATCGAACATTTTGATTTTCAAAAAAATAATCCTCTTTTTATATTTTTATATCAACCGATGGTAGTGTTGCTGATAGAGATTAATTCTTGGAAACAAATATATCGAAGTAGTAGGTACTTATGGCAATTCAAAGTATTACATAAAAGATCTTAACTTAAGCCTAAAAGCCATTTCCACACCACTAGGTTTTGAGACCGTTGGCTGCTAGGGGCCCCTGTGCTAGGACCTTTTTGAGGGAGCTGTCGGCGCGCCTTGTCGAGGCTTCTTGTCCCAGCGACTCAGTCTTGCTATTCAGCGAGGGAATGCTGCCAGCATTTTGGGGACAATGCCTCGGGAGGGTATGGCCTTCATCTTGTTTTAATGTTAAGGCCTAGGTTGATTTTTAATTTTAATTTTATACTAATTTTATTATTTATTCGTGTTGTTTAGTTTTATATTTAATTTCTGGGTGGGGGTATTTTATGACGTTAATTATTTTGTGATTATTATTATTTTTAGTTTTTTATTTTGTGTATTTTGATTTGATGTACCTAATTTTGAATTTGTGTGTTAATATTATGTAATTTTGTTAATTAATTGAATAAAAAAACAGGCCTAAAAATGTTTCCAATTTACCCTTTTTTAATGTGTAGATAGTAGTAAAGGTCAAGCGAACTACTATGTGATTCTATTTTTTTTTTATAGCTAGGATAAAGCCTTAATTTTCAATACCAGCACTGCCATCTCGTTGTGAGTAGCTGCAAAAGTAGTGCAGCCATTTAAATGTAGATGGCAGTGTCAGTAGTTATGAATCAATCTGTTTTGTTTTTACTAGTTTTTTTTTTTTTTTTTCTTTTATTATGGCTTCGCACGTGTGCATTTAGCCAGTGTCAAGTTATATTTTGCATCAAATTTTTTACTAGTTTTTTTTGCTAGTAGTCTCAAACTGTCACTGTCAGTCTGTGTGACATTTGATTATCTTGCTGTCAAACAAATCCCGTCTGTCATGTCAATTATTTTTGTAGCGATCAAGAATCGGTCACGAGTACGCTTTCTTTGCTGTTTTTATCGTGAAAGTAATTAAAAAACAACGGGCGTCTTGTGAAAAATGCGTGGAGGTCGTTCCGATGGCTTGTCTGAACGTAGCTGAATGGACGCCGGAGCAGGTGGCGGACTGGCTTTCAGGTGAGAACCTTGCAGATTGAAAGATGAGTCAGTGAAGTATAGTTACGGTGGGTGGTGTTGTAATAAACGGCGCGGGGCGCTGGCGTTGTTCCCCAGGTGTAGGGCCGTCCGTAGCGCAGTACATCCCGGCGTTGCAGGCGCGAGGGCTCAACGGGCCGCGGCTGCTGATGCTGCGGTGCGACGACCTCGAATATCTCGGGGTGCACGTCATTGGACATCAGGAACTGCTGCTCGAAGCCGTCGAGTATCTCAGGAACTTTGTGAGTTCTATATTTACCTCTGAATCATTCAACTAGATAGGTAAGTACAATTCATTAAGTAAAACCATTCTAGGTTGATTTGAAAACGAAAATAAAAATTGTTGTCTGTTGATGAGAAAAACAACAAACAACTTATCACTTTCTGGTTATTTTTCTTCCTTATAATATTAGTGTAGATGTTTGTGTTTCAATAATACATTTGAATTAACTCAGGTAAATTGATAATAATCTATTAACTAATATTAAATAGAGAAAAGATTTTTTTGTTTGTAACAAATAGGCTCCAAAACTACTGGACCAATTTTTGATCTATAAGTTAGTTTTATATTAGAAGACACTGTTTCTCCTTTTCTAGAATATGTATTGATATTTTACAAACTATTTTATGTCAGAGGAAAAATTGTGTAAGTATTAATTTTGTAGAGAGATATTTGTATAAATAAAACTCAGCCACAGCCATAAACACAACCCTACAGCCTACCTGAGAGCTAGGCCCATGTATGTCAGTGTTTGTGTGAACAAACCAAATAGTTCCAGGCAACAGTCATTAGTTATTGGTTGCTGGGTACTGTTTTAATTTAAAAATGTATTTGTTTATTAAAATAATGAGTTATCTTACATTGGGGGCTGACAGAGTCAGCAACACTTCAACCCAGTGGGATCTATTGTGTTTATCTCTACCTTAATGTTTGTTACTCCAAGAAGTGGTTGATTAATGCGGTGATCCTACTAAGAGAAAGAAACCTATATTTCTCCAGTTTGGGATACGCATTCCCAAGGAGGCTCATATATGTAGCTGCTAGGACGGACATTCACACAGGATGTGCTCCATAGTTCAGTTATTACCGGAGTCAGTCATTACCTGAGTCAGTCATTATTTGAAGTTATCTTCATTTTTAAAAGCAAAACTGTCAAGGCACTGACCACAGCTCGTGCTTTGCTTCCGATCAATATAAATAAATAAATATTACAGGACATTCCACACATTGCCATCTAGCCCCAAGTTAAGTAACTAGACTTGTGTTATGGGTGCTAGACAACGGATATACTACTTATATACTTTTCTTTTGTAAATATATACTTATAATACATAGAAACAACCAGACCACAGACAAATATCTAAGCATAAATACTTGTCTAAGGCGGGAATCGAACCCGCAACCCTGTGTTTGGCAGTCCGGCGTGGTAACCATTGTGCCAACTGGGTCGTCAAAACTGAACCCTATGTGTTAAAATGAAGCCTATAATGATGTAATCTTCCAGTAGAAGCTTAGTAGAAGGCAAGCCAGTAAACATGATATATGACACTGAGTCAATATACGTAGATGTATTTATGTTATCTGAGCGTAGTGTTATCTCACTAGTGGTGTGGTAGGAGCAGTAGCTTGTCCTGATTGTTACTCATCACTGTACTCAGAGCTCTACGCTTATCAATGGTTATAATATTGTTCATGTTTACAACAAGTATTTAGTTTAGGTTTAGATTGTAATTTGTCCTCAAGACCACACTTAATATTTCTTGATTTTCTTTAACTTTGTTATTTATTTCGTATTTCCTACATTAAAAATATCAATATTTAGTACTCATTTATTTTTGTATTTGATACAATACATGGTATTTAGTTTTGTTTGTTATTTATTAAACTGTGAGAAGATCTTAAGGTGTTTGTTTTTGTTATCGCAGCACTATGAGTTGAATCGGGAGTGCATCCAGCAGCTGGCGATGCGAGTGTACGTGAACGCAGAGTGCGTGTGTCGAACGTTGAGCGGGGCCGGCGCCGGCGACGGCAGGCTCGAGACGCAGGCGTTGGCGGACGTCGCGCGCGCCGTCGCCGCCGTCAAGCCGCTCGCCGGCTGGCTCGACCGGTGGGCGGGCGGCGCCGGCGCGCGCGAAGAGCTGCTTCGCGCTGCACTCGAGGCCGCCGCCAGCGCGCAGCGGGAGAGGTTCGCGGAGCGGCCGGCGCGGGCGGTGTGCGCGGCGGCCGCCCGCGCCGCCGCCGCCGCCGCTCTACTCGCGACCGCCGCCCTCGATCCGGTCGTGTTGCGGTGCGCGACGCTGCCCTCCGTATCGCTCCGGCAGGGCGACCGGCCGCTCGGGTTCCGCGCGGCGACGTCACCCTGCGCGCGGCACCAGGTGTGCGACGTGCGGTTCGGGTCCCCCGCGCACGCGTCCGGCGCCGTGCACGACGGCGACGAGATAGTGCAGGTCGGCGGGCGCTGCGTCGTCGGATGGGGCGCCGGCGCCGTTCTCGCCGCGTGCGAGGCGGCGGCGCGCGCCGCGCGTGCCTCAGGGGGCGAGCTGTCGCTGAAGCTGCGGCGGCGCGCCGCTCGTCCGCCCAGGCTCCGCTTGCGGCCGCAGCCACCGGCGCCGCCGCTGCCGCCGCCGCCGGAGCCGCTCGATTCCGACGACTCGGGCCCGCTCTCCCCGCCGGCCTCGCCCGCTCCGCATCCCCTCGACTCCACCAGGTCCGTCGCCGTCCGAACCTCTATCTCCTCGTCTCTCGCGTCACATCTCCGTTAGTACATAGTCAGTCGTTCATTTCAGGATATTCCTCCCGAAGCCGCAGACGCTCGTACGTCGTCGACATTCAGTCAGCGGCGGAAGTCCGACGAGGAAGCCCGACCACACCATCGATCATGTAAGCATTCCTTTATTCGACATTTGTGCGTCACTTAATTTAAATATTATTGTATGCCCAGTGTGGTGAACTGTTCGAACTATAATTATAGCAATATCATCGGCTCATGTACACAGTTATGACAATAAATGTTTTCTATTCTATTCTATTCTATTCACGACTTTACTCGAAAAAACTGATGTCATTAAATACATTTCAGTTTTGGCAACACTTGAAGGAGCAGCGCGGGGCGAGCGCGGCCGGCCTGAGCCCGGAGCCGGACGAGGAGGGTCGAGGTGGGGGGACGGTGGGGCTAGAAACACGCGGCTCGGACGAGGAGCGTCGCGCGCGGCTCGACAAGGCGCACTCGACGCCCGCGTACGAGCTGGACGCGCCCCACGCGCCGCCCCAACTCAATGACGCCCCCGAGACGCCCACGTCGACACACGCGATGCCAGGACCGGCTGCAATAATACCGGGCGTTGTGAAAGCGGATCAGATCCTCGACTTCAAGAAGTCCAGCACGCAGATCGGGGAGGCGATGCAGCACAGGCGGCCGGACAACGACGATCTATGTACCGAGGGTGGGTACATAGTCCTCGGTCGTGACGTCCCTTCGAGTCGGATAAGTTCGGTAATGTAGTTGTGTGTTCCAGACGCGTGTAGATCGGAGCGTGTGTTGGAGACTATCAACATAGCGATGATGGAGCACCGCGCGCGGCGACGGTCCCTGCTGGCCGCCGCCGGGAGGAAGGGCGGGGGACACGACCGGGGGAACACTCCCAGGTTTGAATATCATACTGATACATCACGAACACAGCACACACTGGTAGGACTCCATCCACTTGTCTTCCTTACACCATTGCAGATTTTATGCAACAATGAGCTCATAATGGAAAGTGATCCTCTCCTTTCTAAACATTTACCGGTTCATGTTTGGCCATAGGATTGACCTTATTCAATTATCTAATAGTACTATTTTAATTGTCTCTGTGACATTTTAGAACATTAGTCGGTATATCTTAAATCTGAAATAGACGATTTATATTCCAGTACTCCAACAGCGCGAGCAGCGCCCCCACCTGGGCCGCCCCCGCGCCCCACCCTCGAGACGCTCCCCGTGCTGCGAGCCGTGCGGGGGGAACCCGCCCCCCTCACCTCACCCCTCAAGCCTACCAGGATCATTGACGCTGCGCAGGTAAACCTCGGTACATTCATAATGTAGTGTGATGATTGGAGATAGGAGGATGTATTAACATGTTAAAGGTATTACTGTTCACTGAATATTTATTGAGTAAAAATGGGGGTATTTATACAAACTAAACTAGGTACATCACATGACCTTCTAATACAATATCGACTCCTGCGTGGCCTTGTCCTTGGCACATCTTCATATCATCGGTACATGTGCGATATCAAATTACTATGTTCATTTGTCTATAACTTTTACCACTGGTTTCACTTGCCTGCATTCTTACACCACAGTAGATGTAGGGACAGCTTTTGCTTCACACAATTTGTGCATTATATCTAGTATTAATATAGTTCAGCCTTTCGAGGAGGTCCTAATTCGCCTGTCCCTACATGACTCAAATTATTTGTACATTGTGTTCCAGATCTCGATCCCCCTACGCCACGTGTCCGGACTGGAGGCTCGCGCGCCCCGGCCCCGCCCCGCGGCACGGGCCCCCTCGCCGCCTCCTACGCCCCCCTCTCCCGCCGCCCCTACGGCCCTCTCCCCCACCACGACGAGGACCATCTTCCCCACCAGCAAGTCACGGAGCTTGAAGAAAAAGAACTCTCTCCTCGCACGTAAGTGACGCTCTTCTCTCAGTGAGAGATCAATGAGTGAGTAGTGCCTACCGGTGTAGTATATGGTATATGTGTACAGGTCGCAGATGTGTACCGAGCGAGACGGCGGCGGCGTGCGGGGGCACCGGGGGCACGGTGTGGCAGCGGGTGCGGTGCGCGGGGGCGGGGCGCGCGCGGTGGGCGCGGCGGTGGCTCGTCGTGGCCGAGGGGGCGCTGCTCGCGTACCGCACCGCGCACGCGCCCCGCGCCGCCGTCTGGCTGCCGCTGGGCGGGTGCACGGCGCAGGAGGCGCCCGAGGTGCGCTCGCGGCCCCACGCCTTCAAGGTGTACCGGCCGGGCGCGGCGCTGTACTTCGCCGCGACGGCCGCCCACCACGCGGCCGCCTGGCTCCGGCTGCTCCACCACCACACGCTGCAAGGGCAGGTCGCTACACAGCCGGACATGCCGAAGCCGTTCTCCGAGACGGAGTACTCGGACACGACATCGGACGAGGAGGACAGCCCCCCCTCGAGCACCTCGAGGTCGGAGAAGGTCCCCGAGAAGGACAAGTCCAAGTTCGGTTCCCTCAAGAAGCTGACGGGTCGCATGCAACGCAGCGAGTCGCAGGAACACGTCGAGACGACGACGTCCGCCACGAGTAGGCACACCTCCACCAGCCTGGACAGGAAGTATCTTCGGTTCTTCTCGCGACACAAGACGAAGGACGATCACAAACACAAGGTACGTGCACTGCCTGCCTGTCTATCACGTCGTCGTGTACTTGTATACTAACTGTTACGGTGTCGTATGTCCCAGGGGCACACGAGTCCCCCGGTGTTGTGCCGGTCCCCGACGCCGGCGCCCCCTCGCGCCGCGTCCCCCCCGCCCCCGCAGGCGGCGGCGGCGGTGCCCCCCCCGGGGGTGGGTCTCGTCACCCTCGAGCAGTTCATGCTGCAAGCGCAGGCCGAGGAGCGTGCCACGCACACCGCGGGACTACTGCACTCGCATACAGGTAACCAGAGGGGAGCAGGTATGTCACGTGACGTCACGTCGCACCTAACGCTGTATAGGTGCGGTGGGTAAGTTGCGTTGGCGACCGTGGGTGCGCGTGCGCTTCGTCACGACACAATCGTTGCTCCGCTCGCGCTTCTGGAGCACTTCCCTCTTATATCAGCCTAACATAGTATGTATTAGTGAAATACTTAGATCACGTATATGTACAATAACGTTGTAACAGTTTCAGAGGTGATATACGGTGACACGAGCAGCACCAGCTCTAGCGGAGCTCCCGTCTCTGTCAGGGGGAAGGACGGGTGAGTTGTACCACAGTAAAAACAGAATAGTAGGATCACTTGATACAAAGTGGCCGCGCCGCCGCACCGCCGCGCCGGTTTCAATGTATATGTGAGCAGGGGGCGTCTGATATCGACCATTCACGTATTACGCTGCGTGCCCGCTCTGATTTCGCCTGATTCGGACTTTATTTGTTTCGTTTATTAATAAAAGTATTAATAATGACATTTAAAAAAAGTCATGGTAGCCATCACCCGATGATTTAGTCGGTAATATCGAAACGATGGAGCAGGTGTTTTACAATGACTTAAAAATGGACCATATTATTATATTAAAATCGGCTCGTCAATTTACGGATGTCTACAAGAAATATAATTCAAGATGCCATGCCCATTGCCCATGCTTTCCTTAAGTTTATTGCAAAAGTTGTAAGTACATAAGAATGAGAAATTATTTTTTATCACAGTTGCTCATAAAGTGGATCTTATTCAACGGCTTTTAGGCTCATAATCCAACATATTAAGCACGCGTGCGTTTTACATTTTCAACCTAGTGCTATAAAGTTATCCCGAATCTTACTGCTAATTACATGTTAGGTAGGTGAAACATTCTTAATTTATCTGGGTTATACTGTTTTGATGTATAAAAAAGGTAGGTACTAAAGAGTTTTTTAGCTAGCAAAAATGGTTGTCTCTAAAGTCGGTTTACGAACGAAAATTTTACGTGATAATGACTTAGAAAACGATTAAAAATTGAGTTATGTTTATTTTTTGTTTTTTCTTTACTTAAATATATTGTTTTTCCGTACCATTGTATTTTGTTTTAACCCCCGACAAATGGAAAAAACCCTAAAAAATATTGTATGTCAGACGAGGCTGTATAGGTTAAAAGTTTTTTGCCTGGCCTTTCGGGAGTATAATTAACAAAAAAATATTGCCTGAAAAAATTGTAAACATAGACTTATCACCAAATATTTTGTTATTTATTATTTTCTTTTCAAGTTTTTTCTTTTATTCGCAACTGTGATAAAAAACGTCGTACGATATACGTGTGGAATTGATCTTTGCATCTTGGCTTCTTAACACACTCGCTACCGCTCGCGCGTCATAAACCGTCTCTATGCAAAGATCAATTTACCACACTTATATCGTAATGTACTATTACATAATCGGCTAACAATAAAGCGTCCGAAAATATAGGAATCGCAGAAAATATTTTCCTGTGTCAAATTTATGATTTCTTAAATATGACTTTTTAAAGCAAATTTTATTTACAGCTCATTTATGAATTGGTAAAACATTTGATCATATAACGTAATTAAAAACCTAGTGGTGTCATACACAATACGCAAATACCTACCCTAAGCGTGAACGCAGAAGTAGGTGATTAACTCGGCGATCGGGCTCAGTCAGTCTACTGTGTATACTGTACTGTGGTAAGTGGTTGTATGTACCCTCGATAGTAGCTACCTACGCTACGTACACATTACTGACGGTGTCGGTGGTAGGTATATAACGGGGTTTTATCATTGACCTGGTCGAGGCACTTACACCGACACTGAGACTGTAACCGACCGAGCTACGTCAACCTCGCTCCACCTGGTTCTACTTTAACATTACTATCATTTCGTTTGAAAATCATTTGAAATGACTTCTTTTATTTCAGTTACGAGAAAATAGTGTATCCTGACGAGAAGTCGTCACGTTCGCCCCCCACGACCCCCGGGGCCGGCGCGGTGGCCCCCCACCTGGGCCAGGCGCTCCGCAGGAACGACAGAGTACACACGAGGACCAGAGACCGACACAACGACAGGTAACACCCTGCGTTAGCCATATAAACTTCTGAACTTGTATAAATCACACAACTTATCCAACGTCTGTCTGGAGCCTACGCTACTGCGACATGTATTCATAATATTTCTGATTATATAACCACGATTGAGACTGCTCGCCTAGTCTATTTCAGCGACTTCCACAGTGTCATGTCGTATGGCATCCTACTGTGGGGGTGTGCTGCAGATATTGATGCTATTTTATATTGCAAAAGAGAACTGTCCGAGTGATCTACAAAAGGGGCCCCAGGGAATCACTTAGAGAAAAATTTAATGAGATAAATATATTAACGCTCTATTCACAATATATCTACGAAAACTTGCTATACGTTCACAAAAAACTCGATATGTTTCGAAAAAAATAACGATATTCATAATTTCAACTTAAGAAATAAGGATGGATTGACCGTGCCCGGTAGTAGGCTCCGGAAAATAAACAGGTCGATTAATAGTACATGTGTGCTTTATTATAATAAATTACCTAAAGATGTATAAAATATGATATGTCCATTAACAGGTTCAAAACTTTTATAAAGCATAAATTGTGCAGTAAGGCGTACTATGATACTTCGTCTTACCTTAATGATAATAACCCATGGACGTGACTTTAGTTGCTCCATTTCAAATAATACTTTCAAATATTTGTAATATTGACCTTTGTGAACGTGATCACTTAAAAAAAAAACCCCATGAGTTTCTTGTGCCTTCTTCTCATTGGTGGGCGCGTTCCGAAGGCACATATCCTAACTTAGTTTTTAAGACGTTTCTATGTGATCTGTGTACAAATGTATTAAGCATCCAATAGAATGTCGTCTAACTGTGATGTTACAGTTGGAGCAGCAGTTCCGGGGGCACGTCGCCTGCGGGTGCGGGGGCTGGTGCAGGTGCGGGGCCCGGGGTGGTGGTGACGTCACACTCGGTCTCCAAGCTGAGGCTCATGTTCGGCGGTCGGCAGGCACACGTACAGGTACGTGCACGTGCACCGACTCCGACTCGGTGGGTTGCGATAGGCCTTCCCCGTCGGGGGACTAACATTCCTGCGCACCATTGCATGTGCTCTATATCATTAACGTTTTATTTGTATGTGATTGTATTGAACTCGGTCCTTGTATATGTTACGTTCCAGCAATCCCCCCCGAGCAGCAGCCGCGGCGGCCACTACCCCCACCTGGTGTGCCCCCCCACCTTCCAGCCCGAGTCGTACTCGCTGTCGGCCCCGCGCGCGCCCCCGCCCCCGCCGCCGCCCTCCACGCCGCCCCCGCCGCCACCGCCGCCGCCCCGGGCGTCCTGATCGCGGGCGGGCGAGCGACGACGCAGGCCCCTCAGGAAGAAGAAGCCGAACCCTCGCAACGCTACCACCTAACACCATTAGGTAATATGGCTCACCTCACCTACGGCTGTAAGTGCAGCGTCAAATGTTCTACTATAGTGTTGTTACCTGTCGAATATCGATCTATCGATACTTATCGATATATATCTTGTTATTGTTGCAACGAGGTGCGCACGAAACGAAACGATAGACTGACTGTAGGTAGGAACTAATATATATCTATATCAATATCATATATATTATATATATATATATATATATATATATGTGGACGTTTCAATGTTCATGTTATTATCGATGTTTTTCGGATCGGTACAGTCAGCAGCGAAAGTTGAGTACACTGTCCACGAATCAAATACAAATGTGGAGGGTGCATATGTTACGGCTAATACCCGAAGTGCGGCTACACCTAGTTTTAGTCGGTTAGAACTAGGTGTAGCCACTTACTCTTGGTTAAACCTAGTACGAGCCGATTGTTTTCGGGTAAAACTAGGTCTAGCCTTCATCATGCCGGCTACAACTAGGTTCGGCCATTCCCTGTTGGATAAAACTAGGTCTATCCGATATCATTCCGGCTAGAACTAGGTCCAGACAATCCCTATTGGATAAAACTTAGATGCGTGTCCCGCCAAGCCTTCGGCCCCGCGTTACACTCATGACTCACAGCATCTGTAGCAGCGGCGCGGGGTGGAGGGCATAGCGAGGCACGCGTCTCTGCAGGTTGTGAGCGCCAGGTGCTGCTGATCTACTGCAGGTCTACTAGCGAGTGTGACTCACAGCGTCTGCAGCAGCAGCGCGTGTCTTAGTTTTATCTAACAGGGATTGGCTGTACATAGTTGTAGCCGGCATGCTGTCGGCAGAGCTTTTTTATATATTAAAAAACATCCAAATAAAAGAAACGTAGAGAGTTTTTTTATTCTTATACATCACATTGTAATAATTAACACAAATTATTAGAAGTACAATTTTTAATATAATAGGAACAATCAGGAACATTTTTTAACAACAGACAATAGTTGCATATTATAATTAAAAGAATGTTATTATAATTATAAATCACACTTTTATAAAGTAACATAAACTATTTATTAGAACAACTTAAACTTGAGTGACATTTTGAGTTGCACAAAATACCAGCAGCTTTGCAGAGGCACTTTTTGTTGCCACATTTGGTTTTGCAGTGGCATCTTGTATAGCCTTGCCCACAAGAGGTCGATTGTGCATTGGCTATTTGGCGTAGTGATTTCTTTTCGGGTGAAACCATGTTAATATCTAAAAATTTTGAGTCACACACAGTGAATTGATTTCTTGAAAATAGTTTCAGTTATAGTGCCGTATTTGTTTCCTAATTTGTATAACCCCTTGTCGTTACATTCAAGTACAACCATTAACACATTGGGAAAGTCGCCTCTACCTCTGTCCACGTCAGGAATTTTTACTCGGACTGTATCACCGACTTTACATGGGGGGAACTTTTCATTTGATGAAGCCGTCATTTTTATAGCTTGTTTTACCAAACCTTCCTGTGCGCCTTTCCTGTTAGTGTCAATTTTTAGTTTCTTTTCAATGGCCGAACCTAGTTGTAGCCGGCATGATGAAGGCTAGACCTAGTTTTACCCGAAAACAATCGGCTCGTACTAGGTTTAACCAAGAGTAAGTGGCTACACCTAGTTCTAACCGGCTAAAACTAGGTGTAGCCGCACTTCGGGTATTAGCCGTAACACATATATATGTATCTTATCATGTAGGTCTTATTATAACATATAGAGAAGCCAGTCTCGGTGCTTCTATCAGTTATATCAGCCACATATATGTAATAAACATACAAGCAAGCGGTCGATTGATGGCCACTTCCTTGTGCACCTAAACAAACAAGGGTTCAATATAAAAGTGCATGTGGAGGAGTGTCCCTATCAGATGTCTACCTATGTCACATGTCCAACAAGAGTAACGCCACACATGTCTCAGCTACGCTAGGTGTGAGCGGCCCGTACAATACAACGACCGTGCACTCGTTGCGAACTACTCTAGCTGCTGACGTCACGTATCGATACCGAACAAGTGTTTATGTTACTTAGTAGGTACCTATGTTCGACATAATGTCGACTTCCTTTTTATATTTATCATGAAGTTCCACTTGAATATCAACATATTACAAGTCAACTTTAACTTCATTCTTTATAATCTATTCCTTCGAAAGGGAATGTAACTATTACTTATTATAAGTTTGGAAAACAAATTATACATACAGATGTAATGCTTTTCACATATTATTATATTAGATAGTAATCTCAAATGATATAATGCGAAAGTTTACTTGTTATCGTGAGACGGCTCGTCCGATTTCGATGGAAAGGGACAGAAGGACAAGGGACAGTACAGTGTCCCTTGGGTATATATAACAGCGCGGTCCTACACACCTATGGCAATGTATACAGGAGTGTATACACAACATTCATACATACAACAAATGTCATGTGACACAATCACGTTAAATGTCAGGGTGGCCTGGTATTTGATGTTCAAAAATCCCTGACACTTTAAGAGATCTGTTCATGGCATTCAAATGTGTTGTTTGTATCGATGTCATCTATACATTGCCATAGATAGTTGTGGAAGATGGCCGTGCAAATAAAAACAGAATGTAAATGACTGACAGTTCACTATGCCGGAATGTTACGACACCTTTGTACAGAGACAGTCCCGACTCGCGGGGCGCAGCTAGTATGTAAATATATATTATGCTTTAGCTAAATACATTATGTATATTTCGTCCAGGCCAAAGTATTTTGGTAAGAAATTACAAAAAGGCTTAGAATTTTGCTAAACATATTGTTCTAATGAATCGGTTATGACTCGAGCTCAAACTCTGAGCAATATTTTACTTCATTATTAATATTATTACTTACACTTAGATATTATATTGTATATTTTTATTAAACACGAGCTCAATTTTAATTACAAATAAAATATTATTCAAATTTGATAATTTCTTAATTTTAATTATTTTAATATCGTCAAAGTACGTTTAATTGTTAAATCATTCCATATTTTAATATCGTCAATAATATAATCGATTAACTATTTGTCTGCCTGAAACGAATTAATCGATTTATTTATCATTGAGCTTAGAGAAATGCGGTTTAGACGTTGGAAAGTTTGGTGCAGTTTTCTCGGTGAATGTTAGACACATAGCTCTAACTTGACTATGTTCTACCAATTGAACTGACTTTGGCCGTAATCACTTTTAAATATTTGATATTATTATGTTGTGTTGTAGTCACATAGTTAAAGGACACGAATTAAATATATATTGAACATAAAGTTCCGCTATAAAAAGTTTTTTTTCAATAACTATGCGATTATACTACACACAAACTATTTTAATACTTACGCGAGTAAATATAATTATTGCTCAAAATTTTGTCGTCAATTTTATTATAAAAGTGCTCATTTTAAACATAAATAATTTAATTAAATGAAAAATATTGAAATAAATAACGGCTGCGCTCCGATACGCTCCTGAGTGTGAGTTTAGTTAACGTCACCGGACCGTGACAAAGCATTCCTTTACTTAAATAATGCTTAGGAACATTTCTGAGTGCAGCGGTTATTAATAATTATATTATGTATTTGAAGGTACAAACATTGAGTATGTAATACATATTTCATTTAAAAATTACTATTATAATAATGCAAAAGCTCGATCTAACGCACAGGGTCCGCCTGATCATACCTTCGAGCCGGGAGGAGCGCCATCTTGTGGCTTTACGAGACACATAGGTACATCAGGAATTATAGTTTGAACATAAGGAATATAATACAATACGTCAATGTGATCACGCGAATGTTTTTATGGATTGAATTACGTACTTTCGAATTGTGACGTCACAACATGGCGCTAAGCCGATCCCATCGCTCATCTTATCTCTATTTATATAATAACTATCTTCTAAATACGTAAGATTTGTTCTATTTATAAATAAATGTTATTAATCTCCAGTGGCGTAGCTATGTGTGCGGTGTGCGGTGTAGCTATGTGTGCGGTGTGCGGTGTAGCTATGTGTGCGGTGTGCGGTGTAGCTTTGCGCCTTTAAAGTATCTATGTATACAGGGTTATTAGTAAGTATACTAGCAAGCCGTCGAGGGCTACTTCTATGGACCTTAACAAACAATATTTGTTCACAGACTTTTGGAAATTCGAACATTTTTTTTTGATTTTTTTTAGGTTAGGTTTCCCTGAAAATTATCTGTTCCAAACACGGAGAGGTTATTAATTTTAGAATTTTACTTATTTTTTAAGTTTTATCTACTCTTCTTAGTCTGATTGTTCTTTGTTTTAAAAAATCAGCTGTTTTTCGAAAAAAAAGCTGTTTGTTACAGACGCAGGTGCACAGACGCCCTCAACAACTTGCTAGTATAATTATCCTGTATTTATTGAACTTTGATTATCTGAAAAAAAAACCTGATAAATCTGAAGTCGAGCCCCTCAGTAACTAGCTACGCCATTGATTATCGCTAAGTATAGAGCAAGAATGTAACTTCGCTCGCTCTATACAGGTCTACCTATTACAATAACGTTGTTGATGTTTGCTGACGATTGTATCAAGTATCAAGTCAAGTATGTTGTACAAGTCAAGTCAAGTCAATGCTGTGCACGCGACTATTTCAATAAACGTACATTTTATATACATTGTGTTAGTTTATTTTGTGTAACGGTTGAACTTGTTCGATTTGATTTAGTCACAATACAGTTCTAAATTAATTCCTTATAAAAGTTATTTTCAACAAAGTTCTCGTCCCATATTGGCACCTATACAATACCAACGTAACACGCGTATAGATAGATGATATTCAGTTACCTATTAGAACGCAGTCCGTGTGATGCGGCCGCTCTATAACGTACGACATACCTACCACCTAGTTGCCTACGAGCTAGGTAGGTATATATCCTTACTGATGTTATTGTTACAATTCCGTGTTGTACGTGTGATGTGTCGGTATCTAGGGGTACTGCAGGGCAAGCATGGGCCGATGTTCACCCGTTATGTCCTCTGTCAAGGGAAAAAATATTTTGTCTTGTTAAGCACGGCACGGCAAAAGGGGAAAGGATAGTATATTCCCATTTGACTTAACACGTGGACATCTATTCCCCGCCTACCTATAGCATGGGGACTTATGGCAGACAATAGAGTAATATTAAGTCAAATGACATTGACAAGAATCATGAGCACAGATGTATAAAAAAACGAATTTATTAGGTTGATTTGCGACGACATTCTATTTACGGTCGGCTGCATAATTGCAGACCCACCGTAGAGCTCCAAAATGGCTGTTATAAGAATGTTTTTAAACAAGCAAGATTCTAGACACCTACTTTAGGTGAAGTTTAAAGTCTTCTAACTCATCAATTAATCAAACAAAAATTATTAGAATGCAAACATTCCAATAATAGTAATTTTAGAACTCTACCGAGAGCTGCAATTATACAGCCGACTGTACCTACTCTGTGGTTTTCTTATAATGGCAATAATTACGGGGATAAGTGTTTCTCCCGTTTTGTCTACCGTGGATAGCTTGCGCCCATGCTCGGGAGGTGGACAAAACTGACAGGGTGAATGACTATTTTATCCTTTTCCTGTGGATAAAATGTCTCCGGCCATGCTTGCCCTGCTGAAGCCTGAAACGTAACTGCGACTCTGATCTGAATGAAAGTCATGCTATAGAATATACATATAGAGCGCTATATATAGGCCTTTCGTTTTATTTATTGACGTGATAACGTCTAATAAATTGATGGAACACCTGCATTCACAAAAAAGTGTCACGGTAATATTGTGTGACGTTATGCGTCATGGTAATATGATCAGACGCGTCATAGTAACTTAGGAAATAGAGTATTTAATGATAATATCGCTCACCTGGGCTCGTCTTATGGTGACGAGTGACGAATAGAAATACATATAACGGAAAAAAAAAATAAAGTAATAACAAAAAAAACTCAATTTTTCATAGTTTTCTTATGACGTTATCATGTAAAATTTTCGTTCGTAAACCGACTTTACAGACAACCATTTGTGTTTTATATCTAACTAGACAACGGATAGAATGTATATATCTAATATACGATATTAATTGCTTTTATTTATATTAAAACTTACCAACCAATTACTTTATCTAAAGACGACAAATCATACCTACATATTATTATTATCTATCTATACTAATATTATAAAGAGGTAACGTTGGTAACAAGTATGTTTGTATGTATGTTTGTATGTATGTTTGTATGTATACATGTTGGGGGTAATCTCCGATCACTGTACCGTACTGCTACAATTGTTATTAATACATTTAGTTTAAGCATTATTTAAGTTCAAAGTCTTTCAAGTAAAGCAGAACTTTAAAACCAAATGATTGAATTGATAACGTTCTAATATAGGAATATAAGAACTAGAGTAGAGTATCTAGAAGTGTCTACCCTAGGTAGGTACATATTCCGTACTTCAGTCTTGAATAATAAATATCGAGACAGTAAAATCAAGTAGCTAGGTAGGTAGGTGTAGTTGAATATCGTCATAATCCACGACGATTAGTTTCGCCTCTCCCAGCAGTAGGTACGTAGGTACGTACAATGTACATACCTAGATAAGAGAATGGTTGATTAGATTGTCCTCTCGCCTCTCCTTATATAAAATCTCACTCGAGTCGAGTTCATCGTCGTCTTTACTTCATTTATTATGTTAATTATCAGCTCCGAGACAAAACGTCTTATATTTTTTGTTCGACTAATTTACTACTGTTGGAAAACTCAGCTTAATAATACTTAGTTAGTCTGTTAAAGTAGCTAACTGACACTGTCAATATTATATCTTTAAAGATGCTATTATTTGTTGTACGTAAACGACGTGTTATTTTATACTTTGAATGCTATCCGTTAAATGTATGCCATCAAAAACATAACTCGTAAAAAAACCAAGTCTCACAACTCAGTTCTTCTACCGTAAAAAGTTGTAAGATCCATGCAATACCAAGTCGGCTAATCTTTTGTTAGTCTTATGGTGACCATATCAATATTAAAACCTTTTGTTCTAAATAAATAGATTGACTTAGCACAATATGCTTATTTCACAAGTACCTAATACATATTATATTTAATTAGATACATCTTATCTAAGTTATTAAGCTAGATGCTCTAAGTATCTTATTAAGATACTTAGAGCATCTCATTCTTTTGGTAAATATCCTATTTTAAGAGCATCTACATCTATTATTCCATTATTATCTTTACTAATATTATAAAGCTCAAAATGTACCTACTCATTATTATTGTAGATTGTATCTGAGTATAAAGTACAATAATATAAACCCGAGCGGGTAAATATATCTGTACTCTGTAGACTTGCGGCCGTACTTGGTGTGTACACTGTACAGTGTACTGGTACCGACTGTACCTAGATACTGGAAGGTAGTTCAATAAATACACGGCTTGTACCACTCATACATCAAATAATAAATATTAAATACGAGACGCGTGCGAGAGGCGTGTGGCGTGTGGCGTATGGCGCGGTCGCGTCCTACCACACCTAGCCGGGGCACTCTCGCGGATTAGGTAGGTACATCTCATACACCTTCACCCTATCTATTTTCTTCTTGCACTGAATAAAGATGCCCTATTTATTTGTTTTGGTACATACCTAGTTATAGATACGTAGAGATACGACTTGGAGAGTAAGAAAGAAAATAAACGCTATTTCTTATTATTATTGTTATACTTTTTTTGCTATTAATTATGGCTTCGTACGGCTTGTGCATTTAGCCAGTGTCAAGTTATATTTTGCATCGAATTATGACCCGATTTTTCATAAATCGGGCCTAAAGTGTTTCAAAATAGTCATAGTCCATCAAGTCAGGGGCTATAGTAAAGCGGTGGCAAGTTTACCATAACCTTAATAGGATATTTGGAAGCAACGAGAAAACTTCATGTTTGACACTGATTTTTACTTTCACTACACTTGTGCACTTTCACAGAACTAAATTGAATAACATTCCACCAGAATTATACAATTCAACTCGGGTTACATCTAAGTTTCATGAAAATAAAACTGCAGCACGACATGTTGTTAACTCGTTCCCGCCAAAACTCTATTATACTTTTATTATGCTGACTTTACTGGAAAGGGAACTGTCCACAAAAAGTGTAATGCTCGTTTCTCAACCATAGTG
Source organism: Idaea straminata (assembly GCA_951213275.1). NCBI lineage: Eukaryota > Metazoa > Arthropoda > Insecta > Lepidoptera > Geometridae > Idaea > Idaea straminata. The sequence continues at coordinate 223,460 of OX577852.1, forward strand.
AGATACGAGCATAATTTTTTTTGTTAAAATTTTATGTGTCACCAATCACCGGAAGAAATAAAATAAAAATTAGTCGAGAGACACGGCTTCTTTTTGCATTTTGTCAATGTATAAACGAAGTAGTTAGATAAATTCATCTATTACAGGACTATTATCTATTCTGTCTGAGATTGATACGAAAACCTGTTTATCTTTTAAAAAGCTTTTATTGTACCTAAATTTTAAAAACTTGAAATTTTATTGATCTAAACAATATTGCAATACGTTCAAATTACAAAAAAAATCATGACATTGTGTGTTAGTGTACCTAAATGAGATCGATATTTATAGTGTAGTAGATATGATGGGTTGCATGGAACTTTGTCATGTCCGAGTTCATTTTTCTTAAGTTTAAACATTTTAAACTATTATATGACTGTACAATCTATGGTGGCTGGGGAGAGGCTGGCGGCGTGCGGCGCGCGGCGATGTTTGTATTGCAGATCACTCACGGCACCAACGAAGTTTGTTGCTGTTTGTGCATATCATAGTCTTCGTCGTCGTCGGTCGTATGTGTGTCTCTCCGTGTGTACACTTGTACAATCTATACTTACGTTACTGACTGCTTACAGACACATTCTATGATCACAAGTTGTTTACATAAACTGGAGCCCAACCGCGCTTATTGCGTCGGCTTCAAGCTGACGTCGATATCCCAACCCGCGCTTCACACTGGGCGGAATTTTGAGCCTGCCTTTCATAAAAATTTTGAAAAATTAGGTTGTTTTTTGTGTGTTTTAAGTATGCAGGATTTTTGGGAACATCACACCATTCAAAAATAAGTGATTCCGGTATTTATTAAAAAAAAAAACAACAAAATCATATTTTGTAGTGTTTTTAAAAAACATAGCCAGAATTACTTATTTTTTAATGTTTTGATGTCCCCGACAATCTTGCATACTTAAAACACACGAAAAAAACAACCTAATTTTTCAAAAATCCAATGTAAGGCGTGCTCAAAATTCCGCCCAGTGTGGGGCGCGGTTCAGCATAAGCCGACGCGTTGGCTTGAAGTCGACGCACTTATCGCGGTAGGGCCCCTGACATATAGGTATGCTTATACTTATTTAAAAGCTAAATTCTCAAGATAGAAAACATAAGACCTACCTTATTTGAAGATAATATTATAAGTAAAAACAGATTTAAACATTAGAACAGTATCTCGGAAGCTCATAAACATAAACAAACTGACTACACTTAAGCATTTATAATATAGTAAGATTAGTGGAATAGTTGGATATGTGTGTGTGTGTACAGTAGAGTAGAGTAGAGTAGAGTAGAGTAGAGTAGAGTAGAGTAGAGTATGAATGAAATGGCAACATAAAGTTTGCATAAACAAAGCCGTTCGTACTTGGACCTCGTAAAAACAATACATTCTAGGGGTTCTCATTGTAAACGAGCAAAGTTTTTCTATTTCCTGCATCTCGAGACGGCCCCCTCGACCCCTGGGGACCCTCGCGAGGTGATGATGGATCGCTGCTTCCTCGCACCTCGTAGCTGTGCGAGGGTTCCTTCTGAACCAAACTTTTAGATAAATTATTACGTTAAAATTGTATGCGTTTAAATATGGACTCCTGGTACTTTATCCCATTGTTTACGGTTACTTTGCTTATTGAACGATCACGATGTCGGATGTATGATAAGAGCTTCTTATTGTTTATGATCGCCTGGTACATCAGAACATATTATTACTAAACTAACCGCGCCACGTGATTTCACCCGATCCCGTTGAAAAAGTAACCCATGTTACTGCCAACAATTTTAATGTATCCAATTGATAATTTCCAGTGTCATTTGTACATTACCTACTACGAACAACGTGCATATTTTTAGTGAGTAGGTACAACTGAAAAACCCATACTAAGATTACAATACCTATCGTTGTACCTTTTATATAAAAACGCAGAAATACGTGAGTAGGTACTTAATGTAATTTCATTTGTTACTTTAAAAGAAAGCATACAATGACAACGAAATTGTTTGTATCGTATAATAGCAAAAACAGGCCAATTCAATTTCCACCCTAATATCTATACCTACGTACATACATACTCTACCTAAGTTACGTATATTTACCTACATTTACACGGTGAATTTTTTAAATGAACCTTCCGGGCCGTTTTCTTAACTTTAAGAGCTAGCGAAAAATTCTGAATGTTGCATTTTTTATCAAAATCGGACACGGAACTCCGTGTCCGATTTTGATAAAAAATGCAAGTGCATCATTAGATTTCTGGAAAAGATGTAACCCTAACTTAGAATCGAACCTGTTTTTGCAAAAAAATACTTAACTTATATTTTTGTATCAATAGATAGTGTTGCTGATAGACATACAATTCCTGGAAAGAAACTTAGTATGACAAATCAAAGGAAATAGCAAATTTTCGTAGTTACCTGCAATTTTCTGCAGATAACTACAAAATCAAAGCCAACAACGTGTCCTGTAGTGCAACTTATATATTAGGTATATATATGACGGGTCTGGCCGAAAGATTGGGCTCCGTGGGCGCGCATCATCATTATCTCCCATTGTGGGTAGTCTCGAGCAAGCGTACAAATGAAACGACGTGAGATAACTAGTAGGTACAGGTTTATTACGATAATCAATACAGAGTTGAACAGACACGTCCGCTCGGCTCGGCTGCGATCGTAAGAATGCCGATCTGCTACGGCCGCGTCCAAGCGTGAGCGCGTGACTCACACTTGCGTTCAGTTGTCGGGTTTGATTCTCCGACACGGCCATCTCTGATGTTTCACACGTCCTCGTGTGGACAACCTGTAATGTAGTTAGATCCCAGTACTTGTGTTCGGCTATTCTGACTACTTAGAGTAGGTACATTCAGGGACTATTTGCTATGTAGAGTAAAATTCTCAACTCAAAGGCTGCTATAGCAATCATTACTTTTAATGGATAAAACAATGGAACGAATCATATTCGAACAAAACATCATTACAAAGAGATTTTTCTGTGACAATCATCTTTCATTACTAAAACGTAGCAATTTAAATCTCAGATCAGTTACAATCATAATCATTAGCTCCGCAGCAACAGCTCATCTCATTTCCGCACCAACGGAGACGAGGGTTAACTTCATAACATGCCGTCGCACCAACGACTCATCTTGTTTCCGCATCCACGAAAACAAGGATAACCATGAAAGCATGCCGTCGCACCAACGACTCATCTTATTTTCGCCACAACGAAAATAAGGATAACACAAACGAATCTTATCTTACTCTAAGGCGCTACAACGCCCATTCTCTACATCTGAATCATCATCTGACTTGTCTACTGGACCTTCTGGGTTTGGTACCCTTCTAACTCTATCGTGTGGGTACTTGTACGTTCTCTTTGAATTTAATGACTTGAGGAGGTATCTGTCATTCTCCAAAACCTCTATAATTCTAAAGGGTCCCTTAAACTTAGGGTCTAACTTAGTTTGGTTCCTTTCCTCATTTTCAATGAGAACATAGTCACCCACATTGAAACGATTAAAATTAGCCTTATTTTTATCAAACCTAGTTTTATCGTACACTGCAGATCGCCTAATATTCTGGGCTGCATGCTCCCGTATCGCATCAAGATCAACATCATGAACTTCATCAGCTATCGTCATTAACCCTAGAGGTCGCCCTACCTTACCGATCATTAATTCTAATGGGCTAGCTTTCGTGACCCGATTTACAGTGGAGTTCATTGCTAGTTGTACCTCACCCAGCGCATCCTGCCAAGAACGATCTTTACTCGACTCAACGGCCGTTAACATGCTCTTTAATGTGCTCATCACTCGCTCTACCTGCCCATTGGCACCAGTAGCGGATTTAGGCTTAGGCCCGTGAGGCCCGGGCCTAGGGCGGCAAATTTTGAGGGGCGCCAAAATTTTGAAGACGACTAAAATTAAAAGTCGATTGGGTTTTCTGTAAACTGTAAGACCAAATTTTAAAGTTTATTTTATTGCGCTCTTACTATCTAAACATAGTACCATTTTGAGGGTAGAATTTCTTTGTTAAAGTAATTAATCAGGCAATTACTAAAATCTGAAATATCTAACAAAAAGATTTTAAAAAACTTTTTTTTAATGCTAGCATATTATTTATTTACGAAATTAGTTTTATTTTTTCAAATTTTTCATTCAAAATTTAATTGTAACATTTGTTTGCTTTTTATTATAACACAAAACATTAATTCACCATGATAAATTATGCGAATGTCAGTTGATTCAGACAATACATTTCTAATTTTTCAATTTTTTGTAAAAAAATTATAGTTTTACTTAATGTGAAGGCCTCAACGATCAGCATGCTTGATCAGTTTTAAAAGGTCAGTCTTACGACAACGCAAGTAATATGTCTGGTATATATTCAGGTGTTCAGGCACGAATTAAAATACTTAATCCTTTAGCTGATTATGCTCCCTGTGCTGCACATTCATTGAATTTAGTAGGAACTTGCGCAGCTGAATCAATCCCTGAAGCAGTTGATTTTTTTTCTACTGTGCAAGAATTATATAATTTTTTCACGATTTCTACACATCGCTGGGAGATTTTGATTCAGCGGACAAATCATAGTCTCAAAAGTCTTTCTAAGACTTGTTGGTCTGCTCGACATGATGCATGCTATGCATTAGAAAAAGAATGGTCTGGTATACTTAATGCATTGAATTTTATTGCAACTAGTACAGATGAAAAACCAAATACCCGTTCTGAAGCTATTGGACTGCAAAATAAGTTAAGACGTTTAGAAACAGCGATTCTAGTCATTGTTTGGAACACAATTTTAGAACGTTTTAATGCTGTTAGTAAGAAACTTCAACAATCGCAAATTGATTTATCAACCGTTGTCGAACTTTATGATTCACTTGCTTTGTTTCTTCAAGATATGAGAAATAAACAATTTTCCCACTATGAAGAAAAAGCAAAATTGCTTTCAGGAGTTGAAACTTATTACGCACATGATACTCGACGTAAAAAAATTCGAAAGCTCCAATCAGATGAGTCAAGAGTAAATGACAGGGAACCTTACTCTGGCCATGAAAATTTTCGTACCAATATTTATTACCGCATTCTTGATATTTTAAGTGTAGAACTAACTAAACGTTAAGAAGTGTACAAACAGCTTCACGATAATTTCTGTTTCTTCGATAATTTACCTGACATTAATATAAATAAATTAACGGAGCTAACAGCAAAGACAGTCGCAAAGTATTCGGACGACTTAGAAGAAGCATTAAGTAATGAGTGCATTCATCTGCAGTGTTACTTAAAACAACTATTAGGTACGGATGAAGATACACGTTCTGCATCAAATATAAGTGCATTTTTACATTCACGTGAACTCTACGATATCTATCCAAATATAGATATTGCGTTGCGTATATATCTAAGTATTCCTGCAACGAATTGTTCTGGAGAAAGATCATTTTCCACCCTGAAAAGAGTGAAAAATTATTTGCGTGCAAGTATGAAGCAAGACAGACTCAATGCACTTGCATTACTAACCATTGAAGCACAATTGGTTCAAGAAATTAAGTATGAGGAGGTCATTGATATTTTCGCACGGACGAAAGCAAGAAAAAAATTTATTATATGATTAATCAGATAAAAATAATTTATATTTTAATTACAAACAATTTATTATTAATTCTATATTTAATTGTTATGTTAAATAAATAAATGTTTAATTTATACCTGAATTAGATTTCTTATTATTATTGTTATTATTTTCATTATTTTATACCCCACACACACACACATATATATATACTGTTACGAAAGAAAAAGGGCGCCATATCGTCTCGGGCCTAGGGCGCCCTCAAACCTAAATCCGCTACTGATTGGCACGACTGCCGCCTGTTGCGATAAGATGCAAGTCAATGTTTCGACTTTTGCAATAGTCAGCGAATTCTTTACTAGCGAAACATCGGCCCTGGTCAGCAATTACACGAGTGGGTGAACCAAATAAAACAATGCTAGATTCTAGAGCCCTAATGCTGCTCTTGCTATCGATGTTCAAGGAGTGAGAAAGCAATGTAAACTTCGTGAAGGCATCTATCAAGACGAAAACATACTCCTTGACATCGTTCTTGCCACTAAGTTTCCCTGATGCATCGATGTGAACCGTGTGCCATGGAATACTTGCTTTGGGAATCGGGTGTAACTCTGCTTGAACTCTACCTGTACTTGGCTTCGAAATCCTACAAGTGATACAATTCTCAACGAATTTCCTAACAAACTTAGACATCCCTTCAAACCAGTAATGCTCGTAGGTCTTTTCGAGCGTTTTCTCCCATCCCAAATGCATGACGGACTCATGAACATTGTTCACAACTGACCATCTAAATGCACGAGGAACTATGGGCAAGCAACGATTTCTATTATTTCTCTGTACCTTGCGATAGAGAATACCTGACCTGATCTCATACGTCTTTCTGATATCTTCAGACAACACTTCATTCTGAAGATCCGACAGAATCTTTTGAATTTCCGGATCTCTCTCTTGCTCTACCTGAAGCCAATTACTAGAAAGCTCGGCTATATCGACACGTTTTTGATCTACGCGTATTGAGTTACTTGAAGGAGAGGTTAGTGGTGGGTTACGAGAAAGACAATCAACATGTTTCATCCTAGATCCTTCTCTATAGACAATATCGAAGTCGAATGACTGAAGGTAAGCCCACCATCTATGCACCCGCGGAGAGAGCTCTATCTTACTCTTGGTGGCCCTGACAGAATTGCAGTCTGTGACGATGGTGAATTTGCGACCCTGTAGATAGTGTCTGAAATTCTTGACTGCGTTGACGACTGCCAAGGTCTCCAATTCGTAGGAGTGATACCTAGATTCGGTAGGGGATGTGCGACGACTGTAATTGGCAACTGGATGTTGCTTTCCGTCAAGTTTTTGAATAAACACAGCCCCATACCCTTCTGCGCTCGCATCCGTGTGAATTTCTATAGGCAGGTTCGGGTCAAAGATTCGTAGCACAGGCTGTGAAGTCAGACGAGTAATGATTTCCTGCCTGATCTGCTCATGAGCGGGCTGCCATTTGATTTCACAGCCCTTACCACTGGTTAATTTAAATAAAGGAGCCATAATTTTAGAAAAACCGTTAATGAATTGTCGAAAATAAGAAGCTAAACCTATGAATTGTCTAAGCTGAGTGACGGAAGTTGGAGGTGGGAGTCGGGTCAAGGCCTCTATCTTTTTGGGATTTGGCATGACTCTACCATCCTCTACAATGAATCCTAAGTATTCGACTCGACGCTTTAAGAATGCACACTTTTTTAGATTTAAGGAAAATCCTGCCTTGGTCATTACCTCCAGAACAATACGAAGGCGCTCTATCGCCTGCTCTACATCTGACGCAAGAATCAGTAGGTCATCGACGTAAGCCACAACGAAAGAATGACCTAGCTCTCCTAGAGCTCGCATGACGGCTCGTTGATAAACAGAAGTAGCGTTCTTTAAACCAAACGGCATGGTCAAATATTCCCATTGGCCGTCGGGCGTAATGAACGCAGTCTTCTCTACCGAGGATGACTCACAGGGAATTTGATGGTAGCCACTAATTGCGTCTAAACAGGTAAACCATTTTGCCCCACCTAGTCTAGCAATTTGGTCCTCGATCAACGGAAGTGGATATCTATCGGCTACGGTGTTCTCATTAAGTTCCCTATAGTCAACGCACATACGGTCTGAACCATCCTTCTTTTTCACCAATAGCACAGGACTGGAAAACGGAGAACTACTGGGCCTAATGACTCCTGCTTCTAATAGTTCATTGACCTTTTCACGAACAACTTGCCGCTCGGTCGCACCGAGGCGATAAGGACGACGCTGAACTGTTTTCGTAGGATCAATTAAGCGAATTTCAAGCTGACCAGTATTTACACGAGATGTAGCTATACCCCGGGAAAATGATGTCGAAAATTCTTTCAGAACTGCGATTAATTGCGACCTATAATTTGCGGGCACATCGGTATCTATGCAGTCAAAGTCTAAAACTTCATTATCACGAGATTTCCCGCACATTAGAATACTTTTAGGACGAGACAAAACAACACTATCGGACGACACGCTAACATTAAAACCCTGAGACAGAATTTCTCTACCAACAAAAATATCCTCGCTCATAAAATTATCGGGCACCACGTGAAATAGAATTTCCAAATTGAACTCACCAATAGATACTCTAGATAAAATTTGAAGTGTACTGTACACACTATGCTGACCTATCCCCGTTAATTTTACAACATTATTTAATCGCTTCCCAGAAAACTTATTACCGATACTTTCTTTGATAAGGGAACATTCAGCACCAGAATCAAAACAAAACAGATACGACTCACTATTATTGCTAAGTTGACCACGTGGACTGCTCACGCTGCACACGTTGACCTGGCGCTCACGTTCCGCCGCGGCCGACGGTACCGCTGCACTCGTCCCCGGCGTCGTCGTCCTTCCGCCGCCGCCGCTGTTGGCGCCTGGCTTGTTGGTACACTTCGAAGAAAAGTGGCCCATCCCGCCACACCGGAAGCAAACGACTCGTGATTGCTGGTTACTGGTGGTGGACAATGACGTCATCGCCATCGGTCTCCTATCCTTAGAACGACAGTCTTGCGCACGATGGCCCACCTTGCCGCACTGGAAACACCTTGCAGGCGGTCCCGTCTTGATTCGTTTCGAATCCGTGCGCATCTCATCTACTGTTTGTGGTATTTTCCTCTTCATAAACGTAGTAGCTTGCAATTCGCGCTGTAGCTTGTCTCTCGACGTGATCTCAGTCGTAAAAGCCAAACGTTGTAAGCGCTTATCAAATTGCGTGAGATGTGCCAACACAGTCGATACCACGATCTCTTCTTTGCTCATGTTTTGCCATTTGGAAGTTAAAGTTGTAATCAATCTTGCAGCATAAACAGACAGGCACTCGCTTTCTCTCGGTTTGCTACCGTGTAAATTAATGAGGGTAGCTGCCGAAGTTTCCACGGTGTCGTACCTGGCAGTAAACAATTCACGAAACTGTGACCACTGCATACCGGGAAAGGAAACATGTGACAGCCATTGTGAAGCACTTCCCTTTAATGCACCGCTGAGCGCTATTATTAGCGGCCCTCCTTGTAACGGGTTTTCACCAAAACAGAGGTTAACCGTGTTGCACCAAGCTCGTGCGTCAGCATCGGGTTTTTCGGGATCGAATTCGGGTAGTTTGATATTACCATTGTTTGTACTCGACGGTTGTTTGATTGCTTCAATCAGGCTCAGCATACTGTTGTTTTGAAGTTCGAACATTTTTCGCAACAGATCTTCATTAGTTTGCGGGGGTTGTAAATGTTCGGTTTCTTGCTGCTGTGCTCGAGGTGATCCCAATTCTGATGACGGGTCTGGCCGAAAGATTGGGCTCCGTGGGCGCGCATCATCATTATCTCCCATTGTGGGTAGTCTCGAGCAAGCGTACAAATGAAACGACGTGAGATAACTAGTAGGTACAGGTTTATTACGATAATCAATACAGAGTTGAACAGACACGTCCGCTCGGCTCGGCTGCGATCGTAAGAATGCCGATCTGCTACGGCCGCGTCCAAGCGTGAGCGCGTGACTCACACTTGCGTTCAGTTGTCGGGTTTGATTCTCCGACATATATATATAGCAAACGTTGCTATCACGTTTGAGTAAACGCGGGAGTTGTATGGAAAGGTGAAGCTTTCCATACAATTGAAGAGGGAGGTACGTCACTGTACTTTACATACAATTTTCGTATTTACTTTAACGTGATTGTAGCGTTTTGTACAGGTAACAAAATACTTGGTACAAAATTTTAGTACTTTGTACTTCTTGTAGTAGATTATTGAAAGTCTTCGGCCGCGGGGAGGTGGGGCGAGGGCGAGGGGGAGGGGGAGGTCCTGCAACGCTCGCGAAAGTAAACAGTTTATGTAAAACCGAGGTATTGAATAAAGAGAAGGGTTTATTGTGTGTCGCAGTCATAGCCCCGTCGTCTCTCGGCCGCCGCCCGCGCCGTCCGGCCCGCTCTCACACCGCTACCTTCTATACTCTATCTGCAGGAATACACGGTCCGAGTGTTTACTTACGTTACATACACCATCCTTGGGATGCTGCTCCACTTTCAAGGTGAAATTGACGTCAGGGAAATACTCTGTAGTCCAATAATCTAGGATTACTGAAGCATTCTCTGTTTTGTGATGTTTACTGAATGATTTACTATGGATTTATTTCTTTCGAAGATATTTGAAGTGTGAAAATGTTAATAATTAGCAGTCTCAGCAGCGGTAACAGTACAAAATGAAGTAAAGAAAATATATAGCAGTCTCGAAGCAAGATATCTACGAAATGCTACGAGGCGGCTGGCGAGTTTTTGGTGTCGTTTAACTTTTGGCCGAAGGGCTTTTGGTGTTCTGTTACTTTCGAGGACAAATACCCCCAAAATGACATAGCCCTATAACATTGACTTAATTTTTTAAATTTATTTTATTTAGGTATATCTATGAATTTGTATTATTATTCTGTTCTATTAATGTCTTATGAATCTATCTAAGTAGGTACTATTTGTCTATCTGTCTAAAGGTACACGTATTTTGATGTAATGCGTTTAATGTTTCGGTGTGACATGAACCCGCTACCCGCTACCGAGTAGCAAATATGATGCGATAACGTCGCGATGTCGGCATTATACACACGTTTTGTTATCCTAGTTCATAGAACTCGTCTCTAACGGGGAGGGGGTAGTCTAGCCCCGAGTCGAGCGGATCATCGAAGAATATCAATCATCCTCACTCGATGCGATATATTTGCCTATTCCACGCTTGTTATGAATATCTAATGTATATTGTGAACTTTTGTTGTGTCCGTCTTTTAGGAATGTGTCAGTAAAGGGGTAGCGAGGGACACATTCATATAATAACACATCAGTAAATAAGTACGCTCCAACAACTACGCCTCAGGTCAATGAACTACAATATATTACGTACCGATTCACTACCTCCGGTGACAATTTGTAAAGGTGAAACATGAAAGTTAATTTAAAGCAATGCTGTTTCGAGATGGAGAGCAATTTGTGACCGATTTCGTAGAGTAATCGTGTTAATTGGTGAGCCGACGGCGGACGTCGCTCGCTTTGCTTTTTGTGAATTAAACAACCGCTCGCCGCTCGCCGCTCGCTCGCCTCGTACTCGGTCTCATTCAACTATGAATTACGTGTTAGTATTTACGTGTTTTCTCTCTAACTACAATTGGATAGACACTTCTATTTCTTGTATTTTATAGTTAGCTATAGAAAGATTATTCCGACAAGTATTTTTTACATTAACTGTGACATCGTTCTTGCATCTCAAACCGACGACGCGACGCGTACTTTGTTTGTGTTACGCTTTACGACGATAAGATATGTTACGAATGTCAGATTATCACCTAACCAATTATAATGTCTACACGCACACATTTGTAGCATATTTATACATTTCTGTATTACATCAAAAGCTCGCGTCGTTTCTAGGGATATTTACTTACCTACTAGGTACTCTACTAGCTCTGGGACCGATACTTGTCTACCGAAAAAAAAAAACATTTTCACTGCTTTCTAACCTGATTCCATGCCAATTGTTGATTGGTTACCATAGTAGATCTCTACCGCCGCGCCGCCGGGTCACCAATTACCCTATCTTTTATAGTAATTAGTGTAAAGAATCTCATCATTATAGTACAAAGTGTCGTTTGTCTCCCCCTCCCCCCCCCCGCCTGTCCATCGCCAGCGAGAGGAGAGGAAGCGATGTCCCGCTCGACGCGCCGCGCGACGTGAACAATTAGCATTTAGATTAAACAAATAAACGGTATCGCAGCGTGACCTGACTGAAAGTATTATCCTCATTGTTTATTATCTAATCGGTTTATTTATTGCGTTGGTCTACTGCCGTCTGCTATCGCAGGGACGTATCTACTCTCGATTGAGGATCTCGAGGACTGCGTGACGTGAGTGTCGTGACGTACCGCAGAGCGAGGACACTGTGACGTGACACGTTTTATATTATGTTTACAATGTTGCGTGTGATGCAAACGGGATCATTGGTAAATGTTACAAATGTTTATCAAAACCTCATTGATTGAAGCCTTCATCGAACAAAATGCGACCACGCGTTGACGCGCACTCTACAACGTCTAGCTAGAGGCTAGACGAACGCTAGGACCGCGTCCTGTGTGACTAAGCCTTAGATCACTAACTTCATCTCACTTCGTCTATCTATGACGCAGAGAGTTTTCAAAATGAGCAGAGTTTAAATATTCATACAATAATCTTAAATTCTAAGGCAGACAAAAACAAAATATTACTTAAAAGTCAAGTGATATGTAATCAAGATGTGATCAAGACTTATTTTAAGAATGTGAGAGTTATACTTTGATCTGAAAAGTCCATGTATTTGTAGGCAATTAAATAATTATTAATTCCATTCGGTGTTGTACTACAACAAGTACAACACCTAATGGAACGAATGGTGTCACAATGAATTGGAGACTGAAATATAATACAACATTATATAAGAAGAACATGAAACTAGTGAAGCACAAATGGCGAGGCGAGAGCGCTGGCTTATTTAGCTTAGGTCCTATCTAAGATATTTCATATTACTCGAGTTAGAGATTATATTTCTACTTTTATTATGATTTTAAAGTAAAGTAATAATAAAATGAAATAAAATTTCAAAGTCGGGTAACTATATTCGTATAACGAATAACTCGTTAGGCTTATCGATTCTAAGTCTATGCTCAGAACTCTTCTACTTTTAAACTAATATGTATTTCTATTCAGGGGTTTCATGGAGTTTTTGGTGAGATCGTAGTTAAAACATAGTCATTTAGGTTTTGTCTTGGCTAATGAGGCAAGATTAAATTAAAGTGCGTACTACTATACGATATTTCGTGGTGAAAGCTCCAAGACACAGTTCGGGTAATGTAAGGCATCTTTGTTACCTTCACTTGGGGAGTGAGTCTACCAGGATTCCCTAGCCCTATCTCCTAAGGTATCCCAGTGCACTTATTGGTTGACCAGAAGCCCCAAACAGCCAAGGGGGCAGGACTGACATACATTTGGATCAGTTTAGGCTGCAATTGGTTCCAAATATTTGACCTTGACACTGGATATACAAAAAGCACTCGCAAAGACATTAATTAAAAAAAAGTTGAGGTGTTTTCTTTAATTCAGTGTAATTTAAATACCTTTACGTAAGTACTAAAAGTTGTTGTAGGTTCGTGTTCTAACAGTGTTCTAATGACTTTTGAAAGTCTTCTTACTTGAGATGAAAGTCAAGGCTTCATGAATATAAGAATATATTAACTGTAAACTACCAACTGTATTACACGGTTTTACCCATGTGAGATTCGATGCAATTGAAGTTTTGGGATAAAATGTCGCTCCAACATACATACATAGACACGGTGGCGCACCAGATATCTATAACATACCTTCACTTGATACCTTACATGGGTAAGCTTGACTTTCAATAACAGAACCTACATCTGGGTGAGGTGTTAACAAGTGAACAAATGTTATAGATTCACTCAAAACTCTAAATTACTTTATAAAATGTCATTTTATTCGTGTTTTATCGAAACTTACTTTTTTTTTATCTGAAAAAATATGACTCTTCCTGACATCTATTGGCGAACTACTAATACTATTTTTTGTGAGCAATAAAGTTATTCCAGCAGATGGCGCTGTTAAGTAATACGAAGTCAATGAGTGTTTGCTTTGAGGTTAGACTAAGTAAAAAAAAAAATACCGAGCAAAGCTCGGTCATCCAGGTACTGTGTGATAATATGACAAACATACAGTACATACCTTTTGCACGACCGATGTCCAAAATACGAAATGTCTTAACTAGAATTAATGTTCAATACGGATTTTGTCAACACACTGACAAGCTTCTGTTATAAGAATACGAGTAAGTTTCAGCTTCAGTGACACGAATTAAAGACGGCCGTCGTCATCGACGCGTCGTCGGCGTCGTGTGACCAGTCGCCCGACGCGTCGCCCGTGACCTGTGAGGTCATGTTTAATTAATGTTCTCCATCTTAATTGTGTTATTTTGAGAACCTAGTTGTTGTATTCATTAGTAGACATCGTTCTTAATTGTAATTTGTTTATAACATATAATAAGGTAGGCTGTATCAGGGATGTTGACATCATTCTAGTGAGTGTAGCTAATCCAACCTACGATTATTTTGCGGAGGTTATATTGAGATGTAGCTTTCCGTAACAAATTATAACGTAATATTTATTAGGTACATTTAGTTTTAACATTAAGTACCTAATTAGGATTTTTGGAAATAAAAAAATAATATCGATCGCGTTGTCATTCGAAGTTAGAACCATGAGAGTCCGTTATTAGGCATAGGTTACGATATTCATAAAAATATATTTGGTTATTTCAATCACAGGGGTGAATTGCTATTTCAGTCTGCGTAATAAGAACCTAATTCTAGAAGTTTTCAGAGATCTATTCTCACATAAACTATATTTACTCTAATGAAGAAATATTAGTACCATTTAGTGTCGAGTTTAATAAGAAAGAGGTGAGGTGTCCTCCATTCCATTCCATCCCACATGTCGTACGTAAGTACCTACACCCTAAGTAGGCTTGTTAAGCTCTCGACAAATAGTTGGCAATCAGTTACGTTTCACAATCTTGAGTGTTAATGTTGTCTAGGCTTTGAGGATTGCCTTTCATAAATATATATTAACTGTATTAGAACTATTACAATTTGTTTTTATTGCTATTTTATATTTCTGTATATGAGAGATAAGTGATGGCGAATTAAATTAAACGTAAGAGGAATACTCGAATAGAACCCATAATTTCTACGATACATTTCTAAAAAAGTTTTTATTTGAAACTAAAAGTCCAAAGGATCACTATTCTTGTATTTCATTGTAATTTATTTCCTTTATTTTATAACTTTTTATTATGATTACTTACTTAAGAGGTGCTCAAAACAATTTATAATATAATAATAATAATAGATAATGATTCGATATGTATTTCGATATTCCCACGAGATCGGGAGTTATGCGGGTAAAACCGCGGAGCGCTGCTAGTAATATTATAAATACGATAGTAGTAACTCTGTCCGTCGCTCTGTTTCTTTTTTCACGTCTGAACAGCAAAACTTTTATGATGAATTTTCGGATAAAAATAGATGGGACCTTAGAGAAAGATGTATAGGCTACATTATGTCCCGAATGCAGACTTATAGCGCGTTTGAAAGTATGGGACGCAGCTTGTTGTCGATGAAACTAAAAGTAAATGTACAATTAGGAACTTACCTACTAAGAAAATGCATTTATGTACATAGGTAGAGAAAATGTAACCATGCACCAGTAGGACGGACGGAGAGGGGAGGGGAGGGTAGGGTCGCCGCGGGCGGAGGGGGTCAAGCGAATAACGTCGCAAAGTGCAGATAAATTCGGTACAATTTATAGCCAACATATTTGATGAGTACGTATGTCTGTCAGTGTATGAAGCGACTACTGAGCGAACGCTTTTTGTCTGTCAGTGTATGAAGCGACTACTGAGCGAACGCTTTTTGTCTGTCAGTGTATGAAGCGACTACTGAGCGAACGCTTTTTGTCTGTCAGTGTATGAAGCGACTACTGAGCGAACGCTTTTTGTCTGTCAGTGTATGAAGCGACTACTGAGCGAACGCTTTTTGTCTGTCAGTGTATGAAGCGACTACTGAGCGAACGCTTTTTGTCTGTCAGTGTATGAAGCGACTACTGAGCGAACGCTTTTTGTCTGTCAGTGTATAAAGCGACTCCTGAGCGAACGCTTTTTATCTGTCAGTGTATGAAGCGACTCCTGAGCGAACGCTTTTTGTCTGTCAGTGTATGAAGCGACTACTGAGCGAACGCTTTTTGTCTGTCAGTGTATGAAGCGACTACTGAGCGAACGCTTTTTGTCTGTCAGTGTATGAAGCGACTACTGAGCGAACGCTTTTTGTCTGTCAGTGTATGAAGCGACTACTGAGCGAACGCTTTTTGTCTGTCAGTGTATGAAGCGACTACTGAGCGAACGCTTTTTGTCTGTCAGTGTATGAAGCGACTACTGAGCGAACGCTTTTTGTCTGTCAGTGTATGAAGCGACTCCTGAGCGAACGCTTTTTGTCTGTCAGTGTATAAAGCGACTACTAAGCGAACGCTTTTTGTCTGTCAGTGTATGAAGCGACTCCTGAGCGAACGCTTTTTGTCTGTCAGTGTATGAAGCGACTACTGAGCGAACGCTTTTTGTCTGTCAGTGTATGAAGCGACTCCTGAGCGAACGCTTTTTGTCTGTCAGTGTATGAAGCGACTACTGAGCGAACGCTTTTTGTCTGTCAGTGTATGAAGCGACTACTGAGCGAACGCTTTTTACACGGAATAATGGCGCAATACGTAATTTGATGAGGCGGAAACTGTTGTTTTTATATTATTATTTTAACGTTTCATGTGAGAATTGAAGAGAGTTAGCGTTTTACCTGATGCGTGGAGGTAATGCTTTGTATGTATGTTCTCGTTGGGATTAAACGGCTGAACCGATTATGATAAGTCACACTTATCGGTAGATTCGTAATGAGACGGCGCAAGATATATACGGTTCGCAAAGTCATTCCTTATTCGTATAGCAAGGGAATGGATGTCTGATGCGTCTGTCTTTCCTGACGTGTACAATTTAAAGGTAGTGACTAGTGAACGTGCTACAACTTTGACCGCATTCTCACTTACCGCCAGGTTAAGATAGCGGTCAAATAATAACAAGACACTAAAATGTTAGATTCAACATTTTTATAAGTATTGAAAGGGATTTACACAACCCGTCGCGCAATTAGTCTCCTATATGACCGACCGACGTATCCCGCTACAGTTAGTCCCCAAACATTTAACTTGAACAGCTCAGAGCTCGATTCACTAAAACTTTATCCTCTAGTGTATACTAAAGTAGTGAGGAGTGACGTCACACCACGTACACTTCACTACACTACGGCTGCGTTAAACTGTGCTTGTGTTTACGAGGCTATACGACGCGGTTCTCACGCGCTCAGGCGCTTCGTTAATACGACATGAGGGCTTTCTTGGTAGGTAAGTCAATTGATAGACAAGTACTGCGACAAAATGGGTCATTCAAAGATAAGTGAACGAAATAAAACATAGGCAAGTTACGGGGACTGCCGACAGAAGAAAACTGAAACGCGAATTGTTTAAATACTGTTATTTGCATTCAGTTTTGTACAATGCAAAAAGTATTTTGTTCCATTTTTTTAGATTAATGTGAAGATCTTCTCGTTTTTATTAATACTTATTTTATTACTAAATAATATGGTATAATAATAAAATACTTTTTATTACTTATCGTAAAGAGACATTTTGCGCAAGATACATTCTGCCAAATAGACGTTTTGTGAAAGTAATATTTTGCGACTGATTTAGACGTGGGCAGTAGCGTCATGATTAAAACTGAATCCCAGCGTATAGTGACTATTAGGAGTTGATATCATAGAGTAGGTAGGTACCTCTAGTGGTAAACGATACTGCCGCGTATTCATTATGTAAAGTAAACTGAGACTTCGTGTTTGTCTAACCCCCCTTCTCCCTTCGCTGCGCCTTCCTTTAACTTCGATGAGGGAATGGGAAAATAGTATTTAATTTAAGTATAAAGTGCACAAATTGTATAAATATACAATAAAAGTAAGTAAGTCCTAACTGAGTGATTGACCAACGCACAGATCAATCCAACAACGGCTCAGGCAACATATCGCAGGCATCCTTTAAGAAAGGATTTCGGTATTACTAGTATTTATGAAACTAAACTACGAATACGAACAATATTACATACATTTTACAATATTGTGACTCGTTGCAACTTTCTACGTTTGTGTTTTTATAAAAAAATAGTTAAGTACACAAATTAAAAACAACGAAAACTAAAAGAAAATCACAATACCTTAAAACAATAAACAAATACAATCACAATACCTTAAAACAATAAACAAATACAATCACAATACCTTAAAACAATAAACAAATACAAACAATAAAAAAAAATCTTAAAAACTACAATTAAAGCACTAATATACCGCACAAATTATGGTATAATTAGATACTTAAGGTAATTTCTTTATTTTTTACTATGTTGAAAAAGAAAAATATATTTGTATCAATTCGGGCTACATTATCCAAATGAACACAACTTAATAAATAGAGATTTGTTTCTGGGTTCGATGTTTATAAATACACAAACACGCACAAACATACATAAGTACACATAATAAACAAGTAATTAGAATGACTCAGTAGTCAGTACTAGGAAGTCCTACATAACAAGACTTGTACAAATTATACACGACGCAGTAACCGCTCAAGCGCAGACTTTACTTACCTACTTGCTGTTTCAATCGAAGTTCGTAGAGTTTTGATTTAATCCGCAGAATTTGATATCACATAAAAAAATCTCAATTCATTCCAAAAGTGTTCTCAATTCGACATGAAATAATTTATAAAATTATTTAATGTCTATAACATTTATTTCTGAAATAAAACATGCTAACTCTGTGACCTACATCTATGTGTATTTCTAAGAAAGTGAGTGTGTAAAGCAAAGTTCATCTAATTAAAATATACGAAATCTGAATTGTAATAATTGAACTCTTGTAAAATAAACAATGGGTATGTGTGAAGTTACCTACATTGTGATACCTAATGTATTCGGTCTCAAAGATCGGCGCTTCTGTCTGTGAGGCATCGGAGTAAATGGAGTGAACAATTACATGTTATCTGTAGGTTAGACATGTTGTTGTACACAAATCCCATCACTTGTGGTGTTCACAAACAAAATATTATTCAATACACACACACACACACGATCCGCACAATAACTGCGTGTGGGAACGGAATCATCTGACGCTCCTCGTCTCTCTGACGCTTTCACAACTCATTAAGACTCTAATTTAAACCTTATTGCGACGTGATAAGGCATCATCCCCGAAACTCAGACGTCTCCGGATACATTCAAATTTCTTAAGCAAAGTTTCTTGGCTAATATTTGTGATACATTTTCAGGGAATACGTTTAATACAATCATAACATTAAATGTTGTTCTCGAGTTTGTTCCGGCGTACTTTTACCCCCTCTCTACCCCGCGCCACTCCCCGATGTGGTGTCATCACATTTTCTAACATACACAATTAACCTCACTTTCTGCGTGCGGAAAGGATTTAGCTTTTGTTTGAATGAACTCGGTCTAACAAAGTAAACTCGGTTTTAGTTAGCGTCAAGAAATGTTGCTTGTTTTCAGCATTGTTACGTCTCAGTTTCAACAACTTTGGCGCGTGACGTCACACGTCTCACGACGTCCGTCGTTTGAAATTATCTAATACTGCATTCCGTCCGACATATCCTTAATCACATCTTGACAATGTATTAAAATCGGTCCAGAAGTTCTAAAGATCGCTTTCAAACATTAAAACTTCATCAATTCTTTAGCTCGTTATAATAATAGTAGTTTTGTTTTTAGAACAATTAATAGACATTACATTTTAATGCATTTTTATCATTAGACCTGTCCTTTTGTATGGTAGTGAGGCGTGGCCGGTGTTTGAGCGACATAAGCAAGAGCTGCGTTTCACGGAGATGAAGATGTTGCGCTGGATGTGTGGAGTGACGCGAAAGGATCGCGTCAGGAACTCTCGCATCCGGGGCAGCCTTCATGTCCGAGACATTGCAGATAAATTGCAAGAATGCCGCCTACGCTGGTACGGTCACGTCTTGCGAAAACCGGCTAGTTACGTGGGGAACAAATGTCTTGCCATGGCGCCTCCGCCGGGTCGTGGCAGACTGGGTAGACCCAAGAAGTGCTGGCTTGACGTCGTAAATGGTGATATGCGTGCAAATGGCCTTACATACCAGGATGCTGAAGATCGTGCGAAGTGGAGGCGTAAAAGCAGGAAAGCAGACCCCGGGCTCCCGAGAGGGATGCAACCGGGAACAACGCTTGGATGATGATGACATTTTAATGCATTTTGAGAACTTCATCAGAAGTTAGAACCTTGTTTTACTCCTTTTTGGGAGCTCGGTGAATTAGAATATAATAGATTTCCAAAAGGAGCATCAAACATATATTCTAAACTTAAAACCCGTCACTTGCGTGAATTCCGAACAACCCTATTATTAGATCATAGATCAAAGACCGTCCAATAATAATAAAACATGTCAATGTCAGTGTACCTATAGCCTCGGACGTCGGACATGTCACGTATGATCTCAATCAATATATTTTCACAATGACAATATAACGAACTTCTAAATAAAACCTTGTGGAGTCGCTTTAACGTTTAATACTATTGTTTGGAACATAAAAACACCGGCCAAGTGCGAGTCGAATACGCGCACAAAGTGTTCCGTACCATTACGATCGATACATATCGAGCGAGCAAAAACCCTAAAAAATAATGTATTACATTCGAGGCTATATATGTTAAAAGTCTTTTGCCTGCCCCTTTGGGAGGTAATGAACAAAAAAAAATATTGACGAAAAATAGTAAACATCTAATTAACCTAAAATTGGGAGTTTTGGTGGGAACGAGTTAACAACATGTCGTGCTGCAGGTTTATTTTCATGAAACTTAGTTGTAACCCGAGTTGAATTGTATAATTCTGGTGGAATGTTATTCAATTTAGTTCTGTGAAAGTGCACAAGTGTAGTGAAAGTAAAAATCAGTGTCAAACATGAAGTTTTCTCGTTGCCCCCAAATCTCCTATTAAGGTTATAGTAAACTTACCACCGCTTTACTATAGCCCCTGACTTGACGGACTATGACGACTTTGACTTTTTTGAAACACTTTAGGCCCGATTTATGAAAAATCGGGTCATAATTTGATGCAAAATATAACTTGACACTGGCTAAATGCACAAGCCGTGCGAAGCCATAATTAATAGAAAAAAAAACCTAAAATTCTCAAAAACACACCCAAAAAATGTTTACTTTTTTCTATTTTTAGTATTAGTTGTTATAGCGGCAACAGAAATATATCATCTGTGAAAATTTCAACTCTATAGCTATTATGGTTCATGAGATACAGCCTGCTGACAGACGGACGGACAGCGAAGTCTTAGTAATAGGGCCCCGTTTTTACCCTTTGGGTACGGAACCCTAAAACAGAAAAAAAGAAAATCTTTTTGAGTAGGTACTATGCTTTTAAGAATTTAAGGTTATATTGACACTATTCTTTAAGCATAATTTTTTTGTTAATTGTACCTACTCCCAAAAGGGCCGGCAAAATGATTTTTAACCAATAGAGCTTCGTCTGAGATACAATATTTTTTAGGGTTTTTTTGCTTTTGTTTTTGCGTCGGGAATTAAAAATAGATTTAATGGTACGGAACCCTTCGTGCGCAAGTTCGACTCGCACTTGGCTGGTTTTATTAGTTATTTGTTGTTATAGCGGCAACAGAAATACATCATCTGTGAGAATTTCAACTCTTTAGCTATCATGGTTCATGTTATACAACCTGGTAACAGACGTCTGTCTGACGACGGTGAAGTATTAGAAATAGTGTCCCGTTTTTACCATTTGGGTACGGAACTATAATAAAAGAAAATTTCTGTTTGAGTTGGAACACCGGTGGTTTGAATGTTTGACTCAACCTTTAAATCAACGCGGCATTATGCATAAGTCGCACGATGCCGTAATTTATCGATGACAACTGTGTGTCAAATTGACAACGTGTCGACAATGTTTTCGTATAAAATAACGGTGAAAACCCAAAACTTTAAGCTGTGAGATATTTGGACGACGAGAGAAACGTGTGCTCCAAGTGTGTGTGTGTGTGAAAAGTGAAATCAAGTAATATACCTGAAATTACAGATATCGGCCGGCGGGCGCCAGTCATTGACCACGCGGGGGCATAGATTCCTTCAGGTAAGTCAGACCTCAGCTATCTGTGTGTATCCGGCTCGCATTGAGCATACTTGTTCATTTTGTGCCCTAACAATGCGCGTCCTTATTAACTTCCAAGCTATTTTAACATATTATGAACCTATAAGAAAGTAAGTACACATTATTCATCATCTCCCACATACCAGGACTGCACGAGGCTATCCGTTCTGCGTATCATCATTAGCGCAGACAACTAAATGTGCTGAAACTATGTGGGCGAATTGATGTTCCATGACGATTCAAGTCATAAAAGTATTTTTGTGATAAACATAGGTGATAAATTATTATTTAGAGTTGCAAATTTCAGCCAACAGATAAAATTTTAATTTAAATTAACGAAATCAATATAGTTCTGAGTAAACACTAAATTTTAATGTCTAGTGAATAAGTCAATTTCAATTTCAAAGATTCTTTATTGACATAAATTCATTAGTGCATACAATCATTGTTACAAGTATTGATATAAACATAATATAAATTTAACACTTTCACAGGCTAAAAGCGCCTTTAAAAAAGCTTACAATTTATTAGAGTTATGTCATACATTTATTAAACATGAATTACATTAGATTTAAAATAATTATAATTAAGTGCGAGATTTTTATCATACAAATTTCGCTTATTACATTAAGGGGTAGAATTAAATAAGTTGCACCAAGCAAACTACTAGTCAAGTAGCTTGAGGTGCATGCAATGCAACCAGATTAGAGGTAGCGACGAGAGCTACCACACCCCCCACTCACCTACGCAATGTAGGCGCGCGAGGGGAAAGTGCGACGGCTCGTGCGTGTCACCGGTTTGGCCGTGCGCTTACTCACCGGTTTGAGTGACGTCGACCGGTGGGAACAACAGATAGTGATGCGGTAATCGATACGTTCTGTACTTGTCGATATAAGATAGGTCTGATTTAACAGTTTTACAAATGTTACCAATAAGCGGGTTTTTGTTTTTGTGATTTTTAGTATAAAATTTTTTGGTAAGTTTTAAAATATAATTAAAGAGAAATGGGAATTTAATTTCTAGATGTAAATTGTATAAATTTGTTTTAAAACGGGTGTTATAAGCTATTTTTAGGGCTTTATTTTGCACAGTTTGTATAACTTTGTAATTCGTGGGACATGTGCTGCTCCATACCGGACACGCATATGTCATACACGGCCTAACTAAGGTAGTATAAATTCTCAGCTTCATATGGGAACTTAGGTTGCTTTTTCGGTTCATAATTGGACTTAAAGCACCCAACGCTCGTGCACCCTTAACACGCAAGTTCGCAACATGTTTGGTCCAGTTAAGTTTACAGTCCATTGTAACACCTAGGTAACGAACCGAGCGGCTCCACGGGATGGAGTGTTCACCTATTTTTAGCATTCGCTTAGGTACTTGACGGTGGTGGGTGAATAAAATGGCTTCCGTTTTTGATTCATTTAGTTTCAACTTCCATTTAGTAAAAAATGCATGTAAGAGATCTAATGAAAACTGCAGGCGGCCTATAATCAAATCAACATCATCAGACGATGTATAAGACGCAGTGTCATCGGCAAAGCATGCTAGATGTGTCCTTGGCTGTACGGGCATATCATTCAGGTACAGCAGAAACAGGTGTGGTCCCAAAATTGAGCCCTGCGGCACGCCTGCTGGCACTGTCCGGCATAAGGACTTGATTTTACCAATGAAAACTGTGAATTTTCGTTTACTTAAGTATGATTTGACGAGTTTAACTAAGTCTAATGGAATATTTAGCTTAAGTAACTTATGAAGCAGACCATCATGCCAGACAGTGTCGAAGGCTTTTTCAATGTCGAGTAAGAACATACCAGTTGAATGTTTGAGGTTTAGATTGTGCGATATGTGTTCAGATACCCGAGCCAGTTGCTGAGCACAGGAATGACTAGACCTGAAGCCAAACTGCTCGCTCATAATGAGGTTTTCGGAAGACACCAGTAGCCGCGAGTATATGATCTTTTCGAACAATTTGCCTAAAGATGGTAAAAGGCTTATTGGTCGATAGTTTGTGGGTATAGAATCACTTTTGCCAGGCTTCTTAAGTGCTATTACCTTAGCATTTTTCCAAATGTCTGGGAAGTAGCCCAAACCCAGGCAACTATTAAAAATTATCGTGAGATAGACGATAGCTTTCCTTGAGAAATTCTTAAGCAAGGCGTTAGTAATTTCATCATCGCTTGGCGACTTGCGCGATTTTAATGATGCTAAGGTTTTTCTAATCTCGGTGGGTCTAACGGGATTGGGTATGCCAGTAACAGCGTGTTTGTCGATTACATGAACTGACCGTTCAACTTCGAGATCTAACTCACTGTTACTGGTGTTTAAAGTCAGTTGCATGTTGCTTAAGAAAGCTGACGCAAGGACCTCGCACTTTTCAAGATCACTAGAGCTTAGAGTGCCATCACAAGTCTGAAGAGGGGGAATTTTATGCGTTCTGGGTTTTAAATTTTGAGCTAGGCGCCAAACGTCGTTACTAGGGTTATCAACTTTTTCAAGTTTTTTGTCCCACACATCATCCAGATTTGCTTTAATTTGGACTGAAATGTTGGCACACAAGTTGTTGATGACTCGTCGAATATTTCTTTTAAAGTCACTCTTAGGCAGTCTTTGATCGACTCTGCGAAGGTAATTTTTATAAGAGATAAGTCGCCTGATGTGATGTGGCAATTTATTCACACGATCGTATCGGACTACACAGGAAGGTACTGACATATTTCTCGCGTTTAAAATGGTGTCCTGTAGATTAACAATGGCACTATCGATGTCATCAACCGACTTAAAGATACCAGGCGTCAGTTCAATGTTACTGTCAAGGACACTACGGTAACGCTTCCAGTTCGCATTATGGTAACAAAAGCGGTGTTGTTTCTCTATGAGCTGAAGACCACCAATGGTAAAATACAGAGGGTAGTGATTTGAAGAAAGGGCTACTATTGCGTCAACGTGGCTAATGTTGTAGATATCACGACAAAGAACTAAATCGGGATTGGTAGGATTTTTGTCTGGGGAATAATTTACTTGAGTCGGTGAATCCGGGGCGTAAATTAAGTAGTCATTTAGCATCATATGGTCAAAAAGAACTCTACCACGGGTGTTGGTGTAGCTACTTCGCCAATAGCTATGATTAGCATTGAGATCACCCATTACAATGACGTGGTCTGATAATCCGATCAAAATATCAAGATCACTTTGCAATAAGGGTAGATTAGGTGATTGGTAGGCACTGATTATTATGTGATTTACTCCTGAGAGCTTAATAGATTTGCCAACCGCTTCGATATTTTTGGTGGCGGGAATATCAACGATGGAGTGATCGATGCCGAGTTTAACCAAAAAAGTGAATAAGTAATATTTATATAATTCATGAATGAATTGATCTATAAAATTATACATTTACGTTGATCAATTCTATGTTCAATGTTTATACTTAATGGTATTCCACATTATACATTATCAAAATATTCATTCGTTGACGACCTTTATACCGCGTGCCGGCGAACACCCACCTACGACGAAGAAGCTCGTGGGTTTGATTCACGCATTTAATTAATATTTATGCTTATTTATTTGTTTCTGGGCGTTTCTATGACAATGGAAAAGTATACATAACTATTTTATTCGTTGCCTGGCCACCATAACACAAGCCTAGTTGCTAAGGTTAGGTTTGTATGGCGCTATGTGCAATATTTATTTGTTACACGTTCAAGCGACGCAAGTTACATCACTCGGCACGACAGTCCGCGTCACGTGACGCGACACAAGTTGCGTGACATGCCCGTGACGTCACGCGTCGCGAGTGCCCGCCGGGCGCATTGCGTTGTCGTGACGCAACGTTGGGTTGCTGTCGAACGTTCGGTTATTTACTACCGTAACTAAACTATCCTTTATGACCACCGGATAAATTAAATGTCCCCGAATTTTATAAATAGATTGCTTCATATTTTTAGCCTGGGCTTCCGTTCGATATTTGAACAAAAGGATGTCCTAACTTATCTGTTTCAGGTAAACTTAAGAGTAGGTTAGTATTTTAAATGTTGTAAGTTTATCCCTATCTATGTTTATCAAATTCTCGTGTCGCGGCGTTAGTTTCCAAACTCCACCTAAACGGTTGAACCGATTTGCATGAAAGTTTTTGCGTATAATCGTTAGGTCTGATAATCGACCTACATTTTTTCCCTTTTTCTGTATATGGCAAAATAGCATTTGCCGGGACAGCTAGTATTTTATAATAATATCTAAGTTTGTTGATTTTTTCTAGGATCATTTAAAACTTTTTAAGATGTACAAGTTTGGTGACTGTGACGGTCGGTCGACCGTTCAGTCTAAGTCACCGTAACTTTGACTGAACATTACTTAGTTAATCGGTTTACTTAGTTAATCCTGGTTATACACGATCGTGACCGGTCACATCTCACGTGGGGACGACACGTCACGCATCAGACACGTGTCGCGCGGGTGAACCAGGTGAATAGGTTAAATACGTCAAAATATATAAAATATTAAAAATACCCACTGACACAGTGTGATCAGAAATAGCAGGAAAACGGGAGGTATAGAAGTACACGGGGGTCATATGCCCAGCAGTGAGACATGGGCTAGTTATGAAAAAGTGGGTGTTGAATATTTTGTAAGAAAATACATAAAAATCAGATCGGCTTTATCAGGAATGGAGTCGCAGCGGTGCTCTCATCTTACGTCAAGTCGACACAATCCTGACACATCCTACATCCCCCTTCCTTACATTCTTTACATTTGGCATTGTATTCTTCTGATTGATTTTACGTTTACACGTCAAAAGCTACAGTACCTAAGTACTACCAAATCACGTGTACTACAATTTCCTCTAAAAGTTGTACCTAACCATAAACGTATAATGTAACATGGAAGCCAAAGCGTACATGAGCTATTGTTCATCGAAAGGTTTAATCCCCCCCCCCCTCCTCCCCACCGTCGCCCCTCCACTCTGCGGGTCGAATATGACCAGTTAATTATGCTATGTGATGAGTGGGTACAGTTATTATATGTATTTAACTCGTAATAGTACATTACGATATAAGTGTGGTAAATTGATCTTTGCATAGAGGCGGTTTATGACGCGCGAGCGGCAGCGAGTGTGTTAAGAAGCCAAGATGCAAAGATCAATTCCACACGTATATCGTACGACGTCCGGAAAGGCCAGGCTAAAGGTTTTTAACCTATACAGCCTCGTCTGACATACAATATTTTTTAGGGTTTTTTCTATTTGTTTTTGCGTGGGGGGTTAAGAACAAAATACAATGGTACGGAAAAACAATATATTTAAGTAAAGAAAAAACAAGAAATAAACATAACTCAATTTTTAATCGTTTTCTAAGTCTTTATCACGTAAAATTTTCGTTCGTTAAAAACTCTTTAGTACCTACCTTTTTTATACATCAAAACAATATAACCCAGATAAATTAAGAATGTTTCACCTACCTAACATGTAATTAGCAGTAAGACACGTATTTAACTTATCGGTATAACTTTATAGCACTAGGTTGATAATGTAAAACGCACGCGTGCATAATATGTTGGATTATGAGCTTAAAAGCCGTTGAATAAGATCAACTTTATGAGCAACTGTGATAAAATATATATTATATTAATAGAAACAATTGATAGTAGTCGGTATAAACATTGTTTACGATATCTAAACCTTCAACATAAACTTCAGTAGGTATCACACGAACGGTCGTTAATATTTCATGGAGGCGTTACACATTTTATAACGGCCGTTATTTGGTGCGAAATGCTCGTAACGTTGCTCAATTATAACGCCGTATTTTTTCTTAACGAATAAAGTTGTAAAAATAGTTTTATGGAGCTTTTTTAATCAATAAAAGATATATCTATAAATAAGTAGGTACGTGTATATTATATTATGATACCTCCTTAAATTATTCAGACAGTAAAATCCTTCGTAGCGGGTTAATTAATATGCGTAGCACCCTCGTAGCGATGTCCCGTAGCATGTCGTAGCACCGGCTGTGTGCTACAGATCAATGTCTATTGAAAAGACATCAACGGGCTACGCAATAATAATATTTTATAGGGTAATATAAATTTATGATTTGTTCAGAAATTTATTTAATTGAATATATTTTTCACGTGATTGAAGTTGCTGGTGCTATATAAATCATCTATAATGAATGGACTATCAGCAACAGCGATGTAAACTAAGATACGTTGCATCTGATCGGGCAGTAGGTAGGCAGAGTAAGTCTGTCCATCTCAACGACCACACGTTCATCAAGCCTTCTAAAATGTTAGGAAACTTGTGCCGGAACACTTGCGGTCGACTCTCCCGGCACTAAATCTACCGCGACGACTTAACGACCTAGTAACTACACCGTGCTTCCCCCGCTGACACCGCTCGCTCGAAGCTCTCGACGCTCCCTCCGGTACCGCCCGCGCCGGTCGCCAGAACGACCGGCCGGACGGGATAATATACTATTTTATTGCGAACATCTATTAGCCGAAATGGGAAACGCAGTCCCGACACTGCGTTAATTATCGCGGCAACATTACTTTAAACGTAGATTTTAAAGCCTTCTATTGAGTTAATTTTTAAATAACTAAAAGTTTTAGAAAAATGTTTGTTTTGCTAATAGACTAATGCAAACCACCTTCTAGATGTCAAAAGAAAGGAAGGAAATGTGTTCATATTATGCAGCCACTAACGGTTGGCTAGCCAAATGCTTAGTTTGACCTTTAAACCCCAGAATTTCCAGTAAACGATGGTGATTTTCTTAATTCCGGATTTTTTAATATGAATTCCTAATTAATACTAATTTAAATATGTACCTACGTGACGTTCAGAATAGACCCCGCCCCGCCCCGTGACGCGACGCGACACGTCGCACGGAACCGACCACACCGTGACATATAACGCTCGCTACAATATTACCCACATTCCCCTCCTCTCCTATATGAGACATTTAATTCACCTAATGGAGCTATGAACGAGACTGTTATACTCGAGAGGTATTCATTTATTGTTGTCAGTCTGTGAGAGCGTCGAGCGTCGAACGGAACACCGAGCGGTCCGTAACGTGACGTCACGTCACGTCACGTTACTGACCTTGCCATTCATCGTGTGTGCTGCTCTATATTATATTATCAATAGGTTTTACAGATTGATGTCTATCTCCATTAGATATCAAATAAATATTAAAGTACATGTAGTTTTATTTTGTGAATTCATATTGGGCTTGTAGTAAAAATCGATCCTGTAAACTTGTGCGACCGGCCGTGAGCCATTGTAATGCGTGTACCTACATCACACTCATGTACCTACATGTAAATATGTGATAGGAATTGTAAAATAACATTTTAAAATCACGGTGTTGAGTTAATTTTAATTAAAGAAGAAGTAGAGTCGAGAGAGAGAACAAAAGACTAGTTTTTATTATTGAATGTCTCTTCATTAAATCAATCAAGTTTTTCTTATTATGAAGTTTGTTAATCCTGTACGACATCAGCTTTCTACCTAATAATTTATATTTAAAGAATTAATTCAATAATTTGTTTAACATTTATAAATATATGTAATATGAATGTACGTTATACTCGTAGCAGTAAATAAACACCATTAACATATTAAAGTCAGAAACGAAACAATTGGAATGTCAGTGAAACGTGACACCTTAAATATTCCCAGAGTGAGGTAGCTACTAGCTACTAGCGAGTGGCAAGGTGATATCCTAAAAGGGGGCACGGTGAGGTCGTGGGGGCAAGAGGGGGCGGGGGCAGATGTGCATCTCGCGAGATGAGCCGCTTGAATATGCCTCGGTTATGCAAGCACTCGCTCGGAATCGAGTAGACGCGGCGAAAGTGCTTTTAACTTTATGTACGGGGATTTTTAGATGTGTCTGAAGTCTAAATGTCTTTACCTTAACTAGGACTGTTTTTGTTTGCATTTGTATCATTATATACTGAGATATGGTGACGTCATCTTGTATGGTGAAGGTGCCAGGTAATCATGTTAATGTTGGATCATTGAATATAGTTTCTAATACTTATACATAGAAAACATGCTTTGTGCCCCAGCCTCGCCCCGGCAGACACTCTGCTGCCAGCCTACATTCTTTCTGTCATATTTCAGTCAAATTACACAAAATCTTAATGATTTACATCTAAACCTTCCTCAGGAATCACTTAATTCATTGGTGAAAATCCATTTAGCAGACTGTGATTTTCTTTAATAAGCATTTGATCATGTTCTTAGAAATTTAGTGTTTTTTTATGTCTTTGTTAGTTCTGTGTTTCTCTACTTCGTAATGGGTACTCCCAATATTCCCCAAATGCTATCCCTCAAAATGGGGGACAGCGGAAATCATCGTTCATCAGTCGGTTAATGTATGAATTCAATTTAACATCTAAAACGTAGACATATTCAAGTATTAAGATCTCTAGATCTATCTGTACGGAGTCGAGCGAGTCCCTCGAGACTGGTGAGAAACGTGGACGACACGACGGAGTGCGACGCATTAAACACCGTCACAGAGTGCACCTCTTCTCTCGGTAGTATAACACACAGTCTCCGATCCCGCGGGATCGCATCGAGCTCTCGTCTCCTCTCGGGGAGGGGAGTAGGACTGGAGGGGATGGGCTCGTGTTTCATCTACTGTAAGGGATGTTATTGTAGACACACTTTTGGAACTTCGATGTTCAAAACATGAACAGACGGCGGCTTTGAAATGTATGGTGGGTAACGCAGGTAAAATACAAAATACATAATGATGCACATTTAAGTCTTATTTTACAAATAGTAATTTAATTAACCAGCAATAAGTAAAAAGTAAAAACCCTTTACTTAGATGATTATAAATATTACAGCACAATGCACACAGTGCTATCTAGCCTCAAGCCAAGCATGGCTTGTATCAGATAACGGATAGAATACTTAGCTCGACACTTTTCTTTCGTAAATACATACTTAATATATAAATAGACAGTACTACGTCGGTAACGGTACATAAACACTTGTTCGACGGCGAGAATCGAGCCCGCAACCTTCTGCCGTCAACTGTACACTGCATATTGGTAATGTAAACAAGCAAGCCACTATATCTACATTGAAACACCGACACACCGACACACCGACCGACACACCTAGATTCGACAACAACATACAGATGTACAACAAACAACCACAAACAGTTACCGTACACAAAACAGATCAACGATACACCTGCAAGTAAAAAAGCCATTCCCGCTCCACATCTCCGCCCGCGCCGTCGCCCATACGACGCGCCCGCGCCCGCACCCGGGGCGGAAATAAACCCCGTATTTATACCGAACAAACAACAGCAATAAGCGAACTAGAGTTACATAGTTTTTAACGTCCGCCCTCGAAGGAAATCCATTTAGAGCTTCTTTGTCTGAGGATATTCAAATGAACGTTTATGTTGGGCGGCTTGTTAAATACCTTATCTATACTAATATTATAAGAAGAGTTTGTTTGTTTGTTTGAACGCAATAATCTCAGGAACTACTGGTTCGAATTGAAAAATTATTTATGTGTTGCATAGTCCATTTATCGAGGAAGGCTACTTTTTATTTTGATATTTCCACGGAATCGGGACTTACACGAGTGAAACCGCGGGGCGCAGCTAGTTTGGTATAAAATGGTGTTCTTGCATGCGAAACATTTTCAATGTACTTAAACCAGTTAATAATATTATTTTTTCGCTTAATATTTAGGTTTATAATGTATTTGTTTTTTAATTTTATTGTTTTAGTTAAATATTAAGACAAAGTAAGATTTGTTTCAGTTGAAATTTACTTGGTTATCGTTAGTGGTGCGTTAAGTAAAGTGAAACGTAAATCCAATAATAATAAACAAAAGGGATTGTATCAGATAGCCGGGAACAGGAGGATTGTATAAAGTTATTTATTGGTCAAGTATCGGGAGCCAATTACAGGCTGTGCGGGCGTCGTCAGCGGCGTCGGCGTATGTGTGTAGTTAGGGCATGTACAGACAATGCGTTCATTAGACGGTCGCGTGCTGGCGGGCGATGGCGCGGTGCGGTGGTCGCTCGTCGTCGCGGTAATTTCCCGCGTGGCACATAAATTACCGCACAGTTTGTCCTCGGCCCGCCCGCGCCCGTACACCCGCGCGCGCCCAACCGTTTGCGAGCTTCGAGCTACGCCTCCCTACTCTACAACTATCCAGTCTAATTGACGACAGAAGGAAAATTCTAATACTATTTTTTATTTATTTTTAAACAATTACTCGCATTGTGCTGGCGGCACAGGAGCTTAGAATTGATATATCTAAAATCATTAGTTTACGTTTGCTTTGCGTATATACAAATAGGATAAAATCTACATATCGCCAAATTAAAATGTAGTTCATATTTCTCCTTTAATTCAACGAAAACATCAATTTTTGTCATTTTTGAAACAAACGGATAATATAATCTATATATATAAAAATGAATTGCTGTTCGTTAGTCTCACTAAAACTCGAGAACGGCTGAACGGATTTATCTTATCTTAGTCTTGAAATGTTCGTGGAGGTCTAGGGAAGGTTTAAAAGGCGAGAAAAAATCGAATAATTTCCGGGAAAACCCTAAAAACAGCCCTTTTCTATTTCCCATACAAACGTTTTCTAGAGTCAATTCCTACGGGATCGGGACTTACGCGGGTGAAACCGCGGGATACTTGTAACTGTTGTAACTACACTGTGTTTGGTTCAGTAGTGAACTAAATACGGAAATATGTTCGGGACCGGCATTACTGTAACAATGTGTCGCAGGGAATTCCGGTTTACATCCGTCGCGTCTGTCGCGTCCACATCGCGCGCCCCCGCCGCGCCGCGCCGCGCCCGCCTCGTGTGTACCGCGCTTTAGTAGACGCAGACTACTGACTTGAAATCTACCAATCGTTTATTACTACAAAACAGTCATGTTTGTTAATCTTTAAGTGTTATGGGTACTGGCGATCTGTCGGCCAACTATTTAGTTTGTTTCCTGCGTTCCTGCTGCCCGACCGGTTACACGGCCGTCGTTTCCAACACGGTACGTTGGTTTCTCACTACACGTGTCAACCGCATTTTTTGTACATTAGCACCTTGTAGGTATTTGTTTAATTAAATTTCGTTGGCAAGTGTAATTGAGGCAGGAGAACCTCGATGGAAAAACAAAGACATTTGACGTTTTTTACCTTTAAATAAATAAAGATGGGTGTTACAAGTGTGCCCGCTATGTCTATTTTTAATTGTCTACATTACATCGATTCCATTTTAGGGTTCCGTACCTCAAAAAGTAAAAACGAAACCGTTATCAGATCACTTTCTTGTCCGTCCGTCTGTTTGTCGAGACATCTAAAATGAATGAACCGTTTTGATTGCAGGTTCTATAACTGAAAGCTACGTATTCCGTGAGATCCACCTTTCAGATTCAAGCAGACTTAGTTGTGAGAGGCTCGCGATTAATAGCACCTGTTTGAAGAGAGCTTTATTGAAATCTCTACCTATTCGTAAATCCATCAGCAATTTAGTATTGGAACTGTATTGGAACATAAGACAAGCCTGTAACCGCTCGCTCTATCTGATTAAGCATCCAATACGTTCCAGCGGAATGGCTCAAAGATGATCAATTCATTATAAAGTAAACATCTGATTTTTTCATTTCATATAAAAAGTCCTTTTGAAGGTTATACTGAATACTTAATATTTACTGAAGTTCCGTTTGAGTGTCATCTTCCATCTGATTAATAATTTAAATTTGATTGAAGTTGTAGATTGATCCCGGTAAATGAGTCTAAGTTGCATCGCTTAGGAGTAGCAGAAGTCGCGGGTTTAATTTTATGCCTACGAGGAAATAATTTAAAACGATTTGCTATTTTCAATTTTAAGTGCTTTGAAATACGTTCGATGTGAAATGGTATTCTGTGGGATGAGTTGGGACTAAATTATCAAAATCTATGGAAATGTTTCAGATGTAATCTCTATTCTATAGTTATTTTTAATATCTCCGAAGTATTCACAGCGACCGCTACTGGTCACTGCTGTCAGTGAGAGGCTCAGAGCCATCGTCTCGCTCTGACTGAGTAGCTAGAAGTAACCACCAGCATCCGTCCCTGTCTGACGGATTATCTGACGTATTACTGACTCAACAACAACCAAACAAGTAGTAGATAGATCTTCTTTACTCAAATGCATATACAATTTAGTTTTCTATTGAATTAAAAAATAACAAAAAACTATGACTTGATGCAACTCGCGTCACTTTTGTTAATTTGTAGCAAAGTCAAAGTCGAAGTCAATTTTATGAATCCTTGACTAAATCCATGCTAAATCCATAAATTTTTGTAAGCCAAAACTACTGCCTTCCAGGCGAACATGCTACATCTTCGACCTCATCAACGCGCCACCATCAAGTCAACCAAATGCAAGTCTATTTTGCATATAATGAAAAGATAAAAAGGTTTTCATTCTTGTAACGCTGGATTCAAATATTCTTGAAATGTTATCTTTAAAAACATATACCTACGATTTCTAATCTGTGTAAATATATGAAAGAAACAGACAAAATAAAGAGAGATTTTAATCAGAGAGCCAGTAACGGTGCGCGGTGTCGGTGTTTGTGTAAGCATTTTACAATTATTATCATACCAATGTTGTAATTAGGCTAAGATGTTGTTGGCGTGAGAGCTGTTCTGTTCACGCAAAATAACCGTAAAGGGTGCCATTATTGTTGTTTTGTATTTTTATTAGTTTTAAGGTCTGATAAGTTTTAAGGTAGTGACACGTTCACCGCGACCCGACGAGACTGCTAGTGTAGTGACACGATCACCGCGACCCGACGAGACTGCTAGTGTAGTGACACGATCACCGCAACCCGACGAGACTGCTAGTGTAGTAGTGACACGTTCACCGCAACCCGACGAGATTGCTAGTGTAGTAGTGACACGTTCACCGCAACCCGACGAGACTGCTAGTGTAGTGACACGATCACTGCGAAACGACGAGACTGCTAGTGTAGTGATACGATCACCGCGACAAGACGAGACGGGAGTGAAAACAATACACTAGTTTAGTGTTAATCTTCATCACCTAAGTACGTAGACCAACATTATTTCCCCAACGCTACAGCGTAGGAGTTGAATAAACAGTGTGTGCGGTTGTACCTACACACACAGAGCGCTCGGCGCTCAACGCTCGATGCTCGACGGTCGTGGCTACAGTACGCGGTACAGACGAGTACAAATCAACAGTTTGATGTAAGTTAGGCTGCGTGCAAACAGTTGCGGTTGGAGTCGACCGCACGCTCGCACCTCCACGCCCGCGCCGCCTTGTCGGGTACATATACATACATACACACTCTATCTATGTCGTAGGGTATATCTACAAAGTTGTTAGATTATTTACGGTATATTTCAAATGTTATCAAAATATGTAAATCTTCAAGCAATTGGCACACATTTCGACATTGCACACTGATTTGTACAGCCCCGCGCAGCGTCGAAAACGATCCTTGAAACTATGCAAACACCTAAATTATTGAACGCATCATCTACGTCACGAGCCGAATCTTCGAACATAATAATATTATAAACAAGAATATTCCATGACGAAGCTTAAATTCACAAAATCTTCATCTCGAAAAACCCCTAAAATATTCAATGAAAACATCAATTTCTAAAGCAAATAAACGCGTGCGACAATAAACTCCAGAAGAAAAATATAATCGAGCCTCATTAAAATACAAAAGGTTCAAGATGAGGCGTTTTGAAGCGCGATCGCGACTCTAGTCAAAAAGTGGCACATGTATTATGCATCACGCAGGTTCAGGTGTCTAAATTAAATTCGGGGTATGGCAATGTCAGTCAAAAGTCGCGGAGCTGAATTACGTCACTTACTCAAACGCGAATCTTGCTCAGGTGACCATCATCATATATTGTATGTGAGGATAATGTATAATACCTACCTATAGCGTGGTTTTGTGTTAAATAATCATGCTTTACTAACTCTTTCTCCACTAACTTTCCCAACGTTATTTATAAATCTATAAAAAATTTCAAAAATTGTTAACTAATATAACATACAAGAAAATCAAAGAGATTTATAAAAAAAAGATTAAGTCGTCGATAGTTTAAAAAAATAGGACGTTAGTTTATAATGTTTAATGTTGTTAGATCTGACACAGGTTATCTATTTAAGAAAAGAAAATCCCAAGTAATTTTCAAGGAGGGTGTCAGTAGCCGTGATTTCCCCTCTTCACATCTCGCTACGTTTTTCATTCCGTTTTGAATGTAAATGAAACGTCATCGGGAAATTACGGTCGGTACGACCGCGTCACCCGCCGCGCCGCCGCACCGCCGGCGTCACCGCCAGCACCGTCACCACCGCGACACGGTTACTCACAGATTAATAATCAACTGTGTAATAACACCTGTCGTGTCCGTTGTATGGATACAATTTGGTTAAACAGAAAAATTCACTGAAGGAGACATAAAATAATTAATTTAAAAAAATATCTAAAATATAACCGTGTCGTTGCTTTTTATTCTAATAGTTATAGTCGACAGTAATGTTCGTGCCGACATAAAGTGTTGAATAAAAACCAATGTGTCCTGTGTTTGTACCCACAGTGCAGAACGCAACTCACAAATACAAATGTAAACGTTCATAAGTCGTATTCACACAGTCATAACTTTCGCGCATGACACCGGAACCACACTTTTTAATCCTACCTTATGTGGTAACCCTAACCCGTGAATGTTCCCGTATTTTGAACTTTGATCCTCGGACATAAGGTGTAGTATATATAGGTGTTCAGGTACGCGTAAGTGATGTATGGTGCGCGAAACCGCAACGGCTTTATCGCACGTCTTCCTCAAATGCT
The DNA here is from genome assembly GCA_951213275.1 of Idaea straminata. Lineage (NCBI taxonomy): Eukaryota > Metazoa > Arthropoda > Insecta > Lepidoptera > Geometridae > Idaea > Idaea straminata. The sequence goes on from OX577852.1 coordinate 260,345, forward strand.
GCGGTGACGAATGGACTACCGACGACTACCTCTACAGGGTTACCGCGAACTTGTTACTTTTTCAGCCTCCGACCTACTTTCGAATTTGTACCCATTTCCCACCGAGGTGTATATTAGAATATTAAATTATGACTCTGTAGTCAACTGTAGTAGGTAGGTAGGTATACAGCGTACAGCCAGACGTCGAGTTTTATGAGCGAGTGTAAAATACCTAGATGCCAAAGTTACTTTTATGTTTTATAGGCAAAACTTCGTATCATGTTTTATGTTCAGCTATAGTGTTTTAAATATAAAATTAACGGTATTTAGTTATTTGTTAAACAAATATGAGGCTAATATTTTACGGGACAGAAAAAATTTCAAAAACATTAAGGCACGAGTATAAAAGCATCAATAAACCTTTTTTTAATCTAAACGTCTTTACAAAAGTTTTTATAAAAACCACATCCTTTTTTTTTAAAAAGCATCCTGATTTTATTTTATAAATTCAATGACCATGATTGAGTAATTTTTACAAAGATTGAGTGAATGATATTTTCGTGAAAGCTTTTTAATTGAATAGATTTGTTGTGAATGAGATCGATTCGATACGGTCTAGTCGTGTCGTAAAGAGGTTTAGGTACTTGTACGTTCGTACTTACTTATCGAAGGTAACATCTGTTCTTTTCCGAGCTCTTTGACATTATTCTCATAGAGAGAGATATTGATGGTAAAATCATAAAAGTATCTGATGATTAAATGATAGGGAGGTTGTTGAGGGATTGTCCGGACTCGAGTCTTATCTGACAAAGCCTTTTGAAGATTACCTTGGAATCCTTTACTTTACGAAGACAGATCAATGTATCTACTCTAGATGTTGGGACAAGAAGTTAGTAGTAACAAATATTTTTTTAAATTATTAATAAAATCATATTTTTAAATAGCCTTACCGTGAAAATACCATAAAGTACATTTGACGTTCAAAGTCAGAGTTGAACTACTGAAGTTGTAACAACCAAGTTAAATACGTTATTTTGTTAATTATTATTAATTTATTTATTTATTGGTAAACTAGATAATTCTGTTTTTTATGCGATGCATCTAAGCGTTTAGCAATATATATGCGGAGACTTGTAAATGGTTTTTTAGTTGGTAAGGTTGATTAATATGTTTGTGATTATTGCTGTTTGTCTTCCGAATAAAAAATAAAAAAAAATTGAAGTAAAAAATTGGCAATTTTACTTTCTAGTCCCTTCATTCAGTGTATACTTACTTTTTTTTTTCTAAAAACGATATAATTTATGACTACGTAAAGTGCGCATACGACATAATTTTATAAATTTCGATTCTTGATATTCCAATAAAAAGCTTATAACTTATCCCAGCTCTTAACTGATATAGTTTTCAGATGCGAGATAGATCCCAACAAAGTGAAAAGCTGATGTGGCATCAAACGCGCTGCCTAATGTCCTCGACTCCTCGCGGTTAGGCGATTGATCTATCACTATCATTCACTCACTCACTCGTTCACTGACTCACTCACATGTTACTTTCAACATCTTTTTATGACAACAAATAGTGGGAAAATGTTTTTTTATTAAGTACAATAGGTACTTGTGATTCTGTTATCGTTGAATATTCACTTTCAACAAAAAATAAAAGCCTTGATTCCAGTGAAATCGTTTTAAATATCCATTACTCACGGTACATGCATTTTATAACTGACATAAAAATGTTATCGCCAGCCGTAAACCGGTAGTCAATATTGAGTCGCAGATCGACGGAACCTTTCAATTTATTGTGTCTCGTGCACTTTTGTGCAGCCAGATGGGGCACTACGGGAGCGCTACGAGGGTGCTACGATAGTGCTACGGGGGCAGTTCCAGGGTGCTACGAGCACACTACGAGTAATATAATTCATCAACTGGCAGATAACGAGGGTGCTACAAAAGTGCGGTAACTCGACCAGCTGATAATAACGTTTAATTTTCAATTCGTACACGTTAAGCCATTTTATGTGTGCGAGAGCGAAATTAATTTTCGAGGAAAAATTATATTAGTTCGTTAATGGAACATAAAATATTTGTTAAACTTAATAAAGTAAATATAAGTCAAATATTTAGTAAGGTTTATTCAAATTTGAATTTGAATTTGAATTGATGATAAATACCTATACTGTAAAAGGAACGTAATGAAAGTAGCGCTTAAGCTTGCATTTCCGTTCGTCATTCCAATCACGATCCCCAGCAGAGTTCGCACTAAACATATTTCAATTAACATTCAATTACATGTAGATCAATATTTCCATTACCAAATCTCAATATTAGTGAGCACAAGTGAAATTCCATTACCGAGCTCAGCTCTCAGCTCCGAGAGTCGAGCTAGCGAGAGCGAGGCCCAATTACAAATCATAACTTAGGGGACGAAATAAGACGGTAGAATAACACAAATTTACGTATTGTACTCGATGGGAACTTAATTATTCACCAACAAATTTATATAAAAACAACATATCACAGTATTTAAAGAAACGTTAAAATGTCTCAAATATGATAGTTTCAATAAAATTGAGGTGTATTTCAAAACAGTTTTAGAAAAGACCGCCGATGAGACGTGAATGTTGATGCTTTAACTATGCGACTGTATTCCTTTATTTCCGTAAGAGCAATCGTTTGTTAAATAAATTCGCCTTTCTTTTGGTTTATTTATTTTTGTAAATATGTACTTTTAACTGCCCCCCGCGGTTTTACCCGCGTAAATCCCGATCCCGTGAAAATATCGGGATAAAAAGTAGCCTATGTGTTAATCTAGATCTTCAGCTAAATAAATACTGAGTTTCATAGCAATCGTACCAGTAATTTTTGTGTGAAGGAGTATCAAACACACACACAAACTTTCACATTTATAATATAGGAGTAGGGTATAGGAGTAGGATGTATTCAAGTATATTTGAAACGAAGCATAAAATATATCCAAAGATTTATCCTAGTCCGTCCCAGTTCACAAAACCTTACTAAAACCGAACAGTAAGTAGGTATATTCTTTCGACGACTTAATTAACGCCATCTTTGTCCGTGAACACACAATAATCAATTTTACACTTTATTGAAATTAGATTTGAAGTTGACTAGAATTTATTATCAGAAGATATGACACCATTCACTCGGTAGACTCTCCACTTTAAATACGATAACTTTATGAAATGTAATTAATTCAAAATTAAAGTAAGTCTAGTCTCCGTCATCAAGTTATATCATAGCATGTTAGCTTTCAAAGTGTAATTATAATTAAACAAAGTCTGTGTTTAAAATGTAATCTTTAGTTCAAAGGGTTGCCGTAAACAATTATTACATCAAGCATAAACACTGCGTCGCATATATTACCTAAAAATTCTACACATCATCCAAATGAACGGTAAACACTCGACAAGCCAGATAATTTTCAACTCTAATATATAGGAGGAAAGTAGAAATTTACACGAATGTTTACAGTTTTTTTGTAATATAATATCCACTTGACATTTTCTATCTGTATGCAAATACGGGGTCGCAGCATGTTTGCGTCGCTCGGTCGCTCGGTCGCTCGGCGACTGTGACGGGACTGTCTTTACTAATGGCCTTATTAAACATTGTCTTTGAATTATTTATATGACTACAAGCTGCACTCTTCACTCTAGTCTAATGTCCGACATCGAAATAAATATAGATGTCCTTTTGCAAGGTTGGTTCAATGGCTAGTTTAGTGGCACCAATTCAAATGCCATACCCATACCATCTAAAAGTATTTGTTATCTTCACCGTGAGCATGTTCACAATAAAAACCCCACGTGTCTTGTGCGTTCTTGTTATTGGTCGCGTTCCGAAGGCACACATTTTAACTTAGTTTTAAAGACTATTCAAAGTGAACACATGCATTGTACATGATTTTAAATGTTTTTTTTTTAGTTTGAATTGGTTTAAGCGTGAAAATGCAACAGACAGAGTTGGTTTCGCATTTGTAATATTAGTAAAGATTGTGAAAAGTATTGATCTTTTAGGTTTTACTTTACCTATTCCAGCAGAAAGCAGTATGACGCTGCTTTATTTACAGTTATTTTTGATATTAATCTTAACGAAAATCATATTTTTAGGTTCTTATAACAAACCGTAAAACTTTCGATATCAAATATAAATAAATAAGGAAGCTATAAAGATATTGCACCATACGTTACAATAATAAAATGAGAAGCCGTGGGCAGGCGAGGCAAGGGGGTAGAGGGGGGAGGGGATGGTGCATCAAACGTCCCGATTGAATAAACGGACCCTAAGGGAGTAAACAAGAATTGATCGCATCATTTATAACTGTGCGATTTAGATAGCCGGAGCTACTCGCTATCATTACTCAATACACAGTGGAGATTTGGGCGAAGTTAAACAACACTGTGGAACGGGTCGCGATCGCGTATTTTATAATCATTTTGAAAATCGCGACCTATTTTATTAAAATAATGAATAATCACTGTGGAATTATACTAACTTTCTATGACCACAACAAACCAGGATATTCAATTAAATTACGTTAAAATACCTTATTGAAAGCCTTTGAAGTCTTATATATATATAGGATATATATAATTATTTATATACTATACTTACTTGTTGCTGTGTGACTAACAAATAACTTTTTGGAGTAATCATTATTAAACGACAAATTCACAAAATTATCTGATTTATTAAGACTCTCAAGACTGGTCACATTAAAGAAAGGAAAAATACTTCCTTATTCCTAAAGTAAATACCTCGTTAAGTCGCATAGAGAATTCCGATTACACTATCATAACACGGTTTCCAATGCTAAAGTGTCAATGGTATCAAATATAATTGTGTACATTGAATTACTTTAAACAGATTGAAAAATAAAACTAAAGTTACTAGTTGTATACTTTAAAATTCTAGCATCATCGTTAAAGACAAGAACATCAAGTTAAACTACTGCATCTACTCCACTGTGTCTTGTGCCATGGAGCCGTCACTCTTCTTTCCTTTATTGTTTTTTTATGTTCTCGAGATTATACCTCGAGTTCTGTGCGTAGAGAGAACGTTGTCCGCAAACTAAACGGTCGGCCGACAGCTCGCCGACACACACGTTACAAGGAAAACAATAGAAAACAAGTGGTCAATCGTTTAGTAGTTTCATTTTACAACTGTGCTAACAAAATCGTTCAAATACCAAGTTTAAAATATGGTCGAGTGGTAACATCAACTTCATATTACTAAATTATTCATCTCAACTTGTGCGAAGTAAAAACGTCGCTAGTGTAAACGACTATGTGAGAAACTAGAACTAATTAATAATACTAGTTATGGAAATTTTCTGAGATGATTAGTTGCCGGTGGGAACGTGGTGCCAGTAGGAACGAATGGGAATAGGTCTCGGTCGACTATAGTCTGTGGTCTGTGTCCGTCAGAAGGAAGGATTCTGAGCGTTATGTGTGTGATTACGGGAGAGGATACGATCCGATGCCGTTTTTTATCGAGACTCTGGTTTTTGCTCTTTGCTTCACTCTGAAATATTAATAGAAAACATTAAATTAAATAATAAGCTCGGGTCAATAATCAGGAAATAAAAAAAACACAAATGTTTTGCAAAAAGGTTCAAATTCGGTTGGATTCAAAATCTAAATTAAAGAGACCCACATCAGGCTACGCCCGTTTCTTTCGTTCTTAAATTAAAGTAAAACACTTTATTTTTCGCCTCAAAATGTCTTTTGATTTCCTTTTCCCAACTACTTCAGAAATATATTCTTAGGTTAGTTACGATACGAGTAACAATATAGGGGCTTTCTATGACCGTATCATCATGTCAGCCCATGCACGTCCACAGCTGGACATAGGCCTCCCCCATACGACGTCACAAACATGACCGTATAATATGTAGGTAACACCTGAAGTGGATCCTTTCCATCATCAGCAGAAACACCGACAGCAAGATGAACTGCAGCAGCAGCACGAAGGCCGGAGCCGCCTGTCCCAGCGCGAGAGCCCTAGGCCTCCGCCCCGAGCACGCCGGTATTGTGTCCGGGAACCGGCCGTGGGACGCTGCGAAGTGACCTCGTTCTGATAGACGCATTAAGCTGGAATGAAATCAAAGATTTTTAAGAATCTATGACCACGTACAAATATGAATTACCTACCACGAAAGATAATTAATATGTACACATGAAAACACGAACGTGTAATTTATAGAACTGACAAAATTAAATTAAAACGCAAAAATATTTTAATATTCAGGATCATAAATTAAAATCGTAAATTCTAACTATTATCTCCATTCAAAGAATTTTACCTCCAAACAAAGAACTCTTTATATGGGCTTCGTTTTTGGCTCATGACATAGACGTGAGCTGGTTTTATCATCTGTAAGGATCCCAACTCGCACAGCTCATCCTCCAAGAATGTCTTCGATATTACTTGATTGGCAGTGTATGGTTCAGCGTGGTATGCATAGCCTGAAAAGTGGTTGCAACAATAATAAATTAAACATTCAGGACTCGATCAAGCAGATTGTCAAACTCAAGCCTTAATCTTGAAACTCCGTATGCCTCAGAAATATAGCTATATGATGTAAGCTTTTCATAAGTTACGAGTAATCAAGCGTGCAGCCACCGCAATCTACTGCTGTAGCTAGTCACTAAATATTTACAGTATTGTAGTTTTATATTCGGTGACATTAATATTTAAAAGCGAATAATTACTCCCTGATCTAATCATCTCAATCCCAGACGTGACTGGTTGTAAAGTCTTAGCTGAACGCTTCTCCAGAACTTTGTCTCGTAATTTATCTTCTTTTATGTTCTTGAATCCACTGTAGTAAAAGAATCCAGGGTTCTGCAACAGGAAAACTCTTAAAGATAAAAACAGTTATATTAAATTAGCTTTTAGACCTCGGTTCTTCCCTGAAGGCTAATTGATTCAGGATGATAAGCATCCTACATCTTTTTTCAAGTTTTAAGACTTTTCTGTCAAAAGGTCGAACTGTTTCGCAGTGAAGATGAAACATACAAAATAACTTTCCCATGTATTTAAGGGAAAGCAGGGTACTCACATCAATCCAGCCCCTAGTATATCCAATATCCTCAAATATGAGCTCCAGGTCGCTGTTGATGAGTTGGTCCAAGCTATCGATAGATGGAATGGCAGCGTTCAAAAGCCACGAAACCACACTGCTGGTGTAGTAATTGTATAGAAGCATGCTGGTCAAACCGACTACCAACACGGTTGCTTTACGACCTAAGGAAGAATAACGAGGTATTTGGTTGTTTAAACTCAACAAATCCAAAGTTAATCAGGTTTTTAAGAAACATTCGATTTATTGGCTTATTCCCAAAGGTCTATGACTTAATATTTTTTATTTCCTAATGGGTCCATGAAAATATATTAATATAATTTTAAATAATTTATTGTAAACACCATTTTTAAAATGCATTGTAATATTTAAAAAAAAAACATAGCTACCATACCTTGGCTGGAGAACTTTTCTGGCATACCATCATCGAAATCTTTAAACAAATAAATATATAATTTATATGTATTTCCGAAAATGCTTTTCGAAATCTAAAGAATCTGTGAGATACCTTGTTGACAAATAGCAGCAGATACGCTGAAGAAAGCGTAAACGGCCGCCTTCGGCCTGGTTTCCAGCCACGCTCCAGCTGTGAGCACGATGGAGCAGACTATACATGCAGCCAGGGTACACCACCAGACGCCCGGTGACATAGGAGTCAGGAACCGATTCTCGTATTGACCTACTCCTTTATCCGGGATCAGGTAGTAAAATTTGGTCCTGGATTGTTATATTTACAAACGAATTAATTAAGTCCACCTATTAAAAACCTTCACAAGTGACACATCTAAACAGTGCGTGCGTTAATACTGTGACCAGTATCCTCTATGCTTGAAAATGGCTTCTTTTATTAGCTGTGTACTTGGTGGCTTTAAAGTATCCTAACCAACTATAAGATGTTAGTTTACGTGCTTTTGTTTATTACCGCTTTATCCAAAAATAACTAAACCGATTGCGATGAAACTTGTATTGAAAAATAAAGTTATCCAGCTATATAAGCTGGATAACTTTTTATCCAGCTATATAAGCTGGATAACTTTTTCATTCCGATTTTTTGACGTGATTGTAATTTACGCTGAAGAATCCGCAACACGTCGCTAGTGTAACATTTTAAAAGCCTACTCCATATTAGTAGTGGGAGGCAGAAACACGTCGACCCACTGCAGCCATGCGGGGAAGATCCTCGCGCAAGTGCTGGATATGTCCTGCTCCTCCCAATATAGTGAGTTGGTCACTGCCTGTAATATAACAACCACAATAACTTCAATTTATCGACCTGTGCCCTTACTACTAGTCAATAAACTTGAACTTATGAGTCTTATCAGGAGTGCGCGGCGGTATCTTCTTAGCGAAATTGACTTATGTAGTGAACAGGCTCATTCGTTTAACGTTATTAACTCATGGTAAGGATACTCCGTTAAATAATAGTACCTGGATGACCGAGCTTTGCTCGGTATTTTTTTTTTTTACTTAGTCTAACCTCAAAGCAAACACTCATTGACTTCGTGTTACTTAACAACGCCATCTTCTGGAATAACTTTATTTTTTGCTCACAAAAAATTGTATTAGTAGTTCGCCAATATATGTCAGGAAGAGTCATGTTTTTCAGTTAAAAAAAAAGTAAGTTTCGATAAAACACGAATAAAATGACATTTTCTAAAAATGATTCCTAGCTAGATCGATTCATCGCCCCCGAAACCCCCTTTATACCAAATTTCATGAAAATCGTTGGAGCCGATTCCGAGATTCCAATTATATATATATACAAGAATTGCTCATTTAAAGATATAAGATAAGTCACGTCTGCGTCACGTAAAAGTAATCAGCTTTTTTTAAATAAATGAACTTAGATTTTTATAAGCGTCTGATTAGATAATAATAAATCATACCAGAGTAGAATTCCTTTCAGGTGTACCGATCCATTTGCCCGCAATCGTGTAGTTAAATCTGGCAATTGTATGTACATCACTATTAGTAATGTACCTTAATCATAATATTACACTAATATTAACATAGTGTTTCTTTGTTGGTTTCTTGGACACAGCTATAGTGTGATATAGAAAATTGAAAATCGTCGAAATAAAGGTTTGAACGACGGAGAAGTCAAATATTTTTAAGTGTGTGTGAACTTTGCTATTAATTTCAGGAAATAATTTCTAGTATTTTCAAATTGTGTGGGAACGAAGAAGAAGAATTATTATTATTATTTAGTAAAACAATTAAAATGTTAAATGTTATTATTTTAACAAATGTATTTGTAAGTTATGCTTCACCTAAAGTTATGTTTTTCCTTCAGAATATTGAGTAGTTGGCTGGTGATCTTCGTCATGGCAGCTATACCAGCCGTATAACTCGCGTCGACTAGAATTTCTGGAGAAAATTCCTTCGGTTGTTCCAAAATCTATGAAAAACATAAAACTCATAGAAAATGCTCCAACTACAAACTGCCAGAATGACATATTGAGGTCTATTGTTTGAGTTAGACTTTAAAAATACTTTTAAAGTACGTACAACGAAATATTTCGAGTTGGAATATTATATTTACTTATTGACTTTATTAAATAAATAAATTATATTTCTCCTTTAATATAAGAATCCATTTAATTACAAAATCGTTGAATGGACGTTGTTCTTCAAAACCCGTTCAAAGACCGAGATTAATCTAATCTAGATGAAACAGGTGGGTTTCGTTACAAGCAATTTGAAAATATTTTTTCCTGAAATATTAAACCTTTATTTAAGACAAAATAACTATGAAAAATGAGTAGAATTTACCACAGAAACAGCTCTCAACGTCAGATTATGGAAATCCCATCGACGATAATATTTATACCCTTCAAAGTAAATGTTTATTCCTGGAAAGATGGTTAAAATAATAGTCTATATGTTAGTATGAAACATTACAAATGATGATAGATCAGCGTTTAAAAACTATCACACCTGCCTGATGGGTAGATGACGATGCGGTCTAAGGTGTAGCATGCGCTCATTCGCGACTGAAGACTCCAGATTTTTTAATGAGACTAATTTTAAGTTCTTATATTAGCATGAGATCAGGACTTATGGGGGTAGAACCGCGGGGCGCAGCTATAGTACTTCATATCCTATCGTCTAAACAACAAACATTCTTTTTACCTTTATCTGGAGACCAAGATCCGAGATCTCTTATTTCTAAACCATTCCCTTGAATTTGACCAAAGTTAAACACATCTGTCAGAGTGAAATTTTCTGCTGAAAATTAAACAGAAGTTACGAAAATTGTTAAAATACTTAAATAAAGTACAGTACCAGTATACAAGTACCCTGTATCTTCAAAACTTACAGGACTTGTATATATGCATATTATATGTATGTTTCGTGTAAAAATTGGACCTATGTATTTATCAAAACTACACGTGTAAATTAGAGGCTACAAACATTACAAGTAAACAAGTCCTGTACAAGTCGCTTTGCTAAATATAATTTACAGGAACTTGTAAAAACTTTCTTGTACAGTGTAACTTGTGAACATGTTACCTTGTAAGTATCTATAGATCTATACACTCACTCAGAACACAGAACACTATAGACATGTAAGTTTCTATAAACAAGAGAACTGGTTTTTTTTGCAAGCGTTAACATTATTTTTACTCGACCACAGGAAGATATTTTCCTACTTAGTTTTGCTATTGGTTGATATAAGAAACTTAACGTCGTAAATACGTCATAAGGTGTAACGGAAGTGAGGAAAGAAGACGTAGCTAATTTATTTTCTTAGCTAACTCTTAGCTTTTGGCTTAGCTATGCTCATGCGAGCAAGTATGCGAGTGATTACAACTAAATAAATAAATTTGACTTAGATTAGACCAAGCCATCAGAAATGTGTGGACTTGACATAAGGTGACAAGTTTCACGAACTCCGCTGCAGCTGCAGACCCTGTTACAGCCCACCCGATTATTTTATAATATCTATGTGAGGCAATAAATACTAGTGATCTGTTCCACTACAAGGACCTGGCTGATATGACCGAGGTCCTAACACGCGACACTTTAGTGTCTCTTATGGACCTAAAAATGTAGGTTCAAAGGGCGGTATTACGGCACACTGTCTGAGGACAGTGTGTGTACAGTATGCTGTAGATAGTCAGCTATCTATTTATCTAACTTATTCGTACCATTATTGTTAACAACAGCGACATCAGCATCGACGCTAAGGTTGAGATGTTTGAAGTGTTCCTCTATGAAGGCCACAGTGTCGTTCTCACTAGATACGACCATCCAGTAGTGCATCGCGTCGAATGACTTACATCTTGATGCCTGATGGATTAAATCAAGTTAAAGAAAGGACAGATTATACGGAAATACCAGCATTTATGTTAATATAGTACAGTACGAGAGTTTGGACCATAAAATGTAATCTACATAATATAACAAATAGCACTTCTTTTTGTCATAACTCTGAAACTATAACATGATATTGTCTCTAGACCTAACTATTTCTAATTATTATTCACAATAATGTCCGAGCAGTACTTCATAGTGTTCGTTCAGGAATGCTACGACCAACACGACCATTCCAAGTACTATCTCTGATAACTTTCATACTGTTCAAACTACAAATATCCTCTACTGCACCGCAAACTACTGCATATGACTAACTACAACTTGTGTGTGTATTTTTATTGTAGATTTTAGTGAATTCATTGAATTTAGATCAGTGAAGAAGCACGAATGCAGGGAATAGTGCAATCATGCAGAAACAAGACATCTTCAGAGCATTAAAATTTAGTTAAAACTTAATAAAAATTATTTTGACACTATCTACACTCAGAACTAGACAAAAACCTGAAGTAACACTTCTAGAACACCACCACAGTTCCCATCCAACATCACTCCAACAGGAAAATTCCACTGTTTAACAAACTTCGCTACATCTACGCTGTGACCGTTGATTTGCTGCACTGACACTCTCATGTCTTTTGCTATGAATTTACTTACTAATAGTTTGTTTACTAAAAAGAGATATGTAAATTATTTTATGAAAATAATTGATTTTCAAATGGAAATGAATTTAAAAAAGAAAATAAATTCCAAAGTTTTTATTAATTTCTAAGAACTCTTTTAAATACTAATTAAAGTTTGAAAAGTTCGACTTTTTTTCTTTTCTTTTCTACTTTAAATTAAAATGGTAAAAAACAACTTACAATAATTGTTTTCACACGATAAATAACAAATATATTGCACTCTCTTGAACATAAAATAGTCAACAGAGAGGTCAATCTCATTTTGATTCAAACACAAAGCTTTTGAACTAAAAATGACAAAGAGTAAAAGTTGGAGAAGTCTCATTTTAGCGAGTAGTTTCAACGAAGTTTGGTTTAAATGTGTTCAGTCGGTGAACTAGCACAATACTTGTTATACTCTTACCTACCTATAGGTTGATGGCTGTAATAGCTGATCATTTTCCTGTCAATCAAGATGACTATTAAAAAATTCAAAGGTTATATTTTGCACGCAAACTATATTATGCATTTGACGACCTCCGTGGTACGGTGAGTGAATTTCGGTCTGTGACTCAGACGGTTGCTGTTCGATTTAACTAGATATAGATGTATTTGTTTCTGGTCTGGGTTTCAGAATATTATCTATGTTATGTTTATACTTACTAATTAAACTTCATTATACTTTCTTAATACTTTACTTTATGGCAAGATGGCACTATGTGCAATGTCGTTAATTGATAGGCTTTTATTTAAAAACATGTTAAATATGTCATTTAATTTAAATCTAGTTTAATTCTAATATAATTTAGTGATCAAACAATCTCTAAACCGTATTCGAACAAATCCTGAGTAGACGTCATCTCCCCCATGAACAACACATTAACCCTCAAGAACAAGCCGAGTCGGTAACAAACGTCAAGTACCTAATTGATATTAGTTAGTATATTATATGAACGTACAGATTGGACTGACCGTTGGATATTGTCTGTATACGTACCTACATATACATGGTTTGCGGAAACATCGCGATTATACAAATTGCGGCTATTACCCTGAATTACCCTACATGAATACTTTACCCTACGACCTTTACCCTGTCGGGAATTACCCAGTTGCCTCACCTCCCCCTACTCCCTCTAGCGCCTGTACAATGTTGCTTTTTATCAACAACTAACTGCACCAAGCGGTTTTACTCGCGTTGGTCCGGGATAAAAGTAGTCTACGTCCTTCTCCAAGGTTTAAACTAGCTGTGTACCAAAAGTTATCTTAATCGGATTATTGATTTAAGTCCGAAAATGTTACCGACAGACAGCTTTACTCTTGCATTTGTAGTAATGCTTGTAGGATTTTTTTTGGTATTTCTATTTTATATTTATTTTATATTTTATTGTGTTTGTGTTGTTATTTTAACGCGGTTTTCGTTTCGTGTTACTCTGAAGTAAAATGATATGAATTATGAGTTAACCCACATGTCAGCCTATCCATAATCGGGCATCATAAATGTATTTAGTAAAGGAGATTACATTTACATCAATGATGAACTTAATTGTTTTATTTTGTGGTTGTTGTATTTTAGTAACTTATTCCATTGGTTATTATCGAGATAAACATTAACAATTTTTGGCAAATTTCATCCAAATTTTTCATATTATTCATCTAAGTAAAAAAAGGAAATAGAAAGTAATGAAATAATCCCAAGCTTGTAGGTAGGTACGACAGTATCAAAGATGATATACCTATACTTAATACAGAAGAAGCAGGACCCATTACCCGGCCCCTACTTTAGAATAACTCAATAAAAATTAAATTTGTATCCACTTTTGTCGGTGAGTGGTTCGAAGTGCCTGTTAACTAGCTTACTTGGGTCATTATCTACCAATTATTGAAAGAAATCGCTCCCTTCAGGCGTTCGTTCGCGCTATTACCGACCTTCAACCATAAAAAGTTAAGATCAATTTCCCTCGAGTCCACTTCCGAAACTTTATATTAACTAATTCAATAAAGTTAAATCTTTGGTAGGTAGGTACATGATATAACACTTATTGCGTATATCTATGTTAAGTAAGAGTCTTAGTCTATACAGGTTTTAAACGAGCGATAAGTGAATACTAAAATTGCGGTTGCTTGAACTTAATTAGCTAAATAAATACACTCAAAAATTAAATGCTATTTCAATAACTACAAGGTTGATCTTATTTATTTAATCACAGGTGATTGTGTTTGACACTTTGACAGTTTATCAATCCTGAAAATTGTTTTCTGCAAGCGAAACATAGTTTATACAAAATCGACTTTCGATAGTTTCGTTTCGACTATCCATAATTTCAAAGTGTGTAATAGTCTAGTATTTAATAATATAGTGTACTATGTGTGTAGTGTTAGAACGAGCAGGTATGTATGTACCCTCGCAGGCTCGAAACATGTAATTTTTGTTCTCTTGAGCTCGTCGTCGCTCGTTGCTAGTAGATTTAATTGCGTTACATTGTTGAGCGGTCCACGTTAACACCGTATCGTAATGTAGTTGCATGAGGGTTTCACCCACGTTACAAGCAACCCAATCGAATGGCTCCGTTTCACAGTGAGATCAATGTTAGTTGAATCGAAATATAAATATGACCGAGGTTAAAGAATTTGTGCTAATTATATAATTGATTGGTAAATTATTATCATACAGCGTATACTAAATTAAACCATACTGTTTTGTAGCAAGTTGGATATTAATTGAAATTATTATACTTCGTAATCCTGTTTTTTACTTAGTAAACGAAGCGTCCAAGTAGGATGCTCTATTAATATACTAAATGTGAAAGTTTGTGTACCTATTTATATTACGTGGATGCATGTTTGTTATTTTTTCACGCTAAAACTATTGTACAAATTTCGATAAAACTAGGTATGTAGAATAGCTAAATGTTTACCCTCGACCACCCAACCTGGGAATGCACAAAGAAAAATAGGGATGAGCCCGCCCTTTGTTGTAACTGCAACATGGCTCATCCAGCCAATTACTCGCAATGCTCTGAAAGAGTTAAATACCTTAGTCGTATACAATCCAAACGTGAAGCTCTACGTAAGTCAATCAACACCAACATCGAACCAGCTTCTTCAGTTAACGTGAAGCATAGCACCTGGGCCCAGGTAGCTGGCTCAAGTAAACGTCATTCCGTCGCAACTCCACAGTCTAATGGTATCTACATGCCTAATATCCAGCTTCTACCTACGAGTCGTAGCCAGGAAGAAGCTGTCCCCAATGACAAACAAGTTGAGCGCAATCCGCCAAATGCAATACGCCTCGAGAAGACGCACATCCATGATTTAGCTACGGCCGAAATGTTAGAAATCTTAAATACAATTAATATAATCAAAAATGAATTCACCAATTGTAAAACTTTTATGGAAAAAGTTATATTAATACTAACTCACTTGGGCCACTATGTCTGATAAATCTTTCGGTCTTAGAATTCTTTACTGGAACGCTGACGGTGTTCACTATAAGCAGCGGGAACTTATAAACCTGATCGGAGTGTTGAATGTTGACGTTATTGCCATATGCGAAACATTATTAACAAACCGCCTTAAACTCCATATTCAGGGTTTTGCGTGTTACCGCCTAGATAAACACTTTAGTGGTACTGGCCGGGGAGTAGCAATACTTGTCAGAGTGGATCTCAGTCATTCGCTTGTTCCCACCCCACCCACGACATATATCGAAGCTGTCGGCGTCTCTCTCAAGTTGCCTGGAAATAAAAATATTGTTTTAATGTCCGCGTACCAATCTCCCAATAAGCCACTTCTTACAAGGGACCTCAATCTACTTATGGAAACTGGCAACCAAGTAGTAGTCATGGGGGACTTAAATGCTAAACACCCCTATTGGTCGCCGGGACCATTAAATTCCCGAGGTCGTGTGTTGTATGACCACATGCTCGACAGTGACTTTGTAGTTCATAGTCCACAGGACTCAACCCTTGTCCATTACCGCACTGATTTAACACCGAGTATTCCAGATGTGCTTCTCACCAAAAACTTTGATTTTCTGGACAGTATAGCTACAATACCTTCATTATCTTCGAATCACTTCCCAGTTCTTGCAACCTTCACAACTTACACTTCCCGTAAACCTATAGTTAAGTTTAATTATTCCAAAGCTAACTGGATCCAGTATCGTCAGCTATTAAACAATAATATTAATTTGTCATTGCGTGTTTATCGTGATACTAACGAAATAGACTCTGCAATAAATCATCTGCAAGATTCCATTATTCAAGCTAGAAACGAGTGTATCCCTACCTCCAAATTTGAGCCTTGGCGTCCTTCAGCCACTCCACGCCGCGTAAGGCGGCTAATCCAACAAAAAAACCGCCTCAGGAGGTATGCTGCCATTGAGACAGAGATCAATGTCCGTAAGCATCTTAAAACTATGATAAATAAGCTACAGCTAGAGATCAACTCAGCCTTAAAGTCCTATCATGACAGTATCTGGAATAATAAGCTAAAGAAAGTTGATAATCCAAGTTCTGACTTATGGCGTCTCGTTAAAGGATTGAAATCTAATACTAGTCCAACCATCCCAGCGCTAAAAACTCATTGCAGCTCGCTTACGAAAGACCAACAGGAACAGTGTAATGTTCTCGCTGATTCTTTCCTGAACAATATGCTACTGACCCATGATTGGCCCAGCGATAAACAGGAAACTGTTGACTGTTCTCTAACTGCTCTGGATAACCATCCATCGGATAAAATTAACCAGTGTGACGTTCGTCCATTTGAAATCAAAAGACATATATCAAAATTAAAGCCCCGTAAAGCGTCTGGTTATGACGAAATTTCTAACCTACTCATAAAGAACATACCTCAAAAGGGCGTAGTTCTACTCACCAAAGTTTTTAACGCATGCTTGTCACTACACTATTTTCCTAAAATTTGGAAAACCGCAAAGGTTATTCCTATCCACAAACCAGGCAAGGACGCATCCGAGCCCTCTTCTTATCGCCCAATAAGCCTTCTTCCTTGTTTGGGTAAAGTTTTTGAAAAAATAATTTATTCCAGATTAAGTCACGCTACCGAAAATATGCTTCCAGATGAGCAATTCGGTTTCCGTAGTGGCCACTCGACTGTACAACAGCTGGCAAGAGTCGCCGAGGCTGTGTCGCATAACTTGAACCTTCATAACTCAACTGGCATGTTCCTGCTAGACATTGAAAAGGCATTCGACACAGTTTGGCATGAGGCCTTGTTACATAAATTAATCAGCGTAAACACGCCTATGTCATTAGTTAAAATAATCCGATCATATCTCTCTGAGCGCTCATTCAGGGTACATGTAAGCAACTGCTCGTCTCTTTCCAAATCAGTTCCAGCAGGAGTGCCTCAAGGTTCTATTCTCGGTCCATACTTATTCCTCGTCTACCTAAACGATATTCCTACGCAAACACGAACTAGCTTGGCCTGTTTTGCTGATGATACGGCCTCATATACATCGTCTGACGATATCGACCTGATAATAAGTAGGCTTCAACTATCGACAGATTTATTATCTTCATATTTCAAAATATGGAAACTAAAAATTAATGCGGCTAAAACAGAGGCTATCCTATTTACTAGGAAACGCTCTCTTCCCCTGCGTAAAATTCAAATTGATGGCTTTAGTATACCATGGAGCAAGTCGGTCAAATATTTAGGTTTAACACTAGATAACAAACTGAACTGGACTGAAAACACGTCCAAACTTTGTCAGAAAGGAGCTAAGGCTTTAAATGCCCTTAGTCCAATTTTAAATAGAAGGTCGTGTCTAAGCAACTATACTAAACTGCGCATATATATCACCTTAATCCGGCCCTGTATTACATACTCATGCCCCGTGTGGAGTAGCACATGCGCCACTAACATTAATAAGTTGCAAATAATCCAAAATAAAGCAGTCAAATACTCATTTAATTCCCCTCCATATACTAATCTTAAAAAACTACACGAAAAAGTTGGCCTGCCCAGTCTAAGTTCTTATATTTACAAATTATCTAAAACATTTTATCTAATTAGAAACCCAAACAGCAAAAATAAATTAATAAATAATATATGTATGACTCGTAAACGAAACTTAACTTTTATCGATAAATACAAACGTTACAAACTCCCACATCACTTGTTCCTAGCCGATGAATAGATAAGCCGGAGTGGCAGCTATTTGCGCGTCGTCGCAGCCCGCAGGCCGGGTGCGCGCGCGCCGTTTTCGTCCTTATAACTAGAGTTACACGGCGCAGTGTGGCGCGCGCGCGACTGATCGGTGGTGCGCGGCCGACCGTAAAATGTAATGATTAACTTTGTTCCCGCTGCTTGTTGTGAATCACTGTTTCTGCTTCAACAGTGGTCGTTCTTTTAACTAACTACCGCCTCTTATGGTAATTAATATCTCTTTTCCTATCATCACTTTAAAAATTGTATGCTAATACTAAAGCTACAATACGTAACACTTATTGTAGTGGTTACACGAGGATTATACCTAGAAAGTATTTAATTATGTTCATTTAACTTTAGATTCTACCTTCCAGTTACAAGTTTTTCTTAAATGCTAATGAGCTGTAAAAACGTCTTCAATACAATTATGTTGAATTAATAGGATTAACTTACACTATTATTTCAAATGTTTCTTAAGTTCTATGTTAATAAAGATATTTATAAAACAAACAACAGTCTATACAGGTTTTAAACGAGCGATAAGTGAATACTAAAATTGCGGTTGCTTGAACTTAATTAGCTAAATAAATACACTCAAAAATTAAATGCTATTTCAATAACTACAAGGTTGATCTTATTTATTTAATCACAGGTGATTGTGTTTGACACTTTGACAGTTTATCAATCCTGAAAATTGTTTTCTGCAAGCGAAACATAGTTTATACAAAATCGACTTTCGATAGTTTCGTTTCGACTATCCATAATTTCAAAGTGTGTAATAGTCTAGTATTTAATAATATAGTGTACTATGTGTGTAGTGTTAGAACGAGCAGGTATGTATGTACCCTCGCAGGCTCGAAACATGTAATTTTTGTTCTCTTGAGCTCGTCGTCGCTCGTTGCTAGTAGATTTAATTGCGTTACATTGTTGAGCGGTCCACGTTAACACCGTATCGTAATGTAGTTGCATGAGGGTTTCACCCACGTTACAAGCAACCCAATCGAATGGCTCCGTTTCACAGTGAGATCAATGTTAGTTGAATCGAAATATAAATATGACCGAGGTTAAAGAATTTGTGCTAATTATATAATTGATTGGTAAATTATTATCATACAGCGTATACTAAATTAAACCATACTGTTTTGTAGCAAGTTGGATATTAATTGAAATTATTATACTTCGTAATCCTGTTTTTTACTTAGTAAACGAAGCGTCCAAGTAGGATGCTCTATTAATATACTAAATGTGAAAGTTTGTGTACCTATTTATATTACGTGGATGCATGTTTGTTATTTTTTCACGCTAAAACTATTGTACAAATTTCGATAAAACTAGGTATGTAGAATAGCTAAATGTTTAGAATAACAAATAGGTTATTTTTATCCCGATATTCCCACAAGATTTGGACTTGCGTGGGTAAAATCGCAGGATGCAACTAGTAACTCAATGAAACAACGCATGCATCGGTGTAAAGCGAGTCGCACCAAGTACTTAGATGAGTTCCCATTGCGCTCGCGCGTGCAATATAAATGCTAATGGGGCGGGCGCGAGCGGAGCCGGGTGCGGGAGCGGGTCTAACGAGCTTTTTTAACTTGTTCGTGTTGATTAACCGACGCGACGCGATGTTGTTAGTTCTTGTACACTTTGTTTACAATTGTATTGAGATGTTACCTACTACCTTACTATGCTTTATGAGGCTGGACATTTTATATTTTACACAGTTAACTCTTTTCTATCAGACTATTTGGTCGGACGATAGTAATTTGAAACAGATTTAAAGTGATCGTCCAACTTTTTTTTAATTAATTTAGTTTCAATAATTTTATTAAATACTAGCAAACCCGGCAAACTCCGTTTCGCCACCAGATGGCTTCGTTTTTTCTTTAATTTTCTTTGCTATAAACCTCACGGAGCCCGAGACCTTTCCAACGACTGCAAAACCGTGGAAATCGGTTCGTGCGTTCTGAAGTTATAGCGTCAGGAAGGAAAACCCGACTTATTTTTATATAGTAGATAAAAAAATTCAAATAGGTATGCGATTAAGGACAGAGAAAATAATGACTATGAATACAAATAGTGTAGAGCTGCCACATAATTGCTTGGAAAGGTTTAGGTTTAGCAGAACAGCAAAATTATTATAAAATGGTACTTTTAGATGTAGTGTAAAGTTGTGAACATTAAGCCAGTACAGTACAGTATGTATAGGTATGTATATAAATAAATAGAGATAGTCCATCTCAGTAAAGAGAGTTGAGTGGTAAAGTTTATTAGGGGCGGCTCATACGCAACGATTACACTCGCCTCACCCGCGCGTGCCCTTCACATACTGCTTCTTAGTGTGCTCGGTGCTCGTTATACTATACGGCTATTATGTTTGTATTAGATTATATAGTTTTCCAAGCAATATTCATTCTCATTTTAGCACTATATAGTGCGTTAGCTAGCACAAGGCATTTTTTATTTCAAGGAAAAAAATGCAGTGAGATTTGATTTGATTGTTCCAACTTTAAGTCTTACACCCATATTCTTAGTCATTTCCTCGAACATTCCTCGACTCAAACTCAACCGAGGAAGCCTCGAAAGTCCCTCGGCGGCATCCTCGAAATCGGTATTCTTAGACGTCCCTCGAACCTTTCCTCGACTGAGGAAACTCGGTCGAGTGGAGGTGTGACGTCATTATTTCGAGGAGATTTTATTGCTATTATGTTGGCCACCACTAGTAATTGTCTATTTTACTGTCAAAATTTGTGACATTGACAACTAGCCAACGTCTATCCGCGTGTTGTTTGTTTATGTACCTACCAAAGTATATAGGTAAGTAGGTAGGTAATTGAGTTAGCAAAATACTTGGGTTACCTACCTAGCTAGATAAATACCGTAATGCATAAATTTAATGTAGAGATTTTGTGATTTGCGTCTTACCTGAAACAATCCTGTAGCGTAAAACTTTAGAGCTACTAGCAATTGCATTATTGGCGGCACAGGCAGCCCTCTATTATTACCACTTGATGTAAAAGTTTATAGGGGAAAAATAGTTTGAAGCACTGTTTGTTTGGCAAATCGAAACATTTGCGAAACTCATCTTTGCTGAAAAATTCTAGGGGATTTGTAGCGTCGCGTATATATCGTCGGGCCGGATAAGTGTATGGCTCGTCATACACGTAATCAATAAACTCTTCAAAATCCATAATTTCATTCATTTTTAACAAAATAAATAGAAAATAAACACACTTTCGCGTTGAGGAAGTTTTCAAGGTAGGTCGTGAGGTACCTTGAGTTTGACAGTTCTCTCCTCATCTCAAACTCGACTCGAGTGAGGAGATTCTCGAGTGGAGGACGTTTTTTATCAACTATGAATACGAATCTGTTGAGTGGAGTTTGAGTCGAGTCGAGGAAATCTCGAGGAAACGTCTAAGAATATGGGTGTAAGTCTCAATTAAAAATGATTTTTTTTGTAATGAATTTGCTCCAATACTACTAGATCGATTTTGATAAAACTAGGTTGGTTATAAAAGGTATGAGTACATTGGTTCATTGTGAGTAATATAAGCTACTATTTATTCTGATATTCCCACGGGATCGAGACTTACGGTGGGGAAAATTTAATATCGTAGATTTTAAATACTTTAATACACAAAATTTAATATCGTAGATTTTAAATTTAACTAGATTTCAAACACAAATAAAAAATAAATGTAGCCCAGTGAGGGGTCAGTACGAAAGTAGCTCAGCAGGCCAGCAGGCTAGCAGGCCAGCAGCAGCAGCTCGCTCCAGCTAAGTGCGAAGTCTTGTTGTGGTTACAACTAGGTTAACTATTATATGATGTATTGCGTTGTATTTATGTTACTTCTAACTATCTCGCGAGTAACATCTCAAGCGGGAGCCATTTCTATCATTTTTACGTCTTACTTTGTAACAGGTTGCGAAACTTAGTTGCCATCGTGGTAAATAGTTTTACATGTTAGCCACTGGTTGTGTATTAATGTAAAATATTCTTCATGCATAACTAGTTGTTAAAAAGGAGGATTTTTTTTCCTTGTCGGTCTGGTCGAGTGAGGTGTTGACAGATAGAAGCAAAAAAGGTACCTTGTAGATTATGATATGTAGGCAAAATCAAACAACACAGCTCGGCAACCGGTCAATTGTGAAATTTACTTTTAAAATTTCAGTCTCTTTATTTGTTTTCCTTTAAATTAGATTGTTTATGCCGTCACCGTCAATGAGAGTGTGTAGCTTGCGTACATCTTGTTCTTAGTGCGCGGTGAATAATTTCATGTCTTAAAACTCCAACTTGGCACCGCTTCTCAGTGAGTGCCAAAAAGTAATTATTAGTAGGTAATATCATAAAACAAACAGCTACTTACCACCTCGAAAGCAAGCAGAAGAAGCGAATGTAAAGTGAACCGCGCGCTGTAATAAACCCCGACCTTTCGGTAACAAACATTTTGATAGTCAATCAAAATAGTTACATAGGTACCGCGCCGGGAAGTACATCGACTGTACAGTTACTGTTCGTGGCCGACCGAAATAGAAATTTCGGATCGGACACAAAATATTCGGTTTATTTTCCAGTTTCGGCCTCAACAGATTTTTTTTAGTCACTGGTTCCCGCGATTTTACCATTGCAAGCTCCGATTTCCTGGAGATGGATAAAAAGTTGGAAATAACGTGAAAAAACGTTACTACCAAGGTCTCAATACCAAATTATCTGCTAAACTCGGCCACGACCATCATATATAAATATGACATTCAAAGTCCTGACTTACTGACTAACGTAGGTACTGCTACAACCAATGGTCGCAGATAATTATTATGACGTAGGCATGCGCTAGGAAAGTCTTTTGGAAAATACGCGGACGAAATCGCGGGTGAAAACTAGTATGCAATAGAGTTTCGGCGCGACCATGAGTAACAGTTAACAGTCGATTTTTGGCCGAAAGTGAAACCCAAACCTCAACATCGTTGTGACACTAGTCTAGTTACCGGTAGCCGGTAGAGGTACGTAAACTTACAATTACATCCCTTTGTAGAGACCGTAGCGGTAAAAACTTCCCGATGTCGAAACAAACAACTTATTTTGGACGCAACACAAAGAAATTCATGAATTTATAATGGCAAGGGAAATTAGGTTTTTCTCCCTTTGGTGGGTATTCCGGAGGGGGGGGGGGGTGGAGATGGAAGGCTTTGATGTGGTAAATGTAACAAAGGTCATTTGATTGGTGTTTAATGGATACTACGACACGACGTAACGTGTTACTGTGCTGTGTTCGACCGATGAGGAAAACACTCAATTATGTAGACGCCTGTCTGTTTCAAAACTACAAGACCGATTACGATGAAACCCAGTAAATAGATAGCTAAAGATTGGATCAGAACATGGGTCACTTTTAGTCCCGATATTTCCACGGACAGATGAAACCGTGAGTAACTCAATAATTTACAAGTTTGTGTGTTTGTTTGCACGAAAGTTTGTTACTGCTTTATGCAAAAACTATTTTATCGATTGCAATATTTTTTTTTATGTAGATAGCTGTAGTTCTAGAATCATACATTAGCTAGTATGCGGGTGGAACCGCGAGACGCAGCTAGTAACGTAATAAAACTCCTCAAAACAATGTGAGTAAGAAATACTGCGTGGTTTTTTTTCGTAATTTTTCCCTACAATATAATAGAGTCGATGTTACCACGGGGCGGAATTATAAAGCAAAGCAAAGACAGGGCATTTATTAAAGCCCGGTAAGCTCCATTCGAACGTTGGGCCACTAACTTGGAAATTTTAATATAAAATATGGTGTCATCCACCATATTTTAAATAGCGGATTAATAATATTTTCTCAAAATCGAATTAAGTCGAATCAAACGGTACCACAAACAGACCACACTTCTATACAACATATTTTTACAAACATTTTTCATACGAATATTGTGTGTATATTTGTTAATTTTTAACGCGTAAACTACTGAACCGATTACGATCAAACTCGGTATGTAGATAGCTGAATGATTAACACATACTTTTTATACAGAAGTTCCCATAGGATCGGGACTTAGGTTGCCTATCCACAGGAACGCTGCTCCGCTACTCTCCGCTCCGCTTCTGTGGACAGGCAGCCTTGGTGAACTAACGGGACGCAACTCGCTAGCTCTAGCTCCGCTCTGATCGCCCGCCTCTGTCGTAGCCTCATACACGAGCACCGAGCGGAGCGCGCCCTGGTTCCCTCGTGATAGATGGCCCGCCACCACCACCCGGTGTAAAATCTGCATCTACTTGCTGGGAACCATGGATCTGCACTACCTACACTTTATTTACTTACTTTATAAATCGCCTTCATTACTCCTCGACCATTTCAATTACATCAACTTGAAAACATAAAATAACAAATAATACAATAGAGAGGGCATCAAACCATTGTCTGTACTAATGTGACAGTGAAAATAAGGGGATTTATTTTTTTAGATTTTTGTTTGTATGAGTATATTATAACGTTTAGGTTTGGCCGATTCTGATAAAACTCTCATAAAAATACATCTAGAATTTTCCAAAACATTTTCTTTGCGGATACTAACGTTATAACAACTATCTGTTGCCAAATTTTAGCTCGATCCGTCCATTGGTTTAAGTTAAGCGTATTTAAATACCCACGGGATCGAAACCTAGGCGTGTTAAACTGCAGGACAATGCAATATGATTCAACGATAGAAGATTCTATGTGTCAGTTTTACTCAAAATACTGTCACATTATTAATCAGAACTGTCTGATGGTCTCTCTATTTATTGTACAATAAGTATTGTATCTCTAAGCATCAACTATTTCATATTTTTTTAAAAGAAACAGTCTCGGATCGTTTCAGAGATTGTTACAAGGAAGTAGTAGAGAAGTGCTTGTTATTTATGTTCAGTTCTATTTGATAAATGGGTAATTAAGGCCCACGCCGATATTAACGGAACACCATTTGCAATGATAAATTGTATGAAACTTTACTGTACACAGCGCCATGTAGCCCCAAGTTAAACAATTAGACTTGTGTCATGGTAGCTAGAAAACTTTTTAGAATACTATTTTTTTTTATTTGCAAATGAAAAAGCTCGTTCATTGAAAAAATATCATACCTAAAAAAAGACCGAGTCTATTACAAATATTGGTTTGACGATGGCGGGAATCGACAACCCTGTGCAGGTGTTGTGAGTTCTCCCAGCGCATTACGGAGGTCGGTGTGGTTTTGTTGTCGATATTTCTTTAGTATTCAGTGTGTTTATAGCTTTATCTGTTTAAAATTCGGCTCATTGTGAACCGACTCACGAAATGGAACTAAAAACGATGTCCCGATAGTTTAGTTCGATGCGATGCCACGCGCTGCTAGTACGCGCCAAAACTGACATTTATTTACATAT
Organism: Idaea straminata; assembly: GCA_951213275.1. Lineage (NCBI taxonomy): Eukaryota > Metazoa > Arthropoda > Insecta > Lepidoptera > Geometridae > Idaea > Idaea straminata. The sequence continues at coordinate 285,974 of OX577852.1, forward strand.
TTTTGTTCGCTTCGATTTGGTGTTCCAACTAAATTATAAATGTGCGATATTTTATACGCTTTGTTGAATTTATGATTTGAAAATTTGTAATTCAGTTGGTATGACTATAACGTACTAATTAAGGTTTATATATAAAAGATCGACGTAATATAAAGATCGACGTTCATAGTACCTGCTATTTATATGAGAAAGTGTGCGCATGAAAGAAAGTATGCACCTCTTTGTATGCTGTAAGGAATAAAACAAATAACAAGTTTACAAATTGAAATTTCTCTAAAATTTTGACATGTTCTTTTCAATCGTTCAGAAGACTTACTTCTCGTCGAATTTGTAAAGGATATTTATAAGGACGTATGTCCTTTTTTATTTCCTAAATGATGCCTATTTTAATACAACCTAGGTTTGCTCTACATATGCCGCTTTGTTTTCTTTTTTGGCAACAGTTAATAGGTATAAAAAATATGTTTAAAAACTAATTAAATACCTAAATAAAAATAAATCACAGAGATATTGTGTAGGTACAGAATACATTTGTTTATTAAAAAAATTAAAGAATCAGAAAGTAAAATTGCGTTAAGTATTAAGTATGCAAGTGCAGCTTAAATACCGTCCTATAACTATACAAGTTAAAATTAATTGTACTGTTTATATTTCCTATAAATAAGTTATTAATAAACTCTCAGATAAAGTTAGAATTCGTTTTCCAAACCATAAAACTAAGTTTTTATCGCGCAAGATATTCTCCAAGTTACTGGACAATAGTCTATGATGCAATCTTAAATTTACTGTTGTCCATTTATCTAAAGCTGGAGGGTATCTAAACTGCAGAGTTACAGGTCCCCCTTGTACCCCCACGGGGGGGGGGATTCACCCCTAGACCCCTGTCGTCTTGTGTAGGGGATCTAGAGAAATGTCTGGTACCTTAATCTATGATGCTCTGATAGACTTCTGGCTATGAAAATAGGATTGTCTAGACTAAATTTTACCTAAATGTTTAAGGTAAATGTGGTACTAAGGTTATTAAAAATGGCATATTTGCCTTTTTGTTTATTTCATTTATTAAAATATCGAGCTCGGAAACATGACTAATGTACCTGTTTTAAATAACTTTAGTTGTGATAATAACCATGTCATTTTTGAATCCGAATTTGTGGTAGTTGGTACTAATATTTTAATGTTAACAGAAACTTAAGAGGTTGAATTAGCTACAACCATCAGAGTTGTATCGATAGTTTTTTGAAAATGTGAAACTTTCCGGTATTTACCCAGAGTTTGAAATTTCTTTAATTTGGGACTATAATTGCCATATCTTGAAAACTACTTAAATTTTCAGTAAAAGTTAATTTTCCTGAACTTTAAATTAATATGGTTATTTTAGTTTCATGAATAGTAAAGTCCTAGGGGTACGTACTACAAGTATTTAAGAGAGATAACATGGTATTTGTAACACACTGTATTTAGTGAAGTGAAGTTAGGTTAGTAAGCCAATGTACCATTCATGACACACTGACTCTAACTAGATACAAGTATAATGTTAGTGGTAACAAATGTTACTCTACTTTGTTACACTTTACGTTTGTGAACACTTCTTACTCCCAGAGGCTACATTTGAAAGCCGGTCGGCATCACGGCGCCACTCGGCGCCAGTGTTGCTAACTACGTTTATGTAAAAGGTGCTAAATTAGTGACAAAAATATTATAAAAATGCGAAACTTTAAGAAAAAGTTTCGAGAATGCAAAATTCACCGCAAATAACTGGCCAAACTAAGTTGAATTCAATTAATTTCATGTGAATCAACAATTTCTACCCCACCTCGACTCGACTTATCCTTCTACCCCATGGGGACTCGACTTTTTTGTCCAACAAAAGCAATAAATATAAAATTATTGAAAACTAAATAGACAACATGGAAAAGTTCCGCAGTATTAGTGCACAGCTCCTGAATGTAAACTACCCTCTGAAATAGTAGACACATCTATCAAAAGAAGATGGTCCTTAACATAATTTAGTTGGAAAGTTCTAAACACGTACAATATTGCAGCAATTACAATACATATAAAATGGGTAATTTGGATAGCGTCCAGGACGAGGACGAATCGTACACTTATAATACTTACATACTACAATAGAGGGGACATCAGAGCATTTTAATGAACATTCCATTTTGTTTTCCATCAAGTTTAATTCTTTATTGCAAATCATGCGTACAAATGGTGATACAAATATATCATGGTTCATCATAATGCCCGTAAACTTTTTTAGTTTTGGATGTAAAGATTTAAAAAAAAATGTTGTAGTAAAATTAGCAAAGATGAGAAATTACAAAATTGCCAAGATTCGAATGTACTTTTTGGGTTTAAGCTGTGATGTTTACAACGTTCCTACTTGTAATGACCGAAAATTTCGCAAAAATAAAATGTTGAAAAAATCTACCATTTCCAACATATTGTATCACTACAACTGGGGCCTAATTCTGCTATTTTGCATTAATGGATTTACCATTGTCATTATATCGAGACTCTGTTGATATTATATCGAGATTGTTCTTTATTTGGTATTCTGCTAAAGTTTTAATAACATCGCAATAGAATCGCTATGGAGTCTCAATGAAATGGTAATAGATACGTCGCTGGTGTTGCCTAGCAACATGGTATATGTTGCTAAGCGATATAACGTTTTGACAAATATCGAGATTCCATTGAGCCACGATTCTAGAGCAGAATACCAAAGTGAGTCATTGGTGCATCAATGGTGTTTCGATAGAATAGTTAACATTAGGAGAATACCAATTTGATATGTAATGTCATATTTTTGACATTAAATGTCTATTACGATTCCATCGACACTCTATTGAAACACAATTGTATTAGCAGACTTAGGCCCCTGGAAACTATCGAATCGTTTAAATTTCTGATAACGTTCTGATATACTCTCTATGTATCTATTGTAAGTATTACGTGTCTACGGTAACAATACGATGTATCTGTAGTATGTGAGAGCTGGAGGCGCGACGTATGTACGCTGTGGGCAATCAACTTGGGAAGAACATTGCTCACTGTGTCACAGTCCTAGTGATACTTGCAGAAGGATAACGATTCCTCGTCTCTTGAACTTTTAGACAGACTCTCAGGCGGACATATAACTAGAGAGGAGAAAATGTGAAAAAAATTTAATAATGAAAATCTGTGCATAAACAAAGAAGTTAGCCTGAACTTATATAAATAATAGAAGCATCCGAATTGAGAACCTTTGATTTGATAAACTTTTAGCTTAGGTAAGTAAAAAAAAAGTCTACAATATTCAAGAAAAAATACACAAAAGAAGAGAAATAGAGTAAGAAAATTTAAAATTATTATATTTTTTTCATCGTAGATTTTTAAATCTGGATTCGGATAAAAAGAGGACCGTCTTATTTCTTAATATTAATATTCTTATAAGTATAATAATATGATGTTCAATTTTTGATGCAAAAAATAATCATTTATTCTAATTCTTGATTACAGTTCTTCAATTTTTGATGTTAAAATGGTACTCAACAATGTTGAGTTTTTATCAATCAATTAATTGATTTTACTGACAATACAAGCATAAATGCACAAGTAAAAACAAAACAGAAAAAAATGTAACTTTTTCTTTTCTTTCCACTTGCGCGACTGTTATTGAATAGTCACTATGGTAGCAGACAGCAGAGAAGCCATTTGTAAAGACATACTTAGGTATTTCTTTTTACTTACTGTTACGTTATGCTCTTGCTCATGACACTCATACCTAGCTACTTTATTTTCCTTGTGATGGGTACATTTCATAAAATGAAGGGAGAATATTCATCGCCAGCTTTTGGAGGCAAAGTTCTTTGCTGTATTGAAAAATAAAAATATCTTTGCTTAGTTTCAAGTTTAAACTATACAAAAACAACTTAGAATCTGTATTCACAAACTTATGTTAAACAGTATAAAGTAAATAAGTACTTAAATACCTGAAAACACCTCCACGTACAGGGAGAAAAACTGATGCTCATATGAACACAGTGTACGGGGTTCTATTTACTACCGAGAAGTATCCTACCTCTTAGACATTGAGGTATATAATCGCCTGACTGTCTCCTCTATATTATGATGGTGAAATAAGAGTGCATTACACATTCGCTCCCAGAGTTGTAAAGTTAGTCGTGGTACTACATCGGAATGTTAATATGTATTCGGGTAAGGATAGAGAAAACGTATGCACTTTTGTACCTGACAGTACTTGGATGTTGTTTTTTATGTGAAATATTTCCTTTGGAGACGACGCGACGTAAACTATTGAACGTACAGTCGTGTGAATAATACTTGTTGTAGTGTATAATTGGAAACGTTGGTATATTTAAGCTGTAGCAAGATTAATGTACAGCTTAATAGTGAGTAGGTCTCCTAGAAGACATCCTGTATCCGCGTATTTGCTTTACCATTTATAAATTAACACCATTATAACTGAAATAGTAAAAAAGCTTTTAGCCATATATTATTGTGTATCGAGCTGGATTTCATCAAATCATTTAACTTTGCAAAATTTTAATCCCGGTTTAGGATACAGTTACTCAAAAACGAAAGTGTCTGAGGTACTCTTTTTTATAGTATAAGTATCGTATCACTGAGGTTGTTCTGATAAACAATCTCAAAATGAAAAGTAGTCAGAAAATGAAGTGGGAACAACATACCGTTGTCAGTCGGAGTGGTCGAGTCTTGGTACGGGGTGCAATCCGGAATGGCATGCAATCTGAATTGTGCAACCACTGCGGCCGGTTGAATCCTGTGGAATTTTATCCGGAATCTAACTCTCGTACTCGTAGCCGATGGTTGTGATTTTGCTGTGGACAAGAGAGATTTAGAAAGAAATGGCAAAGAGAAAAGAAGGATAACATAATTTCTTTTAGATTTTTCTAAGAAACTATTGAACCAGTTTATAAGAAATTTCGTACGACGATACATTAAATCACACAGGATAATTTTATACATATTCTGATGAGATCAGACTATAGGCTTGAAGTCCACCGACAGTTTCAGATATAAAATAGTTAAATTACCTTTTTTTTGTGCTTTGGAAACCCGGTCGGGTACCACTCTGTTGTTGGGGCCAACGAAGTGGTTGTGTCGGGCTCCAACCGACTAAAACCCCAGGGTGCTCCAGCCTAATCAAACCTAACTCTTTTTAACCTAAATTTATCAAACCTAACTTTTTTAAATTGAACTGAAATAATTCTTCGCTTTGTTTAGTTCGCGATCAAATGTTAGGGTCGGAACCTTACATTTGATCGCGAACTAAACAAAGCGAGGGTATAATAGTTATTTCAGTTCAATTTAAAAAAGTTAGTTGAAAGTTGTACCGAACTGTCGACCGCCCAATTAGTCTGTCTGCTTTCGCCCAAAAAATACCTCACCTTTCCCCTCACTTGCAGTAAAATAGAATAAGCATAAACTTCTAGAAAGGAACTAAATAAATACAGCTATATCAGCATAACAGCGTCGAGCGTCGAGCGTCGAGCGTCCCGAAACATCTGTCCGGTAACAATATGATACAACATAGATATCGGAAAGGAAGAGCCATATATCATGGCTAGGTGTATTCTACGAGTATCTCAATCAGGGTGAAAGCCTCGAGTGAGGTCCACCTGTCCTTTTATATTAGTTTTCAATATAACTCTGTATCCGTGTTCTACTGTCACTTAACTTATATGCTACTAACCTTCATATTTGGGAACACATAAATCTTTGTTCAGCCTCTACTCGGACTATGAACGGTTTCATAATGTTCTTTTAAGAATACTATTGGACCAAAATGAGAATATTGTAACGCGTGTTATATGATTTACTTCAGTGACTACACAAATAAAAACAAGTATTGCTATATTTACGAAATATAATAAATATCGGGATACTGTGTAAAAAACATAATACAATATAGTTGGGTAAAAAATTACTAATTTACCTGTGATAAAGATTTTTAACGAGAAAACCCCTTGTTAAAATACATGATAAGATTCTGGATATTTATATAGATTTTTTTTCGAATAATAAACCACTGAGTTACGGTTTTATTATTTGAAGTTCGTGTGTAAATTATCCGAGAATTGCTTAATTCATTTCTATGCAGTTCGACGTAGACCGACCATTCATTTCCTGTAAGCCTCTTAAATTAGGTAATATTTTCATTGACATCAATTTCGTCATTTATTTTCATGTGATTTCTTCTTATATTTTAAGTCCCATCAACGCAAGTTTCGTCACCAGTTTTAATTTAAGTAAAGACGTGACGCGTATGAGTGTTACCAAATAGCTTTTTCTGATTTATTTGTGCTTCAAAAACGAGTGAATTTACAATTATTATGAGCATAAGAAATAATTAATAAAAGAAACCATATCAAAGAAACTTTATGTGTAAAACACGCTGTTTATATAAACATATCGATAGGTACCTACATAATTAACAACACGTTATATTTTCTTGTGTAACAAAATATGGATGTTGTAGGAGGTCTTCTCGACGCGGGAGGTCGTTAATTTGAGTCGTGTACCTCCCGAGGCGGTGGCCTTACAAACTCTGAAAGTTGTACTGAAAATTACTGGCAGGTATTACCCGGTAGGTAGCTACTCTACCTATAGAACCCGTACATACATAACTCGCTCGCTTCCTACCTTCTCGTACGGAAACCGGCTCATATTAACTCTTTATTAGGTGTTCTTGTAATAAGTTGTTATAACTTTTGTTACATGCTGAGTTGTTTGATGGTATTCTTGTTCAAGGCAGAAGTTAAATACCACGCCCACTCAACCGTATCAGATTACATCTGATATTGTTTTATAGATATGTGTAGTTTTATTCACTTTTAAAGTTATTAATATTTAAAAAGGTAGGTACCTATATTATATGATTTGCTCAAATTATATAGGTAGGTACACACATAATAATACCCTGTTAATTTGCGAGGTTAAACCAATAAAACCTACGTGAAGCTACTTACTACAAACCTTACCTCCATTTCTAGTTTAATAGTGATCAACCGGAAATGTTAGGTTAGGATTGAACCGTAATTCATTAAAAGTGAGCACAACGAGCGCATTATCAATCATACAACTAAATTGATTTCACGTTACTTAGAACTTTAGCCATAACATAAATCTACATCAATAAATAATCTAATCAATAAATTCCATCCATCACATATTATGTAAATGGATAAGTAGATACGTATAGTAAAACTAATCCGAGATTAGCTCGAGTGTTTCTAAGACAGTTGTAAACATACAAGTTAAGTGCTAAGTTAAACCAAGTCCTAGAATACAGAATGAGCATCTGGTGTCGGACAGATCGGGTAAAGTCCGCCCGCCCCGCTAGGCGGCTGGACACTAGACAGGGCGGGCGGCGGCGCGGACTTCACTTTAATTGAACATTTCGGTTTTAAATTAAATGCTAGAATTTAATCTATTTACATACATTGAGAGAATTTAAACAGCCTTAGTAACGTTTAATACACTATACAGGACATCTAATGTAGGTAAGTAAGTACGTGTATCTTGAAAATAAAGCGGAGATTTTCTAAAATCCTTTTTTTCGGTGTATATTTTTTATTGTCACTGCAAAGATAAAATACCCACAATCAAAGAAATATGTCTTCGGTATACCATGCAAGACTCGAAGTAGCTACGCACCATAAAGTTTCCCTTGCTACGCCATCTTTATAAAATATTAAGGCAATTTATTGCGAAGCCGCCTCTCCATTGCTCGACTGCTCGTCTTCTTCCAAATAAACATAATATTCCCTCCATGACTTACGAGTATGATTCACGATCTCCTAATCAAAATGCATCTCGAGATCGAGGTTTTCTTTCACGTTGATTTCATGAAGTAGTACTAGAGCACTAGAGAGTAATGAAAGAGCCTATAGGCAAGGTAGGTACCATGGAAAGTGCACAATTATAAATTCATGATAAAAGTATAACTATTATTATTTAGTTAGTCCACACCGTTACCGTTAGTCTAAATACAAACACTTAAGCATACATTCTTAGAAAACTTTTATAAAATTACTAAAAGCTATATAAAGTTTATTAGCAGAGCATTTCTGCTGAGCTTTTAACGACAGTAAGCTGTAAAAATAGTTTCCATCCATCGCTGGCCGGTTTCCCGTCGGACGTCGGACGTCGCACGGGCGCGCGCTGGCAGAGGCCATTCCGCCCAGAGAATTATTGAATACCCTCCTATGGAGATTTAGGGATTATTTGGATTTCAGACGTTTTAATTATTGAATGGGGGATTTACTAGATGTTAGTTTAGGAGGATTCAAATAAGATTTGTTTGCTTGAAGTATTCATTAATACTTCAAGCAAACAAATCTTATTTGAATCCTCCTCCTCATCAACCTCATTAGGTTGAACATGCTTTTTAAAATAAAGATTCTGAATTTAGATTGTATCTTTTTTTACAAAGATTGTTGTTTTTGGTTTCTTCTGCACTAATTAAAGTAATCTACAACTTAACTATCGATTTATGATTTGTTTTTAATATTTAAAACGGGTTTAAATACCTATACTATATGTCCAATACTTAGCTCAAAAATGTAAACAAAGAAATGTCAAATACTGTCAATGTTAAAGTGACAGGTCAATGGTTTTCAAACTTTTTTTTAAGTTATACTGCATCCTATGACTTTTCCTGTAATTTTATGTAAAATTAAATATGAATCGACCAAAACGACTGTGCTAGTCTTGAGTTTGGCGGGTTCACTACTTGGGTAGGTTTCCGTAGCACTCATAGATGTTCGTCTGCGTTTCTTGACCGCTAAAAAGGTAGATTGTGCCGAGGATCCAGAAGCTTCGAGAGGCGGTTCAGTCTCTCGCGAGGGACCTGGCTGAGGTTCCAACTCCATCTCACCAAAATACAATAAAGTATTGCAAAACAATAACAAAATGTTAAACGAAATGAGAAAAACAGAAACAGACTTAACAAATTCAACTTTAACAACAAAAAATAACAGAAAATAATTATCAAAACACTCGAAAACACGGAAAGAAGCGGACGCATTCGAGTTCACATATGAAGCACGATCAAAAACACCATTTCGTAAATTGAGTAAAAAAACTACCCTTCAAATTTGAAAATTGTAATAACTTTGTTAAAAAAATAATTTATATAAAATAAACAATCATAAGTTATATTGACTTTATATGGCAATCGTATTTTTTAGAAATAGAGGCCATACTTGGTTTTTTACCTAATTTCCACTTTCCTGAAAAAAACTACCAAAGCTTGATGTATTTTTTACTTTGATAACACCATTGTTTACATTTTTTATCTAAGTTTTAGAAATAGAGTATAGGTAGGTTTTTAAAGAGAAAATTTTTTAGATATATAAATAAATATTGCAGGACATTCCACACATCGCCATCTAGCCCCAAGGTAAGTACTAGACTTGTATTATGAGTGCTAAACAACGGATATATTACTAATATACTTTTGTTTTGTAAATATATACTTATAATACATAGAAACAACCAGACTACAGACAAATATCTAAGCATAAATACTTATCTGAGGCGGGAATCGAACCCGCAACCCTGTGTTTGGCAGTCCGGCATGGTGACCATTGTGCCAACAAAGCATCAAACAAAGCATATAATCATCTCTTACAATTACAATAATTTAATTTCTAACTTGTAAGTCACATGTTGCAGGTATTATTTCTAACCTCATGTGTTTAAAAATTAAGACAAGCAAATGTCAATGTTACGCTTGATTTGCTTTATATTAGACGCTGGTGAAACTATTGTTACGAATTACGTTTTTTTTCTTTTGTCTCTCGTTTGTTTAAGGGTTATGAGCCACCACTAAAAAACCATTCCAATGGCAAATTAAGCTAGTTCAGTCCTATTGCAGTCTTAGTACCAGTCCAACTAGTCAAGTATTTATATTAAAACTATTGAATAGGTTCACTCACAGTAACAGGTTATGTATGGAAGATGTCTGTACCGGGCGGGCGGCGGGCGGCGGGCGGCTTGCCAGTAGGTAGGTACTTCACAAATGACATAGTTGTTCTAAACGAACAAAGTGCTCCGAGTACAATAAAAGCACGTTGTCCCCGGCAAGGATACCCCGTGTCTGTGGCAGCCGACAACTGGCGTACAGTCTACTCTACCGTACCGTACGGTATACACTGTCACCGTATTTACCTCTGTACCTATCAGGGCAAATATTGTTAAGATAAAATGAGATACTTTAGATACATTTTAGTTCTACGACTAAAAGTTATCATTAAAGTATGATTTACGCAATTTACTTATTTATAACAGAATATTTATAATGTTTTTTGTTCTTATTTTGTCGAGCTTCATATTTCGACGCTGTTGCCATGTTTCATCGCCATGTTTGGAATAACTTTAGTAGTGAAAATAACCTTTTTAGTATAAATTCCTTAGACACTTTTATAAAGAATAAATATTTGTAGAAATCTATTTTATTTATGTCTTGAAGTCATGGGTACCATGATCAGCGATTAAAAATAAATATATTATTTTTGTTGGAAACTGATCACGGTATTCGTACAACTTGTGTGTGATCGGTTTCTTAGTTATGCTGATACCGTGATACATGTAGAAGAAGTCAGTTTTTCGGTAATAATGGCATCAATTTTAATTGCTTAGTTCTGTTGAAACTTATATAATAAATGAGGCGTCCGCAAAATATATCCAACATGAAATATTGATTCGCTAAAAAATGCGATTCTAAAATTCTCTGCAACTGATACTACGTTTGTGAAATTCATCGAACTTAGGGCGAAAGAAAACATAGTTTGTGTTTGGGGCAAAAATATGATTGCTTTCAATTTGCGCTGTGTGAAATGTCCTGCATTATTAATTATTTATCAGTGAATTGTATGAAAATAAACAAGGATTACAAATAGCCCAACATAGAACCGCAGGACAGACATAGTTGCGGTCGCAGTTCCAACTTGCTAGACTCGAACTACCGCCCGCCGCCCGCCGCCGGATGAACCCGGATACAGAAATAGATTCAGTATTGATGACTCTCTGATGCGATGCGAGACAATTATACAATCATACTCGTTATAAACTGTGTGTATGTATGTTTGTTTCTCCTTCACGGAAAAACTACACAAACGATTGCAACTGCTGGAGATAGTTAGCTACTTTAATATCTATATTTCAATGGGATAGGTACCCCGGAGCGCAGTTAGTAAAATAAATTAGTTTAGCACAATATTCGTTAGTTTAGAAGCCTTTTGTTTGTTCACAAATTTTGTCCAATAATATCTCTGTATGGAATCCCCTCACCGAAAATTATAAACCGAAAAAAATTCTTAACTGGATATCAACCTACACAAGTTTTAGAGTTTTGGTTTTGTTTTGGGTTCAAATTCATTTTTTTTTATTCAATTGAAGTTATGCAGTGCATTACATCACTTTGAAGCGTCTTAAAAATGTTTATTGATTGGTCGAGGAACACTCGCCATAAAGCGCTAAATCATGAATTGAACGTGAAAGCTATTTAAAACGAAGATCAGGTACATCGTAAAACAAACGTTATGATAGGTACATTAGAACCGGTTCTAATATGCATACAATAACCCAAGCTTCAGTATTTGCACATCGTCCGACGATAATAATTGGAACTCAAATAACTGGATCCTTCTCTGTCTTCGTAGGCACGTTTCAATTGAAAAGTAATCCAACTCCAAACATTTGTAAGTCTCAATCGCTCCCTCTCCACCACTCTACCTAACGACAATTAAAAGTAGACACTTTATCGCTGGTATCTTAACGATAGCAGTTTTTATACGAGTGATTGTAACTTAGCACTTTAAAAACCAGCGATGGTTATCGAATAAGCGAAGTCGTTACTGTATTAGGAGGATATGAATTCATGGTCGGATGGCGTTTGAGCGTTTATGAAAGGAAATCGGCCCATGCGGATAGACCGCGTCATTTATACGACGGTAAATATTTGGAACGAGCTGTTAAAGCGAATTAAAGTTTGTTCGATTGGTCTTTTGTTTGATGTTCATATTACATTGTTCTACAAGCACACATCGGAGAGAAGGACATATTCTATTGTTTGGTGTTTAAAAGGCGTAAGAAAACTGTGGCGGACACACATCCCTGTGTGTCAGCACATTCCGTCGTAATCTATCGCGACCGTAGAAATACGTGTCTTTATCATATCTTATGAATATCACGTGTATACGTGATAGTTTGTTTATCCTATCTAGATATCTGTGTAGTATATATAAGCTATAATTTGTTGTATGGAGTCAAGTGACTACTAGGAGAATAAATCCTACCATCGAAATGGACGATTAGTTTCATTACTCTATCTGGGCACCCCACAAAAACATTACATGATTATAAAACTACAAAGAATGTATGAACTTACGGTTTTATCAGCATTATTCCAGGTTCCGTTGGAATATTGGCATAAAAAGTAATCTATATGTTATTCCAAGACTCCAGCTATATACGTATTAAGTTTGATCGAAATCGATTCAGTAGTTTTTGCGTGAAGAGGTTACAAACAAACACACAAACTTTCACGATTAAATAAACTATTATACGAGGGTAGAACTTAATTTTACCTTGAACCCTTGACATGCGAATGTCCTAGAAGGTTCAGTACCTACCTAGTACCTAGGACCTTTCCGTATATTTATCCACTAACGTTGGTGACTCTAGATCAAGGCGAAGCCGAGGGCTCTGTGTTTACAAAACTAATGGGTAATGTACCGGAAAAGGGACACTCTATTTATAAGATCTTTTAAGTTTAATACGTAAACATATTACTATTTACATCTATTATCCCATCACACTCCTATAAAACTATATGCTAGATAAGATAAGAGAAGAAGAAAACAGCCAATTTTATTATTGATTTATAGAAAATGACTGTCTAATGCTTATTTTAAACCACACTTATAGTTCCAGCCAAAGATTAGTTATTTCAAACAAACTTTTTAGCTCTATTGTAGATGTGAAAGTCTGTAAATGGCTTGATAAAGGCTACTTTAAGTATGATCGAGCGGGTTAAGCAACCGTAGGCGTAGGCGTAATCTTTAGTCATACTCTTACCCGATAAACATAAATTAAGAGAGCATACAATTAACTCTACTAATATCCTAAATGACAATTACACAATAACCTTCCCTAATTGAAAGCAAGTAAACTATGGCCAAACACACGAGCAACCACTTAGTGCGCAGTTAACATGCACGTAAGGGACCGTTTACACGAGTTATACCTACGAGCGAGGGGCTCACGTAAATATTAAAAGCGTAACATCATGTCTAATAGAGTGGCGGGCGTCAATTTGAGACCCACTTCAGAGTGAACGAAGGCGGCGGCGTGGTTCAGGCGGCGTGGCGTGCGGCGCGTGGCCTCTATTCACGTATGCCGCGAGTTATGACTTGTGAGCGAGTTGCGTTCTGTCATATACTTATGTACGGTCGATTGTTTCACAATTGAAAAATTATAGGTATTAAGAATTTTTCACCAGCAATATATAGGAAAAGTAGTTATAGGTATATTAGGACGTTACATACCCATACAGTGCTCACTAAATTAGGTTAGGATGTGTTGCCTTCGGAACCGCACCAATGAGAAGAAGACACGGCAAGGCTCATATGTGAACTTATATGCCTATTGTAACGTCTATTGTACCTACCTTAATAATTCAAATAAATGAAATGAAATGACACAAGAAATTCATGGTCATGATTACAAATATTTATGAGATACAAATATCTTTAGATATATCCTAAAGATATTACCTATAGCTTTTCGTGCTCCCACACAACGACGTGTTCGAAGCTCGATGAGCGTGTGAGCGTCGACGGAATTGTTTCGATTACAACATCGACATCATCTATACCTTGATATGAACTACTGGTCTAAATTACAAACTCCAGTTATTCAGTGTTGCAGCTCTCAATAAATCCGCTTCCCGCCTATAAACTTAGATCCGAAATAAAAACACAAGAAACTGTAACACGTTGATCAAAAGTGACGGCCGAGCGGCCTTTTATCTCGCCTTTATCGGCCATTTTGTTTAGACAAACAATTAGACGTCACTTAGATGATCGTGATTGGTTTAGAGGAAGTGACGTGTGACCTTGGAGGCAAGTGATTGGTCGAGGTTTGGGTTATTGAAATATTAACAGATTGAGTGATTTCTATATAACTTAATAGATTTATAAGTAAACCTAATACGCGTTCATCCCGGTTCTGTGGAAATATCAGGATAAAAGTAATCAATAAAGAAGGTATGCCCATGGATTTAATGTTTCTTTATAGAAATTAATAAATAGTAGTTTACAAATAGGCCAATAGGTAGGCATAAATAAATCAAATTTTAAATAAAATTAAACTGAGCCCTGGTTTTCAACTTTTCCCATACCAAGTTTCATCAAAATCACTAGAGCGATTTCAATGTCAATGCCCCCTTCTATCCTCTTTTGTTTCCGATTCGATTGTCTTTTGTTTTTATTACAAAGGTTTTTCAGTCTGAAAATAAATATTTCTGCATGTCCTAGAATTTGAATTCGAGTTTTTCCCTATTCGAAGATAGGATTCAGGGACAAACAGGAATCACCCACAAAGAAAAAAGTACATATAATGCGAGCTTATTTTTGGTTAATAATAACCTAAAAAAGTCATATTAAACACTCTGATAAATTACGTGATAATTTAGTTAAAGATGACGTTAAATAAAGAAAAATACCACGCTTTAACCAGAAACACTCCCTAATTATAAAATGAAATTAAAGGCTTTACCACTAGGTATAACAAGTTAACATGTACGTTGTAAACACATCTCGGTCTCAACTAGCCAGTTTCCAACCTGAATTTAAACTACACAGATAATTAGCGGGTCGCGAGTGATGAACGACCTGCAGAGGAGGAGGGAGTGGGACGACACGTGTGAGGGGCACGTAACTCTGTGCTTCTATAGGCATAGCGTTGATAGTGAAAGGTATTTCATTAATACAGTGACAATTCCAAACCTTTTTTTCTAGACATTTCGACTCCGTTTTTAATTTTTCTAGACTCCATTTTTAATGTTTGATCAATTTGGATCTGGTCCGCACTCATCTCACAAAACTTCATCCCATATGAAAAAAAAAACTTAAAAGTATATAATGACTTAATTAATTCAAAACATTTAATATTAAATACGAAACTAAACTTTTTAATGTTAATTAGATGACTAAAACAAATACTTTATTATATCCATAAACATTTTGGGTTTTTTAGTTTATTAATTAGTAATAAGTACGATTTATAATAAAGTTAAATTTCTGCCGGTTCTACACTGTGGCAGTAATATTATGCAAAGTTGCCAGATAGCCAGGTTAGTAGGTAACAACAGGACCACAGATTTGGGCTTAGCCATAGCAGTTCGTTTATGATCAAAATAGCTGTTGTAAAGGTTTAAAAACTGCTTGTCAAGAAACATAACTATATTTTTACCGTATAGAACCCGCGTTGCTATCTAGCTAAATATACCCGATCCATTGGAAATATCCAGATATATATATACCAAGTTTCATCGAAATCGATTCATATTTGGTCGTTAAGATGTAAGAGATATACTCGCAAACTTTCACATCTATAATATTAGTGGTATAATAATCTCCCATTTTCAATCGAATATAAATGATTGATGTATTATTATAGATTGAACACTACAAATTGAAGACAAGATTGCATCACCGCTAGCTGCCGGCGGGCGGCGCGGCCGCGGCGTGGGGGTAACGCGGCGCACTCTGCGTCGCTCCCAACTCAATAAAACGGCAATTGTAGACAATCAGACACCGACGATCGTGGCAATCGCGACCAATCAATTGCGACCCACCGCCGGGACTATCCGGTTAAAAATACCCGGTTCTACCGGCAGGTATACGTAACCCGGATAGAACCGGTATTATGAAACCGGAATGTTTAAAATACGCCATTAAAATGTCATCGTACTCTCGGTATATAGCGATGCCGATATAAAATACCTATAGGCCCTACAATAGAGAACACATTTTTAAAATAATTACATTCCCTTGCAATAACTTTGTCTAGAATTGACATGAAATATGACAGTTTATAAGTGGCATAGAATTTTGACGCGTTCCGAAAGCACACATCCTAACTTAATTCAATGATTCGTTTTTCAATGTGATTTTATGTAAGCGTTGGGCTTACTCACAAAGAACTAAAGATTTTTTTTGTCTCGAGCTAAAACCCTTTTGCCTTTAAACCCTTACTACTTTCGCGGAAATGTTCTGATGTCTTCTCTATTAATAGTATGTGTATTTTATCTCAATGGTGACGGTGATCAGTGGGAATTTTTATGATGGAATTCGGTGATATTGTAATTGGGAAATATTCCACATTTTATTGTACTTTAGGGAGCTCTTATTGAAATTAATTATATTGTTGCACTGGGATTCGAATAGTGTTCAATAATATTTTATTAATGTAAATATTTAACATTTATGTGTGTATCTACCTGTACCTATGTATTTGTATAAATTATGTGTTTAATACTAACCTGTTACTGTACTAAACTAACCTAACCATACCAGAACCCACCAGGGGCTTGCGTTTGGTAGGGACTAGTCCACTAGCCCCATCAAACACCATCGTCACCAATTAATTTCAATTTCAAACGTCAATAATCAATAAAAGCAGATTTCCCACGCTATTGTATGTGCGCCGATAAGATGTTTTGGCACTAAAATACACTCCGCAGGGAATGTTAAGCCCCTTAAGGCAGTAGAAAACAAAAACCATAAAACGTTTTTCCAAAACTAGCGTTAACCGGCGGTAACGTGGTTCCTGTTAATTTGTCTGTCTTCCTGTTCGAGGCCGTTTGGGGATTCCGTCGTTCCGGGCGTTCCGCCGGGAAATTAATACCTGGAACTGGAGCCGCTCAGTGCTCACTGTCGGTACTACCGGGATGGACTTTGCGTACGGGGTGTCGCGTCGCGTCGCGTCGCATGCCTCTGGGGTTATTTAAGTGCGAACTTTGCATTATTTCCTACTAAAAAAATAACAAGACAAATTAATAACATCCTCTTATTTTTAAGTCGGTTAAAATAGTTTTACATACTGAGTATATCCTTTGTTTTTGAAACGAAAAAAGTTGACTGCAATTTTTGCAATTCTTGGTCAGCAAAATCAATTTACGTGATTTATTTGAACATTTATTTTCTTTATGTCATCTTCAGTGTAACTTCCTAGTTCAATACGTCTCCACTGCTAAGAGAAAAGGGATGCGGTGGACGTACTGTAGTGTAGTGTAGAGCTCGGCTTAAACTAGCATTGTAAACAGACAAGTAGGATACGATCATATGGCGTAGTAAGGTCGTTATAAAAGTTTTTTCACTCTCTCTCTCTCTCTCAATGACACTCGGAAAAGCCTGAAGTTCTAACATTTAGTGCTCGAACAGTGTACTCGTATACATTTGGAAATGTTAAGCCTAATTGCTGTTATTTTATATCCTCGAATATAACACCCCATTCGTTGGATCCCTCTAAGTCCTTTTAAAGCTCGCTGTTTTAGATACTGTATATTTATTTATTGGGTTTTATTTTGTGATTGTTTTAATGGAGCGGATAGAAATAACTGGCGAGGCAATTGTGAATTCAACACTGAATAAAAAAAGTTTTTAAGGTGTATTAAATATTTATCGCTGGTTTTATGAGAATTATCGGAATTTTCCGTAAATGTGTTTTGTCAATATGGTAAAATCAAATTATCAGTCTGACGCACAATATTTTATTTATCATTTTATTCGTTTATTTGTTACCTTTGCCTCTTTGGACTCACGAAAAGTAGTACTTCTCCGCCCACGGCTTTAAAATAGTAAATTTCGGGCCGCTTATGAACGCATTTGATTGTAATTCTTACTTTTGCATCCGTTGAGGAAGGAATTTGATTGGTCAACAAAAATCGAGTTAGCTTTGTTTATTCAAAATGGTCATTAATTAACGAAACTGTCATTAATAAAAACTGCTTAATTAGAGTTCATGGCGCGGCTTTTATATATTTTTATATCATACTATTTTTTTTTCGCTCTAATTGTAGTCCTTGTCTTCAAATAGTATGTCACCAGTTGGATGTAATATATATTACCTCCTAAATGTACTATTTTAACGTCGAAATCATATTGTACACTCATGAATATATGAATGGGACATTTAAGGCTTCAAACTCACAATAAAATATACACCCAATACATTTTTATCAACAAGACGTAGGAAGAGACGAGACAGTACGGTTTTTCATCAAACTTATTGAAGTACAATAATAAAAATGTTGATTTATGTTAACCCTGGTGCGAGACGAGCGACCGCCCTGTCCGCCCCGACCGCCCCGACCGTCCCGGACGATCGCTTCAGATATTGCAGTATACGTCCTTATCCTGTCCAACCCCCGCTATAAAATAACTATAAATATTGTAACGTTTATTTGTTACCAATTTGTCAGGATTAAATCGTCATTTAGAATGTTTTTGTTTGATGACTGGTTTGTTTATTGACAAACGTGTACATATTGCGTTGGACGTCCGATATTACCTCGAATAAGATTACATTTTTGAAATCGATCACAAGGGTCACTTGCATAATAAAATGTAACGTCTTAAATGCATCATACCGTGTAACGAATATAGTTAGTTCAACCTCTTTGTTTAAAAATAGGCAATTATGCCTTATTGGATATTACATCTAATCTAGATGTTGTTTTATACAGCGCCAACAACTATATTCCATGCTGTTGGGACATCTATAGACGAATTAGGATAGCCCAGTACCTATACCAGCCTCTCAGCTTAGTTGACGGTGTCCAGAGGAAAGACTTCATCAGCACGTCAAGAGTCAATTAAGCCGCGGGTTTCGTCACGGTTCAACCTAAAAAAGCTAGGAGACCTTAACCTTCTAACATAGAGGTTGGATTAGCTACATCCATCTGAATCCTGTCGACTTGACGTATGAGACGTTTCACGCACGCGACTGCGTCCCTAATGCGACCCATATAATTTTTACACAGTTTTTTAAAGTTTTTCATGAATTCTAAACCTAGAACGATATAGTGAACTTTGACCCTTATATAATAATATCTAATATATAAAACATAATAAGTTTGGTATATGCTCACGGCTCAAGTTATAATGTTTAAAGTAAGGTAGAGGTGTATTAGTAGCGAAGTGTAGCGAGTGTAGGAGTTGAGGGAACTTTGTGAATCAAATGATTAAAACTTGTTTGTATAAACACGTTACTGTAATTATACCGGCGCGGTGACGCCGAGCGCGGCCTCTCGCTCCGTGGTTACATAGAGGCTATGAGATTTACTGGATGAACGTTGTCATATATAGCGGTGTGTACTATTACACAGGTTGTATAAACACGTTACTGTAATTATACCGGCGCGGTGACGCCGAGCGCGGCCTCGCGCTCCGTGGTTACATAGAGGCTATGAGATTTACTGGATGAACGTTGTCATATATAGCGGTGTGTACTATTACACAGGTTGTATAAACACGTTACTGTAATTATACCGGCGCGGTGACGCCGAGCGCGGCCTCGCGATTTACTTGATGAACGTTGTCATATATAGCGGAGTGTACTATTACACAGGTTGTATAAACACGTTACTGTAATTATACCGGCGCGGTGACGCCGAGCGCGGCCTCGCGCTCCGTGGTTACATAGAGGCTATGAGATTTACTGGATGAACGTTGTCATATATAGCGGTGTGTACTATTACACAGGTTGTATAAACACGTTACTGTAATAATACCGGCGCGGTGACGCCGAGCGCGGCCTCGCGCTCCGTGGTTACATAGAGGCTATGAGATTTACTGGATGAACGTTGTCATACATAGCGGTGAAGTTGTTACAGATATTGTACACAGTTTGTATAAACACGTTAGCGGTGAATTTAAAACAGGTGTTGTACAAATGTACAGATTGTAATCAAAAGTCGGACGAAAATAGGATATCTTCGAAGGAAATGATTATTAATGGGCGCATTTAGTGGTCCGTGATAGATCACCTCTAAGGCGCAAAATAGCATACCATAGTTTGCTCTAATCGGTTACTGATCGTTTTTAAATAATTTTATGATTTTGCTGAAATTAAAATATTTCAATGTTATTTTTCAAAAAGTAGTACGAATTTTTTGCATACAAAAATAAAAAACACAAATGAAATTTCTAAATATAGAAAATATAAACATCTCAGTAACTATGGTTGCAGCGACTTTACTAACGATACTCCTAATTCCACTTACCATCATCATAAGCTAACCTTATCTATCAGTCCTCCCATAACACTCAAACTTGCAACTCCAACAGAACCCTAATAAACGCGGGTATCAAAATTGTTAAAAACATCAAAACTTTCCCTCTTCACACCTTACATTACAACAACTTCATACACGACCGCGATGTTAAACGGCCAGGACACCATCAAACAGATAGCCAAGCTGTTTGCTGTGCTCTTCATTGTTTCAAAGCTCTGTTACATCTAATCTAGATAATGTATGTGTTAATCATGTGGTTTACACAGCGCCACCAACTTTAATCTACGCTACTTAGGACACTGTAGTGCCTAGAAGATGAATCAGATGGAGTAAGCTTGCTCAGTACCTATATCACCCTCTCAGTTTACTCGTCAATACTCTAAACCCCTCGAATATAAAAAAACCAAGTACAACAGATTTAGAAAAGTAGATGTAGCTTATCTAACTTCTTTGTAGAAGGAAGTAAGCCCCATCTATGTTTCCCTAATAAAGCCTACCCGATATTTAATTGGCTGAAAAAGCGAAGGAAGAGAGGTCTAAGTGACGATCACTTGAGTACTATTATGCTCCGATCTCCATGACGTTTTGGTATATTTGCTTGAGGCTTTAGACGATATTGACCGTGCCAATTGTCCTTTATAAAAGTAAGGTATCTCAGCCGCTAGTTCCCGAGCCCAACATTGTAGGCATATTGCCTGGAACTCTGTATCAACCATACTTAATGTTATTATCTCTCTTCGGCCCACTTTAAATTAGACCATTGTCTCGAAACTCAAGCTCTTTAACTTACTGCGTTACTTGCCAACCTTAAACATATAATATCTATACTAATTTAAAGAGAACATCACAAGGTTCTCATGTGCTCTTTGTTGATCACACACACAAATTAGCCGCTAATGGATTCCGCAAATAGAACAACATATATTATTATGCACGCAACGCATACTTCTATAGTCTAAAGTACCGCGAAAAATCATGATATTATAGTGTCACAAAGTCTATGATCCATAGATATGAGTTTAATACGATTTTAAACTAAATCTGAAATGCTATGAAAAGGTAAAATGTTTTGCGCGCATCTGCTGTTTTAGAAGCAACAACTTTTAAGTGGTAATTTACGGTACAAAATATATATTATATGGCCCAAATATATTTGTTGCGATTTCTTTGACTATTTATTCACAAAAATGTAAGTATTCTCTCTCTTGTCCGGCAATCATACTTCATAAATCTAATAATAGCTTAGTTTACGCCTAGATGGCGATGTGTACAATATCATGCAACATATTTAAATAAATATATCTCAATTAATACCTTTGACGACCTAGTTGGCACAATGGTCATCATGCCGGACTGTCAAACACAGGGTTGCGGGTTCGATTCCCGCCTCAGACAAGTATTTATGCTTAGATATTTGTCTGTGGTTTGGTTGTTTCTATATGTATTATAAGTATATATTAACAAAAGAAAAGTAATATAAGTAGTATATCTGTTGTCTAGAACCCATAACACAAGTCTAGTTACTTAGCTTGGGGCTAGATGGCGATGTGTAGAATGTCCTGCAATATGTATTTATTTATATTTTAATAACTTAAATGAAATGAAAAAAAAATAAGTTGATCACTTATATTTTTATTTTCATTTCATTTCAGTTATTATTTGAGTTAAGTTTTATACACTGACACATAGACTCGAGTTTGAAGGCAAATGATAATTCTCTGATGTAGTGTATATTATCTTATAGGTGTTTTACTTCTACTTAGCGAACTAATTAGTTACAATATTATGCATTGTGGTGCCTTCTTGGTTTGTTGTCCTTGTCTCGCTTGAGATGTGTGAGAAGGATAGATAAGGTTTAAGTTCAAGATGTAAGATGTGGATGGGTTTAGTTCTTTTGTTTTGAGAAACAAACTATTGTTATATGACTAGCTATTCTGTTGATGACAAAATATATTTTGACGTATAAGAAAATTAATTTAATTTATTTCAATTTAAAAAAAAATCGAAGGATTTCATCGGCAGACGAGTACAGACGTAGTCTACAAATGGAATAAAACTTCAGATTTTATGCTTATTGTACGTAGGTGAAATCGCGTCACGCAATTAGGTTATCAATAAACCGCAATGTAAAGTAGGCAATCGAACAGTATCTGGCACATATCGGCCATTCCAAGCTTCTCGACGTAACAAACCACATTTTTAACTGAAACGACAATACAACTGCGGACTCATCAATAATTCTATGACATAGAGGTAAAATTACTCTGCTAAAATAAAGTATACATCAACATATTATACAAATATTTGGGTCGGTTTATCACTCGCCAGTTTCCCTAATTAGCCAGTTTTTCTAACTAGTCAGTTAACTCATTCATCAGTATTACGAAATTCGTCAACAGGTCAGTTTCCTTAACTCGTCACTTTACTTCACATATCCATTTATGAAATTCGTCAGTCCAGTACAGTAATGTTAATATTATCTTAATCCATATAAACAAAAGATTGAAATTCTGATTGTTTGGATATTTGAATGCAATGTTCTACAATACATATTTTTTGAATTTTTGAACAGCTCGAGACGACCTTCCGATGTAAGTAGGTACGTACTATATTGTTGTTGTATGTATTATATAGCTATGTTCTATTGCATAAATAAATCAGGGTTGGTACAAATCCGGCAACAATACGTCAAAGATAACCGAACGTGAATAATCGGAGGGTAGTTGCAAACAATGGCGATTTGCATTTATAAATGATTCATGTGACGCGGCACGAGGCGCGGGAGTGCGGGACTCATCCAGCCCTGTTGGAAGAGAAAACATTTCGGTTGATTGCTGCGATGGGTTTTGATGATTGACAACCCTGCGGCTAAAGGACAGGATGCTGTTACGTCATCGTGACGTCATAGGGTCCTTTCATATACTAACGTGTGTTAGCGATATAAAGAAGCGTGGTGTTAACCACGCTTCTTTATATCTAATGATAGTGAAATTCAGATAAAGGTAATAAAGAAAATGCAATGTTATTATCTCATACTGGTAAATTTCGAAGTAACTTGTCCTATTTGAATCAAGTCAATTTTAGTACGGAGTGTGACATTGAGCATAGGTACCTATTATGAAATAATTCAGATTGAGTGATTTTACCTAACAATACAAAAATCCATCATACAAACAATGCTTATCAAATATAAGGTAAAAAATTATAATAAATATAACTGCTACGATTACGTCGTAGGACAGCTACCGAAACCGTAGCACAGCTACGACCTGTAGCATTTAAATAACTATTGAATTAATCACACTTAACTCAAAAAACATCAATGTGACGTTTAAAAAATGTATTTAATCTATTTATCTTCTAAATTAATCGATTTTATGATGAGCTGTGTGAAAATTTTGTAAATACTAAAATCGAAAAAAACCCTAATTGTTGGATTAGCTACGAATGAATTATGTCGAGTTTACGTTGGATAAAAACACGCTTAATTTTTTTTTATTTATAAATATTTAATCAGATTTTTTCATTTCAGATTTGCTTTTTATTTTGTGAAAATGTTATCACTCGCTTCAGCTCCTAGCCTGGCGTACAATTCAGCATTAGTTTATCCAAGTTAAACATAAAATCCAGTTAAACAAATAAATAGGCATTTGTGCTGAATACTGTGGATTCAGTACAATTGTTGTTGAATGTTGCGTACCGTAGCGTTTCAATACAAACTATATGCGTTTCTAACTCTATTGTTGAACTAATCAACATTCAATACACTTTGGGGTGGAATATCGTGATCCTATTAATCCTATTCATATTATTTTCAATGAATATTATTTAATTTCTATTAACATCTAGCTAACTAAAAAATAATCATTAAAATCGGGTCATAAAAATATTTGTTATTTCTGAACAGCCGTAAATGAAAACATAAATACAGTCGAGAGAACTTTCTCCTTTTTTGATGTCGTTTAAAAAAGAGTGAAATCAAGTACAATGACAGCAAGTGCACAGCCATAACTTCGGTCTGCGACCGAAGAAAGAAAAAAATCGTGATAACATCATAAGAAAACATTGATGGTAACCATAGCAATGAAAATACGTTGCTATGATTACCTTTTCAATAACGTTCACGTATCCGTAACGTGACAAACGTGAGCATGGCGTCACACTTTTTTGTGAGCGCAGTACGTAACGGTGGCCGTTGATTTATAAGACGTTATCAAGTCAAAAAGGAGTACAATGACACTTACTATTTATTATACTCATATTATCACATGCACTGTGACTATTATTGTCAAGTATAGCGCAGGTCGAAGTTGACCTCATCCACATAGGGTTGGAATATTCCAAATTCCATTCTTAGCTTTCGTCATAACATATATCTGTATGCCAAATTTGAGCCAGATCCGGTCCATTTATTTGTGTTTTGTATTGGTGTATTAGTCACTCTGCTATCTCTAGTAGCTGTCGTTAGGTCAACTTAGGGCATGAAAACTCTAACAATAGGTGAGCCACACCACTGTAACAGAAGAAGAAGAAGTCACTCAGGACTTTGAATTTTATATTTATAGATTACCCGATAGCGCGACGCAAAGGAAGGTAATGTGTTTATTAATGCTGGCAAAGTATGTGAAACGTTACTTATATTTAAGAACTGTTGTAAATAACATATTTTATGTAAAAAAATATAAATATGCGGGCATTATATATAGCAATATGATTATTTCAGTTGTTATAATCACATTGTACTCTCATATTGATTATTATACATAATGCCCGGGCATTACCTATATATAATGACCAATTACTCACTTGGTCCATAACAGATACATAAAACAAACAATAAATGCAACCATTTGAAATCTCGAACGACTCAAATCTTCAATTTTAAAGTTTTAAAAAGTTTTTGATTTGGTTATTTTTTTAATGAAAAGGTAGATTTTTTTTTTGATTTTTTTTACTTTTAAACTACTGGTAAATAGAAAAAATGGGACACGTCTACACAGTTCGAATATCATGTTGCGGCGGCGGACTGGCGGTGGATCGAACCAGATTCCACTTCTTTAAATTAGACACAAACAATTATAATAAATATACAAGATAACGCCACTACGGAAGACAGTAACAGAACAGCGTTTTGGCAACGACGTTTCCACCTCTCTACTGCGGCTTGATTTGAACCTAATTAACGGAACCCATTGTGTGCGTCAATTGTCCGTTTTATGGTCGGTAATCTCCTTTGTCCAACTCTAGTGGATATATTCCCAGTTAATACAATTGGACAAACAAATCTACGTCTAAATTGTATCTAAGCGAGGCGCATACTCAGCACCCCTACCACGAGTTGCTATAATATTTGGTAACGGTAAAGGTATGAACCTGTTTATGGCTTGACATCACCATAGCGCCGTCTTGAAGTGGGTCGTACAGTCTGTTCACATTTGTCTGATACCTAGAGATTTAAAACAGATATCGTGATGAGAATACACACATTTTCTGATTTTCCTGGTGTGAAAAATGTATCATAAAATTCGTTGATACAAACCCTTGAGCTCTGTGTCGGTCACAGGCAAAGATATGGTATCATGACTTCCTTGCTCAGAGGTAATGCCCATACTTTATTTCATAGAGAGTTAGTTAGTTTTTGTGATGACCAGAGGTGGATTCTGGCTGATATTGAAAAATTGGGGCCCGATTCTGGGCATTACACGTTTATAAGTGAAGCTCACGGCTCCAGAACTTGGCTAGACCACTGTATTGTCTCGTCGTCAGCGTGGACAACTATTGCAAGCGTTGAAATCTTAGAAAATTTTTATATGTCTGACCATTTACCTGTGTGCGTTGATTGTGATCTAGGGTTAGTAAGACCAAAGTCGATGATCTATAGCGTGCCCCGTAACTCTATAATTTGGGGTGATAGGGAAAAAGACGAAATTGAAAAATATCATGAACTTTGTCACTCTAAGTTGAAAGATTTAGATTTTCCACAAGAGTTTCAGGAGTGTAGCTATGGATCATGTCGTTTACCAGAACACAAAGAGTGTCTAGATAATTTGTATAAGGAAATTGTTGTTATACTTAGCGATGCGGCTGTGAAGTCGAAAAAAGTTGGCAATAATAGACCTAAAAAAGGTAAAACGGTTTGCGGGTGGAATCGGTATGTTAGGGAAGCTCATAGGGAGGCTAGGCTTGGTTTCCATGACTGGGTTTGTCACAACAGGCCGAGATCTGGTCTAATTTATGATCACATGTGTGAGACGCGTAAAAAGTTTAAAAACCGTTTAAAGTGGTGTCAAAATAACAAAGACCAGATCAAAATGGATCTAATAACGGAACATCGTGCCAATAATAATTTTAGTAAATTTTGGAAGGCAACTAGAAAATTAAATGGTAAGCCAAGTCTGCCTGTAAGCGTAGACGGTAATAGCGACCCTAGCGATATTGCTAATATATTTCGTGAGCACTTCGGAGTCCAATCTCCGCTCGGGTCATCGAGCTCGGTGCTTGATGTTGAGCCTTGTGGTCAGGTTGGTGAGCCGACACTTCATGTTTCTGCTAAACAAGTTAAGGCCATAATACAAAAGATGGGTGGTGGTAAATCGCCCGGCCACGATGGGCTCAGCATTGAGCATTTAAAACACGCAGGAGTGCACCTACCGCGAGTATTGGCTATGCTATACACCCTTTGCATTAGCCACTCTTACTTACCGGAAGAGATGATGAAAACCCAGGTTGTTCCTATTATTAAAAATAAGACTGGTGACGTATCAGATAAGTGTAACTACCGGCCGATTTCACTTGCTACTATCCTGGTAAAGATATTGGATAGTGTGATTGATTCGGCTTTAAGCCAATATTTAACTTTGCATGACGCTCAGTTCGGGTTTAGGCCCGGACTGTCCACTGAAAGCGCGATCCTTTGCCTCAAGCACACTGTCCAATATTATACCGACCGGAGGACTCCGGTGTACGCCTGTTTTCTCGACCTCTCCAAGGCATTTGACCTTGTATCATACGAAATTCTGTGGAGAAAGTTGGGAGACAGGGGTGTACCGGAGAATCTGGTCAGGGTCCTGCGGTATTGGTATGGCAATCAGGTTAACTTTGTGAAATGGGCTAACTCACTGTCGGAACCATACAAGTTGGAGTGCGGAGTCAGGCAGGGAGGTCTAGCGTCCCCCAGGCTCTTCAACTTGTATATAAACGACTTGATTGTCGAGCTCAGCAGCATGAATGTCGGCTGCAGGATGGATGGTGTCAGCGTAAATAACATTAGTTACGCTGATGACATGGTGCTGCTGAGCCCGACGGTAGAGGCTCTAAATAAATTGTTGGTGGTGTGTGAGTCTTACGCTAAAACGCACGGCCTTATTTATAATGTGAATAAATGTGAGTACATTGTCTTTAAGGCTGCCGGCAGGTGTCCCGTGGAGAATCCGAAGGTAATTTTGAACGGACTCTCAATCAAAAGGACTAACCTATTTAAATATCTTGGGCATCTCATTGCCGAGGACCTTAAAGACAATGCAGACATTGAAAGGGAACGAAGGGCGTTGGCTGTGAGGAGTAATATGTTGACTCGTAGATTTGCACGTTGCTCTGACCAGACTAAAATTTCACTTTTTAAAGCTTACTGTCAGAGCTTCTATACGGCCAATCTGTGGGTCAACTGCTCTAAGCAGTCTCTTAATGCCCTTCGTGTCCAATATAATAATGCTTTTAGAATGCTGTTAGGTCTGCCTCGCTTCTGTAGCGCTTCAGGAATGTTTGCGTTGGCGCACACGGATGGCTTTCAAGCAGTCATTCGCAAAAAAACAGCCTCCCTGTGCAGAAGGCTGCGCGGCGGTCAGAACAGCGTTCTGAAAACTGTGGCTGTCAGGCTTGAGTCACCCATCTGGAGACACTTTCGTGACATTATCATCACCAAACACACTTTGGTGTATGATTGACATAAGTAAAAATTGATAAATAATTAAGGAAATCAAATTTAATTTAATTAATAATATAATTGCTACTAACACTAGTTCTAAGTTACTACTAACAAATGGAATTGTATACATATTCTGAAATAAATGACATTATTATTATTATTATTATATTATTAACAAAAATTGTATGGAATGCCTTTCAACTTTCTATACAATTTTTGTTTTTACGATAGTAATGTTTACGGTTTATCCGTATATTTAAAGTTGTCGAATACTCAACTGGTAGTAGAGGTACTGCCTAAGAACGGTAAATAGAAAGTCCGTGTAGATTGATCATTTCCGTGGAAATGTCCATTTTGTGTGTTGGATGAGAAAGAGCTTTGTGATGATTCTGTACTTAATAAAGGTGATTTTGGGAAGAGCGACCAACAGCGGTTGATTAGTAGGATAAGTAAGGTGCATTAGTTTGTTTACGTCTCTCGGCTTAGAATTTCTGTTCATTTCGTGGTTTTCGTGTTATACCTCGTCGACTTTAATTACTTACAAACTTAACAGTTTGGCGAGCTATCAGTCGATTTATAAGTCTCTATTCTGCGTTTGCCGTCTTAAATCTAAACATTATAAAATAAACAAACTTGAGAAATGCAATCGAAATGAAACAGCCCAATATTACATATAAATAGGTACGAGTATGTATTAAGTTTATGTAAAGTTGCATCAGAGTTGCGGTGAAAGGCACGTCTCGATGTTTGCATGCCAAATTTAATTTGAAATACTTCTGGGGATGTTTAGAGGAAGTACTTCCGGAAGTAATGAATAAAACATTTTCTGACTCGTATGTGAGTTTCAGTCTTTTTACAGGGATTGGGGCCACTTCTGAAGCGGAGCTTTGAAGAAGAGACCAAAGGCAAGAATTAGGTTTTAGAAGGTTTTTTAACCCTGACCTCGATGTAAAAAAGGTGTTTTTATGGCATCGATGCTCCCAATGTATCGAACGGTTTCGATTTAATTTATAAAGTGTAAGCTAAATATTAGCCCGATACATCGATTATATTGAGCTCTGTGGTGGTATATCAATTAGTCAATCAGTAACGACGTTGAATTTTGTATATCTTTATATAAGTCCAGCAATATTGATTTTAAATCATTGTCATCAATAGAGAAGAGTTTGGATGAAGTGTGTTACATATTGTATCAGAATTGCCCCGGAGCATGCAGTTCCAGGCTGTAAGTGAACGCTCGTGTAGGAGCCACAAATTGAACCGACCAATATAAAGCTTTGACGATTTACTTTTTAGAATTTTAAGCAATTCTAAAGTTCCTGAGAGTTGTGCTCCTTTACATCATGTAGGAAAATTTAATATAACCATGTGCTTTGGAATGTTGTATAGTCATTTTGAATCAATCTACTTTGGGATATATTATAGGCAAGTCATAATAACAAATGATTCTAATTAACCTTATATATTCAGATCTAATATAGTTCCAGTTTTTATGTTCTTACTAAGAAATGATTTTAACAAATACAATCCGTCTTGTTTATATAGTAAGATGTAGCAATAATAGAGATGTAGGTACTGAATTAAAAGGTTTCTTGTTTTAATAAAAATATTAATTTAAAAACTTAGGTATACGCAAGTGTTTTTTTTTTTAAATAAATTGTGAGAAAAAAGTAAAATAAGCTTGAAACATCAGTATCGTATTCCGCAAACGACAGTAAATACAATCTATTTCATATTCACATCGCACTACGATTCACATAAAAATTTACTAACTTTATCACAGCAACAAAAAATTCGTTCCATTTATATCCAAAGCGTAAAAAACTGACATTTTCCATTTCCAAAATACAATGCAATAGTTACATAGAAAAGTGAGTGTATGTTGTGAATTCTGAATAGTGACGTCACAGGCCCTCGGGGACAGTCAAAGTGAAATAAAATGCATCGGACATGGCTCGCAGTACGCATTGTAAATGGCGCAAGTGAATAGGCAGCAAGAGCTCCTCCGGCAAATACGAGTCTTTGATAAAATTCCCCATTTGAAGAGCGGCGGCCGACGACGACGACGCCGGCTACTTACACTGTCTTTATTTGTCAAACAATATTACCTACAGTATCTCCGAACGTAAAATGCACAGCGAATTTGCTTTTCACGAAGAAAACAAGCTTTTTGGATTTTTAAGCGCTACTGTATGTGAGAGCATGTAAGTAAAGTTAACTTTGCACGATGACTTGTATATTTTTACGACAAATATAACCTTTTTAATATAAAACAGTAATAAGTTTCCCGCGCAATATCGACTCCATCTGGTTAACAAACAACGTCTCACAATAAAGATCACAATATCCAAACAACAAATAAAATAAACGAGAAAAATTCAAACTTCATCAATCTTTCACGTTCCAAAGAAATGAAACGACACAAAATCGAATAATGTTGTGAGAAAACGGCACTCATATGGAATTCAGAGATAATACGTTCAACCGTTGGGAAAATATTATTCGATAATTCTGGGGAAACAGGCGAGCGAGAAAAAACTGTGGCACAATAAACAGGGTGTATTCAAATGAGAGGAAACCCCCGAAGGACGGCGCGAGAAACAATGATAATATTACAAACTTATTTAGGAACGGGCCACAGAAGTGACGGTGGTGTGGTGCGGTGCCGTGCACGCACAGGCTCTATTTGCATATATTGACCACGCATAATTTATCCATTATAACTGCCGTACGTACCTATTGATATCGTAACGACACATTACCGATATCAAACAAAGTTGAAACACGCTGTATACTACCTCTACTAAAATTATAGCATGGTTACTATTCAGTTGAATAATAAATTATTGTGAAACAAAGTGAAAATTGTACCTTTAAGTTGTCAGCTAACTTTGTACGGACTTGAAGTAGTTGCTACGGAAAGTTAACCCGCCAACTTCTTGGCCTCGGCACTTAAGGCCTCGAGTAAATTCGGAAAAAATTGTGAGCTCGAATGTAACCTTGAATATTTACGAGAGGCGTCCCGAAAGGGTTACCGCTTGCCTCTCGCGCAGGATAGGTGACGCCTTATGAAATTTTGTCTTTGCATCGAAATGTGCGACAGAATTACCTCCCGTTTTCGTATTGTTTGCACAAATTCTCAAAACAACATATTGTTTTTTTTTTCGTTACAAATTTGAAGGAGCCCGTTTGCGCGGGATCCGATGGATTACCAATATTCTGTCGATGACAAGGCGATGTTTGTTTGTGAACGGAACTAAATAAGAATGAAGATTTTTCGAAATATTTTCGTGCTCACCAGGCTGATTGATATCATTTTCCTAGGGAAAATCTTCATTGATTTTAGACAAACAAATATTGTTGTTTTATTTTGAAGTTTGCCTATCTTTATTTGCTTAAAATAGAAACTATATTTAAATAAATCTTGACACAATATTTATACTTCATTTAGAAACGAGCATCTATTAAAAATCATTAACTGTTTTGTTAATTATAATCATCGCAACGATATGTCGCGTCAGTCCGTACATACCTTAACCCATTAATTCAACACGTACAAGACCAACATCATCCGATAAAAAACAATATAAACCTCAAGTTTTACATTCAAACAGTATCCTTACACGATTCCATCTGGTGGAAGACAATCAACGCTCGGATTACTATGAGATTACACACGTAAGGACGAAAAAATATGTTGTAATACAATATAAAAGAAGGTGCGTTAGTAAGCGGGTCACGTGCAGCCGCTCAGCGCTCAGCGCTCAGCGCCAGGGAGGACCGGTCGCGGCCGGGCGCCGTTGTGAGACGGTGCTGTCACTGGGTTACTTATGATACGGCGACAACTACGGGGTTAAATATTTCATATTTATTTTGCAAGCGGAAAATATTCTTGACAAAATAATGGGTTTCGTTGTTCATATTAGCTCGGTGCTGAACTGAAGCGACTGTCAAATCGCTTATTCGTATTTGAACAGATTTTAGGAACATACTAAAAATATTAAAAACAGAATTCTTATTACCACGATATTGTTTTTTTCTAATTTGATAATTCGATGCTGTAATAATCACTATATTTAGTTCAAAAAAATAAAAACTAAATGTTAAATATTCCCTAGGTAATAACAATAACCATGTTAGTCTAAGGTACTGTCGTATGTAGAATGTCTTCTAAAACTGTCTGAACCAGAATCCATCTCGACGTAGAACGGTTTGCAATTCAATTGTATCCATTTATGATCCGTTAAGACGATGTCAATACTGAAACTAGTTCGATATTCGGTATATAGCCTAGAGGCGAACGTAGTCTGCAGACTGAGCAATCGGCCGACAACTCGCTGATCATGTCGTTACCCTACCAACTAGATAATTGAACTCTATACATCCATACTTTGCATTTCATCATAGTTCACGCTTACATCTGAACTCCACACTCAAATTATTTTCTAATAATAATAATTGGGTAAATTTAAATTTAATGGACATATATATGCTAAAAGATATACTATATAACAGGAAGGCCGGGTGTCCAGTACCACATATTACCTACCTATCTCATGTATCAGTCTCTTACAAACGAGGTTTCTATACACAAATGTATTAGCTAAAGTTTTGTGATGAGACAATAAATATTTATATTTTATTTATTTATAATCCAAGTAAATTTTAAACAAAACAAACGCAACACGGAACCTAAAGGAATTAAACATACATAATATTATAAAGGACACATATCTGTCAACACTAGGTGCGGTAGGTACAGTAAAGAGAGAAAAGTGCATTACCAACATTACGTTTTTTAGTTGATATTATTACAACGAGTTTAAACTCAAGTAATGTACGGTACGATTCGGTCCACTCACATTTTAAGTAATAGTTTAAGAATTAATAGTTATTGACTTTAACTATAGTACTTGATGACCGAACTTATAAAAACTATTTACTTACTCAAAATGTGCTAAACTGATTGTAAGTTCTGATATTTACAAACTTATACTCATTATAAGTTTGTAAATATCAGAAGTCGCGTGTCTAAACTTAATAAAATACTAAAAATGAAAAACGATTATTGTGTGTTTGTATGTTTTTCACTTAATTTCATGTTTCACTGGAAGTGGAAGATCATGTCAAACAAAAAGTTCGGTTCCGTGTCCGCGCATGTGTCAAATGCGGTATGGTTTTGCGCCGCAGTTCCCCAAAAAATATTGTAATCTTTTTGTTTGACAGTAACTTATATCTCTGCTGTGAGTGCACTAAATATTTGACACGGTGCGCGGCGATATTGTGAAATACAATCAGGCAATGAATTTGTAGAGCCACTGTAGAGTTATAAAATTGCTTTTATTAGAATGTTTTGCAGGGCTTTAAGCTCCTGCTTGAGTTCAACAACTTAAGTCTTTCACTTAAGCATGACTTTAAAGTCCTGCTTAAGCTTAAAACATTTCGCTCACAGAAATTTTAGAACTCCACGATGGGTCTGAAATTTTGTTGCAGATTGTACAAGCTCGTACAAGTAGGATACTCGTTTTTAATACGCTTTCAATTCTAGTAGGATACGTTTTACCTGAGGTAAAAAAGATATTTCAATAAATAAGTAACAAGTATTCAGTGTAGAGTTGGTAATACACTATTGATATGGAGTGTACACGCAGTAGCAGGTAATCCCGGAGGCGCGAGTGAGTTATACAATTTGTACCGCAGTGTCACAAGCACAATGAGTAATTGTGGTAATGTCTCCCCGTTACTTAGAATTGTTCTAATTTGATATTATGTATAGTATACTGCGCTCACGTTTACTTGTAATGAATATCAACTGCCACTCGTTATAATAAATTTAGTCGTATCGAGATGTGGTCATAAAACCTTTAACTCAAGTATAACTATCTACAATTGATGTAGGTACATCTTTAAAAAATATTGTAATTTTTTAACAAATAAAAAAGCAATAAGATTTCAATTTTTACGACAGACTAGCAGCACCCGTGGTTTTACCCCTTTAAGTCCTGATCCCGTGGGAATCTCGGTACAAAAAGTAGCCCATGTTCATTTCCCAAGATTCAATGTAATTATAATATATAATTATAATTAATTATAAGTTATATAAACATTGATGCAAAAGTTTCAGTGCATTATAAACAACAATTTACGGATTCCAGAGTACGACGGTTTTGTAACATAGTAACATTCCGTTATTTTCGAAACAAAGTTAGAATAATGGCATCTAATAACGCTTTTTTCCGTAAGCCAACGACCCGTGGTTGAGCTATACCGCACCAGACCAATGGGATCGGTTAATTCAATTTTTATTGTTCAAGCTTCGTACGTCTGTTTACCTAAGTCTGTTGTTGATCCGTCTCGGGATTTACTGACTTATACCGACTTAGGTAGATATATTTTATACTGAATATAATACTGTTACAGAATATTGTGTCACGAGATTTCGGTAGAGGAAACTTTAGGGTTAAGAAATTAATCGATTATTTATTCCGATTGTTTCAAAAAAATAAAAAGTGAACATGGGTATTTATTAAAGCGAGGTCTAGCAGACTATTAAGTAATTTACCTAATCATAGACTAATATAAAATAATAATTCGATATTTAAAACTGAGTTTAATGATATAAGGAATAATGGAATAATGATACAGGGAAAAAATGGTTCGTAGACCTCGCCTTAATAAACACTCGCTTCATGTAAAAACTACTTAATAGATTGTAATACTAATCCTACTAATATTATAAATGTGAAAGTTTGTGTGTGTGTGTGTGTGTGTTTGTTACTCCTTCACGCAAAAATTACTTTACCGATTGCGTTGAAACTTGGTATGTAGATAGCTGAAGACCTGGATTAACACATAGGCTACTTTTTATCCCGATATTCCCACGGGATCGAGACTTACGCGGGTGAAACCGCGGGGCGCAGCTAGTAAAAACTATGTAGCGGATATTCCCACGGGATCAGGAATTACGCGGTTGAAACCGCGGGATGCTATTTCTCATAAAAGGATTTTTTACCCAACTACGACGATGCCAAAATGTTTTTCCATCTTAGAAATGAGTTGTCGTAACCTCATTTGAATCAAATGAGTTATAAAAAACGTGAATATATATAATTTCTCCACATTTTAAACAAAGTTTAGTGAAAATACTTAACTTACCTACGTCTATTCCTCTACAACTAGCGATATTAATTTCCCAATAGAGATATAAATTAGGCAAGTCTGAGGCGACACACGGTGGCCCCTTGTTACACAGTTAAGGTGTCGCTTTACTAATATCTATGTGAACAGGTGGTTACTGGGGACTTATAACTACTTTTATCATTTTAAGGTAAGAGCAGAATACATACTTTTCCTCTGCCTGCCTTTAAATTAAACAATCGAAGATGAATACAAACTGGACAATAATTAAAATTATAATCGTGCAACCAAGACGACGAGACATACGCAAATAAATTAAAAAACATTAGTGATGTGTCATTTTCCGCATTTAAAGCACTTACGCGATGGTCGATCGGCGAGTGGTGCAGACCTTAAGCTGTATAAAAGTGTTCTTCTCCCCTGCACCCATCTCGCTATGAATCCTGTGCTACGAGATTCCGCGCTACGATATACAATGGTGCTACGAACGGAGCTATGGAGCTATGACGTAGTATTTGCTACGGCGCTATCTGAACCTCTCAAAGATCACGCGCAAAACACTATATCCATGTCACCATTGTTACAGTTTTAACACTATTTTTACTAAACATAGTAAAAAAATCCGATGGAAAACAGTAAAAATATATTAATTTCATTATAATTTTTACTTGGGCCAACAGGAAAACAAAAATAAAAAATTATAATTCCTATCGACTCTGTCAACGGGGTTAAAATAATGTGTCTAGTGGGAAGTACCTGTTCTTCAGAAGATTTAAAAGATAAATAAGTTGTTTGTAGTGACTATAGAAGTATGCATCCGACAGACGCGCCCTGCAGATTGCATACGATTGATAAACCGAGCAGTCTACGTAATTAGTTCACTGAATACACTTGAAGTCCGGCCCGCTGTCACACCGAACACTGACTTTCATAAACTTTACTAACTGAGCCCGGCGGTTTTACTTGCGAATATCAGGTAAAAAAGCTAGCCTATTTCCAGAGATCAGCTATCTACATACTGTTTTATCGCAATCAGTTCAGTAGTTTTTGCGTAAAAACGTACATCTAACAAACATGTTGTTGACATTTAAACGTCTATCATTTTAAACAGCATAGTATGAGAATATAATTGCAAAAAATAAATATGGAGGATGTTACGTTTACAGCATGTAGCTAATGCAATCTTTTTACGTTTATTAAACTAAAATAAAAACCCTTTGGTTAGTACATTTTATTTACAAAAACACTATATTACAGCCTGTCTCTGGTATTAGTTTAAGTATCCGATTATTGTTGTCCCTTCAAGTTTGGAAGGTCGGCAAGGTATAATGAATGAACGTTGTGTGTAGTCGTTGTGAGTGTCAGCCACTCTGTAACGTTCGTATTCAAGTACCGCATTACACATACATCGCTGACGGCATAAACCGTTCATTTCGCATACATTAGGTGGCAACTCACGTCTATGCCTGAGACGGGTGTCTATGCCTATGGCATCTATGCCTGTAAGCGTGTCTATGCTAGTAGCGAGCTATGGCATTATCATGATATATTAATAATAAGCCCGCAGGGCACCTTGAGGCGAGGTGTCGGGGAGTAGCGACCCCGCGGTTCCCGAGTGCTCCAGGGGGAAGCAACCGTTCCTCATCTCCGGCTGGCCTTAGTTGGCTGATCGGAGTGAAAAATGACGAGGAAGCGGTCCCCCGCCTCTTGCTTGCCCTCACCGGCCGTCCAGAGTGGAGTCGCAAGAATACGTTCGAAAGATATATGCCGCACGTCAGTGGTGAGTGGGCCAGGTAGGCTGGACCCTCAGGGAGCCCGTGACCTGAGTTTAAAACCCAGTGCGGCATCACTATCTTTAAGCCACTCCCGTCCCTGTTGCCCCCTTGCTGTAATTTACTCAGCTGATTAGGGTGGCCCAGTTTGAGAGTTGGCGAGTCTCCACCTGCCACTTTTACATGTTTGTTGAACATTGTTACGGCAGGCGCCATAGTACCCATAGTCTCCCAGTATCTAGTCCACTACCATCCCATCACAATAGCCCAAGTAGTAGTTTTCCTGTAGTTTATCAATAGTTCTATTCAAACCGGAGATTGTCCTTGGCTATACATTTTATAGTGCAGACAGGGATAATCGCCGGTTTGATGTCCACATCATACTTTGCCATCAAACTTGTTATTGTAAAGGGCCTCTACGTGTTGGCTTCGGCCCCACGCATGCCTTCCAAAGGTCCGGGACTCCATAGTCCCGTGATATAGGACATTTAACAAACAAAAAATAATAATAATAAAAATGTTTATTTCAATTTCTTAATCTAAATTTTAGCCGTGGGGTCGCGGCGTTAGAATATCGTCCCCTCCAACTCAGCCCGTGGATGTCGTAAAAGCCGACTAAGAGATTCTACCAGAGGAAGGGCAGCAGCTTCCTTCTGAGTATTTAATACCTAACTGCGATCACCAATCCGCCTGCCAAGCGTGGTGATTATGGCAAAACCCCCCCCTACATGACGGATACAAGCAGAGAACGGCCCCCAGTCCCCGGCAGCTCCGCTATTCCTGGTCACGGTAGCGGCCATGGTAACGGCGGGACAGGGGGTGCTAAGAATCTCCGGAAGAGATCGAGCTACCAAACTAAATATCGACGACCCTTGCACCTGGTAACATACAACGCGCGAACTTTGAGGACCGACGAGATGATAATAGAGCTGGAAGAAGCGGTGGACAAGTTGCAGTGGGATATCATAGGGTTATCAGAAGTCCGAAGAGAGGGAGAGGACACGATCACCCTTAATTCCGGCAACTTGTTCTACCACCGGGAGGGCGACCAGCTGTCCCAACATGGTATCGGGTTTCTCGTCCACAAGTCTCTCGTCAACAACATTGTTAAGATCGAGAGCGTTTCGAGCAGGGTGGCGTACCTTATACTCAGAATCACCAACCGGTATTCGCTGAAGGTCATACAGGTATACGCGCCACACTCGAAACGCCCCGACGATGAAGTGGAGGTCATGTACGACGATATTGCACGTGTCATGCATGCCTCGAAAACACACTACACGGTTGTGATGGGGGACTTCAATGCGCGGCTTGGCAAGAAGAGCGGTGACGAACTGAGAGTGGGCCAGTTTGGATTTGGACAGCGAGACCAAAGGGGCCAGCGATTAGCCGACTTCATGGAAAAAGAGGGACTCTTCGCGATGAACTCTTTTTTCGAGAAGCGGTCGTCCAGGAAATGGACGTGGCTGAGCCCACGCGGTTTTAAGCATGAGATAGACTTTATCATGACGAACCACAAGCACATATTCAATGACGTCTCTGTGATCAACAGGGTGAAAACCGGCAGCGATCATCGCTTAGTAAGAGCGTCATTGAATATCAATGTTAAGCTAGAACGGTCTCGTCTGGTAAAGTCTACGGTACGCCCAAATCCTGTCCAAATACAAAATCCCGAAAGCTTTCAGTTGGAGCTACAAAACCGCTTTGAATGCCTCGCGGAATGCGCAACAGTGGACGAGTTGAACAATGGGCTGGTGGAAACTGTCCAAGCGGTCGGATCGGAGTTCTTTAAGACCCGCCGCAGAAATAAAACACAGAGACTCTCGGATCAGACTCTGCAGTTAATGGCAGAGAGAAGTGAAATGAGGCTGCAGTCTTCGGCAGATATGTCAAGATACGGTGTGCTCAACAGACAGATCTCGAAGTCCATCCGACGCGATTTGCGCTCCTACAGTACTAACTGTATTGTGAGCGCAATAGAGCGGAACAAGGGCTCGAAAGTGTTCGCGAGAGATCTGTCTTTTGGACAAAACCAGTTGACAAGGCTGAAGACCGATAGCGGCAGCATCATATCCTCCAAGCCTGAGATCCTGAGAGAGCTTGAAAAGTTTTATGGACAGCTGTACACCTCGTTGCAATGCCCTGCAAACAACACGGCGGGCGATGCAAGAGCCCGTTTAACCCGATACTATACCGAA
The DNA here is from genome assembly GCA_951213275.1 of Idaea straminata. Classification (NCBI taxonomy): domain Eukaryota; kingdom Metazoa; phylum Arthropoda; class Insecta; order Lepidoptera; family Geometridae; genus Idaea; species Idaea straminata. The sequence continues at coordinate 325,343 of OX577852.1, forward strand.
GATATCCCGGACGTCAGCCTGTACGAGATAAGGACGGCTCTCAAACAGCTCAAAAACAATAAGGCACCGGGGGATGACGGAATAACGACAGAACTTCTGAAGGCGGGTGGAGCACCGGTACTTAAAGTCCTTCAGAGGCTGTTCAACTCCGTCATTCTCGAGGGACAAACGCCAGAGGCGTGGAACAGGAGCGTGGTGGTACTGTTCCATAAGAAGGGTGACAAAGCCCTTCTAAAGAACTATAGGCCCATCTCACTGTTGAGCCACGTCTATAAGCTGTTTTCGAGAGTTATCACCAACCGTCTTTCTCGAAGGTTTGACGACTTCCAGCCTCCCGAACAAGCCGGGTTCCGAAAAGGCTTTAGTACCGTAGACCACATTCATACACTCCGGCAGATTATACAGAAGACAGAGGAGTATAATCGGCCGTTATGTCTTGCGTTTGTGGACTACGAGAAAGCCTTTGATTCAGTCGAAACCTGGGCAGTGCTACAGTCCCTCCAGCGGTGCCAAATCGACTACCGGTATATCCAAGTGCTGAAGTGTTTGTATAGCAACGCCACTATGTCTATCCGGCTTCAGAACCAGAGCACAAATCCGATCCCATTGCAAAAAGGGGTGAGACAGGGAGACGTTATCTCTCCGAAACTGTTCACCTCTGCATTGGAGGATATATTTAAGCTCTTGGACTGGGACGGATATGGCATCAATATCAATGGTGATTACATCACTCACCTTCGGTTTGCCGACGATATAGTCATCATGGCAGAATCGCTGGAGGACCTCAGCAGGATGCTGAGAGACCTCAACACCGTCTCCGGACAGGTGGGTCTTAAAATGAACATGGGTAAGACAAAGATCATGTCGAACGCCCATGTCGTACCCATACCTGTTCACATCGGAGACGATGTTATCGAAGTTGTTGATCACTATATCTACCTAGGCCAAATGGTCCAACTAGGTAAATCCAACTTCGATAAAGAGGTCAGCCGACGAATCCAACTCGGTTGGGCAGCGTTCGGGAAGCTTCGCAATATCTTCTCGTCACAAATACCACAGAGCCTCAAGACGAAGGTTTTCAACCAATGTGTGTTACCAGTGATGACATACGGATCCGAGACGTGGTCGCTGACTATAGGCCTCGTTCAAAAGCTCAGAGTCGCTCAGCGGGCTATGGAGAGAGCTATGCTCGGAGTTTCTCTACGTGATAGAATCCGAAATACGGAAATCCGTAGAAGAACCAAAGTCACCGACATAGCCCTCAGGATTAGTAAGCTGAAGTGGCAATGGGCAGGTCATATAGCTCGCAGAACTGACAACCGCTGGGGAGTAAAGGTTCTCGAGTGGCGGCCGCGATGCAACGCGAAACGGAGTGTTGGGAGACCAGCTGCCCGGTGGACCGACGACATTGTAGCGGTCGTGGGTAGTCGGTGGATGGAGGCGGCTCAGGACCGCTGTTTGTGGCGTCGTATGGGGGAGGCCTATGTCCAGCAGTGGACGTGCATGGGCTGACATGATGATGATGATGATGAATCTAAATTTACAATTTTATCCTTATGAAAGCACTTTTTAAGCACCTAATGAGGTTACTTGTGTTAAAGTGCTTCCGCCCTTCCATCACTTATAGATTATAGTTTTAACTTATTGAAAGTAAGATATTAGCACTAAAAAGTAAAACAATTTTAAATCTAATTAAAAATAATAATTATTTATAATTTCATCATACGTATATATAAGTTTAATTATTATGACATGACACATGCAGTTCACTAGAACTATACTTTATTACAATACAGTTATTAACAATAGCTCCGTTTCATTGTAGTTTAACCCTTGTAATAGTTTTACTACGACTTTCTTACATTCTCTATATTTCATTTGAAAAATGTGATTATCTTGGTTAAAATAGTTATACAATCGAGTAGCCTGTTTATCAAATTGTCTAAAAGCAAATGCACTCTTAACAGAGTTACTTTTGGCAACAATATCTTTTCTTCGTTTCTGTACATTAGGTGTAGTATAAGGTAGATTTTTATGTAATCTTAATATTGCTTGAAGAATAAAAAGTTTCCTTACTGTTAAAGTTTCTGACATCCTGTACAATTCCTCCGTCGGGAATCTGTTGGATTTGAAGTACATTAGTTTCAACAAAGCTCTCTGTACTCTTTCTATTTCTAGAAATTTTGATTTAGTAGCTGCACCCCATACAGGTATGCAATAAATTAACACCGACTGACTTAGCGATATATAGATTTGTTTCAATAGCATTGGAGTCATGATATATCTCAGTTTGACAAAAATATATAGCAGTTTGCGGATTCTATTTTTAAGGACGTCAATATGATTATGCCAGGACAACCTGTAATCTATCATGACTCCAAGGTATTTAGTAGTCATGACTTTATTTAATGTAGGGCAAGTACAAGTACGAGATTTATCACAGTTGTGGATCTTGATGTTGAAGGCAGATTTTGGTTGACCTCGGGCCGTTTTAGAGTAACAGATGTAGTTAGTTTTACTTATATTGAGTGTCAGAAGATTTATCTCAAGCCACTCTGCAATAGTAGCTAGCCCCTTTTCAGCATTGGTCTTAGCAACTTCCCATGTTTACCTGAAAAGACTACAGCTGTGTCGTCAGCATATGAGAATATTTGCCCATGGTCTATTTTGAGGTTGCAGAGTGAGTTGATATAAATTAGAAACAACGTAGGACCCAGTATGCTTCCTTGCGGTACGCCATACGCTATTTATATATAGCATAGCAATCTTTATCTAAAATGGATGACTATGCTTATGGCGGCCTATGTATGAAATAAATATTTCTACTTTATACTATAGTAAATACCTACGTACTTATCTTTTATTTAATGTATGTTTCCTTAGACCTATTCCTAGGTGATATCACTTGTGTGATAAAATGGGATTATATTATCGCAACTTCCCCATTTCTCAACTAAATTGCTCAACCGTATAAAAATTGTCACTAAATAATATCACTCCGACATCAATTCACTATATTAAAATATCTTTATTTTATTAAAAATATTTGAATTAACATTTCTCTTTCGACAATTTTCACAACAATAAAGGAAATAATAGCCGGTATTAAGGAGACAAGTGTCATCAGAGTAAAGACACCATAATATTGAGTAAATGAAAACATCTTGTACCAGCACCAGCAGGCAGGGTAGAGCGTCGAGAGTACACAGTTGAGGGGTAACAAACATTTTATGACATGATACGAAGTTTAACGATCTCAAACGAAGGGTCCTTAGCGTAATGTACGGTTATTGTCGGTACCATAGTACCATAGTACCATCCGGCCATTCGGCCATCCGGCATACTACGGTATTGTACTACTACTTTACATTTGTTTTACAATTATTATTGTTTAATTGACAACTTTCTATTCTATCTTTTTTCAATTTGACTTCGTTAAAATGTATTAAATACAATTGTACGCGGAACAGATTATATAGGTAACCTAATAATCTTAATCCTTCCTAATTTCCGAAAGTTTTTATATTTGTTTCTTTATTTCCTATTTACGGTCACCGATTTGAATGAAAATGGGTGGAAAAGGACATAAGATACTTTTTATCCCGAAATCCCCGCGGGATCGAGACTTACGCGATTTAAACCACGGGACACAACTAGTAGATAGTAATCTGTACCGCGTGCGATTGTATTAAATTGAGAAAAGATAGAATAGATTAAACAAAGAAATGTCTAAAAGAAACACTACAAAAATGAATTCTGCGAAGATACAAATGGTTTCTTTATTGTTTTAAAATGATAAGTTTATACGCTTTTTTATGTTTTTATACACTAATTTTAATATGTCTTTATACACAGTTTTACATAATAATTAATTCTAGTTGTTACATTAATGTTAATGACAATGTAAATCCTGCATCGCCTCAAACCCAGGAACTTCCTAGTTCAGGCTTACGTGTCGATGCTTATGTGTTATTTATTGTTCTCTTGTAAATTCAGTGCTATAGTTTACTATGGTAAATAAGTTTCCGAATAAATATATTTGTATTGCCACGTTACCCCGTATAAATGGATTTACCATTTTAATTACAAACAATATTCTGTCACATGATGTCCGAAAGTGTCACGTTCTGCTAAAAAAGTCTATTTTATTTTACAAGTTATGTTGTATACCGCGGATAAACACTTGCATGCGATGCAGAAGGTAGCGGGTTTGATTCTTACCTTATATAAATTATTCGTTTTGTCAATAAAAATGTCCACTATCTAAATACGCGAGACAAGGAATAAAAAAATCTAGATCCTACTATGCCAATTGCCAACGCCCATACGTTTATCAACGACTAGCTGTTGCCCGTAAATTCGTCTCTAATTCAACAGGTTCAGTAGTTTTTATTGTATGCATAGCCAACACACAGTCTATTATTTTAAAAACTATTCCGTGTTCTTATTCTCTCGACAAATATCGATAGATATCTTTTGAAATGCGTCAATTCAACTATTTAAGTTATTTAACACAACTACTATAGACTGGATCCCAGACTTGGACAGGCTTAGCAGTTAGACTAGGAACTTCTCCCGTCACCTCCCGTACCTACCTATATGTAAGTTACTTCCTACGTGACGTCACAAGCGTGACAACTCGCCCTCGGCGGAGTTCCAACTTGCCACCTAGTGTACGTTTATCTTAAGCTAGCTGTGCGACTACAGTTAAATGTTGTACGACATTGCACCCAGAGCCATCTAGTTTCAAGATAAGTTGCTGGACTTGTAGTATGGTGAACAAACAACAGATTACGTATATATTTTTCTTTTGTACAGGAATTTCCAGACCAGAGACAAATATCTGAAAAGCGACGGGAATAGAACTCACGGTCTTCTGCATCTCAGGTAGGTGAGTGTAACTAATATCTCTTCACAGGCGACGAACTAGATAAGCATTTTCAAGTAATCAACTGACACCATCGAAAACTTTGGGGACGTATTGAAGTAACTTTTCATCTCAATATAGACTTTTCTTAGTGATAGACTTATTGGTGATTTTTGGAGTTTACTCCTGAAGAATCTATTTCTTTTAAAATCCACGGTATAAATGAGGAACATTAACAATAGTAGGTAGGTAGTTTATTACACAAGGTATGTAAGCGAGCTATAACAGAACAAGGTCTAATATGGCGCCAGTATGGATCGAGTGCATCCAAGATATTTAGAGGGTGTAATAGCTACTTACAACCGAGGTAAGTATACTACTTTACATCATTCATGCGAGGTAAATAAAACATTTACATTGGTATGACAAAATTATTTTTTAAACAAGAAAAATTAATTTTGCCATAAATAAAACTTGTTATTATGTTCTTTTTTTAAATTTTAATACAGTCGTCGGAAGGGAATAACATTTAAAAAAATAATTCGTTTATAGTGTGCATATCAGACAATTATAGATGGCAGCACATAATATATTATTCTGGAATGAGTAAACTCCAGTCGTGCGTTGTAGCTGATGTAAAACATTTGATGAGTAAATGAATTGCATACTATATGTCTACATATATAGTCAAAAATAAAACAAACAATAGCTCTCACAAATACATTACTGAGAATAAATGAGGCGCGATGAGCGTGCGGTGTTATCGATTCAGCGAGATGTCAAATGTTGTACAGTTTCACTCAAAATGGCATAGTTTAACTCGCTGATACTGCGATACGCAGTTCCCAGGAGACGCTTCCGAATATAGTTAGGAGTGTTCAGGGGCGGAAGCGATTTTCACCAATCAAAAAAAATAACCCTCCCTGGGTAAAAGTAGTGAGTCGAAAAGTGGTAATTGATCTTTGATCTCAGTTTTTTCCTAAGTCAAAAGGACGCTAGGCTGCGTATTAACTTTTCCGTGGAAGAAATAGATATTACTTCTAAATTTAAACGGTTTTTATTACACAACATCTTATAACAAAAAAGTACTAATAGACCGGATGAGGTTTGTGTTAGTACTTTAAACTCTAATCAGTAAATTAAAATTTTAGGAAAAGCGTTATGTTTTTAATATACCTACGTACTTAAAATAATACTAGATGTTAGTACACGTATTATTGTGCTAAATTCCAGTCACGCATCGGAGCTTTTTTTTTTTAAGAAAAACGCTTATCTCTACCACTATCGGAGTGGCCTTCTCGACAACAAATGAACAGCAATTGAGTAGAGATTACAGCAATCCGAAGGGTGCGCGCGGTGAGTTGATCGCGAACTTGTAACTACTCACTAAACTAAAGGGTCGTTCCACTGAATTAGTCGAGTGATCGAGTTTCACGTAAACGCTCCATCTATCCGGAACTTATACCTTAACCTTTACTTCTCTTTCTACACGTCTATACTTTTTAAAGGATTATCTTTCCTTGGAACTGAAAGGGAATTTATACTAATACTAGGCTGCATCTTTTCTATACTAGAACCGAAATAGAGAAGAAATCATCTCTTAAGATTTGCCTTTAATTTGTGTCTTCATCTTATTGGCGTTCCGAAGTCACATTCTGACGTTTCAACGGGTTAGTGGCGGAGCTACCCGATCTCCGAGCTACCTACTTTCTAAATTCTACGTGATCTCATGCGAATAATTCCAACATTTTTATTTACAAAACTTCAATCTAAACTTTATGAAGAAATATATTATTATTTATCGAGATTTGAACTGTTTTAAAATACAACCATTACTTTAAAAGGAATATCTTATTTCGCTTCAGAGAGCCATCAAAAAAACTTCAGTTTATTTTAGAATAAATATAAATAAAGTATAAAACAGGTACCTATCTTGTATCTAAATTATCAAGACTAGACGGCTTGTGACGTGAATACATTTAAATAGGTACCTTTATTTAAATTTAAAAAATGTTTTCCAATTTCAGATGATTAGGCTACATTTACTGTGAGATGAATGTATTTTTATAATACTGTTTAATTTTAGCTATTTGTGAGACAAAAAGACCATTGACCAAGAAAAAAGCGCATAACTTTTCAATGGCTTTTTCTTTGTTAGAAGGTACAGTCGGCAAGAAAAGTAGTGGCCTATTGTATTAGAATTGTTTTAATTCAAGCTGGTGTTAAAGCCGTGCTTGAGGTGGACTTTAATCATTTTAAGGGCTTTAATCTAAAATAAAAGCTTAAATAATAACTAAATAAACTTATGAAGTAAAATAATTGTCATATATGACACCTACAGTGAGCGTCCAATTGATTCTAACATAGAGATTAGATTAAGTCTTATAATTTCTGTTACGAATTATGCGATTCAGTTGTTTTCAAACACTTCTAATAGTTTTGTAAATAAATTGAAATCGAATGTCCATCACCATCAACTATCTATCAAGAATGAAGTCCAAAGATCTCGAATACCAGTAAAGCCCGTAGTAATTGGAACGTAAATCGAAAATAATATGAAAAAAACCTTGTCGGTAGTAGGGTCCGTGTCGGTCCCGGCCCAGGCCGTACCGGGATGGAACACCGGCAGCTGCCGTCGTCATTGTCAGACGGCTTATGCCGTTAATCTGTCTGTCGGTTTGATGGAGGATACACAACACTATAAAACTCATTTTTCCTTTGTCAGTAGCTATTTTAGTTTGAGTAGACTCATAGTTCGTTTGGGATAACGGCTATTCCAAATAAACTAGATTTTAAGATTTAAAATTTTTCTTCAATTGTCCCCTTAGAAAATAATACTTTTCCACCCTAGGGTAGTAAAGTATAAGTTCCGGCCCGGTGAAGGATGCTTTCGTTGTTTAAGAAAATCGTGTAGACTTTAGTACTTAATAAATATTTATTTAAATAAAGTAAGTTTAAATTCTTTTCGTGGTGCGTCGTAAGTAGTCACAATTTTTAATTGGTAACATTTTTACTTTGCCCTCGGTAAGCCTCGGGTACAAACCATATGGTTTTCCTTCGATTCAGGCAGTAGATACCTGCTCAAGAATCAAATATTTTGCCCCCTAGTGACATAATTTACAATTGTAAAATGATATTTTTATTCTCCTAGTGCAGAATAATTCAGAAACTTTATCCAGTTCCGCAGTAAATTCAGCTGACTTTACGAGTTATCGCTCTGAAAATCTTTCATTTTTATAGTTTTCTTAATAGTTTTGTATTCATGTTTAGAGCAATATTCCCCGACTACGCTACTTAATATTGAAATTAGATAGATATAAAAAGATTTATTCAGACATAATAGGCGTGAGACAAATAAACCAAACAAGTTTCTATCAGAGAATCCAGATCCCATACGCACCTGTCTCCGAATCACCTAATTTCTATTTTTTTCGCAACTGACGACGAAAAGTGAAGTTTGTTCAAAAGTACCGTCGACAAGAAAATGTTTGACTGAATTTTTAATTTACAATTCTTTAAAGCATCTTGATAATAATTACTAAAACATATTTAAAATATAAAGAAAAACTCTCAAGTAAGAAGAAACTTAACTCAATTACCGTAGATACGTAAATTTTGACAAAAATGTCAATATAAACTAAAGTAACTCCCATAATCCGTGTTAGTTCAAGAACAGCAAGCAAGCAAACTAATGAGAGATGCATCTCGTGCAGACGACGCCACCGCCGCCCGTGCGGGCGGAGCCGGGTGAGTTCGTGTGTCTCGCTTGCTTGTGCTGATACCAACGCGCAATAAAACTTACATATTTGGCTTAAAGTATAAGCGTTTCATGTATATTCTTAATATTAATTTGATTCACTAAAGAAACAATGTCTAAGTCTTTATCGTTATTTTAGTAGCTGTTTAACATAACCGTTACTTTTCTTTTGGAATGTATCACGAAGTTAGCGCAGACCTCGTTTTTCCCTGGCAAAATTTAATTGCCATGCAAAACTGCATTTTTCGAAAGTCAAATTATGACTTTAATAGACATGAAATCTGTGATGATTTCTTGATTCCCTGATAACAAAATAATTCGTATATTTTCGACAAGTTTTTCTCAGAATTGCATGATGTCACACGATCCCGTAATTAATGTGATATTCTGATAAAAGTATCTGATTCTCAATCACTTCTCAATCCGCTTTCCGCTTTATGTTTACAGTAAGTTACAATGAAAATGCTACGCTCGCTGTACCCAAGTTGGGGAGCTAAACTTTACACTCGCGAGCACACCTCACTAATTGGGTAAATACACTCGAACATAGTGCACGGTTCAAACACTAATATAATTATTTACTGAAATTGATAGGAGAATTAATAGGGGAAGATTTCTGTCAGTACGTTTGTTTATAGGAAATTAATTCTAGTACCGTCTTACATATTATTTACTTAGGTGTTTGTAATAGTCAAGATTTCCGCCATCGAGAACATACCTAGTAGAAAAGAAACGTTGCTTTTTGTTTATATTAATAAATCATTTATTTCAGATTAAATCCATAGTAAATCATATCAATATTTAAAAATATCACCTTAAAATGTAAATGTTAATAATAAAAACGTTACCTTGGCGATCGCTGCGTTCCGATTTTCCGACGAACGATACTGATTGCGTTTGCCAACGTAACAACGCAACGTTTGGTGGTTATTTATCACTTTATTATGTGATAAGACAATCAGTATTTTATTATAATCGATTCATTTACGTGAATTTTATTAAGGATTCAAAGATACTTGGAAATTAAGTTATCAGAACTTTTTTTTTTCATGAAAGTGTACTTTAGTATGATTTATATCACATATTTCGATTCTATAAGTACAACACTAGCACATCATTTAAAAACCACTGATATAGTGTAAGACTTTATTGGCCCGCATTCAGCCTCTACTGGATATGTACGCAAAGGCCCATAATATGGCAATGACACTATAACAGGTCCTATATTAATCAGTCAGTCTTCGTTTTTAATATTAATCGATTATAACTAAACAATAACATTTCGGTAAACAAAATCAGCTCTGGACTAGATTATATTTGAATTAAATTCTGCATAAGTGAAACATAATTTAGGATTAATTTAAATAATTACCGGAAAGCTGGATTCATAGCCGTGACTAACCGCAAATAGAGATCCGCTTTGAAATCTGAATTGTGACCCCACAATCCGAACCCTGTCATCCGCCATTTATACAACCGACTCGTTTAATTTAAACATTTAATTAGGAGGATGCAAGTGACGGCTGTGAGATTTTAAATTGATTTAGTTTGAATTTAATTTCGCCTGTTTCATTAATTCAAAAAGGAAATGCAATAGTTTGAATTGAGTATGATTTAACAATCAATTGGGAAAATAATACCGGTTCAACTAGTATAACAGAGTAACGTATTATGCACTTCGAAGAACAAAAAACTCATATTAGTACTAAAAAAAGGAAGAGGAACGAACAGTTCCTCTTCAAGGTCAAACGGATGAACGCCAAAGTCATTTCTTAATATAGTTGGAATCATTCGCATGAAATCACAATAAATCGTCTTAGAAACTAGGTTATGATGTTCGCATTTCAATGAGAAGAAGAGACAATAAACTCTTGGAGGTAAAAGGATAAAGGTATTAATTGATTGATTGTTTTTTTTTTCAGGTATTCCTACAAGACTTACGCGAGTGATTTACAGGTAGATATAGATTTCAGCTAGTATCGCATAAATCCTTCACTAAAAATACTATTTTTAAAATGTCAAACCAGGTAATACTAGGTTCAAGTGAGCACTTAAAATTCAAACACTTTTGCGTGGTGAAACGAACCTTCTGACAGGGTAATGGAAAATAAACCCTGAATATATCACGATAAGCTCGTGTTTTGTTCGAGAGTAGTTTACAAGCGTTTTTAATAATGTGCGGGACATGTAAATTCGGGTGAAGTTTTGCAATAAAAGTTGCGCTCAAGTGCTGGCGGCGATGCATTGAGCTATAACTGATGCAGACATTTTTAACTCGACTATTATTTTGAGAGTTTAATATGAAAATTTTATTGTTCTGTTTGAAAATGTGAGTGCAAATTGAAAGTTGGAGAGTTTTCGTTGAAGCAACAATACATTGTTGATGTGACTAATTATGTTGACATTTTTTTTCATTAGCTTTATTGTGATGCTCTCTTATTTTGGCTTTCTGTAGGATTGCGTTTATCTTTTATACTGTTAGGTTATTATTACAAAATTGTTTATAATTTGCCATATAAAAATTGAATATTTATTTTGTGAATGTTCTTAAAAACAAACTTATTGACTGTTTCAATGTAGGCAAAAACTTTACTCAAAATAAACAGCATCCGCACTCCGTACTTTTAAAATGATTATCATCGCTTGAGTGTCGAAAAGCTTGTATCGAGAATCGAGCTCGATGAATCGACGCCCGTCCACCGTCCAATGATTACTTTATTGTTGCTCAAACGACAACACTGTGATGGCTTTATTTTATACTGAAATTATGAAATTCAGTTCTTTCAACAAATTACATACGCGTGTGCTTTTTGAGATTAATTTAATCTTTAACAGATTTAAAACAAATCATTTTTTATTTGACTGTTTATATTTTTTATCACGGCATAACGTGGATCTTATGCAACCGCACTTAGGCTCATAATGCAACATATTATGCACGCGTGCGTATTACATTACCATGATACAACTAGTGCTGTAATAAGTTATCCTGATATGTTAAATTCATATCTTCCATGCTAATTACATGTTATGTAGATGAAACATTCTAAATTTAACTGGGTTATAAGTACTGTATTGATGTATAAAAAAAGGCAGGTACCAAGAGTTTTAAGCCACCAAAAATGGTTGCCTATAAAGTCGGTTTACGAACATATTTACGAACGATAATTTTACGTGATAACGTCTTAGAAAACAATTAAAATTGAGTTTTGTTTTTCTTTACTTATATATATATATATATATATATATATATTTTACGTACCTATTATATTCTGTTTTTAACCCTTGACGCAAAAACAACTGGAAAAAACCCAAAAAAGCATTGTATGTCAGACGAAGCTGTATAGGTTAAAAGTCTTTTGTCTGCCGGAGTATAAATATAGTAAATAAAAAGTATAAAATAGTAAACATAACCTAAAATTCTTAAAAACATACTCAAAAATATCTACTTTTTTCTGTTTTCAAACACAAATATTTTGTTAACTTTTTATTATTTTAACAAGACGTCTTTTCTTTTATTCGCTACTGTAATAAAAACGACGTACGATACGCGTGTGGATATTGACCATAGCATCTCGGCATTTTGGCTCTTAATAAACCGCCTCTATGCAATGATCAATTTACTACACTTGTATTGCGATGAACTATTATTTCGCTATTAAGTGATTGTAGAGGCTGCTCTACATTGACACAAAACTAAGGTGGTGCCTAATTCTTATATCTTGCCAAGGTGCTCTCACGTGTGATTCGCCATTTTATTGACCCAATAATTGAGAGTTTACTCGCAGTTTCTGTTAGATATAACCGTTTTTCCGTGAGGCGTTTCAAAGATATTTGGTCAAATTGGCCCAGAATATCGTAGAAACATAACCAAATGTCACGAAATGCTGTCTTAATTAACTGACTTTTACTATATTTTGATGTGATGTTAATTATAAAAATAATTTTGAAGTTGTGACGATATGCCGCACGGCTAAAAAATTACCAATATAAATATCGTATTTGGGTAAAGAGGAGCCAACCATCGGTATCAGCCGATAATCGATGCAGTAACATTATAAACAAGCACATTTTGTTTGAAACAAACCATGTTAACAGTAAGTACAAGTAGAGAACAGTCTTCTGTTTACTTATTTGCATATCAGAGGCCGCGGGTGTTGCCGTCGGATTAAATTATATCCATTTCATACGGGAACGGGTTTAAATGTATCAGGCTTTGTTGCTGTATTATAATGTTTATTTTGTGGAGAAATATTGCATTGATCATTTTTTTAGAAGATATTTGGATGTGAGGGAAGCTAAAATCGAAATTGACTTCAGTTAACCTCACCAGTGAGATTTTTTTTCTTGGTTCTTCATAGATTTTTTTTTTGACTTGCGTTTCTATCTGCGAATGGCCTTCGGACCATGAGCCTGATGTTCTGAGAGCATGAAACGAGCTTCTTCTCCTCTGTTTAAAGCACATGCTTCCGTTTTAGTTTTTGCTTACGCTCATCACTGAGGACCAAATAATACAGTTAAATAGATAAAACGTCGATTTTTCGTCAGTTGATTTTACTTTACATTTTTCTACAGCCGTCTTTCCTTTCAAACGTAAAAACGTCTTTAATTCCAGTTAGATTAGTAGCAAGTTCCCAGCAAAACCGAATGTAACGGATATTTAGCTAATCTAACCTCTTTGGGCGTTTAATGGATATCACTAATCAAACGTATATACCTAATGTAGCTTATGTCGCTGATGTAGCCTATATGAGTTTTTTTTCATTTTGCTTTATGGTCTGATATTCTAATTAACTCTGTGTCATTTACCTTTTTATCTCCGTCCAAATCCATAGAGACAAAATCCAATTATCAACCTGCAGCCGCAGCAGAATATATGAACAAACATACCTACTCCTACATACATTATTTCATACCTTTTGTTTGAATAAAGCATTAGAGTATTCAGACAAGTGACTAAAAAGTCAGTCAATATACCCTTGGAACGACAAAATAATATACCTAGAATTATGGTTTAAAATTACAATCCGCTTATTGTGCTGCGGTGTTATAGTCCAGGAAAGGCACTGTTCGATTCGTTTCCGAGTACCTGAGTATATCCTAGTACTCCTAGTAACAACTGTTATAGAGATGAGTACAAATTTCATTTCATGTAAGACACATTGCAGTTGGACTCGAGTTACTTCACGTACTGCACGTGGCTGATATTGTAGCCCGTTTACATTGGACAGCTAATCGATTTAGTGATTTATTATACTAGAATAGATTACTAAATCGATGCCACAGATATTCATACAGATACGAACCTGGTAATAAATTTATAGGAATTCGGTAGCGTCAGTGAATATGCCTTGATCTGTTGCTAATTTTGTATTCAGTTTTCTACCTACCTAGTGACTTTTTGTACACTAAAATCATTAGATCCACTTAGTGAGTACAGCTTGTAAAGGTACCACTAGGTAAACATAATAACGCACGTTTGATTATTCATCCTTACAGCCCCTGTACTTTTCTGTTTAAAAAAAAAATTATTTTATTGTTAATAAAAGATTATTTCGTTCTAAATAAAAAGAGCTTACCTATAAACATAAAACAATTAATTAAAATGATAAAAGAAAAAAAAGACTGAATGAAAACTTAGACCTTGCAGACCATATACTGTGATATAGTTGTAACTATCTGTACCTACACGTGAAACAATAAATGATGATTATGATTATAAATAAATTATTGAAACTATTATCATACTTGCCTATTGAGTTTCTGGTTGAACCAGCCACTGAATCGATGTAAAGGGAGCACAGTAGTATGGAGCGTGGAGCTTGCTTGCGAGTCGCGGTGCGTGACTCGCGCTCGTAACTAATACTTCGACGTTGCTTGACTTAGACAAACTACAGCTGGTTTACGGTACTGTAGTAAATACGGGTAGCACTGGATGTCTGGCCTTCTGTCTTCCGATTTTAAATGGAAATAATTTTATTTGATTGAGAATTCAATAAGTATAGGTACGAGTATATAACCTACACACAAGTTGCGTTATCCCGGCGAAAAGTTCTATTTATTTCATTCTGTTTATTGCTGCTTAGCGGTATCGCGCAATATTTGCCATGGTTTGCTGTGGCGGCAGCATATTCTGTTTTTATGACAAAAACAGTCATCACTGCGTAAGCATATCTCACTATTAATCAGTCACACAGTTAGTCAGTCAGTACATTTTGGTGGAGTCATTTGGCTCGCGACTTGGATACCCAGCTACAAATGCGAAAGTTACATTGTTCCCTTTTCCAAAACCAATGGCTAGATTGAAATAAATAAAACAATGCGCAGGGGTTAGAAGAAAGATATCTTAAATTTTATACACAAGTTAAACCAAATGGTGCTTGTTATTTTTTTTAAGGTAAAATTCTTTATTTATTTGGAATCATTTGCATTTCAAACGTCTTAAAAACTAAGTGAGGATGTGTGCCTACGAAACGCGCCCACCCATGAGAAGAAGGCACAAGAAACTCATAGGGTTTACAGGTATTTAAGTAGAAGGAAATGCACAAATCTTTACTGGACAGTATAAATTACGATAATGCCAAGTTGTACCATTCCTCGCTACATTGTGAGCTGGTGCTCACTTCTCCCTTTATCCTGCCCTATTAGTCAAGACAAATCTTATGCAAATCACTTGTTAATTACCAACCCCCTTAATTCACCTAAAGGGCCACTTTTTTCTTTCTTACAACTCTTAAAAGGAATTGAGAGGAATAAATTTCACCCTTTGTTAGGATTTCAATGAGTGTTTATCTTTAATTTTCTTAAAGCTTTACTTCTTTTTTGTATTGTTGAAACAATTTATTTCGTTGAAAAGATTTTTGAAAGCAAAAAAGAATATAATATCAACTATGGTCAAAGTCAATTAAATTGGCAAAAATATATTTAACTTCTGTAAGTTTCTATATAATTCGATTGATACAAAACAAAGTGCACACGCACCGAACCGCCATTCAAGTAATGTAAGTGTTAGCTATCATATAACTTTAAAAAATTTAAAAATATTTCTTCTTGACACTGGCTAAGTGCGCAAGTTATGCGAAGCCATAAATAAATAAAAATGTGCTGAATTGACAGGTTTTTATCTAAAATACCTACCTAAATAAGAAATTTTAACTGATTGACTGAGATATTAACGCACAACTAAAGCCAGTGGACGTTATGATGTTGGCAAGGATATTGGAAAATGCAAACTCCACCCTGTCACCTGCCTTAGAAAAAAAACCTTTAAATTTATTTCAAAGTATCTAACCAAGTCAAGTGTGTACTTTATCTGTCAACTAGGAACGAGGGAAACATTATCTAAACTAAAGTACCAACCACAAAGTTAACTCACGTCCCTAATAAAGTGGTCCAAAGTATCCGATACTCAATTATGAATATTGTAAAGCGTTGCAACTTGTGCGGAGTTGGACCTGCTTTGCACTTTCAGCTACGAACGTTTATGTTATAACTTTCCGTTAGAACTACCTCCTATTATGGTGAAACCATACCATAGATTTCACGATCGGCCGATTGTCTCAGACCGTTCAATATGTGTATTAGTCGTAAATTGACTTAATTGAAAAATTACTAGACACTAGTCCACATTTTATTTTAAGTTATGTTGTAGCCCTGAAGGCAAAGAAAGGTCTTCCTCATAATTAGTTTTTTTTGTTAATTTGTCGGTCCTGAACATGCCTAAAATAAATAAAAAAATCGACTTTTATAGCCAGATCATAAATCATTAGTTGAACCTCGGAAAAACAGTTGAAAATAAAAAAAACAGCTAACTTTCATAAAAAAATATCGAATGATATAAAAATTGTTTGATGTTAGACAAACAGATGAACGTTGGAAAAAACACTTAAATATCAGAAAACTGTTATCGGTAAAACACATAGATAGAAAAACTAGTAGGTAAAGGTAAAAACAGTTGTACATAGGTACCTAATTTAAAAGCAAACATTCGCTTGCTTTTAATTGAGACGATCGTCGGTCGAGAGTTATCAGCCGTAGTCTGTTATCTACCATACGGTCGCCTTTGTTCGCTGGATCTTAATAAGTAGGTAAAATTTACTATTACTAAAGGATATTATGATTGTAATGTCTTTGTGAGTTTGATGTTGTTGTTCAGAAGTTCCATTCGTATCAAGTGGGGCGCGAGGCGCGAGTTATGGACTAACGAATATCATGTTATTGAGTTTAAATGGTAACTGCCTTTGTTATGATTTATTAACGAACTTAAGTGTTGTATTCATTGAGAAAATTCTATTACTAATGGTGTCCTCTATTAACTCACTGTACCGTCATTCAAAGCTTATATTAATGAGAGTGGCAACTCTATTTTCCTTTACTATGGCGGAAACAGTGTCTAAACTACTAGCAACCCTACCTACGTCATCCCACTCTCGATTCCTATTGGTTGACGCTTAGTTCCAAAATCCCCCACCAGGGTCGCATCTGAGCTATGAAGCTCAGATCGGGATTTGAATCATTGGCAGTTTATTTTTCTAGCTGTGCGGACGTATAAAAATTGTCGCTCCGAGCGAACCTACGGTACATACTGTAAGTACTTAGTGTCTTTTGTATATCAGTGTCTAAATTACATCAGTGTTTAATAATTTTATTTAAATCTAGCTTTTATTTTAAACGGTGTCACCGTTCGGTTTTTATAATAAATTGTGTGAGTTCATCGCCATTAGATTCTTCTTCTGATTCCGAGGGTCAAGCCGACCCGAGGGGCAATAATAAAAGAAAGTCCAAGGCGTCCGCAGCGCCGGGCAAGGGTGTGAAAAAACGTAAAAAGTCACACGAGTTGCGCAAACTCGCTAAACAAGTGAACAATATGCAAAATCTTTTGTTTTACAATCACATGGCTCCAGCGCGAGCGCCGCCATATAATTTGCCCAGTTACGAAGACTGCGACGATAGTGTTAGCCTCAACGTTAGCGGAGATTTATTTTCGGATAACGATGAAGCTTCCGTGCTGCCTAATTGTGACAAGCAGGTTAGCTTTTCCATAAATACAGTATTGAAGGAACCATCGTTTCCTAAGTCGTTAGATTCGCATCTAGAACTATTAAAATCCATCCAACATTTTGATTCCACTGAGTGGTGTAACGTTCGTTATTCCGAAGTACAAAAGTTATATTGTTCTACCCCCGGATTTTTGGAACTTGAATGTAATGACGAAGTTAAGCCTTTCGATAAATATTCAAATTTTTGCGTAGCGGAAAGAGGTTATGCCGCAAAAACACAGGCATTAATTAAACAAAAAGAGGCCGCGCAGGCTGGTTTCGAAGCGCTCCTTTCTTGGGTGTCAGAAAATACAGAAGAATTATCTCCTTCTTTGATTAAAAACAAAATTAACGAAATTTTTGTTGAGGGTACTTATAATAAAATATCAGGCGAGCTCTTACAACTCGCTTGTGGCCATAGGGCTGACATGATCGAACAACGTCGGGATAGTATTTTAAAATCTGTCAAAGATAAGTTCATGCGGTCTAACCTGCGCAAGATTCCACCGACAACCGATTATCTATTCAATAAAGATCTGTTTTCCGGAACAATAGAAAAGAGTGGAGGCATGGCTAAAGTATTCTGGCCTTCTCGAAATACCAACCAAAAGTCTAATCATTGGTCGGCTGCACAAGCTGGACCATCTACTTCTAAAACTTCCACACAGGGTTTTTCGTATAACCCCCCAAGGGGTAGGAATACTCAAGGCTTAGGCATGCGTCCTTATTTTGCATCTCACAGTATGTGGCCCCCGGCGCCCAATTTTTATCCTGCGCAAGGATTTCATACTTACCCTTCGCAGGGGTTTATGAATAGACGGTTTCCGCAGAACCATGATAAAACAAGAACTGACTCTTATAGTTCCACGCGCCAGAGGTTCAATAATGACGATAATAAGGTTAATAAGCCGAAAAACAATAATAATTTTCGTTCAAAACGAAAATTATGACTCGGCCGCGCGTGTAGCCGGTCGTCTTTCCAACTTTGTCAATGTATGGCAGAAATGTGGGGCACCAGATACAATTCTAAAAATCATTCAGGGTTACAGAATACCCTTCAAACGAAAACCTCCTTTATGCATTCCAAGTGCCATGACCCACCGTTGCCGAACCAAAGTCTCGACACAGATGACAAACGTGGTAAATACCTTGATGGAGTCAGAGGTTTTAGAAAAGGTTCCCACTTGTCCCAGCTTTGTATCCCCCATGTTTTTAACGCCCAAAAACGATGGGAACATGAGACCGATCTTCAATCTTCGTCTCTTAAACAAGTATGTCGTTGTTTCAAAATTTCGACTGATCAACATGCAAAAAATTCCCAATTTCCTGCAACATTACGATTATCTGGTGAAAATAGACCTATCAAACGCATACTTTCACGTACCCATTGCTGTAGCGCACAGGAGATATCTGAGGCTGATTTACGGTCAAAATTTAGTGCAGATGACTTGCCTGCCGTTTGGTCTGGCTACGGCTCCTCATGTTTTCGCGATTCTGAGCAATTGGGTCGCGCAGACCCTGAGAGATGCAGGCATCCGTATAGTAACGTACTTGGACGATTTTTTGTTAGCAAATCAAGACAAAAACATCCTGTCGCAGCAAGTTCAGTACACAGTAAATTTCCTACAAAAGTTGGGTTGGCAGCTAAACCTAAAAAAGTCTGTTCTAGAACCACAGAAATCATTAGAGTTCCTAGGTATATGCTGGGACCCTTGGTCAAACCTCAAATGGCTTCCTTTCAAAAAACAGCAGTCGATTTATTCAAAGGTTCAACCAATCCTGTTGAGAAAAACCGCAAATTTACGAACGATTCAAAGTCTTGTCGGCCTGGTCAACTTCGCCAGTTTTGTTGTCCCCCGAGGTCGTTTGAACCACAGACACATGCTTCGATTTCTCAAATACCTCCTGAAAATAGATTCTTATCGAAAATTAAAAGTCCCAGATCAAGTCGTGATAGAGCTAAGATGGTGGATAAAGAACTGCAGTGTTCGCTCTCCACTTCACCGACCCCCAGTCGATCACTTTGTGACAACGGATGCGTCACAAGTAGGTTGGGGAGCCCGAGTAGACGATCAAGAGCTCTGTGGTCGTTGGACTCCACTGGAAATAGGATTGCATTCCAATCACAAGGAAATGCTGGCCGTTCTGCATGCGATAAGACTACGATGCGTATACCTGGCGAACTCTGCAACGATGCTACAGAGCGAGAACAAGACCATGGTGTCTTATCTGAGAAAAGAGGGAGGATCGAAATCCTACATCTTGATGAGCTTGACGCGAGAGGTCTTCCAGATTCTCGACTCCTACCGTATAGACCTAGTCGCCTATCACCTACCAGGGAAACTGAACAACGAAGCGGATCGCCTATCACGCTTTCAGCGCCCTCCAGAATGGAATCTCTTACCGGCCATAACCAATGTGATCTTCAGTGAAGTGGGGTGTTCCTCAAATAGACTTGATGGCGTCGCAAACAGCGCATGTTGTCCCTCGATATTCGAGCCTAGATCGAACGGACTCGAAAGCCGAATTTCACGACGCGCTCAGTCAGCAATGGAATTACGACCTCGTTTGGGTGTTCCCGCCACCGTTTCTCATTCCCAGAGTCTTGAGGCACCTGAACACAGCCAAAGGCGTGTACCTAATCGTAACTCCAGTCTGGGAGAAAGTCTTCTGGAGACCCGATGTCAAGAACCGGTCCACGGCTCCTCCTTTCATAATAAATCGCCTACACCAAGTCCTAGTGGACACTTCGACCGGGATGGCTCCGCCGAAAGTTCACGAGATAAATCTACAAGTTTGGAGATGTGGGGGTGGACTTCAAAGCTAATCGACTGGACAGGAACTTTTAAAATCAGGTTGGCGCGAATCCTCTATCAAAACTTATCAAAATGCTTGGCGTAAATGGTTAAAATGGTGCTCAAGTAACAACGTCAATAACCCTGCTGAACCCAATGGGTCTCAATTAGCCAAATTTTTGTCAGATTTGTTCCAAAAGGACAAGTTATCTTATAGTACCATATTAGTTTACAAATCAGCTGTTTCTACACTTTGCAATCCTGATTTATCTGAACGATTAAGCTCTCACGTATTAGTTAAGAAGATGCTTGCTTCAATTGCTAATCAGAAACCTAAACAAACTCTGAAACCTCCTATATGGGATGTCGACGACCTTTCGTCTTGGTTATTAGCTAATGATTATGATAATAATAATTTATATCAGTGTTCAAAACGTACTGCTACATTATTGATGCTATGCTCTGGACGTCGCGTCCATGACCTAACACTACTTGCTGTTGACAATAATCACTGTTCCATTTCTGAGAATACTATAATATTTTGGCCTAAATTCGATTCTAAAACCGACAAATCGGACGTTCGTCAATCTGGTTGGCGTCTCACGAGTAACAGGAATCATCGTGCAATTGATCCAGTATATTGGGTGAAACAGCTCTTGAAGCTTTCTTCGCACAGAAGAAGCCAAGCTAATTCTAACAGTTTTTATTACTGCGTGCGGCGAGCCAAAACCAGCTTCACGTTCTGTTATTGCTGGCTGGATAAAACGTCTGCTGCAAGAAGCAGATATTAAAGCCAGTCTCGGAAGTATTAGACCAGCGGTCGCTTCAAAGAATTGGATTTCAAATTGTCCATTAGACGAGATTTTAGCTCAAGGTAATTGGCGCTCCGAAGATACCTTCAAAAAGTTTTATTGTCGCGAAGTGAAAGCTACTAATCACCAAACAAATGTGGTAACTGCTATGTTTTCACCCATAGCAAACTGATCTTATAATTATGTAAGCATTAATTGATGATGGTTATCAAAGAAAATATTTTATTTTTCTAATTAATTAATTAGTTTCACTTATTCTACCTTTTGTTCTTTATCTACTTATCTAAGTAATTTTGAGTTTATTTGATTAGTAATTAGTTTATAAATATTATGTACACCTACAAAATTATAATTTAACTATTTACAGTGTCATATTAAATTATTTTTGTTAACACAGATCAACTTGGTTGTATTCTTAAAGTGCTTAGAACACACATTACATACCTCGAATTCATTTTTAGAATATAATTATCTACCGCTTGTATATAAGGTGTTTGAAAGAAAATAAAACGTGCTTTTTTTTTCTATAAATAGTTTATTTATTTTTTCTCAGTCTGAGTTCACCTATATTTTCTAGTCGTAAGAAGGTATGTTCTTACAATAGGTAACCTGACTTAGTTAAACTCTGTCCTTAAATATTGCTAATAATAGTACAAGCACCTAGCTTCTTTATATAAGTGACCTACTATTATATTTACATTTAAGGTTGGTATCAACAATTTTTATACTTACCCGCTCATTCACTGTTGCTCCCTAGCTGATGCATGTATTGCATCTATGGCTACCTACCTACTTCAGAGTTACTATTATAGCATGGCCTATAGTGTAGCTATTAGATTATATTTTTTAAGATATGTATAATACTCTAATGCCCCACCAGGCGATATCAGACAGCTCTCATTAATATAAGCTTTGAATGACGGTACAGTGAGTTAATATCCGCGTTTTACCTAACAATAAAACGCTTATTAACTACTTACCTCATTCAAAGCTTAACTTTAAATTCTGCCTGGTTAATTCGAGTGCAATGATTCAAATCCCGATCTGAGCTTCATAGCTCAGATGCGACCCTGGTGGGGGATTTTGGAACTAAGCGTCAACCAATAGGAATCGAGAGTGGGATGACGTAGGTAGGGTTGCTAGTAGTTTAGACACTGTTTCCGCCATAGTAAAGGAAAATAGAGTTGCCACTCTCATTAATATAAGCTTTGAATGAGGTAAGTAGTTAATAAGCGTTTTATTGTTAGGTAAAACGCGGATATTATTTAATCGGAGTACCTATAGGTACTAGGAACGTGTTCCGACCGGAATTTGTCGATCTTATTTTGACGATGACGAATTAATGACATTGAAGCATTTTAACCCTGATTCATGATGTTACAATGATGTTTTGTCTTTTGTACTTATTATCACTTGCTTAATACATCACGACGTTTCTACATTTTCATACTGAGAGTATGTTACCCATTGACATCTTAATCTCTAAACATTGAGTGCTGGGTTCTACAAGAACGTGTTTTGGGCCACCTGGCCAGTGCGTGTGTCAAAACGGCTTGAAGAGCAACTTGTAAGTGGTTCATGCTTAACGGCACCCCTAACGGATCCCCTTATCTCAACGGACCCCCATTATATCAAGAACTATCTCACGATTATCGTCCCCCCTGGACTAGGGGAAATGATAAGCGGTAATTTAAAATAAGATCGGTTACTATTACAAAGTTATGGTAGTTATGGAAGTATTAGTATATAATGTCAAAGAGTTGATATATTTTTTGAAATTGTTTACCAAAATTATATGTTAAAAATCTCAAACAATTTATATATTATTATTATGGCAGATACTTATGCCATAATAGCAATTTTTCAAATGAGTCGCGTAAAATCGCAACAGGAAGACAGAGTTACTTTCGTAGGCCACTTACAAAGTGGTCGTCTCAAGCGGCTCGATCTTATGTTGGACTCATTGAAGTATTTATAATGTGCCTTACCGGGCGCTTAACACAACAAAGAATCCTAAACACTTGAAATGAAGTTAATGTACTCGTACGTGGAGTGTAGTATATATTTTTTACGGCAACAATGCTGGATGAGGGCGTTATTATAATCCTTTCGTCTGTCTCGCTTGACATGGGTTGGACTTGGACCCAGCTGATTTATCCAACCATTGTTATTAATATTTATACTCTTTCTTTACTATACTAACTCAACCTACTTGTAAGTACCTACATATCTTGTATTCAACTATTCAAAATATTTCAAGTTCCTTTATTATTATAAGTGTTAGAGTTCCTTTTTTAAATTTCTAAAAAACTCCAGATTTATAAATATTTTAGTGTCACCCAGAGCATGTAGTACTTAATAATTAGTTATCCTTCGGGAATTCAGTTCCTTTACCTCTAAATCTACACCAAGCTTCTCCTGTTCAAGACCTCGAAACAGAGGTAGCGCCATATGCAAAATACCCGTAGCGCGTCACATTAAAACAAATTATTGAATTAGTGTATATAAAATTGTCTATAACATTTTTTAGGAGAGATCTTTACTGACAAATAAGGTCCTAATATAGATTAATCATTAAAGTCACAAAAAGGTAAAAATTGTTAAGAAAAACAAAAGTATCCCAAATAATATATAAAAGTACAAGATAGCGTCTGCCCGCGACTTCGTCCGCGTAGAAGTCGAAAATAGACCAATTAATCACATTGTCCCATACAAACTTTGCCCCCCTTTTTCACCCCCTTAGGGGTAGAATTTCGGAAAATCCTTTCTTATCGGATACCTATGTCACACAAAGAACACACCCTCCAAGTTTCAGGTCTCTACGATTAGCGGTTTAGGCTGTGCGTTGATCCGTCAGTCAGTCAGTAATTCAGGACAAAGCATTTTATATGTATAGAAGATTCCTCTAAATGTGTTTCCGTGGGAACAAAAACTACTTTACTACATTCTTCGTTTTGAATAAATCTCACGTGTTATAAAACTGCCAAAATGAGTAGGAAAATAATTTGGTTCTTTGTTACACCAATTTAAAATGATTTCAAAGCATGTCAAAATTGCTTGATAAGATTAACTTTATTAAAACTTGAGACGGTCAAGTTCAAATAATACAGTGTGTTTATCATAAAATTATTTTCTTTATTATGACCAGGAATTGTAATATAATCCTTAAATCCGGATTCATAATTATGTGTCTTTCCATTACTGAACAAATTCCCATTAAACAATCAAGATCTTATCTTAAAATGCAATCAGTGAAGAATAGAAAATCGAATCTTCCTGTTATAATATGTGGTATCGATTCGTATGAAGATGATTTGTATGGCTGTGAAGAAGATCCAGATGACAAAACAACTCAACGATCATCGACTTCAACTAACAGTGAAAAATATATCGAAAGAACAGAGCCGACGATTACACCGACCGAAGATAGAAATGATACCATAGCACTATCTCTAATCGTCACAGAATCTTTTATACCAAGCTTCTTTACCCTACCAGTTTTGGAATTTACTGAGGAAACTACAGAAAATACAATGAATATTAAATATATTACAGCAGCAGACGAAGAAGTCTCGACTATAACGGTAGATGGCACGACAACAATAGCAATAACAAGACCTGGCACTGGAATTTACTGGCACAAAGAAAAAGAGCCTAATGTTCAAAAATTACCAGATGGCATAGACCTATGTGTAGATATGTCTAAATGCGAATTTCCGTTTGCCCTCCTAGACCCAGAATTACCAAACAATAAATCTAAGCGGGAGGAACAATTATATTAGAGTGAGATTACAAATAATTAGTGAAGAAGATGTTTTACTTAATAGTAATTTTATATTTTCTATTGTTATTGTTTTTATTATGATAAATCAAATGTAAAACATTATATTTCTAAATTATTATTATAAGTTGTAGTAATAGCTCGGCATTGCCATGAAAAAAAGCAATGCACCGACCCTTTAGCACCGACCCTTTAGGTTCTTAATTTAACTTATTTTTTATATTACATTAGGTTGTTACTAACAAGAAGCTTCAATGTTGTTCTTAAACACTACTTATTAAAACATTATAGAATAATTGATTACATAGTAATTTAAAATAATAAAACAACATTACACATATTTAACAAGTTCTTATCTTAAAAGTAAGAAAGTTAAGTATATTGAAGTTCTCTAAAAGTTTATTGGTCTATAAAATCGGTTCTAAGCTACTTCTGTGCAAATTAATAAATCAACATGTTCTGGAAATTCGTTATTTTTTTTAAAGTTATGTTAATACAAAAATCAGGTAATTATTTTAAATATTAGTTTTGACGAAATAATATAGGTCAGTCAGATTTAGAACAATCGAGTAAACTTAACAAATATTTAACAGCTGATTTTCGGGTAGATATAACCTTAATGTTTCGAGAAAATGTGTGTATTTACAAAATTCGCAGAACAAAAGTTGTATATTACCTTGTATATAACGACTTTCTCATAAATATGATTACCAATAAACTTTTACACTAAGTTTTAATAAGTATGTAATTGTAATTTAGTTTAATTAGTCTACTGATACATATTTTTTACTTTAAAATCTCCAAACAAAAATGAAATGGTTAAACTTAATAGATTTTATTTACTCTATTAATAATTAATAATTATTGTAATAATAATTTTGTAATTGTAATTTTTGTGTTTTTTTTAAATTAAGGTCTGGGAAAAATGGAGAGGTAAAACATTTTGCAATGCCTTTGTTAACACAAGTTTTCCACTCGGGTTCATCAAAATTTGGTTCTTTTGTTTCTTCTGCATCGAACCACGAAGGGGTACTTTGTGTGGGAGTCAGTGTAGGGACTTGACGAGGCACTCTCGTATGAGATTCACTGTTCTGATTAACATTGTTTAAAGACAACGTTAAATTATTATTTATTGTCGACGAAGAAATTGATCCTTTAAAACGAGTTTTAAATATTACTGACTTAACATTATTTGATTTCACTGATAGAGGTGCAACGCCATCATTAACTTCAGCTTCTACTGCATTTTTTTTCACAATTAGTTTGGAATTTAGTACATTTTGTTCAGGCTCGTCGTGTTTCCTTTTGAAAAAAATCTTTAAAGACTTTACTGTGTCTTCCAAGGACGATTCTTCATTATCTGCTTTTTTATTTTCATTGTAAATACCACTTCCATATTCATATTTATTATAATATTTTGGTATTTCATCAATAAAATTAGATTCAAAATTTAAGCCGTTTAGTTTAATTGCCATTTCAGAAGATTTTCTTACAAACGAAATAAGATATAATAGAAATATCTTGATACAATAGAAATAAGAAACGGACATTTTTTGTAACAGAATATAATCTAAAATTTTCATTTACAATGGTGATGAAACTGGTTTGTTTTGATGCAGTTTGCAAAAATAGCAATATATTTAATTGATGAATTCGTCGTAACTAAAACAAATATGACGGTTAGAAATATTTTTAACTTCAGTTTTTAAGTGAATGAATATAAGTAGAGCTATTTTATTATTTAACTAGCTGTTGCCCGCGACTTCGATCGCGATGTGGTTTTGGGTTATTTAGAATACCTAGCATTTTTCTGCATAGATACAATTTATCATTCTGTGTAAGTTATAAAAACAAAATAGGTAGTTACATTGTTTTTGAACTATATTTTAATTGATTTGGCAAAGGCAATTCTTATTTTAGGCTTACTCATACTACGAAATTAGGTCTAAAGATGCCTGAAGAGCGTGTATAAAGAAAAACTTTCGGCCCTAGGGAAAATCGCTTTCACTGAGAGCTGTCATGTTAAATTATGGCTTCGCGCGGCTTGTGCAATGTGTTTGTAGCCAGTATCAGTATCATTACGCATTAGGGACTTCAAAAACCTAACCTCCTTGATTTAGGTAACACCAAAGAATAACAATTATGGCTTCGCACGGCTCATCCATACTGCCAGAGTTTAGTACATAATAGGTTTTTTCTTAGTAATCGAATTCAGGTAGATATATTTAGTTCAAGATATCTTATTTAATAAAATAAATGTAAAGATGAAAATGCGACGTATGACCATGCTGCGCCTCTACCGGCGCCCTGTCAAAATGTTGCAGATGTGGCTTTATGTGACCGTGCGCTCAGTGTCGTTTCTTGAGTAAAAAATACTGGCGGGAAATGCTTGCATTTTGAATGATTTTAATTAGTATTATCTTTTGTTATTTTATTATGTTTTTGTGTTAAGTTTCATCTGGTTTTTCATTTATGATTGTGTATTTTGTGTAAATAACATTTTCTAGACAAACCGTGTTACAAAAACTGTAATTTAAATCTATGGACTTCGCGTCATCACTCAGTGTTGGATAAACTAATTTATAAAAATCTCTTCGGTTAGTACCGACGTATTTGAGTATTGAAAACATGTTGAAAACAAATAGCAAAAGCAAAAAATCTACATAATGTACAACCTCTTTGGTCCCAACCTTGTAAGAGGGTCAGGTAGTATGGAGTCTCTCATTCACTCTCGTTATTAGGAAGAATTTTATGTTTATTCGTAATGAAAAGCACAGTGTTTACCTCGGGTTTGTTTTGTTTACCCAAGGTGTGAAAGTCACTCATTTAGTCCCTCGAAGTATTAGCGCCCTCGCTACGCTCGGGCGCCAAACTCCGTCTCGGGACTCAATGAGTGACTTTCACACTTTGGGTAACAATGTACTATTTTTGTTAATTTTTCACAAATAAAACATAATAAACAACAATATGATAAGCTAAAACTAAGTCCAATTTCTATTCGCACAAAACTTTCAACGTTCTTTGTCTTCCTAGTTATCTTTAGATTTTTGTAAATTAAAGAAAAAATAATTATCAACTACCTTTGTGTCTCGATTCATATTCTTCAATTAATAATATAAGAGGTTATTATAGTATTTATAATACCAACATCATGCAAATAATAATCTATTTTGGTGCAAATAATATTTTAAATTGTTTTTATTATCAAATAATAATATTAATGATTAAAAAGAAAGGCAATTGGACAGAACAAATACTAATACTTAAAATAACGCGATGCACATTGAGATCCTTACATATTGATAGCAGGCATTACGCTGAACAAAAAATGCTTTCACACCAAACCAAACATCTAAAGCGTCTCGGAAACGGGGTATTTGAAGGAACGTGATGTCCTATGAATCCAATTTTCTGAATTCTTGACCAAAATACCCAGTTTTTTTTATTAGGTAGCTGGCAGGGCTACGTAATTTTGGAAAAAAAAAATGATTTTTACAAATGACTATTACCTGTATATTTTTTAACCGACATCAAAAAAGGTGGAGGTTCTCAATTCGTCACGTATATATATTTTTTTTATGTATGTTCGCTGATTACTCGTAAACTCTTGAAGCGATTTGGATAATTCTTTTTTGTTTTTACTATCTAAGGTTTCCGCTACTTGAACTCATAATTCAAACTATAGCAGGAGAAAAGCGCGATAGAAGTGTAACATCGAAGAAGTCTTCGGTAAAGGAGATCGGTGACATTATGTAGTAGTACCTCTTTGTACTAACCTCAGTTTCAGTTTGACGTAGGTAGTCTTAAATGCAAACTATTTGGTTTCATGACAGCTGTCATCTTGAGCGGAGGCATGTACTGTACCCCTACTATGACTTTTTGAAGCACTCGAAAAATAGAAACCCTTATAAGATCACTTTTTTGTCCGTCTGTCTGTCAGTGTGTCACTCCCGATATTCTCAGAGACGGGTGGACCTAGTAAGTTGATTTTTAGGAAGTTTCATAGTAAATACTCAATATAGTATGTTACATCGAATACGTAAAAAAGTCGTAGTAAGGGTACTGTTTCCTTCTGACGTTCGATTAAGTTTTACCACTGAAAAATATTTCGATTTCACATTTTTTAAATGTTTTTTCATCAAATATCATAATTATTGTATTAAAATTAAATTGAAACATACCCTAAATGTTAATCTGATATTTTCTGAACATATTCATGTGGAGGTTGGTAAAATCTGTTATGAAGTTTATAAGATTACCTGGTTCAAACAAACAGACAAACAGACAAACAGACAAACAAACAGACAAAAATTCTAAAAACTACCCTATCGTGTTCAGCTAACGATTTTAAGACGACCTGTGTATTTTTTTTCTGGATATCTCACAATTACAGATTTTTTTATGTCTACAGATTTATTATATGTATAGATTGGGGAAGTCGTTTGTTAATTTAGTAGATGTCATACTACGACATAATTCAGAATAGTCAATAATCGTTCGGGCAACCGAACATACCTGCCTAGTAAGTGGTGTAGGCATATGAAAACATCACGGAGTAAAAAAAAGAAAACATATTTTTTTATGTGATACCTAATTTGCAGTCACACTCTCTACACTTTATTGATACCTCAACTCCATTGCCTCTTTCCACTTTAGATGGGGTCGTTTCTTGAATCCAAGACATCCACTCTTAAGTTGTCGGGTATGGTAGGCTTTTTTACTTCGTTAGCCGTCGACAGCCAAATTTTCAGGATAATTATATTGTACCTAATTAAGTGACAACTGATATCTAACATTAAAGTCAATTAACGTGGCTCTTTTATATAATGAACGCTCTTGGTCTTACAGCCTACTTCTGTATCTTAATAACTTTGTGTTTAATGAAGCGAATACTATTTACTCTTGTTATTTCAATACCGACGTTAGTACAGTCGTTTCTAATTAGCGTAATGCATTCGCCGCGTCGGTTATTAGTATCTACTACTGAATTCATTATACAATGAGCATTATCATCCGACCGACCATTTGTACGATATAACCACGTTCCTATATTAATAATGGATTTGGATGTATCTTCGATGTAATTATTTTTTATATCTGTAGAAAATCGGTTTTAGATGATTTTATTATTTTAAGTGAGAGTAAGCTTGCATCTCGACTTTTGATTTCTAAAAATATTTTATCGTCTCTTCGTGGTGAAATTTGCACTATACATACAGTAGCCGAACAATTGTAATAGATATAAATAAAATAAATATTGTAGGATATTCCACACATCGCCATCTAGCCCCAAGCTAAGTAACTAGACTTGTGTTATGGGTGCTCGACAACGGATATACTACTTATACACTTTTATTTTATAAATATAATAGTTATTATACATAGAAACAACTAGACCACAGACAAATATGTACACTGTACATAAATACTTGTCTGAGGCGGGAATCGAACCCGCAACACTGTGTTTGGCAGTCTGGCCAATTGGGTCGTCAAGGAAGTGATATATATCCTAAGGAACCTAATTATCTGCAGTTGATCCAGAAAGTCCAGTGACGTCATTAACTGGTAATGTACCAAGCTTGGTCGATATTAAGTTTCACGTCTACGTTTTGACATGGGTAAATCCCCTGTCCACATAGTACACACCATATTTTTATATAAATACTAGTTGACTCACGGCTATCTGATGTTATTTAAAAAAATGGAAGAGTTTATTTTGCTAATATAATATAAATAATGAGTATCATCATAAAAATTCAAATTCATAAAATATCATTAGATATTCGTGAGTCAAATACTTTATAGTGCATGTCGAAGACACGTAAAATTGTGTCTTTATACATGAACTAAATATCATACTATAATACTATAATATATATGAATACTATAATATCGTTTTTTATCACAGTTGCTCATAAAGTGGATCTTATTCAACCGCTTTTAGACTCATAATCTAACGTATTACCCACGCGTGCGTTTTACATTACTTTGATGCCACTAGTGTGTAAAAAGTTATCCTAAAAAGTTAAATTGGTATCTTACTGCTAATTACATTGGTTATACTGTTTTGATGTATAAAAAAAAGGTAGGTATCAACAAAGAGGTTTTAAGCTAGCAAAAATGGTTGTCTCTAAAGTGGCTTTACGAACGAAAATTTTACGTGATAACGTCTTAGAAATCGATTAAAAATTGAGTTTTTTTTCTGAACCATTGCACTTGTTTTGAATCCCAGACGCAAAAACAAATGAAAAAATCCCTAAAAAATATTGTATGTCAGACGAGGCTGTATAGGTTAAAAGTTTTTTGCCTGGCCTTTCGGGAGTATAATCAACAAAAAAAAATTTGCCTAAAAAATTGTAAACATAGACTTATCACAAATATTTTGTTAATTATTTTATTTTTTTATTTTCAAGTCTTTTCTTTTATTCGCGGCTGTGATAAAAAACGTCGTACCATACACGTTCGGCTTTTTGAAACACACTTGCGTTCCGCTCGCGCGTCATAAACCGCCTGATAGAATGATCAATAAAATTCACCAAACTTGTATCGCAATGTACCTATTCATACTAATGAATAAATAAAATTGATTTTGACATCATCACTACATAGTATAAAACAAAGTCGCTTCCCGCTGTCTGTCCCTATGCTTAGATCTTTAAAACAACACAACGGATGTTTATGTGGTTTTTTTAATAGATGTGATTCAAGAGGAAGGTTTTGGTACATAAAACAAAACTACCACGCGTATGAAGTCGCGGGCAACAGCTAGTTAGGTATATAATAGCAGGTACCTGTACCTCATAATAAGAAAACTAAACTTCGAGCACATACGAACTTGACGAAAAAAGAAATTGGCGGAAGTTGTGCATTTTTTTTTAAATTCGGTATTTGTAAAGTCGGAATACGAATTAACTGAACCCTCCACGTGACCAGAGCTCACACGCATATCTGTGAGGTGCACTGTATCATGACTGTCACTACACTACGACCTACAGACACATATACACCCCACTACCCTACTAAAGCACACTTTTAAAACGCAAATTATTTAATAAAACGCTTGGCTATTAATAAAATGTGGTGTAGTGGTCTAGTGGATTAGCTTTGATTCGAAATACCCGCGGTTCGAATCTCGTCCGAAGGTATAATTTTTAATCTTGCCATTTTTTTTTAGTTTTGAATTTTACATAGTAATCCCTACAAAAATATCTATATAAGAAGATGAAAAACTAATAATATAACAAGTAAACAATAGTACATTACGATATAAGTGTGGTAAATTGATCTTTGCATAGAGGCGGTTTATGACGCGCGAGTGGCAGCGAGTGTGTCAAGACGCCAAGATGCAAAGATCAATTCCACACGTATATCGTACGACGTTTTTTATCACAGTTGCGAATAAAAGAAAAGACTTGAAAAGAAAACAAAATAATAATTAACAAAATATTTGTGATAAGTCTATATTTACATTTTTTTAAAGCAATATTTTTTTGTTAATTATGCTCCGGAAAGGCCAGGCTAAAGACTTTTAACCTATACATCCTCGTCTGACATACAATATTTTTTAGGGTTTTTTCTATTTGTTTTGCGTCGGGGGTTAAGAACAAAATACAATGGTACGGAAAAACAATATATTTAAGTAAAGAAAAAACAAAAAATAAACAACTCAATTTTTAATCGTTTTCTAAGTCATTATCACGTAAAATTTTCGTTTGTAAACCGACTTTAGAGACAACCATTTTTGCTAGCTAAAAAACTCTTTGGTACCTACCTTTTTATACATCAAAACAGTATAACCCAGATAAATTAAGAATGTTTCACCTACCTAACATGTAACTAGCAGTAAGATACGTATTTAACTTATCGGGATAACGTTACAGCACTAGTTAACAAATCTAAAACGCACGCGTGCATAATATGTTGGATTATGAGCCTAAAAGCCGTTGAATAAGATCCACTTTATGAGCAACTGTGATAAAAAATATTTATTTAAACTGGATAATATGGCTAAGTATTCAAATATAACTATATTATTATGTTACAAGTAAAATAAATAAATATTGCAAGACTTTTCACAAAGCGCCATCTGCCCCAAGCAAAGTAAAAGAAAATAACTAACTAACTAGCCAATTAAAATAAATACTTATATAGTTTATTCACGTAACTATTCAATTGATATAAAATAATACTTCAGTCCAAACACCATTAGGTGTGGCAGCACCTGACCAAACCCTTTCCCATGTGGTAAACGAATGCCGTTTTCCCAGTGGAATGTCGGAAGTTCAAAAATTTGCAACTGCCGCCGCATAGAGGATGAATGCCATACGCAATGATGATGACCACTAGGTGAATAACATGTAATTATTTAGGTAAACGCTTATACCGTTTGGACCTAAATTACAACATCACTTATAGCTTTCATTAGTATATTATCGAGCCTTAACCACTTTTGGAACGCAGTTCCTTATCGCGCGTTGCGAAAGAAGGGGGCTAGACGGAAAAAAATAAGAACAAAAGTTGTAACGACACTTTTTGATTTTATTACAATTCCTTCACTAATTAATCGAAAGGAACTTCGTTCCATCCGGGTGTCCCTTGACACCTCTCAAGTTTTTTTTAGAACGAAGTACTTTAGCGCGCCTTTCGAAAGGAGGCTAGACGGAAAAAATTAAGACCAAAAGTTGTAACGACACTTTTTGATTATATTACAATTCCTTCACTAATTATTCGAAAGGACCTTCGTTCCATACGGGTGTCCCTTGACACCTCTAAACCAAGATTTTTATTTATATTCTAAACTACTTGTAACTATTGATTACTCTTGCAGGTTGAGAACTAGCCTAATTTAGCTGCATGCAAAAGTTTTTGGTTACGATATTTGTCTGTAACAAGATAAATCAATTTTTAATACACACGGCTATTCACCCCCTTGAGTAATAGCACAATTATTTTTTAATACTATATTATACCTACTATAATTGCATTGTGCTAATAAGTAAGTATAAATGGTATAGTTTCGTAAAATAGATTAACTTACCGCTTCAAACAACACAATAGTTCTTGCTTTTAGAAAAAATGTTCAAGTAGTGGGTAAATTACTAATCTAAAACGTAAAATCCCAAACACAACAAATGCAAAAAAATCAAACGTGACGGCGGTCGGTTGATTATTGACGTTTTAATTTGAAAATTAACGGTCGGCTGAATCAGTTTTCTCGATTATTAGTGGTAGTTAGTTGTTAAGTTGACTATAGACGAGGGGGCGGAGTCTCTTCTCCCCCTTACGCAACGCTGAGTGGGTGTGTGCGGAGTTGATGTGAGCGCTTGGGCGCACGGTGTGAGCTCAGTCCGTTTGAGAGCGAGGTAGCGCATACACGTGCTCAGCGGAGCGTTCCGTCTATTAGTCGAAAGACTCCTTTTTGTCTACTTTTAGGTTTTTATAGTTTGTGTCGTGTTATCCTTATATGTGATCGAATTAAATGTGATTTAGACTTGCTACCAGTGTATCTGTTCTCCTAGCCCGTGACCTCCACGTCCACAGACTGCTACCATGACTGATAAGGGTGACCAACTGCCTTTATCAGAAGTGGGATGCTCAGGGCCAAGAAATGAGGAGACACGTCCTGACCATGAGTCTTCGACTGGATCCGTCAATCTTCTGCGAGGTATGGAGGCTTTGCTTACCCAGCTGGTTGCAGCTAATCAACCACGACAATCCAGTGTACCGCAGCTCGTGAAATTCGATCCAGATGAGCCAGACACTGATATCGAAGGATGGTGTAAAATCACGGAAGTCATCGTAACCAGTAAGAAGGTAGAAGGTGCTGATTTATTGGTTGCACTTACACAGTCCCTGAAGGGGCGTGCAGCGAGTTGTTTGATGCAATTAGACGTGTCAAATTTGACCTGGCCACGTGTGAAGGAAACACTAATGGCAAAACTTGCCAGACCCATGCAACCTCGTGATTATTTCGACAATATATTACGTTTCCAAATATCGAACAAGGAAAGTGCAGCCGAAGCAGCAATGCGTCTCTGGAATGCTGTTGAACGCATACCTCGCGTCGAAATGCCTGAAGAAATCACAACCGGGTTCGTAACCTCAGTTCTCTGCTACAAGGATCCTTTGATTAGACGTGAACTTAACTGTCAAACCGTTACGACCAGAGCACAACTGTGTCGAGTTTTAACAGGGGTTACATTAAAGAGACGTTTAGAATTTTCGGAAACGTATGACAATGACGTAAAACGTTTCAAGGGAAGTGACAATCGAGTTTTCAAGGGTGTGTGTCATCGCTGCGGAAACTCTGGTCACAAACAGGCTGAATGTAATCGACGACGGGAAGATTCTACCAAGCCATACGATAAACCGACACCGATGTGCTACGCTTGTGGAAAGGCGGGACATCTTGCTTCAACTTGCCCCAACAAGACCAACGGCAGCGGCGGGAATGGAGCAACCAAGGAAGTCCACGTGTGCCAGCAGCAGCCCCGATGCGCACGCAGCAACTTGTCTACATCATCGGGTGAGATCGTTTCGTTTTTATTTTATAGTGGTTCTGCCTGCTCGTTAGTAAAGTTAAGTCTAGCCAAAAAGTTTCCTGGTACTGCGCAACATGATACTATTTATTTAACGGGGGTAGGTTGTGAAAACGTTCTATGTGATTTTCAATTACTAAGCCCAATTAAAATTCAGGGTATTTCGTTACGCATACTTTTTCATGTGGTCCCTGATAGTGCTATATCAGAACCAGTCATAATAGGTCGTGATATTTTTGAACTTGGTATTCATGTCGAATTAAGCAGTGACACAATTAAATTTTCAATTCTAAAGGAATCCATTATGTGTGAGGTAGTTCCGACAATTTTTGACCAAATTGATACCGATTTAGAAGGTAGCGATAGAAAAGCTTTGTTTGAGATATTAAATAAGTATCGCGAGTATTTTATCGATGGTTTTCCAACCCGGCGAGTTAATACAGGTACAATGCAAATTAAATTAAAGGATCCTAATAAAACTGTTCAAAGGCACCCCTATCAACTCTCAGAGGTTGAAAAACAAACAGTTAGGGACACAGTTCAACTGCTTACGAATGCAGGTGTCATCCGGGAGAGCATGTCACCATTCGCGAGCCCTATTTTATTAGTTAAGAAATCCGATGGTACAGATAGAATGGTTGTGGATTATAGGGAACTAAACGCTAATACTCTACCGGAACACTACCCCCTTCCACGAATAGAAGAAATAATAGATCGGTTAAATGGTGCTCATTTCTTTTCATGCGTCGATATGGCAGCAGGTTTCCATCAGATATGCCTTTCACCAGATTCCGTTGAGCGAACTGCCTTCATTACACCCGAAGGACATTACGAATTTTTAACAGTTCCATTCGGTCTACGTAATGCTCCACTTGTTTTTCAAAGATGTATCAATTCTGCCCTAAAATCTGTTCGGGATATCGCATTAGCCTATATGGATGATGTTCTTTGCTATTCTTCAGATATATCTGAAGGTTTACGTCGTTTAGACGCTGTCTTGAAGGCGTTATCGGATGCAGGGTTCTCTTTTAACATTAAGAAGTGTAAATTCATGAAGAAAGAAATCAACTATCTAGGCTATTCGATTAAATGTGGTAAGATCAGTCCAAATTCTAGAAAAATCCAAGCATTAGTGGACGCACCTGCTCCGAGAACTGCCTCTCAAGTTCGTCAATTTCTTGGTCTTGCTTCGTACTTTCGTAAGTTTATCCCTAATTTCTCAAAACTAGCTGGACCCTTATATCCTTTGACAAAATTGAAGGGGCCGATTAAATGGTTGGGAATACATGCGGATATCCATAGTAAGATAGTCAGAATTCTTACTACAGAACCAGTTTTAGTTATTTACAATCCAGATCTTCCTATTGAAGTTCATACAGATGCCAGCTCTGAAGGCTATGGCGCTGTCTTGATTCAAAAGCAGAATAATATTCCACATGTAGTAGCTTATTTCAGCCGCCGCACAACCGATACGGAATCAAGGTATCATTCTTATGAACTTGAGACCCTAGCGGTTGTGCGCGCAGTGGAACACTTTCGAAATTATCTCTATGGCAAGCACTTTCTCGTCGTTACTGATTGCAATTCTTTGAAGGCTTCCAAGTCCAAAACTAACCTCACCCCACGTGTTCATCGCTGGTGGGCGATTCTCCAAGCCTATGATTTCGACATTATGTATCGTGAAGGAAGAAGCATGGAACATGCAGATTTTTTATCTAGGAACCCATTGCCAGACGATGAAAAATCAAAACCTTTCTCTGAAAATCCCCCTAAGAGGTTTCCTAGAGTAGTAAATGTGGTTGAGTTACATTCTTCCTGGTTATCTGTTGAACAGAAACGAGATCCCGAGATCCTGGACCTAATTCAAAAGCATAACTCTAGTGAGCTTCCAGAGACCGTCGCACACACATACGATGTCCGAAATGGTCTTCTTTATAGAAACATTCATCGCAATAAGTGTAGTTCTTGGTTGCCGGTGGTACCTAGATCTCTTGTATGGTCCTTAATTAACCATGTACATACCGAGATAAAGCACTTGGGTTATGAGAAAACTCTAGATAAACTCTATGATCAATATTGGTTTCCTCAAATGTCCAGATATGTACGCAAATTCCTCGACTCGTGCATAGTGTGTCAGGCTTCAAAAGGTCCGTCCGGAGCCCAACAAATTAGGCTACATCCCATACCTAAAGTCAGTTGTCCTTGGCATACCATTCACATTGATTTCACAGGCAAGCTTAGTGGCAAAAGCGATAGAAAAGAGTATGCATCCGTTATAATCGATGCATTTACCAAATTCGTTTTATTAGAATATACAATGTCCATAGATGCCAGAAGCGCCGTAAATGCAATTAGGAAAGCGGTATCTCTCTTCGGTGCTCCTAAACGTATTATATCAGACCAGGGTAGATGCTACATAAGTTCTGAGTTTAGACAGTTCTGTAGTGAACATAATATCGAACTTCACTTAATCGCAACAGGTTCTAGTAGAGCTAACGGGCAGGTTGAGCGAGTCATGCGTACTTTAAAAAGCCTTTTGACAATAGTTGAAAATGATCAGAATAAAGTATGGCGTGACGAACTAGATGATATCCAACTTGCCTTGAATAGCACAAAGTCCAGAGTAACTGGCTATTCCCCTACAGAATTAATGTTTGGCATTAAAAGTCTTTCATTGGGAGAATCTCGCATAAGGACAGAGTCTGATTCAGGAAGCAGGTTGGATGTCGATAATATTCGAGATGCAGCATCAGCAAATATTAGGAAAAATGCCGTGTCTGACAGCCAACGTTTCAATAGGGGTAAAGCTAAGGTTCACCCATATTCTGTAGGTGACTTTGTGTTTATTAAGTGTAGTGAACGCAATCAAACTAAACTAGACAGAAAATTCAAAGGGCCTTTTCTAATAACTAAGCTACTGGAAAACGATCGTTATGAACTAAAGAGTATAGGGGAATCTAATAGGTTGTACAAATATTCCCATGATAATCTGCGCGCAGTACCAAGGGGCTACGAGGGCTTTGCAGAAGTTTCTGATCTAATTTTGAATAGTGATGATGAGCCAATGACGGCGGTATGTCAAAACGATGATCAGATAATAGGTCCGTTCCCAAACGATGATGATGATGATACTTTGTCTGCTTGTAGCGATACCATAAGTGCAAGCTCAGGCACTTTAAGTGTATCGAGTGGTGATTATCATCGATCTCCAGGTACGTTTTACGTGAAGTTGACTATTATAATTTGTAGATAGATTTCGGTCGGAAGGACGTGTATGTCCGGTCCATTAGAGTGGTGTGGTCGAAGGGACGCTGATGTCCGGTCCACAGGGTGAAATGTGGTCGAAGGGACGCTGATGTCCGGTCCACAGGGTGATGTGTGGTCGAAGGGACGCTGATGTCCGGTCCACAGGGTGATGTGTGGTCGAAGGGACGCTGATGTCCGGTCCACTGGTGATGTGTGGTCGAAGGGACGCTGATGTCCGGTCCACAGGGTGATGTGTGTGGTCGAAGGGACGCTGATGTCCGGTCCACAGGGAAATTAGTCCTACTTACTTCTAAATAAGGGTTCCTGGGTTGAGTCAGGATGAACGAGCGGACTCAACCAAAATAATCATTTCTTTGTTCTAGATCCACTAACTTCAAGTGATTTGGCCAATGACGAGTAGTCGCCCGTGGACGGTCGACATGTCAGGTTGGCCGTGAGGGCGGTCGGTTGATTATTGACGTTTTAATTTGAAAATTAACGGTCGGCTGAATCAGTTTTCTCGATTATTAGTGGTAGTTAGTTGTTAAGTTGACTATAGACGAGGGGGCGGAGTCTCTTCTCCCCCTTACGCAACGCTGAGTGGGTGTGTGCGGAGTTGATGTGAGCGCTTGGGCGCACGGTGTGAGCTCAGTCCGTTTGAGAGCGAGGTAGCGCATACACGTGCTCAGCGGAGCGTTCCGTCTATTAGTCGAAAGACTCCTTTTTGTCTACTTTTAGGTTTTTATAGTTTGTGTCGTGTTATCCTTATATGTGATCGAATTAAATGTGATTTAGACTTGCTACCAGTGTATCTGTTCTCCTAGCCCGTGACCTCCACGTCCACAGACTGCTACCATGACTGATAAGGGTGACCAACTGCCTTTAAACGTAAACGTTGATTATAATCAAATGGCAGTTTATTTACGATATTTACCCTCACTTTTTTAAGTTTACTTCACTCAGTATATTCCATCAAAGTAAAATGACGCCAGTTTTAAGCGTGCGTCTTGCTACTATGAGTTCAATTTTTCATTTGATAAAGTTGAGTTGGTCGAATGACTTAAGACATCGGTTCGCAAATAGCTGTATAGTGGTTCGAATCTTGACTATGATTTAAAAAAAAATAACAAGTTTATTTAATTCTTCC
Source organism: Idaea straminata (assembly GCA_951213275.1). Taxonomy (NCBI): domain Eukaryota; kingdom Metazoa; phylum Arthropoda; class Insecta; order Lepidoptera; family Geometridae; genus Idaea; species Idaea straminata. Next base: position 365,324 of record OX577852.1, read on the forward strand.
ATTTTTATATAAAGTGTCTCCAAAACGCTTTAAAAATATTTATAGAAAAACTGACATGTAAGAAGTCGTTATGATAGGTAGGTAAATAATATTCCACAACAATCTTCGATCAAATTATAGAAACCAAGATTATTTTTTTCTTTTACAATTGGCGATAGCGCCATCTATGAGATATGTAAGTAACTAAGTAGTGGCCAGCTTCATCATACAGATGTGTGTGTATGCAGATGTTTGTGTGTAGATACAGCTGGTGTGTGGAAGCTTATTGGGTCATTGTGTGAGATTTGTCATTGTGTGCGGGGGTTCAGCTAATTCGTAATCCTTGTGTACTAGCACTAACATTTTATTACAATGTTGATACATTTAAAAAAGCATTAAATCTGAATTAACCGGACATCATTATTAACGGTACGACGTAATTTCCATTGGTGAACCTCACAGTTAGCTATGTTGTCACAAATACCACCATTTAACTTAACAACTCCTTCACTTTCCTCAAAAATGGCCATCGTGCTAGAGGTCCTATCATTTAGATCACGTAAGAACAACCTCTTATTACGGAATCTTCTCGTTCTCAGTATTTTTTTAGGAGTATTCTGTGTTGTAGTTGTTACGCGCACTCTTGCCTTGGGTCTTCTCATCAGACGGGATACGGGTTGTTTTGTTGTGCCGGACACGGTAACCTGCCTTGCATCACCAATCACAGGGGCTGTATTGCAAGTAGCTTCATGTTCAAGTATTGCTTTTAAATTATGCGGATCGCCTGGATAAGGTGCACAGGTTGAACTTATAGGAGTATGTTCTTCACAACTCAATTCTGGAAACGGTACCGGACCACACAAAACTTTTTCTTGTCTTCTAACAACACGTGGTTCGTGAATTGGATTCTTTTTTAAATTATTTGTTTCCGTTAACTTGATTTTATCTGTTGCCGGAAGTAGAGCTCTTTGTACAGATAGAGATGTGAGATATGATAGTACCACAAAATAAAGTAAAACATTCATTTTTCTTTTAAATGGAATAGTTCAAAGTAATATTAAATTTTCGTTTATAGTAACGGTTTATGAAACGAGATCAAAGCGTGACACAATATTAATTACTACTCATGTTTATAGTGGTTTAAGGAATATGGTAAGTACGTATAAGAGAAAATATTTTCCCTGTAAAAGTTCAGTATCATAAAGTTAGAATTAGGCCGTCCTAAATCTCTTAACACAGACGCAATAGGTTCCACACTCAAAGAAATAACAACCCAGTAGGCACCTAAAGGGATGTTTTATTGGTTTTAAATATGAAATATAGTGAGAGTGGTCGTATTATAAAGAAAAAGGGTAACCCTTGTCACGGTTATGCGTTGTGAGACTAGGAGGACGCAATGTGTCTCTATTGTGAATACTATGAATTGATATTGCTCGTTATTTATTGTGGTAAACTTATATTATATACATTAGGCAGTATGTATTTATGTGTACGAAGTACATATAATTTATAATGTTGGGCTTTACATTTAAATAATCTAGATAATTTATGCACCTGGGATGTCCCAGGAACTATAAGCGCCCAGAATATCATGCATTATAGTTACCGGCTGTATTTGATGAAGTAAGCTTGACCAAAACCAAGAAACCTTTTAACTTAGTCGACCGTGTTTAGAGGAAATAACTCTTCAATACGTCTGGGCCACGAGTTGCATTACGATATTTCCTTCACCGTAAGGCAATGTTAACAACGCACACATATACATACATTTAAATCGTAAAAAAATCATTTGGTGCACGACCAGCTGGAATTCGAACCCACAATCTTCGGAATGAAAGTCGAGGTACCTAAGGTAGTACAGTAGGTAAGGCAGTAATCAGGTAGTCGATGTGTACTACAAACCTAAAACTACAAGATAGACTATATATAGACGACAGATAACTTATGAATGGTATCCTACAGTCATAATCTACCGATATAGTAGGTAGATAGATAGACAGGTTCTACCGAAGAAAGTCTACCGATACTGATCATGAGTTTACTTATCCGTATCTACAAGTGCTAGTCGGACTCGAGCACGAACGGTTCCGTACCATGGTGTATGGGAGCCCCAATATATATATTTTTCTGTTTTTAGGATTTGTTGTTATAAAAAAATATAAAGCATCAATAAACTAATATTACACTTAGGAAGGTTTCTGAGTGCTGTTCGAAATATATGATTAAGAATGAACGTTTTTATACCCAAGGTACTAAAAATAGAACCGTTTACTCCAAATAAAACAAGACAGCACGATAAACTCGTTGAACCGTCTAACCGTGTAATAAATTCGAATACGTCATATAATTTCGAATTCTGTCGCTCAAAGAACGTGAAATTTATATATCGGTATCCATGGACGATACTCGTTGTATGCACGAGTGGTTGTAATGTAACGGGTACATCAAACCTATAACTTACCTAATTCACTACAGTTACACATCACATCTAAACTCTCAAAATTTCTTTACTAAACACTTTTTTGCTGGTGAATTGCAATGATTGTTTGTTCAAACACAAACTTTTTGTAAAAACTCTGACTTGATTAATTTTAAAAGTGTTTTGATTTTCCTGACATCATCGTCAAATGAATTGTGGTTTCTTTTAACCATTTATTATTAAAACACGTTGTTAGGCCAAAAGAGTTCCTTTTTGGCCTTTTTCTTTGTTTTTTACTAAAGTGAAATTATTTTAAGACACGTCGAGCTATTTGTGCCACCTACTTGCTAAATGTTATTAGTATATTTGTAGCTTAGTATGAAGACTGTTATTTCATAGTTTTCATTTTCTTTTTATTCGACACTTTTTATTGTTTTATTGTTTCTTAGCAGTTACTGTTATTCTGTGTGAGTACCGAGATTCAAAGTAATACTTGCGCAGTTATATATATATATTACTCCTAAATATCTAATGTACAATTTTACCAAGTTCGATTAAAATCTGTCCAGTAGTTTCGTAGTCTATTAAATTACAAACAGAAAGATTCCTCTCTCCACGTTCACTATGCCTATATGCCATACCTACCTACACGGCCGCCCCGGTCCGACGACACTTGTAAAATTTCACGGTCCGTAACCCGCCTTATCTCCGTGACAGGATGGGGGTATATCTGCTAAAATATACGTATCTTTTTACGATATTAGAACACTGTTTTATTTTATAGTTAGCGTGTAATAGAGTGCAATACTTGATGAATTAAATAGGATATTAAATTACCTCAAAACGGAATCATCTTTCCTACTTAGTAATATTATAAATGTGAAGGTTTGTATATTGGATATAACTCGGTATGTAGTTAGATGGAGTCCTGAAATAATACACAGGATACTTTTAATCCCGATATTCACACAAGATCTAGATGAAACCGAAGGGTGTTTATAAGTAAAGGATTTAACCGTATATACCGAAGCAATCTAGAAATATAACCCAAGATTTCCCCAATGCGAATGCATACGAAGCCAAAACATTTTTGATCTTCGGATCTTTTGTCGTTGGTAACGATTGCAATTGATGTTTCATCCCCATTTCAGCTTATTAACTTCGTTAGCTAAAGCAAACTATATCCTAGTTTCCAATTATCAAACCAAAGTCTACAATTAACTCGGCCGTGGCACCTCTAGCATTGCAACATGCGGTTGCTTGTGTCAATTAAAGTTGGTCCAGGAAACGCGCTTCTTCGGTTTTACGAACTGAGCTACTTGCTTGTGGTGAATATAATTAACGTAGAATGCTTTTTGAGACTAAGAAAATTATGAATAGAAGTAGAAAAAGTTTTAAAAAAGTATTGAACTTTCTCGTTTCGAAACAAATAGATGATACAGTTTTTCAAAAAAATTACAATTCAATTAAACTTAATTTTCACATATTTGAAATTAATTCTGTCTAAACTTTAAATTCCTTACTTACTTTACATTGTAGTCGTCTGCATCCAAAATCCATATTGACACCAGCGGGTTCTTAAAAATATGGACTCTTTTTGTGTTAATTAACATGCTGTTGAATCTCTAATGGGTTTAACACTACATTCACTAAATATCCATTATTTACCAAGATTGGCCTGTGTACCTCTAAAGGGACATCTTCAGGTAAGGGTCATAATTTATTACGGACCGGAAAGGACTCGCCAACATCACTTATCCGTATAAAGATCCATTGACTCAAAAATATATAGGGCTGACACAGCGGTTAGTAAGGATCTTAAGGCTTTAAAACTGTGTCAGCAAAATAAAACTGTGTTTACATTCAGTAACATAATTATTAATTATTATTAACTGAGGGCACTCCACAATTTAAATTACGAAGTTATACAGAGGTTAGATGATGAGTTATACACGGTGTAATAAGGGGGGTGGATCGTTGGTTGCTGGGGGGGGGAGAGACCCCAGTGCCTATCGATTTAGCTCTCCTGTATGCCTTGCGGTTGCGGAATAAAATGATCTATGGTTTAAATTTTTTAAACCATAGATCATGTAAACATTAGATTTTGAAAAAAATATGACTTCAATGGTTTTATTTTGAGTTTTATAAATCTAAGACTCTAATTAGTGAAGGGGTACAAAAGGTCTATTATTGAACTTGTTTTACAAAAAAAGGCAAAATCGCAGACCTGATAGTTTGGCTGTCATTGCGAAGTTCAGGCTGACATCTGATTTTGACTAAAATTTCACTTAAGTCCAAATAATTTTTGAACCACTAATTATTGCAGAACCTATAGGGGGGTTAAATCGATAGTCACTGAGGTCCCCCACCCCGCAGCAACCGATGATCCATCTCCCTTGTTACACCGTATATAGTATAATATTGGCCTTTATATTTAATATTTATATGTATTTAGAGAGTCAGAGTAATTCATCTGTACATACCTAATATTTATTAATTATTCTGTATCTTAGTCTAAAAATGTACTTACCTAAAGAGAGTGCGAATCGGAACGTTCTTCTTTAGGCATATTTTATTAAGTAGTTGGGGCGCGCCTGGATGATCTTCAATAATTAATTTACTAATATTATATTTTAAGTAAATTAAATTAACTTCAAAAACGATCTCATTTCTGAGTAAATTATGAAGCGAAGGAAAATACTCAGACGTGAAATGACCCGCGAAAGTTTCGCGGAGTTTCTTTGAAAAGTAATAAAGAATATCATTATGATTTATTTTTAATCTCGTAAAGTTACCAGACATGAGGTGATGGAATCTAATGCAGTGCGGTTTTCAACTTAATTAAAGTTTGTTTTGTTAATTATTTTGAATCTTTAACTTAATTAAAATAATCGCGTTAGAGCATGATATCTACAGATTAGTAAAGTACTTCATCGCCGATTGTCGTTGATTGATATTAAAAAAACTCAATGGCAAAAGTAGAATTATGAACGTTGTCAACTTTAATTTGAGGAAAGGTCAAAACAAACAAAAGGAAAGGACCCAAATCAATTCTATTTATAGAACACAAATCGTTGTAACAGTTCAATCTAAAAACAGATTTAGTCTCCACTAAAAAGCAACAACAAATGATTATTCTGTGTTCGCTCCAAACCGTCCGCATCGCTCGTCGCTCGTCCTATTCTCGAGAACCATTATAAAAGATCTCTTAACAGCCATTGTTTTTGGAGTGCCAAGAGCCACTTTAAGGAACAGTATTTATTTTCTCTCCGCTATCGGGCGGTATTCTTTTTAAGAAAAATTCGTTAGCGCTTGCCGGCCGCTATACTCGCGTTGAATTTCGATTAGCGAAGACAAAGAGCCGATTGTAGAACGCTCCAAGTGGGAATCAATTAAAGAGAGCCATCGATTCTCGCTAGCGGGCAGATAACGTCTGTCAAGATAAAAGGTGATAACAGACTAACACCAGCCGCGAGTTTTTAATTATTTCAAACGCTTATCGCCTCTGCCCTATCGCTTCATTAGATGACCGCCCCCGATCGACCCAAAAAGCTAAGGGATCAACAAACACAATAACACTTTTATAACTAATTTAATATATTTACAATCACACGATCTGTACAATAAAACGTATCTAGTGATATATCTCTTATTTATAATAAAAGATACACATTTTTACATTAACTAGGTATATCGTAATAAATTAACAAATTATTTCAATATGAAGATTAAAATTTATGATTGTGCATTAATTTTGTTTATATTTACATTTTGACAAGCGTGAGGGGCAAGCTTCGTAATTTATTACTAACATTGTTCCATTATCAAATAAATTATGTCTACTTAATTAAAATTTTGTAACGTTTACATTAAATTATGGATCAGTTAACAGAAACGTCTAGATTACTCTCGGATTACAAATATATAAAATTTTGGCACACATTATATTTCTTGAAGAAGTACGTTATTAAAGCGAAGCACTGCATCACAATAAAATAGAATATGTTAATAACACTATACTAAGTATTCTGGAAGGATAACACGTACGAAATGTAGGTATAATTTAAAATGGAAATGGGGACAGGAAAACGGCGAATAGGTTAACGAGTTTCGTGAATAATTAGGCAAAACTATTGTGAGCCGGTGTGTATCAAGGTATTCGTGTTGAAACATATATTAATTGTATAATTACGTAACGACAGAGTAATTAGGTACCTACTATATATTTTCTGTTCAGTCGGAATATTATGTTTATACGAGCGTCGATATGCGAATACAATTTAAAACACTTTACTGTGTCCTTAGTATTCATAATTGCTTATTTATAAATGTTATCGTCGACCACATTCATCTCAACAAAAATAATTATTCTAATAATAGCCAATATTATTTCAGCTTAATCTACAATCGTTCGGGAGTAAATAAAACATCGTAAAATCTTTACAAATATAAATTCTCACTCATCTCCCAAACAGGATATGACACTAAAATTCAGGATGATATGTTTCAATTTTTACTTTTACAAATATTATGATATTTACGATTTATACTTTTTTCTTATACCAATCTTAACGAAATGGATTATGTGTTTTAACCAAAAATTACGAAAATTGAACTAAAAGTAAAAATTGGGAAAGACGTGGTTGAATTAGTACATAATAGCTAGATCCAGCTGAATTAACAATATGATTACCAAGAACGACTGTCTCCAACAATGTAGGCTTCTCGATCCTGAAAAACAAAAAACAATTTTAAGATTATATTGAACTCTAAATAAATATTGTACATATCAGTCTGAGGTATAAACCCAGTCAGCCGTGGCCTAAAAGTCAGTAGAGATTTCCAACACGTTATCATTGTCGCGTCAATGCGTCTCGAACGTGTCTCTGTAAAGACACCGTTCGTGAAACCGCGTCGCGTCGCGTCGTCTCTGTTTTTATTTGGGTTTCATCGCGCAATACGAGTGTTTCAACGGCTTAGCGTCTCACTCCACAGCTTTGCAAACAAGAGGATTCCGATTGTTTATATTGATGATGTGTTTGTTTCGGGAGAAAGTTTTAAGAGCACGCCTAATAAATAAACAGAACGAATAAGATATTCGAGCTTCATACAGTTTATTTATTCAAATGTCTCGCGTCTCTATTTGATATCATATTACTCGGGTGTTCAAACAGTTTTTCCTCGGAGGGCGGTAGCTGCAAGAATTGATTGTACGCGGTCTACGCTGAATATTTATGAGGGTTAAGTGTGTATGCGAACTCGTTGAATGTTTAATCTGTATTTGGGTGTGGAGCGAGAGAGACCCGAGGCGAACCCGGCCGCGCACGACCACGTGACACCGACACTGCTCCAGACCGCACTAATCTGAATACATACCTAAACGACTTCGAGAAAATGATAATGCACTCGGAATATTCCTGAATATTCTACCTTAAGAGATAAAAGCTCGCACTGCTAAGAGCGTCTCGAGTCATCGGAACAATTGGCACATCTAGCTCGTCACATATTCCGCTCAACCCACTTCGCCGCGACTTCTCGAGCACATTTATTTTTTACCGCGAGGGAGGGAAAAGAGACGTTTTTAATAATACAGTAAGTATATTGTTACAAAGAATACAAAGCGTCTAGTAAAGCCTCCTGCCGCTCGGGACTTGCTTTGAGATGCTATTATATTAAAGGCTTTATGTATTAAGTTCGGTTGTTTGATGGTTGATACCTAGATACGGTAATACCGCTAAATCGGTAAACACCATATAACAGAAATACTCTCCGGTCAAAATTAATATAATTTGAATTACAGTTCGCCAGTAGATACGACTACTAAGTACCTATAACGTTGCCTTAACTTTAAAATAATGTGCTATAAGACTTTAGATCAGTTAAGTTTTTCGACGTTGAAATACAATATTACAACAGCAAACGTTGCAAATATTTTTCTAATAATAATTTGTCTTGTGTGTAATTTACGCCAACTGATTCGCTTATAATTGTGCGCTGTATTTTTGTAAAAGTACGTTTCTTCTACTAATCTAAATGTAACCTTTATGCGTTAAAAGTAGCTGCAAATACTATTAGTTGCATCTTATGACAACCTATACAAAGTAAAGGCATTCTTTCTCCGTTGTTTGCTGTTCTGTATAAGTTACCTGAAGAAATCTGCGTGTGTTGGGGGCGGTAGACACGTGCAGCGTCGCGATCCGGAGCTCGGTCTAGCTGCGCACGGACCACACTCGGACGCTCCGTGCCCGTTGTCTCCGCACGGACTACCGAACGAGACACATTGGCGCGGCGAGGAGCTAGTATCAGAAAATAACTTTATTTGTATAAATCAGCTAAATATACTAAAGTTTACACTATTTTTCCGAATCAGCAAACGTCCTAAATTATTGAAAGGTTGAAATTTTCATTTCATTGATATTTTGATTGTCATTGTCTACTAATTTTATCACAGTATAATAATATGTAGGTACTGTCATTATAATTTGGTTACGTAAAAATGTCCTATCGAAGTACAACGAATTAAAGCCTATTACACAACTTTAAGGGACTTTAAAAGATATTTTTTTATCGTATTCTTAGATAATATCTTTGTGGTGTAGTGACACCACAAATTTATTTTCAGTACCTACGCGGTTTCTCCGTCAGGCTTACTTATTGATTGTAAATCACCTTTTTACAAACTCAAGTCGTTAATTTACACCTCTGTGGAATATAAAAGCAGTATTTACAACGTGTACCTGCTTATAGTTTGTGGTCAATTCGGGGAGAGTCGAACCAAATGAATTGAAACATTTATTTTTATTAATAAAACCGTGTTGTAAAATCAAAATGGATCTAAATCAAAAATTATTCAGTAAATCCAAAATTCAAACACGCGTGATCGCAATAAATTTTAAGTAACATGAAAATGTTTTCCAATATTTGAAAAAAATATTGTAATGGAAAATGGCATAACCAAAAATTTCAATATAAAAGTAACAAAAAATGTCATACACACGACCGAGCAGGAAATTGCTGACAAAACTAAAATTGTTTCGTGTATTTTCGACGAAAGCAATTAACTTCAGTGTCATAAAACAAGTCATTAAAATGTTAATTACTTCGATAGTTTACCGAGTTTCGATTAATGTTTTAATATCACATAAATTGTACAATATGTTTGTGTCTGCTCTTATTTCGAAGTACGTATGTACTAGTTACGATGATCAATTTTCAATATTTCAATTTATAAGCTTTAGGTATATTTAAAATTGAGTTTTGCACTATAATATTATGGAAATAAATTCATATCAAATATTCTATGAATTGTGACAATGACAAAGCTTGATATAAATAATTAAGCTTCAGGCTAGATAAAACAATGACAGTTATGAGACACACGAGAATCAAATTACTAGAGTTTCATTATTCGTGTCCTCTTGTCTAAAACTTATCATCAAAAAAACAATTATCGTATCTTTTTCCGACAAAACAAACCATTCCAATATCAATGCCAAGGAAGACAATTCATAATCTAACACAAAAAGCAAACCTAATCTTAAGGTAAAATGGTAAAACGTAAGATAAAGGGAAGGAGAGGAAGTAACCAGTATTGAAAAGAGAAAGTGGTTGGAACACACGGACGGCAAGTACAATAATGGCAACGACAGCAGCATACCGTTGAGGTTGTGAAGTTTGGTTGGAATTCATGTTATCGATGCATTTGTCATAGATGACGACGGATGATAGCTCACTAATCATCACAAATTCACAAGTATTTTAAGCAGCAGCGATATGAACTGCAACTGAACTTCATAGGAGAGCAGTTCTTGTCGTCCGTACGTGCAAGCCTAAAGTGGTTTGAAAATATAATGAACCGTTTGACGATCGTCGGCAGTGTTTACTTACGCTCTTTATTAGCGTTGCTTTTCATCTCCGTAGCTTTCGGTGAAGTTGATGGCATCGGGATTTCTGAAACAAATACCCTTTGTGGTACACTGAACTGTGTAATGTTAGAATACTAATAGACTCGAATTGATTCTGAGACTTTTATTTAAAATTAATGAGGAAATAAGCTTTTATGAAAGGCCTTTTTAAATAAGTTTTGAAAGTCAGATATTTATCTCTGTCGTAGAGCCAACCAAAGTTCGTACTGTGCCAAAACATTTATAGATTGACTAAATGACAATCTCAAACAAATTCACTTTACTTCGTCTTTTATGTGATAATGGTTTCGAGTTTCTTTTATTAGTTTTATGTCATTATCACTGTCGCAAACGGACTTTATAGATTTTTATCTTGTCCAAGTCATCTTTCGGCCTATTGTTTGATCATTAATGACAGCACCACCTATCGAGGGAATAGGAACAAATCGTTGCGGGTTACTGCAATGATTTGTTATTGCTATTATCAGTTAAGATATTTACCATAAAGCCTAATAGATCCTTCTGTCTCTCCAAGTGAGTTCTTGGAGATGCACCTGTAGTTGCCGAAGTCTCCAGTTTGTAAGTTACGGACAGTCAGTTTCATGTGTGCCCTGAGGAAATACAATGCAAATCTACATTGGTTGAAATGATGTCAACTCAATAATTACATCCCATACAGGGTAAAACCCTCCTCCCTAATTTGGCAACCTATTGAAGCCAGGTACCTACTTTTATAGTAATTATACAAATCATGTGAGATTAAAAAGTTTACCAGGTACTTTTGCCTAAGAACACTGTACAGTATATCGGTATTTTCTGAAAACAAACAGCATTATATTTAAAAAAGAAATAATACTATGCTATCGAACTATACAGAGTTCTAGATTACTAACATTTATAGAAAAAAAGGCACTGTAATAAATCCACCCACACACACTCGTTCCTCTAATTTATAAATCCAAACAGGATAAAATCAATTGTTACCAGATTTCCGCAAAGGGGCTATTATCCCAATTTGGAGGGTAGATATAAATCTCGGAGATTATTCTGGCGTAGTAGAGATAGAATCACAAAGAGACGATTTCTTCGATAGATGTTAAAACCAATTCAAAAGAAACTCAATTTTATATTTGAAATATTTTATAGGTATGAAATAGGTTTCGATATAAGCCCTGCAGTAGGAATAGGAAAACTCAGTCAGAACTGTCTAGATTAATAACTTAATGAGGCCCACATGAGGCCTAACACATTCTTCGGAGGTTCACAGATCCTAATAATTTTCTTCTAAATCTACTGCAATATTTTTTTTATTTATCCTAAATTTTATTTGATTTTAGATATATTTTACTGAAGTCTATTTCAATAAAATGTCTACTGGTATCAAAATCGAGCCTCCGTTTGAATCTGCGATGATCGCCAGCGGCAGATTGATGAGTCGACATTATTGGTTGTTATTAGCTGATTGGAGTTACTTTTGAATGTTGCTATTGACGGTTGTGAGTTTATTGGATATTTAGGGTTGCGATTTTTTTGTGAAATGTCAGTATATTTTGTATTATCAATCATTTTTGTTGTTAGACTTGGTTGATTAAGCGTTAATTTTTTTATTTAAAATCGGTTTCGAGACTAGTTCGATTTTTCAATGAAGTACAGAGAAAGTTTAAGAAAATTTAATAAATTATTTCTCAGTAAACAGGTAACTTATGGAATATCCAAAAAAATCACGTTGCTAGACCCATCGGTTGTCAGTCAGCCAGTGAATGAGTTTTATTTCAGTGAGTTATTAACGTCCGTGAATTTCAGTTCATTGAATGAATAGTGATCGTATTTCACATTTACCCACTTTTATAGATGTTACTTGAAAACACTGTACAATCTTTTGTCTTAAAACTACTTAAAAATACCCATTAATAAGGAAGGTGTTAAATTACGGTAACATAATGTTTTGACAAGCCGGAACGGGTCGGGACGGCCTTAAAACCTTAAGCCTCGGTATCAAAATATTCGGCGCAAGTGAGATTAATACGGCTCTAAATATTAAACAGGCTAGCGCCGACCGCAGAGCGTTGACTTTGGGAAAAACGATGGTATTTTTAATGTAAAATGAAAGAAAACAAGGAACGGATTAAAAAGTAAAATCTCCTTCAACACATTTCTTATTGGTCAGGCTGTTGCTATTGCACAATCTCGCTAGAATGAAACAGATATTTAAGATTTTCTTTTCTTATTATGAAGTGGTGAAGACTTATTTATTTATCGTAATTGGGTATCGGTTTCGAATCTAAATTGAACCAGTTGAATGGAAAAAGATTGGAAAATATCGTTTCTCAATATTTTCTTAACCTTTTGTATTTGCAGAGAAAAACGATCGTGAAATATATTATAAAAATAGAAGACTATGATGATGACTTTTTGCGATAGGTACTGATATCAATGTTTAAAAATGATGAGTAATACCTTCTCTCCCTTCGCCTACCTCGTACCATGGGTGGGTCCATAATAATACTGTGTCCAAGTGCTTGATGGCGATACTTGTCACAATCAGGAAAGAAACGACAGAAGCTCTTCAACCCTTCAAACTACAAGAATTTTAATTCAAACACCTCACCTATAAGAGTTCTCTTCAGTATTGATGGCATACTTCTTCGTCGGCAGTACCATCACGTTGTCGTAAACCCAGTAAGAGATGGCCCTGGGATGAGCCTCGGTGTGGCAGTCCACTGTCACGTCGGTGCCGGCTGGTGCGCCCACCAGCTGGTTCGGGACCCAGATCATTGGAGAAACTAGTGAAATAAGAAATTAGTGAGGATTTTTTTACTGATAAATTACTTTACTTTTACTTAGTTTTATTTTGCGTTGATGAAAATCGGACAATATTAATTTATACAAAGTACTTAACTTACTTTAAAAAAAATTGTGTCTTTGTAGGGAATAGTTTAAAGAATTATAGTTACAGAAACATAACGGAGAAGAAAAAATACAACAAAAAGTAGAAAGTAATAAATTCTTAAGAAAACAACCACATACAACCTTTGAATTTATGTAAAATTATTACTATTTTACCGAGTTAAGAGCTTTGGCTTCAAGCCGACGCGACGCGTTCTATATTGTGACATATAAATATGGCCCACGCTCTATAGATGTCAAGACAAGATGTCTTTTATTTTAAGCGCAATGTATAAAACATCAATAGGCGAGGTTAACCATATACACTGCTTCATACATAATGACATCAAACCACAAATTACCTAAATTAATTAAGGCAGCCATAAATTAATAAAATTGGCAATGAAATCAGCGCTGTTAGTTAAGTTGATTGGTTTTATTTATATATTTTTGTCATATTCTCTAAATCGTCAGTTGCTTTAAGAAATTTAGAAAATGGGAGCTTCAGGGACGGGTGTCAAGACCCTTCGGTACTAACCGGAAATTTCTTGAAGTTTTTAAAACACTATGTTTGAGAACAACTGTTTTAAAATAAAAAGATGAACAAAACATCTCTGATATAGATTGGACATAGTCTAAATATATCCAAACCAACGCGCTTGTTTTTTCATAAATGAATTTTGTTTCGGTGATATTTTAAACAATTTTGGTCAAGGTGTACAAGCAAAGTGTTATTCAGGTAGAGATTCAGGTATTATCGATATTAACGTAATTTCATACTCCACGCCGAGGTTTCGCTAAAAATTAACACTGGTTTTAGATAAACGAGAAGCCGGAATAAATAATATAAATGAAAGAAAAAAAGACAACATCGTAAGTCAAACAAGAGTGTATTGATTAAAAAAAAATGTAGGTTATTCAAAATTAACTGCTTATATAATAAATAATATTTCTTTATCTCTTTTATCTTACATTTAAAAACGGAAACTTTTAAGATTTTTTTTGTTTTATCCATCCATGTTTATCCATCCAGAAATATATTGACATTCATGATAAAATAAAGTGTAACTTAAATAATGGATGTAAGTATTGGACATTTGTGTAATCTTCGGTTTAAGTCCACAAAAGGTAGAGCAAAGATGATGGTACATTTGAATTATGAATGTTACTTTGATAACATCCAGAATTATCATATTACTAGCTGCGCCCCGCGGTTTCACTCGCGCATGTCCCGATCCCGTAGGAATTGACTCTAGAAATCGTTTGTATGGGAAATAGAAAAGGGCTGTTTTTAGGGTTTTCCTGGAAATTATTCTATTTTTTCTCGCCTTTTAAACCTTCCCTAGACCTCCACGAACATTTCAAGACTAAGATAAGATAAATCCGTTCAGCCGTTCTCGAGTTTTAGTGAGACTAACGAACAGCAATTCATTTTTATATATATAGAAGATTACCAACTAATTCAGAATTTTTTTGTTTGATAAAAAAATATTTTATGAATTAGGGATAGTCATTTGGGATTTATTCTTTGATCATCCATGTTGATAGTCATAATCTTGTTACTTCAATATTTTTTATGTAGCATTATCCTTATTTTGTTACGATATCTTTAAAATTAAATTATATATTTATAGAAAGGAGGATACCAAATTGGATTTTTCTTAGGATGTCAAGTATTATCTTTAATTTTTTTCAACTAATTTATATCTACCTACTTATAATAAAGCAGAGAAACTGGTAAGTACCTAACTTACGCAAGAGTGCCGCCTATTTTCCTCATACATTCTGTGAAGCTAAACTTAACCGAATAAAGGTAGAAATGAACATACTCCAAATATTTACACAAAAATATAAACTTATGTAAATATTTATACGCCAATCTTACAAAAGAATCCGCGGTTTCTTTGAATTGACAGATAATCTGAGGCTTTATTGAAATAGAAAGGGACTTTGAAGATATTTACGCGTTTTTATCGGAGTTTGATACAACTGTGGAGTGGAACCGTTCGGGTTATAGTTATCGATCAAAATAAGTTATAACAGTTAGGAGAACGGACTCAAAGCAAGCAATTTATAAAGTTTCAATAATGATGGATAGTATTGGAGTAAGGACAGCGACGACACAAGGCGTTCAGCGGCATCGACTGCAGCCGACACCTCACGACGAAGGCCCATTTTCACGGATTTTTCACATAACACTTGGGATAATAAAATCCGCACTTTGAGAATGTAATTCACATTCAGAAAGTTTATGGTGGCAATTTTCATAAGAATATTACTTCTGACGGTTGATACGATTTAATATTCTATGACGTTTTTAAATTATTTATAAAGTTAGTGGGTTTTACGGGTTCGTTCTTCATTATCGGTATGATAATGTGAAATTGTCTCGTAAAATTTGGTTGTCGCCATCTCAGATTTATATTGCTAAAGCTTTATGGATGTTTAATTGAATAATTCATATCAAACGCGCAGACGCAAGGTAGTACATTTTCCGAATCATTTCCAACATTATTGTCGTCATAAAATCGAGGTAGGTATATGTTTGAAAAGTTTTATTGCGTTATTTTTTGCTTATGGTTATTTTTTATCGCCCCACTCGGAAATATTATAAAGCGAACCTTTAGTGACTCAATGATTTGACACATTTTCGCTGAAGTTGAATATTCACAAGAGCCAAACATTGAGTAGCAGGAATTACTCTGTAATATCTACATCTCAACGTTTTTATACCTGGATGATTTTGTTTGATGTCATATTTATTTATGCCCTAAAATAATTATCATTGTTGTCATTTTTATACCTTGCATTTTAAATTTTATTTTAAAAAAATATTAGACATTGAAGTACAGGACTTGGAAATAAATGGTCGAAGAGCAAGAGAAGAAGAGGTGAGGTATTGCGTTTTAGGATATAGAATAGAATAGAAATCATTTATTATTTAACTGTATACATGAGTCGATAATAATGCAACAGTTCACTACACTGGGCATACAATATTTTGTCAAATGTAATACATTAACATATGCTAAACTTTTACAACTAAAAGCATTATTATTCATTTCAACGATAGCCTGATTAGGGAGGATGTGGAGAAAAAGTAAACGGAGAGTTGACGGAGAATAGAGTAGAGTGAAGAAGGACGACCATATGTTGTGCCGAATCTATAGTTGGCATTGGGAATGAAGAAGAAGAGACATAATAATATGTTGTAATAATTCAGTTGATTCTTGGTTATAAAAGTTCTGTGAACGTGTTGTGATACAACATTAACTATCGATGTTGGTTCAATTTGCAAAATATTAAATACAGATAGATTTCCTGAAGAAGCTCGGTGTCGTCTGTTAGTATCACACGCAAGACCTGATACCAACTCCGGAAACAATATCCCGGAGCTTGCTTTCATGCCAGCGTTTAATTCAATTTTCCATTGTGTAAACATTTAGGAGCTTGTTTTTCAAGAAAAAGGAAGGTTGTCTGCACTAGCGATCTCTTTCGAAGCGTGCAACGCGAAAAAATATTATCTTTCAATTATCACCGTCCATCTTGCCTTTTATTTAGTCAGCTGTGGTTTGTTAGACGAATTCAAAATAATAGGGAAGTAAAAATTATTTGATAGTACCTATAGAACCCTCGGATATTTTATTAAGTTTTTAATTGGTCACCCGTTAAGGATTGGCTGGAATGGTTTCAGGTTATTATTGCTATAAAATTGAGTGAAAAATTACTTTGAATGTTCTTTCTGAATCTTTGACAGACGGAGTACATAATCGCTATAATCACTCAATTTCTGTTTGATTGACGACCTTTTGCAACAAAGTAGAAATACCTCCGAGTAGCGCAAGATTTAGATTTTTTTCTCTGATTTTTATGATCAGCGGTACTCAATTATTGAGCATTTTAATTTTCATTTCAATTCCATCATCATTGAAAAAGATAATTGTATTCAGTTACTTTGTTTCAAAGCATTCTAATACTCCAAAATACGTTTCGCTAATTTCCTCATGTTAGGACATTCAATTATGTGGAATCAATTAAATTTTCAGAATGCATTGGCCAACCAACGTTCAAACGGCATGAACAACATTATGTATCACTATTCTATCGTACGAGTATGTATATGGGTATTATTGGCTTGTTCTGTTACGCTAGCCATTGCAAACAGATGGTTCATTAACCCATTTTATTGGTACTCCTATGTAATTTGAGGATTCATCAGTATAATGGAAGGTATTGCTAGTATAGTAGGTATTGTTATCTTCATATCTATAGTTATCGCATAATTTTCAGAATCCATAACGTTACTTTACTTGCTATCATAATATAACACTCCAGCCGGGTATCATATCTGTCATTTGTACGTCCCAATAAATAAAGGTTAGTTTGGCTTTGACAATTACGGTTATAGATTCTGACAGGTTCATTGACCAGGTGTCAAAACAGCTACAGCTGACAGATAATGTCGCACTGCACTATGCTGAAGATATCTAGAAGACGTCTTCGCATGGCATAATGATCTTTCACTTTGAGGGAGCTCAGGAGAAGGAGGAAGTAGATGTAGAGTTGATACCTGTACTTACATTCAACGTCGACTATGATCCTCTTAGAGACGGAAGGCGGCACAGCGTTGGTGGCGATGCAGAGGTACGCGCCCATCTCGGTGCGGCTGATCCGCTGCAAGCTCAGGGTGTCTCCTTCGTATACTGTCACTGGTTAACATTAAATAAAAAAATAAGAAATATATTAACTGCAAGGCAAAGATTTTTATTGTGGGGTATTGATTAAACTATTTCGTCCGACTAGTAGGACCACAAGACTTCAAAAAAGCCTATAGTTGGAGGCCCTTTTTTCTAATAGGTAAAGGGGAAATGTATTGAGTTTTGATTCTGAATTTGTGACTGCTTCTTCACGATGTATCTAGTTTTTAAGTATTCTATCCATTATTTGGCTACTATAACACAAGCTAAGTTGCGTGACAAGGAGCTCGAAAATGCTGTGTGCAATGACTTGCAGTATTGTTTATCTTCTTTTTATCTATCTTTCTTCTATAGGTACCTACATATAAAATGCTTTGTCCTGACTGACTGACGGATCAACGGGCAGCCTAAGCCGCTGATCGTAGAGACCTGACACTTTTAGAGTGTGTTCTTTGTATGACGTAGGTATCTGATAAGAAAGGATTTTTCCAAAATTCTACTCCTTAGGAGGTGAAAAGGGGAGCAACGTTTGTATGGCACAACGTGATCCGTTGGTCCATTTTCTCTTTAGACTTTTCATTAGACTCTTTTGAATAAATCTACCAAAAGTTGTTACACCATGTTATTGTAAATGTACGAAAAATTCACTCAACAAACAAAATAAAACTCCAACAAAAAAGCAAAATTAAACGAATTAAATTTCGAAATCAAGGGACCTAAGTGATCTTGTAATCAATGTAGAGCTAACCGTTGTAAAATTAAAAATTCCATGTCCGTAGGAAGCCGCGGCCTGCGTCAAATGCCCGAATGAATAAACCCAGTATACCTATATATACGTACCTATATATACTATATTTAAGGGTGTATATATAAGTAGACACGATTACACTTCACTGCTAGGGGAATACATCCTGTAATACGAAACAGGAAAAGCCATTTGCCTCTCTTTGAATATATTAACCAATTAAAACGTTGTTATTTCTTAATATTCATCATTTTGTTATTAATTTTTACTTTTCTGTTTTATTACTACGACAAAGTCAAAATAAGTGTTATATTTTAAGTCAGCAAAAAAATGTTAATTTGCATAATTATTTATGTCGCTGACTTAAAACTAAATTAGGTTAAACTAATTTTAATAAACAAAAAAACTATATTAGCTTTGGTCAATAATGTAAGTTCTTTCTGATTTTGGTACAGCCTGTAGAAAATAATAGAACAGTGAAATATTGAACAGTTTTTGTTGACTGACTGATGGATTTCTCGTGTTTCTCAAATATTTAATTCAAGTCAAATATTTAAGGACAAATGCTGACGATAGACATTTGAAATTTTTAATCAGCCGACCGTTCAGTTTGTAAAAACAAGTCGAAGTCTGCCGTCAACTTGAGCAAAGTCAGCAAGATATCGCCCGATTATAAAGTCTGTTATATGTGATCGCCCTTGTTTTTGTTCTTATTTCATATTTTATTGAGAAAAGTACGGTGACACAATTTTGCTTTTGTGACATATTTTTTTGCAATAACAGAAGGTACTGTTATTATGGTACTGAGAAAATGGTAAGAGAGAAAATCGTAGTTCTTAAGATCAGTAGAACCAAAACTTGCAAAAACGATATTCGGAAGCATAATAAAAGGAATATAGATAATAAATTTAATCAGTTAGTGCTATTTTAAAGTTTGTAACAACTATATACTTCCGATGGACATGACTGAGATAAAAATACCTAGTAGATGCAAGCTCTTTAGTCTCAACTAATATTCGAAATGCGATTGATGGTTTGTTTTATTTCATATATGCAACCAATTGCATTGAGAACATCATAGGATTTGCGGAATCGATCATTTTAAGACCAAACCTACATCTATAAATATAAAATTCAAAGTCTGTTCTGACTGATCGACTGACTGACTGATTTATTAATGCAAGTCGGGGTTGAAACCTAGTATACAGTATACTCTATTTAAAGTAGGTATTTACCTAAATTATTAATTCGCAGTATGTGGTAATATTGATAGTGTACAAGCATTAGCTAAATGTAACATGCATAATACCTCTTCCATAACTAAATACGTAATTGCAACAGCTCTGGTATTACATGAACATGAACACTGGGCTGGGACGGAAGTGTTTTATTTATACGTATCGTATAATAGTTATGTGTTATAATTTATAAATATTATATTTCATTAAATTTTAATTATTAGAACCATAGAGAATAAAGTCATTAGCAAAGCAAGGTTTGAATTTAAAAAACCCACGTTAGGTACTTAAAAAGGTAAATCTGCATGTGATAGGGCGACAAAGACCCGCCGACGTTCCCTCTCGCAGAAACCACCCCTCGATTTAATCCCGACAACAAGAAAAAATCCTTTCCGAAGATAATTATACCTCGAAAAAGCTGAGTCGTGCCGCCAAATTAAAACGGCTCGAGTACCTATTCGCGGTCGCCTCTACAAAGCCATCCAAAAATTGAGTTTAATTTTAAGAGCGATTTACTTGTTCAGGGGAAAATTAACGTGTGGTGTGAAGAGGCACTTGTCGCTAATTGTGTGTGGTCCTCACCGACACACACATACACACACACACACACCTAGCCATATTGTATAACTGACCGACGAGCGACGACGCGACGTACGGTACGTTTTAATTACATATGCCATCGAAAAACATCTCGCTTTCAATTCTGGGTATGTGTTAATCTTTTGTTATAATACAGCGCGGGTTGAATCCTCTTTATTTGGAGCTTTAATGGAAAGTGGCGTTGGAACCAACGTGAAGCCAATTGCCGTGCTAAAACGGTCCGCTCTTAATTTGTGTTTTTCATTTTCAAAGGTTAAAAGCAATATTGAATTGTACACCTTAACTAGTTCGTGTTATTTTATTTTGTTGGAAATTAACACTTAATTTAGTAGTTAAAGTTGCGCTACTGTACGGCATCGTGTTCAATATACTACGACCACGTTAACCTTCCTTTTTTTTTACCCTAAAAGTGGTTATAGGGTTTAAAAAAACTATAGAAAAGGTGTTATTTTGACTCTCCCGTCATTATGTCTGTCTATGTCCCTGGCATCATATATCTTACTAGCAGCGCTCCGCGATTTCACGGGATTTTCCGTGATCCCGTGGGAATTTCGGGATAAAAAGTAGCCTATAGCCTTCCTCGATAAATGGACTATCCAACCCAAAAAGATGTTTTCAATTCGAACCAGTAGTTCCTGAGATTAGCGCGTTCAAACAAACAAACTCTTCAGCTTTATAATATTAGTATAGATTCAATTTAAATGCGGTTTAAAGCTAACGTATTCTTAGCCATGCTCCATAAAATTCTATTTTCTTCTTTTTGAGTCAAGAGGCTTTTATAATTTGTGTGTTAATTATATTTTTGATTAATGAATTTCCCTTTGGTAAATATAAAGAAACTACTGTAAGAGAAGTCTTCGTGGTTCAATGATATCTACTGTATTTCGAATCTTGTTTAACTTTTCCACTCTGTTTTGTTTGAATTGGGTTAGGTCTGTAAACATACGTCGATTTATCCGAGTCATTAGTTTAGACGGTGTTGGTAGAAAATCCTAGGAAATTCCTTTACTTAAAAGTCTTTTGTTTTCATGTAATTCATTGTAGAAATTCTACGTCCATAGGAGGTATCCATTCCTACAACAGCACCTTCCCACGACACGATTTTTTGTTAATTTTTATCTTTTTTCAAGACAATTTTGAGTAGTTTTAAACTCTATTGAGACGTGTCTTAGAAATTTGAGATAAATTGAGGATTCATATTTAACTGGGATGAATTGAGACAATAGAATCTTTTATAATTTAGTCCTTGGTATAAAATCGTGTGACTGTTATTTTTCCTTACCCTTTTTCCTCCTATCCACCGATATAGGCTGGCCATCCTCCCTGCGCCACATGATCTTCGGGGCCGGAAACCCGTCCGCCTTGCACACCAGACTGATGTTCTGATTCTCTCTCACTGCCACCGCTGATTGTGTGCTTTCATCATCCAAGATGTTCGGTGGTACTGTGGTTAGAAGACAAATTGATTAGAATAGTAACGGAACAAAAAAAGCAAAATATATCTACAGGGTATTTAATGACTCTAAGCGTAGAGTCCATATAGAAACTTAGGAATATTCTATTTTTTTCTCTGAATTTTTTTTGTAAAATTATTACTTTAATTGTTTTTCATTTATAGATAAACAAACAGACAGACATACATTTTAAAAACTTAGTTTTTGTGTTCTACTACTTTCTCTAAGACTCTTAAATATATACATACTTAATATATGTTAGACTAATATATGTTACACATAATTTTTGTACTTTATTCCTTTAAGTATAAGACGTATAGATTCTACCAAACAAGGACAAAGGCCAACATTACCAATAGTCTTTTTTCCCAAAGAGAGGCTCTCGTCCCAAGGTAAATATTGAAAAATAAAAAAGACCAACACAAGGTGTCTACACTTTTGAATATTTTTTTCCAATTGCCCAATTTCTGGTCCCAATTTCCCAAACCACAAAAGCCCATAGAGACACGATTGAGCAAATAAAATTCAAATCGTTGGACATATAAAATTAATAAATGTTACATATAAACATAAAAAATAAGTTCCACCATTTCCAACCGTATCCTAAGTGGAAGCTATACCAATAAAATTGTTATAAAAACAAGATGTTAAAAGGGGAAACAGACAACGAATATACCGATTGGCCGATAGCTAGCTAACCTCTCAGGCTGTAACTAATTAATGTATAACACAGCTCCATCTTGCCAAAGTCCCAAACTAATTGACTAGGTCTGTTATATGGATGCCAGATAATGAATAATATACATTTACAGAGACAATACGAGTATCCGAACCAATCAGAAATACATAACAGTATAATTATCATACAACTAATATTTGATCAAACGTTATTATGCCCGTGGAACTTTAATATCTTTCTAGTGATGAATCGCCGCATACGCTTATGATTTATCACGCGATATTACTACAGTGCAGTAGTCTTTCAATTGAATGGCAAATTTAAAACAAGTTCAGCGTTGATTGAAGTTAGTGAGCTATCAGCCGATAAAAACTCATTGGTCTCCTTTCGATCTAAACCCCAGACCAGACACGCACTGATGGTAACCCATTAGAAAGTTGCCTACAAAATTGTGGTCATAATACATATAATAGAGTAATGTTGTTGTTATCGTTGCTTTGGGAAAATACTTTAGAATTTTCGAAATACACTCACGAGCAATGAATACTGATTGAATTGAGTACCGAAACAAAGTAAATTCAAACCGTATCATAGTTATTCATAGATTTAAAAATATCAATAAGTACTTACCTGAAACACGTCTGTGACAGCCAAAAACTTTTTTCAAGATGCGTGAGCGATAGATGCAGTTTCCTTACAAATCTCGTGATTAATACTTCTAAATCTGTCAGCTATTTTATCGTTTAGATTCAAACTATAACTGCAGCTATAACTGTGCGATATATTTTTGGTTGGATAGACGGTAGTATTTTAGGTAGAAAGAAAAAACACGAAGCGAGAACAGTTTTTCTACGGTCTCGCGTCAAAACAGCATGATTGGTTCATTTTTTGGATGGGAAAGCTAAACAGTGCCTTATATTATATTGCTTTTCAAGTGTCGAAATTAAAAACAGATTAAATAATATAAAAACGGCTGTTTACTGTAGGTGCAGTAAATTTAGCTGTTTTTATTTTATTCGGTGACCCAGATTTATGGACCGGGACTGTATTCAGCATCCTTTGTATCCTCATTGGAGTTTTTAATTGAAAATGAAAACGCAAATGTCAGTATTTGTGTTTGAATGGCCGCTTCAATGGATTGTTGTGTTTTATTGTTATGTCCCGTTTATGTCTTTAATACGGCCTTAGGAGCCATATTTCCAACCGTTTCATATTGAATTTTAGGGCACGTAATATTAAGTTTATAATTGTCCCTGTAACGAGTTAAGCCTGACTCATAATTAAATCTTCAAGGATAAATGCATCTTCAAAATGTTGCGTAGTGGTTATCGCATACGCACGGTAAGAGGTAGGTCGCGAGTTTGAATTTCGTCGCGGTGCAAAATGTTGGATATGCATTGTCCTTGAAGATATTGTCTTGTTTCTTAGCTTACTTTAAGTGAGAAGACATTTTGATATGAAATTGAATTTAAAATATTGTATGGTCTAATAGTTGCCACAGAATAAAAAGCAAAAAATGAGATTTTTTGTTGAAGTCCTATGACTTGACTATAATTATTAATCAACATTCCCTCAATGCGGTAGAGAAATAATGCTCTAAATGTTCACTTTACATCGACCACCAACCAAAATTCTTAGGTATATGATTTAAAATCTTAATTTCAAAATAGAAGCCAATTCCTCCGTTTTAAACTAAACTGGGCCATTTAAAGAGATGTGCTGTGACCGGTCGCGGTGGTGAGCGATAAGAGCGTTATCTGCCCCTTCCGGACCTCTTGGCCCCGTTCCACGATCCCTAGCTGGGAATTATAGCCCCATGATTTCAGTAACCACTTCAAAACATGTACAATGCTGTGACTTTGAAGCCTTTCATTTATATAAATGCAAATTATTATATATTTCTTAGTTAAGTTTCAATCTTTTAAAGGTCTTCTATTATATCTATAAGTACATATAAAATTATTTGTCCTGACTGACGACTCAACGCACAGTCTAAACCGCTGATCGTAGAGACCTGAAACTTGGCGGGTGCGTTCTTTGTGTAACGTGGGCATCTGATGAAAAAGGATTTTTCCGAAATTCTACCCCTTAGGAAGTGAAAAAGGCAAGGTTTGTATGGGACAACGTCATTCCTTGGTTGGTGGTTTCGAAGTTTTGGACGAAAGCTAGTTGCCGATAAACATCAAAGACTTATTTATGGAGAATTTTAATTTTGAGTTCAGGCCGTTGTCCAACTAGTTTGATAAACCAGTTGCACAGACCTTTACGTGATCTAACTATATTTTTTAGTTGATTAACAACTTCTGGTCAATAAATTGTGTAACAATAAAATAAAACTAAACTAACCTTTCTAATTCAATAGGTGTCATGCTATGCATTACATTACTTTGAAACGTCTTAATAATTAACTTACCACAAAAATGAATAAAATGCTAAACAGAAAACCACTTTTCGGGATGATATCAAATTATTTGATGCGAGATGAAATTCTGAGGGATGAGTAGGTATTTAATCAAAAAATATGATCTAATTAATTAATTTTAACGTCATAAGCACACCAAAAAATATACTCCGACAAAAATTCATTAACGAACTCAAAAGAGTAATGACAAAACTCTAGAAAGTTTAGAGAATTCGCGAAAATCGTATCACCTGTTTAAAACAGAGAATATCTATTAAGCCCGAACACAGTAGCAAAAGTAATTAAAAGTTTCAAGGTAATAAGCCACGAGAGAACAACGGATAAACAAGAAATCTCTTCAATATTTTAACCCGAACAAACTTTGTATTACATCTTTTGAGAGTTGAATGGTATTCCTCATAATATAGGGTAATGATTTCTATTGAAATATGCTTTTGAAGGTTAATTAGTTTGATCAAAAATTATTGGCATATTAATGATTTTCTTTAATATTTGTGGAAAATTCTATTTTCAGTCCTTAACAAGGAAAATTTGAAAATAGCTGAGTAGCCTTTTCAAAATAACGAGTCGCTTCACCGCGCTTTCAATGAGTTTCAATAAGAATTAAAGTCAGTTCAGTACCAAGTAATTCTTCAAAATCCTCATTAACAAGATGCATTTAATTTAATTTCAATCATTGGTAGGTATAATAAATGTTACGTAAGTTGGCATGTAAGTTCACACTCCTTTTCGGGGTAAAGAATAATTAAGAAATAGATACTTTGGGCGCAATTATACAACTCTTAACTATTATCGCCCAAATTCCTCCGGTTATGAATTTGAGGGAAGAAGTCAAGAAACTTTCCATTTTCCCCATTTAAAGAGATTCTATATGATCGTATGATAAAGTACTAAGAACCTATTCCAAATCATCCGAAAACATCTTGAAAATCTTCACTTTACGGAACGTAAAGTACTGATTGAGAAAAGCACCTTCATTAGGTATATATAAAATTGAAACTGTTTCTCGAACACGTTCAAGATGTAAGTATTCAAAACGGAATTTGTACAAAAAATTAGAAAATCAAAGACTCATTGATCTTTATACATACAAATAATAGTACCTACTTGTTTGAGTTAATGCTCTTGTCAACAATGACTGGTCTATAATAAGGCACTGAATAAGGTGCAACAGCAAAACTAGAAGCTCATTCACCCTCTAGCCAGCGTATTCCCGGCTTGCGTTGGTTCGACCGATGTACAGTGGCATAAGTGGTTCACGCATAGATGTACAAAATATATATACCAGAAGATGACCAGAAGGGTATATATTTGTATGTCTATGCGTACCTATAATATAAATCCGTAACCATGTAACCTCGCAGTGCAAACAATTAGTGCCGACTACCAGAGAAATCCAGCCGCTGGATTTCTCTGGCTGGCTGGTCAGCGCCGACCCTCTTTCTATGTGAATATGGGCAAACTTTAGACGGGCCATCGAGTTTAACACAAACTCTTTGGTTTTCTCTTCATTCACCATGTATCTATCACTTTAAACTCACTTTTAGAGTAAGTGCACCGTGTTACATGAATGGTGCGTGTGGTTAGTTATTTGACTAGGTTCTTGTCGAGGATTTTTTCATAGCTTGTTGTTACTAAGCGATTTGACGGCGACGAACGCGCAGTTGATCTTAGTGTAATCGCTTCGCATCGTGTGACTGAACTTTACAAGTCCTCTACCATGATTATGCTAAAAGCCCCAAACCACTCAATTTCGAATGCCGTTATTGGTTTAATCAACTGCTGGGATCAAGCGTTTGATAGATTGATACATTCGCTAGTGACTAGCTGAACGAAGTATCAAGCAACAGCTGTTCACAACTGAAAACACAAACTAATTCTCAACAAGAACACAATATGATATACAGGCTTATTTCTTATGTCGGCTCCTTGTGCAAGGTATAAGTATTACTTAGTCTTAAAATGGTCTATTTGCAAAATTACCCATTCCAATTTCATGTTTACGGCTGGAATTTTATCGTATTCAGAGCGTTTAACACGTTTAGAACGTGGAGGTATTACAAGTTCACGAAGCTCTGAGTTGTGAATATATTAAACTAATGGAAGCATCAAGTTCTCAGTCAATTGAATTGCTTAGAAAGTTTTGATATTCCACACACTCACTGAACAGAAATGATAACACGTAATGTAAACTCCTAATTAGGAAAATTGTTACGGAATGCAAACGACAGACTTAGATCGGACGATGTCTATTTCTTCATCGGGCAACCGAAAATTCTGTTGTCTCCGTTAAGGGACCAGTTTAAGGCCGGGTCCATTATTTTTCAATTAAATTAAACTACAAAGGGAACCAATAAAACATTCCATTTGTGGTTTTTGTTAGTTAAATATAAAAACTAATCAATTTAGGTAATGTATCCTGACTCAAGCCAAACGGAACAAAAAAGTTTCAAAAAGACAAGAGCAAATAAAAAATCGTGAAACTGAAATCAAACTTTCTGAATAAGATAAATTCCGATAGTAAGTGAACTCGTATCTCCGTGAAATGATTTTGTTTTTTTAGGTTACCTGCGGGAATCAGAGGATGGTCTACGTTATGTTAGGAACGATAAAAACGACAGTTGTTTGCTTGAATTGGTAACTATCCGAACGAAAACTGCACGTAAGTTACTAATCTACAGTTGCTATATAGTTGGTGATAACCTAGGATATGTAGAACCTGCTGCACTTGACCCACATGCAGCAGTCAGGTCATGGCGTTGTTCTAGGAAACGCTGAACCGTATCAAACGAGTATCAGCGTGTTACTCACCTACAACCTGAAGGTACCCAACTTGACTGATCATCGGGTTGGTATTGACCTGGCACATGTAGTACCCTCGGTCCTCCTGCTGCACCTGGCTCACGTGTAGCAGCCACGTCATAGCATTGTCGTGAGAGACACTGAACCGTGCCAGGCGAGTGATGACGTGACGATGGATCGTCAGGATCATCTGCCGATCGATGTGGATCCACGCCACCTGGGAACAACAGGATAATAATATTTTTAAAGATTGGTGTGCCAATTGAGAGAAAACGATGATGTGTGTTAAAATACTCGTAAGGGAATTTTACATCGATAATTTTAAGTTCGACGTATTTGAAATTAATATTTGATCTCGAGATTTGGTTTAAGCATTGTTTTGCAGTGTTCCATTACACAGTAAACAAAAAGCTGCAACAAAATAAACAAAATAACCCCTTTTAATCTTCCTCCATCGTTTTAATTTTCTTGTACAGTTTTATTCCCACCTATAAACGCTTCCACATTAGCGTTGTACGGTTGTTCGAATAAAAGTCGAATACAGTACTGAAAAAACTGGGTGTTTCGTTTAATACATAGTACACTCGCGTCCGACTATAAACCTACTAAACTGAATGTTTATTGCGCAAACCTTATTTTATTCAGCTTGAGTTTTATTTCGGTGAATTGCAACGAGTGTGGTTGTTTTATTTTTAGTACATTCTGGTAATACCCAAAGCTTCATCACTGCAGACGGTAAAATCTACATCCAATGCTTGCGGTCATTCCTATTTGTGGCCGGTGTCTACGTCTCCAGCGATGATAACTGGGACTTTTATTTTAAAATCTCCTAAGTTATCCTCGAAGAAGATATTGCTTTGGGGACACTTTACCTCAGGGAGAGCAATAGAGAACAACTTGGATGTCCCAGGGGTAGGAAGAAGTCGAATCATTATGCAAGTTTATATCCCGACCGACATTTGGCATCTTACTTTATCGATTTTCTTTTGTCACCATGAAAGGCGCAGGTCCTTTATGAACGGTTGACGTTGACCAAAAATAACCAAAGAAAAATGTCTTTAATCTAGAAAATTATGGTGGAAACTGGAAAAACGTCTTAATTCTCTTGCGAAAATGGAGCCGAAAATTGAGGGGTGTTTGTTGAAGACGATACATAAATATTGTCTCTCGTTAATAATGTTCAAACAGGCACATTCCGACGTCCCTTTCGACGATTTGTTTGTATCGGTTTACAACGTTGACGTTGTAAATTGTTTGTAATAACTTTGTTGGATTTTTTTTTGTTAGTCTAAGATGTTATTTAGAATGGTTTAACGTTGGTCATGTACTTAGTATGCTGGAATTATTGACAAAATAAACAAATTTATTCCAATTGCAAGGACGTTTCGTTTCTTTTTCGTTCGTCTTTTGTTTTAGTTTCAATAAGACCATGTGTGACCTTATGTTTAATAGTCTAAACATAAATGCCAATAAATGGTCTCGAAGTACAAAATATCAAGAAATAAAGTTCACAAGCTTCGATTGACCGAACCACGCAATCGGACAGCCTGCCGTGAAGGATTGAATTACTATTTTTGCCAGTCGCTTGGACAGGATAAAATGCTATCAATGGCTGAGTAACGTTTATAGCTAGTCAAATGTGACTGAGCCTCAAGCCTGATTGACGATTAAGGTGATTGTATCCTGATTGAATAAACGTATTGTAAACAATGTCTAAACCCAACTCATAAGTCTGTTAAACAAGAACCTTCCTAACTTTAACGCAAAACAATTAAAAAATTTAAAAACACGAGACGAACCTGTAAATATTTAAAATCAAATCGAGTTGTTCTCGTACATACCTTATCTCGATAAACATCGGAAGATACAGGTCGGATATACAAACACGGGTAAACCTTCGCATACAAACAATTTACCTACTCTGTTTAGGTTACTTGTTACTAATTTGTGATACACTTACAGTTCTTGCATTTCAACAAGCGACGTGAACTTTGCTTGTATTTGTATTATCTATCTTATACTAGTAGCGCGCAGTTGGAATCGTTCGCATGAGATTACATTGAATCGTCTTAAACAGTTGATAGATAGAACGCTTTATTCTACACGCAGAAAGAAATTATTAAAAAATAATCTTAAATCTACATGGTACAATAGGAAGTAAGTTAATAAAGTGAGTCTGCGGAACACACCTACGAATGAGAAGAAGAAACAAGAAACTCATGAGTTATAATTTTTTTGAATTGTAGAACCAAGTCAACTCGGTTGAGTTAACTTGGCTCTACAATTATGCTATCAAAGGTATTTTCTTGTCATTTGTTGGATTTTCTCGAGGTTGGCAAATGTTTTTTATTAGTCCAGAAAGAGACTTAGATGGGTCAAATTTAGTTGCCGTATGGGTGTATTATGGTACGACGCGCGTATCGACCAGCAGCGTCAAGATTGGTGGACAGTAGTTTATGTGTAAGCAAGCACTAATCGCGTCTTATCCTGAGATACAAGAACTATACATAGGTTACCACGATTCAATAGAGGAACAACTGTCGCAGTATCGTGGCTGAATTTAATTGAAACTTTTGATTCAATCATATTCTAGTTACAAAGAGTCATTTTACAAGGGCACTGTTATTTTTAAAATAACACTACGCCATTTAATGACAACGAACGATGATTTGAGAATACCCAGACAAGTGTTAGTAAGATACAGGTTCAAGGATTTGAGGATACCATGACAAGTATTAGTAGGATACAGATTCGAGAATTTGAGGATATCCTGCTAAGTCTTAATACAGATCCGAGAATTTAAGGATACCCTGTCAAGTCTAAGTAGGACACAGATTACAGATTCGATAATTTGAGGGTAACCTGCCAAGTGTTTGTAGAATACAATTCTTGGAGTTTGAGAATGTCAATCCCGCTATACATCCGAAAATTTGTAAAAACAGTTGCACTTGAGGATACCCTTCCAAGTCTTAGAAGGATGCAGAGTTTGCAGAGTTATGAGCTCGTAAGATTAATTGAATGGGCTCGGACGCGGCCGGTGTGTTATGAACACTTGAGATACTCTATGATAAGTAAAGTTGTAGTTTAAACACTCGGCTTGGCGGCGGCGCTCTGTGGTGTAATATAGTTTATCCCTTAGTAGGTATTAAGTATTAGTGTTGCAATAGTCTATCTACTTTGCAGAAAAGCAGTAGGGTTATCGTGTCGCAGTGCGGCAACACTAACCCGTGCATATTTCACGACATAGCCGCGGCATCTGCTCTCACTATCTGATACTCTTGTTTATATTTAATTTTATTTAGAGTACGAGACGTAACACGATTATTGTCTTTGAATTTTATATTTACGTCTTGTTGTCCTCCTGGCTGTAAAAATGTTACTACCCTCGTTTCTATAGTGCAATGGATGTCTAGTTTTATAGTTGCAACGTACCGTTTGTGTTCTTAATAGACAACATTACCTTCGTATTGAGACTGGATGTCTGATAACTGCTGCACTTTTATCAGAAACTGTATTGTATTAGCCTGTAATTTTGCTCATTCTTAGACTTATTTTAGTTCCTATTTATAAACATAGGTCGCGATCGTGTATAAAACTACTAGTTATTTTAATATTTGCCTGATGTTTCGATCGGGTTGCACCGATTATGGACATGTTATTTTATTTCTACTGGTATAGCTGTTTTTTTTAGTTGGTTAGTTTTAATAAATAAATACTAAATAAATAAATACTAAAACAAAAACATTTCAAATAAAAGGAAAAGTCGTTTGATATTTAACTTTTTTTTCGTGGTAATTGCTATTATAAGTAACACTTGCCCATAGTAGCTAATTCAAATCGATACTACCCTGTTCCCCCATTTTACTGACTCCAAACTGACTCACATTAAGTGACTGTAGTTTATGTACCTAACTACAATTGTATAGAAGCATTAATACCTCAAAATACATTTTACATCGTAGAGTGAATAACATCACAAAGAGAACCAGCACCTCATCAGCATCCAAACTATACAGCGAAAGCAAGTTGTACAAACTCGAATTAAGGTATATAAATCATCGATTCTCGACCTCTAGAGCCTATTAACTAGCGATGGCGAATTTGTGATTAAGTGACGTCATAACTTATCTACGCCCGGTTCCGGGGCCACCGGGCTGGTAAGGCGTATTGCATGAAGGAGGCAAATGCTAGGGAACGTGGTGTGGAAACTACGCCTTTTGTAAAAAAAATCAGACAAAAGAAGGTTGAATCTATAAATACAACTTTGGAGTCTCGTTAAACTTATTTTTTATCACAGTTGCTCATAAAGTGGATCTTATTCAACGGCTTTTAGGCTCATAATCCAACATATTATGCACGCGTGAGTTTTAGATTTGTTAACTGGTGCTGTAAAGTTATCCCGAAAAGGTAGGTACCAAAGAGTTTTTTAGCTAGCAAAAATGGCACGTAAAATTTTCGTTCGTAAACCGACTTTAGAGTCGGTTTACGAACGAAAATTTTACGTGATAATGGCTTAGATAACGATTAAAAATTGAGTTGTTTATTTTTTGTTTTTTCTTTACTTAAATATATTGTTTTTCCGTACCATTGTATTTTGTTCTTAACCCCCGACGCAAAAACAAATAGAAAAACCCTAAAAAATAATGTATGTCACACGAGGATTTATAGGTTAAGTCTTTAGCCTGGCCTTTCCGGAGCATAATTAACAAAAAAATATTGCCTTAAAAAAATGTAAACATAGAGTTATCACAAATATTTTGTTTTCTTTTCAAGTCTTTTCTTTTATTCGCAACTGTGATAAAAAACGTCGTACGATATACGTGTGGAATTGATATTTGCATCTTGGCTTCTATAACACGCTCGCTGCCGCTCGCGCGTCATAAACCGCCTCTATGCAAAGATCAATTTACCACACTTATATCGTAATGTACTATTGTAGATTAAGGTGATTACAGTCTAACGTTGGAATGCTGAGAATAGGAATCAATGAGAACTTTTATAAGTGGGGAATTTAATTACGTTTTCCAAAAGTTAGCAGATTGAACAGGCTTTATTCTGGAACCTATTGTGATTTTCGTGAATTTAACATTAAGAGTTAGTCAATTTTAAGTCAACCTAATCAATCTATTTTCCATTATGTAATCAAAAATACATAAAAATTTAAAAAAAAAAATTACTCTAATAAAAATGTGACAACTCCATTATTTACCTAAGCTCACTACAAATATTGGTGTTGTCATATCATGGAAAGTCCTTTAATTTTCAGTAAATTAAAGTAATTTTCGCGAAATTAAAAACTAAGATTTTGGTTTTTAAATTATTTTAATATTTTTTTGAGTAGCTAAAGGGATTAAAGTGTTTTTTACACTATACCTACTTCTATAATATTTTCACTTATCATGTTATTTCAGCGTCCTTGCTTCCGCCACGTCCACGCCTCTTGTCACATGTTTAACCCCGGCCTCGTAATAAACCGTTGCAGCCTGCGACACAGCTCACTTATACTCTATTACATTTGAACAAGTTTGCGATTTACAACCCACTGTGGAACACCAGGTTTATGATTATTGGGTCCTTTGATGAGTAGGAGTAACGAGCTGATGTTTATACTTTGAATATTGTTCGAGTTTACATTGACAACAGGTATCGGTCGGTACCTAAGGGTATTGTTTGTGCGTTACGTAACAGTACTATTGTTGACATAAATACATCTTTGTATTTATTTAAAAATAAAGTACGGAAAAATGTACAATCAAGGAATAAGTGATGATTCACCGTTCAATTTTAAATTGCTATTATTTTAGTTATTAATAAAAAATTTGTACCACTGACTTTAACTACAGGTGAACACTGAACACTACTCTGAAAAATATTAAAAATGCAAAAAAGCTAATAACATTTTTAGTTCCATAGTTTTAAAATACACGGTAAAATACATCTAAACTTTGTCGGACTCGGAACACATAAAGAGTTTTACACATATTTACACAAGAATTTTAAAATTCTAGTCGAAAACACGGAATATTCAAGTGAAATTGTGTCTTTTTGCAAACATTTATTTCTTTTACGTTGAATGCGACTTGCATTTTATATCAAATTTAATTTTTGTTAGTCAAAAGTTTCAATAGATATTTAACCACCATTTTATTCAATTTTCAGTGAAGGTGCTCGAATGTAGTGAAAGTGATATTCAAAGTACAATGACGTATACCAACTTAATATTTACACTAAGAATTTGAAAAGTAGCTTAATTATGTTTTTTAAACCTCTTAAAATTACTTACTTTATTTATAAAATTGATAATTAATAGGAAAAAAGAAAATTTTAACGTGTAACGTCTTATAACTCGATGGACACCGTAATGCACTCGCAAAAAAAGTGTGATGTCACGCTAACGTTCCGCTTACGTCACGGAAACGTGAGCATTATTGAAAAGATAAATAACTTTGCCTAATACATCAAATGTATCAGTATTTTAAGTTATTCGGATTTAAAGTTCTACGATGTTCTCTCTTTTGTAAGATATTTTATCTCTATGTACCATACATCTTAATTTTCCCAAAAATGCGGATCTAAATTTCCCTCTGCCAGTAAATCCAATGAGTCAATAAAATCCTCGGATGTGTACAAACAATTCCACAAGCTGTCGAGTTTATTGCAGCGGATATAGGCTAAACCTTGTGGTCTTCGCAAATATTTACACACCCACCAACTTATATCTGCACACGGATTTCTGTAGAACTAAAAATTTAATATGCATTTGCGTAGATGCTACCGCCACTTACGTATGAACGAGTAACTATGTTGGAGCTCACACGCTCTTTCTTTTTTGCGCCCAACGTGGAACATTATGCCACTAAAGCGAGCTAATTTGAATCTTATTTCCACGACGATAAAGTGTTTTTGTGATATTTTTATCTGGAACTCTTGTCTCATACGTAATTGCATTACACTCAACGCCGTGTTGCATGAAAAATATTGAAAATGTCGTGTAATTTAAGGAATATTGTGAGGTTTTTCGAGAGTTATTTTTAATTTTACCTAAATTTTTGTTAGTATGTTTTGTGGAACACAGGATTCCAGTGAGGGAAATGTAAAGAAAAATTAAAAGGATAAACTGATTTAAAAAAAAATGTGAGCCGTCACGGGACGCCTGGCAGATGTGAAACATCGATATTATTTTGTAAAAGTAATCCGTTCACACTACTGCATATCCTACTAATATTATAAATGTGAAAGTTTGTGTGTGCGTGTGTGTGTGTGTGTGCGTTTGTTACTCCTTCACGCTAAAACCACTGATCGGGACTGACCGATTGGGATAAAACTCGGTATGTAGATAGCTGGATACCTGGATTAACACATAGGCTACTTTTTATCCCGGTACTTCCACGGGATCGGGACTTATGCGGTTGAAACCGCGGGGCGCAGCTAGTAGTCTATATGCAGTAGTGTGTACGGGTTACTTTTTTTTAATATTTATTTACTATTTGTTTTTTAATTCTTACATAGTTTTGTATGCCAAATTGACAAGATCTAGAGAACTATATTATTTAAAAGGCCTTTGTATTTTGATGTACCTACTATTTAATATCTATAATAAAACTAGCTGTTGCCCGCGACTTCGTTCGCAATGTGGTTTTGGTTTGTTTAGAATACCTAGCATATTCCCGCTTTATTTATCGTTCGGTGTAAGTTATAATAACAAAATAGGTAGTTACATTGTTTTTAAACTATATTTTTAATTGACAAAAAAATAATTCTTTATTTGTATTTAATTTCTAAGGTTTCCGCGACTTGAACTCATAATTCAAACTATTTAATTAGAGATAAGCGCGATAGAAGGATAGAAGTTTCACATCGACGAGGTCTTCGGCAAAGGAAATCGGTAATATTATGTAGTAGTAACTCTTTGTACTAACCTCATTTTCAGTTTCACGTAAGTAGTATTTTATGCAAACTATTTGGTTTTATGACAGCTGTCATCTTGAGTGAAGGCCTGTACTGTACCCCTACCATGAATTGTTAAAGTACTCGAAAAAAAGAAACCTTATAAGATCATTCTCTTGTTCGTCTGTCTGTTGGTGTGTCACTACCGATCAGAGACGGGTGAACCTAGTAAGTTGATATTTAGGAAGTTTCATAGTAAATACTCAATATAGTGTTTGATCGAATACGTAAAAAACTCGTGGTAAGGGTACTGTTCCCTTCTGACGTGGTTCGATTACGTTTTACCATGGAAAAATATTTCGATTTTACATTTTTTTAATGTTTTTTTTTTTTAAATAAAATATCATAATTATTGTTTTAAAGTTAAATTGAAACATACCCTAAATGTTAATCTGATATTTTCGTTTATGAGATTACCTGGTTCAAACAAACAAACAGACAAAAATTATAAAAACTACTCTATCGTGTTCAGGTAACGATTTTAAGACGACCTGTGTATTTTTTTTGATATCTTACAATTACAGATTTATTAAATGTATTATATGTATGAAATAATATGATATTAATTATTATTCACCGACAATTTGTAAAAGGTAAGTTTAATATATTACATAACTCTTGTTTATTTACGTAATAAACTTCGCAATAGTTTATTTTGATAAACTTTTGGGCTTAAATTTTCCTTTGCCTCGTGTTTGTATACTTGATAGGTACCTATATGAATAGAATAATTGTAAACACCTTCTACGTTATTTGTCGTACGTGAAGAAACTTCGTACATTATAAACCCTTGACAAATCTGAACAAAGGGTATCGGTGGAACATGACCGATTAGTGGGTTTTTGCGAGTTTAGTCTTCGCACGATTGATGCATGTTGCCAGTATAAGTACTTACCTTTTATTATGCATAGAAATTAATAATTTATTTTATTTTTCATTTTTCTTGTTAGTTTTTGCATCATATAAATGTAAGATATCACTAAAAAAACTAATATTGTAAAAAAATATTTAAAATTGGTACACTACAGATGCGTCAAATATATAGAAGTTGAGAGAGAAGACCAGAAAACAGCTCCACCATTAGATGGGACTAATAATCTGCACAGGAGAGACATTTAAAATTGTCACACTACTCTTAAGGCCAGGTGCTAATAAAGCTACCAAAATAGACCTTTGTTTTAAGCAACTCTAAGTAATCAAATACTCTTTTTTTGTTATTTGGATATAAATGGATATTGTAGTTTAATAACCATATTTTTGTTTATTGTGGTTGAAAACATGATATGAACAACTTCGTTCGATAAAAAAAATGTTAGAAAACAGAGAATTATTAGATCGATTATCAGGTTTTATTCAAAAATAGTTAACGTTTGTTTCTAAAAATGAATCAAATGATAGGTTTTGACCTCTAGAAACTATATTTGTGGATAATAATGCTAAAATGTTTTGCATATCGATCAAATATAACAGTTAGCACTTAGCACGCTACGTCTTTGTGAGCGGAGGCTAAGGTAATGTGAATACCTACACACGGTACTGGAAGAGCGCCTTAATGAGGTCAATGAGATACTGCCATATGTGGCATAGCTGTGATAAAAATAGCCTAAATTTACTGGAGAAGTATTAAGAAGTAAAAGAAGCAGATTATCGCATTAAAACCACTCACTCAAGGCAGTTCCAACTTTACCACCTACATACAACATTCTACTAATTTTAACTTCACTGATGGAAATTCACTACATCTCTCTAATTACAGGTATCATTAAGCTAACAAACAAAGTTTAATGTTTATGTAAAGGTTAATCAAAGTAATTTGAGAAGTAGTTGCGACTAGCGGTTTCTCTCGCGTAAGTTCAGAATGGAGATCGAGATAAAAAGTATGTCCTTCTAAAAGTAGGTTCCATGTATTTCTATACCAAAAATTTTCAAAATTGGTTCAGCGGATATTGTATTATAAGGTATTATAACAGACAGACGGATATATAGTCTTTCGCATTTTCAAAAAGAAAAAAAAACAAGGGCAAAACTTTTAGTACAAAAATTGACAAAATGCACACTCAATTTATAACTATGTGAAATCAGTAGTCAGTGTTTGCCCTAAAGTGTGAAGTTCTTAGAACTCTCTAAGCAAGTACTTACTCATCAGCAAAGTTGTAACAGGAGCTTAGGAAAGCTTATCATGAGATTATTCTATTAAAGCAAAATTTCGCTGAGTAACGACGTTATAAAAATGAACTTTTATTGAAAATTGATCGGTTAATGGTTGTAAAGAGGTTTTGAAGAATCTGCTTGAATGAGTTTTCGAGTTATAAATGTTTATAATAAATAAAAATTATCGTAAAATGACGTCTACTCATAAAAGAACTTTAAGGCGAAAGCATAATATTAAAATCGGGTCACTAGTTTCAGATATACAGATATAGGGGTCCAATTTATAACACTCATTTTTTATTTCGAGGTTAATATAAAATATAAGGTTGACACTTTCACTAGGGAGGTTAAGTCTAACCAGAAAATAAAAACACCCTCATAAAATAATTTTGAATCCGGCTTTGGCTAAGAGCACGAAACTTTATCACCTTAATCCTTCATTAATCACATCTGAAATGGGACAGAAGAAACACACATAACTCTTGACTCGGAACTTGGCACTCGCGAGACGCGGTAAGCCCTCTAAGCCTCTTTCCCTCCTTTTTATTTGCCACCACATACTTAAAGGCAATAAGGGACACCGCAGACTAAAGATTTTACTTCAGAGAATACGACCGATTAGTTTTCAATACTATGCCTACTTAGGTGGTCTCTCCCTAATATTTTCTTATCCAATCCTGATAGAACATGAAGTTTTAGCCTTCTATTTGCCAATATTGGGTGCATCAGAAGCTTAATATTGATGCCAAATTAATTTAAATATTCTTATGTTTATTTTGACATTGACATAATTATGATACTTGTTTAGCGTTAAGAAGAAGAGGCTGGCTCCTAAGACACAGTTTTAGTCAATGTATTCATATACATGACCTTTATATACACATTACCCATGACCTTGACTTTTAAAGATTTTTTTTGACATGACCATCAAACGCAAAGTAGAAAATCAGTTACCAACACAGGTTTATTGCGACTTCTTCTCATTGGAGTGCGCGTTCCGAAGCTACACATTCTTACTTAGATTTAATAAGACGCTTTCTAGTACTTAGTACATTTTTAGATATAAAGAAACCCAGAATTTGATTCTGAGTTTGATTGTAATTCGACGACCTAGTTAGCACAATGATCACCGCGCCGGACTGCCAAACACAGGGTTGCGGGTTCGATTCCCGCCTCAGACATGTATTTATGCTTAGATATTTTTCTGTGGTCTGGTTGTTTCTATGTATTATAAGTATATATTTACAAAAAAAGTATATTAGTAGTATATACGTTGTCTAGCCACCCATAACACAAGTCTAGTTACTTAGCTTGGGGCTAAATGGCGATGTTTGGAATGTCCTGCAATATTTATTTATTTAATCTTAGATTTATTAAAAAAATGTATTATTTTCAAACTATCGCCCGATAGAAAATGTCTAGTCAGCAAGGGTTCTAAGAAGGTACAGTTTTATGCGACGTTACTCTTACCTTGTGAGCGCTGATGCCTCTCTGCTTAGGGGGATTTGATAGTCCTATATTTATTGTGAACAATATTTTTATACAAACAGACGTGTTTATACGAAATATTGTGTTTTTTATACTACCGAATATGTAAGCTTCTCGAAAGCATTAACCTACTTACTAAAATAATTGTAAAATATGAGTAAAAGATAAATGTATAGTATATAGCTTAGATTTAGTAGATTGATAGAATTATAATTATTTTCCACTTCCGCCGTTTCGGAAACCAATATCTGTATCTTTTGAGAAAGGAATACTTAATGCGATATTTTATATCATCTTGTTTTAGAAATCTTATATTTCATGAATCTGAAGTTTAATCAACATAGGTACCTAAATTGCCTACTATTCTAAAAATATATCCGAACTATCTCTTCATATCTGAAAGGGTTGACTTTATTTCCAAATAAAGTATCGTTTCGTATCCAAAGGTGAATATCCTTTCAGGTTAAGTTAACGTCGGGGCACAGGCATGGCTCCCCAAGATACAATACGCAAACATGTCCGGTCCGCTTGTAGAAACAAACACTTATCTCGCTTCGACAATATTTACCGACAGATGTCTGCTTGGAAATATTGCAAGTAAACCCTTGTCTATTTACGTTGATCATTTAATAATTTTGTGCAGTGCATTGGATAAAATATAGTAATAGATAGCATTAAATGGAAATGAAAAAGGACTTCGAACAAAAACATTTAGATAGACCACATAATTATGTAAACGTTTGTGTGTTGCAGCTGGACAAAAACACTTAGTTATTTTTACCAAATTAATATGCGTCTTTAAAAACGTTATGAGTCAAGTTTTCCTGAACATATAACATCCTCACCGCTCAATAAAATTTAATATCCAAAAAATCACTTAAGAACGGGGCATAATCCGCGAGGGCAGTAAAACTGGATCGAACCAGTTAAGGTATATTTGATTACGGTCCCGTGATCGCGCACTGAGGCATCCCATCGGGTGCCCATATCGACATTTTTATTTGCCTCCATCTATTAAATCGTTTTTCAACTGCCTTTTGAGAAACACTTCATATAATACGATTTTAAAAGTTTATTTGTTTTTCGTTTAAGGTGGCGCACGTTTTGGTATTTACTATTTAATTCAATCACATTAGCAACGCATCTTCAGCCATTACAAAATTAAATAATGCCATTTTACTTCAAATTGAATGGCACTTTGAAATAGAGACGAGGTTTTTATTGGAATCGTTTTGTTTACTTTCTTAATGAAATAGTACCTAACAATTTTATTTGCTTAGTGGATAGTGGATACTCTAAATTCAAAGTTTATTTCAAGTGAATTTCAAGTTTTAATAACGTTTGCGTAGGTAGGTACCTATTTACTTTGTATTTCTAATTAAATAAACAAATATCGCAAGAAATAAAATACAGCGCTAAACTAAGCAACTAAGCTTGTGATAAGGTAGTCAGACACCGATTATAGTACTTGTATACATGTTTTTGTAAATATTTACCTATTATACATACAGAAACATCTACAGCACAACCAATATTTGTTTACACAAAACAAATATCAGCACACAATAAATGTTTCTTCGTGGGCGGGAATCGAACCTGCAACCTTCTGCATCCCAAAAGGAATTTCTCCCACCACTTCACAGATATCGTTAACTTATTATGCAAGGCGCTTAATAGACACCCTTATTATCCTGATTACACTTGTAGATATGTTACCAAGAAGACATCGTAGTCATAAAGTTAACGCAAACGGAAGTCTAATTAACAACGCTTTAATCTTCAACACAATTGAGTTAATTAAGCAATTTTAATAACAAATTGTAAATAATATCCGGTATTTAAAAGTCTAATTCGGACGATCCTTACACCACTTCAGAATTGCTTGGAAATTCAAAGCTACCCTCATTCACCGCTCAAGTATTTACGAGTCGGGTGTTACAGGATAATAGGCATCGTAAAATAAAATAAATAATTAGGGAGCCGGCACATTCATGAATAATTTTATTGTTACAATGCAGACGACGATGTAACTCAGACTTAGGACTCTGAAGTTAATTACATCGCGAGTTATGACACTCGTTTTATTTTACAGTATCGCTGTAAAGGATTGGACATTAAAGATTGACCATTTCGAAAAGGAAGATAAATTTCAGCGTCTCTCAGAATCTTCAAGAAATATTCATGAATGTTGAGTTTCAGTTTAATTTCCGTTATTTCGGAATTTGGTTAAAAGTGTTTTGTTAAATAGAATAAGTTAAAAACAAACTAATAATTGAGATACCCTCTTAACGTTAGAATATATATACATTTTTAATTAAGAAACAGCATTCATCGTACCTATGTCGGGTAAGTATTATAATAATAATTTTAACAAAGCTGTTACCTAAACCTATCATATCATCAACATAAACCACGACGTGAAACTCCTATTAGTCTACTACCTAACCCTGCGTTGTGCGGCATACATTGCGGTTGCACCCTCGTTACCCGTCTTGTTTCATACTAGTTAACCACCAGTGTAAGGTGAATCTTCTAAAGACGCTGACGAGGTGTGTGGCATCGATTTGAAGCTGACTAGAACCCCTTTGTGTGTCTACGCTAATAGAATTGTGCGTAGTTGCCTTCGATATATGACAAAGTAAACGATCCTACTGCTTACTTTAACTACTAATAACATCATTATGTTTTTAGAGTGTGAATTTCATTATTTTACAGGATTTGAATATACCTAATTATGTTAGAAAAATATGGAGCCTCAGTTAAGAAAATGGAAGATAAGATACATTAATTTAAACAAAATTTGCCAAGATCAGATTAAACGGGGCTAAATTAATAACCCGAGTACTGTCCACATAATTTCACGAGTTAATTTCCTTTGATCTCTGTTAAATAAATAAATTGATTTAATTTAATTGATAAAGCTGTCTTATTTTACATAAAAGGAGCATAAAATGTAGAAAATAGATTGCGAAAATACGATCCACAGTATTTGAGCACGCGTTGATTGCTATTTCTTACGACGAGTGACGCAATGACCAACTAAGCTATACAA
Source organism: Idaea straminata (assembly GCA_951213275.1). Taxonomy (NCBI): domain Eukaryota; kingdom Metazoa; phylum Arthropoda; class Insecta; order Lepidoptera; family Geometridae; genus Idaea; species Idaea straminata. Next base: position 407,787 of record OX577852.1, read on the forward strand.
CTTCCTGTGTAGTTTCAAAACAAATGAAAAAGTTTGGATGTTTGGTTTTGAAAGTCGATGTTTTTTATCAAATACCTCGTTGTTTGGAGATAAAAGTTATAGTAGAGAGTATTATCTAAGATAACCTTAGTATGTTGTCAACAGCGATGATTAGTAAAATAGGTCTGATCTACATAATACCTCATCGCTGGGAGTACAGCAAGCGTACAGTGCTCATCCAAAACATTCATGAATAAGTTAATTGGTTCGCTGCAACAGTTGGCGTTAGGGCCGGGGCAGAAGAACGACAGATAAGTTAAGGTAAACGCTGACATATGCCAGATGCTGGCGCTGCTACGCAACGCTAATTGCTTTTATCAGAGGTTCAGCTCAATTACAATTTGTCTGACCAATAGTTTGACCATATCAAAGTGTTTCCAATGTTAAGTGAATAATGGAGATGACGCTCCATATACTGACTATCAAGCTAGAAATAATTAGCTTATATTCTTTGCTGCAATAGGCTCCTTAGTCACAATATTCCTCTGAGATTTAACTCTATCACTATCTACGTTATACGCTACCGTTTACGCTAGGCTACGTTACGCGTTACGCTGCGCTAGTTCGCTTGCAATTCAGAAATTAAACGCGTCTCTTTGATGCGGTACCTTAGGGATTATTTTATAAATAAATTTCCCCTAGGTGGGTTATAATGAATTTTAGTATGAATGGACAGTTGAATTAAACTCAGTTACTGTTTACATGGAAGTTTTTTTATGTTGAATTAATTATTGCACAAACACACATCATTCGGTAAGTTCCTTAAATTATACCATGGCTTTTTTATTTTTTTATTATTTAATTTAAAGAGTTTTGTCGCTGGGCGACCACATCACTCTATTAGCTACAAAATAAATCAATCACATCTTAACACCTAACGCCACTGCGATAATTATATAATAACGAGTATCCTTAGACAAGTCAGGGACTTTAGTTAGATAGTTTCATGACAAGAGGAGACTCATGTGATAAGAAAAGTGATGAAGTTAACGACCTAAGAAAAGATTAATGGTCCATTGATCTTTTGAAACAGAATAATACAAAAGAGATGGATGTTAATGATGAGGTGATGAAGGAGAAGAAGAATGCTGCGCCGCCGACCCCTGGTTAATCTAGCAGGGCAGGAAGAAAAAGGAGGAAGTGGATAGAACGGTAACAGGGACGTACAACCACTTATATGTATAAGTACATTATTAAACCGAAAATGAACTACTAATAACGCCTTTGTGCATATGCCCTAAACCGTGTTAGGCATCTATTTACACTGGTTCCGTAGATATGACGTAGTTAATGAATAACCGCGCCTCGGAAACGGGCTGAAATTACTGCATTAATTCCCTCAGAGATATTTATTATCGCCTACTAATTAGGAAAGGAGCTCGAGAAATATTTCAAACGGTTCTCTTACTGATATTACTTAACATTTTAGTTAAGATTTTGATGTATTTATAGTTGGTAGGTATATAATTTGATTTTTTTCTTATTAGTAGGTACCGAGTAGGTACCTACCTGTAAATTTAAATTCTAAGTCTTGACTGACTAATATAACAACACATATCACAAACTAATAGAAGAGTAGGGCTTTTTGACATACTTATAGCTGTTGCAACGTAGGTATGTATCCACTAAGAAAGAACCTTGGAAAATTCTAACCATACTCGGCCAAAGTCACGGGTTAAATACTTTGAATTTAAATTTAAAACTAAATGGACACTGATTTTTATTTAATTTGAGAGCAAGAATTTAAATACCATCAACGTCAACTGAAAGCCTAATTTCAGAATAAATTTTCTTTATTACTTACGTAAACAATAATATTTTTTCGATATTTTTCTTCAAACAAACATTTCTGGAACTTACAATAAGTAGTCGGAGAAAGCTTTTCTATTGAACTTTTGCGGAAAATGTCAATTTACTTAGAATAATACCCCTGTATGTAGAGATAACGTCTGTATTATGTATTGTTTCCAATTGTAACAGGAAAACTGTAATATTTTATATATTATTTATTTAGATTTAATTACATTCTCCTTTCACTCCTACCCCACAAACCCTAGCTTTTCAGGTTTCTGGTAGGTATGAAGTTGGCCACTTCGCTAACAGACTGTAGACTAAGTAAAAGGGTCGGCCTACAGCTCGCTGATTGTCGCATTTCATAGTAAACAAAACAACGAAATAATTGTTTGAGTGTTTGAAATTAACTATAAAAGTCTGTAAGGCTCTGTCACAAAATATCATATTTCATATTCAGCTTTCCATATAAGTATATCTTTAGTAAAACAATAATAATTGTATCGTCATAAAAACAAAACAAGGATTCAAAAAACTAAACACCGGCACCGTCAAGAAAGCAGCCGAACATCAGAATGTATGTCATCTCCAACAGTTTCAACAACAATATTAGATTACCCATTGACACAAATAAATGAACCAAAAAGCAACCACAAAATTAAATTTTGACATCCGTAATTCAATTCATCCCATTTGAAAACTGTAAACCAGTGAATTAGACAGTAAATATTTAATTTAATCCTGCTTAGGCTCACGTCCCGGACTAGAGTTGATTTCCCCGGAGGCGCACCTACCAACCAGGTAGAGGTATATCAACCTACTTTGTGAACCGACTGGAAAGTAATATGACGGTGATTGATTTCAAATGAAGATTACGGAGTTTTGACAACAAATAAGTGAACTTTATTGAAGTATTTATAAAGTTTTATAATTTTGAAATGCTTTTTTATCAATTTTGGGCATAAAGGCCAATCTTTGCATCAGTTTTATGCATTGCTTGCGGCACCGATTCGCTTCGAGGAAATACCAGCTTGCTTCGTCATTCCTTATTCGTACTGCAAGGGAATGGATTTAGTTGCCTGCGTCTGTCTTTTCTGGCGTGTATATTGTACAATTTGGGTGTCACCAAGTCACTAGTGAACAGCCTCCTTAGACGAGATTACTTACCAGTAGCGTTATCGCCAATCGACTGATTATTTTATATGAAATTGACATATAAAGTATTTTATGAAATTGGGATAAGAAAAAACTTGTAATTTTTTTTTCTATAACACAAGACCTTGAAAAAAATAGAAAAAAGGTCTGTCGATTGGCGAAATCGATAATAGAAAGTAATCTTGTCTAATAGGCGGGTATCTTGAAAGCGTGCTACATCTTAGACCGCATTATCACTTATCATCAGGCAGGTGTGATAGTGATCAAACGCTGACCTATCATTTATATTAAATTTAATTAATCTATCCTTATATGACAACAAATTCAATGTAAAATTTATGTTTTTAAAATTAAATTATGAGTGTTTCTTACCTAGGTGACATAGTATTGTATTGTATAAGATTTTTTTCCCTATCAATCTTTTATTTTATATTTTTTTTGTTTTGCTTAAAGCTAGTGATAATCTTAGATGAATACTTGGTATGGAGTTTTCTTCTTTAACACGGTAATGTTATTGTATAGCCATAACTTTAATTTCTAAAATCAAAATATTCTCTCCTATGATATCCGTGCTAACATAAAATTAACCAGTAACGTAATCACGAAAGTGCATGGGTCGAATCCGTGGTTTCACTAGCTGCCGGAAAATTGCATAGATCAGCCGAATATCATCAAATAACGAACAAAGAGCTACGAGGTAGCAAAGTGCAGCTAAGCGGGAACATAATGGAGGATAACACTACGCTAATTCTGTTAGTACCTGATAATTTGAGAAACAATTTAATTAGACGAAGGTCTGGTTTAATACTGATTGATTGAAACTAGCTTAGAGTGTAATTAGTAATCCCATTAATCTCGACTAATAATACTTACAACTGTTTTAAATTTTCTTATTTCATACGATGAACGCAAATGAAATTATGGTCTAAGTAATTAACAAATTATCGTTTGAAAAACCAGTCGTTTTGCATCTCTTCTGCTAGAAAAGGTTGAAATTACTACTTTGGACAAGTTGGTAACATTTTTGTCGGTGGTACTACTGGAAAAAAAACTGGTAGTAACCGAAATATATGACCGAGTCATGGCGAGACTTTGATAACAAAAATAAATCAAACATACATCTAAGTATGTACATAATCAAACCTAAAAGTTAACCGTAGCCAAAACACACACGTAAAACAAAGACCAAAGACCAAAGTAAATATCTAATTTTCCAGCTCCCCCTAAAACCGAATTAGCCAAACATATTACGATTCTTAACTTTAAAACTTATGAATAATTAAAGTTCATTCACAATACCAACAGAAGTTTTACTGAACTTAATTCAGCTGCGAGAAAATTAGTTGAAAACGTTTCCTGGAGCTGAAACGCGAGGCATTCTCACGAAATTATATTATAATGTCTAGGGAAGGTTGCATGGACTCGGGGGGACTCGAATGTTTTATAATAATTGGATAAAATCATCCAGGAAGAATTCACGTTGAATACTAAATAGTATCTTTAGAAAGTATTTTATAAAGTTTATTTAACGTATTCGTTTATAGTTTCACCTGTATTCGTGAGATGATATTATTTTATTATTAATATTAATATTTTGTTACTTTGATATTGGTTTATAACAATCAATTTGGCGATCTTGGTTTTCATGTACAAAAACATTGGTTTTTAAGTACATAAAATACCTAGTAAAAATACGCAATGTCAAAATCAAAATTTACAATAAATAAATAAATATATATTTTTTATAATTATTAAAACAGCTGGAATTATTAAAACCGCTGGACTCTGATCGCACCTGGATGTGAAGTAGGTCTTTATGTTGAGATGTATAATTAGTTACCTTATAAGTTCCAAGATGTTCGACAACACAGGGCAGGCTGGCATCGCGGCCGAGCGCCACCGTCACGTTCGGTATCGGTTCAGCAAAACGAGGCTCCTCTGTTAACACTGAAACAATAACAACATAATATAGGATCAACTATAAGCTATGATGGTACTTGGATCAAAAACCAGCGAAGTTATCGCGTAAGAGACACACAAAAAACCGGCCAAGTACGAATCAGAATATGTTGTATGGGAGCTCCACTCTTTTTGCTTTGTTTTTAATATTTGTTGTTAAAGCTTCAACAGATATATCACATCTGTGAAGATTTCGACTGTCTAGCTATCAATGTTCATGAGATACAACCTGGTAACAGACAGACAGACAGTCAAATCTTAGTAAAAGGATTCCGTTTTTACCCTTTGAGCCCGGAACCCTGACAATGGAGATTAAAAACGGGACATATGTTTTTTTTGGTCTATAAAATAAAAATAAAAACATAATAAATTAATATACCTTTTTGAATAGTAAGTAGTGAAAATAACCATGTTAATTTAAAATACTTGGTTAAAACATTATAAATATAATGTACTTCACGTTAGAATTAGGTAGATCATAATGATAATAAACTTTTTGACTCAATTATCATAATTCCAGACAAGATACGTATCTAAACAAAATTACTACTATCTAGATAAAATACAGTGAAGGTGTAATAATTAATGACAACAAACAAAAATTTGAAGAAAAAAAATATTTAAACATACTAGTTTCAACGGACGGACAAGAAAGTGAACTTATAACGGTTCCTTTTACATTTTACAATCCTAAAACTTACGTAAACTATGTTTCATCATCCGAAAAGTACCATATTATCATAAAATAATAGGTCATATAGTAGGTACATAATTTACAAAGAAATTAATCTTCAACCGAAAGTAATTTCAACGAAATGAATATAAAATACAAGTTACGCTGATTCAAATGAGATATTATTCCTATTGACAGAATAGAATCTCATGTCGTGATATTCTAAAGAAATGTAACATTTTCTCTGAAACGAAATAATCCTATCTTTGCCTGGAGGGAATGAGCTAAAGGTTGCCTCCAACGTTCACATTTTACATTACTTAATTTAAAGATACGCCCTAAATTTTTTCATTTAAATTGTAGACACATTTGTATGTACAATACTTTGAATAAAGTTATGTCTTCATTAAGCTGTGTAATATTTTGCACGGAGCTTGAAAACAATGAAAACTAGGTAAAAATATAGGCACATAAATTCCATCTTCAAATCGAAGAGATGAGCGCAAAATACGCTGTGAAATAAATCTTAACATCAGATCTTCCGAGGGAGCTATGTAAGTAAAGGAACATAATATCTAACAACTAAAAATTAATATAATAAATTGCTAAAGAGCGCCTCCGCCAGGTCGTATCAAACTGGGTAGACCAAAGAAGTGCTGGCTTGACGTCGTAAAGGGTGATATGCGAGCAAATGGCCTTACAAACCAGAATGCCGAAGATCGTGCGAAGTGGAGGCGTAAAAGTAGGAAATCGGACCTCGGGCTACCGAGAGGGATGCAACCGGTAACATCGCTCGGATGATGATGATGAATAAATTGCTAAAGAATAGAACTCTCTGTTTAACGAAAATGATAATCTTAGAAGATATATTCAAGTCTAGAGTGAACAAGTAAAGAAATGAAGTCAAATGTAAGTTCTTTCAACTTAAAATAAATTTATCTACCTACTCTATCACATCTGGAATTTAAAACACTTTTGTTGATATCCGCAAAATTTTCACAAATACTTTAACAAATTGCAATGACAAATCCAAGAGTTACGATCAAACTTCTAACGGGAAACGAGAAAAGGGCCTGGAAAAAGTTTGGCGCTTGTTAGACCTGTCGCTTTAACATTTTTGGCATTTTAGGAATCTTTCGTCCGGATTCTTTGAAACTTAGCAATTGTTGTCTTGCTATGAAAAAATATATTTGGGTAGGTACTTTGATAGACAAGATAATTTTATTGTATACCTAGGTGCTTTTGTCTTTTATGATATTAGCAGAGACTGAAAATCTAAACCAAAATAGGAGCGGAGAGGCATCTGAGTATATTCGTTTCAGTTTCATTCTTTCAAAACACTTACGTTAACGTTTACCGGTTATGAGAAGACTCACTTCAATAAAACTCTAAATACCGGTATTGCACAGAATAGGTTCTATTTCATGTAGCGTGGATTGTGCGCTTAGAGCGCGTGTCTGGGTTCTTCGGTTTTTAAACGCTATTCATATTCGCGAGCTATATAAACCGGTTAAACCGGTAAAATGTTAACCAGCACCTACACAGTACCAGTACCTGGATGCCTGGTACCAGTACCGTTTCGGTCACAATGGACTACACCCGATTACACAAAAGCGCCACAAACTAAACGATATAATAATATATTCGTAAAAAGTAGGTACAGCGAGAAATACTACTGGTCTATTATTATTATTGTTAAAAAAATAGTACATGAAAAACTGTTGTTTTAAACTAGGTATACAATTTGAAGGTAAAATTTTACTGAAATTTTGGTATAATTTTAATAATAATTAATTATAATTAAATTTTATTTCAGAAATAATTCCATAAGTAGATACAAATTAAATTAAAACAAATATATCAAATCAAAAACATTTTAATAATAAATTAATAAAATAAAATAAGTATTCAAATTTATAAAAGTCATATATATATAATTAATGTCATATTTTATCGCCCATCGCAATCCTCATCCAGCGGTATTGTATGGGGCAGTCCTGACGCGCGACAATCATCGGCAGGATGCCATTGCGACTACCTCGTGCCCGCTGCTGTAGGGAAACCACTTTCTTGCGAATAATCGCATGAAAGTCGTCCGTACGTGCTTCAGCGAACATCTGAGATGCACTATAAAAGCGAGGCAGTCGCATCAGCATCCTGAAAATGTCATTGTATTGGATACGCAGATCACTGGCAGCCCGGCGAGTATGTTTTATCCAGAGGCTGCTCGAGTACAAAGATTGACAGTAAGCTCTGAAAAGAGTGACCTTTACTTCTCTCGAGCAGCGTGCAAACCTGCGTGCAATCATATTTTATTATTATTTTTCTATTTTTAAGACTAATTTTTTTCGTTTTATAGGCTATCGAAAATTCAAATTTGATTAAAAATAGATTTTTTGATAGGCTCCGAAACGATAAGGAATTTTAATTTAAAATATACCAAAATTTCCGAGAAAAATTGTGCGAAAACAACATTTTTTCGGGCAATAATTAAAAATTTTAGATATAGGCCACGGCTGCCTTCGTCTTGGGTGAAGAGTAGAGAATTCTACCTCTAGGCCTATTATGTATATGTAAGACTCGGCGCAGCTACGCGCACAAGATCCGTCCCGATAACTTTACTGACGATTATGAACTCGAGGCGAGTATCTGAACTTCATCCATTTCCCGAGGTGGTAACTGTTGAAGTTCTCATTAATTTGCATACGGTATTCGAATGTTATCGCCTCCACTTGTGACTCAAACTTCGCCGATATACAATATTTTGTCGGTAGGTACCTCCGTAATGGCAGTTCGCAACTTCGCGGTTGATTAAAAATATTAATCAGGACTACAGAGCGCTGGAGTGTTTGTGATGGGGTGTCTAAAGTTCTTTTTTTAAAGATTAATTATCTTTTTACCAGATTGACTTTTGTCCTTGTCATTTTGATGCCAGTCAACTGCGCCTGTTTTGTCTGTCGTTGAATCGCCGAAATGGTAACCCTATCTTATATTTATGTGCTCTAGTCAGTCGCAGATATATTTTCTGTCATTTTTACATCTATATGAAAGCTGAAGCCCGAATTGGATGAACAGCGCTTACAGTGCTGACTAGCGTGAACGCTTTATTTACTTATCGCTGCGCGCACCCGCGTGGCGATTATCCATTTCCGCGCCTAATTATCTGCGATTGACTAGAGCAAATAAGATATTGTTATAAATTTGACCGTAAGTAGACAAATACCTACCACACTAAAGAGATTTTGCTTGCGTAATAGCACCCCAGAGTGTTCCACTTTATTGCCACAGTGTGGGACCAGTGTGGGATTTACACCTATTACGATGACGCATAACCTATACAATTATATTAATATGAACATGTTGACAACACACAAATTTCAAACATTTCGCCGCACCGTCAAATAATTAAATTAGTCAATCTAACTACTTATGAGACACGAGATTTAATTACCTAACTTCAGGCTTCTCGAAAACATTGTCTTCATTAAGATCTGGTGCCCTTTGAGTCTCGTTTTATTTGAAAACTTTGGTTTAATTTCGGAAACTTAGCCGCCCTATTAACATTCGTGGATGGTTTTCGCGTTAAAATCTGACGTGGCGATGCCAATGATGGTCATATAGTTTTATCGATGGTTTCACATCAAGTAAATAGACTTGAAAATTGGATTTCGGAGAGTTTGTTCAGGTGATTTTAGTGCTACTATTTTGTTGAATAAGTTTCTCATTCTAAATATATTACGCTCAATATTATACATACTCTATTTGATGTATTTTTTCAATCTTACAAGTACGTGCGCCACAGACTCTAAAATTATATTAAATTATCGAAACTTTTTGATCAGCTCATAAGTTACAGACCGTTAAATTTAAAGGCACCCAAAAATAAAATTAAGTGGATATTTGCTTTCAAAACGTATGTATTCTTCGTTCTTGTAAAAAGTCCCAACTTTCTTAAATTGAAATAAAATAAAATAAATTAACTAGCCTGGAAACCTATTTAAAAGTAAAATTTTGGCTATAACACGAAACCTGATGTCTAGTCGAAAATTGAATTAACATTTCTAATCTCCATGTTTTGAGAATTAACTCCCAGATCGTCTTTTTCAAGTAAAATAAAGTTGGTTGCAAGAACTAATTCAATAAGTCCATTGAAAACTTTGCTTGTTTCAAAGGTTAATGTTGAAGATTTACTTCAGACTGTTTGAGTCAAGTAAACCGGAGATACCTAACATTTATAGCTGAAAATCTTAATACGAGTGAGTGTTTTAACAGAAGTTTAGTTAACCTAGTTTTATGATCCATTCTAAATCTGACGTAGCTGACGTAGATGTAGCTAATCTGTTCCTTGAGGACCTTCTAACAAAGAGATAAGTTAAGATTACTTAAATTATCTTTCCCTAAATCCGTTACAAATGTTGATGCCCTTTATTCATATCGTTACAACCCATAATTTGGCTATCCCTTCTTGGTTGATCAATATTATAGACACTCTAAAATCTCTTTGTAAAGCTCACCTTGACAAATAATAGTAATAATCTGTAAGAAGCTTATGGCGAAGCTTCTGCAAGGCCCACGCCTCGTCATGGTGGCATCAGGAGCGTCACCAGTCAGTCTGATCCAGTCTGCGTAGATGCCGGGGATGTTTCATGTCGTCGTGGCGACATCTAGAACAAAAGGAAACATTGCTTTTTTGAGTTATTCAAAACAACATAGTTACAGTGTGTATGATTTTGATATAACACACTACGGTGGGTTTCGATCCAAAGGGATTCAGATCTAGCGTGCCCATGATTGCTGTTTCGTACTAGTGAACTTCGAAACAAAGTGCTTCGATTTAAAATGGCAAACCACTGCAGCATTAAATTCGAGTCTGGCAACATTTTTGATATTTTACTATAAATCGTATGATAAATTACATAAAACAAATGAATCAAAGTTCAATAAAACTATTAGTAAAACCTTAGATATTCTATCTATCATTTTATACAAAGCCTTCATGTTTATGTAAATATTTTGTGATAGTAAAACTGAAATGTATCTATAATTTTAGCATATTGCATGATTGTCGTCTGCAAAATATTGTGAATATAACATGCTGGAATTAAATATTTTGTTATTTTTTATTTATAAATGCTGTCTAATAATTGATAAAAAGGCAAAGGTAATAATATAATGCAAGTAAATGTGTGACAGTTCCTTTTTTTAAGTAACATGAGATCAAAATGAATCCTTCTCGATGATTTTGAACATCAAGTGTATGCAGTTTTGTATTGACAGTTCTAAATTGGTCGAATTAAATATGCAATGGCCATGTATGTCGGCCGCATCGAGTCTATTTTGGTTTTCATGTGGTTGGTAATTAATAAATTCTAAACAATGCAAAGATAACTTGTCACGCGGTGTCGATTCGAACACGAGTGGTCAGATTTAGATCACAGGTGGTAACTATTGTGTTTATATTGAATGAGGTGAATTACTCTTCGGTCAATAAATTTTTCTTTTTTCATTTTCTTGCTGAGTTATAAGAAAATCTTTAGCAAGGGTGCTGCTGGAACAACAGCGCTTAAGAGCTGTATTAAGCAGTCACAGCTAGTGCTGAGGCACATTATCTTAGCGGAAGATGGCTTCTTAGACTATCGAAGTAACACAAAGCTTAGTTGCTTAGCTTGGGTAACCTCAAGCTGATTCTGATACATATTAGTATCCATTGTCCTGCAATATTTATTTATATTTTCGCATCCATCTCGTAATAGTATGCGGGCTATTATTTTCCGCAACCACACCTCTTTTATTTTGCTCCTTTTCGAAAAGGAGTGTGTCGTTTTAAAATTCATTTGATAATTCGTTTGTCGATGTTGTTCTTTCGCAATTGAGATATGGACCATTTTTTAGTCCGGTTATTAAACTAATGCTAATTTTTTGTAGCATTTACTTCCTTTGAGTAGCATTAGTTCGATTAGTTGCACCACTTCACACCAAAGAAAGATAGATAGACACAAACAAAGAAGATAGTACACGACAACCACTTATCGTCTTGGAGTTTAAGTTTTGACTTTATTATTCTTTCAAAGATTTATAAAAGTCTTAGTTTTAATTCGTTTTACGTAGTTTTAAGTAAGTTTATTTTCTTTTCGCTAATTCACGTAATAGAGAAAAGTAGATACTACTTTGTTCAGAAAGTGTTATGAACGTCTAGGGAGTGCAGTGCTGTCTGAGTTCAAAATGGATGGATAAACTACTATTAAAGTTATTTGATATAATGCGGTCATACAATAAATGGATTAAATTTCAAAGCGAATTGACTTTCAATTTGAATTTTTCGTGATTTTTAAAGATAAAACGATTCATGGAATCTATTTATAGTGTTCAAAATAAGCGAACCACTAGATAAATAGAGATTTATTCAGACAAATAAGACACACGACTAACAAACACAAAATAGACAAACTAGTTAAATTTTACATACAGTATGCGTCATAAGTCCATTATCAGTTTGCTACCATAATACCATCAACAAGTGTTGAACTTACGACCTTCTTCTGATAGACGTTACACGCAAACATAAATAGGTACTTGTATTCAAAGTACTCATTATGTGCTTGTTATGTGTGCTTATTATTTTGAACATGTTAGCTTTGTATTTAGTCGATCGAGTGGTATAAGCCGCCACCCGCTACAACAACCGACGTGGGATCGTACAGGTTACTTTGTTATAATGGTCAAATAGTGCTGCACAGGATTATTAACGTTACGGTGCCGGTGGACTTTTAAACATTGATTGTACCTACATAAGAAAACAAAATAAAGACAAGTAAAAAGTCACTTAAATAAATAAAACGAACTGTTCAATGAGCTTATTGAGGTGTGGCTTTATCAAAAAAACTTTAGCTTACGGATATTCTGTCGTAGCGCTGGTCTTCCGGCGAAACTTGGTTGGTTGGTTGGTGGCAACGGAGCACCCGAGTTGTTACCGAGGTTTAGGTATTACGAACAGGTATATAGGTACTTGTCAACGAAATCCCAACAGACCAAAATCCAATATAAGATCGTATAGTCTCTGTAACCGTAAACGCATACAATAAATACCGAAAGCACCATTATCACATAATAAAAATGTTACTGCCAATATTTTAACAATTTTTTAACTTCCGTTCACATCGTCAAAGGAAAAAGGACCGTTGTCGTGTCGTAATAGAATTGTAAATTGAAAAGCAATAGCTTTGCCTGAGGCTGCGTCGTGTAATTCATCTTTTCGTCGGTACGCTTGCCCTGCGCCTCCCGCCTGACGACGCGCGCCCGCCGCCGCCGCCGCCGGGGGCGGATGCCTTTTTCGAAGTCAGCTTAAGTAGGTTTCTGAGGTCGCGTTGGTAAAAGTCACTGAAAAGTCTACAGTCCTAATGCGTTTTTCGACTTTGTTTAGCGTTTCAGAATTACTGTTTTAGAACTCTTTCACACACAGGACCGGTATTAATGGATCCATTTTTACTGGAAGGTAATGTTAACACCATATTTTTAACACCGTTTAAAAAGGATCCTTCGCTTAAAATAATGTATATTTACCGGACCAGGAATACTGTCACGTATGTGAGCACGCTCATACTGCTCTATACGCCTACACCGAAAAAATAACGTAATACGAGAAAACGAACCTGTAATAAAACGGAATGATGTGTGAACGAGCCTTTAGCCTTCAATTCAGTAAAAGCAACTTTTAGGAACCTATATTTTTTTTTTGAAAGTCAAATCCCTGATTAGATAAACACTGTATATACCTATATTGGTATAGTGACTTTATGTGATTTTTTGTAGTTATATGTTGTTAATTTCTGGGTACGTAATGACACCTAATAACAATTATTTTTAATCTATAATGCTCTCAAATATGCTATGTGAAACTGATATTATAATAGATATTGATTTAATGGTTTGTTAATTTGTATTCAAAAGGCTTTACACGATGCAAGTACGGTCAACTTACCAACGGCACATAATTAAATAATTTTAATTAAGTGTTTAAATAAATTGCTGTAGTTCAAGATATTCACGGGCAAAGGCACACTTATGCCTGGAAACATTATCAAACCAATATGGGCTACAACTTGATACAAATATTTATGTACCTATTACTATCTGTATGCACACGTCACTCGAAGCCATTTAATCATAAGCAATTAATTTCATGTTAAATCACTTACCTATTCATGGTGCTTAAAATAGGTACTAAAATCTTATTTCAGACCAAACAAGAATAAAAGTCTTCTTAAAATAATCATTATGTTCCGTTAGCGGCAGAATACATTGAAATAAAAAAACAAGCCGAGCTTATTATGAGGTTGTGAAGAAAACTAATTGAAACGTGATAGCGTTCCGCTTGAATTCATCTAAAAATATTATATTCTTTCATTTCCGATCAAGTTGTTTGGAGTAGGAATCGTTTCAGTAGGTACCTATAATAAAGGATTAATGGTAGAAGATGAGGCAAAAATATCCAAAGTCACGATCCTTATTACGCGGGAAAGGCTTACACTTTTCAATTTAATCCCAAATTATCGCCTTTGAAAATTTTCACACTCATTTCCAAAGTGAAATTTGATTATTCTTTCTCTTCTCAATATTTTCGACGTAGGTATTAAGTAATAATAGGAAGGTAATGGCAAAAAAGTATTGATTCAAAATATAATATTCGAGAGCATTGTTATATAAATTATGTCTAAGTAGGTACCTGCTGTTGCTTATCAATAATTGTTTTTATAAACAAGCCGCTCATATTCCGCCGATCTACCTTGAACTTGTTTATAACAAAAGGGCGCGGCGATAAAACATATAACGCACGAGTAGGCCCGCGTCCGCGTGTGTGTTGTATATGTCCCATACATCACACTGAACTGTCTGTTACCCCAAACAAAGAAGAGAAGAAGAACAAAAAACTTAATGAAAATAAAATAGCAATTCCGCGCCGCGCTTAACTGTTTCCGACGCAGTTCTCAGCAACTTTTTCCATTTCGTGAAAACGTACCTCCCCCGAAATTGGTCCAAGACGTCACATTAACCACGCCACGTAATCCACATTATTTTCAAACCGACGTTTAAAGTTTCATTCCGAGTGTCAGCGACAGTCGCACGCCCCCCTTCATGCCTCATGCCCGTCCGTAACGCTGGGGGTTCGACTCGAGTGAGACATAAAATGAAATATGACCATCCCTTCGCACGGTGGCCCGTTTTTATTACCCTTATGTGTAAAGCTTGTAAAAAAATTACTCAGTTTTTTTTATTTGAAAAGACGAGGTGACGATAATATTTTATTCTTCTTCGCATATTCGCGATGTCTTTATAATATCTGCGTGAGTAATTGTCGGCAGTAATGGGGATTTACATTCTGTTTTGGACGTTTTAATAAACGTTATTTTCGCGTCCACATTTATTTTTGTGTCTGGATATTTTAACAACGTACTCAAATAGATAGAACGTTCTGGTTTCGTATTAAATTGGATCGGAACAAGTGTCGCAAATTTAATAAAGTTTATGTTACTAATTGGATAATTCTCTTTTTATTGTCATTTGATAAGCAACCGTCGAATAATATTTTGCAAATGTTATTAAAATATGACTGTGGCTTCATATTATTATATGTGCTGATATAATTAGTAGAGTGACACTATTAGAAGTGTAATACAAATATTAATTTGTTGTGGTATTTGTAAAGTAAACCAAGAATACCAATAAAAATGATAGATTTCAATAATTCAATACAAAATGCTCAATTTATGAATTAAGTTAAATGAGCTGCAAAAGACTTATTTTTAGTCCATCACAGTTGTCTCACGCAGTCCATCCATCTTTTCTTAGGTCTTCCTCTCCATCCGTCTACATTCATACTCATCACTCTTCTAGTTACATGCGTCTCCTCTCTTCTCATCACATGTCCATACCAACTCAAACGGTTCCCTTTTACTTTTTCAGTAACCGGGGTGCTACTTTCAGGCTACCTCTAATATACTCATTCCTTATTTTATCCATCCTCGTTACTCCACACATCCATCTCAACATTCTCATCTCCGCTGCATGCAATCATCCCTCACCCTTCTTCTTCACGGCCCAGCATTCCGATCCATACATGATAATAGTAAACCATATTAGTTTAAAATCTTAGATGTGTAAGTTTATTAATCGGAAAGTGGACATGTAAGTCCACTTTCCGATTAAAAAAACTGAAACACTTTGCGACTGCGAAGTAATTCATAGTTCGCTTCTCAACGTAGGACTTTAAAGCCGATTTACCATATACCATACAACTGTCAGTCGTTTGAAAGATAAACGTCAAAAATCTACATAAAATACACAATAACAGTGACATTTCAGAAGAGGAGATTTTGATCAAAAACAAGTGTCAATCAAAACGAATCCATTTCGATCAAAACGGATGATCCTCTGATTTGATTGAATTGTTTTTTTTTTCAAATGATAGGTAACCGTATGAGGATGCAGTCTAATATTCAATCGTAAGTTCAAGACCTCCAAATTGTGCACGTCGGAAAGACAGATGCAGGGGACTAGTTCCATTCCCTTAAAGTACGAATAAGGAATGACGAAACAAAATGCTCAGTGCAGGTGTCTGGGATTACCACTATGAATTGTTGTCGCCTGGTTGTATGACGGTAGAAACACAAAGTTAGTGACAACAACATTTAACACAGTTGCAAATAATATTAGCAATCAATCGAGTTATACATTAGTCGGGTCTAGTCCACGCGATATTATTCAATCGACAGATATATGAAGCGGTTGGAACATGAATGAATCAATTGATAATTATTAAGGTCTATACATACGGGAATAACTTGTCACAAGACTTCTGTGAAGGTTAGTTAGTAGGACGACGCTTCATTTGACAAAAGTAAGTGATTTAAAGATCTAATCTCAATTCGAGAAAAAATGCATTTTCTTTTGTACTTATTTTTTAAATAAAAAGAATCCAAGGATTCGTGTATATTTGCAAAATAGAAGTGATCTTCAAAACTCAAGGTTTAAAATACTATCTCTCTACACTAATAATATTATTAAGAGGATATATTTTTGTTGATTTTATGTTTGTAACAAATAGGCTCCGAAACTACTGCACCGATTTTGATGAAACAAGTTACATCCTAGTATTATACCAAGGTATGAAGATACATTAATACATTGGAAGTAACATAGGCTACTTTTTATCCCGACATTTCCACGGGGTCGGAAGTTACGCGAGTGAAATAAATATTATTATCAAGTATATTGTCTGAGGTTAGCATTTAAATCCAAAAAAGAAATAGAAAAGTTACTAACAATAGTTAGAACTCAGGCTCAGGCAACAGTAGTGGGCCTCCACTTTTGTTGCCGACTTTACCTACGGGAATAAACAACCGGTTAATATAGGAACTTATTATAGAAAGGTGCGCTCTGTATTTTATTCAAATTAACTAAAGACAAACAAAGAGATAGTTAAGCAAACTATAAATCAGAATCAACTTCACGTTTATTCGAAGCTATTTAATAATAAACTTTGTTGTAAAGCGGTTAAGTCGAAAATCGCGCGATGGTATTTAAATTGAAAGAACTTCTCGTAGCTCTTGGTGTAATTTCCTTACAGAAATGTGCAAGTGATGAGATGTAGCGAATTCATTTGCATCTTAAAATATAGCGCTATTCAAACTTAAGACAATAAGGTTTACGGTATTATTTACATTGTTGATATATTAAGAGTCATGAATGTCATAAAATAGTTTGGTCTTCATCTATTTTAGGCAAAACGGCTTTAAACTTTTTCTTAAATAATTGTTCATTATTTAATTATGGGTAATTAGTTCAATTAACATTAAATCGCACAAAAAAACTTAAATTGGATCAAATAATAATGACTTTCCTTAATTTCCTAATTGTTGATAATTTCTTTAATATGACCGTGGGCAAGCTGTTAGAAAACCATTTGGTTCATAAATCATAAAGACAACAGATTCTGTATGAACTTAACCTCTTTTTCTTTTGACGTGATAACGTCCTATAAATTGGTGGCCTGCTCTCACAAAAAAGTGTAATGTCATGCGTTATTGACAAGTAACCATAGCAACGTATTGAAATGTGCAAAATAATAATGTCAACGATACAAAAGAGTTCTTAAGACGTTATCATGTAAAATTATCGTCCGTAAACTGACTTTTTTTTAAATGTTATCAAAGATCTCAAATTAAAATTGTTCTGTAACCATCACCGCTTTAAAGCAACTATTTGAAATTTGAGCAAGTTGTTAGCGTGACGGTGAATAAAAGTTTGTCAATGAGTTTGACGATGATTCGCAGAATACGCTTCAACCTTGTTATAAGGTAAAGAATCTTTGATGTACGGAATCTCTAGATTATTTTTTTTATTTCTACTAATATTAGGTTTGTCATCTTTTCATGCAA
Organism: Idaea straminata; assembly: GCA_951213275.1. Taxonomy (NCBI): domain Eukaryota; kingdom Metazoa; phylum Arthropoda; class Insecta; order Lepidoptera; family Geometridae; genus Idaea; species Idaea straminata. The sequence continues at coordinate 425,838 of OX577852.1, forward strand.
AATCTTCTGTACAGATTACAATTGTTCTTGGTATGTACAGTACTCGACGCTTAGAATAACACATAGGGTTTCAAACTGATGTAGCTACGGGATCAGGTCTTTGCAGGACTAGGCAAACTAGACATATATCATTTAAAATAGGAAAGAATTGCAGATTTTGATAAAGGTTTTACTTCAAAGTTGCCTAGACGAGATCGCTTTTATCGTCATATTGTTTGGTATATTTTTTTTGTAGGAATTTATGAGCTACTTTGAGCGTGTGTTTTGTAATCGAAATGCATTCGAAATGATATTGAATTGGCCTTCCACGTCAAAAAGTCGATATCATAAGAAAAGCGACAAATAAACGAAGTATTAAAATATACCTAAAATTAGATTTTTAAGATTTCAAACATCACTTATCCTCGCTATCGGTTGTAACTTATTCCACAACCTAGTATTCGCACACTCCGCGGAGTTCGGTTGCAAACTTTCTCCCCTCAGCTACTTTTTCATAACAATAACTAATTTCGTTGGTTAATTAAGCAACTGAGGAATGTTGGATAAATTTTAACGTTCCGATACAGGTTTTTGGATTACACGAGCATAAAGTTCTGTTAGAAGTTCTTGAGTTTTGAGGTTTCTCAGCGAATTAACGTGAAATATTATGCTTATTTTGCTTGCCTTGTTGTGTTGTTTCGTTAGATGTTAAATACTTGAAACTTTGTTCAAATTCAGGTTATTCCAGTATTTGTTCGTTTACTTAGCTTCTTTGATAGGTACTACTTCTCATTACTTTTTATTAATATTTATCGAAACTTATTTGAATGTTTGTTATAAAGATAACGTATACTTTGTTATTGCGTTTAGATTAGAGTTCTACATAATTTGTTATCAGTCAATAGTTCAAAATTGATTTGGAAGGCTAAACCAATTGTAAAGAGACAATTATTTAATTATTTTTAACCATGTGAGATATGATCTCGAACGCATCTTCGATTTCATCTGTCAATGTCTAATGTGTCACCCTCTCCCTCTCCCCGGTCCGTCCAACCACTACATGTGCCTAGCATTAATAAACCACAATTAATAAATTTGCGAGTTTAATTTGAGATATAACAAACCAGAACAATCATGTGTAGGCATTATAAAATCTATACTAATATTATAAAGCCGAAGACTTTGTTTCGTTTGTTTGAACGCGCTTATCTCAGGAACTACTGGTTCGAATTGAAATTTTGTCGAGGCAGGCTATAGGCTATTTTATATTTCGATATTCCCACGGGATCGGGAGGTACTCGCGTGCAACCGTTGATTATTTACTTGGGTTATTTTTGTAATTAGTTATAAAAATCGGTTAAAAAAATAACAATTAATAATACTGTATCCTCAGCTGGTTGATGGTTATCAAACAGGAAAAAAAAACATTTTTCGAAGCTCAGAAAGTTCAGTTATAAAGGATTTTTTCTGTTTGTTTCATCTGCCGTGGATCTTTTGAGCTGTAATTTATAACAATTTGACTAGGTTTTTATTTATCCTTAGAACTGGAACAGTATGTGAAGAGCTTAAAACTTTGCATTCGATAAAAACGTAACCCGTTATACGCACCCGAAATCTCATCCATTATCCATAACTCCCGTAAATTATCCTACTATAAAATTTCATTTCGTCCAATATTGAAACAGTGGGGTTAAACGATTTCAATAAAATAAAACTAGGGTAGGGTCAACCCTGTCCGGTCCCCGTTTTCTCCGCCCAGAGGTTCCGATGTGTCCCCAGTGGGTCTCTTGGGAGGCGTTTGGGACCCATTGTGTTCCACCGCCATGAATCGCTTGTAAACGCCGATCGGGATTTGATTTAAAACTTTTTTTTCGGTGATTTTGAGTGCGATTGTTTTTTTTGTACTTAGTACTGAAAAATATTTTTGAAAGCAGTGTATTGAATTTATGCTAGAGGGGGACAGAAGCAAGTATGTATTTGTTCTATCCCTATGTATAAAAATTCTCATGTCGCGGTGTTAGTTGCCAAACTTCACCAAAATAGCTGAAAGAAATGAAATTTTAGATAATGAAATTTTTTGCGTATATATTTGTTAGGTCTGAGAATGGTACACTATTCTATTATTTTTATTTTCCTATATTTTTTCTTTAATTAGTTTCTTTTGTATATGACAAAACAACGTTTGCCGGGACAGCTAGTTATACTATAATATTGCAATATCATAACAAACAAGACCTAACCTAACCTACCTGTGATTTCAATTCCGGGTCAAGTTTGTAACAAATCACAACTTTTTTAATAACACCAATTTTTATTTGCTTTTTCTGTAATATAATTTTGTTGGTCACATATTTCGTTGTTAAATATAAATTCACGACATTTTATTTGATTTTAAATATTTCAATGTGATTACATCTAGGAAATAAATCTTATACCTATTACTTACAAGTGAATGGTTAAAATCAATTAAGAGTTTATATAAGTTTATAACGTCTGCTTATTCTGTGTTCGTTTTTAAACCAATAGACAAATTACTTGTATAAAACAAATTACGAGTTTTGTTGTACCTTGTGTAATTATTTTATGATATATTTTATTCATTACATAATATATTTTAGGCATAAATATATTAAATAAATAATGAGGTCAAACCATAAAATAATAAAGGGTTATATTTAATCAGTAAACAGGTAGGTAAATAGTATATTTACTATAAGTAAATATCATATAATGTGCGACCTAACATAGCAACCTCCATTTACCCAAAAGGTAAGGTTCAAATACGGAATAAGAAAAAACTAAGCATTTGGATTTTCAGAGAAAAATCTTGAAAGGTAATTCTATGAATTCCGCTTTAAAAGTTAATTTAACATTTTTGTTTGATATTACAAGAATTGTCCAACAGTTTTTACATGTATTTCAGTTAAAAGCATTTCTAGATTTGAAAGAAATTCTAAAGAATTTACAATCCATTTTGATTGTAAATTCTTTAGAGAAATAAAGATTCTATAACTATAATTCCGTCATGTCTCGAAAGTAGGTGCTGCACAGCGACAAAAAAAAACACATCTATCTTACAAATTCTCTGATCAGAAAATATCGATATTTGTAGGCTATTTGTTAACAATGCCACTTAAAAATCCGAACTGAAAACATCCCCCTTATTTAAGTTGGAAAAAAAACTATTGCCCAATTGTTAAACGTAAGACTATTGTATCGACATGCCATTTAAAAGGGTTGAAACTAAAATAAAAGGCTAAGAACATCAAACTAAATCGTAACATTTTTAAACACTGTCCTACAATTCAGCAGTTATTTTAAAACTTCGCTGAGTGGAAAAAACATTTGATTCTTAGTTTAAAGTGAGGACTAATTTTTCCAAGTTTCTCTTGTTGGAAAACTGTCTCTCACAATCGGTTGAAGTGGAAAGTGTATTTTTAATTAAATTTTCTTATAAGAAGCTTTTTGCAGAGAGTTGAACCGACTGCTTGCTATAATTTGATGAGATTATAAAATAAAATGGAACGAAATTTTTCAATGATATTGGTTTTAGGAACTTGTTAATGTATTTAAGTCTATTTTTTTAGAGCAATCTTCTATAATATAAAACTGAATCGCAAAATGTGTTGGTAAGCGCATAACTCAACAACGCTTGGACCAATTTGGCCAATTCTTTTTTTGTTGTCTTTGATATTGTCAAGAGAAGGTTTTTATTAAAGAAAATATTAAGAAAGTTGCGCAGAAAATGATTACGCAGGTGAAACCGCGGGGCGCAGCTAGTCTATACATATAAAATCCTTTGTCCTGAATCACTGACTGACTGACTGATGGATCAACGCACAGCTTAAACCGCTGATCGTAAAGACCTGAAATTTGGAGTGTGTGTTTTTTGCTTGACGTAAGCACCGGACAAGACAGGATTTTTCGAAATTCCACCACTAAGGGGATGAAAAAGAGGGGCAAAGTTTGTATGGGACAACGTAATTCCTTGGTCCAATCTACTTCAAATTTTGCATAAACATTCTTTAACAGAATTGATGGAACACGTGTTTCGTATTTTATTGAAATTAATTCCCTAACGGGGTTAAAAAGGGGTAGAAAGTTATTTTAGGGGGATTTGCTTCGAATCGAACTCCTTAGTGCTTTTGATTTATATTAAGTAAGTAACTCAAACCAATTTTAAGTCAACAAAAAAAATCCTGTTAGAACAATTTTCGACTCCTGCGCGGACGAAGTCGCGGGCAAAAGCTAGTCTCAGAATAAAGATTTAAAATCAGTCGATTAGCTAGCCAACATTTGAGAAGCAAAAAACAAATGGAACAATCATAATATACACATAACAAAAGTTCTTCAGCATCAATAGAAATTCTTATTTATATTTTTTTGTAGCTTGAATGATATAAAGTTATTAAAAAAATGCAGTCCGATTAAGAATAACATTGTATGGAGCTGCTTTAGATACTTTTAAGTAATGCCAATATTAAGTTTAACTTCGACCTATTTTGTATTTCATAAATGTTTTAATATTTAATTTTCTTTATCAGTGTGTAGCAGTTTTGTCAGTTCCCAAAAAAATTATACATAATATTTTTTTAGAGTCTTTCACATTTCTATAAATTCATCTGCTTTCATTACATATCCCCTAATTACGACCAATAAAGGAAAGGTACAATCCTTAGAAATGTTAATAATAATGCCCGAAAAAAATGTACAAAAAATCGGCCCTACAAAAACTCTTCAAGGAAAAAATGTTTAATATTCGAGTCTCTAGCCCCGAGCTTTCTCTACTAATTAATTATCCTAAGCTAGTATAATATTGTTTATTTTCAGATTAACTTGAGGTTCATTAAATATTTGATGAGATTAAAGTTGATTTGGTTTAAGTATGCTAGTGTAGGTAGGTATGTTCAATATGAAAGTGGTTTCAGCCTTTGTGAATTATTAAATTTCCACCCTGCCCTCCACCTCTCTTTTAAGTTCTTGACCATTCAAAGTTTACCTGGAAGAGATTGCTTTGAAGAAACGTGGCCGCCCTTTGTTTTTAATATAGGAATTTTTATTTCAGCTATGGTGTGTAAAATAAAGAGTTCATCTATGAATAATAAATACAGTTTTACAGAATTTAATTTAAAAAAATGGCTTACTTCATTTTTTTTCTCGGGGTTTCACTTTCCGTTTTCTTTTTGATTTTGTCTTTTTGAGTTTGGAGATGCATTTTTTTCAAGATATTATTCAAGATTGGACTAAGTATATCGATTCCTAACCATTTCATACATTTGTAATTAAAATAGGTGTATACCTAATATTACAAAATAGCTTTGTTCCGTTGTCAAAGTCACAAACATAATTATGCTGCATAGAAACCGGGTTATGCTGCGTTTGACAGCATAAACCCCATAGCTTTTTGTATGGAGGACACATATACTGTACACAAATCTGTCGGCCGACAGCTCGTCGATCGAAGAACCTGGACCAGTTCCAAAAGTATATTTAATAGCTTTACCCTCGCTTGCCTCTGCGTAGGAGTTGAATTTGCCAAATTTCTATCGGTGTGTCAAATTTTAGCCAGACTATTAGTTTGAACTGTGCGTATATATATCACTTAGTCAGTCAGTCGGGACTATGTATTTTATATTAGAATTTGTACATATATTATAGGACCTCGAATTTATTTCAGGTCCTTTTATCATAGCCTATTTTCATCACTTATCATCATCAACGCGAGCGACGTAAAGGAAATCACAATTTTTGTGAAACAAGGCATTTTGGGAAAGGATACATTCGGGTAAGGCACGTTTCGGAACCGATGGACATTTTGAATTTGACCGCAACTGCCAACTATCGACCGATTACATGTCTGTATTCTGTGTTTACCTAAGATTTATAATAATTTACTTACGTAAGGTTCTATTTCCGTTGAAATGTAGGTTGTGGGATTAAGCGTTGGTATGCAAGCGTAGTTACGTTTAAAAATAGGATTTACTTGTACGCTAGTTTTTTATTTGATTTTTTATTTACGTTGGTAGAGTGCTTGTGAGGTTTATTAAAATTTCTATAATGTTTTTAAAAGAATTTAAATGCAGTTTCCTTAGAAGAGAAGAATAATATAATATTATTATTGCTCTACTCTGTACCTACGATTAGATTAAATACTGAAAACCCTGTGTAAAACGGATAGAAATAATATTACATTTTATATATTGTGGGAAAGATTGTACTAATAATAAATTAAAAGTACAAGAAATGTTTATAGAGAATGTTCAAAAGGGTAGCTACGTTGTAGCCAGCCAAGATGACGATGCATATTCGTTATCACAATAATCTAAAACTGAATAAACTTTTTTTAATCAGCTTGTTTCCGAAATAAATAAACCTCAAAAACTACCAAAAATTGTTCGAATTTCCAAAGGTACGTAAGCAAGCGCACACAATAAGCACAGAATTAGTAACATTAATTGACATTTTTTTAAATTCTTTTATTTTTATTCTTATTATTATTGTAAATTGAATTTTCTATTTGTGGGTCCATAGTTACCTGAATAAAGAATTTATTTTATTTTATTATTATATCCTATATCACGGGACTATGAAGTCCCGGACCTTTGGAAGGCATGCATTATTATTATTATTTGTTATTTGTCCTATATCACGGGACTGTGGAGTCCCGGACCTTTGGAAGGCATGCGTGGGGCCGAAGCCAACACGTAGAGGCCCTTTACAATAACAAGTTTAATGGCAAAGTATGATGTGGACATCAAACCGGCGATTATCCCTGCCTGGACCATAAAATGCAACCAAAGACAATCTCCGGTTTGAATAGAACTATTGATAAACTACAAACTTATAATATGATGACCTGAATAAATATGGCCCTACCAACTTGTGCCTGCTGGTGGGGAGGAACTGATTTTTTTTCCATCTGTCTCTACTGGAAGAGATCAAGTTGTTTTTATGTGGTTTGGTTGACAAGTACACTTCAGTTCATAAGTAGTTAAGAATAAAAACTTTAACCTAAGACGATACATGAGTATGTTGGGATGTGTGGCTTCGGACCGCGCCCTCTAATGAGAAGAAGCCACAAGAAACTCACGGGGTTCTTTTTCCTGTGGCAAATTCCACAAAGGTTAGGATAATATGCCTTGAATATAGTAATTAAATACACTTCAAACGGTAATTGTTACCCACTATGTTAGCCACTAACAATATTTCAAACAAAATAATAGTCGAAATTAAAATTACATTTCTCTACTGAGAAAGTTATTGGTATCGTTTGTATCAATTAGTAGAAATTATTGTAACATCTGCTTTGATGTTCTGTTTTGGCTCGTTGGGTACCTAGTTATTCATTTGTAGGTATTTATTTGGATACGAATCTAGCAGATCGGTAATCTGTCCCATCGTGTGTCTAAATAAATAATATATAATCATAAAATTTATTTTAATGATGACCCTTATGGCGCGATAGTGGAAGTTACGATGTTACGTGGTTACGGTGGTACATCGTATTAAAAAAACACACGAGTTATTCCTACAAGATATGTTATTTGGAAGTGGAAAATTTATTAATACATAATTAACTAAGTGTTTGTTTACTTAAACTTTGTGATTGATTTATGTAACAACGGTCTCAATTCCGATCGTTGAATACGTCTTTGTGTACAAATAATTGTTTAAAAGTAAGCAAAAATTTGTTATCTGGGCGTAACTCTATGTATAATAAATATATTTGTTTTCATCAAAAAGTTTATTAGTTTATTAGCAGCGCTCCGCGGTGTAACTCCGGATTCCGTGAGAATATCGAAATATAATATAGCCTATAGCCTTCCTTAGCAAAAGGAGTATCCAACACAAAAATATTTTTTCAATTCGAACTAGTCGTTCCGAGATTAACGCGTTCAAACAAACAAACAAACTCTTCAGCTTTATAATATTAGTATAGATTCTATCCGTTGTCTGGCCACCACAACACAAGCCTAAAAGTTATATGGCGCTATGTAAAAAAATGACATGCAATTTCTTTTGTTTATTTATTTTATTATTTGTTGTGATTAAAGTCGAATTTTATATTTTCACTAGCTGTTGCCCGCGACTTCGTTTGCGATGTGGTTTTGGGTTATATAGAATACCTATCCATTTTTCGGCATAGATACAATTTATCATTCGGTGTAAGTTATAAAACAAAATAGGTAGTTACATTGTTTTTAAACTATATTTTTAATTGATTTGGCGAAGGCACTTTACTTACTCATACTCCGAAAGTATGATTAAAGATGCCTGAAGAGCGTGTAGAAAGAAAAACTTTTAGCCCTAGGGAAAATCGCTTTCACTGACAGCTGTCATGTCAAATTATGGCTTTGCACGGCTCATCCATACTGCCAGAGTACTGACAGAGAGTACATAATAGGTTTTTTCTTAGTAATCGAATTCAGGTAGATATATTTAGTTCAAGATATCTTATTTAATAAAATAAATGTAAAGGTGAAAATGGTCAAAGCGACGTATGACCATGCTGCGCCTCTGCCGGCGCCCTGTCAAGATGTTGCAGATGTGGCTTTATGCGACCGTGCGGTCAGTGAGTAAAAAAATACTGGCAGGAAATGCTTGCATTTTGAATGATTTTAATTAGTATTATCTTTTGTTATTTTATTATGTTTTTGTGTTAAGTTTAATCTGGTTTTTCATTTATGATTGTGTATTTTGTGTAAATAACATTTTCTAGACAAACCGTGTTTCAAAAACTGTAATTTAAATCTACGGACTTCGCGTCATTACTCAGTGTTGGATAAACTAATTAATAAAAATCACTTCGGTAAGTACCGACGTATTTGAGTATTGAAAACATATTGAAAACAAACAGCAAAAACAAAAAAATCTACATAATCTATAACCTCTTTGGTCCCAACCTTGTAAGAGGATCAGGTAGTATGGAGTCTCTCATTCACTCTCGTTATTAGGAAGAATTTTATGTTTATTCGTAATGAAAAGCACAGTGTTTACCTCGGGTTTGTTTTGTTTACCCAAGGTGTGAAAGTCACTCATTTAGTCCCTCGAACTATTAGCGCCCTCGCTACGCTCGGGCGCCAAACTCCGTCTCGGGACTCAATGAGTGACTTTCACACCTTGGGTAACAATGTACTATTTTTGTTAATTTTTCACAAATAAAACATAATACACAACAATATGATAAGCTAAAACTAAGTCCAATTTCTATTCGCACAAATTTTTCAAAATACTTTGTCTTCCTAGTTATCTTTCGATTTTTGTAAATTAAAGAAAAAATAATTATCAACTACCTTTGTGTCTCGATTCATATTCTTCAATTAATCATATAAGAGGTTATTATAGTATTTATTACACCAACATCATGCAAATAATAATCCATTTTGGTGCAAATAATAATATACATTGTTTTTATTATCAAATAATAATATTAATGATTAAAAAGAAAGGCCATTGGACAGAACAAATACTAATACTTAAAATAACGCGATGCACATTGAGATCCTTACATATTGATAGCAGGCATTACGTTGAACAAAAAATGCTTTCACACCAAACATCTAAAGCATCTCGGAAACGGGGTATTTGAAGGAACGTGATGTCCTATGATTTCACAAAAGTGCACGGTGCTCTTTGAGACTCATACCTATCGATAGAAGGCATCGAAAAAAAAAAACAAATAATAAAAACACCAACCCTCTAAAGCGTTTTCGATACAGGGTTTTTGAAGAAACGTGATGTTCCTTGATTTTCTAAGAGTGGCGCGGTGACTTTATGCCAAAAAGAATTGTGTAAAATTATGTTATGCCTAGTTTAGGTTTTTATGTCAAAACCGATTATTCCAAAACCTTTATGCCAAACTACAAAAGGACATTCAACTTCTAAAGCGAGACGTTTCGGAAATGGAATATTTAAAGAAAAATGATAACCTATAATTTTTCAAAAGTTTGCGGTTCACTTTGAGTCCCATACCTATCGAAAATGACAAATAATGCCATCAAACAAAACCTATAAAGCGTTGGGCATAATTTATTCATCGGGTCTAAAATCACAGCGCAAAAAACATAACATAACATATAACCACGCTACCATACTGAATGTCCGGACCCCTTTTCCAATTTTCTAAATTCTTGACCAAAATACCCAGTTTTTTTATTAGGTAGCTGGCAGGCCTACGTAATTTTGGGAAAAAAATGATTTTTACAAATAACTACCTGTATATTTTTTAACCGATATCAAAAAAGGAGGAGGTTCTCAATTCGTCACGTATATATTTATTTTTTTATGTATGCTCGCTGATTACTCGTAAACTCTTGGAGCGATTTGGAAAATAATTTTTTTGTTTTTACGATTTAAGGTTTCCGCTATTTAAACTCATAATTCAAACTATAGCAGGAGAAAAGCGCGATAGAAGTGTACCATCGGAGGTCTTCGGTAAAGGAGATCGTTAATATTATGTAGTAGTACCTCTTTGTACTAACCTCATTTTCAGTTTCACGTCTGTAGGTAGTATTAAATGCAAACTATTTGGTTTTATGACAGCTGTCATCTTGAGCGGAGGCATGTACTGCAGCCCTACCATGACTTTTTGAAGAACTCGAAAAAAAGAAACACTTTTTCGATCACTCTCTTGTCCGTTTGTCTGTCAGTGTGTCACTACCGATATTCTCAGAGACGGGTGGACCTAGTAAGTTGATTTTTAGGAAGTTTCATAGTAAATACTCAATACATTATGTTTAATCGAATACGTAAAAAACCCGTGGTAAGGGTACTGTTTCCTTCTGACGTTCGATTACGTTTTACCACGGAAAAATGTTTCGATTTCACATTTTTTAAATGTTTTTTATCAAATATCTTAATTATTGTATTAAACTCAAATTGAAACATACCCTAAATGTTAATCTGATATTTCCTGAACATATTTGTGTGAACCTTGTCGAAATCTGTTCTGTAGTTTATGAGATTACCTGGTTCAAACAAACAAACAGACAGACAAACAGACAAACAGACAAACAGACAAACAGACAAAAATTCTAAAAACCACCCTATCGTGTTCAGCTAACGATTTAAAGACGACCTGTGTATTTTTTTTCTGGATATCTTACAATTACAGATTTTTTGATGTCTACAGATTTATTATATGTATAGATAGAATATCAAACGGTAGAGTTTATTATCCCAGGCAGCACAGCGCCCTGAATAGCATGGATTGAATTGCCGTCGCTGATGTTTAAATCATCCTGATTAGATGTTAACCCATTATTAGTATTTAGAATTATTTACCATAGTTTTTGTTGTGTTTTTTTATAATATGCCGTTTTAAAAAACTTAAAGTAAGTAGTATAGAATTAAAAATGTCTAAATGTTCAAGGTTTTAAAATGTTTAGTTGCTACACAGATAACAAGTATATGTCGAAATATCCAGATGTAAAGACAACTAGGTAGTCAATGAGTAGTGTAAGTCTTGCTAAAAGTAATAAGTCAACTTCGTAGCAAGTGCTACGGAATGCTACGGCTCATCGTAGTCTTTGTACCAAAACTCGTAGCGTTTCGTAGCATTATAGACTTTAGGTGCCTATTTTTCAGACCTACCCTCGAATCCGCCAATCGAAGACATACAAGGCAAATGAGATTAACCCAAAACTCATTTGTTTTACACTAACCGAAATTGACTGGCCGTAGCAGGAATAATCCTGGTTCATTTAGCTAGAATCTATTTTCATTTTGTAAAATGAAAGGACCATGTCAATCTGGTTTGTAGGTATAAAAAAAAATTAAGCATTATCTTTTATCTCCTACATTGTTATTCCTTTAATTAAACCTTGAAAATTAAACCTTGAAAATCATTTAAATTCATCGGCGTTTTTTTTTTTCAACAAAAAGTACATTCGATAAATCTTCTTTTTTCATGCAAAATAAAAAAAGTAATCAATAATTTTAAATTCTAAATTCAGTGGATCGCTTTTTCTTGTCAAATTTGAAAATTTAAATAAATAAAAAACAACTGCGTGAGAACCCGACTTTTTGGTTTAGTTTGTTAATTTTTAATTAATTTCTAATGAAGTACTCTTATCGTATTGTTATCGTAATCTGAGCTCTTTATTTATCTTAATTTTACTTACGTATTTTTATTATGTAAAAGTATTTTGATTATAAATCAATAAATTATTAAATAAATTCTTTTAATTTATTAACTTCCAAACTCACCATTCCATATCAAAACCCAGACCAAAAAATTTGAACTCAATCACAAAACGAGACAAATCACTGATGAAATCCAAACGCTGAATTAAAAACTGAACGTTCACAGCACGATACTTGAAAACTTTTCGCGGGTCGAAAAAAAATGGCACAGAAACAACACGGACGTGCGCTATCACCGGGAGCCGGTGGGATACTGACGCGAGAGAGCTCCGCACCTTCGGAACCGGTCGTATTCTGTGTTACATAGTAAGATCGAAATTTGATCGTAGTTAGAATGAATGCGCGCTAAGACAGCCCGTTGGCTATTTAACGTGAAAAATACGCATGCGCGGCCGTTCAACCCCTGTGATGCAGTTGACGAGATGCGTCGCCGCCGCCGCCGCCGAGCCGTTCTGGTGGGAATCGGCGGGATGCATTTCATTTACAAAATATCTCAATGCTCAGGGAAATTTCAGTGTGTAATAATTTGTGTGCCGAACATTTTGCATCCGTTTAGGTAAAAATCTGTCTGAAATTTTATTAACATATTTGCACACGGCAAAGTTTAGGAATAAGATTAGGAATTATTTTGGGCGTCACCTTTTTTTAATAGCTTATATTCGATTTTAGATCTAATTAAAATTATTTATACAGTGCCAACAACTTTAAGCAATGTTATTCAAGGCGCTGTATAGTTGGGACATATATTAGATTGAATAATTACTATAGTTTAATAAGTTTTCTCCCGTTGAAATTTAAGGATAACATACCAAGTTTTATACCAACCCGTTTAGTAGTTTTCGCGTGAAGAGTCAACAATCATACATACTCACACACACACACACACACACTTTCACATTTATAATATTAATGGGATGACGTTTAAAACAAAACATCGTCGTTTGAAACCATCGAACAATTCAAAGCTAATAAATCATTCAATCATGAACATGAATAAATCCAATGAAATGTGATATTTCATACGTTATGTTCAACACAGTAGCTACAGTAACATCCTGTCACAGTTGCCATTATTATTGTATCTGTATTATATACAAATAGAATAATGATTGCAACTGTGGCGAAGTTTTTTCTCTTTTATATATTATACGTCACGAAATCTGTAAAACTACTGCGTGTCTGAAACTTCGCATTGAGGTTTCTTTTAGGTCGTAGACAGGAGTGTACTAAGAAAAGATTTTTGAAAATTTGACCTCTAGAGGGGTAAAAAGTGCTGATAAAATTTGTAGTTCGTAGTAACTAGTATTACGAATTCTATTTTTGTAGAAAATCATACCACTTTTAAATAGACATTAAAACGTTAAACCGCGGAGCGCAGCAAAATTCAAAGTCCTGATTGACTGACGGATATATTAACCAATGGACAGTGCGGAGTAAAGAAATTCCTAACGATAGCTATTATGACGAAAGCTAAAAAATATTTTCTGGAATATTCAATTCTGATGAAACCGCTGGTAAAAGCCTTACAAGCCTTATTGCATGACGAGATATTTTATCCGAAACTATAGATTGCTCCATTCATTTAAGACAATAAAGTAAAATTAAACAAAAAACATTACCATGTCACAATATTAATTGGGTCACTCACAGTAGCTTCCAGATCTGACCCGCTGTGCAGCTTTAATGAGACTTCTCTTTAACCGAAATGAAAAATTATAAATCAAAGAGGACAAAAATGTGTTTTTGGTTTGATCCCTATGTCTCAACGTTTGTCTATGTTTTTAAACCTGAAAACAGATTATCATGATATCAAATCTAAAATTTTCTCATTTATATTAAATGCACGTCTATATTATATTTTTTAAATAAAGCTCTTTAAACTTTACAGCTCCTTAGGTTAGTTTTGAAGGCCAGGACAAAGTCTTGAAAGCTAATAGCTACTTCTTCTTAGTCATCATTCTTCATCTTCATTGCTGAAGGTCGTGTCTAGGATGAATTATTGTCGATCACTCGGTGCACTATGCCCTTCCAAGTTTTCCTGTCCTCGGCAGTCTCAAAAGCTTCGGCAATTAGTGTGCCAGTGAGCTTCTTAACTAAATCAGACCAGCAGGTTGGTGAGCGACCGAGCGGTCTTTTCCCTTCGACCTGGCCAACTACCATGAGCTTCTCGAGGTAGGAGGAGGATTAGTTTAATAGTTACATTTTAAACAACTAATTCACCTTTCAAACAAAAACACTAAATAAATATCGGTTCATCCGTTCAGGAGCTACGATGCCACAGACAGACACACACACACACACGGCAAACTTATAACACCCCGTCGTTTTTGCGTCGGGGCTTAAAAAGGCTTGCATTTGACCTTATCTCACCTGATGGGAAGCAAAGATGAAGCCGAAGATGTATGCTCGCCTAGAATTCACTCTAGACTTGAAGACTCTAGACTTGAAGACTCCAAGGTTGTAGTTTTGGGGGAACAGCGACGCCCTCAAAAATGCCTTAAAACGACCAGCGACTTTTGGGAGATACAAAGATAGACTTGATCTCTTCTTGCAATCTGTTCTTGCAATCCGACCAACTTAATAGAACAATTAAAACTATTTTTGTTTGTTCAGGATACATTTTTTTTGCTGGTTTTGATCGGAATATTTTATAAAATTCTGCCCTTTTATTCTAAACAGCTATATGTTTCATTTTATATTCCACACTTTCGTACGTTTTTTTTTTCAAACAATTCCAAATATATTTGGCCTTAACACAATAAAACTCCAAATAATATAGCAAAAATCACATTATTTCATATAAACGATTCATAAGACAATATTCGTCTATTAATCTCGCAAAGGAAGAAGCCATTTAATGTAATGTAATCTAATATAGAGATCGTAGTTATAGACGGTTCTCAATCGCAACTGAAGTTATATAACTATTTCGCATTTTAAGATGATACTTAGAACGGTGTCTACGCTGGCTGTACTTTTCTGAATAAAACTGTATTTCCGTATTTACTTTCCAAATAATTCCTCTATGGCATTTTTAAGAGGGTCATTTTTGCTTTAGTAGGGCTGATCGATCGATCGGTCATTGAAAGAGGACTTTGTTTAGTATTGGACGTCCTAGGTTTCATCATTATCAAATCAGTATGTTAATGACGAAACCACTTTTTTTTAAGTTAACACTTTTATTTATCTAATTATGACTTATAAAACACGTAAAAATTACAAAAAAAAACAACCCTAGAAACTAAAATAACATCCTAAATCAAAAATATATTTAGTGCGTCCCCGCGAGACTCGTTCCTAGAAGACTGACAACATTTCCCCGTAGCACGGCCAAACTGTCTCTCTGAACGGAAGATCCGAGGTCCCTACTTCATTTTAATTGAGAATCTTCTATAACTAAGGCCATTGTAGTCTTGAGAGACCGATGAATAAATCTGGCAGTCGAAGCCGACGCAACTATCACAGTATTAACTGATTTGACGTTAATTGCTTGCGATGTAGACGGTTGGGTAGCTAAAATGTTGTTACCATCGTGTGATTGGCTGATCACGTTACGATTACGTGATTGATTTAATATAGACCAATCACTAGAGAGGATACGCTTCATTCCAGTTGAGTGTCGATTCAATTATTGTTGTTCTCCGTTAGATATCGGAATCTGATCAAAGATTGTTATGTTCGACACAAACTGGTGCGCTTAGTCTTCTAACTATTTGGAAGTTGTATTCAAAAAAATATTTATTGCATCGAATCATAGACATGATTTAAATGACCACTCGCATACGTCTCCATAACTAAAGTAGGATGTGTGGATTGGGATCAAGCCCTCCAATCAAAAGAACCCACAAGAGACTCATGGAAGTACATTTTTCCTGTACTTAATCATTTTCAACATTATTACATGCGCGTGACTAGCAAAAGCCAATGCAGAAGTGTCTTCGAGTAAAATAATAAATAAAATAAATAATAAAATAAAATAAAAAGCCTTTATTAATCGTTCCCTTTTACACTATTTACATTAAAATAACCAATAATACAATAACATATTTTTTTTTGTTTTTGGGAAATCTATGCTAAAAATTAATTTGACGGAGTCGAGTAAAAATAAACTGAAATATATAAAATAAAAACTTCTTCTTTCCATCCCTTATCCCTTAATTCGTCGTCACTTTATTCCGCCAGGACACTCTGTCCTGGCTTGTCTGCTCCGGAAGTTAGGCTCTCTCAAGGTCCCTCTTTATGTTTGACCACCAGGTCAGTGGTAGGTGGCCTCTTCCTCTCTAATTTATATTTTATTATTACTTTAATCGTTTCGTATAAGAAGAATAAATAAATATGCCATGGTCGCTGTCGTTTCGTCGTTTCGGTTAAAAAGTTATGGTATCGACAAAGCGTCATTTTAGAGGCAACTCTCCTTAAAGCAACATCGACATCTGCAAGTGACTTTCATTGGTAAATTACATTGATTCTCTTTATTAATGTACCGATTGAATTTAGTAACGGAATTAGTAAAAAGACGGCTTAATATTGCTGTATTAGTAAATTCCCACAACTATATTTTATTACCTTTTGAAGTTCGATTTTAGAGTAATGAGCTTTTACTAAGCCTCCACTGTCCGTCTGTCTGTCTGTCAGGTTATATATCATGATCCATGATAGCTAGACAGTTGCAGATAGATGGACCGATGGACACTAAAGTTTTGGTAATAGGGTCCCGTTTTTGCGCTTTGGGTACGGAATCCTAAAATGGGGAATTCCTGCGTAAATGCTGGAATTACGTCCGTAAATGGGGACAAACAGGAATTGAAATATCTACCTGTTCCCTTGCATAGAAAATAACCCAACACATAAACAAAATATTAAAAAGTCGACTTAATTTTTTATTCTTAACAAAAACTGTAGCACTAATATAGGAAAATTTCAACTCTAATTACTAAAACCTAATTTATAGCCCGCGTGCGCCGTAATTTATGTACAAAACTGTGGCTTATGTCCATAACCCTTTGTTTTCAGCTTAGATACTTCTAGTTCAGTTATTAGATAAAGTACATTTCATTTTACACTAGATACTTACCTTGGTTTAACCAGCAGCTTTAAAAACAAAAATAATCATCTCAATCGGTTGAGCGGTCTTCGAGTAATAAGTGAACATAAGGTACTTAAAAATATGTAACGACGAATTAAGAACGTCCTCCTTTTTTGACGTCGGTTATAAGTAGACAGTCCTAGATGATAAAATATACTCTCTCATAACAAATACGTTTCCAATGGAAACCATCTGATTCAGAACTGGACAAAAATAACGAATTATATTATTTATCCAGTAAAGGTAAACCAAACTAAGATAAGTAAGAACTTTGCGATCCTTTACTTTGCGGTAACCCTATTCAAAACAGACATAACTAAAATACACTCTATCTGTTATCCTGTAAGGTGTTTTCAGCAATGACACTTTTTGCTATGTTAAATTTTTTTGGATAATACTAAAAGTATTGAATTCGTATTTTATATCAAAGGATATAGAATAGAATTTGAAATGGCAAGTTGATAGCGTTACTTGATACGAGAGGGCTTTGGAGGATACGGTTTGAACAATTTCGTTTCTATAATTTGAGACCTTTCCAGGTGCTTTATTGTGCAATGTATTTGTGAATTCGGGCTAACACAAATCAGTCACAGAGATCGACCGAACTTTACAAATAATCAAAAATAGCTAAACTTTTTTAGTTTAAGTTTTGGTTTTGTACGATTTATGTATATAACCAACCAGTATTATGTCAAGTATTTAAACTGAGCATCAAGGTATTTTATTTTAATGCCCTCTTTTAGAAATTAGTGGTGGATTTTCAACGCGAGCGAGAAAATTACAGACAGCACTTAAAGTTAGTTTTTTACCCAAAGATTGTACAACAAAACTATCGGTATAGTATAAAAGTACAAGGGCAACCGCCATTTTTACCTAGTATTAAAATGCTCCTCTTTCAACGCATTAGATGTGGCTTTAGTTTATTGTAAAAGTGTATTCATAGAGGTGTAAAGGTACGATCTCACTGCACCTGAATAGCAGCTTATCATATGACTTGCAAATGTTCCTCAATGGCTTTCTATTGCTAAATATAAGCTATTGAGCTTTTTCCTTACATGAAACAAGATAAACATGTCTTTAGATATTCTAAAGAGTAACTAAGTCATTCTATTTGATCTGTGAAGTATTTTTGGAAAAAATGTCTGGGGTTCTAATACAAGTTTCATTTTGTGTAGGTATATTTATGATCATTAAAAATCATATGTTTAGTATTTGATCTTTTAGAGCATTGAAAGTAACAAATTTAATCAACACCGCCCTGTGCCTAATTTTAAAATTAACAAAAAAAGTTTACGTATTTTCAAAAACCACAAAACTCAAAATCAAATCCCAAAGTAATCAACTGTAGACACGGAAGAGTGTTGCAGAAGATTTTGTGAACCGAGTGCACTTTATAGTTAACACAAAGCGAAGGGCCGCATTCACTGTCAAGTGTTTCTAACAACCGTTTCATATCACGGGTGTGTTTGAAGTGTTACTTGATAACTTACATCAATGACAGCCAGTCAAAAAGTACTGATAAAATTAATAAATCAAAGTTATAATCAGATTTTGTTAAATTATTATTATTTATTTATTTCCAACTTATAACTATCATTACAGGTCCACACGACCCAATGCGATAGTGAAGCATACAAGTTGAACCTTATACATCATACCTTATTATCCTAATACCTAAATACGCAACTAGGCTTTTAAAATGATAAGAGAATAGATATTTTTTAATAATTCATTTTTCCATATAAAATATTATAATAATACAGTTGCTTGTAATAAATCTAAATAAATACTTAAGCAGTTGCTTGGGAACTGAGTGTAAGAGAGTTCTATTTTGTATCGGTTGATTTTGTTCTTCTCTATTTACACTAAAATATTATAATTTCACCAGTGGATCTTCACTACATAGTATAAAACAAAGTCGCTTTCTCTGTCCCTATGTCCCTATGTTCCTTTGTATGCTTAAATCTTTGAAACTACGCAACGGATTTTGATGCGGTTTTTTTTAATAGATAGAGTGATTCAAAAGGAAGGTTTATATGTATAATAACATCCATTAAATAGTGGAGAAGTACTGTTATTTTTGAGGTTTCTAATGTGATGTCGTAAATAATTACATTTTTTCCGCTTACATTGCAAACGCAGGCTGAACCCTACGAGTTTTATCAAAATAATGTACTAAGTATTGTACACATTGAAAAGGTCTACAGAAAAGTCCATGACAGTTTGTATATGGTGGTATATGTCTATCTCTTATGGATAACCCACAATAACTTTTTTTTGTCATTTACTTTTTACGACAAATAATGGCTTATTTTCGAAGCGATTTTAACCAATACAGCATTAATCCTTAACCAATTAAATACCTTGAATACATTGTTCATTTAATATAGATCTATATGGCCATTTACACCGTATGATTTAAGTGAATATTTTCGAAGATATTACAGATTTAAAAATTGCGGGACGTAGCGTTTGCGGCGGTACCGGCCGGCCGCCCGGTGCGGCAAAAAAATGTAAAAAGTAAATAAGTAAAATTGTAGTGTATGAATTTAGATATTCCAAAGATAGCAGGAAATCTTCATGGTATAGGGAAAGGGGGATTGTTTTACTCCAAATTTAACGCATGCGGGCCACGGGCAGTAATGAATAAATCAAAACTACTGAATCGATTTTAATCACATAGTCTATATATTTTATACCCATGCGAAGCCGGAGCGGGCCGCTATGTTTTTATATACAACGTTCACAGTTTTTCTGTAGTGTATTTAGTATCAGCATTGCACCCGTGCGAAGCCGGGGCGGGTCGCTAGTATTAACGTAAATGAGAGTTCTCATCTTCATCAGTAATTCAGTTTAACCTAATTGAACCTTCAACAAGACGGAATTATTAATTGTTTTTTTGGCGTTTCTCCTTCTTGTAATAAACTTGTTAAATAATTAATGTAATTTATTAAAGAACATCGATAGCCATACTTCTTCTTTTGCATGCCTTTGACTGAATTTATTTAGAGCGTAGTTTGTCTTCTACCATTTTCCTATATTAGTCGTCACTTACAAACGAGATGTATGTAAATAGAAATAAATATTTACAAACCCTTAGAAACAAAACTTAGGAATATAAAAGACAGTATGAAATCCTTAACTATTATTTTGTTCAATGTGAAAATAAAAGTGAAATGTGTTATAGAATCGTTTGTAAACGACATGCGAGTACGGGGACGAGACAACTCGTCCTATTCGAGTTGTCTCGTCCCCCGAGCGATAGCGATCTCGTACACCTCCCTGGGGACACGTCGCTTTGTGCCTTGCCTTCATGTGAAATGGCAGTTTCAGGTTTAAAGTTTATATGGTTAGAAGAGTTAGTGAATAAGTGGTTTGAATTGTATACTACTTAGGGGATAGAAATGTGTGTGTGTGTGTGTGTGTGATGGTTTTTAGAGGTTTTACTACGATAGGAATGAAATAGGTTGAGGTAAATATTGTAGGACATTTTTAAACAGCGCCATCTAGTCCCAAGCTAAATAACTAGGCTTGTTTTATGGTGCCCAGACAACGAATAGAATAGTGACTAGTATATAAAAATAAAGAAATATTGCAGGAAATTCTACACATCGCCATCTAGTCCGAAGATACAATGGATATACTACTTATATACTTTTCTTTTGTAAAGTTATATCTTTAAATGAGCAATTCTTGTATATATATATATATATAATTGGAATCTCGGAATCGGCTCCAACGATTCTCATGAACTTTGGTATATAGGGTACTATCTATCTATACATATAATAAATCTGTAGACATCAAAAAATCTGTAATTGTAAGATATCCAGAAAAAAAATACACAGGTCGCCTTAAAATCGTAAGCTGAACACGATAGGGTAGTTTTTAGAATTTTTGTCTGTTTGTCTGTCTGTTTGTTTGTTTGAACCAGGTAATCTCATAAACTACAGAACAAATTTTAACAAGGTCCACACGAATATGTTCAGAATATATCAGAATAACATTTAGGGTATGTTTTAATTTAACTTTAATACAATAATTAAGATATTTGATAAAAAACATTTAAAAATGTGAAATCGAAATATTTTTCCGTGGTAAAACGTAATCGAACGTCAGAAGGGAACAGTACCCTTACCACGGGTTTTTTACGTATTCGATTAAACATACTATATTGAGTATTTACTATGAAACTTCCTAAAAATCAACTTACTAGGTCCACCGGTCTCTGAGAATATCGGTAGTGACACACCGACAGACAAACGGACAAGAGAGTGATCGAAAAAGGGTTTATTTTTTTCGAGTTTTTCAAAAAGTCATGGTAGGGGTGCAATACATGCCTCCGCTCAAGATGACAGCTGTCATAAAACCAAATAGTTTGCATTTAATACTACCTACGTGAAACTGAAAATGAGGTTAGTACAAAGAGGTACTACTACATAATATTACCGATCTCCTTTACCGAAGACCTCCGATGTTACACTTCTATCGCGCTTTTCTCCTGCTATAGTTTGAATTATGAGTTCAAGTAGCGGAAACCTTAGATAGTAAAAACAAAAAAGAATTATCCAAATCGCTCCAAGAGTTTACGACTAATCAGCGAACATACATAAAAAATATATATATACGTGACGAATTGAGAACCTCCACCTTTTTTGATGTCGGTTAAAAATTATACAGGTAATAGTCATTTGTAAAAATCATGTTTTTACCCAAAATTACGCAGCCCTGCCAGCTACCTAATAAAAAAACTGGGTATTTTGGTCAAGAATTCAGAAAATTGGATTCATAGGACATCACGTTCCTTCAAATACCCCGTTTCCGAGATGCTTTAGATGTTTGGTGTGAAAGCATTTTTTGTTCAACGTAATGCCTGCTATCAATATGTAAGGATCTCAATGTGCATCGCGTTATTTTAAGTATTAGTATTTGTTCTGTCCAATGGCCTTTCTTTTTAATCATTAATATTATTATTTGATAATAAAAACAATGTATATTATTATTTGCACCAAAATAGATTATTATTCGCATGATGTTGGTGTTATGAATACTATTATAACCTCTTATATTATTAATTGAAGAATATGAATCGAGACACAAAGGTAGTTGATAATTATTTTTTCTTTCATTTACAAAAATCTAAAGATAACTAGGAAGACAAAGAACGTTGAAAGTTTTGTGCTAATAGAAATTGAACTTAGTTTTAGCTTATCATATTGTTGTGTATTATGTTTTATTTGTGAAAAATTAACAAAAATAGTACATTGTTACCCAAGGTGTGAAAGTCACTCATTGAGTCCCGAGACGGAGTTTGGCGCCCGAGCGTAGCGAGGGCGCTAATACTTCGAGGAACTAAATGAGTGACTTTCACACCTTGGGTAAACAAAACAAACCCGAGGTAAACACTGTGCTTTTCATTACGAATAAACATAAAATTCTTCCTAATAACGAGAGTGAATGAGAGACTCCATACTACCAGATCCTCTTACAAGGTTGGGACCAAAGAGGTTATACATTATGTAGATTTTTTGCTTTTGCTATTTGTTTTCAACATGTTTTCAATATGTTTTCAATACTCAAATACGTCGATACTAATCGAAGAGATTTTTATAAATTAGTTTATCCAACACTGAGTGATGACGCGAAGTCCGTAGATTTAAATTACAGTTTTTGTAACACGGTTTGTCTAGAAAATGTTATTTACACAAAATACACAATCATAATAGAAAAACCAGATTAAACTTAACACAAAAACATAATAAAATAACAAAAGATAATACTAATTAAAATCATTCAAAATGCAAGCATTTCCCGCCAGTATTTTTTACTCAAGAAACGACACTGACCGCACGGTCACATAAAGCCACATCTGCAACATCTTGACAGGGCGCCGGTAGAGGCGCAGCATGGTCATACGTTGCTTTGACCATTTTCATATTTACATTTATTTTATTAAATAAGATATCTTGAACAAAATATATCTACCTGAATTCGATTACTAAGAAAAAACCTATTATGTACTAAGCTCTGGCAGTATGGATGAGTCGTGCGAAGCCATAATTGTTATTCTTTGGTGTTACCTAAATCAAGGAGGTTAGGTTTTTGAAGTCCCTAATGCGTAATGATACTGATACTGGCTACAAACATATTGCACAAGCCGCGCGAAGCCATAATTTTACATGACAGCTGTCAGTGAAAACGATTTTCCCTAGGGCCGAAAGTTTTTCTTTCTACACGCTCTTCAGGCATCTTTAGACCTACTTTCGGAGTATGAGTAAGCCTAGAATAAGAATTGCCTTTGCCAAATCAATTAAAAATATAGTTTAAAAACAATGTAACTACCTATTTTGTTTTTATAACTTACACCGAATGATAAATTGTATCTATGCAGAAAAATGCTAGGTATTCTAAATAACCCAAAACGACATCGCGAACGAAGTCGCGGGCAACAGCTAGTATACTTATAAAACATAGAAACAACCAGACCACAGACAAATATCTAAGCATAAATCCTTGTCTGAGGCGGGAATCGAACCCGCAACTCTGTGTTTGGCAATCCAGCATGGTGACCATTGTGCCAACTGAGTCATATATTTTATAATATACATTAAGTAGTGAAAATCACTATCACAAATAATAGTCCAAAATTCAATATAATTTACGCTTTTACCATTCATGAATATCAATTTGTCGAACCATTCTGAATTAATTTCAATAACTAAATACAAGCTATAGTAGTTCTAGGAACGGTCCTCATTATCAATAATGAATTTCTTTGAGCATGATCAATAAGCGGTTATAATTTGCTGCAAACTTCTCCTTGCAATCAAAGATCACTGTTGCCTTTGACCTGAGTGACGCAAATTATATTCTAGTGATTTGTAAAACAAGCACAAATGTATTGCTTATATATAATATATTTAAATATTTTATTAACTTATCAGCAAACAAAGCGCCTTTGCTTCAAGTTTGGCAAAATTGGCATCTACATACATACCGTATTTTACAACTTACAATCTATCTGGACGTAACTTGGTTTAGGTACAAGTTGACGGCTTTGTGGATATTCATATCTTTTTATTTATATCTTTATTCTATATATTTATAGGTGATTTTGATTGGTGGGATTTTTACACCCAAAAAAGGTCAAAAAAGGGAGTTAATGAATATCTTCGCCTCATGAGATCTGATTTCGAACATTCTTTTTTATTTTAAAGTTAACTAAGATGGTTCCATAAGATTATCAATTTGGTGAATATCTGATGAGGATCATCGGAGTAATGAGCAGAAATAGTTCCTCGAAATGAAGTAAATAAGCAAGCATATTGATTGTTGCAAAAATGTTTGTGCTTGCCAGGTCTTACTATTCGCAGAATTAAGGTACCTGCGGGTACAAGGTCTACTGAAAGATTTTTTTAAACCTTGATAAGTGACAAGGTAACAGGAAAATAAATAAATTTATCGTATTTTCAGATTGACAATAAAGCAAATATTTATCTAATAACCTTTTTTAGGTAATTTTCCTATTTATTTATTTTACAAAATATTTAGTTTTTAAATTAATTTTTGTTTTTATTAATTAATTGCATTTGTAATTTTATGATTGAGGTGTGTAAAGTGCAGTTTGGGTATTTGCCAACTTGACGGAATTTATTAATATTAATGAATAAAATTTTATTTATTTATTTATTTATCAGAAAAACTACATCTATCATTACAGGATTCCCCAATGCAATAGTGTAGTTAAAACAAATTTAAATTAATTATAACAAATAATCCATAAAGCTACTTTTTGGAATTCACTCTTCCCGCATATGAATACGTCAATTTGTTCGGCAACTAAATTTAGTGTGTGTAAACCCCGCGTGATTGGTGATTTTTTGACTAGGTTGGTCCTACCACGGGGCACCGCGAATAGCGCCGGTTTTCGTGTATGACGCCGCTTTAGGTACTGATTCGGAACATATAGTTTCACCGATTCCAGTATGGTCGGATTACATATTATTATGTTACCTCTTAATACCTCTAAAATATATTTCGCCAGCGCCAAGTCCCTTCTTGTTTCCAACTTGGTGTACCCAACCATGCCCAGTACGAACAGAGTTGGATACATCAAGGGATAAAAAGGGTATACTCCATACAGACGTAAGTATAGGTACCTGGTAAACTTGTTCTGTATGCGCTCCAACATCGTAGTATACTTGGCTTCATGCGGTGACCATATACTAGCATTGCATTCGAGCTGGCTTCTTATAAGTGCATTATACAATGTTGACACTGCTTTAATGTTCGTGAAACCTTGCGCACGCCGCAGAATGAAACCTAGACTTCTATATGCCTTCTTACAGACATTACTAATGTGTTCTCTAAATGTCAAATCAGTGTTCAGAAGGATACCGAGGTCTTTAACTTTGTTGACACGCTCTAATGCCGTTCCGCCCAGTTGATATCGATAATGAATTGGTGCAGTGGCTCTGCTAAATGTTATTACTGAACATTTGTTAACATTAAACTGAAGCTTGTTGTTCACGCACCAATCATTAACCCTATCTATGTCTTCCTGAAGACGACAGCAGTCATTTTCATCTCTTATTGCAAGTAACAACTTAAGGTCATCCGCGAAAAGAAGACATTTAGCGTTTCTGACTACGTTAGGTAGGTCATTTATCATTATAATAAATTCCATTGGACCCAAATTACTTCCCTGACTGACTCCAGTTCTCGTGAAGTATGGCTCTGACTTATAACCTACATATTCAACGTATTGACGCCTGTCTTTCATATAACTGGCGAAAAATTCCAGAAGCTTAGATGTGCATCCAACCTTGGAAAGTTTGGAAAGCAAAACATCATTGTCTACCAAATCAAACGCCTTTTTGTAGTCGAAGTACGCCGCATCCACCTGTATTCCGGCATCTACATGCGGCCCAATATAGGACATTGCGTTAAGAAGATTACTGGTAGTACTTCGCGCCTGTCTGAACCCATGCTGGGCATCTGATATTTGACCCATGACTTGATCTTGTATGCTTCGCTGCATCGCTGATTCAAACACCTTCGCTATCGAAGAAAGGATTGCTACTGGTCTAAATCCACTAATCTCCGTCCCTTCACCTTTTTTAGGTATAGGAATTACCCTTGTTAATTTCCATCGATCGGGAAAGTGGGAACTCTCTAAACAAAGATTAAATATATAAGCCAGTGGATTAGCCAACACTGCACCACAATCCCTTACGACGAAAGCCGGGATACCATCAGGGCCTGCTGAACGCTTTGGCTTCATACGCTTAAGAGCTGCCCTCACTTCCGGTAACGACAGTTCAGGTACGTGCACCCGGCTGCCGTTTGATTCTACCTCCGCTGATGATGCACTCTTTACATTCAGCTTTGGCGGTACTGTTCCGTATACCGAGTAAAAGTAGCTTGCAAACTCCCTCGCGCACTCTGAATCCGACAATACTACTCCAGCCTTGGTGATCGTACTACCACTCCTCGATTTTCTGCTTGATCTTATGAAGTCCCAAAATGACTTAGGGTCCCTAGTGAAATTTTCTTGTAAACTAACTCTATGATTTTTACTTGTCTCATTAATTTCTTTTTTTATTGAGGCTCTACACTCTGAAAATAAATTATAGTCCTCCTTCCTCCCTGTCCTCTTGTATTGTCTATGTAAACGCGCTTTTATTCTTAAGTTACGTATTATATCAACTGTGTACCACTCTGGATATGAGTACCTACCAGTATGTTTATTATTTAATCTTTTTACTGGTACACAGTCAGTAACAATTTCGTTTAATATGTTATAAAAATAGTCTAACGCATCACTTGGATCTTGTAAACAAAACAGCGGGCTCCAGTCTACGGACGCGATGCAGGAGTACAAACTATGGTAATCTGCTTTAGCAAAATTCCAATGAGGTGCTATTTCGCCCGCATTTTGCCCACTACGAGTAATAATCGGATCAAGCGATGCGCTCGTAAGGGGTGCGGGTGCGGGCGCGAGCGCGGACGCGGTCGGCGCGGACGCAAGCGACCCACACACCCCGCCCCCCCTCACCGCCATCGACATCGACATTGTAATTTCGAGTGGCGGGTGATACGTATCTACCAATGGCACTAATGACATATCCGCCTCGCATACACATACGCTAATTTCTTTCGCAGATGACGTCACCAACACCAAATCTAGTTGCCGATTATTACAGTTCGGAACATGATTTTCTAAATAAGAGAATTATAGCAGAAAAATAAAAATAAAATCATCCACGTATATATCTAGTCTTATAAACTTTAGATTACAAATGTCCACAGTTAATACGAAGCCAGTAAGCCATCCCGTTCACAAACTGAACTTATAGGATAACAATGCGTTTAAACCTTGTTGCGCTGCACCTTTTTATTCTATTTTCAACGTCGTCAGCTTCTTACTGGCAGGATTATGCAAACATGGTGCACGGTTTTGCATATTTACTGTGACATGACTTCGTTTGTGCAACAATTTTATAGCCTTTTAGTTTTAGCCTTTAATATTAGGACGTAAAACGTTTCTGATGTTATAATCTAGTGGAAAAATATCATAGGAAAGTTTGAGAAAGAAGTTAGGTAATTTTAAAAGTATGAAAGTACCGGTTAAGGGTTTTATCGCAATTACACCAAAAGTAGACAGCACATTAAACGTTCGCTCGACAGCTCGCTGAACCATTTACAGACAAACAGCTTCAGTTTCAGCCAATTTCAATTGTGTAGTTTTGACGGCGACTCAAAAAGATGTGTCTGAAAAGATGTGATGGGCAATTCAGGCAGACAAGAATAAATATTGGATACCATGGGCTTATAGATATACCTATCTAGTAAGTACCTATTAAAAATGCGCTTACCTAGATTGTAATATTTTTTTTAAAGAGTTTTGCTCGATTGATTGACTTGGGATCTAATCGCAGCAAATTATCAAGGCATAATGTAACTAGTTTTTTTTTTAGTAAACTTTTTCGTTTAAGTCAATTTATAATAAAAAATGTCCACGTACGAAAATAGTACATAAATCTCCGATTGTTATTATTTATTTACCCTTAAAAACCATTGTCAGACGAGAACCACGTCTAGTATAGCACGCAACAAACGTGCCAACTCAAAACTCAATAAAACTGAGTAAGGGTTGTACCACACGGGGTGTACAATGTACATTTTACCTTAGTAACTATTGGTTATTCTGTTGTAGATACTGCTCAAACGCTGCCGCGGTCACCCTACCTAATTTTATGACAAACTTAGGAGAGGGTACCAGCTCTCTCTCCATACAAACGTAGTCAACTGTTTCCTCACTGGATAATGACACTAGCACAAATATTTTATAGCATAAAACTTATAAATGTTATTATTTTTTATCTTTATTTTGTTCTTTTACTCTTACTTTGATAATTAGAAAATGAAAAAAAAAAACAAGACATAGTCACGGCAGTTATAAATATGCAACAAAAAAATTTGTGCTAGTGTCATTATCCAGGGAGGAAACAGTCGACAACGTTTGTATGGAGAAAGAGCCGGGTACCTTTCCTCTTAAGTCACGGGCGTCCAACGGCCCATTGTACTGTGGTAACTACTTAGTGCGTTATAACAATGGCGTTTACATGCAATCAAGATCCTTCATAAAGTTTTAATCCAATCCATTCAGGGGACTGCAGTACCTGGAACATATGTTAGATGTAGTAGGCTTGCCTAGAACCTATACCATCCTCTGTGCTTAATCGACCGTGTCTAGAAGAAAGAACAATATATATTTTAGGTTAACACTAAATTAAATATATTTGCGTAACTGAATAGATTTTAGCATAATTATTGTAAAATGTTACTATGATATTCTACTGACATATTAATTAATGGAGAAATCCCAAAAGTGGGCAACCTCATGGTGTTATTTCTTAACTTACATTGTAAAAAACAATCAACATTTGAAAATAAAGTTAATATACGAAATATTTAATTTAAAACAAAATACTGCGTTAAAATCGGTTTATTCGTTTCCCTTTTTGTTCGTTCGGGTGTTAGAAATTAATTGCATCGATGTTGCATGGCTTGGTGTTTGCTAAATCATAATATCGTCGATCAAACGTTGCTTAAATTGGCTCTGCACTGTGTCTACAAAAACCACTGACCGTAGCCGAAATTGAATTCTCTCTAAAATTCAATGTTATTGACTAGCACAACTCCGGGCCACGCGACGCGCAGCATAGGGCTCTATTGTTTCAGCTTTTTATAACGTTAAATTTTTTGGAGTTGTCAAGAGTTTTTCAATCGTTTCCACGGAAGTTTTGTTTGATGAGCCCAATTAATTAATGTTGCAACAGCTACGGCTATTTCGGACAGTCAAAAATCTAAGGTACGAAAAGAAGAAGATGTTTTTAGATTTATTGTATAAACCTAGGAGGAAGAAGAAGAAATGTCAAAAGTGACTCTGCCTTTTAGACATAAAGTATACAACCGTCGTGGTTAATGAATGGTGTCACTAACAGTTATAATTGCGTGTCACTAATACTAATTATTGCTTGTCCTCATTGCATGTCTCTTCAAGTGGGCGGGCGCGGTGCACATTGCATTTTGTGTTTTGGCACTAGGTTCGGAACTCAAAAATAAATATTGATACTTCCATTACAGATTAAATAAATAATCCAAAATATATTATAGTGGCATAATTAATTAACCTTCTTATTCGTAATTGTTTATAAATGTAAGTTTATGAATAAGGGGCCAAGACTCATTATTACAAATTTTAAATATTATTATTGGTATAAATACACAATTGGGTATTATTAATTTATTTCTTATTATAATGTAATACATACATAATACACAGAAAGATAGATGCTAGCAGTAACATCTGTCTTTCTGCCCGTTGGGTTAATTATGTCTATAGGCGAGCATGAATAGACCTCGGAAGACCAATACAAACGGAACGGAGCGAATAAAACATAAAAACAAAAAGGCGGTTACAAAGAAAATAAATTAATCGCGAAGATAGTTAAACAATTTTATTTTATTGATATTTACATTCTAATGTTCTTACTAAGCAGTATTATATTTGTATAATCGAAACGAATTAAAAAAGGGGTGCAAATCTCAAAGCGTTTTATCTCATTGCGTTTTTACACATATATATATATTTTTACTGTTTAATCGATGACGGTTCAACCAAATAAGATGATTCTTTTATAATAAATATTTAACTGTATCAATACGGTGTCAATATTTGAATATAAGTCTGAACGTCAAGTAATTAAGCTTGTAGAGTAGTTGAGAGCACATTAATCTAATGATTTTAGATAGTTAATTACGCTCCAACATGATTGAGATTCGATAAACTCAAGGCTCTCACTCTGTACTGCCTGTACTGTAAGCTTTGCTGATTACTTGATCATTAGAGATTAATTTGAAATAGGAAACGAAATCAAGAAGAATATGAAAATAATTGTCGAAATTGAATAAAATAAAAAAATTCGAGAATTCTTTAAATTTTAAATAGTATTGAATTGGTCGACCATACAGTAACTGTAAAAAAGTACATATACAGGAATCCCCTACATTCCTCTACGAAAAAGAGCACAATCTAAGAAGAGTTAAATGGAATCTTAGTGACAGGGTATGAGAGATAATGACATAAAAGAAAAGGTGACGGCTAATAGACGAATAAAACGTACTTATTGAACGCTGCACCGACTTAAAGAAATGAGATAAGGTCAGAAAAAGAAGAAAATGATGTTGAATGATACCTACTATAATATAGTATTAATAATGACCTTTACATCTAATCTACATAGATGATTTATACAGCGCCTGCTATTTTAACTCATGCTATTCAGTGCGCTCGCGCTGCTATAGAGCTTGGGATATGTTATAGATACATACCTACTTCTCAAATTTAATATATTATTAGGATAGGATAGGTATAACAGTGTAATAATATATCTTTCTTGTGATATCATACGTATTCTGGTGGTATAGGTCAGGCATGGAGGCAGGCAAGGAAGGACGGACATGCATATTGCTCATTTGGCTCTCAATTACAAGGTAATTATTCTGACAGCGGAGCTACAACACTACGAGGGCAAGTAATTGCAGTTTACCTTCGGGATTTAATCACTACGTTGTTGATATAATTGTTTTACTGCCATCTGTGTATTTTCTGATTGGATTATAAGATATCAAGTGTGTTATTTCCACAAAAAAACATACTAAATTTTATTAGTAGTGGGAAAATGATACCCGTGTGCAAGTAAATATCAAACGCTAAACCTATTTATATATGTATAATAGAAATCGCAAAGGCAGTTATTAATTCTAAGATTCATACTTATATGGCTCAGGCGTTTTGACTTAGGATGTAACCCTGAGAGCATATTAATACTATATTATAATATTGTCGATTTATTGGATTGAATGCTATCAGCCGATGGATGTCCTTAGTTTGTATACGTCCTAAAATGAAAAATTGATGAAACATTTTCACATACACTGCCCTCTCCAACGTTAATATCGAAAATTAGCAGCTTACAGAATACAAAATTTCACACGCGAATAATCCTGCAAAGCATTATTCAAACACAGGTATGCACGACGCGCGACGGTGCACGGTATAATCCCACGAACTGGTAGGCTCAGTAGCTTCGTGTACGTGCAATCAAAATTCTGTCGACGGCGCAACGATTTCGTATCGCTCAGTGGGAGTGGACGGAAGCAAAATTAATTATAGTTGGTAGGTACAGCAGCGAGCTTTATTTGGCATAAATTAGGAACAATGATAACTGCAATCTTTTAAATAAACTTTTTAATGATCACACTATTAATTAACCCCCGACGCAAAAACGATGGAGTGTTATAAGTTTGACGTGTCTGTGTGTGTGTATGTGGCATCGTAGCTCCCGATGGATGAACCGATTTTTTATTTTATTTTATTAAAATAACTTTGAGTGATTGCCTACGTGCGAAAATCGGATCCCACAACCTATAACCTACCTCCATGTATAAATTGAGTATGTATGTATATTATAGTTAATATACAAATAAAAATAACTATTCAATTCAAACCAGTAGTTCCTGAGATTAGCGCGTTCAAACAAACAAACAAACAAACTCTTAAGCTTTAAAATATAAGTATAGATATATATTTTCTTACTTGCTTCATTTAAAATGTGAATTCAAGAGGAGATAAATGTATCCTCGGATCCACAGGTGGAGGCGAGCTGTGGATCCAAGTGGAAGGAGGCATTCATCGCTCACCTGTCGGAAATTTAATTTGAAAATCACTACTACGTTTAGGTTTGAGTTACTAATATTTTTCGAAATCTTCCATACTTACACGCTCAACTGAAATCATTAACGCTCCTTAATCATGAACTTCCCTTTTTACCCGTTTTTACCATTGTGGGCAACAAACTGGAGGTTCACCTTAGAGTAATATATTTTACTAGATGTCCCAGCAAACGTTGCTTATAATATACAGATAAAAATAGGACTATCAGCAATTTTAGAACTCTAAGCCGAACTGCTTTTATGCCTAATTGATACATTTAAAAAATCATTCTGTATATCAAGCAAGCTATATGTCAGGCAATTCGTATGTATCTATTATATATGGCCACAGTGCTTGTGATCAGTATATCAGAGGCTTTACCATGTCCGGTATTGAATGAGCTGATAGAGGATAGCTTACTCATAATGGTGCATTGTCAGAGCCTTTTATGTGCGGTTTCCTTTTGAAAAAGGTTGATAATTACGTGGAAAATTAATTTTATACTGTTGAAGTTTTCCTTTTACTTATGAAAAGTCAAAAAGGGGTTGTATTATTTTGGCATGTTATCAGATTATTTTTGTTAATTGGACACCTATGAAAACTAGGTCAATATGTGGAAGACAATAAAACAAACTATAAAATGCCATGTAACAAAAACTTGTAAAGTACCAGGTTTTCCAGGTAATATAAAAATAATCTTTATAAATATTTTTACTGTTATTTGTATTGATGTCTTCTTTGCATTGCTAAAGTTATGATAGTGGCTGCGGAAAAAAACATGCCAGTCTCCATACCTACTCATGTTATGTTACTAACGCTTTTCAGATATTTTTAACATTATGAATACAAATAATTAATTAGATTCTACGCTAGACTGGGTTTGTAAACAGATTCGGTTTCATGCCTATCTTGTGAGAGTAAATTTTCAGAAATATATTTCATAAGTTATCATTTTTAAATAAAAAGCGCAGTGTAAAATTTAGCCTCAAAGATTCCAATTACGATACGCAGTGTAGTAAAGCTCATTACACATTAAATTTAACCGACGAGCCATGCATTACAGTTTCCGATGGGTTGTTCTTGTCTGTTCAATTCGAGATCCGATGTATCGAATTGGGCTATGTACCTCTGTACGTATATTATATAGGTATATATGATGCGCAAGCCGATTTATAGCTGCGGTTTTCAGTAGATAATGCGCTTTATTTATATCGGGGATTACTGCATAAAAAATATTATCTTCGACTGAACATGGGACGTATAAGTAAGCCTATTAAACAAGCATAAAAGGCACAAATGTTCACACCAACAGACTTGATTGCTTATCGTTCTAAATTATATAGTTCTTTGAGATAAGCCTGAATTCGGTTTTGTTAAACCGAATTCAGGCTTATCTCAAAGAACTAAACACCCCCGAAAAACTAAACTAAACGTCATTCTGTTGAATGACGTTTAGTTTAGTTTTTCGGGGCTGTTTCAGCACTAAGCTTCTTCATATGCAGTAATCCCCGATATAAATAAAGCGCATTATCTATATCGGGGATTACTGCATAAAAAATATTATCTTCGACTGAACATGGGACGTATAAGTAAGCCTATTAAACAAGCATAAAAGGCACAAATGTTCACACCAACAGACTTGATTGCTTATCGTTCTAAATTATATAGTTCTTTGAGATAAGCCTGAATTCGGTTTTGTTAAACCGAATTCAGGCTTATCTCAAAGAACTAAACACCCCCGAAAAACTAAACTAAACGTCATTCTGTTGAATGACGTTTAGTTTAGTTTTTCGGGGCTGTTTCAGCACTAAGCTTCTTCATTTGGGTCATTGTGGGTGTGAGAATATACTACTTGTAAAAAAAATGACGCGCTGTGCGCTGTTTATATTTGCGGTTTAAGCTGCTGGAGTTCTTGAAGTTTCATTCACTCTACGAACAAATTTCTAGGAATAGTAGCCAACGAAAAGCCGAGAAAGAATCGCTGCAACAAAGAGCCATTCAACGATCCTAGTTAAGAGGCCGACACTAGAAACGCGTTCGTCAATGCACACTCCAGTTATTGCTCT
Organism: Idaea straminata; assembly: GCA_951213275.1. Classification (NCBI taxonomy): domain Eukaryota; kingdom Metazoa; phylum Arthropoda; class Insecta; order Lepidoptera; family Geometridae; genus Idaea; species Idaea straminata. The sequence continues at coordinate 460,396 of OX577852.1, forward strand.
CGAAACGAGCGCTTCCCTTTAACTTGCACCAATAAATACGAAACTCGACTCGATACTCACACATACCAACCATTACTCGCTTAATATCGAACTGAGTTATTCAAACTGCATGAAACGAGCAATGGTTTGTGTGATAGAAGTGATCATCGTGTGTAATGAACCGTGTCGGTCCGATGATGTTCAACCGAGAGAAGTGGAGATATGCATTATGCAGTTGAGGTAGTACCGTAGTAGCAGGTCGATGCGACGTAAACTAAGTTTCGGTAATGTTTAGCGATGGTTTAACCGACTGTTTAGGCCAGTATTGTCTAGCTAGATACAGCTCGATCGATCGTTGGATCCTACACCTTTGTATACGGACTATTGTCTCTGTCTTGTTCAATGGGAAAATTAATGGAGATTGTACTAACAAAATTAGTGGTATGCTGTGAACGGTTCTATGTCTCGTATGTTGATTGCTTGTATTGTTTACCTTGCGTAAATCTGTCTTTGAAAAACAATAGATAAATATAATGCAAATTATAAAATATATTAGTTAAGTTTAGAAGTTTTATGATGTCTTCAAGCTAAAATAAAATGACTAGATTGTTTTAAATTTTTCAGACTAAAAGCGAAGTTAATAAATTATCTTGACGTCAATAATCAAAGTAATCCTCGTCCAGTCAATTTGACCGGTAGTTTGACATAGACATCAATCTGAAACTGCGGCAGTTAGTCTATTACCGACCATTTGCTGCGACAAATTACCTTAATACGACCGACTTAGGGAGGTCAAAGTGATTTACAACACGGTACGAAGATATCTTCAGTTTTCCTGACCTTTTCTTTTGTTGCAATAGGTTTGTCTTAAATGAAAGAAATTTTGTTTTTTGATAAAATTAGGATTAAGTCATGTACCGTGTCTTCACTGCATCAGTTTAATGAACCGATATAAAGAATATCACATTCTACATAAATTTCTAAAAATCCAACATCAGTCAGATGATACCTACAAAGTAGTCGCTACACACAAGAAAATAAAAATTCAATAAAAGTCAATAGAATAAAATTGGAAGCACAAAGTGATGTCCATCTTTCTGTTCCTACAAAATATTTACTACATTTTATATCTCTTCACTCGAGTTGGAAAAGCCCGCTCTATACCCGTCACAAAATTGAATACACAACAATATATCCAAGTCAAAGACTTCTTCGATATTACCCTAAATAAAATGCGAAAACTTGCTAAGATTACTTTGCATACAAAATCACCTGAGCATAACCATTTATTGGCTTGCTTCCTTTAAACTTTATTCACAACAAAGCAGCGCGACACCGGCTACGACTTTTAACATTTTTGAGTATACGAAAACTTCCAAATAGGGCAGAAAGATTATTTTATAAAGAACTCTGAATAACGATACAACGCTATTCTTACTTAGAACTCGTATGAGTTTTTTTTAATGTAGAAAATATTTTTTTCTTTGCTTATTTTCTTGATAACACTTAGAAGTAAATTTTAACTTAAAATATGATATTTATTCAACTCGTTAAGTGAAGTCAGAAATTAAGATTACCATTAATTTTTCAATTGTTTTTTTAAAATAAGTATACAGTAATTTATAATCAAAGGTCTAAAATTTTGTCGTAGTCGCTAAATTTAACTCCATAGTGTTTCAACGGTGACTAGCGTCTCTAAGCATTCACAAACTTTAGCAAATTCACCTGCATTTTTGCGCTAAGTTATAGCCTGAGTCGGGTTCATATAATACTGTTTAGCATACAATATTGTTTACTTTGCTTAGAGCAGCACATTTTCTTATCAGAAGATGAGAAGTGTTTTAGCTTAATTAGAATATTAATAATTTGTGAAAGAGTCCAACCATTTCATGTAGATTAGAAAATGCTAAATGCCAACTGTTGTATCTAGTATGAGACGTTTAGTTTGCAACGTATTTGTCGATCTCATAAACAGCAGGATACGAGGTATTGTTTGTGACTGTGGCAATTACAATTAACTCCTTACACTATCATTATTATAAGTATACTTAATTATCTTTCTGTAGTTGTCACTTTCCTTCAAATTCTCAACTATCAAATTATAAAGTTATTAAATCGAATTATGTATTTGAAACATCCGATCATTTAATACCATAGCGCCGTGGATTTCATTAGACTTAATTGAAAAATAAAAAGAATTCCTTTACTTACATCGCATTCAGTTCTGTCCTGCCTGCCATCCCACAGTTTAGTCTACAAATTCTGTTCCATTTCTCTCATCTGTACTTGATAACATTGAATTTATATCAATGCGATTTTGTTATTTGCGTCTTAGGAAATAAGATTTAAAATGTGAAATCAATTTAACTTTGTTAGTTCCTTTATGTTGGTTGCTTCGTAAACTGTAATATTAGAAGGTTGTGTAACGTCTTCAACTTTTTGTGTTTGAACAGTAGAGTCTATATTTGCTTGGAAGGGTGGTGGCGGTTACGTCGTTTTTGAATTATTGAGTAAGATCCGAGTACTAAGTGCATAGAGATCGGTCTACGTGCATCCGCTCGCAATGTCAGTTGGATATTTCTCGTTACCGCAATAATCCACCTTCGGGTCGAAATAACGTTTGCTATATTTTACAATTTCACATGAACGGCACGAATGGTTAGAAATATTTCAGTTCAATTATTATTGGACATTAGAAAATTCGTGTGAAAGGGATGAAATATTAAACCGAGTGTTATTTGTTTGAGTTATTTATTGGGAAAACATACCAACAATTAGAATCACATAACAATATTATACAGGAATTCAGGTTATTTCATTATAATTTTGATTTAAATATTGATACTTACTGAACCAGTTGAATAATGGGAAATACCTTATCATTTACATGTGAATAAAACAAAACACCATAATATTACCTCAGAAAATAATTACCTACCATAATTATATAAAAGTTACAAATTAGACATCTGTTAGATACGTTACCAAAAATAAAAATGTCCCACCGCAGCTCAAACATAGTAGTATGGTTAATATTTAAAGAATTTCTGAAAATATGAACTCATGTAGACTATATAATAAAAATATGAACAAAATATTCCACACCCAGAGACGGTAGGAAATGCATTTTAAAATTCTCTGTAAACGTACAGCGTTGAGGTGCGTACAGGAATACCGAATGAAGAAGCTCCGAGTCTTGAGGAGTCTGTAATAATTGCGACAGACGTGACAATTTTCCCACCCGTGTATTAAACTCGTCAACGAGCTCTGAATAATTAGCGTTTTAACTTTAGTAATTTGTCTTACTCAAAATAATTAGTGCTGGTATGTACGTACTTTAGTAAGTTGGTTTTCTTCGTACTTATTTATTTTGAACTACCTTTTGCCTGCGACTTTGTACGTGTAAATTGTTTGGGTTAGGGTTTGAAGTTTCCAAAATATTTTCTTAGCGGATTCCTACGCTGTCTGTATGCCAAATTTTGTCCGATTCGTCTTTTGGCTAGAGCTGTGATATCATTCAGTCAGAACTTGAATTTTTATATACAGAGATTGGCAGATAATATTTTAGCTTCTATAATAAAGGATCTAGTCAGTTGTTTCTAGCTTGGCTCTGACCAAACTGGTTGGAATACTTAGTCGCAAACCTCAGCTTCAAAATTTAAAGCAACTATCTATAGTTGGTTTAACTATCTATATTGGTTATACCAATAAAACCATTAAATATTAAAAACATAAGACCCTCACTACAAAATAAATAATATTCTATTACACCCACAATCTGTTAACTAAATTTCTTTAGCAAAAACTTATTGATCTTACTTGCTTTAGTTTTTTAACGTCAGCAATTTTCATAAAATATAGAAGGTCGGGTCAAATGGCTCTTAATTTTACTCATAAACTAGTTATGTTATTCTAAAAGAAAAAATAATCTACAAAACCATTTGTACTATTTGTGGTCCACTCTTTTTGATATTTGATAGAGAGCGAGATAGAATTATAGAGATTTCACTAGATTACGAATACAGTATGTAATCTATTTGTAGATTTTTCTGTAGAAAATAGTTTAAACTATTTTTATTAAAGTAAATGATTTAACCCAAGTAGCCATTGGTCTAGACCTCAGACATATGAGTACTACGTGTTATTGCTGTCTTAGAAATAAGTTTTATGTAGTTCTTTTGATATTAGTTTTATGAAGTTTCTACGAACTCTGAGGATAAGAAAGGTAATTCTGGATTAGCATGTTTTTGTGTGGGTGCTACTTGATTTAATTCGAGAAAAGTACTATTTCTAGATAGTTAAAAACTTAAGAAGTGTGTGAACGAATCTTTGAGACATACACTATATATTCTACATGACCATGAACCGATGTTAATATATAATTTAAGTTTAAAAAGTATAATACTTCTAAAAAGGTGATAATAGTATATTTCACCCAGTTAACGAAATTTTTAATAAATTCAAACCTAAATTCGAGTAGGTAACCGAAATTAGTTCCTAATTTTATTCACAAACACTACCATCATTAACAAAGTAGAAGGGCCTAAGGCAATTGAATACTGAAAGCAATGTTAAAAAATCAAAAATGATAGAAAATCTTTCCGCGTCGTGCACTAAATCACCAGAGACCACCGTACCCACTTTATATTCAAGCGAATCGATAGCAGTTGTAAAAGGCGACTCGCCGAGTATTGAGCGGAATTAGAATTTAAAATATATCGATTCCCTTATGAATGAGGGAACGAGGTAGATGCCAGATGAAATATTAAGGGTTTTTGCAGACGTGCGTTAGACAGCTACTTTGAAGATGTTTATTTAGAGAGCATTAATCCATAAAAGCTAAACAATATTGTATTCATCAAATAATGTTTTTTAAGTATATTTTACCAAACTTTAATAAAAATAACCTACATAGCTACAGTATTTACCCAAAGGCAATCCAGAACGACTAATTGAGAAATATCTATCAGGTGAATATGTCCAATTAAATTGGTAACAAAGCCAAAAGAAGAAGAAGGCCAGATTTCGCTTTGTGTCTCCCGTCTGCAGAATCCCTAAATGGCGTGTTTTTTTCCAATTGGCCACCAGCGCAGCTGAGGCGGTTGTAAAAACGATACGTGACTCAGAAGACACACTGGCTATATGGCAGTAAAGTCGGATAAAGAATTAAAATAATCGTGTTCGTGCGATACAAGTTCGTATGGAATCAATCATGATGGGGTTTCTGGGGTTAAAAGATTTAGTACAACTTAAGTATGATACATACCTATCTACTAATGTTTTTTGGATAATTTGTTTTTTTTTTCTACAATGCGAGCACTTGAATTCTAAGAAACGATATAAAGACAAAATAATAAACTTGTGACATAAATAAAGTTTAAAAATTTGTATGTGAGAAATACGTAAATAATGCAAAAAAAACAACAGATAAAGTTAGCATCTATTCCAAAACGAATTAACTAAACCCTCTTATCAAAACAAACAACGAAAACCCAAAAATAGAAACCACATCGAAACTATTTTCGACTGTAAAAGTAACAAATTGATGTGCAATCAACAACACAGAAACTCCGAGCGCTCACTACTTTATTCCATCCCAGTTTCGTTCGTCACTTTTATTCCATACTTGGCTTCTACCTCAATTCAGCCACTCTCGTCTTTCCTTGCATTTGAATTTACTGAATTATCTTAACACTCAAGAACGAACTCTATATCTTTTAAGTTTTAAAGTTTAAAATCCCATGAGTTGCATTATCTGCAATGTTTTTACTTTTCATTGCAACGGAATATGATGAAGAAATGTAAGATGGTAGGACAATTGTGAGGGTTCCGAGTGTGTACCTCTTTGTCTCGAATAGCGACTGAGGGATTTTTTTTCAATACGACGCTCTTTTGATTTTCGCATGTCGTTCATTCAGACTTTTATAATATGTTTTTATATGTGCTTGTTCCTGTTTTATATCATTTCTTTATATTTCAGATAATAGTGAGTTTTATAGTATATTTCTTTGATTGTTCCTTTTTTATTATTTATTCTATAATTAAATATATGCATATATTATTATCTTGTACGTGGTTAAAGCCTATGGCCTTTCCCTGATAATTTTTTTATCGAAATAGATAGAAGTACAGCAGATAAATAAACTTTTGAATTCAACTTTTTATTTTTTACTTCACTTTGATTATGATATTCCCAAAAATATTTATGTAAGTATTATGTTCCAGCTGGGCATACCTCCAAAACATATATTCTATTCAAAACTTTGTCAAAGTAAAACCCACCGTATGTTCTGCAACGTACATTTCATTTTCCATTATTTAAAAAGGTTCGTTATCCAAGGGTTGCACTATAACACTGACAAGACAATGGAAAATTTGACACCTGAATGTTCGAACAGTGAAAAGCCTCAATATGAGAGAGCAGGTGCATGCGGCAGTTACGAACTTATCGAATAGGTATTGTTTGTAAAATTCCTGTATTTCATGAAGCCTTGCAAGGTTTATTTGTGTTAGTCTATAAAGGATATTTTTATAGCAATGATATTTTTAACTCCCGATGCAAAAACGATAATAATGTATAATTGTGTGGTGTTATAAGTTTGACGTGACTGTGTATGTCTGTGGCATCGTAGCTCCCAAATGGATGATCCGATTTTTATTTACTTTTTTGTTTGTTGAGATTTTTAATCCGGCCATTTTTGTTTATATTTTAATTTTATTGCAATTTAGAGGTATAATGCAATAAAATGTTATGTTATTGAAGTAAATTGCTTGAATAGTTTGTATTCTCGGCTTCTTGGCATAAATTTAGTAAAAAATAAATAATACCTAGTTTTTGCGTCGGGGGTTAAAAAGTAATACTTACGCCTGTTTAATAGGTATATTATATTACATAAAAAAAGAAACACCAAAAGCGAACGGAGAAGGGGAGAAAAGAGCTATTTGTTTTTAATTCGACCCAGTTGGCACAATGGTCACCATGCCGGACTGCCAAACACAGGGTTGCAGGTTCGATTCCCGCCTCCGACAAGTATTTATGCTTAGATATTTGTCTGGGGTCTGGTTGTTTCCATGTATTATAAGTATATATTTACAAAAGAAAAGTATATAAGTAGTGTATTCGTTGTCTAGCACCCATACCACAAGTCTAGTTACTTACCTTGGGGCTAGATGGCGATGTGTGGAATTTCCTGCAATATTAATATTTATTTATTATTTAATTAAAATTCGGTATGTATAATACTCTAGAAACTAAAAACAAAATCCATGTTGACAGACGGATTCGGCGGGAGGTCTTTGTTTTATAATATGTAGTGCTTAGATATAATAATTATATCAAATCGTTATTCATTTCAAGCGTAAGCTGCCTAACTCTTTTTAACTAGGCTATTTCAGCCGAAACGCAGGCTCAATAGCAGACCGTACCATGAAAGATATAAAATGATTATAAAACTGATCTGTCTCTGGTTATATTATTCTAGTTCGAGAACGGCAGAGCCTCCTCGAAGTTCAGTCTTAGAGTAGAAAACTTGAAAGCTCTCTAAACTTATTGCTACTATAGTTTCTGTATGAAAGAGATTTTTATTATTATGGCCACAGATTCGATGGGTTTACAATTCGATTCGAAAAGTTATCTTTGTATTAAAGATTTAACCATGAATTTTAGAATCTATTTTTCAACACATATGTCTCTGTTTTTAATACTTTTATTCTTGATTATTTTTTCTTATATTAGAAATTTGATGATATCGTTTGAAATCTCGAGACTTTCAAATCAAATCTCGAAAGTCTAAGCATGGTCGTTTAGCTGGCTAGAACGAATAAAAGTCGAAGGTTTTGCTTTTAGGGTTTTGTTTTTCGGGATATATGTTTTTCATTTTAAATATAAATATACAACATCGTCTTACGTTATCACCCGCGTAAATACCTAGCGTAATAGAAAATCCACGTCACTCAATGTTTAGCCAAAGTTTATTTTCTTTTTATTAGTGTTTTGATTCATCATTGACTTTTACAGTGTCTACGAACACTCATTTACTGAAAGTCTAGTCAATCTCAGTTTCAATTTAGTGGCACTGCCATGGCCAGTGCACTAATTTTGCGAGGGAACTTTAGCGACGCCGCCCGCCGCCAGCCGGCCGCCCCCTCATGACCAACTGGACTGAATTCTGATCAAACAAACAAACAAAAGCTCGCTCGAATATTAATTTGTAGTGCTCTACAGTTACTGATGAAATACGGCGTTCATATTTTATCCTACTAATACCGAAAAGGCCAAAGTTTGTGTTTGAGTCTCTTGAACATTTCTGTTATCTCTTCAGCCTATTTTTTCTTTCTTTACCCCGATTATTTCTGGTAGGAGGCTTAAGCCGCGGTTTGTTACTACCCACCAGCCGTACCCCTAAGCGGAGTAGTCCTCGTTCCGGTACATGAGCCGGGTAAGTCCTCGTTCGACTGCTGTCTTCCTACCTTTACTCGTATCTTGAAGGCTCTCGCTTATCTGTGGGTCTTCAAGTAACGGTATCTTTTAGACGCGTATGCTATGTCTCAGACCGCATCGTCACTTACCATCAGGTGATTCCGAAAAGGCTTTAGTACCGTAGACCACATTCATACACTCCGGCAGATTATACAGAAGACAGAGGAGTATAATCGGCCGTTATGTCTTGCGTTTGTGGACTACGAGAAAGCCTTTGATTCAGTCGAAACCTGGGCAGTGCTACAGTCCCTCCAGCGGTGCCAAATCGACTACCGGTATATCCAAGTGCTGAAGTGTTTGTATAGCAACGCCACTATGTCTATCCGGCTTCAGAACCAGAGCACAAATCCGATCCCATTGCAAAAAGGGGTGAGACAGGGAGACGTTATCTCTCCGAAACTGTTCACCTCTGCATTGGAGGATATATTTAAGCTCTTGGACTGGGACGGATATGGCATCAATATCAATGGCGATTACATCACTCACCTTCGGTTTGCCGACGATATAGTCATCATGGCAGAATCGCTGGAGGACCTCAGCAGGATGCTGAGAGACCTCAACACCGTCTCCGGACAGGTGGGTCTTAAAATGAACATGGGTAAGACAAAGATCATGTCGAACGCCCATGTCGTACCCATACCTGTTCACATCGGAGACGATGTTATCGAAGTTGTTGATCACTATATCTACCTAGGCCAAATGGTCCAACTAGGTAAATCCAACTTCGATAAAGAGGTCAGCCGACGAATCCAACTCGGTTGGGCAGCGTTCGGGAAGCTTCGCAATATCTTCTCGTCACAAATACCACAGAGCCTCAAGACGAAGGTTTTCAACCAATGTGTGTTACCAGTGATGACATACGGATCCGAGACGTGGTCGCTGACTATAGGCCTCGTTCAAAAGCTCAGAGTCGCTCAGCGGGCTATGGAGAGAGCTATGCTCGGAGTTTCTCTACGTGATAGAATCCGAAATACGGAAATCCGTAGAAGAACCAAAGTCACCGACATAGCCCTCAGGATTAGTAAGCTGAAGTGGCAATGGGCAGGTCATATAGCTCGCAGAACTGACAACCGCTGGGGAGTAAAGGTTCTCGAGTGGCGGCCGCGATGCAACGCGAAACGGAGTGTTGGGAGACCAGCTGCCCGGTGGACCGACGACATTGTAGCGGTCGTGGGTAGTCGGTGGATGGAGGCGGCTCAGGACCGCTGTTTGTGGCGTCGTATGGGGGAGGCCTATGTCCAGCAGTGGACGTGCATGGGCTGACATGATGATGATGATGATGATGAAACTCATTATGAAACTATTTATTTAAATCGTACGATATTTCTATCGGTCAATTTTAAGCTCGCGCAGAACTGTGCAACAGATCTATAATATTAAGAAATAATATTCGATTCATCGGATAAGTCTATGATGTCAGAAAAGTTCAAACTTTTATTATAGTAGGTTTACTTACTATAAAACAAAGAGAACAATTGTCTATCCATTCACATGACATGCAATATTCACGTTATAAAATAAAAATACTATACGAAATGTCATATCTCAAGTGTGTTTTGATGTTTGTCACTCATCATTTATAGAGACAAAGGAAATTGTGTCCATGAATTTGTAATTTTAGCGCATGAAATAGATAAGTTAATATTGCTTTATAATTTTTAACTTCTTAAGTGACTGAAAATCGACGACAATAAACCTAAAAAAAACATTTGGTACTTATGTAATAAATATTTCTTATGTAGGAAATAAAATTACATTGAGACAGTTCAAAACTATTCAATTAGATATATTTTTTAATTGTTTATTAAGTTTATGTATTGATTAAACCGAAAAGCTAAGCATTCTATCGCATTCTTGCTTAAAATTGTTTTAAAAATAAAAATTCATCGGACGATATTAAAAATTAGATTTATTAAAAGGTAAATTTCGTTAAAAATGGGGTCCCTCTGATCCTTTCAGAAGTTTCGAATTCCCGCCGTAATATCTGTAATTAATCTATTCGACCCCTTGCCATATTATTGCCATTATGAAGGCTTGAAATATGCTGAATTTATGCTGAATCAACTCATATGTGTTCAAAGCTTTTTTTTATCTATAGTTACCATTATGAAAATATATATTATTTGACGTGGAAACATTTTTACGTTTTAACGCTCCAAAATTGCTATATTTAGGAATATTTTTAACTCAAGCAGAAGTCGTATTCTAGTACTGGAGGCGTTGACTAGGACTACCACGCTACGCACTTGCTATGAATATAAGCGGTAAGTTTCTGATAGATGCAACTAATGGTAGAGTTCTGATAGGCTACTTACAGTAGGTTTCTGGTAGAGGTTACTAATAGTAAGCCTTCAAAATAAAAATCTCCTATTTGTAGTAAATAAAGTAACCTTCGTAGCAAACCGTAGCACTTAATGTCTCGTAGAGTAATTCAGAAGCTGTAGGCATTATCGTAGCAATCAAATACTCGTTAAAGAAAAATGGACAACGGATGCATGTGAGAATATTATTATTTTAAAGTTGATATTTGCATTGAATGTAAACGTAATCTGTCGAAAAATAAATAAGATGGAGTACAGAGGATATAGCAGGTTCGTAATATACTCCGGTTATAATAGTAGAGAAAGACTTTGTAGTTTCCAATATAAACCAACAGGTCAACTACCGAATTTCCGCTCGAATACAACTAATTTAAAAGTTAAAAGGACGTGTGGACAAACCAGTAGGTATAGGACGGTATAAAACAAACAAGGTGAATATTTGAAGCCTGGTATCAAAGTAGCGATAAACGTTGGATCCAATATCGGCGTCAAACAAAGGCTTACAAGAGTTTAGGGCACGCCTCTCGGAGCTGCATATTCAACGCGGGACTAAAGTCAATATTGTAGGCCGAGAGGTCGCCGTCGCTGACCGCCCTTAGCTTCACCAAATGAGGTGAAGTAGGAACTGTCGCAGAATAGCGTATATTGAATGCTTATGCTTATTCCATTCGTCCCCAGAGTCTGTGACGAGCTAGAATAGTATTGCCAAACTGTAAACGCGATCAATGCTGCTTCATTACATATCAGACGTTAGCGTATTTGAATACGTATTATCAAGAGTATATGCATTAAAATGTTACTAGTTCTAGTTTCATTCGTCAATCTCGACTTAAGGGATTTGTTTGGCTTTGGATTTGTATTTACTGTGTGCATAATATACGTCTGTCTGCTATTTCAACACGCCACTAGGTTACTCGCTGACGAATAGGATAAGGGTTACCACTAGACTTGGCTATCCTATTTTGCGATATTCATTATTTAAACACGAATCGCGATTGCATAATAACTGCTAGTTATATCAATATTTCCCTGGTCACGGGAAGATTGGAGAAGCTGGAACCAAGACCCGTGTTTATAGAATGAATATGTATTTTATATTATCTACATAAATATTATACTTCTAAATCTAATTTTTAATGCGATAATAATTATTTATTTTACAAAAACAGGCCGTGATCGCGTTAAAACTACTTAAATTACTATTTTTTACCCAATGTTTTAATTGAGTTGCACCGATCAAGCGCGCCGCATCGGTGTCCATGTATGTATATAGTTTGACATCGTTGCCTCTCGGACTATCTGTACGCGTCGTTGCCCATTGACCAATATGCGAGCGTATCGCACGTACGTTAGGTACCTACCTTGCATTTACATAGTTTATATGGGAGCTCATTACTACGCTATACGGGATGATTAAATCGAACCCATTATAAACTTGGACGTGGTAACATGGCCTTTTAATTAACTATCTATTTCGTCTACAATACCTACTTAACTACATCTCTCTAATGTTATAAATATAAAATTTGGTTTTTGTATGTTTGTTACCTCTTCACGCAAAAACTATTAAACTGATTGCGATGAAACTTAGCATTATAATAATTATATTGGCCTTTACACCTAATCTATATGATTTTTACTGCGCAAGCAACTTTGAACCAGCTTAGTCGCGCCGAGACAACTAAGCCGCGGGTTTCATCACGATGTTTTCCGCGCACCGTAAGAGAAATTTAATAAAGTGTAATTTTATTTAATATGATTTAAATTTAATAAAATGAAATAAATAACAAAATAGATAAGTCATTTTTGATTCCCCTAAACACTGGCATTAAGTGAAGATTATATAAAGCTAGCTTAGTTTTTAATTAATTTCTCTGTATAATTTTTTTAGAAAAACTTATTTTTGTGACTAACTGACGCAAATGAGCACAGAGATGTTATTTTGAATTTTTTTATCTCTGACTCATATTGGAATAATCGTCAATCGATGATACTAGAAGTTCAAGTAGGTATAAGTATTATATCAGAGTTTTTTTTATCCATATCTAAGTACCTGCCTATCCAATATATCTTTATCTCTATGGTAAATGCAGACAACAGACTTAAACTCGGCTGATAGTTAAAATTTGTAACTGATGACTTCTGTGGTGCGACGGGTGAACACCAGCCTACGACGAAGAAGGTTGCGAACAAATATTTGTTGTGGTCTGAGTGCTAATGTGTGTATTTACAAAAGAAAGTTAAATCAGTTTTATTTCCGTTGTATGGCCACTATAACACAAGTCTGGTGACTAGAGTGTGCTCAGTGTTGTGTGTAATCTCCTGCAGTATTTATGTCTCATGTCACTGTGCTATGGGCCCCGGACCTTTGGAAGGCGTGCGTGACTCCGAAGCCAACATGTAGAGGCCCTTTACAACCACCATGTTAATATAATTTATATATAAAAGTATGATATGGATCCTTAGGACAGCAAACCGGCGATTATCTCTGTCTACACTATTATTTATTTACTTGTTATTTATTTATTTACTTGTTATCACTATTTAATTTTTGTTTACAAATGTGATGGTTGGTGAACTATTGATTAACCTTTTTGTCTGCAGTCTGCATTTGCGCCACTTTTGTGCTTAGTTTTATCAATCTCTTATATGAATAAGATAACTAAGATGACAATATCTAACTCAACTGCAAGATTATTAGTATTTATTTGACCGCTATTGTTCCCACATTATTTTAACAAAATGTTGTTGAAGTTAGCATTAGTTTTGGCTGCGTTATGTGCTGTATTACACGCAGAAGACTTGCAAGTCGGTACGTTGTTGAACAACGAGTTGGCTTACACTGAGACTGTGAAAGCAACAGCTATTCCTTTTACGACCCGGACGAAAAATATATTCTTTTCGGATAGCAGAGGAAGAAATATAAAGGTAAGAGCGTATTTAATTTTCTTTTTTAATTACATGGTGTATTTTTTAAGTAAGTGAATAGGTTTTTTAGCTTTAGGAATAAGTAAATCTTTTGAAGGTACGTGCTACATGTTAGACCGCATCGTCATTTTTAGTTTGTCTATATAAGGTAACAAATAAATAACGAAAATGAATATACAATTTTCATTCAATATCAATATTTTTTATTTTATCCATCTATTTCATAAATCTATAGGTAGGTACTAATGAAATAAAGCTGATGAGTTTGTTTGAACCAAGGACGTTTAAGTTAAAGGTTTTTTAAGATCACCAACACTCGGGGAACTCCGCGAGTAATAATAAAATAAAATAAAAATAAAAAATAAAAATAGCTTTATTAATCCTTAACACTTAATATTACATTTGAAAAAAGTAAAAAATGATATGCAGGCGCGCTAGTTAGTGTAGGGACCGCCTAAAGCGGTAAAAGCCTCCTCCAATAAGCCCCATCCCTTGCGGTCTCTCGCAGTGCGTGACCAATGGTTCCCGGCTACTTTGATTATGTCGTCGCTCCATCTCTGGGTTGGACGACCCCTTCTTCTTTTTTCGTCAAGTGGTAACCAGTTGGTAGTGATTTGAGACCACCTGTTTGGGTTTAATCTTTGAAGATGACCTGCCCATTTCCATTTCAAACCTAGTATTTTCTTTATCACGTCTTTTGCCTTTGTCTTTTTTCGTATGAGAGTGTTCCTTACTCGGTCTTTGAGTTTTAATCCTATGTAGCTTCTCTCAATACCGCGAGTAATAGATGGTCTTAAATCTGGGCTTTTTTATACTGAATGCATGCATACAAGAGATATAACTTCTCATAAAAACTTTTAAATAAAATTATTCTACATAAAAAACACCGAAAAATAAATGAATTTCGAAAATGATTTTCTTTTATTTTTCCAATTTGCATGTTTTGTGGGGTTTTTCGATTTCTCATTTGTTATTTCGGTATCCATTGTATCAATGTTTCAGCGTATTTATGTTTAATTTATTTATATTTTAAATTTCAGGGTATTTCAGTGGTAGACCTGGACAAATCAAACACGAAGGCATCGATAACATCGGGTGGTGTTGGATCTAGCTTCATCAATGTTCGGTTGAAGAGCGAAAGGGGAGATGGTCTCAACTATTTTATACAGTTCTTTGTTTGATAAATGTTAATGATCATTGTTTTTACTAAAGAATATCATGTACCTACTTAATTGATGTTGTGAAATAAAACATTTTGACGCATTAATAATTATTTCAGAATAGGTGTCTACTTACAGGTAATCTATATATATAAAAATCAATTGCTGTTCGTTAGTCTCACTAAAACTCGAGAACGGCTGAACGGATTTATCTTATCTTAGTCTTGAAATGTTCGTGGAGGTCTAGGGAAGGTTTAAAAGGCGAGAAAAAATCGAATAACCGATATTCCCACGGGATCGGGACTTACGCGGGTGAAACCGCGGGGCGCAGCTAGTCATTAATAGGTATCTAAAACAAAAACCAAAGTACCTAACGGCGACCCAGTTGGCACAATGGTCACCATGCTGGGCTGCCGAACACAGGGTTGCGGCTTCGATTCCCGCCTCAGACAAGTATATACGCTTAGATATTTGTCTGTGGTCTGATTGTTTCTATGTATTGTAAGTATATATTTACAAAAGCAAGGTACATAAGTAGTATATCCGTTGTCTAGCACCCATAACACAAGTCTAGTACTTAGCTTGGGGCTAGATGGCGATGTGTGAAATGTCCTGCAATATTTATTCATTTATTATCATTTATTTATTATTTACAGGTAGGCTTAACTGTTATATTTATATTTTAAAAATGATAACTGCCGTATTTAAATATTCCCTTATTTAGAGTTATGGTTTTGTCCGGTTTGTTCATAATAGCCAGTTTCGAGTATAGAGTCCAATTTTGCGTACAAAGCGTTAAGCATCCACCTTTCAGCGCCACCAAAAAGTTAAATTTTCTCTCATCGTCGCTGGGTAGACCTGCAACCTCGAAATCTTTTAGTCTAGAGTGAATAGGTACCTTCTAGGCAAGCATGCCACATCCTCAATCTCATCGGTTCTTCCCATCTAATGAGATGAGATCAAATGCAAGCCTTTTATAACCTAAAAATTGGCCAGCCCAAATAGGGCACGTAATAGTAGTGTGTCTTCAGGAAACCGAAAAACATGTTTCGGGTGCAAAATGTCCAATTCCCAAAATGACTACATTTTCACCAAAAAAATCAGGTGTCAAGTGAGTTATTCATCTCAAAAGTTTTGAAACCCGTGAACATGAAAAAGTAATTCAACGTCCACAGGACAATTTATTCGGGCAGTAAGGCTTTATCAAAAGTTGGACACATTCGCACCAGATGTGACCGGCTCGCGCATTCAGAAAAGCTAGTCCAATACGTCCCTACTGGGTAAGATGAACTGAATCAGTCAATACTAAAAATGTGAGTTAAATATACAAAAATATAGATTTTTTTGCTTCTTTTTAAATATTATATGCGTTTTGATAGACCTACCTATAAGTCCGTATGATGACTGTGCTATGAACCTAGATCTTATTCATTAAGTAAATTCGAGTGACGTGTTGGCATAGGAATTATTTAATAGGTTTCGCATGTAGGAACGTACTGAACTAGGTTTTTTGAATACGCGATCGGCTCGAAAGCGATTCTAACAACTTTTTTAACTCTATACGCGGGTAATGGATTATTACGGTAACACTTTTTACTTACGATCCCAAACGATATATTGTTTTTTGATGACATCTGAATTGTTGGACTGGATTTTAGAAACTTAGGTTGTAAGAACAGACTTCTCGCACCTAGCTAAAGCTAAAGGAAAATAAAAAAGAGAGAGAGAGAGAGACAGACAGAGAAACACGCGATAAGGAACTTCGTTCCAAAAGTAGTAAAAATAGTAAACGATCTAAGAATGATTATAATATCTATTCAATCTTGTTCTTGCTTTACTATTTTCTGGCAAACTCACGGTATACCTTACATCAAAATCCAACAAGTAAAACCCTCAAAAAAAAAAAAAACAATGCACTGCGACTAGCCAAGTTTTGGTCGGTGACCGACGATTTAGAGGGGTCATTAGTCGATTCGCACCGCGAGCGGTTCGGACCGCGGTGTGAATCACCTAAGAGCTCGTTTTGAATGGGTTCATAGGATCTAATTAACTTGATTTTCTCACAGGGTAGAGAATAACGTACTTGCGCAGCCTCCAGTTAATATACCTCATCCTTACCGTGCTACGGAAAATAAATCTGACTCTAGTACTTGAGGCACGGCCTCTACTTCCTCTACAGCGAGCAGGTTGAGGTAGCCGCTCAATTTCATATGATATTGGAACTGTAATCTGAAAAATATGAAGCATCATCATCTTAAAGTAAAAGGGTACCGGCGCTCTCTCCATACAAACGTAATCGACTGTTTACTCCTTGGATAATGACACTAGAGCAAATATTTTTGTTGCATAAAACTTATAACTGCCATGACCATGCCCCTAATTAAATCTTAATTTCTATTAATTAAAAAATGAAAAAACCCAAAACATAGGGACATAATCATGGCAGTTATAGGTTTTATGACACAAAAATATTTGCTCTAGTGTCATTATCCAAGGAGTAAACAGTTGACTACGTTTGTATGGAGAGAGCCCCCGGTACCCTTTCCTCTTAACCACTGAGGGTAAAACTTTTTTTTTCACAAATGGTTGGTCAGCTTTTGACCACTTTCACACCCACCTGAAGGTATTACGACACAGCCATAGATGTAGCACCCTTTTCTAGAAGTTACCTGTTCACTCGCAACTTAAAGACCCCCAACAGTTTCAAACTATGTGTATAGTAGGTAAATATAAATCAACTGCGTAACAAAGAAAACAGTATATCTACCTCGGTAGCAACATACAACAATCTGCATTATCTCATGTAAAATACAACGCACCCCGAAACTAGTGCGGCAACGTTCGGCCCGTTGTTATCTCCTCGTAAAATAAACGTAATGACCGCCGTCCGCGCGTTGCGTGACCGTCTGTACACTTGTTATTTTACTTGGTAGGTATAGTCTAACCACGTATCTACCTACTCATTTTATTTATTAATATAAACAATGCGTATTTTTAGCTTGTTAGAAACAAGCTAAAAATACGAAATATTGAGCTCAGTTCGAATAATCTTTTATCTTTAAATTTGTACAGCGCCAGTAACTCATGTAATTCTGGGCGTTGTAGTGCTTGGGACTTTTAGATAGAGTAGGCACCTACGCTTTCCTCTCAGCTTAGTAGACCGACAACATCGTGTGGAAGCCCGCAACTTAGGTAGCGTCAAACGTATTGACGAGTTCTTAAAAAGTTACTACCTTAAAAAATACCGTGAATTCAGATAAAGACACATTCACATGCATGAAATATAAATTCTGCAAACACTCGAGTAATATAGCGTAAAAAAAAAATACCTACCTGACATATGGATATACTGCCGATCAATGAAAATGGGTCGATTATAAAATTAAAAAAGAAATCAGACAGTGAACGTACAAACGAGCAATGTGCATTACACACGTGACATTTATTTATTATTTACTTTTCGTTTAAACTGCGACACACTTAAAAACTTCAACGACTCAGCAATTGTTATAATAGAAAAGACAGTATCTAAACTAGACAGACGCTAAATAAATAGTATACGAAAAATATATTAAGTAGGTTTAAGAAACACTAAACGCAAGTTCCGCAAGTGTAGGAACTCAGCTCGTTTTCCCCAAAAACCGCTCCCGAATTCCACCCAACTCTAAATAGGCCTAAATGAATTATAACGTTATCATATAAATAAGGATTTAAACCGGCATCAAAATAAATTGTCTTGAAGCGACGCGCGATGCCGCCCGTGCGCCGAACGACGACGCAACGTTACCGCTTGCAATTTGTTTGTTTTTATTGCGAGAAGCGAGATGAAAACTCAATATATTTTACCACCTTAAATTACTCGGATACAGGTACTATAAAATTAAATAAGTAAAGAAAAGTAATTGGCCCATTAATAAGATCCACAGACTAGATGAGTTTACTCTCAAACAGACGCCAATAGTGCCTTCTCTGGATTATCAAAAGTCTTATCTCACTTTTGAACACTTGTTTGTTTTAGGGCACGTTGGTTTCCTCACAACATTAAATGAAATATAAGATTTAAAACTACTTACGTCAAAATCATACTTTGTCATTTCAATCATTTGCCTGCGTCTGTTTTTCCTGACGTGTACAATTTCAGGGTCTTCAAGTCACAAGTAAACAGGAATCTTTATGCTACATTTTAGGCCGCATCTTTGCTGTGATAGTAATCATAATCTATATTTAAAATACTTTAAAAACAAAAAAATCTAATAAATTAAAGTATCTGAACAGAAAGATAAGTTTCTATTTTAGACACTTTTTAAAGTCAGAATATATTTGCTTTAGGTTCTGTCAACCATATAGTTTAGGACAGTTTTGAATTTTCTACAATAAAATAAACAACTGAGATCCATTGGACTTAAGTGTATATTTGTTGAGCTTGTTCAACTTTGTTTGCTTGTTAAATAACAGTTAAAGGCCCCTAATCAACGGATTATTACTTAATAGCCGTCTAAGCAAAAAAACATAAACATTATCATGAAAATTCATTGAGTTATTATTTAAATAAGCGCTTGGCTCGTTAGAGATATTGTAGTCTGTAGACTTTTTGGCTTAGTTGCAGTACTTCAGTTGTTGGTAATCAATAGAATAGTTTTAGACTAACCAGACTACAAACATAATTACAAAAAAAGACGCAATTGTTAACAAGGAGATACGAGTCAAAGAAAAGACATTAAAATTGTATGCAACGCTAGTCCTGTTATTATAGACTACTGAAAATTTTCAGTGTTAATGGTTCGGTTGTATTAAAACAATAAATATTGAAGGACATTTCATCGTCATCTAGCCCCAGGCCAGTTAAAAATTATATTTGTCTTAATTAGGTACATGAAGTCGGGTTAGTGGCGAAGCAACCTAATCTCCGGGTCGCTCGGTCGCTCCGCCACTAACCCGACGAATCTCGAGTCCCTGAGGCTCACATTTCTTAAATTCTCGACAAATTACGTCGTCTTAATACATACATAAAAAAAACAAGAGACGATCGAGAGAAAAACATAAGAGACGATTTGGTAAGCCGATAGCTTTCCAACTGAATTGAAGGCTATACTTTTGTTTGCTTTTAAATTGATCAGTCGACGAGATATCGTTCGATTAAATGTCTGTGGTCAATGTTCGCTCTTAAGGGGAGGTTTTAATAACAAAAACACAGAGTAATCGGGAAGTTTGCCTCTTTCCGTGGAGTCAAGAGTTCCGTATAATTAAATAGTGATTAAGGTAGAGCCCTGTTCAGACTCGGATACTAAAAATACTGTTTAAAAATTATATAATATTGTATATGAAATATGAGTGGTCATGTTTTGAAGCGCTCTTTACTTAAAATTTCAAGATAATTAAGTATGGAAAATGTTTCTCAATTAAAACTTCACCTTTGCGGGTTATTATGTACATACCCACTACCAATTGCTACTGCGATTACTTTATATCTTTAGGCTAACTATGGACCAGTGCAGTTATACCCCAGTCAAAATGGCTAAATTTTAAAGGTAAGGTGACTAAAAATTGTAACTACGAATGTTCGGAACACCAGAAATTAAATGTGAAAAGCAAATGTCCGAATCGATGGGTACTTTTCACATTTAATTTTTAATGGTGTTCCGAACATTCGTACTCAGCCCCTTGCGAATTATAGTAACCTTGAATGCGATTTTGACTGGGGTAGGTATTAGGAAACTACAATTAAAATAAAACGTTAAGTATGTTATTTTGATGAAAGTTTTTCTTGATTATTTTCGAACCACATGGAATTCAGTCATAGAGGTTATTATAAATTTTGGAAAAAATATATTTTGTATTTCAAGCTTATTGGCGCGCAAACTTTTAACACTCGATGAATTTAATAAATTAAAATGTCTGTATCTGAACAGGGCGTAAAGCGACTGGATGATGGATCCGCTATTCGCGCCTCGCATTAAACCCGCGGCTTATTAATTATAACTCTTTGATGACGCTACATCTACGTAAGCACTTGAATTATGGACTCATGTTCAAATGTCGCTGATGGTATGTATGTGTTGTATGTAACACATACTAATGTCGGTGTACAAGGTTAGTTAATTTTAAATAACATCGACCTATTAGGAGAATTTGGGAGGATTAAGGAAGTAATTTAATACCTACGTTTATGATAAAGTGTTAAGAGGCAGAAAACCCCTTAACATATAAAATCCATTTGGAAACCTTCTTTTGAAGTCTGTTAATAACACAAATAATATATTTTTTTGCAACCGAAATACAGTTTTCAAAACGTAAGTTTTGAGTTCAATAAATTTAATGGTATTTACTTAGAACAAACTAACGTAAGTTATTTGTTTAAAAATACCACAAGAAATGAGTAACCAACAAACCCAGCAAAAACTAAATTAACAACTCCGCTGCCGTCCGCGCGGGCGCCCGTATCGATTAAACACATCACTACAAAAGGCTACAGGAACAATGGTGACGGTTAGGGCTCTCCAACTCCTTCAACTAAAGGGCTCCTCTGACGAGAGTGTTGAAGGAAAACAATAACGTTACGGTCACAGACTACAAACGAAATAATCAGGCAACAAAAAAAAGATGAAAAATAGTTGACAATCCTTTAAAAGTTTCATACCAGCCATAGGGATTTACCGAATTATTATTTATTTCGATTTCAAAAACTGTTTTGATTCGAAGAACTTTATCTTCTGTCAGTTTAAAGAAGTTAGAAGTTTTAATAGTTCTCCGATTTTTTGCTGAAACATATCTAAAATTTCCTTATGATGAAGGAACGCGCAAAAATCAATGCGGATTAGACGAAAGAAGATGTGTGTAACTATCAGCAGAATCAAGCATTCGGTATTAAACAATAGGATGATTTCAAATCTGCAGTCTACGGTTCCCCTAAAGGGCCCTCTGACGAGAGCGTTGAAGGGAAGCAATAACCTTAAATAACCCTGTTTACGTTTCTTTTGTAGTCGTTTAGTAGTTATTATGGCGGATGAGAGGTTAATTTGGGGACATGAATTGTTGTTTTTGCGACAGTGAGTGTGTTTGTTTTTCTCATATATAAAAAAAAATGCTGCTTGCTACTGCCCTGGGGCTATGGTTCTCATTGCGATGTTTAGACGTACCTATGCTGTAGATAATACCTAGGAAGAAGATGGAATGTCTTACTGTTTTATACATGTGAAAGTGTGTGTGTACGTTTGTTACTCCTGCATGAAAAAAGTAACTACTTACTTGACCGATAGCGATGAAATTCTGTATGTAGATAGCTGTTTATCTGACTTAAGACAAATACTTTTTTATCCCCATATTCCCTCAGGATCGCGGATGAAACCGCGGGAAGAAGCTTGTATGTATAATATAGGTACTCATATCTAGTAGGAATTCAACGGAGTTGCAGGGCAATGCGGTTTTTCCCGCATCAATAACCATTAATTTTGCCTGCACCTGTCGAATACATACCAGTATATAACAAAAAGGTAATTATTTGAAGTTATTGAAATTTGAAGTATCGACGAGAAAATAATATTGACAAAGGATGGCGCGAAATACCGATCTGGATCCTTATTTATGACATGGCAAAGTCAGCTTAGAAATACCATTACATTGTATCCTTAAACCACCTTTCAAGCTTTAACTAACCTTAAAAACCTTACAAAATTTAAAATAGGAAAATTACAAATTAGCGAGTCACGTTTCTGAGGCTAAATTGTCAATTCGCAGTGTTCCTGAGTTTATAAAGTTGTTGTTAAATAATGGGACGAGATCGGAGATATCTCCGGTTACTGGAATGATAAACAAGATTGCTGTTATGTGGAGTCAGTGAAAAAATGGTTGGGTTCAGTAGGAAATCAATAATGTTATGTTCGGATTAATATAGGTAACAATATGGCCAAAAAACACAAAATAAAAACAACTAACTCAAAGGCCCCAATTACAATCAAACCTGTGTTAAGAAATGAAGAAAGAAAATACATTTATTTGAGACAGTTGTCAGTCCACTGCTGGACGTAGGACTGTCCCAAGATACGCCACTGAGCTATATGTTCGGCTCTTCTTCTCCATTCACTGCCTACCGCTTTGCGTATGTCGTCGCTCCACCTGTTCACAGGGCATCCTACACTACGTTTGCAAATTCGCGGTCTCCACTCCTGGGAAAGTTCACCCCAACGATTATCAGTCCTGCAGCAGATATCACCAGCCCACTCACACTTCAGTTTGCTAATCCTTAAGCTATGTCGATCACTTAAGTTCTCTGGCGAATTACTTCGTTCCGGATTCGATCCCGCGTAGAAACACCGAGCATAGCTCTCTCCATAGCTCGCTGAGTGACTTTAAATTTGTGGATGTATAGCTTACATAATCAAAAACACATTTTGTCTTGCTCCGCGTCATTTAAAATATCAGAAAACAAAACCCCCCTAAGTTAAACTAATCGAATCACAAACCAATCAACACTAAACACAATTTACCATCACAAAACTCCACCCGTTTTCAATAGCCATTGAACGGATCTCTAAAAAGGCGAGTGGCAGGTAAACGTGTAAATAGCTGATAAGTATCTCGAGACAAAAGAACGTAAAAGAGATTGTCCCGGTTTTTCAGTCACTGCCTCGAGGTACGACGGAATGTGGAACGACGGAAATTAATACTAGTTTTTTGATAGACAGTTTGGTAATCTAGTAAGTATTTTAATTATCACATTTTTGCCTACAAATTTCTATAATAGCCTTTATAAGACTGCGTAAATAAAATTGTATGAAACATTGACATCACATTAAAACGTCTTTAAAAAACGTAATAGTAATGACTTACCTTAAGTATTGGATAATTTTCCCTAATTTACCTACTGAAAATATAAGGAATTTTCTAAGATGTGCCAATATTATCTTCGGCTGCAGGCCCTTTAATGGTGATGTCTCATTCAAAGATATCTCAGAATTGTAGGTAAATAAGAAGAATTTTTCCAAAGTAACAACAAAATCATTAGACTTTTTCTTCTA
Source organism: Idaea straminata (assembly GCA_951213275.1). Taxonomy (NCBI): domain Eukaryota; kingdom Metazoa; phylum Arthropoda; class Insecta; order Lepidoptera; family Geometridae; genus Idaea; species Idaea straminata. The sequence goes on from OX577852.1 coordinate 484,277, forward strand.
GTAAAATAGGTGCTTGTTTAAATAGGTGGTTGTTTAAAACATTCTTTACTATGTAAGATTTTATACCCCTGCGTTTTCCAATGAAGTCAAAGCGATCCCTGTATCAGACACAGTTGCTGTAGAAACGCTCGGTAGCAACCCACTACTGTACTGAGATAATCTACCTATCTGCAGTTGATACACGGCTTCAGGTGTATGAAGTCTAAAGTATAACGCATTTTTTTACAGAAAGCGACCAAAAAAGCATGCGGCCTAAGAAGACCCCGAAATTGTGCATGTCAAAGACCGACGCAGGCAACTGATTTCATTCCCTTGCTTTGTGCGGACATCTGGTATTTCTACCATGAATCGGTGCCATTTTTGTAACCATGATTTTATCTACGCTTGTCACAATTTCGTAAAATATTTAGATAACTACTACATACTTATCCAAAATTGATCTTGGCCTCCGAAACGAGAGTCTTCCATCGCTCTCTGTCCTGCGCTATTTCTTGCCAGTTGTTGACTTGAAGTTCGCGCAGATCGGCTTCTACTGTGTCATTCCAGCGATACCCAGGTTATACGTCGAAAGTTAGCAGATATTACAAAATAGAATCCAATAAAACTTCATCCATTATAAAGCCGGAAGTACCTACCTATCACACACACCCTTAACACACATTCAGATTAATTCGCTTTCCGTTGTCAACATCGGTACCACACCTCCATGTTGTGAATGGAAACAAAGCTCTATAAAAAGCTACGAATTAACCAAATAGGAACCTCGAGGGTACCTTTCAACTCGAACAATCGAAGTTGTCACGATTGGCTGTCATATAGGCCAAGAGCTGGCTACTTTCATTTCAGTGGAGTCACTTGTGAAAACCAAATGTAACGTGTAACTGATACCTATAGCTAATACTAACATTTTTATTTAGTTTTTAAGAAGATTCAATGTGATATCAAGCCAATGATTCCAACTGAATTTTTTTTTTACTTTGATTTTATTTAACATATTTGGGTCTTTAAGTTTATTGCATAAATTGGATAGAATATTATATTTAAAGAAATACAACAAGTTGCACGTACACCACTGCAGCTTCGTCCTTGATAGAACTACCCAATTTTTGTAGACGACTGCGGAAGAGTTATGTGTTGCCTTGGATATTATGTTGTTAGTATACTAAGTGATCTTTGAAGTCTCGTATGGACTAAAGGGCTAATACTAAACTAATTTTAATAAATGACACGTCGTCGTTGCGTCTTAAGATTGGGCATGACAGGACGGCGACGTGTTAAAAGATACTTAAAAATAAAAAATAGCTGAATGCCATGACATGGAGTTCTAAATATTTCCTTCCAAACCTATCGGAGTAGTTCCAAACCAACACGGCTTATATGAGGCCAATGATGCTACTAACATAGCTTTGGCGACATTGGTCAAGATATATTTTAAAGGGTGTATGAAAATAAGAAGAAGTGGGGTATCAAATTGAAGGGTTTAACTTGCTAACTAAAAACACCCAGACCTCCGCATTTATGATAAAAGTAGATCTTTAAATCTGAAACATAAAAGCATCTGTCTCTCGAACTAAGGACCCAACAAAAACGTCGCTACAAACAATTTGAAAAGTGAAATAGAAATCGTCGGATCCGTTTCAGCATTCCGAATGATTTGTTAAACAACCAACTTGTAACAAACCAGAAAAAGCCGGAAAAAACAGGAATCACTTCGGGTTAGGACAAACGCAATCCACACACTTTCTATCGGCCGATGGCTAAATGACCGTTTAGTTTAAAGGCAAAAAGAACAATAACTACTATTCTATAGAGAGGAAATATGTTTTTTATCACAGTTGCTCATAAAGTGGATCTTATTCAACGGCTTTTAGGCTCGTAATCCAACATATTATGCACGCGTGCGTTTTACATTGCCAACCTAGTGCTGTAAAGTTATCCCGATAGGTTAAATACGTATCTTACTGCTAATTACATACTGTTTTGATGTATAAAAAAGGTAGGTACCAAAGAGTTTTTAGCTAGCAAAAATGGTTGTCTCTAAAGTCGGTTTACGAACGAAAATTTTACGTGATAATGACTTAACACGCACGCTGCCGCTCGCGCGTCATAAACCGCCTCTATGCAAAGATCAATTTACCACACTTATATCGTAATGTACTATTAACGAATAGGCTCTGAAACTACTGGACTGATTTTGAGTGAAACTTAATATGGGGATACATACATTGAATAGTAACTTATTTAGTAGAATATTTTGTATCTAGATATGCCCACGGGACTGTCCGAATGCGGGAATCGAACTCGCAATCTTTTAATGTCGCAAGCAGGTGTTCGTCCAACGTGCCACAGTGGTCGTCAACAAAATTCAATTGGTTGGCGAGCTATCGACCGACTGAAAAAATTGTAGTTTATGTGTGTCTTAAAGTTGGACGTTTCAAGACAGACCTGCGACAATTTTACTTTGAGAGTTTCCAATTAGAATAATTTTATGGTTTTATTCTGAGTGCTTACTGTTTTTCTTGGGTGAAGGAAGTTCAATTTGAATTTCACATGGTACTTATGTTATTTTGATGACCTGAAAGTCATTATAATGAAATAAAATTAAAGATCTTAACTTTCACTGTTAAAATAGTTAATTAAAAGTTTAAAAGACCCTAGGAAAAAAAGTCTGTCTGAAGTGTCAGCCAGCCTATTGGTAGTCCGAAGGTAATACCAATAATTTTGATACTTTATTATCATTATAAATTTTTCTGCATTTTCAAATTTATATGCGGACAATTGGTAGAAAAACGTGTGTGTGCCCTATTATTTTGGTCTCGTTAATCCAGTTATTGTTCCCATTTGTTGCCCCATTGAAGGTTTCAATGTAGCCGGCCAGTGGAAATAAAAAACAAACAGTTTTTATTTGAAATTTGTATTAAGAACACCATTGGTACCAACTAGTCATATTTAACCACAAAAACTACTTGATTGCTAAAAAAATGTACCTTATACAAACATTTGTGCCAATGTTAATGAGGACGCATACTTTCGAATTTCAAACGTAATAATTTTCAAATTTCCCATCCCGTGATTGGAGGAACGATTGCACCTGAGACGGTATTTATCAAACAAACTGACATTTATTGTTATTCGCTATATTATTTATGTACACAACAAATATTTATTGTACGAGTTTTTTGTCGAAATCATTTTAATATAGACCGGACTATAGGTATTGTTCTGCACAACAATTTTGAAAAAATAACACAAAACGTTTTGAAGAAAAAAAAGTGTCCTAAAAGTAATTTTACTTATATGTAATCTAACTTTAAATTTTACTTAACCTAATTGTTTTATTTATTAAATTGGACATTTACAATTTTATCTATATTTTATAGGTTTCTCGGCTTTCGAATGTATATGCCAAAACAAACCTATTTCAATGTTCTTAAGTACATATAATCCACAGTAGATATTATCAAAATCTACTCGGAAAAATATCAGCTCCTGGGTTGTTAAACTAAACTAATAAAATAACAAATACCTATGATCTAAATATACCTAAACTAATATTACTAGATGCACTAAATAGCTACAATGTAGTATGCATAAACCCAAGTACCTACGTAACATGGCAACTCCCAGCATAATGCGCTTACGTTTAATCATCCCCTAATATAATTGTGCACTATACATTGGTGTTATTACATATATATACATCATAAAGACTGAGTTGCACCGGTACACAGCGAACAATGGTTGGGAATACTTGCGAAACGTTCATCTCTTTGCTATGATGAACCATTGTTCCTTAGACGCTTTGCTATTAATTATGAGCTAATTAGCCTCTGTAGTGCTCTCTAGGTTCGCTCTTTAACTATTTGTACTTGATAACTAGAAATATTCATGTTTTATGTACCGTCAGTAGCGAGTGGTCAACACAATCCGATTTCTGTTGGATTACGGATTCAGGCAACTGGTACCTTTCTATATCTATCTTTTATTACACAAGTTAACAAACATAATGCTGTCAAATTATAACAATCAAATTACAAAATTAAAATAGAGTTTTTTCTATTGGTGTTCTATTGGTACCCACGGAACAAGAAAAGTATACAGAAACAACACATTATACAGAAATTGACAAAGAAAACAGAACCAAATTTCAAGTAAAAACAGTAATAATAATCTTTAAAATTACCTCAAAACCATTACCAAACGAAAATGCTATGTAAAACCGAAAAATAACGTTTGAAAATTATCAAAAACCCTCCCTGTAGCAAAGTTAAACAACAAAGACATGTAAAATAACCGCCAAAAACCCGAACACGGAGTCGGGAACGTCGGATCTACCAGTAAACCTTGCGAGCTCCACTCAATAATAAATGAGACGACCTAACTTCGCGCCTGAACCAACACTCCAGATCCTAACACCTTCACTAACTAAAAAACGTAACTACAAAACTGTACTAAACAAAAAACAACTCTAAAAGAAAACTTTACGGTTGAGATTTCTCTATAGTATTATCAGGGTTGATTCAAAAGATCTGACGGAATCTTCTGAATTAGACATGTGTTAAAAGCTTAATGCAGTTAATAGGCAAGTAGGTACGCGGCCGGCTGCATTTCAAAGTATATTTTTCCGCTAAAACATTGGTTTTATTACAGACGGTTCGACGTATTTATTGGGAAGGGTTGAATCCGGGGTGGAATTGCTATGGGATCGAAGAGTCGGGCACAGGTGAAACAAATAGGGTGGAGAATTATCGTAACTAAAACCTTAAGGGAACTTTACTAAATCTTTTATTTCTAAGGAAGAAATTATGCTTTAAGTTTCTTTACTGCTATATTCTAATTAATGTGAAAGTTATTCTTACTAGCGTAAGTGCATGAGAATATCTCCCTAAACAGTAGCCTAATAACCTTACCTTGAGGCGAGGTGTCTGGAAGTAGTGATCCCGCCCGCCCCCTAGTGCTCCAGGAAAAACACTGCTCCTCATCTTCTTCTTGCATTGAGAGTAGAGTCTCAAGTGTAGAAATGCTCGAAGGATGGATGCCGGATATCAATGATGAGTTGGCCCGATCGCTTGGCCTACCAGTGATGGTTTAAAATCCAGTGAGGCCTCTCCATTCTTCAGCCGCTTACGTTCCTGTTGCCCCCTTGCTATAATTTACTTAGCTAATTAGGGTGACCCAGTCTGACAGTTGGCGAGTCTCCGCTCGCTAGTTTTACGTGTTTGTTGGTCATTGTTACGGCAGGCGCCATGTACCAATAGTTACAAAGTATCTCACAAAGTTCAAAGTATTCACTATGATTCCGTCACACTAGCTCAAGTCTCCTGTAGTGTATCAATGGTTCTAGCCAAACCGGAGGTTGTCTTGGGCTGCATTATATTATAGTGCATAAGGGGATAATCGCTGGTTTATTGTCCACATCATACTCGTACCTACCTACTTTGCAATTAAACTTGTTACAAGGAAAGTCCTACGTCATGTTTTATAATATATATGCAGTATAATATAAAGTACCTGGATGACCGAACTTTGCTCGGTATTTTTTTTTTTTATAAATTTTTTTTTGGACATTATATTTAAGTACGAATTACATACTAATAAAATGATGAAATATGAATAATATTTTTCGATCTTACCGACAGAATAATAAAAAATATAAACTGGTTATTTAAAGAAAAAATTAATCATGAGTGCAATTAGTTTGATATTATATTAGAAACAAATAATTATTTTTTTACAATTTATCAATCAATTACGCAAGTGAACACGTGCATTAAGAAGACACAAATAATATAAATAAACATTGATTTTCTTAGTCTAACCTCAAAGCAAACACTCATTGACTTCGTGTTACTTAACAACGCCATCTGCTGGAATAACTTTATAAAAATAGTATTAGTAGTTCGCCAATAGATGTCAGGAAGAGTCATATTTTTCAGTTTAAATTGGGACTACTCAAACGCCTTAAAACACGAATAAAATGACATTTTCTAAAAATTATTCCTAGCTAGATCGATTTATCGCCCCCGAAACCCTCTATATACCAAATTTCATGAAAATCGTTGGAGCCGATTCCGAGATTCCAATTATAGATATATATACAAGAATTGCTCATTTAAAGATATAAGATAATATACGAGTATATGCAATTTTCAGTACATATTTCTATTTTGAGAACGACTACAGTACCTGTGGTACCTGTGGTACTGTAGTTAAGCAGTAGACTGTAACAGACAGCTGAACGGTTGATGTGTAAGCGACGGCTTTTTAGTAAAATTGATGTTTCTCTACGAGACGATGAACAATGTCGCACTGTGGCATGATACAGAGGATATAATTAGTGATGTTTACGTACATATTAGATACATAAATACGTATTTTGTTAAATTCTATTTTGTAATTCTTTTTTGTTCTACTGCTATTCTGTTCAGTTCTGGGCTAAATTATTTGTTATAAAAATTAAGAAATGAATTTACAAAACATAGGTTAACAATTTAACAATATTTTACGCGATAAGTATGTATATCCCTGAACTGTTACTTCAAAGTGAAACCGTCTTTTGCTTCGTAAAAGTAAAGTAGAGGGATCACTTGCAAAAACAAAATGTCAAGTGTAACGGATGTGACGTCACAAGATGTTTCTCGTGCTCTTTTGCGATTGCGTTCCTAATAACAGCCCACTGTATTTTTTATAAAGGAATATATTAAATTACAAGACATCATTTCAGCATATACAGACTATTCTCGATGATTTCGCGTTGTCAAACTTTATGTTTAAAATGATTAGTCCAACCGGAAAAATATTCTACGCGGTAAAACCAAATATTTTGAACACAGTTTCCCTAAAATATGTATCAAATCGACGCAACGTGTTTGCGGTTGCGGTCGGGGCGCGGCGCGGGCGGTCGGCTTTTGCCCTACCTTTTGATGTGAACTCATGTTTCACAGCTCACAGACCTTAGTTTTCTATTCTAGGTTCACAACGCTTCCCGTTTTCATAATTATTCAGAGCTCTCAGTATAATTTATTATGGGGATGGGCAGGTAAGTGTAACTGATCTATCGATGTCGATAAATTGTGTTGTGGAAGAAGGAAAAAGTGTTTATTAATAAAACAAATGTGGAATTACGATTGTAATTACTATCAATAATCACAATAATTATGTAGGTAGTCTAAATAGCCGACGTTGTGCTAAAACGAGACTAATACTTATAGGTATTTTCGAACTTTCATGAAAGAGTTCAAAAAATAATTTAGCAATTACTAACTTACTGAACCACAAACCGAGAAACCTTACTGCAATTTAAAACGTTTCCAAATGATAAGTTTAATTAAACATTATGATTTTAATAGGTACAAATAATAAAGTGATAAAGCATTAATTAAGTAAAGTGAAACTTTGTTTTGATAACCTATTTATACTATAGTTAGTCACCGATATCTTTTTCTGTAATTTTCACGTCCAAATTGGATGGATAGCACTTAAATTGCTAACTAGCATAATGTACTAAAATCATAGCGGCGTATGCACGACTGTAATATGTCCATAAAAATGCTTACTACCACTGATTTTAGGAAATATGATAGGGTTATTTATTTCGACACTTAGTCGATGCGCAGTTTTGTTGATTGACGTGAATGTTACCAAAAAAGCAACACAAAGTATCGGAGATCAGCAGTGTACAGCTGTAAAAGTATTTTATTAAAAGTCTACTAATATTCCGAAGTTATAAAGAAGAACAAATATGAAGTATTGAAATGTATTGTGTACGGGTTATCGATACCGACGTCATATTCACGTCATGTCCCATCACTACGTTGCTAATTAAACTGGTAGAGAAGCCTGATCCAGGTTGTAATATAATAATCAGATATAAAGTAGCTAGATATGACCAATTATAAACGAAGTAAAACCTAACTAAATAAATATAGGTAATATTAGGTATAACTATAGTTAGTTATACCTTATATTACCTATATTTATTTTATATTATATTTATTTATAATCAAAATAGACATAGTAGATACTTATCGGAATCGGTTCAGTAAAGCTTTTGCTATTAAGAACGCCCGCCGATGTTTTAGTCCCGTCGTAATTACGGCTACTGCAACGGTTACGAAACGTCAAGGGAAGAAAAGAAATGAAAATATGCGATTAACCCAATACAAACAAATAAATAATTATTATTGCATTAGGAATTGTTATTTATTCATATGTATATACAGTTAGTAGATTCGAAACAAATACAAATTATTATAATAACATTACCGAATATACTCAAAAAACGTAAAAGATCTCAACAATAAATTTAGTAAAAATTTAAATAAAAACATTTATTTTTCATGTAAACGTAATGATTTTGCGTATTTTTGCTTCCGTCTTAAGCTTCGTGAAAAGGAAACTATCAAAAATGATATTGAAATTACTAAATCAATCATAGTAGGTAGAAATGTACCAGTTTACCAACTAACCCCTTGGTTTCAATATTAATGGATTCCATGGTAACCATAGGAAATGACAGCCGTATTAATCGATTAACAGTCCTCCATTGTAGATTGACTCTCACAGGAGTAGGTATTTGCATCTCATAGGATCTCATAGGGTACTATGAATGCGAAATGTGCTTACATTTTTTATAAAAGGAATAGAAAAAAATAGTAGGCAAGTAGGTTAAGAACTATTTCTATTCGTTATATACAACAAAAAGAAGGAAGAAGAGTTGCAAGTAGCTCAAGAGTATTTTACTTTCCCGACAGATTAGGAACCAACCAGCTTGAGTTAAATATCATTTTAATTTTATGTGTTGCTGTGTTAAATATGTCGAAGTCGGGATACTCTTTATTTATATTTTCTGTGGCGAATATAAATATAAATTTAAATATTTTCTAAAAACACATCAAGTTGTTGAGCTTTTTGAAGCAATAATTGCATTTTATTTAGAGGCATGCGAACGAACTAAATTATAACCAAACATGAATCCCCAGACATGAAGCTAAGTCGAGTAGATTGAAAATATCTTTTCCCGGCTGTGAGATACCTATAATAGGTTATTTATAAAAAAATTAAATAATCAGCAATTTTTATCACACTGCTGAGCAAAGCCTTCCCTATCGTCCCCTAAAAAACGAACAAAGTTCAGGTAAGCTGTATCAGGGACACACATTCTCCTTCCGTTACTAATTATGACGTCCGCATTTGGTTTTTGTAAGTGACTCCTTTTACTCTTCTTACCGATTTGAAAGACGTACATGTCTAAACTACTCAAATAAATAATAAAAAGAACCTTGAATATCAAAACTACAAGATTAAATAGCTCGCAATACCTTATTTACCAAACGTAGGTACATACCTAGCACGAGGGTGGTAAAAGCCAAACTGAACCATTCCGGCTTATGAGATTATACAGGGTAACACAATACGCGTATAATTACGCTGTAAACTGTAACACCCTTTATCCAAGTGCAAACATAGATAAGCAAGAGTTATTGTCGCTCTTTGATCGCTTTGTCTATTTAATTTAAGTTGGTCAAATGTTAGTTGCTTACTGTATATTTTGGTTGGATAATTTAAATAGAAGGTCTATAAATATCGGAAATGAGGATTTTTGTGCGATGAAGGTATAATAAAACAAAACTTACGCCTTTATTCATAAAAGTTTATTGAGCCTTCTTTTGAATGTGTTTCAACACTTTTGCACACCTGTCATCTGTAGACTTATTACTACCCTGGACTATCTCCTGGCATGTGCTCGAATGTGGCTGGCAAAAACTTTGTCTTAGACACCTGGTCACAAGTCGCACAGCAGAACTGACCGGTGTCATTGTAAAAGTGTGAAAGTGACTAAATACATTTTAACCAAGTTTAATACATTTGGGTGTAATAAGGGTGTTAATCTTCTCTTAGAACACCGTTTTTGTTATCTGTACGTTATATATCAATATGTGGTGGTGTGGTGCACCAAGATTTGCTAAGAAATATTTGTGTCTTGGGTCCGCACTAGTGCGCAGCAGTTGTGTACTTCGTACCCACACGAATGTTGCCTAGTGTTGAGCTCTTCTCTATTACCAGTGAATTTTGTTAACACGCTCCCTATTCCCCATATTGTCTTTAACTCTATCCCTCCATCTCTTGGCCTTCCTCCCACTCTACCACTAACTTTTTCACTGATATGTACTCTTCTGGTGATATGAGTAATTGAGTATCCTCTCTTCGCAAGACATCATCAATGCTCTCTTTAATTTATCTATAAAGGTCGCTGCTTTCAAGTTTTTATAACGAATTCGTTTTTAATCCTTTTCCTTCCGTTTAAGCCGCAGTTTCCTTTTATTTTCTTAGTGGTCCAATAATCTGCTTCATACAAGCAAGTCAGGCGAAGTGATGGTCTTGCAAAATGTTCTCTTGTTTCTTTTGATTATCAGTTTGGTTTTGTAAAAACCTTATCCTATTATAAAAAGAATAACGGAGTTTATAATGGTAAGTATCACAAATAGAGTTAGCTAAAAAAAAGATTATAATTTGGCAAACATAGCACACTCCTAAATAATAAGGCTGGATATGAGAAGTGGAATTATCTCCGAATATTATGATGGCGCACTTGTTTTGCAAAACACCTTAGACTACGGCTAAAGACACAAAAGTTTAGCGTATCATAAGTAGATTGTAATTTATCCTCACTAATAATATTTTAAAAAGGCGCTCCGATCTAAAAATAATATTTAAATAAGTTAGTTCTTAATATTCAAGTATATTTCATTATATTCTTGTAGTAAGTATAGGTTATGTACAAACTCTGTAAAGTATCATTTACTAAATAAAGACATTTTAAAAGTAAAACAAATTATTGTGACTATGGCAAAAAAGCTGTGTAACTGAGAAAAAAAATATATCCAAAATTTATTAAAATAACCATTACAAATAAAATTTGTAATTTTTAAGTAACATTACCCCAAGGAAAGGCCCCAAAGTGTAATAATAACTTAATCTACCTAAAACTGCATTTATTTCAGCTTTCAAAGATAATTGTGCGTCTAAAATCGCAGTAACACTGACAATTCCAAGTAGTATCAGATTAGGCCAAAATATATATATATATATATACGTGACTTTACGTTATTTTTTATGAAAGTAAAGAGGTTTTCTCTGCTAGTCTGTTTTAATCTAGTACTAGTGGTAGTAGCAGTAAGGTTTTTTACATACTAGTATTATAAAAAAGTTAGTTTGTTCTCTTTTCACGCCGGCTAAAAAATTCTCAAGAAAATGTGTACAAGGGTAATCTATAGGCTGGAGGATGCTATTTAAGAGTGGATGAAACGTGGGGAGAAGCTACACTATGATAAGCCTTTCGTATCACCAACTGAGCAATATCAATAATCATATAGCTCCATTCCTTTTCCATAATACCACACCATCACCATTTGCCTAAGCAGAAAGTCACCATAATAGTAAAATAGGTCGCTGGAACGTCATCCATTGAACCATACACTCAACGTTAGGTCTGATGTCTATTCTAGAAGATGACAATGTAATTTACATAAGCCGAGCCTGAGAAACATCGTAAGACATGTCGGTTAACTAATGAATGGAGCACCGAGTATCTAACGCGTAATTTTGCAGATTAAGGATGAAAATAGACTGCAAATTTTTTAATCGGTTGATATCAATACAAAACCCATTCACTGTTTAGTTTCTACACGAAAAGTTTTTAGAACGAAATATTATTTTCGCACAATTTTATTTTTATTATACTATATTTTTGAAATTCTCATAGTCAGTTAAATGTTCCTTAAATGCGATGCGCTACGACCATTATTGAATATGACTCGTAGTAAATGTTATCGCCGCGAGTCCGCGCTAAGAAACATACATGACAACAACTATATAGGTAAGACTGCCCTGCATTATGATTTTGTAATTTCAAAAAAAAAATTACAATGAATTTTTTTATTACTACGAAATAATCGTAGTTTTAAAAAAAATGTGCAGTCTAAAAAAATTTTTCCTGTATAGAGACTTATCGGCCAATCGAAAAATCAGTAGTCTGCCTTTATCGAAATTTTACGAGCTGAATTTGTACGTGCGTTACGATTCGTTTTTGAGGTAAATTGGATTATATCCATGTCAGATGAAGAGCGGAGAAGAGTTGCGTTGTAAGTAATTGTTTGTTCACATTTGGGGGTATTAATTTGGATTGTTTTCTGGGTGGGAATAAGAGGAATGGATTCCACGTTAATCATCTTATTATGAGTCTTTTAATTCAATAAAGATATTTCATTAGTAGCATGCGATATCAACATGCTGATACAGCGAACTGATCCACCAGCTATATTATGTCTATAATAATTTTGAATATTTATAATTGAACTACCATCGGTAAATACTGGTCTTGGTAACTGGCCTGTTTCTACGATCATTTACCAAACCTGTAGGAGTTTCTGCTGGTTCTTTTTATTCTAGTAGGTACGTAGCATTTAGTTTCTCGGGCTGTCTATAACTGTAAATCTGGACTATGAAGATTGATAAAACAATGGTTGCAAATAATTCAAAGCATCAATGAAGCTTGTATTATCTCAGATTAAATATATCCAGAAAGACTTGTACATAATTAAGTAGATTTCTCGCTTCTAAGTGCTAGTGTTCGATCAAATTAAATTGAGAAGTTCAAGGCGTAACTTAGACGTTAACACCCGCCAGCAATAAAACCAAGTTCAGTAAGCTATCGCTCACTAAGATATTCAGATTACTTGTCCCCATTACCAGCACCTGAGATTCACAAAAAATACGACGAAATTTAAATAGAAATAGAGATCACATCTAAAACTGTTATTACAATGTGAAAAACTTAATATAACTTGCGCTTTGAATGCTTTGAAATAAATACATGAAAATTAAAATACTCCCTTAGATGGGCCAATGACTGTCTTTTTCATCCTGTGAGAGACCATTTGGGACGATCCGTTAAAAGGAGCAATAGCAATATAAAAGGAGCGTCACAAGTTTACGATTGGGACCGTTTGTAATTAAACAATCGTTACTGCCGGTATCCATGTTCCATGTAGAAAGAGAAGATGTATGGACTGGGTAAGACAGGATATGAGAGAGATGGATATGAATGATGGAACAACGGCTAATAAAAAGTGGAAGAAGAAGACGTACTGCGCTGACCTCAAGTAAGAATAAGAGCAGGAAGATAAAGAAGTACGAGGGGGTAGTGAAATTTTAATAAGGTTAAAAGATGGACTAATTGCGATAGTTTGTGTGAGTACTCACTTGTTTCTATTTGTTTACTGCTAACAGACCACTGATTTACCTTGTGCATTCACCTTTAGGGAAATGTCTAGATGCTCTCTTTATTTCACTCCAGTTTTAGAACTCTTCGCAAAAATATTATCGCGTTAATGAAAATCTGGATTTACATCTGTCCTCGTTTGATTGATGTTGAATTTTTTTGCAAAGTGATATTCCGTAATAAGTTTTCCTGGAGTCGTAATGAATTTCCGAATTAATGTGATTCTTTTTTATGTTTCCATGAAATTTTGGAACAAGATGAGGGTTTTTTTGTTTAAATCAACCTAGCGATGCACGCAATCGTCGGAATTCGAACTCACGTCCTTCTTATTGAAAATAAGAAAATTGACATACTCTGAAACTCACCACGGTTCAAAGCCATAGGATCATTGGCTAATAAGTCCTTTTACATATAATCTAGATGATTTATACAGCGACTTTAAATACCACCTATACCACCCTCACAGCTTAGTCGACCGTGTTCAGATGAAAGAACTTGTCAATACGTCTGGAGCCAACTTAGCCGCAGGTTTCAACACGATGTTTTCTTTACCGTAAGAGTTCATAAGCGCACAATTTTTTTCGTAAAAAAAATACTTTAGTGCACGGCCGGCCAGGAGTCGAACCCATGACAAAACACTACGCTAACACCGTTTGACATTCGCTAGACACTGAGTTACTTTATTTACTTTATTTTGTAAAACTAATCAAAAGCCAATCAAATATTCATAGAAATATTCCCAACTGAACTCTTATTTCCATTCAACACAGAATAAGAAATCAATGCAAATCTTACATTTAAAATAAGCCACATTTGCCATTCATTGCATTTTAGATAAAACGTACAGACATTCTTATGTTTCCATGTAAAATATAACTTCTACTACTCTATATTAGTTATTCTACTCTGTGCTTTATTACAATGGCATGAAGTGTTGAATTTGTATGATTTAACCGAGTAGAGCAAGAAAATTTCTCGATTTCAAAGGGATGCAGCAAATGCTATTAGTTCTGAAGATTTTTATTATATCTTTGCATTTGTTCGGACAATAAAAGCTTTTTCAGGGTGGGGCTTAAATTAATGCTTTTAGGGTTGTGCTGATCCCCCCGCTTACACGCTGTGCATCCTTTCACTGCTTAGCTGTAGGTGTAGCTTGTAGTTTAAGCCTTTCCTTGGATATCTCTTCCGATATCCTAGGAAGCAGAATGGTCTTAGGGGAGAGTGCTACGGTCATGTTGATCCCTAAGACAAGTCAGAGAGATCATCCTTCACGTGGTGCCACCTGTTTTTGGTCTAATTCCCTCAGAAATAGACGTAACTGAAATCTCCTGGCGATATGACTCACTCCAACCTCCATCCCATCCCAAAATCCCATGACCAATCCCGCAGAGCCGAACCGTGGCGGCGCATAACCACACCAGGCCTGCAAGACCTTGGGGCACTAAATCCCCCCAGAAAGCAGCACCATACATGCCCAGGGCAGGCAGTATGGAAAAATATCCTCAGCTCAAAACATGGCGGCACAAAAAAAGAGAAACGTACCCCAGGAGGGTACCACTACCGACGGTAGTGGAGAATCCCTCACCGAGCCTAGCTCGGTCTGTCCCTCGTATTCTGGGGGGGACAACTTGTGCTCAGGACCAGGCTCCAGCCTGGACCTGTCTGACCTCGCCGAGGCCATACCAAATCTGACCACAGTGTCACACTGGACCGTTGTCGCGCGAAATCGCAGCGACAAACGAAAACCAATGACACCTGTGGTCACTAAAGAATCTAAAAACCCGAAGGGCCAACCGGAACGCAGTCGCCCCACCCGGCGCGCGAGAAAGGAAGCCCCGAGGAATAAAAAACCCAAACACACGACAGCCGACGCAGCAGCGGAAACGCAGCGCGAACCCGACGCAGCAGCGAAGACGCAGCGCGAATCAAACGCAGCAGCAAAAACGCAGCGCGAATGTGACGCAGCAGCGGAAACGCAGCGCGAAGGGCAGGCAACGTCATTAGCACCACCCACCCCAACACCACCACCTCAACCTCAGCCAAAGTGGAAACGAAAATCGAGAGGTTCTCGGGGTAAGCGGACCGCAGCGTCGGCTCCCACTGTTCCTGAAAAGGAACAGCCTGAAGGGAAAGGGCAAGCTTCGTCAAAGCGTTCTCGCCTAGACGACACCCAATCTCCCAGGGGGGATGCCAAACGCGCGAAAACTGACCCCAAGCGGGCGATGTGCTACGCAGATGCGGCCCAGTCACATCTGAGAGTAGCAATTGTCACCAACCCGCTAAAGGATCTCTCGATGGAACAGGCAGATCGGCTTAAGGAGACTATCGATGATAGCATCCTGAAGGCCGCCCTGTCTCCATCGTCTTCAAGCGCGCAGGCTCCATCTTTCCGCGGCAACCCCTTCCTTATGGATGGGGCTCTAGCGATGTGGTGTGAAGACGCGAACGCACTCACTTGGCTGACTGAGGAGGTGAAAAAAATGGTATCACCGATACCGGGCACCAATCTGACTGTTATCAAACAGTCAGAGATGCAAAAGAGGATCAAGGCAGGACTCCTCCTTTTCACTCGCATCACCGACTCTGACACACTGCATAGGCTCCTTTGTGCCCAGAATCCCTGGTACAAGGTTGAGACTTGGCAGTGCTACAGTTTAACGGTTAGCGACAACGCCAAGGATCCCGAATCCAAGGTGAAGGCAGTCCACCTGGTCCTCGGAATTCCCGAAGACCAAAAAGAAAAGATAGATGCAAGAGAACGCCGTGTAGCCCACATGTCCGGTAGTGGCTACATCCGCTTTTTCTCCACGGAGGAAACGGAAACGGCCGAAAACGCGCAGCCTGCGACTCAAGGAACGGAACCTTCCGCTCCTGAGCCGTCCACCTCAGCTCCTCAACCGAGTCCGAGCAAGATGGAAACGAGCTCGCCGCGGCGCGCCGAGGGCACTACGAGCGACGAAGATGACGTCCTCCGTAGTCCATAGTTCCCTCAACATATATCAAAACAACCTCCAGCACAAACGAATAGCGGCGGCCACTCTACGCAGAGTGCTGGAGGAAGATCAAAATGCGGTCGCCCTGATCCAGGAACCCTGGATCAGAAACAACACAATCTGCGGCCTAAACAACATCAGTGGTAAGTTACTTCTGAACATCAACGCAGACAAACCGAGAACGTGTATTGTCATGCCAAAAACTATCACAAATACCATGCTTAATCAATTCTGTTCTAGAGACCTCACTGCAGTGAAAATTCTAACAGAAAACCAAAAAATCCTAGTTTTAGCCTCAGTGTACATGCCGAGCGAAGGCGAAGTTCCACCAAAAGAACTAGCCGACCTGGTGCAACACTGCGAGCAACACAGCTGGGAACTGATCATCTCCGCAGACTGCAACGCACATCACCCGCTGTGGGGAAGTAAGGATACAAATAAAAGGGGTGAGCTATTAATTGAATATATTTTCCAAACAAACCTGAACATTATCAACAAGGGTACAAAACCCACCTTTGTAAGTTCCAGGTATCAAACTTTAGTAGACATTACACTGGCAACGCACGCGGCGGTCGACCTCATCGAGGGATGGCACGTATCGAGCGAGCCCTCCTTCTCTGATCACCGCCGCGTGTGTTTCCAATTAAAATATAATTTACCAGACCCTGTTCCATATCGTAACCCCCGTAAAACCGATATAACAAGGTACACAAACTCAATAACAAAAACATTAAGTAACGCGCAATTAAACGATGTAATACTTAATACTGACAACATAGAATCAAATGTACAGTTCCTAACTGCAGCACTTGTGCAAAGTTACGAACAGGCATGTCCTCTTAAAACTCCAAAGCGTCAGGAAAAGAGCACATGGTGGGGGCCAGAACTCGAAAGACTACGCAAGGAACTTAGGACACTCTTCAACCGAGCAAAAAACACCAGAACCACTGCGGACTGGGATAATTACAAAATAGCACAACAACACTACAAGAAGCGAATCAGATTCCGGAGAACGGAGGCCTGGCGCAATTTCTGTAGCAGCATAAACACCACTAACCAAGCCGCAAGAATAAAGAAAATTCTGTCAAAGGGTAACCTGAACCTACTAGGCTCCCTTAAAAAGGAAGACGGCACCTACACACAGACAGACGATGAAACTAGCGCAGTACTGCTGGGGACACACTTCCCTGGATGTCAAATCACACCAGACCAAGTGTGGACCGACGAGCACTACGGCACACCAACAACTCAAGAATGGGAAATTGCTAATAACATAGTAACCGAGGACAGGACCGTATGGGCCCTAAAAAGCTTTAAGCCGTTCAAATCCCCGGGGCTGGATGGAATCTTTCCAGCACTACTACAATGGCATTCCCACCAAATAATCAAACATCTAATACCAATCTATAGAGCCTGTATAGCATTCAAATATATACCAAAAATGTGGAGGGAAGCAAAGGTGGTCTTCCTACCAAAACCAGGCAAAGAGGACTACACCCACGCCAAATCTTTCAGACCCATCAGCCTAACGTCTTTCCTACTTAAGACACTAGAAAGGCTAGTAGATCGACATCTAAGAGACGGGGCACTGAAAGATAAACCTCTACATCCCCAACAACATGCCTACCAGAAAGGCAGATCGACAGAGTCGGCCCTACATGCGGTAGTGCATAAAATAGAATCGGCGATCACAAATAAACTATCAACACTTGCGGCCTTCATAGACATAGAAGGAGCTTTTGACAAAACAATGCACAAAAGCATCAACCACGCCCTTCAAAAGTTCGAAGTGGAACCGGTTGTGAGAAACTGGATCACAGAACTAGTCAGCAAAAGGGCGGTTCAGATAGTGGTGAACACTACCACAAGAGCTAAAGTAGTCCGAGGATGCCCACAGGGGGGGGTCCTTTCACCACTCTTATGGAACATAGTAGTAGATAGCCTTCTAAATAGACTAAATGAAAGAGGATACACTACTATTGGTTATGCAGATGATCTAACAATACTAATAAACGGAAGTGCAGAGAACGTGTTATGTAAAGTAATGCGATCCTCCCTTCAAATCGTTGAAAAATGGTGCGACGAACATCAACTGTCAGTCAACCCTAAAAAGACGGAACTCATCCTTTTCACCAACAAAAGGAAGTTACCAGAACTAGAATTACCAAAACTTTTTAATACTGAACTCGCCCTATCGACACAAGTCAAGTATCTGGGCATCATACTTGACAACAAACTGAACTGGGCGAATCATATCGATGAAAAAATGAAAAAAGCCTGTATAGCTTTTGGTCAGTGCAGAAGACTTGTTGGTAAGAAATGGGGTCTTAACCCAAAGATCACACTCTGGCTGTACACATCAGTTATCAGACCGTCTTTAACCTATGGTTCAGTTGTATGGTGGCCCAGGACACAACTGACCACAGTGAAAACGAAACTCCAAAGCCTACAACGCCTAGCGAATGTAGCAGCCACAGGATGCATGAAAACTACCCCATCAGCCGCACTAGAGTATCTCCTAAACCTGAGACCTCTAGATCTTATCATTCAGGAGGAGGCTAAACTAGCCGCCCTAAGATTAAGATCACACGGACTATGGAAGCAAAACATAGAAACAACGCACACAAAAATTCTACCGAGGACCCTAAAAGAAATACCACTTTTAGAGGCACCTACAGACAAAATTTTATGTTATCACGTCTTCGATAGAAGTTACAATATCCAACTCATAGCGGAAGCGAAAGATAGCTCTGGCATCGATGAAGTTAGGATATATACCGACGGCTCCAAAACCACTGATGGTACCGGAGCCGGCGTCTTCTCGAACGACCTAAATATCAAAATATCAACCACTCTAGACAAACTAAACACAATCTTCCAAGCAGAGTGCATTGGAATTATCAGAGCAGCAGAAGCGGTTGCAGCCAGAGATGTCAGGGATCTCAACATCAAAATTGTCTCTGACAGTGCATCCGTACTTCAAGCGCTACAAAACAATACTCTAACATCTGCCCTAATAATGGAATGTCATAACAAACTCCAATCCATTGCAAATACGAACAGAGTAACGCTGCAATGGATAAAAGGGCATAGCAACTCTTTGGGAAACGACGCAGCAGATGAACTGGCCAAAAGGGGAGCCGCGGCAATAGTTTATGGTCCGGAACCTCTATTGCCCATACCCCAGGCCCAAATAAAAACATGGCTACGACAAAAAACTGAAGATGCACATAAAACAGAATGGAAAAACAGCGAAACCTGCAGGCAAACAAAGAGTGCAGTTCCGGAAGCAACCAAAAGATTTGCCCGCAGCATCATTAGACTAAAAAGAAACGAAATCCGGACGATCATAGGTGTCATAACCGGTCATTGTTCATTAAACAAACACTTATTTACCATAGGTGTCACAGATAGCCCCCTGTGCAGAGGATGCATGGAGGCAGAAGAAAACCCACAGCACGTGCTCATGGAGTGCAGTAGCGTGGCAGATCAACGGGCTCGGTCTCTTCAATCGCCGGCATCTCTTCCGGAGGCCTGTAGCAACCTGAAAAGGCTGCTAGCCTTCTGGAAGGACCTGGGATGGTTGGAGTGACAAGTAGGATATTCTCACACGCACAATGGCCCAAATAATGAGGCTAAGTGCGGAAACAGCCCCGTAAAACTAAACTAAACTAAACTAAAAGCTTTTTCGTCTAGTATTTTTAAACCTTAATTGTAGTGGCTTAACATAGCCGAACTAATAATAATCATTTTACATCATTGTACCTACGTTTATGAATGAATACATAAATTATGAGTTAGGTACCTGTAATAAAAAAAACAGGTTGAAAAGTCGTGCTATTAAAATAGCCACCAAATTATTATTTGTTTATATTGTATTCATAAGTTGAAAAGTTTTCAGTTGTAATATTTCTCCTTCTTCATTAATATTATATTCGTTTCACTATCTATATAATTATCTATATTTCTGTTGCATTTATTTTAGCTAACAGATTTCTTGCTTAGCTTTAAACTCGATACCTATCGATATTCTAAAACCTAACGAGTTAACACGAAACAAAACATGATTGTCAATTGTTAGCGTTGTTAGCGAGCTAACTCCCCACAGACGTTTTAATTAAAACCTCTTAGCAAAATAAAATTTTAATATGCAATGAAAATATAAATTTAAGACCGCAACATTATGAATAGAAAGCGTAAAGTTGGTGATAAATAACGGCTAAGTCGTCCCGGGGTTATCTTTTTAAGCGGCACCGCTCTGCCGACGACCGTAAATTTAATTTTATTGCTTAATACTTATAAAATTTAAGCAATTGTAGAAGCCCCCTTTAAGAAGGTCCAATGAAAACATCGTACAAGATAACACGGAAATATTGTGCTTGATATTCGAGAGGGAATTCTGGGTGCTGTGATTTCAAGCTATATTATTTTACTGGTAGATTACTTAGTGCATCATTGGCCAAAGAGACAAAAGTGCAAGTATAATTATTAAGGAGTATTTTACCAAGTCTTTATTTCGTTAGCTAAAGTGCTAAGTGCGAGTCAGACTTGCGAACGAAGGGTACCGTAACATTATATTCTGTTTTTAGATTTTTTGTTATAGTGGCAACATAAAAACATCATCTGTGAAAATTTCAACTATCTATCTAGCAGCTATCACGGTTCATTAGATACAGTCGAGTGATAGACAGACAGACGGATGGATAGTGGACTTAAACGGGGCGTAAAAGGGTTCCGTTTTACCTTTTGAGTACGAAACCTTAAAAATAACATTTAAAAATCATTTTTCAGAAAAAACTTAGCACCTACTTAATTACAGCACATACGAGTGTTATGGTCTTTGTAAAAACAACATTTACTGCACATTAAAAGATATGTAGAAACATTTATGATAACATTTATTTGCCGTTTAAGTTTGCATTATCTTGTTTTCTTTTTGTAATTGTTAAAAATATAAATATCTATTTTCTTGTCTCTCATACGTTTTTGAAAAAAAATAATACCATATTTCACAGAATAACTTATACAAATTTTAGTCTCTGGTGAACTGTATATAACATTTTTAAATATGTTGTTTTAAGTTTTGATGTATAATTTTTAGAACGCTGAATATTTTAGAAGAAACTTTTTGAATAATCAACACTTATTTTCTAGTCAAGGATCAAACTTGCAGTCAACAGCCATTTTTTAAAAGGTACCAGAGTTTTGATGTAACAAAATGGAAAGATACTTTTTAAATTTCTAATTAGAGTTTTTGAAACAAAAGCTCTCTGTATAATAAATAAATCAACTAATCATAATAACAACTACACAATCTAGAAAATATCTAAAGCCGGTCCTATTTTTTTTCTTCGATATTTATCGTAGATAGATTTCCATAATTTGTAAGATTCCATGTCAGGTATGGGACCCATTTCAGATTTATCTCTTATATATAAGAAGTTTAAGTTATTCTTTGTGCTTGGTGTCCATTGGAAGGAAAAGTTATTTGGTTCTGGTGTTGGATTTCTGAAAATAAGAAATTGTAACATTAAATCTTAGAACTAGGTCTTGTCTTGTTATTATTAATAAACTAGCAGCGCTCCGCGGTTTTACCCGCGTAATTCCCGATCCCGTGGGAATATCGGGATAAAAAGTAGCCTGTAGCCTTCCTCGATAAATGGCCTATCCAACACAAAACGAATTTTTCAATTCGAACCAGTAGTTCCTGAGATTAGCGCGTTCAAACAAACAAACAAACTATTCAGCTTTATAATATTAGTATAGATAAATGGGATTGACTTTCAGTTAAGTTTTACAATTTTGAGTAATATTTATCTCACCCATATTTTGCAAAATTGGTCCACATTTTTGTCATTATATCGATCATGTTCTGATCTCTCTTACTGATTGGAAACGGCCACTTATTACCATGAAACAAGTACAAGTTCGTGTCACCGTGACTAGCTCCAGGTGCATCTCTGTAACCTGTCACCCAATTTTTTACATAATTCCTCCATCCAATGTAATCAAACACATAGTTATAAGTAGGAGCATCTCTTTTCTCCAACATTATTTCTGTTTCTAATAGAGCAGGCATAACGAAGTATAGGTCGCCTAAATGTGCAGAAATATTCATGATTGTATTTTTAGACATTTTTTTTGTTCCAAAGTAATGGTTTCTTATCTCTGCACTAACTCTTTCTGCTTCATCTTCAGTAGACATTTCTAAATCACTTGAAAAAAGATAATTCGCATCATTTATCTTCATTCTTTCTTCGTTAAGTACAGATATTAAATAAAGACCTTCGTGACTAGTTGTTCCATACATTAAAGGAATATTTTTTGGATTTCTAGTTATAGCATTGTAAGGTAGTTCAGGTACGACATTTTCTTCCCCAGGAAAATATTTTTCTACGCAAGGCAAATGTAACATTTGTGTTTCATAATATTTACTACGTCTTGCTCTTTCTAAATACATAACTAATTCATTCAATGGGATTTCACTAAGTGTATTGTATAATTCTTTAGGATCGCTTGTATTGTATCCTAGTTGTTTGGCTACAAGGCTAGCCGAATAAATTGGTTCTCTGTTAATAGACCAATTAGCAATTGAAGATCCACTAATCATTATCGCTTTATGAAACAGACCATCTGTAAGATTACTGGCAACAAGAATAGCTGCCGATGTTGCACCAGCGCTCTCACCAAATATAGTTATATTATCTGGATCACCTCCGAAAGCACCAATGTTTTTCTTAACCCATCTAAGAGCTGCTAATTGATCTTTAAGACCCGCATTACCTGGTACTTCAGGTATACCAAGGCAAGTGAATCCGAAAACACCAAGCCTGTATGCAAAAGTGGCTACTATTACATCGTGTGGAATGAGAAAGTTTGGTGCGTGCATCATTTTCCCTCCAGTTCCTAAGAAGAATGCTCCACCATGGATGTATAGCATGACTGGAAGAGGTATCTCTGTTTTGGGTCTGGTAGGAACGTAGACGTTGATTTTTAAACAGTCTTCCGTTGAACCCCAGCCAAATGGAGTGGGTTGAGGACAGTTGTACATGCGGGTAGCTTTTAAAACGCCAGACCATGACGGTGGTGGTAAAGGTGCCTGGAATGATACAAAACCAATATCGTAAATAAGATCATCAAAAATAACAAATTCGTAGGTATTAAAAACTCTTAAAAATGCTAAAAACACATAATACAAGATTCAACAAGAATCCAATAAAAATGTTCATACATTTGATATTTTGACACAACTATAAGATCTCATAAAATCGTATTGCCAATTAAATTACACAAAGCTGTCACTGTGCTAATTAGTAAGTAATTGAATGCATGACTCATTATTAGCATCGTGATAATAAATAAATACCTATTCAAACTAAAATAAGTTGGTTTTCCTCTGAATTAAATGTAATAATTTTTTTATCACAGTTGCTCATAAAGTGGATCTTATTAAACCGCTTTTAGGCTCAAAATTCAACGTATTACGAACGCGTGTGTTGTGCATTACCTCGACGCCATCGCCACTAGTGTGTAATAAGTTATCTTGATAAGTTAAATAGGTATCTTACTGCTAATTACATGTTAGGTAGATGAAACATTCTTAATTTATCTAGGTTATACAGTTTTGATGGATAAAAAATGTAGGTACCAGAAAGAGTTTTTACTATAGCAAAAAAGGTTGTCTATAAAGCCGGTTTACGAACGATAATTTTACGTGATAACGTCTTAAAAAGTGATTAAAAATTAAGTGTTGCTTTTTTGTGTTTTCTTTACTTAAATATAGTTTTTTCCGTACCATTACATTCTTTGTTTAACCCTCGACAAATGGAAAAAACCCTAAAAAATATTGTATGTCAGACGAGGCTGTATAGGTTAAAAGTATTTTACCTGGCCTTTCAGGAGTATAATTATTAAAAAATAATGCCTAAAAAAATTGTAAACATAGAATTATCACAAATATTTTGTTATTTATTCTTTTCAAGTCTATTCTTTTAAATTGATCTTTGCATAGAGGCGGTTTATGACGCGCGAGCGGTAGCGAGCGTGTTAAAGAAGTTAAGATGCAAAGACCAATTCCACACGTATATCGTACGACGTTTTTTATCACAGTTGCGAATAAAAGAAAAGACTTGAAAAGAAAACAAAATAATAATTAACAAAATATTTGTGATAAGTCTATGTTTACATTTTTTAAGGCAATATTTTTTTGTTAATTATGCTCCGGAAAGGCCAGGCTAAAGACTTTTAACCTATACAGCCTCGTCTGACATACAATATTTTTTAGAGTTTTTTCTATTTGTTTTAGCGTCGGGGGTTAAGAACAAAATACAATGGTATGGAAAAACAATATATTTAAGTAAAGAAAAAACAAAAAATAAATAACTCAATTTTTAATCGTTTTCTAAGTCATTATCACGTAAAATTTTCGTTCGTAAACCGACTTTAGAGACAACCATTTTTGCTAGCTAAAAACTCTTTGGTACCTACCTTTTTTATACATCAAAACAGTATAACCCAGATAAATTAAGAATGTTTCACCTACCTAACATGTAATTAGCAGAAAGATACGTATTTAACTTATCGGGATAACTTTATAGCACTAGGTTGGCAATGTAAAATGCACGCGTGCATAATATGTTGGATTATGAGCCTAAAAGCCGTTGAATAAGATCCACTTTATGAGCAACTGTGATAAAAATGTTCTTTAATGCTATGGTTGTTACATCAAGGAATTTGTTGACGTATACTGGAATTGAAACTAATACTTGTTGTTGTAGTCGATGGAAGTGCGTGCTTCGATGAAGTAGACCACGCGTCCACCGGCAATTCAGCGACGTTGATGTTAAAGATAATACCGGGTCGTCGCCGATGTGTCGAACGGGGGATGACGAGTGTATTTTCTCCTACACTCGTGCGCTGGCTACTAACCGTTCGACCCGTGCGCCTTCGCGATGCGCAATACCACACTGTCGTTGAAGTAGATATTATAACGTACCTCTCTCTCAAGGGTGGTCGAAATGAGACTCCTGATTCGCAGTGATTTTTTATTCCCAATAAGACTCTTTGTCCGTTTGGCTTCTCGTTTACAACTTCTTGTTGACTGTTTCACTGTCCAGTCAGAACTACTTCTTGACTGTTTCGCTGTCCAGTCGGAACTACTTGTTGACTGTTTCGTTGTCCAGTCGGAACTACTTGCTCTGCTCCCGAACCCCGGCCCTTTTATACCAAACCAACTAGATTCTAGAAAGATCGGGGCTCGAGAGCTTACAAAAAAGATCATAAAAACCCAACTATCCTATTATGTTTCTACTAAGAATGACCCACACAAATCACTTATTGTTTAGATGACAAAACAGATTCTCGAATATTCTAATTAGGGTCAAATACAAATAAACTACTCATATAAACAAAAACATAAAACAATTAAGAGTTCAAAAGAACTGCATGCAAAAAAGGGTCTGCCTTTTGCGAACATTCTAATAGGGTCTATTGACCGAAACGCAGGTATCTAAGACCGTTCCTTTTTTTCATCTTCGTCGCCAACATCCTCCCCCTCGTGCGTAGCACCGACTCCTGTCTTGGCGAGTCTGAATCCCTCAGCTTCTCTTGGAACTAACAGCACCAAATTTATCTCGTCGATCTTGCTTAGAGTGTACTTGATCTTCGCTCTTGCCTTCCTATGATTTCTGTCCCAAGTTGGATTTTCCTTCCTATCCTTCTCGGAAACGTTAAAGAATTCAGCACAAATAATTCGGTTCTCTTCTTTGACTGACTCAATCTTGAGCATGTCTACTTCTGTTTGGTGTATCTCCCCCTCGGTGTTAGAGTGATCAAAATCAGTTTTCTCATCATAGGTTTCTTTTTCTAGAGCGAGATCTTTGACACTTTCTACGTCGTTCTTCGGCCGGGTTTTCTTGTACTCATTGTTGTCCGGCGTCCACACGTTATCATTTTTCCTTTCCACGCTCATTTCTTCTACGTCCACTATAGGTCGACCAATTTGCACTTCTACGTCATCGCTTACGAAGTTTTCTGAAGTTTCTTCGCAAGTTCTTAAATGTGAACATGTTACGAAGTTGACCACCGTCGCAGCTCCCCCGTCAGATCCGTGAAGAACCCACCCCAAATATGTCAGCGACGCGACTGGTTGATTCTTCTTTCCCTTCCTTGTAGATCTCGAGACGATGAGTTGCCAATTGTCCTGACCAATCAACAAACGTGGCTTCTCCTCTTCGTAACACAGCTGTTCGACCATTTTCCGTAGATGGGAGTATTTCTCGATGTTTTTCTTATCGACTCCCTGGGCCGATATGTTTATGCTATCAATAGTTCTCGCCCCAACTAGATTTCTCTTCTTCGCCTGATAAAGTCCTTTAATTTTCAAATTGGCCTTTATCGATTCTTTCATCGTTATCCTTTTCCCTCCCACTGTTTCCATAGTGAGAGGTTCTCCTGTTCCTTGCACTCCAATCTTCTTGGCTACGGCTGAATCGAGAAGAGTGACCGTAGAACCTTCATCCAGAAGTGCCAATACCTTGATTGACCCCTTTGGCCCAAACAATTCAACTGGAACCATCTTCAGATATGCTGCTGCGGCCGTCCTCGTTGAGTTCACCGGTTGTAAGCCGTTGTTTGTGATCTCTTTCCTTTCGGCCTTCTTCTCAATGGCTTTCTTGTCTTGATGAAGTAAGACGTGATGCCATCGTTTGCATATCTTGCACACTGGTTTTCTGCATTTCTGCCTCCGATGTCTACTATGAAGACATTTAAAACACATCCGTGTCTTTTTCACAATATTCCATCGTTCTTCTTTAGAGGCTTGACAGAACTTATGACAGTTGTCCAACCGATGATCTCCTTGACAATGTGGGCAGTTCGATTTTTCCTCCCGGTGTACTCGAACATGAGACACACTGTGAGTGGCTTGTCGATGGATGACCTTTTTCGTCACTGATTCACAAGGTGTATATTGTCCCCATCTATCCGCTTCTCTGTTAAGAAATTTATTCATGAGTGTTAGATCCGGGGATTCGTCTTCTCTGTTATCAGCTAAAAAGTCGAACCATTTACTCTTCAATACTGTTGGTATTTTATCCACGATGATCTTAACCGTTTCTGGTGAATACAAGTACTGCACTTTTCTCAGCCCGCGAATCGCAGCGACAACGTTATTCACGCAACTAGCGAACACGCAGATGTCACGCATGTTGTCGCTCATCTTTGGAATGTTCCTCAGCTTTTCTAACTCTTCTAGCACGATAGCGTCAGGTCTTCCGAATCGTCGCTGAAGAGCTTCCATAACTTCTATCGGTGCACACATGGAGAACAAAAGGCTTTTCACAGCTTCTCGTGCCGCTCCCTTCAAGGCTTTCCTTAGCCTCGTCAAATTTACGATGTCCGAAAAGAGTGGTGCGGTTTGTTTGTACACCGTCTCAAAGGCCAACCATTCACCGCAGTTCCCGTCGAAGTAAGGCAATTCCAACATGTAACTCGGAGGCGGTGGTGGCAGTGGCGTCGTAGGCGACGTCGTTGAATGGGTGCATTGAGGCGTTGATTTCATCTCGATGGCCTTCATAATGGCTTCAGCTAGTTTATCAGTTGCTAAACTTGATTCCTCTCTGGCACCGAGAAGTCTGTTATTTGTAGGGGACTCTTTCGCCATAAGTGGGTCCACTGTTGTTGTCTTCCCAGCTGTGGTGTTAACCCATTCTCTGGTGCACTTCTCTCGATCGTCTGGTGCTTCAACTTCAGACATTATCTCGTCGTCTTCTTCGTCCAACTGCGCAAGTTCTACGTGGAGTTTCGCAACTTGAAGCTCCTTCTGAGCGACTTCGAGCTCCTTTTGTGCTAGCTCAATTCGCGCTTGACATTCTCGTCTTTTCCTGATCGATGATGTCGTCGATCGTATAGATACAGAACGAGAATGCTCTCTCTCAACCACGGTTCGTGATGTGTCACGTTCACCGCTGACAGGATTGTCTGATGCTTCGACAGTTTCTTGACGTTGGGTACCTGACACGGATGCCGCCACTTCTATCTTCCCAGTTGCCGTAGTAGTGGATCCAGTTTCCATTTCGCCCATGATTCTGGAACCTTCAGTCTCTCTTGACGTGCTTGCCACCGCATCTTCCCCAGAAGCGGCCGCAGTCTCAGACTGTTCACGGCGTTTGGACCTTTCCCGACTCCTCGTGACTCGCATCTTCTAGAATCTTCCTCTTCTTCAATGTGGTGGCGAAGATCCGGCTCGAAGGACCAGCTGTTGTAGTCGATGGAGGTGCGTGCTTCGATGAAGTAGACCACGCGTCCACCGGCAATTCAGCGACGTTGATGTTAAAGATAATACCGGGTCGTCGCCGATGTGTCGAACGGGGGATGACGAGTGTATTTTCTCCTACACTCGTGCGCTGGCTACTAACCGTTCGACCCGTGCGCCTTCGCGATGCGCAATACCACACTGTCGTTGAAGTAGATATTATAACGTACCTCTCTCTCAAGGGTGGTCGAAATGAGACTCCTGATTCGCAGTGATTTTTTATTCCCAATAAGACTCTTTGTCCGTTTGGCTTCTCGTTTACAACTTCTTGTTGACTGTTTCACTGTCCAGTCAGAACTACTTCTTGACTGTTTCGCTGTCCAGTCGGAACTACGAACTGCATGCAAAAAAGGGTCTGCCTTTTGCGAACATTCTAATAGGGTCTATTGACCGAAACGCAGGTATCTAAGACCGTTCCTTTTTTTCATCTTCGTCGCCAACACTTGTACTTGTATACAGGCTGTTTTCCACCATTTAACCCTTTTTAATTGGGTCCTTTTTGCGTGAGGAGTAGGCTTGCCCAGCACCTACTACCCTCTCAGCTTAGTCGACCATGTCCAGAGGAGAGAACTTGTCAATACTTCTGGAGCCAACTAAGCCGCGGGTTTCATCACGATGTTTTCCTTCACCGTAAGAGCAATGTCAATTAGCGCATAAATTGACAAATTTTTCTTAAGAAAAATACATTGGTGCACGGCCGGCCGGGATTTGAACCCACGACCTTCAGAATGAAAGTCGAGGTATCTACCACCAAGCCAACACCAATATCTAAGTATTATTTTTAATGTAGACTATTTAAAAATGAAATTGGTAGTAAATAAATTATATTAAATAACTTTACATACGTTCATAATAGATTGTTAGTTACTATCTTACCTTGAACCTTAAGGTACTATTTGTGGTTGCATATGGTATTCCGATATATTCGAAAAATGATCCATCAGAGCTCGTAATACCGCTCAGAATGCCTTGTTCAATTTTAACTTCCGGAGCCGGTTCGTCTACAAGGTTCATTGCAAATAATGTAAACAAAACTAATTTCTTTTCGTATTTCATTTTGTCAATAAATTCCCAATATTTGATCAAACAAATACAAGTGCCAAAAATCACTCAAATTCACTAAGTTTTATCTTAACACAATCATTATCACTTTTCACTTTCAATATTTTGAGCAAATCTGTTTAAATAACACAATTTATTTTAAGAACTGTAATTAAGCTTATAATAATTTTAATAAATACACTGAGAAGATACAATTATAAATAAAATTTAATACAATTAGAAGGAAATCAAAATAATAAATAAGTACTTATTGCGTAACACTACTGTAGCTTTGTTATTCTGTGCAAATACTAACTACAGTAGTAACTATGATATTGTTAAATCTGATTCGCACAATAATTATTGTTATCTATTAGACCACCAGTCATCCAAAGTCCGTTTTTGTTTACCATTTTAAATTAAAACAAACTGTGAACCGTTGATAATTAATATAATTTCTTAGCGTCTTGTAATTGTTCGTAAAAATCTTAATTACTTATTTTAAGTCTTTTAACCTTTAATATTATTCGTTTTACTCAGTTCATGTTTTTTGTTCTTGTTTTATTTTAATGTAAATATAAGGTCTAATAACTTGAAATAATATGTGATTAAGTCACTGCCAATGTTTCTACCAAGATAGAAAGTTAGATATAACGTTTATTTGTCCTCCAAAACACTCATATTGCTATACAGAAAGGACTTAATCTAATTATTACAACATTTTCTCTCCAACCAAAGTATAAACAACATGTGTGTGTTGCAGCAGTACAAAAGAACCATGACTCGTCTGTAGTTTCACTCTCTACCGAGTGAACACTGATATTCTGTCATCAGCCAAGGGAGAAAAAGGAAACACAATATTGAGTATCAAGACACAGTTCGACTTTATTTAAATTGAACTAAACGTTTTATTGTTCAACTATCGATTTTCGCTTTGTAACTGGTGTCCTGTTTTTTAACAAAATGCATCAAACATGTTTTATTTTCTTTCTTCTGTAATTTTCATAAATATGTTTCCAGAATGTATACGTAGTTTGGTTTGGAATAGGGCCCATATGAAATTCCTTATCAATGTACAATTCTTTTAAACCGTCTTTTGTGCTAGGTAGCCATTTAATCGGCAAATCATCTTCTTCTGGTGTAGGATTTCTGAAATAAAAAATATGCTTTTTACTTTGTTCGGTAAAATAGGATTTTATCAGAATATCTTTGAGTTATTTACCCGTATTTAGCAAAATTAGTCCACATTCTCGTCATAACATCAATAATTATTTTATCTTTTCTATCTATAGGCATAGGCAATATATTTCCTTTAAATAAATAAAAAAGTTCATCTCCATGACATGCACCATCTTTATTTTTATTTCCTGTTATATATTTATAAAAATTTCTTCCACCGCTATAATTAAAAATATAGTTATATACTCTATTTACTTTTTTCACCATTACTTCTGCCTCCAATAACACAGGTACCT
The DNA here is from genome assembly GCA_951213275.1 of Idaea straminata. Classification (NCBI taxonomy): domain Eukaryota; kingdom Metazoa; phylum Arthropoda; class Insecta; order Lepidoptera; family Geometridae; genus Idaea; species Idaea straminata. The sequence continues at coordinate 515,381 of OX577852.1, forward strand.
CAAAGTAAAGGTCTTTCATTAATCTAGATACATTTTTTATTACTTCCATTGTCATGTTTTCAGTTTCAAAATAATACTTTCTTGCTTCTTTATCTATTTTTGCTGCTTCGTCATCAGAAGGAAAATCTAAATCACTAACAAATACATATTTCTCATTTCTTTTGTTTAGTATTTCATTCATGTCTACAGATTCTATTAACAGACCTTCGTTATTTGTTGATCCGTACATCAAAGGTATATTTCTGACATATCTGCTAATCATATTATAGGGTATATCTAGTAGAATCGCTTCACTATCAGCAAATTTATTTTCTATACATGGTAAATTAAGTAATTCTGTATCTAAATACTTTGCAAGTGGCCTAATTGTATTGGCAGCTATTAGTTCTTGGTATGGGAGATTGGAAAATATTTCGAATATTTCCCTTGGATCTGAAGTATTATATCCTAACTCTTTAGCAATAAGGCTTGCTGTAAATACTGGTTCTCTGTTGATGGACCAGTTAGCGAAAGATGAGCCACTTTGCATTATTGCTTTGTGAAATAGACCTTCAGTTACATTACTAGCAATTAAGATCGAGACTGATGTTCCTCCAGCACTGTGACCAAATATAGTTACGTTATTTGGATCTCCTCCAAACGCAGCTATATTTTTCTTAATCCATCTCAAAGCTGCCACCTGGTCTTTAAGACCTGCATTACCAGGTGCTTCTTCAATACCTAGACATGTAAATCCTAGGATCCCAAGTCGATAGTTAAAAGTGACTAGAATAACATCGTGTTTGACTAGGAAATCTGGCCCATAAATGAATTTTCCACCACTCCCAAGGAAAAACGCTCCACCATGGACGAAGACCATGACTGGAAAGGGTCTTCGGGCCAATGCTGGAACGTAGACATTGATTTTCAGACAGTCTTCAGTACCTTTGATCCCATAATATATTGTTGGTTGAGGACAAGCGTAATAGCGAGTAGCTTGGTATACCCCTGTCCATGACGGTGGCGGTAACGGGGCCTAAAGAAAAATAAAGTAATAATGAATATCTACATAATACAGCTATTGCGAGTACAAATACAAAAACAGCTGATTATATATTGGACGACCTCTGTTACGGTTGTAGTTACGTAGGTCAGGTTGTTTTTGAGATATTGGAGTCAATTTTATTGTAGATTCTTTGTCAATTACAAACTTATTTATTTTAAACTAATCTTTAAATGTATACATAGACTAATTTCCCTAGTTTATAATGCTGTTAATATTTTTAATGAATAAGCACCAATTTATTTTTATTATCAGTATTTACAGATGCATGTGTGGAGACAAAGCGATAGATAACAATACTAACCTTGAACCTCGTACTACTGTTTGTAGTAGCGTAAGGTATCCCGATGTATTCAGAATATGAACCATCAGTACTTATAATACCGCTCAAAATTCCTTGCTCGATCTCCACTTCTGGAGCCGGCTGGTCAACCAAATTCATTGCAAATAACGTAAATAAAACTATCCTCTTCTCGTATTTCATTTTCAACTCTAATTCTTCTCTACTAAAGGCGAAAGTTCAACTCAGTCCAATTAAATAGAATTGCACATTTTATCACCTTAAAGTTCTCGTAGAATTTGTAACACGGACAAATTAATATCACATTTTATGAAATAGCTTTGCTTTTGTTTGGTGTCGTTTTATTTTGGTCGAGTTATGTAGCTGTATTGTTACTATATGACGCGGCCGTTGCATAAACACTCAACTAGGTATTTGGAGTTGTGTGGAAGGTCCTACAATATTTATTTTATTTATTATGTTTATTTACCTATGTTGGAAAGAGAAAGGTAATAAAGAGACACAATAGAACCGCTTTGATGAGATATATATATGTATCCTTGTTGTCTTTTATCAATTTAAAAATTTTGAGCATTGAGTTATTTTAAGGATAATCCATAGGAATTTTTTTATGCATTATGCTGGGTTTTACATGGTTATTATAGTACATCTTTCCTCATCGTGACCACGGTTCCTGCAACGGGATTGTAATTAGTCGTAAGGTAAATTTATACTAAAGGTCCCTGCCCACTACACCGTAACATACCATGACCGTAATGGGTACGTGTCAGACACGAAAAGCAACACGATACACTCTACTATGCCCACTGAAATGGATCGACAGCGTTCTGTGCCCGTACTCATCCCGTTTGATGCCTATATGCAACTTCCACCAAAAACGGTAAGAATCCGTTTCATTTTTTCATGCATATCAGTGTTGCGTGGATGTCTCCAACCTCTTCTTTGCGGCTTCAACCCGTATACTCACCGTTTGGCCGCCTGAACGCACGCATTTAGCAACGACGACCGCGACGTCACGTGCCATGCAGGGACCGTGTCGGCACCGGTGAAATAGTCTCGACGACTATTGTTGATGCTCCGTGCATGACACGCGACGGTGTACTGGGCTATTTTCCGCAATCAGACCTCTTTAGTTGGGTTCCCTTTGAGTGAGGGGGAAAACCAGCCGAGCTCTTCCATAAATTTTGCCACCAGATGTGGTTTCTCAAAAAATTTTGGAAGACTTTTACCGTCACCTACTGTACGTAGTCTGATCTCCGTTAGCACCATGCAGTCCAGCAGCACATGCGCAGTCGTTCCCTGAGCCTCCATGCACGCTCTGCACACACGACGGTGGTGCTCGGTCTAGTGACCATAATCTCATACGTTGCAATACAAACATATTTTTTTTGCCTGACACTTTCTTATTACGGTCATGGTATGTAACGGTGTAGTGGGCAGTGACCTTAAATTTATAATAAACGAGAAAAAATCCATATAACACACAGAAACTAAATGTAAATGGTGTTATTTTAAAGAATACTAGTCCAAGTGATTGTCTATCATTTTATAGGCATATGCTAATTAATAGCAGTTTATATTTTAGGCACTATGGTAATAACTGAAGTGATTGACCACACTTTGAGCGACCAAACAGCCAAGTATGCGTGTATTCTATCAAACAAAACAGAATTCATAAAAAAAGAAATACTTAGATAGGTGCCTAATATTTTTATTTACATATCATTTCAGTCGTTATTTTCTCAAAAACAACACTAAACAGGCAATTTTCCCATCCCGTCTCATGTCCAAAATTTATTTGAATAAATTACTGTTTAAGGCCAAACTGTGAAATTTAACCCTTTCAGCGCGTGACCACCTCCCTTCCCCCCTCCCCCACCCTGCCTCAAGGGGGGTGCGCACAAACGTTGAATTTTAAATTTTTCGTATAGTTAACGTGAATTATTGTAATGCCATTATAATGATTCAGAAACGTCATGAATTTTAATTATAATTTGTCAACAACTTAATAGGTAAGTTTAATTTTTAGATTTACTAAGTTTAATTTTAAGTTTTAGATATTTTGAACAAATTATTTATGTACCTGATGTTAACTTTTATACGACATTGTACTTGTATACAGGCTGTTTTCCGCCATTGGACCCTTTTTAATTGGGTCCTTTTTGCGTGAGGATGGAGTAGGCTTGCCCAGCACCTACTACCCTCTTAGCTTAGTCGACCATGTCCAGAGTAGAGAACTTGTCAATACTTCTGGAGCCAACTAAGCCGTGGGTTTCATCACGATGTTTTCCTTCACCGTAAGAGCAGTGTCAATTAGCGCACATAATTTTTTCTTAAGAAAAATACATTGGTGCACGGCCGGCCGGTATTCGAACCCACGACCTTCAGAATGAAAGTCGAGGTATCTACCACTAAGCCAACACCGCTCTTTATACGACATTACACACAGCGCTATCTAGCCCCAAAATAAGCGCCTGGGCTTGTAAAATGATTGTCAGACAACAAATTGAATACTGGTTAACATATCTTTAGTAAATACGTTTCTTAAAAAATCTTACAATATATACGGAAACACCGAGGACAATACAAAAATATTTATTCTACAGCAGAAATCACACCTACACCGTGTGATCATCAAACGTGCACTTTGACCAGGTTTTTATTCAAACACATTGATAATTTTAGACCAATTAATTTTCAAAGGTGTCGAAAATCATATGGCTACATAAAAGGTTTAGGTTTAAACAATTAGCTTTAATATACCTAACGGGCTTTTTATCTAATCTAGATGATTTATACAGCGTCCGCAACTTTAATTTATGCTATGATGTTGTAGTCCCTGGAACATAAATATTAGATAGAGTAGGTTTGTCCAGCACCTATACCACTCTCACAGCTTAGTTGGCCATATTCAGTAGAAAGAACTCATTTTTGGCTGAGATTCAAACCATTTTCAACTTCGTATTCGACCTTCGAAACGAAAATCAAGGTATTTACCAATAGTCCAAGCTCTTAAACACAATAATCAACATAATAAACCAATGCTTAAGAGCATCAATTAATATTCATTGTACCATCGTAACCAGAGGGAACCAAAAACTTTCCTTGGCACTTGTAAATGCAAAAGTGGTAAATTCCACTCAAGCTCATTGAACTGAGCCTTTGAATTGATTCGACCTCTGTGCGTCTATCATGTAAGTGACGACTGATTACTTGTTTTACATAACTACTTATTATTAAAAACATCAGAAACAAAACAACAAATCGGCACACTAAACGACGTTCATTAAAACCGTTGCAAACTGACTTTATCGTAGTTTTTCATATAAATCATTAATGTCGTCTTATAGGTAAATATTTTGTAGATAAATAGTATTTTTTATGGCCAATTTTATCGAGGCAGATCAAATAAATATGGATTTTAACCTAATATAGGACGCAATTTTCGTTTTTGTTGGGCCCCATGAATACCTAACCCAGAACGCAGACGATTCGTTGCCGGGCCTAAGTTAACTGTAATTCAAGAAGAAAGGTTGATGAAGTCAGTCGAATATAGCTTAGAACCGTTTTCGTCGGTTAAAAACCGAAAGGGGAGATTATTTCCTGACAGTGGCAAAACAAAGGTCTATTTAGATTCAATTTACAGCTACTTGAATATCAAAAGTCAGCTGTTACCTTAAAACAAGGCAATAGCAATTGATACAGCGACCAATTGCACGTTACGTGATAACCGCAATCATTTGCATTACAGACGGAGACGCAAAGTCAGCTATTACGGAACACTCAAAAACTAATCGCTCGAGTACTAAGTGCCTACTTGAGTGTCTACTAACTTATGAGTGTATTACATACGAAATGAACACTTTTATGGGTAAAGTTAGCCAAAGTCACGGTTATTCATTGACTATTGTCAGTTTGCAATGAAATTTCTTTCTCTCGGTGACAAGGTCGTGAAATGCTTATAATATGTTTGTTTTTTATCCATTTCGAAACTTTTTAAACTTAAATGAAAATGAAATATAATATTTTACTTTATTTTTCAAATTATACTTAAGACAACACTTGTAGCATGGATACGTAATAGTATAGAGCACGTAGCATAGAACGCAGTGCGTAGTGTAGCACGGAGCACGTAGCATGTCGCGAAGCACGTAACGTAAGGCAAAGGACGTAGCGTAGCACGAATGTAGTGTAGGATGCAGCACGTAGCGTAGCAACAAGCACGAAGTGTAGAATGGATTCGTAGCGGAGAAATCAGAGCATAGTGTTCCTTAGAACACGTACATAAAAATACATTACGATTGAAGGGTGGTAAATTGATCATTGCATAGAGGCGGTTTATAAGGCGCGCGCGGGACGCGAGCGTGTTCAAAGCCCGGAATGCAATGATCAATATCCACACGCGTACCGTCAAATCAAATCAAAATTATTTATTCCTTTGGATGCTTTATACCTAGGTACATGGACACGTCTTAAAAACTAAGTTAGGATGTGTGCCTTCGGAATGCGCCCACCAATGAGAAGAAGGCACAAGAAACTCATGGGGTTTTTTTTCATGTGATCACGCTCACAAAGGTCAATATTACAAATATTTGAAAGTATTATTTGAAATGGAGCAACTAAACTCACGCCCATGGGTTGTTATCATTAAGGTAAGACGAAGTATCATAGTACACCGTACGACGTTTATTATCACAGTTGCGAATAAAATAAAAGACTAGTTAAAATAATAAAAAGTTATCAATACATTTGTAACACAGAAACAGAAATATTTGTTACTTCCGAAAGGGCAGGCAAAAGACTTTTAACCGCGTCTGACATAATATTTTTTAGGGATTTTTCCTTTTGTTTTTGCGTCGGAGTAAAAAACAGAATAAAATGATACGGAAAAATAAATTAAGTAAAGAAAAAACAAAACTCAATTTTTTATCGTTTTCTAAGACGTTATCACGTAAAATTTTAATTCGTAAACCGATTCTACAGACAACCATTTTTGCTGTCTTAAAAACTCGTTGTTGGTACCGCCCTTTTTTTATACATCAAAACCCAGTTAAATTAAGAATATTTCATCTACTTAACATGTTATTAGCAGTAAGATACGTATTTAACTTATCAGGATAACTTATTACACCACTAGTGTATCAAGGTAATGTAAAACGCACGCGTGCATAATACGTAGGATTATAAGTCTAAAAGTCGTTTACTAGGATTCACTTTATGAACAACTGTGATAAAATATATTTCATCATGTCACACTAATTGAGGCCCAGTAAATAATAACTTTGATATTAGCTTAACTGTGATAAACTAGTACCAACCAAAACAGTATTCATCATTTAAATGTGATGACAATAGATGTCCCCAAAACCAAATAGATAATGTAATCGATTCATTAGTAGTGTTACATTAGTAAGCGATACCTACATATTTTACAGAATTAATAATTGATAATATTGACGTTTAAATCTCATTTAAATAGCGTCAGCAATTTTAATCTATGTTATTCAGATAGCTGTAGTGCTTGGGAAATGAACTAGATGGAATAGCCTTGCACAGTACCACCCTCTCAGCTTAGTCGACCGTGTCCAGAGGAAATAGCTCATCAATACGTCTGGAGTAAACTAAGCTGCAGGTTTCATGACGATGCTCTCCTTCGACATAAGAGCTATGTTATTAGCCCACATACATTCGTAAGAAGTATCCAGGTATTATTGCAAGGCTGGCCAGGATACGGTAAGGCTAGGCTGACACATTTTTCGAAATATTCCTTTCTCAGAATGTCTTTTTCGCAAAATGTCTCGTTCGCAAATTATGTATTTTTGAACTTTGTAAGATCACCCATATTATTTATTTTAAAACGTCAGTTGGGATACGATTCTAGTACAAAACTACTGATTAAAGTGGACGCAGACCTTTTCATTCGATATTGTTCCTGCCTTGGAGTAGACTTGTCAGTTTTAACTGGTATTAAGGAGGTCAAAGGAGGTTAGGTCCCATGTTGACCCCGCTGACCTCCCGGGCTCACTGGACGGTTGATCTTACCTAACGTTGTGAATAATAAAAACATTTTGAAATATAATAATAATGCAGGATTATTGGAGTTTACTAGATGTTTTCTACGGTTTTGTTTAAATTTTATTATTTTGTGATCAACAACTTCCGTTACAAACGTTGACGTATTTATGACGTTACAGCCATTTTGGTTTATCAAGGGAACTACTCTTCTCTGAAAATTTTACACATCAAATTAAAAGCGCAAAAAGAAGAAAAAACTATTTCCACATTATACTCTAAATAACTAAAATCCAAAAATGAATCAAATAAAAAAAAACATCCACAGCATAAAAAAGCCTCGGTAATTAAACGCGCAGTGAAATCCTGTATCGTTATTTCATGCCAAATGAAGAGGGCAAGGTTCAATGCGACTCAACTCACATAAAGAGATGCAACTTGTTTCCCCGCCATTTCCCACCATTCCGCCACTTTTTTTGCCATTCCGCCATTCCTCTTTGATATATTTCCGCCATTCATTTATGTTGCACGTCAGCTAACCGGATGGGGAAGTATGAATTGAGTGAAAAATTAATTATATTTCTGTTTTATTTTCATGTTGTAAAATCTAGGGCTTATAATATGTATTCCTATTTTAGTTATCTCCCCTGAACACGGCTAGGTGTTATTATTTAGTCATATTTTTACTTTTATTTACTTACATTATACATAATTGTTTGGGAAAAGAGCTGCCAGTCGATTTAATTCCAAATCAGCCCTTAAGATCCCATTGTCTCAACTCATCTCAATTTCTAAGATTCACGAAGTAACGTACTGATAACAAAGAAACGGTAGTCTCTTTGGTAGACTGACCCTCCTGGTATTTATCCCGCGGGGTCAGTTTACCTTCTCAGAACTTACAATGCATGCATCCACTAGTGTACATATTACAACATCCTATGAGCACCCCACAGACCAAGGAATATTAGGATTGTTAGTGCGTATTCGTATGTAAGAAAACGCATTCAATTATTGAAATCCATTCAGTGATTTGGATGATTTGAGGGAATAAAAAATGTAACAAACAAACATACAAAGATAGGGGCGAAAAACATGATTTTTTCCTTGCAGTCGGGTTAAAAACACATTCAAAAAGCAACCAATATCTTACTCCTACGTGTGTCGCAGCTAGTAACCAGTTGGTAACCAGAGTAGATAATTAATTCCTGACCATATTGCTTTTGAACTGTACATAGAGACAAATAATTGCACGTAATTACCTACAAAAGTATGAAAGTACTTAACGTTCACTTATAGTAGAAAACCAGGCGCACAGCACGCAACACATGACCCTCGAGAAATATGGCCTGCTAGACCACTGGTGATTCGTCATTGTCATATCTAGAATATATGAAGTATAGCCACAGTTGAGATACAACAGAACACTCCCGAAATATAATATTATCGTCTTTTGAAGCTAAATACTAAAATAATAGTGTATATTAAGTTTCCATAAATTAATAATTTAAAATTCTGACTTGGTTGAGTTAGGAGTACTATTTCAGATGAGTAAAGAATATTATACCTGATAGGATGAGACGTCATCGGATGAATACGGAACATCCCCAATGCATAGCTCAAGCTAATGGACAAATCGCGCTAAAATTTGATATACAGATAGCTATTATGACGTAGGCATCCTCTAAGAAAGTATTTTGGAAAATTAAAAAAAAATGACTTTAACCCACAGTCATAATGCTCATCTGGGGTTATTCCACAAATCCACCCCGGAAAAAGAAAAGTGAAATTGAAAATGAACGAGTTCAGAAATCCCCCTTCAAATCCCCTTAATGGGGAAAAGTGGAATAAAAATAAAATCAAGTCCAGAAATCCCCCCTGAGAATATGCTGGACTTATAGTTAACCATCTGTTTGATTTCACTTGACGTCACTGTGGCACGTGTTTAGATTTATGACGTTCCTCGGTTCACCACACACTTAACCGGATTAACTGAAGACTTGGACTGATCTTGATAGTTTTATGAACAACGGTTAAGTAGTATCTACATAGGTCAAGAAAATGTAAGTAGAGTAATGTTGATGTTTCGAATAATTTCATAGTGTATTTTGAATTATGTGCGTGTGTCAAAGTGTTTTGATTTATTTACAATGGTTTATGAAGATCTTCTCTTATTCTTCTTGAATATCCATATCTATAATAAAAAATCTTATTCTTCTTGAATGCTTGAATATAGAATATTATACTAAATCTTTTATATCTATCTTCTTTATCAATTAATCTACTAGGTGCTATCTATTGTCTATGGCCTATGGCAACCGTTTGAGTAGCAAGAATGCTAGTTCTTCTTTGGCAACTGATTGTGAATCTAGTTGCCAATGAGGCCGGAGGGCTTTTTGGGGGCCCAGTTTTTTCAGTTACCTATGTGAAATGGAAAAAAATTAATAGGTACCTAAAAATTAAAGTATTTTAGCAGGGTGCCAGGTAGCTTTCACTAACTTTTCATGCATACTAGCATTTGTAGGTAAGTACATACCTATATATATAGCTTTCTTAAACTGAATGGGTAAACTGAAAATAAATGGATTCTTCAAAAAACTGCGTCATTTTTGCGACTAAAAAACCTCACTAAATGATTAAAATAGAATAACACAAGTTTAAACGGGTCCATTAATAAATGAGCAGTGCGGGTGCTAGAGGCTCACCACAAATGATCCATCACTGTCTCTTAGAGATAAAATGACGCAAAACGTTAGATTTATTATCTCTGCCTCGGTCGAGGCATGCGTTTTGAGCTTTTTGTCGCTTTGATATATTGTCTTAATAAAGCGTCAGTTTAGTATATTTTGATTTTATATGTTCTATAGGTAGAGTTTTAAATGTAACTGACGGGCTTACAACTCAGTTATATATAGGTATTTATAAAATAGAAAAAGACTCATTAATAAATCGCTGAAACTACGAGCTTACGAGTCCGAAACTATGTATGGGGTTCCTTTTATCCGAATGTATGTTAACCCGAAAGATTACCTTATGTCTAAATTAGAATTTCTGCTTGTTACCGTAATGTTTATATTAAAAATTAAGTAGTGAGGTATGAATCAGAAGATATTAAGATTTTAAGATTTTTTATACCTGCAGTATAATAATACCAAATGAAGTTATTTTTTACTATTACCTAAATATACTTTGAAGGTCACATTCATAAGCCATAATTCACAGAATGTTTTAGAAGTTTAAATATTTTGCGTAGGTACCAATATAATTATTTATTAAATAATCTATTAATCACAAGTAAGTACAACGAAATAATCTAAAAAATATTAGAACAATGCTATATACATTTCATAGTTTTTTTCGATATTTGTCATAAATAGATTTCCATAATTTGTAAGATTTTATGTTTGGTACAGGACCCATTTTGGATTCTTCTGTTATATACAAGAAATTCAAGTTATCCTTTGTGCTTGGAATCCATTTGAAGGGAAACTCATTCGGCTCTGGTGTTGGATTTCTGAAAAAAAAAATACGAGAACGTTGCATATAAAAAAAGAGATGGTAGACTTATGAAGAGATTAAAACTATCAGTTAAGTTACACATTTATGACTATTCTTACCCATATTTTGCAAAATTAGTCCACAATTTTGTCATAGTATCGATCATTCTTTGATCTCTTTTATTAATTGGAAAAGGCCACATGTTACCATCAAACAAATACAAGTTTGTATCACCATGACTAGCTCCAGGTGCATCTGCGTAACCTGACACATAATATTTAACATAATTCCTCCCTCCAATGTAATCAAACCAGTAATTAAAAACTGGAGCATCTCTATTTTCCAACATTAATTCAGTTTCCAATAGAACAGGCATAACGAAGTATAGGTCGCCTAAAAGTGCAGAAATATTCATAATTGTATTTTGAGACATTTTCTTCGATCCGAAGTAATGACTTTTTATCTCTGTACTAACTCTTTCAGCTTCGTCTTTAGTAGGCATTTCTAAATCACTTGTAAATAGGTAATGTTCATTATTTCTCTCAATTTTTTCTTCGTTGAGTAGAGATATTAAGTAAAGACCTTCGTGACTAGTTGTTCCATACATTAAAGGAATATTTTTTGGATTTCTAGTTATAGCATTGTAAGGTAGTTCAGGTACGATACTTTCTTCCCCAGGAAAATATTTTTCGACACAAGGTAAATGTAATAATTCTGTTTCATGATATTTACTTCGTAGTGTTCTTTCTAAATATATAACTATTTCATTGTAAGGTAGTTGACTTAATATATCATATATTTTTTTAGGATCGCTTGTGTCATATCCTAGTTTTTTAGTTACGAGGCTAGCTGTATAAATTGGTTCTCTGTTAATAGCAAAAGTAGAAATTGAAGATCCACTCATCATTATAGCTTTATGAAATAGACCATCTGTTAAATTACTAGCAACAAGAATAGCTGCAGACGCTGAACCAGCGCTTTCACCGAATAAAGTTATATTATCTGGATCACCCCCAAAAGCAGCAATGTTTTTCTTAACCCATCTCAAAGCAGCCAATTGATCTTTAAGACCGGCATTGCCTGGTGCTTCAGGTATATCAAGGCAAGTAAAACCAAGGACGCCGAGTCTGTATGTAAAAGTGGCTAGTATTACATCGTGTGGAATGAGAAAGTTTGGCGCGTGCATCATTTTCCCTCCAGTTCCTAAGAAAAATGCTCCACCATGAATGTATAGCATGACTGGAAGAGGTATCTTTGCTTTGGGTCTGCTAGGAACATAGACGTTCATTTTTAAACAGTCTTCTGTTGAACCCCAGCCAAATGGAGTGGGTTGAGGACAGTTATACATGCGGGTAGCTTTTAAAACGCCAGACCATGACGGTGGAGGTAAAGGTGCCTGGAAAAAATAAATAAATATTGCAGGACATTCCACACATCGCCATCAAGCCCCAAGCTCAGTAACTAGACTTGTGTTATGGGTGCCAGACAACGGATATAGGTACTACTTATATACTTTTCTTTTGTAAATACATACATAGTTATAATCGATAAATTATAGGCCAAATGGGTCAAATGACAGAAAAATACACAAACATTTGGACGAAAAACTCACGGAATAGAATTATTTTATTAATTTTCTTTTTTACGTAAGTACCTGTGATTCGTCATAGAATATTAGTTACTGTCTCACCTTGAACCTTGTACTACTATTTGAGGTAGCATACGGTATTCCGAGATATTCGAAAAATGACCCATCAGAGCTTGTAATACCGCTTAAAATGCCTTGTTCAATTTTAACTTCCGGAGCCGGTTCGTCTACAAGGTTCATTGCAAATAAGGTAAACAAAACTAACTTCTTTTCGTATTTCATTTTGGGAATAAGATTAAACTTCGTAATTGTTTGTTTAATAGAAACGAAAGTCACTCTAATTCACCATATCATTAATTTATCATATCACTTATAACAGTCACTATTAATTATCATTTTATATGACTACCATTAATTATCACTATTACTTATCATTATTAATATTATATTTTAGTCACTATTATCACTTTTTGTATGTTCTTAATCTATTATATTATGTAAATCTACATTTTGAAATTATAAGAAATCAAATGTTTATAATTTTTTTTCCCTTACAAATTTTATTTTTGTTAACACATTAAGTACTATATAATAATATTACGAAACACTACTGTGGCCTTGTAAACCGACGCAAATACTGAGTGTGTTTAGTTCAATCGAATTCTAACTAATTTTATCTATGTATGTAATCTGTTATTTGAAGACCGTTTTTTATCTATAAACACAAAATAGTACACATTCAAGGTATGTCAAAGAATATAATATAATGATTTTAGCTCTATATCTTGAGTGTTTCTCTAATTTTTTTATCATCAACATTTTGAATAAATAGTTCATCCAAATTTTATTTTTTCAGTATTTCGACCATTCGGACAAACATCCACTCGTGATCTCATTTTTTGGGACGATGATTTGTTACTTATTTATATTTTCTAAATTCTAATATCGCATGTTTTTTTTTTAATTTTGTAGTTGATAACAGTAACCTTGGAGCAAACGCAACTTTCCAATCTGCCGATAGATTTAAAGGATAACAAAACAAACAAGCGATCATTGGTCAACCGTATTCAACATTACTTAACTTCGTCTTTTTTCATACTAAGCTTAGATAATCATAGAAGAAGTGATATGAAATTTCTAGTTATGCAAATTACTGATTTGAAATGAGAGTCTGATATGCATACACACCATCATAGGATTCATAACATCACAATTCACAATCGACAGTGTTAACACCATTGTATGTATGAGCAGCGAATAGTACCCGTACCATGAGTTGCGATTATACGCGATTAACGTTAATATCCGTATGCGCCTGTCCACAACAGTCCGCCCTGCTTCCACCGCTAGACGCGCTCTCCGTCGCAAACTGCTTATAAGCAATATGAAAACTTTAGAAAACATTTTTCTGAACCCGATTTTACTTTAGTCTTTACCAATGACTCATTTAAAATAAATATTATACATAAGGCAAAACTGGTACTTGACGAAATAATAAATCGGGTAGGTTATTTAAACCAAAAAGTTATTATTTCTATGAAATAAACTCTAAAACCTAAAGCGATTGGGTAAGTAATATCTGTGATGTACAAATGGTGTATCTGTATCATTTGGTATTTACAAGTGACACCCTACTATTCTGATCGATTTTAAAGACGTTGACATAAGTCAAATGAAAATTGACGTCATAATCACGTAGATATCGCCGAGCATCGTCACGAATAGGCTCATTCATTTAATTAGCTCAACACACAACTCGTGGTAGGGGTACAATGAGCCTCTATCTATTGATCAGCCTGAAATAACATTGCTTTCGATACTCATGTGACCGCATTCTGGTATCAACGGTTTGTTTGTTGATATTAGTATTTTTATAGGATAGATATATACTAGACAGGTCAGAGCTAAAAAAAATGTATTTTTTATTATATTCCCGGATAGTTCACGACGGGGAAACTATATATAATTATTTAATTCATGTATTTGTCTTTTAACTAAATGTCACAATATTATCATATTATTTTAATCGAGATCAGAATTAAATTTACTGTGGTAGTTAGAGACAAAATGTATTCACTAGCGATGTCAGTTCTCTTGTGTTGAAACTTGGAACTACTTTTACCGAAATACCATTTTGCTGAATAATTTATTAATGCTTTTTAAAGGTTGTTTAATAATTAAATATTAATGAAATGACTTGTCGGTTTGAAAGTTTAAGGGTTTAAAGTTTGAAGGAACGAGACGGGTTGTTGACTTTATGTGGAGCTGGTACTTGCCTACTTATAGACCTAGATCCCGCCTACCGGCGGAACTTCGTGATTTTATAAAAACTGAGAATTACTTAGCGCATGCCTCCTGTCTGAAAATGTCGGGCTATTATCGACATTATTGATTGGTACAAAAATCTTGGCGATTTTTTTTTGCAAAATATCAGGTGCGATTCTTGGCATTGCTACCTGATCACTCTCTAAGTCACTATGGTCTGAACTTCATTATTATTACACATCGTTCATAACTGTGTTGCAGTCATGCGCTAAGTAATTCTCAGCTTTTATAAAACCACGAAGGTCTGGCGGTTGGAGGGATCTTACTCTATTATTATATAAGCATTGAGTTACTAAGTTCTACTAGAGATGACAAGATGAAGACAAAGTTTGCAAACCAACAAAATATAATACATACTTTGGTTGGTGTTTTTCGTGCCTGCAGTGGAATATGTATTTCTCTGATATAGTACAAATTATGAACTGAGCAAGTAGAAGTAAATAAATTTGCAGGAAATTGCAGACGGCGACATTTAGTCTAGCAAAATTCAATATTTTTTTATTTAAACAAAAATTATTATAAAAGCCTTACAAAAATGTATTAAACATTAAAGTCCTGTTACATAAAGCACCAAGGATGACAACCTCGTCTGTAAGTCAACTTAATTATGACATATGAAGTTAATATTATTATGAGAGAGGCGTGTATTCTAATTATACGAGCGTTTAGATGAAAAGGTCGGTCTAAAGATAGATGTGAGGGAAGAAGGTACAGTAATCTACTTAGTATGCTCAAGGTATACTTCCACTGTAGTGTACACTTGTACGTATAGTGTACAAAGCACTTAATAACTAAAACAAAGTTATACACCAAGGATTTTTCTTAAAAATCGTACTGTACATTTATTTTTATCACAGTTGCTCATAAAGTGGATCTTATTCAACCGCTTTAGGCTCATAATCCAACGTATTATACACGCGTGCATTATGCATTACCTCGACGCCACTAGTGTGTTATAAGTTATCCTGATAAATTAAATTGGTATCTTACTGCGAATTACATGTTAGGTAGATGAAACATTATTAATTTATCTGGGTTATACTGTTTTGATGGATAAAATAAAGTAGGTACAAAAAAAGAGGTTTACTATAGCAATAAAGGTTGTCTTATAAAGTCAGTTTACGAACGATAATTTTATGTGATAACGTCTTAAAATCATGTAGTGTTGTTTTTTCTTTACTTAAATATAGTTTTTTCCATACCATTATATTCTGTTTTAAGTTCGACCAATGGAAAAAACCCTAAAAAATATTGTATGTCAGTCGAGGCTGTATAGGTTAAAAGTCTTTGGCCTGGCCTTTCGGGAGTATAATTAACAAAAAATAATGCCTAAAAAAATTGTAAACATTGATTAATTAATTAATTGACTTATCACCAAATATTTTGTAATTATTATTTTCTTTTCTTTTCAAGTCTTTTCTTTTATTCGCAACTGTGATAAAAAACGTCGTACGATACACGTGTGGAATTGATCTTTGCATCTTGGCTTCTTAACACGCTCGCTGCCGCTTGCGCGTCATAAACCGCCTCTATGCAAAGATCAATTTACCTCACTTATATCGTAATGTACTATTATTACTGTTAAGTAAATTACATTGAGGTTATTTTTTAAGGAAAAAATGCAACTGAGACGAGACTCCAACTCGCATCCGTTGAATACAGTTTTAAGACGCATTTTTCCTAAATAAATATTTTCAGATAACCAAGGGCAGGCCATACAGTTAAAATTTAATTGTAACGGTATCGTGCTGGAATTTGTAAAATATAAATATTCTTTACTTTATTCTATAAAATATTCTTTATAACAATTCAATATTAAAAATCCTAAATTAATTAAATAGCACTACTTACATTTAATTAACAATTTAAAGTCCAAATGGCCCTGGGAAGTGTTCCCAAAAGGCTGGTTGCGTTACCTTATTTGAAGTAGGAGAGAGCCTTTTGGTCACCAGAAGCTAAAACTAGGAAATAGTAAGTATAACTAAATATGTGCGAAGTGCGAAAGTCTAGACTTTGTCAAAAAAAATTGCAACTTTTGCAGAATTACTGTCCTAGCAGTGCGCCTCGATTGCATCTACGTAAGTTTAAACCGAGGGTTAAAAAATGTTGCAAGTTTAATTAAAACCTATTTTAAAGTTCCGGATATACCTACCTCATACATATCTATCTAAATCCAAACTTTATATCTTTATCACTAAGATCTACAGCCGGTATGTTAACAAATGTTAGAGTAGCCAAGAATTTTTGTTTTTGGTAGAGCAAGAACTGAAAAAGTACATTACGATATAAGTGTGGTAAATTGATCTTTGCATAGAGGCGGTTTATGACGCGCAAGCGGCAGCGAGCGTGTTATAGAAGCCAAGATGCAAATATCAATTCCACACGTATATCGTACGACGTTTTTTATCACAGTTGCGAATAAAAGAAAAGACTTGAAAAGAAAACAAAATAATAATTAACAAAATATTTGTGATAACTCTATGTTTACATTTTTTTAAGGCAATATTTTTTTGTTAATTATGCTCCGAAAAGGCCAGGCTAAAGACTTTTAACCTATACATCCTCGTGTGACATACATTATTTTTTAGTGTTTTTCTATTTGTTTTTGCGTCGGGGGTTAAGAACAAAATACAATGGTACGGAAAAACAATATATTTAAGTAAAGAAAAAACAAAAAATAAACAACTCAATTTTTAATCGTTTTCTAAGTCATTATCACGTAAAATTTTCGTTCGTAAACCGACTTTATAGACAACCATTTTTGCTAGCTAAAAAACTCTTTGGTACCTACCTTTTCGGGATAACTTTACAGCACTAGTTAACAAATCGAAAACGCACGCGTGCATAATATGTTGGATTATGAGCCTAAAAGCCGTTGAATAAGATCCACTTTATGAGCAACTGTGATAAATAAAACACACATCTCTCGTAACTATTGTACGTATCGGTCGTGGTGCGCTGTGATACTTTTTTTCGATCTACCTCCATTACTTACATTTTGTTAAAATGCCTAACAAGTGCGATAAGTGTGATAAAAACATTACCAAGAGGTCGCCAGCTCTGGAATGCAATAAGTGTGGTAAATTAGTCCACGCGAACCAAGCCTGCTCCAAATTGTCCTCTAAACAACTGGACGCGCTCAAAGATGCAGATGGCCTGGACTGGACATGCCAAGAATGTGTGCGTGAGTCACCAAGACGAAAGACTTCTTTCATCATACCTGATGATGACGACACGGATGAAGAGGATGATAATATGCCAGAAAATTGTACAATCGCCACCAAAAGCCTACTGAAAAATATTTCGAAGGAAGTGAAAAAAGTAGTCCGAAGGGAAATGGCCAGTTTTGGTGAGTCAGTCGACTACTGCAAGAAGAAGATAGAAGAATTAAGCGAGAGCCTGGATGTGTTTAGTGGCAAGATAAAGGAACTGGAAAAGAAAAATACACACCTATTCAATCAAAATACCCACCTACAATTAAAACTGGGGTCGCTGGAACAACACGTTCGTAATATCGAGCAAACTCAGATGGACGACCAGATAGAGGTTGTTGGACTACCTGAAATGAGCGATGAAAACCTCACGAATGTTACGAACACTATTGCGAAAAAGTTAAAACTGGACCCACTACAGATTAAAAGCATTAAAAGAATAAAAGGACGCAACGATCAAGAAGGAATCATCCGAATTGGCCTTGGACAAATAGAAACTGTCAGCGTATGGATTCGTGCCATTAAAAATGAAAATCCTATAGCTCGAGATATTGTTCAAAATCTACCTCCAGATGCGGCTAACAACAAAATTATTGTGCGACGAGCCCTAACTGCAGCGAATAAAACCCTTCTATGGAACGCGAAACAAAAACTACAGAACACCTACAAGTACATATGGTTTCAAAACGGAAAGGTACTCGCACGTAAAGGTGATAACGAAAAGCCCGTCCCTATTACAAGTGAAGAGGACCTCGTCAAACTAACTACCCAACCCCCGCCCCCGCTTCATCGGTAGTAGATTAATAATAATATAGGTTTCCGTACCGGTTGATTATAGCGACGTCACTGAATTGTCTAATTGCCCCGATATAAACACTTTTAAAACTAAAATACCGCAACATAAAAGAACCCTAACTTTAGCTCACATTAACATAAGATCATTAATTAAAAATTTTAGTGTAGTTACGCATTTTATTAGCCAGTCGAAACTATGCATTGATGTCCTAATCCTTAGTGAAGTGAATATTTCAGATAATCTAGCTTCAATGTATATTATCGATGGCTACAATATGTATAAATTGCTTCGTAAACATCGAAAGGGTGGAGGTATTTTAATTTATGTTAGAAAGAATCACTCGTTTCAAGTTTTGAAATGCACCCTCAAACACAGTGAAATATTGATTGGAAAATTAAAAACAAACTTTGGCTACCAAACCCACATTTGCGCTTTGTATCGACCACCTAAAAATAGTAAGCGCCTGTTTATAAAGGAATTATGTAAACTACTTAATAGCACTGAGTTTGAATGCATTGACTTGTACTTACTAGGCGATAGTAATATAGACCTAAAAACATACAATAACATTAGGGAATGCTATGTAAGCGGTTTGGCGGAGTGCGGTCTGACGTGTGCGATTTCACATTACACAAGGATAGAACCACGGAAAGATATAATCACGCGAAGTTGTTTAGATCATATTTTTGTCAAGTCGCGCACGTTAGAACTGCACTCGGCCGCACTTGCAACTGTTATGGCGGATCATGCCGTTGTTGTGTTGGCTTGCACCGGGTTTGGATCGGGTTGCATACAGGGTGATTTAAAATGCAAGGAAATGATAGACACCAAAAAAATTAAATTATTGCTGGATGAAATAGATTGGAGTGTAATAAACGATTTAGAAGATCCTAACCAGATTTACAATTACATTTATAAAAACTTCGAGTCGTGTTATAGAGAAGCATCTTATAAAAAAATATATAACCCGCATAGTAAACGAAATAATGAACCGTGGATAAATCAAAAAATAAACAATATGTGTCACAAAAAAGATGCGTTATTTTCCCAATGTAGAAAAGATCCAAATAATACAGTATTGAGATTACAATACAATAGATACAGAAATAAAACACATAAAATTATCGAAAAAACAAGAAATAAATATTACTATGAACAAATAAATGAAAATCAACAGAATCCGAAAAAAATGTGGAAAATAATAAACCAAATTTCGGGGAGACTAAGTAAAAATATAGACGAAGCAATTCTAAAAGCATTTAATAAAACCAACCTCGATACAAAATCCTTGTCTAATCATTTTGGAGCGGAATTTGAAAACAATGTGAAGAATATTCTACCTACCTGCGATAAAAAATTACTCGATAAAAAAGACTACGTCTCAATAGAGGACAAGTCAATGCTATTTAGAAAAGCAACCAATAAAGACGTTAAGGACATAATTAAAAAACTAAAAACTAAGAAATCGCCAGGAATTGATGGGATACGTTGCATAGATATAAAGTCAACGGAAGATAATATAATTAAAGTTATAGTTAAATTAATAAATAGTAGTGTAAAAACGGGACAATATCCTGATAAACTTAAAACGGGTATAGTCAGACCTATTTACAAAAAAGGGAGCCACTTAGAATACGAGAACTATAGACCAATCACAATACTTCCAGTGTTAGATAAAGTAGTGGAAAAGTATGTGTGTCGAGAAATACAACACTTTTATACAAATCATAACGTAATTGCTGAGTCTCAATATGGATTTCAACGCGAGAAATCCACCTCATTGCTATTAACAAAATTTAGCGATGAAATAAATAACCACCTCAATAATAAAATGCATGTAATTCTGTTGTTTATCGACTTTAGCAAGGCATTCGATACTTTAAGACATGACACCTTATTAAATAAATTAAAAAATACTGGTATTCGCGGACCCTTGTTAAAATGGTGTGAAAATTATTTAAAAGATAGAAAATACCACGTCAAAATTGATAACACGCTTAGTGATGAATTTATCACACAAACGGGAACAGCACAAGGTTCTGTACTCGGCCCATTGCACTACCTAGCCTACGTCAACGATATGGTAAATGTAATTCATAAATGCTCTGTATATCAATATGCTGATGACACTTGTCTAGTAGCTGCAAATAAAAGTCCTAAAGCAGCAGCAGAATCGATTCAGGAAGACTTTACAAATTTGTGTAAATGGTCACACGATGTTGGGCTAGTAATAAACGCGGGCAAAACGAAACTTATGCATGTACGCTCCAGTTATCTCAAAAGCACTGAATCAATTTGTGTAACAGCACATAGCCATCACTGCCTACACTCGAGTAATTCTATTAATAATGTAAACTGCAATTGCTCGTGCATTGAACAAGTGTCCTGTTTTAAATATTTAGGTCTTACAATAGATGATAGGTTTAATTGGAGTTTACATATCGAAAATGTATGCAACAAACTAAGAGCAATATTATCTAAATTTAATATCATAAAGTATAAAATACCATATAAAATGTTGTTGAATCTTTATTTCGCGTTGGCGGATTCTTTGATATCTTACGGCTTAACGAGCTATGGAAGAACTTTCAAAACATATATTGAAAAAATGTATTCTCTACAGGTCCGATTGCTAAAATCGATAGTGCCTAGAAAAATTAAAAATAAAGCTAAACAGAATGTAGATGAATTATTTAAATTTACTAAAATATTGCCCATCCAAGATAAAATAAAAATGTTACTACTCATGGAACAATATTATAACACACAAATAAATAAACCGATAACACACAAAATTACAACGCGAAAAATAATTGAAGAACAATTAAATGTTCCAATGAAAAACAATTACTACGGAAGGCGTACTTTAAGTTTCTTAGTTCCTAAATTAGTTAACGAAATACCTAAAAGTATAAAACATGAATTAAATTTAAAAAATTATAAAAGTTAACTTAAAATATATTTCTTAAAACTTCTTTTAAACAACTAATTAATAAATAACATAATATTTAGGTTAAAATAAAACTACTGATGAAAATAATTTAAAAAATAAATAAATCACATAAATAAATAAAATAAATCACTAACTAGTAAAAAGGTATCCAATTTATTTGAGTCACCCTGTATGTGTGCTGTCTTCGCTCGGTTGCAATCAAACCGGTATGGCAAGATGCGCGCTCACGCACACATAAGTGTATGAAGCTTTGCGATCGGTGTGTACTTCCTACCTAACCTTCCTATTGGAGTGTCAGGTACTAACACAAACCTCATTATGTTTGGTTTTCTAGTACTTTTTTAGTTATAAGATGTTTTTGTTAATATTTAAGTAATAAAAAAAAAAAAAAATTACCACTTACCTACCATATCCAAAACTCTTTCTAAATCTTTTAACTTAAGGCGATATATCTCGAGCACACTCATAGTGCTTTAGCAAAACTGCCGGCAATTAGTGCTCTTATTTCACGCCAATTAAGGTTTTATTTCGGGTAGCAAATCACAAGATCTTAAACATTGCCATGCGCCGCTGGTTTAAAGCGTCCTCAACGGATATTCCTTTAGCTTTGAAACTTGTCGTAGGATTAAATTAAAATTCCCTCATTTTGACATTCATTTAATGTTTTCAGAATGTAATTAGTAATTTCAATGTTTTTCCTTAGAAGGTACGTTAAAGCTACATAAACATAATGTTGCGTATTTATTAATAAAAAGTGACATTTATAAAACAACGCATTCGCACCGACTTTTTCGCAAAAACCCCTTCAACCTTCATCACAGAAAACGTACTACACTCATGTTTTGCAAGTGCACTTCCTCAGAACTATAAATGAACTAGCAGCGCTCCGCAGTTTCACCCGCGTAAATCCCGATCCCGTGGGAATATCAGGATAAAAAGTAGCCTATAGCCTTTCTCGATAAATGGACTATCCAACACAAAAATAATTTTTCAATTCGAACCAGTAGTTCCTGAGATTAGCGCGTTCAAACAAACAAACAAACTCTTCAGCTTTATAATATAAGTATAGAGTATAGATATAAAACTCCAAAAATTCCTTCTAATAAATTTTATGCAAGTACTAGTTAATCAAATATTCTCTTCGCAGTTCAAAGTCATAAATTTTTTATTCGAACTTAATTTTTGCTTCTTTCGCCAGAATCATTTTAATTTTTACCTACTTTCTTTATGAATCCGGGAATATCCTGAGTTCCCGGAAGTAATGTACTTTGGTAAGATTCTTAGTGTACAGATCATTATTTCCAATTTGGCGGTCGGTTGCATATTAAAGTTTAAATTGAACGAACGTTGCGGGTTGGTGTAAGTCTGCATTAGGAGTCCCGCGGGAGACGAGTGTTAGGGATACACTATAGTCAGAAAGATAGCGATTTATACTGAATCTAAGAAACCTCGGGCAGACGTAGCGTGTGTCATCGTAAAAAAATTGAAACCTAGAACCCGCTGTAATGGGGATCTTAGGTTTATATAAATAAGCTTCAACGTTTAGATCGTATCGGAGTAGCATGTTGTCGTATTAAGATATTGTCGAAGTACACTATGTCGTAAAAGAGCTTGTCGTAATTGAATTAATTGAAGGAGCGTCATTGTCGAAGAATAATGGTTAATTCTCATTTAAATAGCGCCATCTACTAGTGGTTTGGAACTATTTTAGAAATAAAATTCCTCAGAAACATCTTTATATTTCATTTAATTATGTCCAATACAGGTACGCCAGCAAAATAGGGTACCATTTAGAAAATTTAAGCAAACCATTTAATAAGGAAATGAATAATTTATTTAAAAAAATGATATGTAAATATTTGTAGATATAACTCTTGGTACAAGAAAGGAAAAATAAAAGGCTATTTTAGTTACTTATTGATCGTAATGGTTTGTACAATTTATACTTGTTTTACAAAGACCGCTGTCACTTATCGCTATGCTAATCACCACATCTACACGATCTCTATCTCGAGGGTAGAGAACAAAGTATCGCTGCAGTTGTGTGCATAATTCAGTTTATTGCTAGCCTGTGTGCGCTACGATGCGATACGCTGTCATAACTCTTGTGATTCCACACTAAAGTGTAGCTAAGTAATCAACCGGAACGGGGATTGCTTTCGCGTTACATCTTTTAAGTACTCGGACTTTATTGGTTTGGATAGTAAAATAAAAATTTGGTAGGTTGTACTGATACAGAGTACATGATGCATTACTTTAATAAAAGAGCAGACAAATTCGCAACGTGTCGTTCACAAACATAAGGATGGTTTTTGACCCTTCTGAGGTCGTACTGACGGTTGCTAATACTGTTTAGATATATACTAAAATAAATTGTTTAATATATCTTCTTGATTTTTCACACCTTTGATCCATCTCTAGTGAAGTATTGTTAGCAAGAGTTTTCAAGAATATAGTAAAATTGTGTATTTGCATAAAATTTTCAGCACATTTTGCATAAATTGGCGTTTGAATAATAGGTATTTAGATAATTATTGTATTAACTATAAATTAAAAATACGTAGGGAAGTAAGTTTAAAATATCATGCCAAAAAAATATTACCACGTCGTTTGTTGAGAAACAAGAATAGGTACATGTTTACTCATATTTGTTAAGTATATTATAATAAACCTCACCTGACTAAAAACCATAATTCAAAATGTATTCAATAAGTAACAAGGAAATAAGAATACATTATTTGAAGAAGGAATATGTTTTCCACCTGATTTTACGATCCATATCATTTTTATGGACGTTCCTTGTAACGCCCTTATCGTGTTTTTATTTGCATCTCCCAAACTCTATGTTATGATCGTAATATATTTTTATAGTTCCGTTTTTAGGTGAATAATGTGCAATAAATATAGGTAAAGAAGATTGATACGAATAAAATGATATTATTATCTGTTTGAGTTACGAAAATGTAGCGAGAATGGGGCGAGCTTTCGAAATGATACAACATTATTAAATTAAATAGATAGAATAGATACTATATTCCATTCGTTAATCAAATGGGCTAAACTGACAGGTATTCTGTCAACTTTCTAAATGATTTTAATTTTTTTCTTATAATTTAAATGTCATTTTAATCCATTATAATGAATGGATCTTCCAAATTACTGAAAATAGTGAACGCAGACTTAAAATAAACGTATACATAGTTGATAGTTTTCAGTATTTAATGGATAAACGAAACTTAAATAAAATTAATTTAATTAAATTTTTGATGAATAGCAAAATAAAATGAACATTGTGCTTAACTAAATTTAGCTAAATTCTAGTTAAATGCATTTAACGTGTAATTGAAAATTAAATTATATATAGGTATTTCAATAACCACAAAGGTTGAAATCTATACTAATATTATAAAGCTGAAGAGTTTGTTTTAACGTGCTAATCTCAGGAACTACTGGTTCGAATTGAAAAAATATTTTTGTTATGGATAGTCCATTTATCGAGGAAGGCTATCAGCTACTTTTATTTTGGTATTCTCACGGGATCGGAAATTATGCAGGTGAAATCGCAGGGCGCGGCTAGTGGTTGATATTATTCGTTAATCAAAAAGTATCTTAAAAGCTTTAATTTTAGTTGTCAACCTTTAAAGTATTCAACAGCCAACCGAATTGCATCGTAATATATAAAGTAATAATTCACCTGAATTCAACCAGCTTATCAGTTTTCAAACGACAAAATTTTATCACGAAAGCTCGTACAGATATAAGCCAGCAACGAGCATTCAAAGTCCCGAAACTTAGTAAGCTTTTGAAAGCGCGCTGCGCGGGCTTACAATGCTCGGTGCTCGATGCTCGACACAGTTGTAAATAGCCGATTTGTGCGACTCGAAATGATTGTAAATAGGCAATAAATATGGTACAACACGAGTTTTGTGCGACAATGTGCTAGTTATTGCTGTTTATTGAACTACACACGGGTTAAAAGAAACGTCGAGATAAGAGAAATAAAAAAAATTGCGATGCAGACTCGGGAAAATAATAGCTGAAATACTTATATTGAGGTGTGACTTGCCCATTGCAATATAAATAAATTGGCTTAAGACTTTAAGAATGATTAACCACCTTTCGAAGTGTCAACCCGATTAAATATTTATTGAAATATAATTTAATCTTATATTTTCTGTTAAATAAATGCATTTAGTTAAATTCGTTCAAGCACAATGCCGCCCTTACTTTAAAAAAAAACGAGAAGTGACTTAATCAAAAATCTGGCGCCTGATGTCAAATCCCAATGTTGGTCATGAATCAACATGAGTTTGCCAATGAAAAAATTATTTGTACACAATACAGATGCTCAATCGGTTAACTTTCTACTAATACTTAATTTTATGAGTGTTAAAGTTACTTTATCGGTTAGTATTTTTGCCGGCCTATGATGTTTTCACGTCTAAACTGCTAATCTAATTTTGATGAATTTTGGTCTAAAGCATTATAGAATCTTGGAGAAGAACATAAGCTACTTTGCAATGATGTTTTTTAGCCGGCTTTATTGCGATATTCGTACCAAAACGAGCTCAAACGTTTGACCACGATCAGTCGATCAAGCATTTGGGTTTAAGCATGACACAGAGCTATGGACATAAAATGGAATATTGGTATGAGTACACAGCCGAAGTTTTGTACTAAGAAAAATAACATGTCGAAATGTTTAATGTAAGAATTACTTAAAACATCACTCAAACAAAATTTGAGTACCGTGTGTATCCGCAAATACCGGCAGTTAGTTACGATTCGCGCCACGGTTCGCTCGTAAACTGTGCGGCGCTAGTGTCGCAGGTGCTCTCGCCGCGTATTATGCACACGCCGACATGGTCAATAATGTTTATATCGGTTTTCGTGAAACTTGTTGCTAAATTTAAAGGAAAATATTGGGCCAGTTACGTTTTAAAGTATTGAGGCGACTGCGTGTAAGTTCTATTCAATTTTATGTAAGTACTTTGGAACTTTTTAGAGATACGACCACGCGGCAGACCAAGTCAACGATGGTGGAATGATTTTACTCCTTTAATAATGACTGATGTGCAATCTGTAATCAGATTACGATCAGTGGAAAAAAGATACAGAGGGAAAGTATAGGTTCTTAATAATATCATTTATAAAGTAACTTGGGAGTATTTCAGAAGATTTAAGAACACAGAATTAAAGTAAGAAAATAGAATTTTCCTTAAACGGAAATATAAATATGTTTTACTGTTACCAGAAACCAATGGGTGGAGTTTCAAGACAAAAAACGTAGGTAAATTATTAAAATTCTTTCTAAATACCTATTGTTGTTTCAGGTCAATAAAATAAACAAATTTGTAATCGGAGTATTAAGCAGTAAGTATGTAAATTAAATTTATTTTATTTTTCAAGTACCTAGGTTAGTTACATCAACTATCAAAACCCATCGACGTTAACCAAAAAATCAGCTAAATCACAGGTTATTTCGTATTATTTTTGCTCTCGGCGGCAAAAGTTTCGCTCTGTCAGTAGGTGTTGCTTTTTTTGCTGTGTATTTGCTCGTGCCGTATGTTAAAGAAGCCAATTTTGGCATTCTCCGTATATGAGGGTTGACTTCAAATGTGTGAATGTTACTTTACAACAGTAATATTATGTTAATTCATGTTTTACTTAGTACTTAGCTAAATATCATAGTCGATACCTATTTAATCATCGTGCTGACTGACTAAATGAATGACAGCGTGTAATATAAAATTGATGGGAAAAAAAACCAAAAATTTTGCATAGAAAATAAATGAACTATTGTTTCTAAATTGAGCACATTCATAGTACCTACCTTAAAATTCTGCCACTAAGCGTGGGATACCGATGCTGTTTATGTCTTGTTTTTGTTATCATCTTTTGCTTCTGTTTCTATCGTCTCGTCATCGTTTGCTGGGATTTTTTTAAAGTTAATATTATCAAAATCTCACCTGCATAAACATAGGAATAAACATTAGAAACGTAAAGTACAGGTAAGGTAATAACTAAAGGTTGTTGGGTGTATACCCCCATAACTCGAGACCTCACATTGAATATTTAACGAGTGGGTACCGTCAAACGACTTGGCCGGTCGACTCTTTGATCAAAAGTTCAGGAAACCCGCGTCCTTGGAGGGATCTTTAAACTGTAATACTTCGAGTTTGTGACGGCGCGCGGCGGCACGGGGCGATGCTTTTGTTCACTTTTGAAGATAAAAGACAGTTTCTAGACTGTCTCACGAGAGAAAAGGAACAGGGAGAGCGCGTAGCGGAGAGGAAACGGAGATCTAAAAAATTCGCCTATAAAAATAAAATCAAGTAAGCTACCTAGAAAGCTATTTTACAATGTCAAACTTCAGTCCAAGCGGAAGGCTATTAAATACCTGAACCGCGTGAGACCTGATTACAATTTATACGATAGCCAAATATGTAGTATCTAAACAAAACAAAATGGCCAAACATTTTGAAACTTATCAACTTTTTGTTAACAACAACAATACATGTTAATCTATATAATAAAAATGAATCGCTGTATTTGTTGCTAAATCTCGAGAACAGCTGAACCGATTTCACTAATTCTTTTTTCGTTGTGTTTGTTACTGTCAGGAAAAGGTTTTTATGAAAGAAAAAATTAAAAAGTTGTGTAGAAAATTATTACGCGGGTGAAACCGCGGGGCGCAGCTAGTTTTTAATAAAGTATTTTTTAATAATAAATCAAGAAGAACCAAAAACAAGAAGGCACAGAAGAGTTCCCGTTACTTCAGGGTCTTCAGACTACGCTAACATTATGAAGTCATAACGAATAACCATGATGTTTGCAGCTTAATTCGAGTTTATTAGTAGTCACTATCAAAATTCAAAATTTGCAAAGAATACACTGCCTATTTCTGAGAATTCTAGCTCAACCCTTAACCCTTTTCCGTTAAACTCTTATCTTCACACCCTCATCCATATCAATATTCTATCCGTACACGAGACAGCTCCATACTAGGTAGGTTATAGAAGTTAAATATTACTTCAAAAGAGAGTACATTAGAGCGTTTTTATTTGTTACATTTTGATCGCAATTCCATTGTTATTCTTAACTTCTTTTTGATTATATTGGTAGAGTTTTCAGGGCTTTTAACTTGACCTTACGACTGCTACTAGAGTTAATAACCGAGACTAAAGCCTGCCTGCTTACCAAAACAGACAAAAAGTCTTAATCAAGAAGACATTTTTGATTCGCTATAAATCGGTCACCAATTGAAGTGATGATCGCGTCAGGCGTTGTTTAACCACTATGCTTAGCACAGCTAACCCATGAGTATCTGATTCGATAGTTATTGAAAAGGAAAAGTAATTACATAAGGTTATTTTTAAGAATCATTAAAGGTTTTAAGAAACCTGACGTGTCATCTTCGAGGCACGAGTGAAAAAGTATCTCCTAGGTAAGCATGCTAATCTTAGACCGAATCGTCACTTATCATCAGACAGGTGTGATAGTGGTTAAACATTAACCTGTCATATGAAGAAAAATAAACTTCTCTCTAATAATGACAAGTGTTACATCTCTACGTAGATATACCGTAAAATATTGCACACAAAGCCCATCAACTTAAATTTCGCAAAGAAAATTATTCGTTGACCTTTCAACGGTTCCTTTATTAGAGCCTTAAGGGACGCCGGCGACTTGATCATAAATCAAGGAGTTTACAAAAACTAACTAAAAGTTTGTCCGCTTGAAAATGATGAAATGTTCTTGAGTTAGATTCTGTTAAATAATGAGATAACGAGGTAATTGGTTTGATGTTGACGCGGTGCGGGAGTTGTGTCGACTGATTGGGTGAACGGATATCTTTGGGAATACTTGCTTTCATTGTTTTAATTTTAATATTTTGACTTTTATTTGCTGTAGAATACTGTTCGACGATTTCTGTGGTACGGTGACCAGTGTCGCCGGTTCAATTCCTGCCGTCAAGTTTACATGTAAAAATAATTATTAATATCTGCAGATATTTGTTTTAATAAACAAATAATATGTTGTTGTCTGACTATATTTATTCATTTATCTCTCTCTTTATGTTAAGAAGGTAATAATCTCATCTAAGATGAGGTCTGTCTTTGTGATCTTCTCTCTCCATTTCAGGTAGAAGAAATTTATAGGTATTTAAAACGACATACTTTTTATCCCGATATTCCCACGGGGTCGGGAGTTACGCGGGTAAAACCGCGGAGCGCTGCTAGTTACTTATATGACGCATTTATGACGTTACGTCCGTTTACATTTCGTATTCGTAAGTAAACCCCAACTCTTACTACCCATATGCACACGCGGTCCGACTACTCAGTCTGACCGATCGGACGACGACGTGAACTGTTTTTACTTTTGGTTCGATTCAATCGAAATATGAGGTTTATCGTTAGTTACTCCAACCAACCAATCGGACAATGTAAATTTGTTTTTTACTATCCGACCGATAAAACGTCAAAACAAAGTAAAACCGGCTAAGTACGAGTCGGACTTGCGCACGAAAGGTTCCGTACCATGTTGTATGAGATTGGGAGCCCCACTTGAATATATTTATTTTCTGTTTTAGTATTTGTTTATAGAACGGCAACAGAAATATATCATCTGTGAAAATTTCAACTCTCTAGCTATCACGGTTCATGAGATACAGCCTGGTGACAGACAGACGGACGGATAGATAGACAAATAGACAGGCAGGCAGACAGCGGAGTCTTAATAATAGGGTCCCATTTGGGCCGATACCCAGTGATCCCATTTGGGCCGATACCCAGTGGTTTCTTAATTAAATTAATTGTCCCCCGGGTTTACCCTTTGGGTACGAAACTCTAAAAATATGATAAATATCCCATTTTAAATAACTTTAATACCTAGTGAGTAGAGTGAACATGTAGAAATAACAAACCAACATAGCCATACATATAAAACTATCGAGCAGTAAATTCTCGAGCAGACGTTCAAGGGGCACGTACACACGTTGTAAAATATTCACGTCTCTGAGGCGGTCGACGCGAGCACCGAGCAGTGAGCAGTAGGCAGTAAGCAGCGGGAGGGCACGGGAGGGGAGGTAGGGATGTGAAATAAAACCTACTACAGGTTACGAATGGATAACTTCAGTAAGACAAGCCGAGCCAGCCAGCGCCGGCTCTACTCTAAGGAGAATTAAAATTGTGAAAGAATTAGCTGGGGTTTGTTTTTAAAATTTTACGGTGATTTTGATTCAACACATTTTTGTCGTTTAATATGAGTCTACAAATTGAAAACTTTTGGCTAATTTGTAAAGATCACTAGTCAACAAATTAAACGACCTTGAACAATCCGAGCTCACTCGTAATGACACCTTTCAAACCTCTTGCATGATTTCTTCTTCTCGTGTCAGAGTACAAACAACCTTCAATATTCTGCCACTGTCCGGCAGAATTATTAGCCTCATTTAGATCATCTAACGTGCATGTGTTGGGCCATAGTGAATATTGGGAGAGGTGATATATAATCTTCACAAAATACAAATACTAATCCTTAGGTACTTAGTAATTCTTAGGTACTTAGTATACTCCATAGGTACTTAGTACCTACACCTAATAATATCTATGACAAAAAGTGTAACAATGGCAACATTTAAAACAAAATCCTATCAGTCTAACAATTTGCATTTTGCCAGTTTTACACGAAATCGGTAACAGAATTTTCCAGGTTGCAGTTCGTCAGGTGTCGCTGTAATCAGCACCATGGAGTTACTATATAATAGTTTTGGATCTGGCTTAGATGACTGATGAAATTTACATTATTTTTTGTAGAAGTCGAAAAAAATGTTAAAAGTTTAACGGCAAATTTTTAAGGTAGGTAACAAAATGTAGTTGATAACCAAAGTTATTTTGAGATTGATCGAAATGATGTTTCACATGACTAACTTTGGTTAGTCAAAATAGCGGTTAAACTTTTAACATTTCTTTTTGTTGATCCATATTTTTTTTTATTAATTGATTTCATCAGTGTCACAGCTGTAGTGAAGTGCTGGAAATGCCCTATTGCGTTACATTTTTAGTTTCCAAGTGATGCGTCAACTCTACAATAAAATTTAAAATTCATTTACACGTGAAAAATTCTATTAATAAAAAATGCACATTTAACACATCCATTCCGTTTATAAATTCGATTCACGTTCCTCGTGACTTCGTTACCGTGTTTACACAATCCGTTAGGAAGGAAAGCTTCCGTTTCTTAATTCGTAACACCTACTTAATTAACGAGATAACGAAATAATAACGACGATCGGTTTGTTCTTTTGCTAACTTATTTGTCTTTGTTTAATTTGTTTCCTGTGGTTTTGTTTTACTTTGTAACTGAAAGATATTTTGTGTTTGATTTTGTCATGAATTCTATGAATATATTCTATATCAGACCGGGGCGCGGTATCATTTCAGAAAAATAGTGTAACGTCAAACTTTTAAAAGCTTTGTTTAAGGCGATGGTGGACATATTTTTAACTTCGTAACAAATATTTAGAAAATTTATATAAAAGCAATATTTTTACATGCATTTGTAAAATGTACGTCACTTCCGTCTAAGAACCTCATTAAATACTACATAATTATCTACTCAACTAAAAGTATTTCCACTATTCAATATTATTTTTTTATATAATATCTATGGCTATATATAAAAATGTAGGTTATTCCGATCAACATTCCGACAAACTCTGCAATCTTCGGTTTACGACGCAATCGTGATACGAAAACATATCTAACTCGTACATATTTAACGCAACCTTCGAATATTTATATATGTGAACTGTAAATTATGTATGTTTGTATGTTTAATGGTAGATAATAAATAAAGTTAATAAATTATACCATGTATTTACCACAAACAAGAAGCTACATTTTATGACGCCTTAATGACACTATGTCCGATATATTTGATTGATTTTTGGAGTTGACTACTATACTCTTCTCTCGTAATTAGAAGTTTTTTTTTGTAGATTTTTTAACACCAAGGAGCGTTATTTGTCATTTGTTTTTTATTTTATTTACACTATTTAAATATTAAAAAGTTGCCTTGGTTAGATTAAAACTATCTAAATCACAGAATTCAGTTTCTTGTTCCAATAACTTTGGCTAAACTAAAAGTTTTCTAACAAAATCCTTTTATTTATTGTGCTGTACCCAAAAAAATGCTTCCATTAAGGTAGCCATGTCGTTGCCGGCAGGTGCTGCTGACCGGGTACCTACTACTTTATGGAGACCTTTCTTTTTGTACTGTGGACGTTTTTATAATAATAGAGCCGATTAACATAAGGTGCCTCTAATCTTTTAACGATTTTCCTATGATAATAGTTCTGCAACAGCTGCAGGATCTTAGGACACTGTCAGACTTTTATTGCGGGGTGCTAGTTTGATTCCAGTCGACGAACAATTATTTGTTGTGGGTCTGGGTCTTTCTCTATGTATCATAAGTATTTATTTACAAAACAAAGTATAACTGCTTGTGATTATGAAAACCAAATTACCTATTCTCAGCTCACCAATGTTTTATTTCATTATTTCTTAGTTTCTAATAATTACTTAGGTATTTTTATAAATATTATTTGAAAAGTAAACGAGTATATTTTCATTTCGTTTTTTCTTTCAAGAAAATCGAAAACAACTCTATAATGTATCGAGTAACATATCGCCGAAAAAAACCAAGTATTATACATTTTCCGATCACGACTTAATCGTAAATATGAAGGGTTTGAACGCCTTTTGGTCTCTATTGCAAAAAGAACGTTCCGATCTCCATAAAATATGTTACAGTGGAGAGCCTACTCCGCACACACCTACTCAATAACGTTTCTACTTCATATTGCAAATACGCCTGTATTTTATTTATAAAAGGTATTTGTCTTACGTGGACGTAAACATTTCGTTCAAAAACTACATCTAGTTACACAGGCTTCGGCGGTAAATGCAACTTATTCTTTATACTATAGCGCATCGCGGTTTCACCTGTATACCTACCTAACTCCCGATCCCGTGGGAATATCGGGATAAAGCAGGGAGATAGTAGCCTTTGTTACTCGCAGTAACTATACGGAAACTATTAGTTAAAATAACATTTCTAACTTTCAAAAAGGAATCTCTGAAATATAATAAGAATATTTTATCGATAAGTTTTTTTTGGTAAAACAATTTTATGACTGATTTTATCTCTTTGTATCTACGTAGTATAGACATTTTTGCTTTATGCGATGGTATATTATCGGCCAATACTTATATTCTACTATATTTACATCATCTCAAACCCCTCACATAGTACAAACTAATACATGTTTTCTAACACTTTTCTTTGCAAAATGGTGGATCGTTTAACAAATTTATGATTTTCAATTTGAGATTTTATTTTGACATCATTATAACACGTTCATATTTTTAATATTGTGCGGTTGTGCATACTATGATACTTTTTAGTTTCTTATTGATAGGAACCCATGGATGTGACTTTAATTACTCTATTTTAAATAATACCTTCTTTTAAATACGTGTAATCTTGACCTTTGTGAGCATGATCACAAAACAAACCCATGAGTTTCTTGTGCCTTCTTCTCATTGGTGGATGCGTTCTGAAGGCATAGTTTAGTTTTTAAGACGCTATATGATTTTATGCATATTGTGTGATCAAATGAATAAATTTGAATTTTTAATCATGCAAATTAACTATTTGTATTTTGTATTACATTAGAAAGTATTGATTTTCATGGTATACCTTTTAAATGTTTCTTAGAATTAATCAGAGTTTTGCGGTCACCCTAGTCCTTGTTAGCGACAGGCAACGAGAAAGCCAACGTTTATTAAATAAACACTGCCTATCTAGATAACTATTATAATACGAAATATAGCATCTAAAACGCCTTGAAGCAAAGTAGAGCAAACAAAAAGTCCCCGTTTGTCCAATTAAATCATGGCCTGATATAATCGGTCGTCACGGGGCGTTCGTGATAAATTTCCCATTCACAATGCCTTCCGCAACTTTACCCGCAAGTAACGAGTTTTTAACTTTGTGGCAAAGCGAAAAATGTCTCTATCTCCTTTTCGACGGTTTTAAGTTATAAGAGGAGCCGAGTAGTAATACTAATATTGACATTTTTCAAATCAGTTTTCTTTATTTTAATGTCGAATCTCATTATTAGATGGTGTTATCTTAATGAGAATTAACTTTGGCCAAGGGCTGGCCAAAGTTTCCCACTGCCAGTTTTTTATTCGTTAAAAACAAAAGGGCGATTTTGATAGTTCTAAGGGATTTCTATTTTATTTTTTCCAAAATGTTATTGTTTCTTTTTTAGTAAAAAAAAGTTATTTAATTTATTTACGTACCTAATTTTTATTTTATTTTGTTTTTCTATTCATCAACACTATGTCCTTTCAAAACCAGACAATGTTTTCCAGTTTTTTTCCTCTAAAGTTCTTCCAAGAAAAGTCTCGCTATTCACTCTTACATAACACCACAGTTCTGGAGTATACCGAGAAAATTACAGAAGGCAAACGGCCCTACTTTCAATAAAACTGTCGTCTTTATTTAACAGGGCAAAAGTTATCTTTTCCCTCCTCACTCTAACGAAAACACACGAGAGTTCACCATCTACGTTTTGATACTGCGTTACACAATGAATAGCTACACGACAAGTTATTCGTACCTTTTAGTCAAACAATCAGTCACCATATTATAGAAAGGGTATTTCGAACTTCTTACTCGCCAAATTCGAAAAAAGTAATTTTTTTTAATAGCCATTACCTAGCTTTGGTCGGTTTTTTTTTACTTAGTCTATCCTCAAAGCAAACACTCATTGACTTCGTGTTACTTAACAACGCCATCTGCTGGAATAACTTTATTGTTCACAAAAAATAGTATTAGTAGTTCGCCAATAGATGTCAGGAAGAGTCATATTTTTCAGATAAAAAAATAGTAAGTTTCGATAAAACACGAATAAAATGACATAAACCGAAACCCCCTATATACCAAATTTCATGAAAATCGTTGGAGCCGATTCCGAGATTCCAATTATATATATATAGGTAGGTATATAGGGGGTTTCGTATAAGAATTGTTCATTTAAAGATTTATGATAAAAAATGTATCATTCAACTACTGAAATTCGAAAGTATTCGAAAGTAGGCTTTTAAAGCATCTTAAATTTAAATACAATAATTGAAGGTTTATTCAAAAACGAAACTTTCACATAATTATCCAAATAAGTATTAAATACTTTAGTAGATTCTAAAACTATCCCAAGGATTTCTGCCTTGTATTGATTGTTTTCTTATCCTTTTGCTTCAACCGTTAGTTTAGCCATACATCTGTTAGAACTGAGTTGAACCGAGTCGTAAGATGCGATAATTCTCGGAAGATCCATTGACCAGATCCAGGATGAATCTAGTAAGATGTTTTTTCTTTTATCATTGGATTTCAAGTTGTGGATTGAGACGGTTCGAAGAAGGTAAAGATGTTGTCGTAATCCTTTGTCACCGAAATCATTGTGTGCTGTAAGTTTCTCATACCATCTCTATCTTTTCTCAACATATCTCAGTCTTAAATAACTACATTTGCATTTTAAAAGTGTATAAAAATTGTCTCGAGATCTCACTATACTCGAGTTTACGGTTCAAGTTGTGAAGTCAAACGAAAAATTAAAACATCTTTTTGATCTTACTTAGGTTTAGTGATTCTAAAATAAATACAGGACATTGCAGGATAACGAATAGAATAATACATACTTTTTTGTAAAGGTACATTTAAGTAGACACTATAGAGAAACCCGGACCAAACAAATAATTTACATAAATATTTGCGGAGGACATCGAACATAATTATTGGCAGTCGGCTCTTAGGTAAATACCTACTAGTTTTGTCGTATTTTGAAATTTTCCCAAACTTTAAAACATTTTTTTATTTTTTGTATGGAGTGTGGCTCACAGGAACTTATATTAAAAAAAAATTGGGAAAAATACCAATGTCCAAAAGTTTATTTTGTAAACTCGAGTTGCGATTACGTTATAATTTTAGTTGTTTTAATATTTACCCGACGACGTTTCGATCTGTTTGTACCGATCACGGTCATGCAAAGTACAAAAGTTGTATGTTAAGATGTACAGAAGTAGTTTTTTAACTGTATGCCAGCTAGTTTAGAATAACCCTGTACCAACGTACCCCCTTTGAGTGAGTTAAGTAGGTGCGAAGTTCCAAAGTTTTTATTGTAACGAGTCTCATCTCGCACTAAAGCGCAAAACTTTACTTTTCATTACCTTACCGCCCATTTGTGTTACGCTAATATAAAAATATTTGTGGATATTTTGTTGGCGGTTGCTTGAAATATTGTTCAATTTTCAAACTTTTTGAGATATATATTTTGTTAAAAAAAAGTTAGCTACCTAATTTATATGGCTGTGGTGACTGCGTAAGTATTAAATTAATATTGAAGGACATTCCACAAGACTACGGAATGAACTTTTATACATTTTTACACACTTACTATAGGTACACTAACACCACAAAACAATTATCTATACATATAAAATTCTTTGTCCTGAATGACTGATTGACGGATCAACGCACAGCCTAAACCGCTGATCGTAGAGACCTGAAACTTGAAGGGTGTGTTCTTTGTGTGACGTAGGCATCCGATAAGATTTATCAAAATTTTACTTCTAAGTGGGTGAAAAAGGGGGAAAAGTTTGTATGGGACAACGTGATTCCTTGATCCATTTTTGACTTTTACGCGGACTTAGTCGCCGGCAAAAGCTACTTTGTTACATCAACTAATATCTGTTTTAGTACGCCTTCGAGGGATGTTTAGGAAAACACGCACTAAGTTCGAACACAAAGTTTATTGTGTGCAACGGGTTCACAAAAGTTCAATCAGATTACAGAAAACGGTGGAAAATTTATAATAGACTCTGTAACATTGCGCGCGCGACAAGAGCCGATGATTGAAGAAGGAAACGGAAACAAGTCCGTGAGCTTGTCGCGTCGCAGTGTTACCATTCTACAATAACCAGCAGGCAGTAACAATGCGTTGACCGGACACCCTCTATTGGCCATGTTGGGCATGGTGTTGGCCAGGTTTGCTATATACTCCCCCTCTAGTCCTGGAGAACGCCCTCGCTCCTGGACTAGGACCCTATTGTCGACGTTGGCTAGCTTTCCTCGATTTCTCTTAGGAAAAACAGGGTTTAAAGGGTCATTAAAAAAACAACATGATTATGGTTTTAAATAAAAACTCTAAAATATAAACTTCCCCAAATTATTGTCAGGGTTTTGAATATCTGAAATGAAGGACTTGCCTTTCTGATAATACAGTGTTGACTGTCGCGTTTAGAAATGAAATTTCGGTTTTGCTCCCCCTGGTTCCCAGCAGAAAACGGGCTGAAAAGGGTCAAACAAACAGATGAAGCGATTCCTCTTAATATTCTGCAACAGTTCAGCGATGCGTGGCATCGGATTGGAATCAGACTTGATGACAGCGTTTAGGCGTCGATAAGCGACACAAAGACGGATACCACAACTATTGGACTTCGGCACCAGTAGTGCCGGAGAACACCAAGCCGATTTTTGAAGCATTTTGTTGATTCTAGTTTTCTTAAGTTTCTTTTTCGGGGGGTTACGACCATATGGAGGGACAGCAATGGGCGGGTGATTGCAAATGTCGATTCCAAGCTCTGAATAGGGTGTAGAACCTCCCCCTGCTATAAAAATGTCCGAATCTTGGACGAGGAGACCGGTGAGTGCTTCTCGTTCTGCAGGTTGAAGGTGAGGACCCTCATCCTCTCGAAGAATATCTGTGGAAGCGCAGGAAACTACCCGAGAAGCCGGTTCAAACAAAAGCTTGTATTTAATTTTATGTTTCTTATTAAAATACCATGTATCATGGTAAAAATTGATAACCACTCCAGCAGCCTTAATAAAATCTATACCTAGTAGTGTTTCATTGTTGGTGTAATGCGGAAAAACAAGGAACGGAATGTTAATCAAAACCCCTTTTAAATTTACTTGTAGCATAGTAGAAAATACTTGCATCTCTCGAATGATGCCATCGGCTAACTTAATTTTTCTGGTAGTCGGAGAGAGAGGGTGTTCTTTACGGAGAAGTAGAGCATATAGCGTGTGCCCAGCAATACAATGTTTAGCGGCCGTGTCAATCAATGCTGTACCATTGACCCCTAAAATTTCGATTTCAAAAATTGGGCGTAGGTCGTGACCTCTAGCGGAAGCGCCCGAACAACACGCCATGTTACTACCGCAAGTATTATTTGACAACTTAGCTGGACAACATTTATAATTAACATTTTTAGAATTACAGTTTGTCACTGAAGTCACATTATAAGCATTTGACCCCTCAGGTTCTAAAGGGTTAACATTAAATACATCACATTGTGAGGGGATAACATTTTGGGTTTTAGTAAAAAAAAATTGTTCAGTCCGTACTGGGGGTTTAAGTTGGTCAACATTCCCCTGCAGTGAAGGGTTAAAATTCTTAGACATGTAGGTAACATTAGTATTATTATTAACTCCTTCAGAGAAATGTTGCAAATTATTAACAGGTGCATTAAAGCAAGTATTGTTTTCATTATTACAAATATCAATACAAGTTATCGGTATAGTGGTACAATTATTAAACTTAATATTATTTTTGTCAGGTTGAATAAAAGCTTTAGAACAAAAACACTTATGAATACAGCAACATGAATTAGTTGAGCTATTATTGCAAGCTAAGTTAGGTTCATCGCACACAGGTAACTTGCAATTATGTTCTTGGGAACATGTGTCCGTTTGAGAAATACACACAGAGCAAAAATTATTATTTTGAATGGTGCATGCACAGCTATTTTTGGTATAATGTAAGCCAGGGTTATGCTCATTAATAATTGGTAAATCAGCTATTTCCATGCGTGCATCATTCTTATAGGAAAATTGAAAATTATTCAAATTTTCAGCATTCAAATGACAATTTGAGTTAAACTTAGAATGTTCATGATTAAAAGGTTCAACACTATAAAAACTTTTAGCACTATTATCACTTGACTCTTGAGCAAAGTTAGTATAGGCATTGGACTCACCTCGGCTCGCCAACTTACGACATTGTTCCCTTGAGTGACCGTAAAACTTGCAGTATGAACAAACTATGCGGGGCTTCTTAGCGGCGCCCGCACCGGTTTGTTGATGTTGTGTTTGCGGCGCGCTAGGTGGTGCGGCAGGCGGCACGATGAGCTGCGTGCTAGCTGGCACGGTGAGCGGCGCGGTCGGCGGCCTGGCCTGTGCCAGCATCGGCTTAGCGCAGGCTGTAGTGGCGGCAGGACGAGGTGGTACTGTAGGCTCTCTGAGCATTGTTGTCTCCTTCTCGTTCAAAGAGTCTTCGATAGCTCTAGCACGTTGAAGTAGCTGGGAAAAAGAAGTAAACTCCTCCCTTCGAAGACGTTCTCGGATGCGAGCATGTAAGAGGCCATAAGTAATATCTAGCTCAGCCTTTTGTGATATGTCACCTCGCGGCAACCTTGCTAGGAGAGAGCGCGTTCGCGCGACAAACATATCAGTGTTTTCTGTGTTCTGTGGCGAGGAGAAAATATCGAGATACACTCGGTGAGGCGGCCGGCGGTCCCCGAAGGCACTTATCAAATTATCTTTGGCTTGTGCCCAGCTTGTTACGGTGTGTTTTAAGCCGAGCCACCACGTACCTGCCTCTTTGCATAACAGCATCGATAATCCTCGGATGATGTTTGAGTCTGGCACTTGTGTGCATTCGCAGTATGATTCTACTGCATCGATGAAGGCTTCAATGGACTCGTCTGGACCGCCGCCGAACGTAGCTTTGCAGCGAGCTAAGGTTCCCATCGTGGGATCGATAAAGGATGGTATCGGTGTCGTTGACAGTGTTTGACGGTTCAGGACGGAGTCTAGGAGCTCTTTTATTGCCTCGGTTTGTGTCTTCTGTAGCTGTGTCATTAGGATGGTGACCGTATCGAGATCGACGCTTGCGCCGCCGCGGCTGATGCCCTGTCTTGGGTCGGCCGACGGTGGCGTGATATCCTCGACGTCGACGGAGTGAGAAACGTTTGAGTAGCCAATTCCGCGGCTCGTGCCCGATTTAGGGTCGGCCGGCGGCGGTGCTGAAACGTCATCGTCGAAGTCGGGGTTTGGGGTGGGTGGGTTTAAAACTAGTCTGTTATCGACTTCTTCACCCCCCTTTCGGTCGCAGCTTCGTGTCAGTACCATTATTTTCCACACACAGAGTTTCTTTTGAGTATAACAAAAGTTTGCGGCGCGGCAGTTTTATACAGACGCGTCCACCATTTTTTTTCGAACTTTTTCACGTTGGGCAGCCAATATTTAGTACGCCTTCGAGGGATGTTTAGGAAAACACGCACTAAGTTCGAACACAAAGTTTATTGTGTGCAACGGGTTCACAAAAGTTCAATCAGATTACAGAAAACGGTGGAAAATTTATAATAGACTCTGTAACATTGCGCGCGCGACAAGAGCCGATGATTGAAGAAGGAAACGGAAACAAGTCCGTGAGCTTGTCGCGTCGCAGTGTTACCATTCTACAATAACCAGCAGGCAGTAACAATGCGTTGACCGGACACCCTCTATTGGCCATGTTGGGCATGGTGTTGGCCAGGTTTGCTATACTGTACAAAATATTTTTTCAACTGAGATAATAGAATCCACAACCTTTTGCTTTGCAGGCGGGTGTTCCCATACCACGCCACAAAATTGGTCAGTACTATTTCAGATATAAGGTCAACGGCGACATAATAGTTTCACATATGTAGCGTATGCAAAAATGAAATTATAAACGTAAATAAAATCCGTATTTCCGATCTCTACTTTTAAGTGATTAAAAAAATACAAGCCCAGTTTATAATTAATTAAAACACAAAAAAGAAACACGGCAATCGTGTGTGTGGATACTGAATACGTACGGTAAGAAACCCTCCTAATATGATACGGTATAATGAGCGAAGACTTTTACGTGTCGAACTGAAAAGCCAAACTTTCCGCAGTCGATCCTCGTAAAAATAGTTAAAACACCGCTGAAGTAACTTTACGTGGTATTAGTTTCACGTTGAATATTAAAGTGGTGAATTGTTGTTAGTTGTTTCCACTTTGAAAGTTGTTCGACAACACTGTTATTGGTGACTATATAATAATAATAATAATAAATAAATCATTTATTTCAGGCTACAAAGGCCCATAGAAACATACCTTATAGACTAACATACATATTTTATAATAATAATTGAATGTGTTAAAGAGATAGCTTAGAACTATGTTAGTAGCACTTCCATGACACTACACTTTCGTCTTAGTCTGTTCTTGTGGAATTTGTCCGCGGAAGCGACGGAACACCACGTCCTTCGGCCAGAAGCTTTCATCCATAACGCGAGGTAGATAGCTGTTCGGTACTCGCACCACAAACGCCTTGAAATTGACGTTTCGATGCGACTCCAGCATATGCACCCTCAGCGTACAACCCAGCTTCCGGCGTACGTACTCGACGATGTCCTTCGTCCCGACGGTGTAGTGCAGGCGGGAGATGTACACCGGAGTGTTAGGCGGCGCAGCACGAACTCCCTGACTAGAATCAGTCGGGGCTGTACCGCAGCGATTCATGATAGGTCTTGGTCGCCGCTTCTTTTGCACCTTGACAAAACCTTCATCATCGTCGTCATTCGGAACCTTTGGCTTCGAAACGACAAGGGCGCTCGCGGGGACTGAGGCCGCAGGCAAAGGCGGCGGGGCGGGGAGCGTAGGTCGTGCGGCGGCACGTGGAGGTGCCGCAGCGGTGCGGGACGCGCGGGGCACGCTGTCTACAAGCGGCGCACGAGGCGACGGCGACTGCGACAAAACTGCTGACGCAAAGCTATTATCTAGGACAGCTCCGCGCGGTGAGTTGACGTTCGTCACCGGCACTGGTGACCTCATTACCGCTCCGTTCTTGCGCAACTCGTCCACTTCTTTGCGTAGTTCGGAAACGGTATTTTGAGATGCATCCAGCTTCTCATGCACTTCCTTGAGACTCTTTTTCAGAAGGACGATGTCCTTCAGGAGGCTCGTAGCATCGACGTGGTCGAAAGTGACGGGAGGGAGCTTATTTAGGTCCCTTGCCACAAACGTAGGCACGTCGTCCGGGTCTGTCTCCTTAAACAGCGTGATGATGTCCTGTACGCTTTTTTTTAGTCCCGTCGCGACGACGAGACACCATTTGGTCACGCTTATTTAGCACCTCGAATAGCAACAGCTTGGCCGCCGCTATGTCCTCCTCACTGAAGTTCGATGTACAGATCTGAAGTGCAGACAACTCGTCCATCACGTCCAGTTTCTGCTGCAGGAACGCCAGCAACTCGTTCACCACAATGTTGTTACTCATTGTGATAAATTACGAACGGCAGCTTACGCTGCGCTATTCGTCACAAATACGCAAATAAATTATTAGGTATGTGTCACGTCTGCATCGTTGCGTGCTGCACAAGAGACTGACTATAATATGGGATAAAATAAATAAATAACAATTATTTTTTAACCAGTTTCAAAAGCAAAAAAATCTCCTTCGAACATAACCAGTTAGGTACAAACAAATAAATATTGTAATGGGCTTTACAAATATTGTGAACATGACTGTACTTCTTCTGCCCTAACACGAATCTGCCTTATAAAGAAACTGCCACCAGAAGGTTATAACAGATTCTTCTTATGGCAGTTTCTTATTATATGTTGTTATAACCAGAAGGTTTCTTTATAAGGCAGATTCGTGTTAGGGCAGAAGAAATACAGTCATGTTCACAATATAAGTTATAATCTTTTTTTGTCGCATATGACGAGGCTATGGAGCCTCAGACCTTTGGAAGGCGTGTGTGTAGCCAAAACTAACACGTAGACGCAAGTTTCTTAGCAAAAAATTAATTAATAACAATATAATAATTATTTACAGGTCTCCGTAGCCCCGAGATATAAGATAGTAAAATAGAAAATAA
Source organism: Idaea straminata (assembly GCA_951213275.1). Taxonomy (NCBI): domain Eukaryota; kingdom Metazoa; phylum Arthropoda; class Insecta; order Lepidoptera; family Geometridae; genus Idaea; species Idaea straminata. Next base: position 559,133 of record OX577852.1, read on the forward strand.
TTATTATATACCCAGAAATTCAGCGTCTAAATGTGCTCTCCGAAATAATTTCTAACAACAAAAACTATTATTTATGAAACTATCCCAAATTCAAATAATTACGCAAATTTTCAAAGCGTTTTTATGGATATTTTAGTAAGAAAATTAACATCCAGACGTAGGTAACTACAAAATAGTAACTATTACCTACCTCCTTTTACCTCATAACTTTACAAAAAAACTAAAATAAAAATCCTTTTTATTCCGTAACGCACTTATGGTCTACGCCGACCAATCTAGATGATTAAAGCAACAGTAACTTCAATCTACGCTGAATAACAAAATCCCCTGAATAGCATAGATTGAAGTTGCTGGCACTGTAGTGACTGGAACATGTATTAGATGGAGAAGGTATATCCAGAAACTATCTTCTCAGCTTAGTCGGCTGTGTCCAGAGCAAAGAATTCGTCAAAGACAAAGTAGACTACCCCACGGTATGGTCTAGGTACGATCCTGATCCTACGCGTCTTTTATTCTGCTTTTGTCGTCGATTCCTTTTATAGTAATTAAATGTTACGTAAACCCACCTTAGGTGTATGTAAAAAATAAAGGCGTTTACGAGTGTCGGTGTGCGAGCCGAGGTAAGCGCTGTGAAGCGCTGCGCGGCGCTGTCGAGCGCTCTCGAGCGCTATCTCGAGCGGAATGAGGTCAGGCACGACGACGCGCCATTTCATATTGCAACTACCCTCCTTTTGAAAACACAACTTTAGTCATGTCAGTTTTTTAGGATTACTTTTTGCACGGAACAGAAAAAAAGAGAACTTTTTGTAATTAATGATTATAATTTGGAGCGCATGTAATAAGCCGATAGTTGGGTTTAGTTGTAGTAGTTCGGTTGCCAGCCCGGTTGGGAGAAATTGTTACTCTTTGCTTGCTTATTAATGAGGTGGTAATCATCCACCTATCCAATATACATTTTGTTTGTGACGATGCTCAAATAATTAAAATAAAACTTTCTCACAGTTGTATGTTTGTTAAGTATAGGACATATGTTTTTAACAAATCATGTCAGTTGAGCCATTAGTTTCACTTAAGATAAGAACAATGTAAACCTTAATAAATAAAGTATTCTAATAGGTTCCCGACTGCGTTGCATAAAAATTAGACACGCTTAAGAAATCCTAAATAAACATAGCGTCTAGAGGATCCATAAATTTGAAAGCTGACCCGAACATGTTGCACAAAGTAACGAACGGAATAGAAAAAAAGGGTATTTCTTAGAAATTGCGCAGGCACACGCCGTCCCACTGAAAAGGGCGTTTATGACAAGACGTCGCCAGAAGTCCGAGAATAGTGATTGGATAATGAGTTTCGCACAGGACACCCGCCCATTTTAATTGAGAAGGGATGATAGCCGAAGACGAAAATCGAGGACGAAAGGAGGACAGTTGGTTTTGGGCCAGATCAGAGGGCAGAAGTAGAAGCAGTTTTGTATCGATTTAGAAGCAGTGTTATATAATATCAGCGTCCAGCGCGGGACGAAGTCATGATAGAGTTTAATTGTCTTTAAGTTATGGTATAATTCGTAGATAACGTAATTAATGTAGAATAAGTGATGAGTGTTGATCTACGCCGGCGTATTTGGTAATGTAATAGCATAAGTCAGTTGTTATTTGGGTACAGGTTGACTACTGTATTTGGAAGCAAGATAATTTATAAATATAATGCATTGCTTTCGCTAATCTAACCAGAGTCCCAGTATATGGAAATACATTGACGGCTATTGACATAGCAATTTATCTGAGAGAGACGGAGAGAGAGAAGGAGAGACCCCAGTCAATGTTAAATCGCAATGTCAAGAATTTAAAGTAAAGTAAAGCCATTGTGTTAGTCAACCTGTAGTTCAAGATGCATGGGCAATGATATAGTATAAGGTAATTACTATCCTATGTAATCTAATAGTATATAAGAATGGCCTAAGGGTTTTTTACTTTGGATTTTGCGTTTTTCCCTTGACTGTAGAGTGGCCTTAGTAACGGAAAAATCCAGTCATAATGTGCTAAAACTAGTACATTATGATTTAAATAATATCACAGTTTCTCTTTTGGTTCACATAAATATATTGAATAAATACCAATATTAGCAAAAGTTAAACAGGAAGTTTTAATGTTTAAGTCTAAGAACCTTTGCCTAATTGACACTCTTAGGTAGGAATCAGACGCTGCAGGTACAGGCGCGTAATCCCAACACAACTTTCCATTTTATAGGAAGATAGTCCGAGTATACTTCATGAACTACTGAACCATATAATTCATAGGTCACCAAATAACTCTTTCAGCTATAACCAATTCAAGGAAGGATACGTTAGTCTCCGTTGACCTATAGAGCCTAACGTATACATGGACGGTGTACCTATATGGACGCATACATAACATATACAAGTACATACACTAGTACTAGCCAGATCTATCAACTATAACAATTGGTTTCTATTAGACTCTTTACCTACTAGGTAGTAAAGATAGGTAGACTGAACGAGCGCTACACCTACAGCCGGAGAGAGAGCAGAGCTACGGGTCTACAACGGAAGGTAGTAACTATTTAAGAGCTATGTAGGCAGTAGGTTCCGCTATCTAGAAACAGAATAGATCAATATTAGGCGAGGCTAAGCAGGTATTAGGTGAATATTTATAGAGATGGAGAGGTACATTGAAAATACAGTGAGATCGCATCCGAGGGACACATATGCGCGTGCTGTACCGTCTTGTTTTCATCCAAGGCGATGAAATAGGCCGAGACGGCGCGCATATTGACCATGCGAGTCACTAGGATTGGAGTCCTATACGCGAAATGTCATTACATACGTTAGCAAGGCACACGGACGTAGTCCCCTAGGGTAAGTCTACAGACACGTCCTCTCTAAGAATGACCACCGAAATCAATATGGACATATTGAAACTCTCAAATACTAAATACGATATAATATAAACCATGGTATACTGGGCTCAAAATGAATCCACGTCTTCGGACGTGTCGATAGTAAACGCTTCGTAGCGAAAGGTGGTCAGTTCTAGCCCATGTTGCATTGCAACACCGCTTCAGGCGGAAGTAGGGTTCCCGTAAATTCACTAGAGGGACTGGCCGTGACCTGTTGGTGGGATACCAAGCAAGGTTGAATACTTATTCGCGCCCGCTGTCAGTTTACCGTGAGAACTGTACCTAAATAGACAAAATAGAGATTCTGTTTTACAGTTTGGATTGAATACACTGCATAAACTAATTAAGTGGAGATACAGGTATCACAACAAAGGTAAACTCAGGGGGAATTGATGAAGTATTTGATCTTGTCCACTGCCCTATGTACTGACGAAAGTTAACTTAAAGAATAGATACTAGAAGATATTATATTTTAATAAACATAGATATTTTACTACAGTTGATAATCTACTGCACAGTCGATACCCTCCAACTCTATAAAACCTATACTTGTAAGGCTAATATATTGATACCCAATTAAATAAATCGACGATCACAGCTGGTAGGCCTGGTACCACTACATTAAGTTGTTAGTCTCTGACAGGTACCCGATGCAAGTTTTCAGTGCTAATAGTCCGGTTTAGTTGATGACATGACTTCAAAACTAAACGATTGTTCACTTGATTTTTTACCCGCGAAAAAAACACTTGATTTTTTACCCGCGAAAAAAACGGAGGAGTTTCTCAAGTTGACGCGTATATCTTTTTTATGTATGACCATTCTTTTACATTTTTCAGAGTTGTCCGATTTTGATAATCTTTTTTATTGAAAAAAATATATATGGCACCAATTTCGGGGTATACTCACCCCGTACTTGGTCCCATATTTTTTTTTACCGACAGCCTCCACCCTGAAGTGGTGAGTCCATAAAATCTTATATCTTTAAATGAACAATTCTTGTATATATATATATAATTGGAATCTCGGAATCGGCTCCAACGATTTTCATGAAATTTGGTATATAGGGGGTTTCGGGGGCGATAATCTAGCTAGGAATCATTTTTAGAAAATGTCATTTTATTCGTGTTTTATCGAAACTTACTTTTTTAATCTGAAAAATATGACTCTTCCTGACATCTATTGGCGAACTACTAATACTATTTTTTGTGAGCAATAAAGTTATTCCAGCAGATGGCGTTGTTAAGTAACACGAAGTCAATGAGTGTTTGCTTTGAGGTTAGACTAAGCAAAAAAAAAAACAAAAAAATACCGAGCAAAGCTCGGTCATCCAGGTACTAAATATTTATATGGCCTGGTTTATTTCTGTATGTATATTAAGTATTAATTTACAAAAAATATAAGTATCTAACCTTTGTCTCCACCATGACACAAGCCTCGTTGCTTAACTCGAGGCTAGATGAAGCTGTTTGCATTGTCCTGCAATATTTATTTATTTATCTATAATGTGTAGTATGCTCTAGCTTTAAAGAACCCAATACTCGGCAATAAACCACGTAACAAATAAATACAGCCATCTAATGGACATCAATTCAAAACCCGAACAATATAAAACGCGAAGTATTTTCACAAATAACGTACAAAATGACAATGTTTATGGGCCTTTTCCTTAAAGATAAAGGACATTGAGATTCTGAATGAATACAGACATTGCTTCCGTTGTGGGCCCGGGTTTCGAGGTGACTTATGCTTGCTTATTCTGATTGGGTGACACTTAATTGCAACTTTTCACACTTAGCCTTCGCTTAAGGAAAGACATCAAAATGGTATGAACCAGAAAAATTTACTACTTTGGTCTTCAAAATGATTCATTAATAATAAATTAATTTTAAATCTTGTGTTCATTTTTAAGGGTTTTGTAACTTAAACACAAAATCTTTATGTTTATGGTAGGCATATTGTTTTGTGTTTCTATTTTGTATTGTACGTAGTACAGACGGCAACAAAGTCAAAATAAAAGTCAAGTTGGATTATAAAGTTCGCCTTTGAGTTGATTTTTCATAATATCTGAAATATTTATTAGCTAATCAAAATAACAACATTCTAATTATAGCAACTTTAGAACTCCACGGTGGGCTTTCACTTATGTTGCCGACTGTAAAATAAAGTTATCTATCTAAAAAGGAAAAAAAACATACTCCGTGTCCGTCTGTCTATCTGTCTGTCAAGATCCTTTTTCTCAGAAATGGATAGAGTAATCGAAGCGAAATTTTATTTTATTTGAATTCATTCACTTTCTTTCAGAATAGGTCTACGAATGCTTGTCGCCGTTCGAAGTCGCAACTTTTATTACAAAAACGTAAAAATCAAGTACACGTTTATTACAGTTTTACGCCGACATAATAATATTCCATGTTTATATAACTGATACCGGTTTTTTTGTTATTTTTATCAGTTCCTGGCTGTTTTTCCTTTGACGTCATGAATTTGATAAGATGTTCAAGTTTTGTTTTGTGAATAAGCGACGTATACCTACTTAAAATAAAAAATATCTCAAAAGTACTGAAATCGTATGTTACCATCGTAATGGTAACGATTAAATATGAAATATGTGGGAACTGGTAGCTTATAGGTTAAATATCACTATGCAATATTTGTGTTTGTCATAAAAGATTTTACAAATATCTTACATTTGTATACAATTTCGAATATACCTATTTGGTCTTGATGAAAAGACACTCGATGGCCACGACTGTGACGTCACATCATTCTACTAGTAGTAATTTACCGGAAGAAATATGCGCTCTAAAATCTGTGACGGCGAGCTGTCAGTTTTGTCACGCTTCGATTACCACTAGGAGTCTTCGGCGTTCACCACCAGGATAAACACCGAAGTAGTGATCTGAACGACACGTTTAATTGGCAATAAATCCAACTAAATAAAGTTCAAACTTCTCTTAAACAAACGTATTATCTATACTTTTATACTAATATTATAAAGCTGATGAACAGTTTGTTTGTTTGAACGCGCTTATCTCAAGAACTACTGGTTCGAATTGTAAAAATATTTTTGTTGGATAATCCATTTTTCGGCTACTTTTTATGTTGATATTTCCATGGGATTGAGACTTACGCAGGTGTAGCCGTGGAGCGCAGCTACTAATAAATATAAGAACAACCCTTATAAGTTAAAATTAAGTTGCAAGATTCCACCCGAACAAACATACATACATACAAATACACATACCTACACTGTAAGTTAAATAAAAGCTTTTAAAATAGAGTACATCAGGAACCCAGTCATAGTAAGGACGTGAAATTGTCTTGTTTAAACCAAATCATCAATCGATAGAAACATTTGTATGCTTAGAAAATAAGATTCTATTCTAGCGACAAATTATATTGTTGTAACAGTGGGGCTACAAAAAAAAGATTAAATTATTCAAAAAAATGAAATTTTAATGCAACAAAAAAGAAAATAGATTAAAAATTCAGACCGATTTCAAAAACTTACTAATACGTCAATATTTGTTGTATATTGTAGAGGCACCTACATAAACCACACAAACCGTTAAACCTCTTAATATTCTTTACTTTATTTGTTTCGAAGGTTTACTCTTATAAATTTTCTATTTGTTTTATATTTAAAAAGGTACGAGTCGTGTCGAATAAATCACGTACGTTTGAGATCACGTTTCTACAAACTGCGGGGCGAAATGTCGGAATTAAATTTTCAGATGTTATGTGCGTGTTGCTGGTACTGTGATGTAACGTGGCGTCGTCCATACCCCATAGCGTCGTGTTATTCCAATCTGTTCCCCTTAGGGAACAAATCGGACAAAAAAGTTTGATTTGTCCCCTTGTTAGCAACGAGGTAAAAGATCGAACTTTATTAACCCCTTATCGTCGGTCGTGGCGTGGTGGCACCATGGTTGTTACTGTCTATTATACCGATTTTTCAAATATGAATATCAATTTGTACAACAAATAATAAACAACAAATACCTAGCCGAAAAAAAATATTATGCGTTACGAAAATGTGAAACGAAAAGCTGTAAGAGAAACTAATCTCACACATGTTTGTGAGATGAGATGACATGTGTGTGTGAAAATATGAAATTTCGTGAGAATAGTACTTAATTGTAATGTAAAAAAATATATAGATACTTCGTTCCAAACGTATATTATTTATTATTGCAAGAAATAGGAATAGGAACTTCCCTTCCACTGATCGTGGTCTTGTGCGGCGGTCAACAGCCACAACACTCAATATCGGTTATCGAACCCGCTACCTTTTTTTTCTGAAAATCTTCAGAGATTAACAAACATAGCTTCTAATACAAAATTAATGTTTATAAATGCGCTTTCATCCGAGCTCTACTCAGCAAATAAAACTTCAAGTGCAATCAACATAAAAACAAGTTATATTAAAAATAAGTGTTTCATAAAGTAAATAATAAATTAAGTACTTACTTACAGCGCTCTACAGAAGCGCTACTTTCAGCTTAATGAGTATATATATAGTTTTATACTAAACTAGCATTGCACTGTGGATTCACCTACGAAAGTCTCATTCCCATGGGAGTATGGGGATAAAGTTTAATGTTACTCTTAAGGATTCAATGGATCTTCATACTAAATTTAACCAAAATCGGTCAAGTAGTTTCGAAACCTATTCGTTACAAATAAAAAACTTAAACAAATATTTTTTCTCTTTATAACATTAGTGTTGACTAGCAGAGTACCTCAGCTTCACTCTCGGTAATTCGAAATCTTTATCGAAATAAAATAGCCTATGTCGTTTCAAATTCTCGTCTACTTTTGGTACTTATAGACATCAAAACTCATCAAAATTGGTTAACCGTAACAAACAGATATTTAAAATAAATAAAATAGCAATAAAATAAATAAACAAATATTGTAGAAAACATAACACAACGCCAACTAGCATCAAGCTAAACAACTAGGCTTGTGTTACCTTTTGCCAATGGTCTATCTACGCTCGGTGATCGTCCAGGTCAAGCAACGCCTACTGACTTTTAGACGAATATCCTTTTGCACAAACAAAGTTACTCTTTATGTAATTTTTCACCTAAATCAGTCAAGCCCTTTTGACCGCTATAATATTAATATTTCTCTGCAACAAACAGACCAGTCTATAAAATTTATTGGTACAATCTACGTTTAATGATAAAAAATGGTTGTCTGGAAAGTCGGTTTACGGACGATAATTTTACGTGATAACGTCATAAGACAACTATGAAAAATTATTTTATTGTTATTTCTTTTGTTAATTTTGTCTTCTTGTTAATTTATTAGACGTTATCACGTCAAAAATAAAGTCTATTTTAATGGACATGTTTAATTTGCACATATTCTATAAAGAATTATACTAAGAATTAACAATCGATTACCCCACGACACTCATATACATTACATTAAAATAATGCTCAAATAATAATTTATGCAAAGCTCTACGAACTATGTGTCGTAACTCTACTCGTAGCATTAGACATTTCCATAGCAAGGGCTACGACCGTAGAGCCTTAAATACTTCGACCATATAACTACCTCTATGTTTAAATAAGGTATTACTAATTGTTTTGAAAACTTAAGTGTCATATGATTTTTAGTGGTGCAACTTTAAAAAAAAGTGTATATAGTATAGCGCCATCTATGATACTTACTGAACACTGTTTTCACTCTAATTTTCTCAAAGGTAAACTAATTCGTAGAACATTCACTAGAGGAATATTTTGAAACCTCGCGGTCTTGTCAACAGAAAAGGTTCTGTTTCTGGTTCTAAGTTTCAAGCTTACTTGTGTAGATGGCAGCACAAAGAGGAATGCTAAAGTGGTATAATTTCGAAAGTAATTCATGCAAATAAACTTCTCCTAAGCATTTTTTAATGACATGTATCACTTAAAACAAAAACTTTCAAATATTAAACTACATACATAGAAATTAAATTATCCTGCAACTTTTGCCGACCGCTGCCTGCTTGCATGTATTTGGGCAGTACAGAAATTTCAATTTATCTCCAAGAAAGTTGTCAAAATAATACTCAAATTTCCAAGCATGTTTGAGAATTAAACGTAACTAACGAAAAAAAAACATAACGCAGAAAATAGATGCTTAAGTAGTAAATTCCAGTAAACAAAATATAATAAACTCTCTTCTTGAAAGTCTCATAAAATAGGATCTTATTCCCACGCGCTCCCAATTTACTGTCCTCAAAACTTTGATAACAATGAATAAGCCTACTACAATAATTTGTTCACAAAGAAATCCTGAAATAACCATTGAAATTATATTCTATATCAGGCCAAGTTATTGAACAAATAATGACACTTGTACCTATTCACAAACCATGTTTGATATAGTTGATATCACATGAATGTTTGTTGAGATTGTTATTTGGCGTTATCGAGAATGTGATTTAGTATTTTTACCCCCGACACAAAAACGACGGGGTTTTATATAAGTTTGATATGTCTGTGTGTTTCTGTCTGTGGCATCGTAGCTTCCGAACGGATTATCCGATTTTAAGACACCGTTAATTAGTCAGGAGTGTTCTTAGGTATATTAAATTAAAATCAATCGTCTGAGTGTTATGGGGAAAGTCAAGGGTTTTAAATTTAAAATTTAAGTTTATTGTTATAGAATTGTTAAAATATCGGTGTGACAACGTATTTATTCAGTTCATATCTAAACTTCGCTGCTTCTCAACTAACCACGCTATCTTTCGTATCGAGAGACGATTATAAATGTCGTCACTATTTTCCAATAGACTTTTTCTCGGTTATTTATGAAACCTTGGAATTTCCTCCGGCGATTCCCATTTGTTTTTATTACCACCGAAGTTCTTTGTTTCAAGATGCTAATTTATTTCAAACTTTTTAAATACCAAATGTAAGGAAACAATATTATGACAAGATCGCTTATTACATAGAACTATGAGCACCCACAAGTATTACTTTATTACCATTATTCAGAACATGGATGCTTTCGGTAGTGCATAAAAAGCCGTGCCGAGAAATGGCTTGACTCCTGTATTTCGTTGCTGGCATAAAGGTAAAAGCTGTAATTGCCGAAGATCGTGCGAAGTGGAGGCGTAAAAGTAGGAAAGCGGACCCCGGGCTTCCGGGAGCCCGGGGTCCGCTTTCCTACTTTTACGCATCGCTCGGATGATGATGATTAGGGTAGCTGTAATTACCTACGTGCAGCACAACCATGGCACGAAATTTCACGTCACTACTTTCTCCAATACAGCTTTTGTTAAGGGAAAATATATCTATATATCTATATATATAAAATTGCTGTCTATATATATAAAAATGAATTGCTGTTCGTTAGTCTCACTAAAACTCGAGAACGGCTGAACCGATTTATCTTATCTTAGTCTTGAAATGTTCGTGGAGGTCAAGGGAAGGTTTAAAAGGCGAGAAAAAATCTAATAATTTCCGGGAAAACTCTAAAAACAGCCCTTTTCTAATTCCTACGGGATCGGGACTTACGCGGGTGAAACCGCGGGGCGCAGCTAGTACTTTATAAAATATATAAAATTTATAAAATATGTATCTAAATTTATACTTCTATACGATATAATCTATATCCAAGTATATTCTTAATATTTTATCTACACTAATATTATAAAGATAAAAGATTTTCTTGTTACTTAATATGTTTGTTGTTATGTCAGTAACGGATAGGCAGTAGTTTCGGAAAAGTACTAGACCGATTTTGATGAAACTTTGTATGAGGACACATTGGGTTCATTGGAAGTAACATTGAATACTTGTGAAACTGTGGAGCGCTGCTACTATATTTTATAATGTCATAATTTAAAAGAATAAGTAACAACGCATCAGAAAACACAGTCAGAAACACCTTATTATGATGCTAAGTATAAAACGGGCATAGATCCCTAGTTTATTTATTCTATGTCCATCGAGCATTGTCCCTTTACAAGTAATTTAATAAACCCTATAAAGAACGTACGATAATGTTATTTGGACAAAGTTCTAACACAATACAACTCACACGAACAAAATAAAAACGTATTTCTTTCAGAGATATTTAAATTCAAGTAGGCTAGAGATAAACTTTTAAAACAGTTTCTACGAATTGAAACGAAAGTAATGAATTGCCTACTTTAATTAGTTTTTAATTTTGACTGTATCATCTTTTAATCTCGTGTTTTATAATTTTACCAATGTCAAACATTTTACAATCTTTCTTTTTCGAACGCAATCATACCGTGAGGTTTTTGCGTCACCGAGAAAATGTCAGATATCACTCGAGTTTCATATTCACACTACTTGTGTACCTTTATTGTGTTAAAATATATTAGTAAAATTACATTGCAATTAAACTCAAGGCAACGAAAAACTCTCTTCTTAATTATTGGCTTCTGCATACCGAAAAAATGTTTAATTCCTTTCATCGCTCCCTGTGCTGCGTTATTTCTTGTATTGCTTTTCTTGAGCGCATGGGAGAAGATCGAAGTGTGAAGAGAACATACGCGTATCGCCCAACCGGTCGAAGGCCGTATTGCTGGAAGGACACAGTGGACGCTGACCTGCGCGAACTTCAAGCCAACAATTGTTTGAAATGTTTCCTCTAATGCAATATAAATATTTGATCTCTTTAATTTCGTTGGGAGTTTATTTTGACAGCTGAATCGCTTCGACCTGTTTGTGTCTCAATTTTTACTGCCGATATTTATTTTATTGAAAATAAAGTGAACGTGTGGATGCAGAGAGAAATGTTTTTGTTAAATATTTGTAAAACGCTTTTAAAGTTTGTGTCGTCATTTGTAAAGCGCTTCTGATTCTAATATATACTTAAAGGTACATACTATAAATAAATTCAATTTCGTCAATACGTGCCTCCCACGTACTGAAACATGTCAAACAAAATAAAAGAAACACAAACCTCATTGAAAGAACAGGTTTATTTTTTATTTTCATAAAACTTAGTTGTAATCTGAGTTGAATTGTATATTCCTGTGGAAAGTGAAAATTAAATCATAACCTCCGATGACGATAAGGTTTTAGAACCTAGATACCTAATTTACTTACGACTTGAAGACCCCCCCAATTGTACATCGGTTTTCGGAATAAGGAAACGGTGGTGACTAGAACAGATGTTTTGGGAAACGGATAGCATGTTTCTAAAAAACTACTTCTTACATTTGACAAATATTTTTTTCCATCTTATAAAAAGGTTTTCTATTTTTGTTCTATTGAATAGAGACAACATAGGGCGCAGATCACAGGTAACAAAAGCAATAATCAGATCAACCCACTCGCTCAGCATGTAATCAGGTTGGATTCCCGCGTAGGCTGATAGGTTATAAAATGTTTACAGCCAAAGTTAACAAGGTATCGAATTGCTAATGCAATGGAATAGATTATCTCCGGTTTAATGTTGAGGATGCGTCACGTCGCACGTCGTATGTACGAGTAGCTTGGTGAAAGTCAAAAATTATCTTTTCAGTTAGAACCATTCTTATTAAATACCATTGAATCGTCTTAAAAACTTAGGACGTGTGTCTTCGGAACTCATGAAGTTCGGTTTTTTGCTTACAAAGATCAAGATATTTTATAAAAAAAACTAAATCAAAATCGGTTCATCCGTTCGGGAGCTACGATGCCACAGACAGATACACACACACAGAGAGAGAGAGATACATCACCAACCTTATAACATCCCGTCGTTTTTGCGTCTGGGGTCAAAAAGGGCAATTAATGTATTGTTAATTACTTCTTATCGTAAAGTTAAGACATATCATAGCTAATAGAATGGCTTGAGGATATAAAAATAATCATGGCCGTTACATCTAATCTAGATAAATTATACAGCGCCAACAACTTTGTCTGGAAATGTCTGGAATAGGTATAACATGAAGTAAGTTTGCCCAGACCCTATACCACTCTCTCAACTCAGTCGACCGTCTCCAGAGGAAAGAACTCTTCAATACATCTGGTGACAACTAAGCCGCGGGTTTTCATCACCTAGTTTTCCTTCACCGTAAGAACAGCCATGCACATACAACGAAAAATTCAATCAATTCGAACTCTATCCTTCTGAACAAAAATCAAGGAATCAACAACTAGCGGATATTTCACTTTAATCTTAATCTTACAATGCATATATTTCAATTAAATATAAATTATATGTTTAGGTTTTTGTTTGTAATGAAAATGTTTGTCTACTCTTGATAATAAAGTGGGAAGATTTTTTTGTTTGTAACATATGGGCTCGCAACTATTTAACTAATTTTAATGAAATTTAGTAAAAGGATACATTGATTCATTGGAAATAACAAAGGCTATTTTTTATCTCGATATTCCTACGAGATCGAGAACCACGTGGGTGAAACTGCGGAGCGCTGCTAGTAATGAATAATATAAACTCAGGGTTGCGGGTTCGATTCCCGCCTCAGACAAGTATTTATGCTTAGATATTTGTCTGTGGTCTGGTTGTTTCTATGTATTATAAGTATATATTTACAAAAAAAAAGTATATAAGTAGTATATCCGTTATCTAGCACCCACAACACAAGTCTAGTTACTTAGCTTGGGGCTAGATGGCGATGTGTCGAATGTCCTGAAAAATGTATTTATTTATTTATAAGCTCAGCCATACGTAATAGGAAACTTACATGCATTATTCAGAAAAGCCACAGAACAAAGAGGATGATTTCCTTGCGAACCTGACCCGCCACTCCCGCAGCTGTTTTTGCTCCCATTCAAAGGCGACAATTTACCAATACACTCTAGGATCCATTAGATTGCTGTATTAGATTCCGTGCTTAAATTGGATTGTACTAGGTAGGATGCTACTAGAAAATAACGAGGCAATCTTACAACATTACACGAATAAAAGTTAAGGGCGCATAAATTGTGTTAAATTCAAGTGCTTTAGAGATTGTTTTAACCTTTTTATAAAAAAAATTTGTAACTTTATCATCAAGACAAAAAAAGTGAATTTACCTTCTTTTTTCTCACTATTTTTTTATTTATGTGTGGGTGATAAATATAAACATGTAGGAGTTGAATTGTGATAACTGGCCTACAGGTAAAATTAGACCTTGGAAGCATTGTGTTTTTATTAGCTTACTAGCTGTCCTGGCAAACGTTGTAAAGTTACAAAAAAAATTAAAAAGAAAGAAATATAGATGTTGTTTGATTCTCAGACCTAACGAAACGAATATACCCAAAAAAATTGATACAAATCGGTTCAGCCGTTCAGGTGGAGATTGGTAACTAACACCGCGACACGAGAATTTTATATATTTATATAGATTTTCGGTTAAATATAGATTTTCGAACTACAAGAGCTTGTTGCTTATATAGCCTTGATTTTAATAGTACAAACCTTAACTGTTTATCTTTTCACTTTTGCGCGTAACGTATAACGTTCTTTTTAAGGTCGCCAACCCGCGATATAGAAATAATATACAAAAAAATACACAACATTGGCAATATGCCCACGATGCATCCAAACTGAAGCAAAAAGAAGAGCAAACAAATAAATAGCTGCGCCCCGCGGTTTTATTCGCAAGTCCCGATCCCGTGGGAATTTCATGACCAAAAGTGTTATAAGTCGTTCTCCATCCTCTAAACTAACATTATGCCAATTTTCATCCAAATCGGTCCTTTCGTTTGAGCGTGAAGAGAGAACCAACAAACAAATTTAAAAAATAAACAAATTTAAAATCTAATAGCTGCGCCCCGCGGTTTCACTCGTCCAGATCCCGTGAGAACATCGGGATAGAAAGTAGCCTATGTGTTAATCCAGGTCTCCAGGTATCTAGACACTGAGTTTCATCGCAATCTAGGACTAACAAACGTACATATACACCAACAAACTTTCACATTTATAATATTAGTAGGATTTCTCTATGCACCCAGTAGAATAACACAACAATGTCTGTTGTTTGAAATGTTAAACCTCTATAAAAACTCTATTGAAAATCCGTGACCTGGTTTAGTTAGCTATTTGTTTGATAGAGGTTTCAGTAGTTTATAATCAGTAGATATATCGTTATTTTAGTACTAAGGTTCTGAAAATAAACAATTTATTTTTGAGAGATTTTTATTTAATGATAAAAAAAATTATCTACATATTTGGAGGCATGAGATCAACCCAAAGTAATTAACTTTGAAAACCTAAAAACGCAACAGCAGTGCTGGTCTAATGGAAGATACTTCGAAATCATCCCGATGTCAGAGGTTGTTTCCCGATCGATCGTGCACCAATGGATTTAATTGCGAAAAGTTTATGTTCAATAAACTTTACTCTTACGATGCGCGAAAACATCGTGATGAAACCTACGGCTTCGTTGTCTCCAGACGTGGAGAGGTTTTTTCTTCTGGCCATTGTCGACTTAGATGAGAGGATGTTCCAGGTATTAAAGCGCATAGGTTTGATTATAGTTTATAGCTTTGTAGTTTATTTTTTGTCAAAAAGTGTTTACATTTCTTATTTTTACGAGTGCCAAAAAAACTATATAACTTTTACATGACACTTTCATTCGTCACATAAATAGGTACTTGATAACTAGGTTTAAATTATAAATCTACCATCAACAAAGATAAAATTAGACATTTCTCCTCACTCGTATTGCGCCTTCTCGTATTAAAGTTGCTGATGCTGAACAATAATATTATCCAGATTAGATTAACAACAATCATAGGTTGATTATTATCACCCTTTGATTCATGCATAAAAAAATACCAAGTAAATTGACAACTTTTTGAGAGTAGTTTCATATGAAAAAGTTAACGGAATTCTGTTCTTTGTCTGGCATCTAATAAATATCATAACCACTCTTTTTACCATTTCATCCCAAACAGGTACCCAAAAAATATGCATCAGGATATCGGAGTATTATGTAACTGCTTCATTCACGAAAGTTTCAAATACGTAATCTTCTTTCTCTATCCAACTCTCGCTATCCCGTTCACACGATGTTGTGATTCAGTCTCTCCGTTGGTTCGCCTGGGTTTGCACGAAAAGCTCGAGAGATAGACGGAAGAGCTTTGCGAAAACTTACGAAAAGTTTTTGTATGGATGTTTTGTATTAAAAATGTTGAAATGTTGAATTACTTATGGAAAAAGTGGTTTGTTCAAATCATTGTGGGTTGACTTAAATTCAGTGAATTTTAATAAAAAGTGTATTTCAGAATTTAGTCATTACTGAAATACAAGAGTTTAGTGAATTTTAAAAGTGACGTTTTTATGAAAATGATGTAATTTAAAAAGAACTATGTTTTCGAACTTAACAGACTTAAGTCCTACGGGTCTGAACTTCACAAGCCCGGATGGAACTTTTCAGTTCGGCAATGAATTGGACATTTTCTTCCAGCCTGAAAACGTTTTAATAACCCTTTATGTGCCAGTGATTGTATTGTCGTTGATTGCTAACGTGTTACTCATCGTTGTTGCTGTTAAATGTAATTACACTAAAAAGTAAGTTGTTTTAACAAATGATAGGTCAGTGTTTGACCACTATCACACCTGCTTGATGGTAGGTGACCATGAGGTCTAAGATGTAATACGCGCGAGAAGATACCTGTTCACTCGTAACTTGAAAACTAAAATGTATGTATACCTCAGGAAAAACAGACGGAATGAATGGCGTGTTTTTGATACAATTTGATACAGGAAACACGTGAGCCTTCTTTATTTGCAGGTCTTTGTTTGGTAGGATTCGGATATTAACCTGACCTTTTGTAACAAATAGTTTCGAGTTTTTTGTGACTTATTCTCAAAGGAGAGTGCGTTATGAAGCCACACATCAACTTACCATTTAAGACGTTTGTTAGTGGTCAATTGTTTTTAAGATAATGACACTGTGACTTATAAAAAAATATTTGGATAGCAGGGATAATTTTATATTGTTTTTTATTTTATTTTAATTAACAATTACAATTGAGATGAATAAAGAAATAAGAAATATAGAATAAAGAAATTTACTTATAATTTTTTTTTTTTCAATTATCCAATACTTAAAAAAATACAAGAGGTAAGATTTCAAATTTTACAAATTTTCTAAGAACTATTATTTCATCAAAAAGTAAATAGTGACAGTTTATATGTGACTAACTATAGCTGCAATATGGAGACAGCAAACATGATCTAAAGCCAAAGTTCCCACCCACAGGTTTGATTAAAAGGGAAAACTTGTCAGAATTAGTTTTATCCTCACAATATTTTCATTAAAAACGAATAAGATCTTTTACCCTGCAGCGAGGCAACAAATAGGTTAATAACTTTTTTAAATTTATTCACACCAAAACGAACGTTCATAGGCTTTGCTAAGTTCATTTTGCATATTGTTTGTGAAGATAAGACCCTGCAATCAGAGCCTAAATAAACTTCTCCCTTTTTTCGTCGAAAGCTTTTTGTTGTACCATGGACTAATTAAAAAATGTAGGCAGAAACAGTTCGTTATTCTCATAAATATATTTTTGTCTTCAGTGAACTTTACAAGGTTTATGAAAAACGTGGGCTAATTAACAAAATATTAGACCTTTTTAGGGATCCGCACCTTAAAAGGTAAAAAAGGAACTCTTATAAGAACAGTTTCTTGTCTGTCTGTCCGTGTGTCACCACCGATTTACTCAGGAACGGGTGTACTTAACAAGTTGAAATTCATACCAGATACTGAGGTCTATAGTCCTTATTGGGTGTATAATAATCAAAGTCCTGGATCAACACGATAAAAAGATATGAGCAAATTTACATTTTCGTAAAAATTTATGACTTATTACCAAAATTTACCTTAATTTGAAACTTTTTTTATATTTCAAATTTTTCCCTTTACTTGTGCTATAAGACCTTGCTTTTTACCAAGTTGACAATTCCAGGTCAACCCTATAGTTTTTGGGTCGAAAACCTATATGGTAGTTCCCGTTGACCTAGAATCACGAAATTTGGCAAAAAGCAAGGTGTTACAGCACAAATAAAGGAAAATATCCAAAATATAATAAAAGTTAAAAATGAATGAGTGTCCCTATACATACATAGTTGAACCAATTTAAATTAACCCTTATATTGTATGGGCGACCAAACGAAATAGGGGTCAAGTTAAATTGGTACTTACCATACCACGATAAGGGTAAAGAAAGAGAGTTGAAATTAATGTACGGAACCCTCGGCGCACGAGTACGACTCGCACTTGACCGGTTTTTTATTTAGTTACGTGGGTGGTTCTTGATAAAAGTCACAACAGACATATGTAGCTATAAAATATGTTTCAACGTGGGTGCCTTGAGACAAAAGGGGGTGGTTCAAGACGTTTTCTACGATTTTATTTTTTTAAACCTGTGTTTACTCCAAAATCAGCTGTTTTTGAGTTAGAGGTCCTTGAACTTATAGGTCAATTTGTTTATTAAGTGTAGACTACTAAGTTTTTATTTCCAAAAATAGCTATACTCTGTAAAAACGACCTCAAAATTTCCAGAAAAAAGTCGTAGAACAAAAGTTTTTTTTTTTCACAATTTTCTTGCATTTGATCCTATTACTTGATGGGATGCGATGAGGTCGAGGATGTAGCATGCCCGCCCAGAAAGAGAACGGGATGCCTGAATAACATGATGGAATGTAAAGAGTCACTAGGAACCATGACTTTGTCCAGAGGGTGGTGTTAGAAGCCGCCGCGCCGCCGGCCAAGTTCTACCATAGCTTGATTGAAGTTAGGTTATAACAGAACAACTCCTTTTGTACCACTATATGATGACGTCACCGAGCTATAATGTCTGGATATTAGAAGATTATTTCTAAATATATACGACAATATATAGTACAATACAGATTTGGTGTGCACCGTGTATATTATAGGATAGCTACGTGTGACCTTTAGCTACCTATATGATTCCTGGTGTGGTCATTTATTCGATGAATAACCCATTAGTAGTGTGGAAAAACAGTTTTAAAGCACGTCTGTGCATAGGAAGTCACTGTTGATTGATATTGCTATCAGTCAGAAAAAGAACACCTGAAAAAAAAAATAAGGAGTAGGTTGGTAGGTTTTACAATCAGAAAGAAATTCATAGTGGAGGTCTTATATTTAAGGGTGTAGATTGTTGGCCTGAGATCTCGATTTCGAGCGACCGCAGCGCCAAAGTTTAATGTAACATCCGACGGGGCGGATGAATGACCTAGAGAGCGCGATTTTCAAAATGTTTTGCAACAAACGTTCCACGTTGAGAAATTGTTATTGAACTTGAATATTTACAGCATAACAATAACGTTGAATTTTTGGAAACTAGCTGTTGATTCTTTTTAATAGATTGTTGAGACACAATTTTTATGTTTTTCTATCATTTGACATCTGACTGATTCCAACTATTTATTTATTTGTAATTTCACTACCAAAATTTATTCTAATTCGTAAAATATTCATTCAATAAAATAATTGCAAATTCAGTAGGAAGTGTGTTTATCTCTACGCAAGGAAATGTGCCTATTGCGTAAACTCAAATACTTACTTTTTGTTTACGATCACCTCGTCGATATCTAAAAAAAAATCCTAGGGTTTAAAAAAAAATGTCAATAAATGAAACACAAGTATAAAAATGATTTATTTACTACACAATAACAAATATGAGTCGCCATTACTCGCTATCTCAAAAGCGTGCTAGGGTTGTACAAAAATTAGTAAATAATTCATTTATTTACTAATTTTAACAGAAGTTTGTAAATTATTAATATACTAATTAAAAGTATGTAATTAAACAATAACGAAATATGAGTTCAAAATTCTAATGGTTTTTCATTCGATTACGGATCAAGTTCTGATTTCTGCTAATTTGATGATAAAATCAATGGCTATCACAAAACCTATCAGAATGAAAACGTTACCAGCTGCCCGATTCACGTAAGTAATAAAAACCGTAGCGCAGTGACGTCACTTCGTTTTTTGCAAATTTAGCCCTTTTAACCGACTTAAAAAAAGGAGAATCCTCAATTCGCTGTATTTTTTAACCAATTTTTATGATTCTTTACACCAGGTAACTCAGAAATTGTATAGTAATTGAGCTATTGGAAGATTTATGACAATCCAAGACTAGATAAGTAAGTGCGTTTAAAACAGAAAACCAAAAGGCGATTTCTAAGTTCCTAAGTTAAAACGACTTTTGGACTGGCGTGTTTACGTGAATCGACTGGCTGGGTAGTTAAGTTACCTGTATCTTTCAAAATCATTAGGCGTTCTTCTCTTTCATAACACGTAAAGCTCTTTCTTTCCTCTCTTTCATAGCCTCTATGATACTGGGCGCGTCACGAATGGGCATGCTTCGTGACTGCCGAGGATCAACTAATTCTGGAAGTAGGCAATCGTAATAAAACCTAACTAATTTCATCTCCATTTTCTCCTCCCAAAATTTGTCGTCCTTTTCTATAATATAAACTTTCATAGGTACAGTAGCACCAAACCAGATGCCAAGCATGCAAACGTTTCTTTTAGTAATATGTACCTGTCCCTGAATTTGGAAATACCAGTTATGATTTTTATTTATGACATAACCCTTGGAAGCCTTGTCCTTAACCCAAAAGGTATGTTTGGCCATTGCTTCATCAAGAGTCATGCCAGCTAAAGAATGTGGGCACTTAATTTCAATTAAACCGTTTGCATAAATGCCATCTGGTGTAGTACCAAGAAATTCATATTGATCGTCGACGAACAAACCGCAACCTTGTATACTAATATTCTCTTGAATTTCTAACTGTTTAATTGCGGTTTCTTCGTTTTCGATACCGTACCGTACAGCAGGCAAACTGGAGATATTACTACCATAAACGATTTTACGAACAAGAACAGCACAACTTGTGCTCTCTCGTTTTTTACAAACTTCCCCGAACGATGATGAGGTTAGTAATTTTCTCCTTGTACTCATCCACTCAGAACTACTTCTTTGCAAATGGGTCGACCTTTCAAGCTCCTCTCTTTCAGCACAAGACAACTTTAAATCGGCTAAAAAAGATGACTTGGCTTTCTCATATAATTCTGGACTCAGATCAGGTTTTTCGCAGTTTGGTCCATAGTGAGCGTCTTTCGATACAGCGCTGTGGCTCTTTTTCAATCTTAATTTAGGTTTAGCAATTAATCGGATTTTACGATTACAATTTTCCACTTTCGCGATCAAAGGATTAGGACTAGATTTAAATATTAGGTACTTCATGAGTTTTACTATGAATCGATCCTGTATTAAAAGACACAACAGCAGCTGCGCATCGGCCCGCATAAGAACCACGGGAAGAATAATTTACACGCTTACCCCCTACTAATTTGGCAATCACTGCGTTAAAACTTTCAACTATATTACTTGTACAATTATGAATTAAACTTCTAGAATGATATGACAGTCTTTTACTTAAAATGTATACCGCGTCCATTAATCCGCATCCAACAATTGCTGGAAGCAACCCAACAGGTTCTATTCGACGAGTATCAGGTCTACAGAAATACTCCTTGCAATATTGGTGATTACCAAATACGTGTTGTGGACCATTTAGGATATCTTCACTAAGATTTTTTATTTTTTCTTCGAGTGACTGATTTTGATCGCCCCAATATTTAATAGCGCATTTTACACCCGTTCTTAAACGCAAATACCTTTCTTTTAGGAATTTCCGCAATTCGCAAGGATACTTAGTGTCTTTCGACAGTTTCTCCAAGCTATTGCAGTAGTTTCGTAAAAGATGATTTTTGCATTCAATTTTCTCTACTGTTAAATTACCGTACGGTCGCGAATCTAATATTTTTTTATAAGTACTGGAATCGCCGTCTGCTACAAATTTATTATAAATTACACCGTGATCAACAATGGAACGTTTAAACCCCTCAACTATTATGGTCGATTCCATACCGGTAGATGATCCCGAATAATTCTTGAAACAACGGTGTTCCGAGGGCTGACTGTCGTTCTTTGCGGCTCGTGCACAAACTACGCAGTATTTATTTTTAACTCCAAAAAACAATACTTTATTAGTTTTAATGCCAATTATCGCAGCTGCGCCGGACAAGGCGGAAAAATTCTTACCATAAGATCTCTTGCTCCAACAACCGTCAACAGCAACAGATATTAATGGTGTACCATTTTTATCAACACTACCTATAGACACTGCGTACTCCGCTTCTTCCTTGACAGCTTCTGCCATGGAATGTGCTGCTGTCTTTTCCCACCAATCGCAAACCGTATTATTAATTTCATTGTATAATGAAGGTGACATGATTGGTAGGGCTACTGCGGCAGTTAATGTTTTTAACTGATAGTAGCTCCCACCAGATGATATGATACCAGATACAATTTGATGATTCACTTCCATTCTATCTTCTTTCTTTTCAATCAAACACACAGTAAATTTCATACTACACATACTACATTTCATGATGAGTTTTGAGTCCAGACCAACTTTTACTTCACCTATTATACTGAGGTAACTTAACTTACAATCCATTGGACCGTGGTCCCCTATGGCCTGAAGAGCTTTAAAAAAAAAAGAAACGTCTACAACTCTACGCCCAACTTCCATTTCATCCACCTTTCCCTCTTGGTCGTTTTCAATAACTAGTTCCTCTAAAGAAAGATAATGGCTTGATTTTTTTTATAAAAAATAATTAAAAATTTAAAAAAATGCAAAAGAATTAATACAATATTAGGTTCCTGATGAATAGAAATTATAGTTTCTTTACGCATTAGGTATTGTTTTTTTATGACGTCACCTATTTGAACGTAAATTTTCTTTTGAGAAAGTAATTGAGAAGTATTTCGGTACTAAGGTGTTTGTCTCTCGATGAAAATAATAAATATTGCAAGAAAAAATCTATAGGTAGGTATTGAGATTTTGTCTTCGCCCATCACTAACTAAGTAGTTTATTTATTTATGTAACAAGTCTACAAGAATTACGTATAACAACTTACCTCTATACAGCGCGTAGCATTGTTGCTCAGAGTCTCGGCCCCAAGGTTTTCTTTATTTTCAATACTGGAAATATTATTCATCAATATTATCCACTTTTTATTTATTTTGTACAACCCTAAGCCAGACGCTAGGCGCCTCGCGTCTGTTTGGCGGGTATGTCGACAAAGTTGCGCTGTCGCCTACCTACTTCCACAATTTGACATATACCTACATGTTATTGTAGGTATATGTCTGAATCGGGCGATCTAAATCATATGACATATTCTATTAGCTTTGTAATGTACCCTGTTCAAATGCGATAATAAATAAGTAGGGAGGAACTTACATTTTATTCCGAGATCTTTTGGCTTTCATATTTTTATAATGCGTACAAAACTTTCTTTTCCCTGGCATGACACTCAAATTCAATCAGTCCTGCGAAAAAAATAGCCTATGTTACTCAGTGATAATGTAGCTTTCGAATGATAAAAGAATTATTAAAATCGGTCCAGTACTTTTTGAGTTTATTCGTTACATACAAAAATCCAAATCTTTCCTCTTTATAATACCTATTAGTGTAGATATTGTATTTTTTACGATTTATATCTAGTTCCATCATGGTTTTCTTTCAGACATTCATTATATCGATACTTTCTACTAACTGAAAATAAATTAATTATAAAAATGTTATACTTACAGTTTTTTACAAAAAACACAAATACACAATACGTAATTCTGCTGTCTGCAGCCGACAAGCGTGGTGTCGCGTTCACTTACAGAAAGGAACTGCCGCTGTTGACCACCGAGATTGCACGAATGAAACGAACGTTTTATCCCATACATTTGTGTATGAAAAATTTACCTTAAAATATATCTAGATTTTAGGGCTTTAAAAGAGGAAGTCTTTGTTTGTAAAGGTATAAAAAAAAGTATACAGCTATACTTATTGGTTTCTTCAGTGTTCAAAAAGTGTTTCTTTTTATCAATTTGTGTTGATTTATGGGGTTAAATCTGAAAAATACGAAGTCATGTTTTTGCATTTTTACTCAATTTTGTGCGTTTGTTGACGTTTATTATAAAACAACTATTAGGTTTAAGAGTTTAATTTAAGCATGAACATACTTATTGGTCTTTGATTGTAATATATACAAATTATCATTGATATCAATCATATGTAAATAGGTTAAATATGAAAAATCGTAACACTCTTTTCGGTGATTTTCACGATCTACACCCTTAAGTAATTCATTATTTTATTTCACTAAAACTCAAGCAGGACTTTAAAGTTCTGCTTCAGTTGAAAACTTTTTAATGATACCAATTTACAACTGTACAGTGGACCTCTAGTTTTGTTGCTCTACTTACTACATTTTATCTTATCGGTTCAGTCGCGGCGTTTATACAGGCTATTATTTTTTCTATATTATGTACGTACTTTTTCCATAAAATAAATACGTTAGGTAAATTGCCTATAAAAAACTTCGACAAAATATTTCTTTTCATCTGCCAAACAATTTGGATAATGAAAAAAATACAATATTCCAATAATCTTTATATTCAAAAGAAACAAAGCGTAAGTCGTTGGGAAATTGAAATTGTGGATTGAGTAAGACTCCTTGCGTAAAGCTAGGGTGTGGGAGAGATGTGAAACTTTGCTCAAACGTTTCACGTCATCACATCATAATGTAAGGAAATAAGGGCCAACCAATCTAAAATTATTTTCTTTTTTAACCACCTTAAAAAAAGGAAAAAAAATCGGTACTTACATTTTAATTAAATGTATTTTTCATTAAATATCTTGAACCACACTTGGACCAGCAACTGACGTAGGTAAACCATATTGATACCAAACGAAAAGTGGTTACTCTCAGATACAAAAACCATGAATGCTTATGGGGAAGAACTCCCAGTTGTCCAGAACAATAAACTCGATTTGGACTTACCCCCTTAGTGTTATGCGATGATAAGAATGGATGCAAAGCTTTATCATACACAGAACACAGATTTCTAGATCCAACCCCCTTATCCAGATTTACTCAGAGTTAAAAATCTACTCGCATAAACAAAAAAATGACTATCGTTATTACTCTGAAAGTATATGAGTAGGTACACTTACATTTTTATGCGAATGAAAAATAACAAGTAGGTACCTACACAACCTTTGTTTTGCATAAAGCCTTCGCTAGAGCTGGTTCAAGAGTACGATGATGTCGACTGAGTGGTTCCGTGTATTTCAGCGTGCAATTTTTTTAAGTAACGTTGAGACAATAGGATTTTTTCAAAGTTACTTTGACTTATTTTACGGTGACTATTGGCTTATAGCAGCGCCTCACGGACTTACGTTCACGTAAATCCCTATAACAGCCTATAAATACATCTCGATAATGTAGCTTTTCATCTGTAAAAGTGTTGCTGAAATCGGTCTAGTAAGCCTAAGTTTATCTCAATTAAACATCCATACGTTGTACTTAGCTTTCTTATGATTTTAAAATAGTAAAAAAACCTATAATTCAGATCAGAGCATCATCTAACGAGTCCAGTTTTTGCAAGATATTGGAAAACCTGAACCTTAACAATGAAATCTAGCAGCTCCCATATTTTTTATGTCACCCAGATAAGAACACTTAGACTTACTTACGAGACGAATCTAGGAGTGGTTTGGAAGATTATGAAGGAATATAAAATACACACTGGAACAAACATACAAAGAAAGGCGCGAATTGTTTTACCCTTTCCTTGCAGCGGGGGAAAAAATATCTTCCCAGAGGAAACCAACTTTAATCTCCAACTTTAATATAGGCACAATAGTGTCCAAATAAACAGGTGACTGCTACATTTTCCGTGAAATAAAACGCCTGCGGGGCCTCACTACTAATTTGCTCTCAAGTTACTGATGTCAGCTACGAGCCTTGTTTACTGTGCTCTATACGTTGCTGAGTGTAACTACGTTCTTGATTAGCCATCTCGGAATTTAACTAACTTATCTAACAAAATTATACTGAAATATCGGCAGATCTTTTATGCTCCATTGGGTGTCTTATCGTATCAACGCCTCAAAAATAATCTAAATCCTTCTTCATGCTGTGGATTAATCCTAAACAAATTTTCTTCAAAATCAGGCGAGATATTTCACATTATGTTTATTAAATTTATTATTTTTCGTGTTTCACACAAGAATTTACTTACGTTCTTACGTCATACATACGTTCTTTGCTGAATGTTTTATATAAAATTGAGACGTTGTTCCTAATCTTACGAGTATATTTCGACTTTGAAATTTATCAGTTTTAGATGTAACATCCTTAAAAGTAATTAAAATAACACGTAAATAGCCGAGATGCATAAACATCGTAGTAAGTATATTCGTTCGCCTCTAATTACATTGGAGGTCGTGCAAGGATGGAATGTGCGAAGGTTCTGTTTGAGGTTATGGGCAATTTTCATTACGTGGTCGTTTGTCGTGGATTATTTTAACGAGATGGTTTGAGACAGATAAATAGGTATGAGTAGACACGTACAACAACAGACGAAACATGGATTATCTCGCCATCACTGTTTCGATCGTCTTTTTTCTATGTTTTATCGTCTTTTGTTATAGTTCAAATCGTCTCTTGTTTCTATTTTGATCGTCTTTTGTTTATGTTTCGATCATCTTTTGTGTCTGTTTCGATCATCTTTTGTTCCTGAAGAAAAATGTCCGTGGTCAACCCATGGGAAGGTGGACAATTACTAATGACCAATCCGAGCTTGTTACACCTCTCCCTTTACTGTTACCGGATAGTAGGCGCTTATGTTCACATCGGCAATTTCTAATTGGATTCTATGATGTGAACGTCGTCACATGACGGGAAGCGGATATATTCCCATTTACTCTCACCATTTCTGTACCCATTATAGGGACAACATCACATCAATATTTTTTTAAACAATGGCACTTGGAATTATTCGCGGCGTCTAGACGAAAATCGAAAGATATAAAAAGATGTACTTAAATATATAATAAAGGAAGATAGAAGTCTGTATTTTGAAGTAAATTAAAAATATATTAAAGTAAAGTAAACTAGAGTAATTTACCATAATTTAAAAAAAGCATTATTTCCAATTTTTGGGTAAGGGCTGGGGGTAACTACTACAAGTAGGTACCTTACAGTTTTTTTGGGTAAAGTCTGGGGGTACCTACCTTTCAGGGTATTTGTTACATAATGTATGAATATGAATTGTATTTTATAAATACTTACAGAATATACATGAACAAAACAAATTCACGATTACCAAGGTATTTCAAATTATACAACATATGTTATATCTGGTTATTATCATCTCTCCCTACCGACATAATGATTTTAAATGCGTATATACCTACAGTCAGGAGTCAGAAGTACATTACCATCTACGTTTTTCATATGATTTTATCAACGGTTTTTTAGGTATCTCTAGTTTTACTCTCTCTACTATGATAAGTACTTTAGTTTACATCTGTTTATATTTCATCCTACACAGTAATAATATAAAGGTTTATAAAAAAAACAAGTTATACAAAATGACTTACAAAAAAATAGATTAGGCTGTTTCAGAGACACAGCCGCAATGGAATTCATTAACTTCAAATCGACACAAGTTTGACGATTGTAGTTAGTCTGTTTAGTTAGCCTTATTGTTAGAAGTTAGGAAAGGAGGTCCACTTCACTTCGCTCCTTAGCTTTAAGGTTAGATTAGCTACATCCTCTTACCTTACTTCCGTTATGACATTTATTTTTAACGTTAAATACAGAATTTATTTAAAAAAAATGTCAATATTAAAAAAAAAACGTAATAAACAGCAACTGTAAATGGTAGAGATGGTCATGAACTTTTGACTTTTGACTTTACAGAATATTTCAAACTTTTAATGAATATTGTTAATTAAATAATATAGGGAAAGTTAAATAAGTAACTTAGATACTCATTTACATATGAGATTGTTGATCTCTAAGGGGAATTGATGTACTCATGTGACTTGATCACTTTTTAAGTATTACGAATTAGTTTGTTTTATTTAGAAGGTACTTAACTCCAGCTTATTAAAACAAACGTTTGTAATTTATGTATTTGTTAATTGCTAATTGATTAATTATTCGTGGTGACCCGATAATGTAAAATTTTATTCGTATGAACATATTTTAGCTTCGGGTAACCGAAGAGCTGGCCGCTACTTCGGACAGCGGATAGGAGTTGTAATCCGACGAAGCAACATAAGCAGCCTTTTGGGTAACTACCCTTTCTAGAATTCCCTTTTGAGTGCCTGTCCTTTCAAGGAAGTTCCATTTGACTACCTATCCTTTTTGATGGTCCCTTTTGAACCTACTCTTATTAGGGGATCTCTTTTGAGTACCAACCCTTTCTAAGTTTATTTAATTTATTTGTTATATTAACGTTACATTTCAAAATTACCTAAGTACAATTAGAAAACTTCAAAAATTTTAATGAAAACCTTAATAATACGAGCCCCACTTGATCTTGATTCCACGTATTTTTAGCAGAATACTAAAACGCGGTTGCAAAATTTGGTTCCTGTGTTATGTACACAGCTACCTTCAGTCGGGTTACGTGCATTTGTTTTGCTCTGCGACTTTTTATTTCATAATAGTGGTTTTAAGTGCATACTTGCAAGTGAAAGTTACATCCATCTCTGCCGAAAAGTAATACGCGTCTAGTGACACTACTCTCATAAGGATTGGACTTAAAACACCAAAAATACAATAAAAATAGTGTTAAAAATTTCCGGTACTCCGGCGCAGCACTGACCTACGACAACTCGCTGGTCGCTCGCATCGCTGAGTCATCGCATGCGCTGCGACACAGTCCGAGCGCTCGCAGTGTAACTACTTGTATCTACCTACAGTTGCCGACCGCTGGTAATCGTCGCATTTGATTTTACCTACTTGATACTGTTTACTTAATTTCTCGCAATCATGAGTTGCGCTGCATGTCTCTCAGTGATAGAACTGGGAGAGGACTACGTGCAGTGTACGGTGATGGACTGCAGTAGAATATACCACCCTCCCTGTGCGGGGGGTAAGCAAGGTATGGAGGGGCAATGGATATGCCCCGAATGTAGCTGTTCGCTGAAAAAAGGTGGAGATAATAGCGCTACACCAGTTGGCGTCTCCAAAAGGCATCCAAATGTCACGCTCCGCCAACGCAATAAAACCCCCCCTACCACCCCGCAAGGGAGCACCTCGGTACTGAAACTCAAGGAGCAATCGCCTCCACCATCGAGTAACGTGGATATGCCATTGTCATTGGAGATCCGTTATATGCGTCAGGAAATGTCTCTGATGAGGGAACAGCTGAATAATGCAGTGGCTCTCATTACAAATTACGAAGCAAAATTGGACAACTATGCTCGACAAGTTCAAGAATTTCACGTTAAAATTCAGCAACTGGATTCATTGCCAAGAACTGTACCTACCGCCCAGTTACCGCGGCCGAACGAGGTGATTGCTTCGAGAACCAAGAAATCGAACTTGCCAAAACAAAAGCAGAAAAAAGCGCCTACTAAAATAATTACAGCAATTCACTCTACTGACTCACCACAGATTGCTCATCAGAAAACTGCCCAACATGACGACTGTTTCGACTTCGATGTCAAGGACTCGCAACGAGAGCAAGCGCCTGGTGGATCGCAAGTGTTGATGGCTGATGAACAATCAGAATGGACGCAAGTTGCGAAAAAAAGTCGTAGACCTTCCTCCCTCTGTGGTACTGCCGGGCCAACTATTACAAAACTAAAAGCAGTCGAGCCACGCAAGCATATTCACCTATGGAATATGGAATCCAGTGCCGACGAAATACGTGATTACTTGAAAACGCTCTGCCCGTCAGGATCATGCGCGGTTGAAGAGCTGACGCCTAGGGGTAGTTATAGATCTTACAAGCTCGGTGTCCCGGTCGCTCACTTTGAGGCATGTTTATCTACTGATGTATGGCCGGTAAATTCTCGCATAAAAGCATGGGTACAGCGCAAACGACCGGCTAATCGTTCTAGACCAGTTCCTGACCAGCAGCCCTTTCGTGACGTCGTCGCAGCCTCGCAGAAAAATGAATAGTTTACATATTCACTACCAAAATGTCCGAGGCCTAAAAACAAAACAAGTGGTCTGGCGAAATAACCTGCATTTGCTTCCACACGAAGTTGTAGCCATCACCGAAACCAACCTCGATGACTCTGTTGAAGACTCGGAGCTTACGTACGGAAGTATTGGCCAGTGGAGTATACTTCGACGGGATAGAGGAACCCCTTGCGGTGGAGTACTGTTAGCTGCTCGCGCACCAATTGTTTTCCGTCGCTGTGGAGAGTTGGAGACTGACCTCGGGGAGGACCTATGGGCGAATTTCACATGGCAGGGACGTGCCTTCTACGTATGCGTTGTTTATATCAAGCCTAGATCGAACGACAGTGACTACATGAGATTCTTTTGTAAAGTAGAAAGCTTTGTCAATAACTTAAAAGCATCTGTACTGATCTTAGGCGACCTTAACTTAAATAGTGCATCGCAATCTATAGTTAATTATTATGGTTATTTTTTGTCTTTTTGTTGTCTGGCTGAGAAGAATGAGGTGTATAATGTGCATGGAGGTAAGTTAGATGTGGTACTTATTCAGGAGTGCGACAAGAAACATGAAGTCTCTGTCGAGGCTACTGAAGGCATAGTCAACGTCGATTCATATCATCCACCACTCGACATTGAGGTAAGAACAACCACAGCTCCTCGTTCAACTCTCTTAGAACCTAGCAACATCAACCCATCTACGGATTGGAATTTCGAGAAATGTGACTGGGTATTGCTACATAATTTGCTATCTTTGGTTTCTTGGAATACTGTACTTAATGCAACTAATGTCAATCACGCAGTTCAAAGTTTTTATAAAATTCTTTACGACATCATTGATTCTTGTACCCCCAAGAAACATCGCAAGGCAAGTAAAACTAAACGTTATCCTGTATGGTTTACCCCGAATATAATCAGTGATGCTCGACTAAAACTCAAGCTCCACGCAATCTGGAAGCGCACCAAAAGCATACATGCGTACAATCAGTTTTCTGACCTGAGAGCCGATTTGAAGATTCGTATAAGTCAAGCCTATACTAACTACACGGTACGTATTGAGGGATCTATAAAGGATAATCCGCGGGAGTTCTGGCGGCATATATCCGCGCTTAGATCAAAAGGTGGATTTGAGCCCGATGTCATTTACAAGGGTAAAACGTGTTCCGGCATCGAGGCCGCAGAAGCCTTCGCTAGTTTCTTCTCTAGTGTCTTTCATCCCGACTCACCTCAACTTGACTCGGAAAAGGTAATCCGTCTCGATGATAGTAAGGACAGTAATTACATTAATATACCTGAAATTAGTCGTAGCGACGTCATTTATGGTTTAATGAAACTGAAACCTGGTAGCTCCTTAGGCCCAGATAGTATCCCTCCAAAAATGTTAAAGCGGGCTAAATATGAACTATGCGCCCCTCTCTGTCATATTTTTAATCTGGCCCTGGAATCTGGCGTCTACCCAAACCAATGGAAAATCTCTAGAGTGACCCCGATCCCAAAAACCTCGAATAAGTCCTTGGTTGAAGAGTATCGTCCCATAGCTATTATGGCTTCACCAGCAAAAGTTTTTGAACGTATCTTACACAAATACTTATTTGATCAGGTCAATATATTCCTCTGTAACGAGCAACATGGCTTTAGAAGTAAACGTTCTGTTGACACTAACTTGTTTACTCTTGTTAATTATATATCAACTCGGCTCGATAGAGGACGTCAAGTGGATGTATTATATTTTGATTTTAAAAAAGCTTTTGACAGAGTTAATAATGACATTTTATTGGCAAAGTTTGTGGCTATCGGACTTGCCCCAAAAATAACCCACTTGCTTGCGGATTATCTTCGTGATCGACAACAGTATGTGCGGCTTGGTTTATACGAATCTTTACCCTATCATACGCGCTCCGGTGTGAGTCAGGGATCTATACTAGGGCCCCTCTTATTTTTGATTATGGTTAACGATATACCGACAGTTGTTAATACAGCAAGATGTCTGCTCTATGCAGATGACTTAAAGCTATTTACTGAAATTAAGTCACAGTCAGATTGCGAGGAGCTTCAGCGAGACGTAGATGCAATATCTGAATGGAGCCGCTCCAATAATATGGAATTTAATGTTAGCAAATGTTTCATTATGACTTACGGTCGAATGAAGCACCCAATCGTTTATAATTATACTGTTGATGGCATAATAATTGCCAGAAAGTCCAGTGTGAAAGATTTGGGTGTTACATTCGATCGTGAACTTACATTCAACACACATATTGCTACTCTAGCAACAGAAACGTATAGGCGTTTAGGGTTTGTGCTCAGGAATGCGCGAGAGTTTAAAAACATCGGTGTCATAAGACTGCTATTTACTGCCTTAATCCGTAGTAAGCTGGAAACTTCTTCATGTGTATGGAATCCCCACGAAGCTTGTTACACCCTATCGCTCGAAAAAGTGCAGAAAGCCTTCCTTCGTTTCCTATATAAAAGGATATATGGCTATTATCCTTTCATGTACCCAACACAATTTCTATTGGGTTGTTTAGGATACAACTCTCTAGAAGTTAGGCGTAATTACGACCAAATGATGATGGTTCTTAAAATACTAAGAGGAAAGGTTGACTCCATCGACTTGAACAATGAGCTGTGTAAATTGTTCACGCCCAGTAACTACTTGCGAGGTAGATACCATAAGTTACTGGCATTACCCTCAAGTCGAACAGTGTCACACAGGCAGTCACCTGTTCCCCGTGCCCTCAACTTTTGGAACGACCTCCTGGATAAGAATCGTGAATGTGATTTGTTTGTGGATGAATGGAATGATATACTGTTTGAGTGTTTAAGATTCTGTGAGAGATCTGTGTGACTGAGCGTCCCTTATATTAGTTCTTTAATTATTGTAAATGTTTTTGTAAAACGTTATAATTAAAGTAAAAATAAATAAATAAATAAATAAATGTATTCTACATCTAAAACAAAAGTTATTGTCTTGTTGTGTCAGAGTCTGCTCACGTACGGCGTACGAATAAAGATGTAAGTATATACATTGCCAAAGCAACAATAATGAATTGAGGTTGGAAAAAACTACCGACAGTACTCTTAAACTACTCATGTAAGACGACATACATGTTGAGAGAAACATAGAAACATAGAGATATTTCAATTATAATAGAAGAGACATCTCAGCAGCATGCTCTAGTAGGCACAGAAAATATACAGGAAGGTCATTTAATAGCACTTGACGTGTGCTCTATTATAATCAGTTACATAGAGATGTATAGGACTCCATTAACCTGGGAAGATGGGGCATGATTGATCCAAGCCGGGTTCAGTGCGACTGCGGGGCTCCAGAGCAAACCATGCTCCACCTCTTGAACTGCCCCTCCAGCCCTAATAGCTGTACATTGGCTGACCTGATGTCAGCTAATAACAACGCCATAGACCTGGCAGTACACTGGAGTGGGCGGATCTGACCTTACTTCGTCAATTCTCCCTTTGGTTTGTGCTATCGATACGAAGAAGAAGAAGAAGAACAGGTTCCAATTTTTTTATCTAGCATTAGGTATTTGTTCGAAAGGCGTACTATGACTATGATACTTCGTTAACCCATGAATACTTTACTTGCTCCAATTTAAAAATATTGTTTGCTTGACCTTTGTGAGCATGATCATGACAAAAAAACCTCATAAATTTCTTGTGTTATATTTCTTGTGTTTTCACAACACAAAAAATATCTCGACTTTGCCTTTTCTTTGAGTTATGCAAAAATAAAAACGGTGGACGTTTAATACAAGTTAGGTTCAAGTAAAATTTAAATGGTATGTCACATAGTAAATTGTCCTTATTGTCCACGACGCTTTTTCATTAAAAATTGACAGAATTGTTTCTCAGAAGTGCTATAACAAATGCTATAATTAAAAGTTAAATGAATTAAAATCTGTAAATTTTTAAAATTAAAACCTACAATAAAAAACGTACAATTGTTTATAATGATTTACATTTTTTATTTCAATTAATAAATTAAAATTGTAGATTTAAAATAAAAAAACTCACTATATAACTTTGTCAAACAATCACCTACTATACTTCTATCGTTGTTAAGATGTCTTCTTTATTTCAGTTTGGACATTTTACATCTATAAGGAAACCGGAACAAAATAGCTGGACCGAGAGACATCGCGTTTGATGCATAATTCATGATCAGAATAAATATTTAGATAAATATGTTTGTAACAGTAAGTTAGGTCTTCAAGACGACTCTCGACAATTTTGACGCGGCAAAATAGATTTATACTAAGAAATGGCAAGGTATTTTCGTCTTTGAAGTTAAGAAAAAAACGAGTCGGAATTGCGCAAGAAGGGTTCCATACCATGGTGTATGAAAGCCACACTTCAGTATTTTTTTCTGTTTTTAGAATTTGTTGTCATAGCGGCCTCAGACAAGTATTTATGCTTAGATATTTGTGTGTGGTCTGGTTGTTTCTATGTATTATAAGTATATATTTACAAAAAAAAAGTATTTAAGTAGTATATCCGTTGTCTAGCACCCATAAAACAAGTCTAGTTACTTAGCTTCGAGTTAGATGGCGATATGTGGAATGTCCTGCGATATTTATTTATTTAAAAGAAATATAAATAATCTTTGAAAATGTCAACTATCTAGCTATCAGGGTTCACGAGACACAGCCTGGTGAAAGACAGACAGACATACGGACAGACAAACAACGGAACAATAATGAAACTACATTAAATTTTAAGAAGAAAATATTTTTGTTTTTCAACGAATAGGCTACGAAACAACTTTATTTATACATTGAATCCTTAGACGTTACATTGGCTACTTTTTATCCCCATATTCCCACAAACTTACGCGGGTGAAACCGTGAGTTACTGCTAGTGTTGATATTATATGTGAAGTCCATTTTTAATGAATCACACAAACTTACTCGTGTAATTGGAGGCGCGACTCTTTGACAGTTAATTTAATCCGCATAATTAGGTGATAATTAGTATAACATGAACGTAGAATTATTCGCATTATGACTTACTTCGTTTCAAATTAACCTACATTCAAGAAGACCAAAGGAGAGAAAATTGATTGAGACACTAAGACTTATCGCACCTCCGCTCAAATAGTGTCATAACTCAAAAAAGAAAACTGTCGAGAAATAAGTGTCTAAAGTAATAGTCTAACTGTTTTTCCTGTTTCTAGTCTTAATTTGAAAACTAATAGAATTAGCGATAAGATCATTTCAGTAGATTTGACTGATTTTTTAAGCTTTATGAAATAGTGTATTAGGTTTCCTGAAAATTTGAAATAAATAATATTGTTTTTTGAGTTATGACACTATTTGAGCGGAGGTGCGTTATTATTTTTTACTAAGACGTAATTATATTTTTTGATATTGTAATGTAGGTTTGGTACGTATGGTTGTCGGACTGATGCGATATTGACACTGTTTAAAGTCTATATGCGAAAGCTCATAAATGGTGTGAATAATTAATTTTATATGTATATTTATTCCAAATTGTTCACTGTCTGCTTTCCGAAAAAAAAAGTCTTCATTATATAGAAATTGTTAAGTATTATATAAGCATAGAAGTAGATCAACTAAGCTAAGAGGGTGGTATAAGTAGGTACTGGGCAAGCTTACTCCATCTAATAGGTACAATACTCGTTTAAAAGTCCACTACCAGCGTAACGTTTATAATCCTGTGCAGCACTATTTTCAAACACATACAGATGCACTTCATACAGTGTGACCACTGTTGTTGGCGATAGAGAGAGTTAGTCAACCACAATACCATAACACTGCTTACTACTCAAGTAATATACGACCCAAAACTACCCATTCAGACGAATCTAGTAATCAGTAATTTACAACGACATGCTAACATGTTAAAAGTACATTGCGATACAAGTGTGGTAAATCGATCATTGCATATAGGCGGTTAGTGACGCGCGAGCGGAACGCCAGTGCGTCAAAGCCGAGATGCGATGATCATTAGCCACACGCGTATCGTACGACGTTTTTTTATCACAGTAACGAATAAAAGAAAAGACTTGAAAAGAAAAGAAAAGAAAATAATGAATAACAAATTTTTTGTGATAATTCTATGTTTACAATTTTTTTAGGCAATATTATTTTGTTAATTATGCTCCCGAAAGGCCAGACTAAAGACTTTTAACCTATACAGCCTCGTCTGGGGTTTTTTTTTCAATTTTTTAGGGTTTTTTCCATTTGTTTTTGCGTCGGGGGTTAAAAACAGACTACAGAAAAACAATATATATATGTCGGAGCGAGCGGATTAGGGGGGCTCTACAACATCTCAGTCTGGGTATCCATGATTTGTGGGCCGGAATGGGTACACACACAAGTAGGCAAAAATAAGTTTATACTGTCGCAACGATTGCTTCAATTCAACACAACAACTGTCACTAACTTAACGCAACAACTGCTACCAATTGCTACCACTTACTGGTAACAAACAATACGTAACTACGTAACGCACAACTAGTCTTTTATGGTTATTAGACTTAATGGGCTTGACGCTTAACAATAAACAAGGTCCAATATCCCACACTAAACTCAATTATGGCAATCTTAGCTTAAAACGAATAACACTAAATTAATTCACGAAACGGAAACGAATCCGCGGGCCACGAGTCACAACGCACAACGCGGCATCCAGCCTCTATCCCGGTTCCAAACAGAATGCCTGACTCGGTAAGCAAGCCCGAGCTTAGAACAAAGCACAACAACTAGCATTCATTCAGGTACTCTGGCCTACGGCTACGTTCGGCAATATAAATACTGCCCCGTTCCTAAACAATACAAACAGAGACTTTCATTGTCTTCAAATTGTGATAAGAGTTAATGCTGTTAATGTAAACATTCGGCCGGCACCGCGCGTCGCATGCGCGGGCGCCGCATCTTAGGTACTTAAGGTACCTCGCGCCGACATATATATGTAAAGAAATTCGTTTTCTAAGACATTATCAAGTAAAATTTTCGTTCGTAAACTGACTTTAGAGTTATTTTTGCTAGCATAAAAACTTTTTGGTACCTACCTTTTTTATACATCAAAACAGTGCGTAATACGTTGGATTATGAGCCTAAAAGCGGTTGAATAAGATCCACTTTATGAGCAACTGTGATAAAAAAATAATAATCATACTGAGTACTAATAATTTAAGTAATTATGTGTGTGTGTGTGTGTGTGTCTGTGTGTGTGTATGTAAAGTCTATTGGAAGAACGTCGTAAGTCCAATACTAGTATCATTAAATTGTAGCGGACTGCTAGTGTACTTATGACGCATACTGTACATGTCCCAGGCATTACCGCGTCCTGTATTTAAGTTTAATACATACGTGACATTGAAATAAATAAATGAACACTAAAGAATGAAAATCGTGTCCCGTTTCACAGGCTTTATACTCAGTATAGTGTTGTCGCGACCCAAACACCGTAAGTGTCAGGAATTTCATGAAGCTAACGCGTTTTGTTGTGACGTAGTACCTGGCATGCAGTGCAGTTTAGTTGTCTAGAATCAGTGTTCCGAAAGTGGGTGCGTTGAAATTGTTGACTGGGCAAAGTGAAATTTGTATTTATTTTGAGTTACTTTATAATTATGTAGGTTCATAAAACATACCAATTTGTTTTACTTTCAATTTACTATACCACAAGTTATCAAACGGTATCGAACGAAAGTTATCAAACGTATTCTTTTGGGGTTTTATTTTTGTTGAACAAATTTTGAAATTTTTGGAGAAATTTTTGCAACAGGTTTTTTTAAACAAAAGTACGAAATTGGAATTGCTAATCATGCCTTTAACAAACCACGATTTTTTAGACCGTTTTTATTTCTATATCCAGGGAATCCACAAATTAAAAAACCTACTAAAATTACGTGCTTAGTCGTAATCACAGGTTCAAATACTGCTACAAAAGAGGTTCAAATCCTGAAAGAAAATTTTCGAAAGGTATTTTCCGATCACCACAATGAAA
Source organism: Idaea straminata (assembly GCA_951213275.1). Lineage (NCBI taxonomy): Eukaryota > Metazoa > Arthropoda > Insecta > Lepidoptera > Geometridae > Idaea > Idaea straminata. Next base: position 597,049 of record OX577852.1, read on the forward strand.
TTAGCAGCAAAGAACTTGTAATTACATTCATCAATGAGTTCTTTTTGAATTCAACCTGAAAACCAATTAAGTCCTTTGATTTTTGTATAAATGTCGTTAGGTGGCAAACATTAATTATTTTTCCTTTCAATTTCAACTGTGGTGTCTTTGTTTGTAATAATTTAGTGCCAGAATTTGGTTTAGTGCCTACTCTACATCTGCAACTGAAGGTTCGTTTACATTAATTAGGTATTCAACTTTTGCCTTATTCCCTTTGTCAGCATTTTAGAGAGTAATGTTTAAAAGGTTTAAAAAATGGTGACGGGGAAGTTTGAGGATAAAAGACCGCAAGGGCGCCCAGAATAAAAAGAAATAAACAAGATTATTTGTGCCCAAGGAAAACTACTTCAAACATAAAATTCTTGGTAGTGAATGACTGATTGACTGAATGACGGATCAATGCACAGCCTAAACCGCTGATCGTAGAGACCTGAAACTTGGAGGGTGTGTTTTTTGTATGACGTAGGCATCGGATGAGAAAGGATTTTCCGAAATTCTACCCCTAAGAGAATATGGAACACGTGTTTCGTATTTTATTTAAATTCATCCCTTATTAGGGTTAAGAAGTTATTTTGGGAGTGACTTGCTTCGAAGTTGATATCAATACTCCTTTTAACTTACCTACATTGTACTTTGATACATGTTTGAAAACTCAATTCGATTTTATTCAAAAGATGTTGCAATTTTAAGACACGGCCCTCATAGGGACGTAGAATTTGAAATTTAAAATGGTAAGGACTAGAACATTTTGGTTATAAAATATACGAACTATTGAAGTCAAGTCAAAATCATATCAAACCCGCTTAAGTCCCGATCACGTGGGAATATCGGGATAATAAAAGCGTGTTAAAAAGTATGCTACACTATCATGTATTCTGTGATGTTCGCGTTTGCTAGAACGCGTTCGGCCGGCCGGGGTTTTATCGAGCTGCTGCAGTTTTTGTTGATTACTCAGGACCTACTAATTGGATTTTGATGTAAAGTATACCACGACCTTCCTCAAAATAGAGCTATCTAATATTGAAAACAGATTTCAATTGCTTTAGGCGTTTTTAATTGTATAAGTAACAAACAAACAAACAGCCATGAAATTTCATAACTATATATTTTTGTTTTACTACTTTTCTAAGTCCCACAAACCATTTTTTTTTTGCTTCCAAGTACAGACTTTTTATTCTCTCTTTCTTAATATAAGTGTAGAAGAAAACATGTAAAATACAAATATAAAAAAAAATATTTAAACTAACCTACCAATTTTGATAGTATTAAAATCCACAGAAATAATAATAAGTATATTAAGTGTTAAAACCAATTAAAAATCCTATTAGAGCCATACAAAATAGCAAAAGCTATACAAAATAGAATTTTAAATAATTCTATCAGTTTAATTTATTACGAAGTATCATTTAACTTTCACGTTATCCTAAAGACAATATTTGTTAAATTCAACCAATTTCGTGAATAGCAAAATTACTAGGTATTAAATATCGTTAACGAACTAGTTTGTGAAATTAAATTACTTATCGTGAAATTGGTTAATTAACAAGTTAACAACCATTTGCTGAACCCATGTCAAGTAATTTATCGAATTTTATTTGATACCTTTTGTTGTCGACTAGCTGTAGGGTTTAAATTTTCCAAAATACTTTCTTAGCGGGGCAAAATAGCTATCTTATGGCAAATTTTAGCCCATTCGACCATAAGTTTGGGCTCTGCCCTGATAAGTCAGACAGTAAGTCAGTTAGTCAGGACTTTTAATTTTATAATTTAACTAGCTGCGCCCGCTGTTTCACCCGCTCAAGTCCTGATCTCGTCGGAATTTTGCGGTCAAAAGTACTACTACTACGCCGATTTTCATCTAAATCGGTACAGTCGTGTGAACGTGAAAAGGGAAAACGACAAAAAAAAACAAATAAATAAATAAACTTTCAGACGGATGGTCTGTGTCTTTTATTTATTTGCTTGGCTCCATTGTTTAATTTCTTAAATGTCATGAGTGGCTGAGAGTTGTATCTTTTGTTCTAAATTATAATTTGTTAGACTAATTTTATCTCAGTCTGTTTCTGAGCATGAAAGTTGTAAAGCTTTTGAAACAGAAACAAAATAAAATAGTTTTTTATGAGAATAATAAAATATACTAAGCTCGTATAGAGTCATAATTGGAATGTTTTGTGTCTGATTCGTCACTTTATTACCTAGTTATATTTATGAAAGTATGACTAAATCCTCGTTTATTTATGTCCAAATCTTGAGTACCTACTTAATATTTTATTAGTAAGTAACTACATAACTGTTTAAGATTCAAGTCTGAGCTCGCTGAATCTGCAAACGTAATCATACAAATGTGAATATTTACAAAAAGGAACGTACATTTCAGATTATAATTATATTTTTTATGAAGGTGTTCTGCTTAAATATGAAATTGAATCCCATTTCAATAGACACAAGGTTAAAAATAAAACTGTTGTCATTTATCCTGAAGAAATAAGTTAAGTCAAATATTGTATGAATGAGTGAAAATATCTTATTGAAGACTCAAAACTGTAGCGATCTATCCTTCGATATTAATAGTTTCAAAAAATGACACCAAAGTGAATGTGGCAATTTATCGCGCGATAACGTTATCGCTACTGTATGGAGGAAAAATATTAAAATTACAATTGAGTTGAAAAAAATATATTTATTTATTATTTATGTTGGTCAGCATGTATGCGTTTCTGGAAATAATTTTAAGAAAATGTATATAAATGCAGGAAGCGAAATTTGAACTTGCAACCTCCTGCTTACCTTGTAGTTGCGATAATCACTACGCAGCCAATAAACGCTTCGGACGAAATATGGAAATGCATTTACTTGTTTTTTGTGATACATAAGTGCATTGTGTATAATTTACTAATTTGGACATTTATTTTTAATTCATTAATTTTGATTTATTATTTGATAACTGGAACATTTTAATTTTTTTTTAATTTGTACATTATATTTGACATTTAGACATTAATTATTATTAATTTTGACGCCATATATTAAAATTTGATTTGATTTAGATTTTTTAATATTAAATTGCATAGTATGTTTACCTACTTTTTAAAATGAAATTCTGACATCTGTATAATTCGTTATAATTTTAAGTGAATATGTATATGGGTTTTGCCTGAAATAAAAATCAAATTATTTTATTTATTTATAAGGTTACAACTTATATTTAGTTTAACTTAGCCAAAACACATTTCTAACTAAATTACAAAGCATTTGTTTCATGTTGATGGATTGGGGATAGCTCTAGGTATGTACCTAACCCTTTCGGTCAAAATACCAATAATGTGTAACTTCGTATGTGGTTATATTTTATTGCTCTTGAATTTATGGAACCTTTCACCTAATAGTAAAAGCAGTTGGATATTGGATAGGTGCTAACAATATTTACATAAAGGTAGGTACTAGAAAAGGGATAATAGTTTTTCGGCTTTTTTTATTTCATTGATCTTTTATTTTACCAATTCTAGTTAGTTTTCTAATGAAGCACCAGTAATGACTCAGACATTTATGGCAGTACGACGGCAAAATTCAAATCTCTACAAAAACCTCCTAAACAAGGTTTTCTTAAAGATTGTCACTGGCTTTAACGTAATAAGATGATTGAATGTAATAGAAAAAATCAAGTCTTCGTGGAATAATTAATATAATATTATGTAGGTACTTGATACCATAGATAGGTATGCTAAAAACGTGAGAGTTAAAAAAAGTAATAATAATGGGGCAGTCAGCAACAACTTGCTAAAATTGCTATTATAAGAATAATTAAACCCTTAAAGTTTTGCTAGAGTGAACTTTAAATAATAACTGAAAATAAATTGATTATTAACAAAATTAATAGCAATTTTAAACTCTACGGTGAGCTTCCACTTTTGTTACACTTTTGTTACCTGATTGATTACGTGGCTCTACTTTCTATAATTCGTTTAAAGTGCTAAACCTTTTCTTCTAACGTTAACAATTGCCTTGACTTTTGGCAATCTTTCAAGAATTGTTACGCCTACATTGCAATATAGATTAAATATATGTTTAATTGGTTCGATTGAAGAGTTTATTAAGCTTGTTATAACTGATCCCGACCATTGTATTATATAAAGAAAATAATTAATTGCTTGCCATTAAAAACAGTGATTATTATTCACGGCATTAGAAAGCATATTTAATTGAATTGTATGGCAAGATACGTCATTTTATTTTTGAAGCTCGTTTAGCACCATCCAGGAGATAGGTGGAGTGTTATGTTTAGGTTACTCCTACGGACGCGAGCTGACTGTCCACCGGAACGACGTTTCCACCAATAGCTGTCCGCAAAAACTCCGAACCTAATTAGATTTTAAAATTGACTGGAATTCGCTTTTAGGTAATGATCTGAAAGTCGTAGGTTCAAATCCGGAAGCTAATCGTGCAGCAATGGATTTCTCATTTTACGGTGGTCTCAATGTGAAGAAAAACGTGATAAGACAAAACTCATCACTCTTAGAAGACATGGAAAGTTTGCAAATTCTGTACCTAGTAGGTACTTATTTAATATTCCTGAAATATTTGAAATAATATTATCGCTCGTTTTTGCATTTACCCTGATATGATTTATTAACTCTACTATTACATAAATCATTCGATTTAATGTGCTACAAGAGCTCGATTCAAGATCGTTTCCAATCCATTCGTTTTCATAGTATTTATTTTTCTAGCTCAATATATTCACTGTAATACTCTCTAGCCATAATCACGCGAATATGACGCTGCATATTTCTGATATTTCCTTCAGACAATGACAATTGCTTTTCACGAGACCTTATTACTATGCTTCCTGCTTGCTCCCTCGAAGGCCTTATCACACTGTAGCGATTTATCATGCGCATAACTAAATTTTAATTAAATTATTATTTTTATTGCAAAGTAACAACCGGCGCTGACTTTCCAGTAGGTAATGGCAAAGTAACAACCGGCGCTGACTTTCCAGTAGGTAATGGCAAAGTAACAACCGGCGCTGACTTTCCAGTAGGTAATGGCAAAGTAACAACCGGCGCTGACTTTCCAGTAGGTAATGGCAAAGTAACAACCGGCGCTGACTTTCCAGTAGGTAATGGCACAATAGGTACAATAAAATAAAAACGCTACACGGCGCATGCTAGCTATCTCGCGTGTAATTATCTGTGTCACTGGAGATTTCTAAAGCATAATATTATTGTCATAAACATTGTTTGTGTATCTTTCAGATTCATTCAGAATTTTTATTGAGTTTCTTGTTTTGTTGACTTTGTTTTCAACAGTTGATTATGTTTTTGTAACATCTTGTCTGATCTTAATCTGTGTTTGTATATCTTTTATTACTTGCCCAGAAATATCAAGATTAGTACACGATGGAGAATAGCGGGTATTTCTATAAATAAATAAATATATTTTCCATGGCTCAAGTAACTTTGTTTGACCACGCGAATAATCATAATTATTTGAGCTTACGTTGGAGTGCTTTTGTCTGCCAAAAGATATGTTTATATTATAACCTATTTTTAGCCTATAGATATTACTTATGCTATAGTTTGGTTTGTTGATTTTAGAGCACAAAACTAGATCCGAGAACAACAACAATCTTACCGGTTTTTTAACGTGGGACGACTACAAAATTGGTCGTATGAGTAAGGGGTTACGTGTAAAAACAAAATGTAGGTGATGCCAACATGGTTAAGTATTGTTTCTAAGACCCATGAATATCTTTTTTTTCGTTGATCGTAAACTCATATATTTTTAAATATCGTCACAACAAAAGGCCCAAATTAAGAAGTAAGATGTTACACCAATCAGGTTGGAACTGCTTGGTGTTACTCTTACAGTTAAATCTTAAATATAATGAGCAAGCAAAATAAATTGGCACATTGACAGCAATGAATAAGTATGGCTAATTAAGAAGATCTGAAATATTATTTTCATATACAAGTTGAGATAAGTCCCACATCTGTTGGCAAAATTACGTAAGTTGTGTTCCGCATCCAAGTTTTAGTTTGAAACTTTGAAATTTCATTTCAAGGCCAAATATTATATTACTTTATCAGTTTCATAATCTCTTTGGAAGTTTAATCGTTTATCAGATAGAGGCTAAATATTTTAAGCTCAGTTAGTCTTTACAATTTAAAATCTATTTCAAAATTCTGGGTTATCTGACGTTTAAAATCTAGTGTTCCATTTTGGTATTAACCATTCATTGTTGTGGTGCCTGGGACTTAATATTGTATTAAATAGAATAGGTTTGCTCAACTTAATCGACCGGGTCCAAAGGAAAGAACTCGTCTATACATAATACCGAGAATTTCATAACGATGTTAACCTAAAAACATTTAAAATATAGAATAAATCATTTCTATCACTTACTTACGATCCTTTACCTCTTACATCCAGTCAGCCTCAATATTTACTTAGTCAAGGTACAAGTATCTTTTCCCAGCTCTAGATCCGTCCGCTAAATATTTGCTTAGGTCTCACTGTAATGAGTTATTTCAACTATAAATCTATTTAGATACCTACAGCGAGAACGCGTGGTTCTTTCCATATGTTTGTGTGTACAGATGCCTTCTATCTGTTAGCGTTCGTAAATTAACGTTACATATGTACCTATTGTAGTTTTCATTGAAAATATTTAATTTTAAAAGGTTATGTTTATGTTTCGATTCTATGTTTATGGACGTTGTAGATCACAGTTCTATCAATCATTTGTTTTGTTTAATCCGGTTGTCATTCAGTACAGTAACAATCCGATGTGTGCGTATCTATTGTTGTTATAATATTATGGCTTGATCTCATGCCTACAAAAATATGGTCTCATACCTTCACAGAAAAATAATTTATTTGACTAGCCTAGGCTTCACACAGGTAGCAGAGGAAAATCCGTTTAGTTTTTAGAAGAAGGAGAAAACGAGGACTTTGTTTTATAATAATACTCACTGCGCCCTGTGATTTTACCTGAGTTAAAAGTGATATTGATATCCTACAAACACAGAATACAATGACATAATAGTTTAGAGTTTAAATTTCCAAAAATCCTTTCAGTACTCGCCTACACAGAACGTCCTCAAAGAAACCCTCATGCAAAGTGTCAAATTCCAAACTTTTCAAGTTTCACAGATTCCTTGAATTAGTCTTTTTCTCTGTCATACTATGGATATACCTAGTTAATATTGGTTTACGTGGTCCATGCCAGTAAAGTTCTAAACATGACATTTGCCATTGTATTTAGGTAACAATCATCTTCATATTTTAGACAATTTACAAAAAAAAATAATTATAAACCTAAACCTTTCATAAAAGAAAACCTTATGAAAATCTGTTAAGACAAACAGACAGGCATACATTTATTCACGGAGATTTTGTTTTATTGTAAGTAAGTATAGATAGATGACTAATCCGTTTCAAAACCAAATAGAATTTTCTTGCTAAGCCCTCCATCCGTATTCATCATTAAATCTTTACTCCAATTTTTTACGCGTTGTTACTTATTTGCTTTTCCTAACACATTTTCATTTGATTAAACGCTGAACGATTACGATTCAAAGGGAATAAAATGTAGTCCGTGTAAAAACATCTAGGTAGGTACGTGGAGACGGATTTATTCAGGAAATCAGTTTAATGGATTCTCGATCAGTTGTATATTGCGTAACGTGAATGACTGCAACGATAAATCGTGTCCTTACCTCAACTAGCTCCATTAGCTGTATAAAATGAAATGAAAGTGAATTTAGCCCATTAATATGTCCCACTCTCACTACAAGGGCAAGGATCTCCTCTCAGAGGGGTGTCGGCAATTAGACCCCACGGGTGACTGCTCCAGACTTTGGGTTTTATATTTAGAGATTAAGTTCTCATGGATTAGGCTAAGTTAGACATAGTAGACCGAGATGCATTTATCTGGATTATATTATAATTCGTCAAAATTAATTGTTTTTCTTTGTACAATTAAATAAATAAATAAAAATAAATATTGCAGCACATTCCACACATCGCCATCTAGCCCCAAGCTAAGTAACTAGACTTGTGTTTTGGGTGCTAGACAACGGATATACTACTTATATACTTTTTTTCGTAAATATATTATAATACATAGAAACAACCAGACCTCAGACAAATATCTAAGCATAAGTACATGTCTTAGGCGGGAATCGAACCCGCAACCCTGTGTTTGGCAGTCCGGCATGGTGACCATTGTGCCAACTGGGTCGACATCGGAATTAACGGTCAAAAGTAGAGACTTTTGACCTACACACATATTTACGGTGGGCAGAGGCCCACCGTAAATTTTACAATCCTGTACTATTTGAATATTATAACAACGTAACCTTGAACCAACGTCGGTCCTTGTAGCGGGTGGCGGCTTATACCACTTGGTGAACTAAATGCATAGCTGCTAACATGTTGAAAATAATAATCACAATGAGTACTTTCATTCAAGTATGATTGTATGTGTGTAACGTCTATTAGCCTTGTTGATCATAAGTACAATACTTGTTTATAGTATTATTGTAGAAGACTGATAGAGGACTTAAGACGCATAGCTTTACTCTATTATTAAACCAATGGACACAGTGTTAAACAGATGAACTGCCCTCGACAATGTCCCTCGTGATCCGAATACTCGAAGCAGGCCGGTGAATTATAATAGCAATAACAAACAGATTATTATTCTCGTCTTTGTTCTCATAACGGATAGTCAAACTTCTTGTAGACGATTGTTAGTCAACTTGCTTGTAATTACGGTTTTGGTGTTGTGTTCCTTTGACTCAAACAAATAATGAGATAGGTAGATATAGATATAACGGTTTATTGTACTCACAGCTACAGATATAGGATATCCACCCGCACACATTCACATGGTCTGTCGTATTCATCATGTATTAAAACATGTATACAATGTGTTTTAGCGAAGGGGTTTTTATAAGGGGGTTGTTCTAGACGTCTAGGCGGCACATTGTATATAACACACATATTTACAACATTAACAGCTTGAATTGTAATGCTTATGTTTATACACTTTTGCCAACATGGCGTATTGGTATGGGTGTCGGGCGTCAAGATTCAGGATCATGTATGACGTATAATCTATCACCCTCGGGTTCCAGTCTCGGTGTTTTTTTTGCAATAATTTTGATTATTTTTTTTGTGTTTACATCGCATAGATACATCATATATTTTTTACTTTTGTAGGAAGAAAAACGAAAAAGAAATATACCCGAGGGCTGGATATTCGGTTACACTCGCCCAAACTTATTTTTCTACAATTGCATAGTATATAGCATTTTTGGACCAGTATCTTGTATTAATTGAAATTTTTAATGATTTGTTGTTGTCAATTTCAAATGCTTTTTACAATTGTGATCACTAAATTGTTCAAATACTAAATATAATAAGAGCTCCTTATAACCTATAAACGCTTGGTACATTAACTTCATACAACTAAATATTTTAATGAAGTAGTAGAAGCGTTGCTAGTAGAAACGACTGGGAACAACCGTTCTTGATGATTGTACTTGACTGTTTAACTCCATATGAAATGAAAGTACTAGTTATTTGGGACAAAGTACAACGTCAGTAGTGTTATGGGACAAACAAATAAATTTTTTGAAATGTGGGACAAAACTCGCGAAATGTGGGATGCAACGCGAAACGGAGTGTTGGGAGACCAGCTGCCCGGTGGACCGACGACATTGTAGCGGTCGTGGGTAGTCGGTGGATGGAGGCGGCTCAGGTCCGCTGTTTGTGGCGTCGTATGGGGGAGGCCTATGTCCAGCAGTGGACGTGCATGGGCTGACATGATGATGATGATGATGTGGGACAAAACTTAAGGACAAACGAGGAAAAATCTAAAATCAAAGTCCCTCCATATACTGCAAGATATAGTAGTAAAAAGGTACCACACTGCCTATATACAGTAAAATACTCAAATTTCAATCTTCCGATCGCGTTTGTAATCTATTCAATGCGTTGACATCCGTGTCATTTCGGGTTAAAATTTTATTCCAGAACATTTCGCTTTTACTATAGATTATTTTTGAGAATCTATTCATTTTTTGAAAAAAAACCACATTTTTCCGGTTTTTTTCCTACAAGATTTATTTTGAACTATCAGCGCCAGATCCCGTCAGAATATCTGGATAAAAGCCTATGTTACTTCCAATAAATCAGTGTATCCTCATGCCAAGTTTCAACAGAATCAGTCCAGTAGTTTTAAAAAAAACCCTAGTTTTTCCTCTTGAAAACAAAATTAAGGATTTATTAAACGATTTGTCAAAAGAAGTTCAGTCCATTTTGAGTGTGGCTCATTTAATCCATTCCAATAGCAATGGATAAACAGGGACAAACAATCCAATAATCAGTTTTATCATTTCAAATCGTAATAACACAGTTAATAGGATTCTCAGTTGATCAATTTACATTTCCAGTAAAATGAAAGAGGAAATAATATCATCCTATTTATTTGAAATTGCACTTTAAACATTTATTTTATTTTCCAATAAACTGAATTGAGGAAACAGGTTCTGCCGGATACGCTAGAAGCAAATAAATACTAAAGAATTTCAATAAAGTTGATAATATTAAAGAATGGTGCAAAAAATTTATGATACATTCGTACAAACTTGGATCGAATCAACCTACTAATATTGTTAATGTGATAGTTTGTGTGTAGTTATGTCACTCCTTCAAGCAAAAACTACTCTTTAGTTTAATGTGATAATAAATAAATACATATTACAGTACATTCCACACATCGCCATCTAGCCCCAAGTTAAGTAACTAGACTTGTGTTATGGGTGCTGCGGGGTGCAACGGATATACTACTTAAATACTTTTCTTTTGTAAATATATACTTATAATACATAGAAACAACCAGACCACAGACAAATATCTAAGCATAAATACTTATCTGAGGCGGGAATCGAACCCTGTGTTTGGCAGGCCGTCGTGGTAACCGTTGTGCCAACTGGGTCGTCAAATGATGTTAATAGATGGCAATATGACTTTGAATCCCGATATTCCCACCGCAACAGGACATACGTGGGTTAGCCCGCGGAGCATTGTGAATCTATATCTAGACTAATATTATAGGACAGATTTGATTAATTGCTTGTTTGAATTGAATATGCTCCAAAACTACTGGACCGATTTTGATGATACTTAGTATGATGTACATTGATTCATTGAGAGTAACATAGGCTAGCTTTTTATCCCAATATTCATATGGGATCGAGAGTTACGACGAAATAAACCTAAACTGTGTTCCAAAATAATGGATAACAGTCATAGATCTATATATTAACTCTCTAAATACGAGTATATGTACCTCTACCTCTACACGTCTACTTACTTCTAGTACTTTGAACTTTGTTTTGAGGCGGATCTTGATTTTTAAATCTATTATTGCAGAGGTAACTGTAAACTCGCTTTACTTTACTTTATAGAATTCCCTACCTCAAAAGGTAAAAAAGGAACCCTTATAAGATCACTCTCTATTGTGTATGCAGGGCGAGTGAAACGACCGGTAGCTAAGATCACACTGGTTTATTGTTCATGTGACGTTACACAGGAATGCGGGGGGCAGGGAAGCTACCTACGTACCTACATACATGACACTTCCTCCCCCATTAGTTTACTTAATAATATTTAAAAATAAGGCTTATAATTAAGTGTAGGAATATTTCGTAACAATCGAACCCTACTCCTAGATTCTACATTAGGTGACGACTGTTGAACAGGCTCATTTACCCCGTCCTCCCCCGTAGGGGTTGTGTTTACATTGTCGTCCCATATTACTAGTTGTGAATGTCCCTTATACAACATTATCTGATTTTTATGTTTCTTTACAACTTTTGAACTTAGTATATCTTTTATTAAATATATTACCTTACCAATTTTACTGACTATTTTACCCTTAACCCATATAAACTTATTGCTATTAATAAACTTTTTGTAAATAACATCATCTCCTTGTACAAATGTTTGACGATTGGTACCCCCGTAGGTGTCGCTTTGTGCGATCTGGTGGCGCCTTACGTTAAGCGCTGGCGATGTGAGCGATGACGGCGGCTGTGAAAATTTTAACACATCTAAACGCGTTCTTAGTTTTCGCCCAAATACCAATTCTGCCGGGGAGAACCCTGTGGCTGAGTGTACTGAATTTCTGTAGTCAAACAAGTACTTCAACAGTTTTAATCTACAATCGGTCGCATTACCTACCGACAACATACACGTCTTTAGCCCTTTTTTAACGACTTTTACGTAGCTCTCGGCCTGACCGTTACTCGCTGGATTAAAGGCGGGAGATGTTAGGTGTTTTATGGCATTCAATCTGCAAAAATCATTGAATGTGCTTGATGTAAATGCACTGCCGTTATCACTAACTATACACTGTGGCAAGCCAAATCTTGACATAAATTCATACAATTTTTTTATCACGGCAATTGAGGTAGTAACGGTTCCCATATCGTATGCTTCGACCCATTTCGAGTGAGCATCTACAATGACTAAATATGACACCCCATTAAATGGACCTAAGAAGTCGATATGAATTCTTTGAAACGGTACTGTCGGATAATCCCAGCTAGCAAGTGGGGCTCGCGCTGGGGACGGTCTTACCTGTATGCACACCTCACATGAATTTATTAATTTTTCTAACGCTAAATCTACACCGGGGAACCAAAATCGCGATCGCGCCTCTTCTTTGGTTTTCACAATGCCTAAATGTGAGGTATGTAGTTCTTTCAGTATTCTATCCCGCAAACTGTCAGGTAAAACTACCTTATGACCTCGCATAACACATCCATTTTCATACGATAACTGAGTTCTACATAAATGATACGGTTTTAATTTCGGATCTAATACCTTTTTTGGCCAGCCAGCTAAAATATATTCAGTTACTTTTACTAACGTGCTATCATTGTTAGTAGCTTCACGTAATTGTTCTATTGTAACCGGTAAACTACCCTCTACAACAAAATGTACATAAGTCGAACGATCTAAGCTAGAATCACCGGCGCCGGCGCGCGCGAGGTCAATCGCACTGTTCGCCCTCGCGGAGTGACTTGCGCCCCCTCCCTCTGTCCTGAGCGCGACTTTAGATAATTGTTGTGATTGTTCTTGTTGTGGCTCAACAAATGCGCGTGACAAATAATCGGCACAATTGTCTTTGCTCCGTACATATTCTATGTTGTAATTGTAGGCATTTAAAAATATTGCATATCTTTGTAGCCTGTTAGCTGTTACCTCGGGTATACCTTTATTTGGACCGAAAATCGAAATTAAAGGTTTATGATCGGTTCGCAAAATAAACAGTTCCGATTTGCCGTATAGATATTGATGGTATCTACGTACTCCGAACACGATTGCTGTGGCTTCTTTATGTATCTGCGAGTATCGTTTCTCGGCGTTATTTAATGTTCGTGACGCGTAAGATATCGGTCGTTCTACCCCGTCGGTGTCAATCTGTGATAACACTGCACCTAAACCATACGGGGACGCATCCACCGTTAGGACTATCCTAGCTTCAGAATTAAAATGGGCCAATACACTGTCTGATGCTAATAGTTTTTTTATAAGTAAAAATCTTTCCGTGTGTTCATCTGTCCATACCCACTTTATGTCTTTTTTTAATAATTCATACAACGGACTTAAAATACTAGATGCGCCTTGTACAAAATTACGATAATAATTCGCTAAGCCTAAAAATGACTGCAATTTATTTACATCTGTCGGTATCGGTGCATCTAAAATTGCTTTTATTTTTTGCGGTGATTTTTTAAGACCATCTTCATCTATAACGTAACCGAGGTAACTTATTTGAGTTTTAAAAAATTCACATTTCTCTCTTTGTAAAGTGAACCCAGCGTCTTGCAGCCGTTGGAGAACGGCTTTTAGTTTCGAAATATGCGTTTCTTTATCTTTAGTGGCCACTAACACGTCATCTAATAGACACAATACCCCGTCCATTCCAGACAATACACTATCCATGGCTTTTTGAAATATAGACGGCGCGCTCGTTAAACCGAATACCATGCGGGTGAAGTTGAACAATCCGCGATGTGTATTTATACAAGTAAGGTTTTGTGATTCTGAATCTAATACACATTGGTTATATGCCATTGAAAGGTCTAATTTTGAGAAATAACAGCCGTTATGTAATCTAGAAAATAGTTCGTGTACTGTCGGTAACGGATAATGTTCTATTAGTAATTGTTTGTTTATTGTTACTGAGTAGTCAGCACATAATCTCACCGATCCATCACGTTTTAGTACTGGTACCACCGGTGACGCGTAGTCCGAGTACTCGACAGGTTTTAATATACCTAAGTCGAGCAAACGGTCAATTTCGTTGTTTACCTTTTCTTTTAAGGCAAATGCTAACGGTCTCGCTTTAAAAAAAATTGGTTGGGAGTCTTCTTTAACCCTTAATTTAACTTTATACTTATTAAATGTTCCTAATTCGTTCGAAAATAACGCCGGATATTGTAATGGTAATTGTTTTATAAAGTTATCACTAGATACAAAATGACAAGACGTGATTTGAAATTTAAATAATGCCATAAAGTCCCTACCGAGCAACGGGGTACCGCCACCGCGCACTACGTGCACTGATAACAGGTGTGTTTGTTGTCTGTAGGTAACTGACATGCTGGCTATACCTATACAATTCAAATTATGTCCATCGTAAGAATATAATGTCTTTCCTTTTGTCAATACTATTTTGTTGAAATACTTTTTGTACGTGTACTCGGAAATAATAGTAAACCCGGAACCACTATCTATTTCGAACGTTAAAGGCACCTTATTTAATAAAACAATAATCGTTAAGGGTTCTCCCCGTTGGGTACATAATATGTTTGACTTACCGTCGTCATCTTCGCTCACCTCGCCTTCGCCATTTTCCGTAGTATAATTCACCGTTTTGCCGAACATATTACGTAAATGACCTCTTTTATGACACCGTTTACATTTGTAATTAGCGAATCGACACTGAGAACTTTTATGATTTGTACGACCGCAAACTGAACACCGCGAAAAAGTGTTTGTCGAACGTTGTGGTTTGATTTTGTACACTTGATCCTGCGATGTTTGCGCTGCACCTGCACCTGCGCCCGCGCTGCCGGTAGCTGCAGCAAAATGTGCGCACCGCACACTCTCCGCCACATTCACAGCCTTCGCGAAGGTCAATGACTGAATTTCGTACGTGAAAAGCTTGTCTTTCTCAGGTCCTGGTGACATTCCCATTACGAATCTGTCTCGTAATGCCTCTTCTACGTTGGTAAATCCGCAATGTGCCGTTAGGCCACGTAGGCGTGCCGCCCATTGTCGGTGTGACTCCCCTGGTAGTTGCGCCGCGGTGTAAAATCCTTGACGTTCAGCAAAACCGCAACGTTTTGGGGTAAAATGGTCTTCCAGCAATTTAAGTACGTCTATATACTTCAAATTTTGAAGCTCATTCGGCAAAGCTAAATCTGAGGCGAGTTTGTATGTCCCGTCTGTGAGTGCGCTTAGCAAAATAGCTCGTCTTCTACTGCCACTTGCATCACTTGTATCATTTATTTCGTTCGCGATGAACCACTGGCTTAATCTTCCACGATAAGTGATCCAATTATGCTCGTTGTGGTCAAAAATAGGCAATATTCCGTAAACGGACATTTTTATTTTATTTTTTATTTTTAATGAGGGTACATCCGCCTCGTCGCCAACTATTGTGTATGCAGGGCGAGTGAAACGACCGGTACCTAAGATCACACTGGTTTATTGTTCATGTGACGTTACACAGGAATGCGGGGGGCAGGGAAGCTACCTACGTACCTACATACATGACACTCTCTTGTCGGTCTGTCCGTGTGTAACCATCGATTTTCTCAGGAACGGGTGAACCTAGCAAGTTTTATTTTTTACTCATAGTGAAACAAATTACTTCTTTTAAAGAAATTTCGCAGCTAACTGCATAACTCCTCACTTCATCTCTTTTAAACTCTTAATACCAGGGTATCAATTTATGTATAAGGTAGACACTTATTAAGTAGGTAGTACCGTATTTTTCCGTTTAATAAACTCGTCGTACTATTAAAAGGCATCAATCATCAATTTATCGATTTCTCTCAGTCTCGATTTCAACGGTATTTGTTTTACGATTCGATATCAAATGTTCTTTTTTGCTAACGATACTTCCATTTCATCTTTTAGAGACGAAGGTACAATAATCTGCCGTTTTCAGAGTCTGACATTTTCCGAATGTGACATTCACCGAATTTTTGGAGGCATGCGATGACCCTACAATCTGTATTTTATTATTCACAAAGAAAGCATTCAGTGGTATTGTACAAATGTTTCAAACTTTCAAATCTTGTACTAAAATGTTACAACGCGAAACAATGTAACATCTGGACCAAATTACAATAATACATATTTATTTTACTAATAAAAAGTTTGGCCAATTTTTTATTATTAGGCGAGTAAAAGTTTTCAACAACGAACGCCGTGCTTCGTTTCGATAAATAAATGTTGCTTTTCTAAAACACGCTGCAAAAACAACAAACGGCAACTGACGGTCTGCGAAATTGGTTTAGGTTTCTCCATTGAGTAGGTAATACACTAGAGTGAATGTTGAACCGATTGCATCTGTTCATACAAATTGTAATACGTGTTGATAGTATCTACGCAATTTTTTTTGCTATGATGATGCTAAAATAATAATTCCAAATTAATAATAAGATTTTTGAAAGCATAATCTTCTTCTTTTCTCCTTGCCTTTTCCTATATCAGTTGGGGGTTGTTTCATTCTTGGAAACATATTAAAATGAAATTTATAGCACATGATACTGAACAGACTGAACATATCGTCATCCTAGCCCCAAACTAAGAAACTAGGCTTATATTATGGTGGCCATATAACGGATAGAATACTTTTATACATTTAATTTAATTTTTTTAATAGCCCATTTTTTTTAACTGTAGCACCCAGACTAGGAGCAAATAACTGTTCACATTTATTTGCTTGAGGTTTGAATCGAACCTGCAACTTGCATCCCAGGAGGTTGTTCCCCCACCAAAGTTGACAAAACAATAATGATTATTACATTTAATCAGTGCTATTTACAGCAACTTTGTAGCAATTGCATATGATCGGCCTAATGGGAGATGACTATCATGAGCACTCTATAACTATCTAGTAGATACATTCTCTTTGTATTTGTCGTTCTAATCAAATACGTACACAAACAACAGCATAACACTTTACTGTTTAACTGGGCACACACCATTTGCCAAGTTGTATCCTAGCTACCTATAAAAATGGACGGCCTTATCGATGAAAGCGATCTCTAGTAATTAGGAAGATAGAGTTTTTAGAGTAAAAGTCACTATTTGCAAAGTTTTCCAGCATCAGTTGACGGCCTCTGTGGTGCTTCGATCAAACACCCGCCTGTGACGCAGAACGTTGTGGGTTCGATTCCCGCTTGGAAATATTTATGTACAGTTATTTATTATTTATGTATATTATTTCTGGTTTCGTTATCTGGCCATCATAACACAAGTCTAGTTACTAAACTTCGGGCAAGATGACGCTCCAATGTCCTGCAATATGAATTGAAATAAAATCGATGGTTATATGATAGCGACAAACAAGTTATTTGTTCTTTTTTTTCCCACTGGCGTTTATTTAAACCTGTGTTTCGGAAGGGTTTCTGTTTCTAAGGTAAATTCACAGGCATACGAGTTAACTCGTTTATGAAAATTATTTGAATTATTAAAGCAGTATCACCTATAAAAATAATCGAGCTCCGAAATAATCCTTATTTACGCAGAATTTGTTGTCAAAAAATGATGGCATCTAACTGTCTTCATTATTTGGCCAATATGTACCGGTTCTTAAATTGTCAGACGGATAATAGAAAACGGCACATTTTTTTTTAAGGGAATTTTTTGATGCCTTGTGAATCTATTTTGTTATTAACCAGCTCAGGCTGCAGACTCTGTGTGAGAGGGGGGGGGGCATACGTATGAACTGAAGATGACGATGGGTTAAAAATGCCGTATCCTACCGTGCGACGGTGTTCTCTGGCCCTTACCATTGACTTATCTATTGATCTTTACTTCGTCATTCCTTATTGACACTTACTTAAGAAATCAGTTGCATCTCTTATTTATTTATTCATCTAAAAACTATTGTATGAAAGGATGTTCCCATATTACCACTCGTTATATTGTTTGCCTTCAAATGCGTTAAAATATGAACAAATGACACACAGCGCCAGCTAAGCTAAGGCTTCTGTTATATGGACTACAAAAATGGATTTAAAATTCTCATTACACTAGCGTCCGATCTAAAAGTCTAAAGTATGCTTTCACCCTTAGAGAAATTGGTAAAGGACGGGAGAAATTTCGAATATTTAACCTGTAAATTAGAAAAGGGACTCTGAGTCCCATCTATTGGGAAAATTTAAATAGTGAATTATGTTAACTCAAGGAAATTGAGAGGGCAAGAAATCCTATATTTTCTGAATTAGAAAGATTTATTTTTTACTGTAATTTGGTAGCTACGAGTATATCATCATTCTATTGGTGGTGTAAAGTTATTAGTTCGATGGGCCTAGGTTTGGCTAGGAAATTTAAAAGATTCGATTCTACTGGTAAATATTTTATATTTGTTGAACTATCGACAATTCTGGTCTTCACTACGAAGATCCTCGTTAGATACTCATCAAATGTTAATTGGACTACCTTTGAGATGGATATGACTTTTCCAACAAAAAAAAAGAAATATCACAAACTAGCTGCGCCCCGCGGTTTCACCCGCGCTAGTCCCGATCCCGTGAAAATTTCGAGATAAAAAGTAGCCTATGTGTTTATCCAGGTCTCCAGCTATCTACATACCGAGTTTCATTGCAATCGGTCCAGTAGTTTTAGCGTGAAGGAGTAACAAACATACACACACACACACACAAACTTTCACATTTATAATATTACCAGTAACGCCATCTTTTGAGTAGCTTTGTAAACTACAGCAACCAAAAGTAGGTAACACAGCAACAGACTCTTAACAAACCCATTTTTTACAAACCTTTCCCCTCCTTTAAATAGGAAAATTGAAAATCCCTGAAAAAAGATATAATTCTAATTTTCAAGTTTATACCTTTAAAAAAAATCAAACCTTCATACAAACTTTCACCCCCCATTTCCCCTCCCTAAAATAGGAAAATTGAAAATCCCTGAAACACGTCATCATTTATTTACGATAAAAAGATATAATTCTAAATTTCAAGTTTCTGCCTTTAAAAAAATCAAACCTTCATACAAACTTCCACCCCCCATTTGCCCCCCTTAGGGGTTGAATTTCACAAAATCCCGTCTTAGTGAGCACCTACGTCATAAAAGGAACCCCCATGAAAACTGATTCTTCGCTACTGTTGGTCGCAGCATGATGTTATATAGCCTAAAGCCTTCCGCGATAAATGGACTATCCAACACAAAAAAATTTACAATTCGAAAAAGTAGTTCCTGAGATTAGCGCATTCAAACAAACAAACTCTTCAGTTTGTTAGATTTTTAGGACTTCAGAGAGACCCTGAATGTTTTTTTGACACAGAACCGTCACGGATGGAGTAGGTAGTAGGTTAGGTTAGGTTTCTCCCCCCCCCCCTTCCTGCACACCCACTTTCCTCCGCTCGGAATATCGGGATAAAAAGTAGCCTATGTGCTTATTCAAGTCTCCAACTATCTACTTACATAGTTTCATCACAATCGATACGGTAGTTTTTGCGTAAAGGAGTAATCCCTTAAGTCCCGATCCCGTGGGAATATAGTAGCCTATACGTTAATCTAGGTATCCAGCTATCTACATACCGAGTTTCATTGCAATCGGTCCAGTAGTTTTAGCGTGAAGGAGTAACAAACATACACACACACACACACAAACTTTCACATTTATAATATTACCAGTAACGCCATCTTTTGAGTAGCTTTGTAAACTACAGCAACCAAAAGTAGGTAACACAGCAACAGACTCTTAACAAACCCATTTTTTACAAACCTTTCCCCTCCTTTAAATAGGAAAATTGAAAATCCCTGAAACACGTCATCATTTATTTACGATAAAAAGATATAATTCTAATTTTCAAGTTTCTAATTTAAAAAAAAATAAAACCTTCGTACAAACTTTCACCCCCCCATTTCCTTGGAAATCCCTGAAACACGTTATCATTTATTTACGATAAGAAGATATAATTCTAATTTTCAAGTTTCTACCTTTAAAAAAAAACAAACCTTCATACAAACTTTCACCCCCCATTTCCCCCTCCTTAAAATAGGAAAATTGAAAATCCCTGAAACACGTCATCATTTATTTACGATAAGAAGATATAATTCTAATATTCAAGTTTCTACCTTTAAAAAAAATCAAACCTTCATACAAACTTCCACCCCCCATTTGCCCCCCTTAGAGGTTGAATTTCGCAAAATCCCGTCTTAGTGAGCACTTACGTCATAAAAGGAACCCCCATGCAAAGTTTGGGACTCCTAGCACTTGTAGTTCCTGAGATTTCGTGATGAGTGAGTGAGTCAGTGATTTTCCCTTTTATATATATAGATATAGTTGATTTATATAGTCCTCAGTAAATACTTGTATACTAGCTGCATCCCGCGGTTTCACCCGCTTAATAATTTTCTATGCAATTTTCTTTCATAAAAACTTTCTCCCGACATAAAAAACACAACAATAAAAGAGTTAGCTAAATCAGTTCAGCTGTTCTCCAGATTTGCGCTTAGCAACACATTCAGCGATTCATTTTTATATTAAAGAATATTCTAAATGAAGAGTAAGCATTTTTGTTGGTAATGAATAAGCTCTTAAGCTACTGGACCGATTTATATGAAATAACTTTGCGAGTAACATAATTGTGTAATTTTCAAGGTATCAAGACTTTAATGAATAAGCGGGTAAAACCGCGGGAAGTAGCCGGTCAAGCAATAAACAAATAAAAATATTAATTGAATACCTACTCAAAGATAAAACTCCTAATCAAAAGAACAACAGCCACATCTTTTTTTAAATAAAAATGATTACGTACACGGAAAATAATATTGAAACAAAAATGTTTGTTCACAAATTAGGATCCTCTTATTATTCTTAAGCATACAAAATAACTTCCTAATGATAGATCTGAAATTATTTTCTATTGCGTACTTTCTGTGAAATTGGGTCATGTATTTTTTGCTAATATATTTACTGACATAAATATATCCTTTTTTTCCTATTTCAACATTATTTCCTATTACACAATTTTATGAAGTACCTTTTTAGATGTTTAGTAGATAATTATTAGAAGTAATGTATTTCACGATGAAGGAAGATACTGTTTGGTATCGGATCAAATATTTATTAATGACTTATGGAAAATATATATGAAGCTTCAATACTTTGTGAAACTGGTAGTTTTCATTTAGTCATGATTTAGGTTTAGGTAAGAATAATCTTTAATTTTCAAACAAAATTACAAAACAGTTCGCATAAATGAAAATATTATAATATAACATAATAACGCTTTTCCACCGGATTGAGACCTAGATTTTAGGTCATTATAAATAGAAAAAGACATACATATTTAACATTATAAATATAAATAAATGAATTGACCAGTAAAATTAAAATAATATAAAACTAAAAATAAAAATACTTAATAAATATTGATTCGGGATAGGCTAGAAATCATTTGATAATTACAATATACTACTTTTTATCTGACGAATAAAAAAATCGTGTTGAGCTGTCAAACACTAGAACGTGAATGACTAGTGACTAGTAACGAAATAATACCAATATAAATATATATATAATGTATATATATCTAAATTTAGTGTTCTCTAAATTTAGTAGGATCGTAGGACCGTGTTTCTATATAGTATATTTATATCTACTAACATTGAATATATCAGAATAATAATCTCTTCAGACGAAGCACATCGTATAATAAAACTTCATGTAGAAGTAAGTTCGGTTCATGTTCGTTTAATCATAAATTATCTACAACGACGTAAGGAAAATGTATGTGAAACTTCAGTGAAGCTTTAAGATAATTACTATTCATAATGAAGTAGCTTGGTGACACTACTGGTAGCTTTGACACTTTCTCGAATAGCAATTAAGTATAAAAGACTTTAGTTGTGTAAATTTTATTAAAATAATAAACTGAGCTTTAGTCACGATTCTGTAAAAAAATCGGGATAAATAATAGCGGTGTTTTTCATTGATAATTCAGTTTCTGCGTGGTCAATTTTAACGGACTTCGAAAAAAGGAATGACAAAAAAATATGAGAACTAAGTTTTATAATTTTTTATAATATAAAGTATTCTATAACCTTCCTAGATATTAAAGTACTATACTTATATGTAATCAAAAATGAAATAGGTTCGCTCAATTTAAATTGCTTATGTTACAGAGAGATTATTGAAAACTTTTTTATTTCCTTCGAAGTACGGTTTTTTTGCCTTTCTTCCTTTATTTTTAACTAACTACGCACCGCGGTTCACCCGCGTAAGCCCAACATTATGTCACGATGATGTAGCCTCGTTATCTGCAAAATAAATTTATATTAGTTTTTAGCTGTTCCGGCTAATGTTGCCATTTGCAAAAAAAAATAAAAAGGGACAAAAGATAGATACTGTTCGATTCTCAGACCTAAGGAATGTACACAAAAAAATATACAAATCGATTTAGCCGTTTAGGTAGAGATTGGTAACGAAAACCGCGACACGTGAATTTTATACATATAAGCATTTTCTAAGTCCCCTAAACCAATTTGTTAAATTTGCTTTTTAGCACAGATATTTTGTCCTTACTTCGTTTATTATAAGCATAGATTACCAGGTTTACCTACATAATACCTAAGCTTGGCCTTGTATTGCCAATATATTGGTAAACGTTTCGGTAAACACTCTCACAGATCAAATATTGAAACAGTCCAGTCACACGGGAATTTTCCCGTAGAATTTCTCTCCTATGCCTACTTCCTCATTTGAAAGAGGTTTGGACCTTTTTTCCACAGAATTGGTTTTGGTTTCAATTGAAAATTTCAAAGTCACGTTCCGTAATAACATTTTGGAATTTATAAGTTATTTTTAGATGACGTGAAGAACAACGAATACGTTCTATATTTAGTTTTTAGGGGTCTGCACCCAGAGGGCAAAAACGAGACCCATTTAATAAAACTCTACTGTCTTTCTGTCTGTATCATGAACCCTGGTAGTTAGACAATAGAATTTACACAGATGATGTATCTCTGTTGCCGCTATATCAACAAATACTAAATACAGAATAAAATGGTACATAACTCTCTGTGCGTGAGTGCGAGTCACACTTGGCCAGTTTTTATCATACGTTTATATCTTATATAACTTTTTGTCTTTGTGTTTTCTTTTTAAAAAGTTTGATAACTACTTACAGGCCTTTAGTTAAGGCGAAAGACTTGAATTACGCATCGGTAAATATCCCATAGCTAAAACTTATACTTGAGTAAAGTTAGCATCACCCACTTAATGTAATTAATGTACAAAATTGCATAACCTACGTTATTAAGTTCAAGTGTGGTGAACCAATTGGCACAGTGGTCACAATGATGGACTGCCAAACCCAGGGTTGCGGGTTCGATTCCCGCCTCAGAAAAGTATTTACTTGTGCTTAGATGTTTAACTGTGGTCAAGTTGTTTCTATGTATTTGTATATATGTAGTTACAAAAGAAAAGTATATAAGTAGTATATAGCCTTTGTCTAGCGTCCACACACAAGTCTAGTTACTTAGCTTGGAGCTAGATGGCGATGTGTGGAATGTCCTGCAATATTTATTTATTTATTTAGTGTGGATAATTTATCTGCAGAAAGAGGTAGAAAGTTCAGAATTACTTCAATACTATGATAAAAACACTATAGTTTAATAATGTCTCATTATAGTTAGAGATAAATCATTCAACCTACGAATAGTCATATATATCTTGATGACGGTGAATTTTGTATATCCTGATAGTACGATTCGAACTGTGGTGAGGGGGCAGAAAGGGGCACGTGTGTGGAAACGGACGTATTATGTACGCATATGTGGGTTTCCTCACGAAGTTTTCCGTCACCATGCATGATGATTTTTATTTACCAATTTCTGTATTATTGTTTTTATTGTCAATTCTCTCTAAGGGAATCTATAGAATATAATAAACAATTAGGTTTGGTTACTAGAAAAACTAAGAGGAAATAAATTAGGAGTGACCTCGTCACGTTTGTTTCATTTATCACTATTTTACTCTATTTTGGTCTTTGACAGAATACAGATGTTGACTGTTTTTGGGAAAATAATTAAAACCATGCACAAGCCCTTATCTATCCCAATTTATTTGTGGTCAGTGTAATAAGTCTTTTGCCCTTGTGTAGGTAGGTAGGTTCTGCAAAATGTATTGGCAATATTTTAAGGGCGGTCGCCGAATGCCTTGTATCAACCCTCCTTGTCGCAACTAGCTACCGGCCGATAATAGTACATTACGATATAAGTGTGGTAAATTGATCTTTGCATAGAGGCGGTGTATGACGCGCGAGCGGCAGCGAGCGTGTTATAGAAGCCAAGATTCAAATATCAATTCCACACGTATATCGTACGACGTTTTTTATCACAGTTGCGAATAAAAGAAAAGACTTGAAAAGAAAACAAAATAATAATTAACAAAATATTTGTGATAACTGTATGTTTACATTTTTTTAAGGCAATATTTTTTTGTTAATTATGCTCCGGAAAGGCCAGGCTAAAGACTTTTAACCTATACATCCTCGTGTGACATACATTATTTTTTAGGGTTTTTCTATTTGTTTTTGCGTCGGGGGTTAAGAACAAAATACAATGGTACGGAAAAACAATATATTTAAGTAAAGAAAAAACAAAAAATAAACAACTCAATTTTTAATCGTTTTCTAAGTCATTATCACGTAAAATTTTCGTTCGTAAACCGACTTTAGAGACAACCATTTTTGCTAGCTAAAAAACTCTTTGGTACCTACCTTTTCGGGATAACTTTACAGCACTAGTTAACAAATCTAAAACGCACGCGTGCATAATATGTTGGATTATGAGCCTAAAAGCCGTTGAATAATATCCACTTTATGAGCAACTGTGATAAAAAATAATTTGTAGTTTCCCTTAGCTTGCTTGCGTTCCTGCTTTGCTTTCTTTCCGTTTCGGGGTTTCACCCACGTAACTTCCGATCCCATAAGAATATCGGGATAAAATGTAGCCTACATTATTGTTATTGAATTAATGTATCCGCATACCACGTTTCGTTAAGAGTATATTCAATGCAATCAAACAATCACATCTTTCTCTCAATTTAAACAAGAAAAAAGATATATAGAAGAAAATGATAGAATATAAATTAGTATAAATAACGAGAGAGTCCCTTAAACTCTTTACGTTTCGCGTATTATAAATGGTATAATGGCAGAAAATAATATAGTCGAAAGATATGAGTAAGCAAAACACTTTGGTATATCGATTAGCTCGATGATGATTATGATTATATCGATATCGGTTTCGTTTTTTTCTGCTTTTATTAACTCCTTATTTCTACGTAAGTATATGAGGTAAATATTTAACGACGTAACACTTGTTAGGTAAATATTGTACCTTTAAACGAAGCAACAAGACTTGTAATGTGAAATAGGAATGGATGGAATGGATGGAATACTTACAATACCTATACTTTCCATAAAATACCTACGATTTTGCTACATCAAGCCTTAATCGCACTGGGAAGGAACGAAATCAACTGCCTGAGTCCAAATACATAATAATATAGTAATATCTTACGCCATAAAGGACTGGGCGAATAGGCCAATAAAATTCGTACTTGTGACTGAATTGAACATACAAGATAAATGTCAAATTCTCGCCCTGAAGATTGCTTAGATAGGCCGATCTTGATTTTGAATCAATGCCTGTTTATTTTACTTGTTAAAATTGAGGGTATTCAAAGACGGATGAAATGTTCAAGTTACGAGTGAACAACTTATGTGTCTTCTAAACGCTTTAACTACATTTTGACCGTATTGCCAATCACTCGGGTAAAATGTACAAATGCTGACCTAGATTCCTAATACACGTATTAGGAACCTAGGTCAGCATTTGTACATTTTTACGAAAAATTAAAACGTCTGGCGTCGCGTAGGTCCTACGATCAATCGTATCGGTTTGTCTTCTAATCATATATTATTCAATTTGTTACAGTGTCACCAACATTTTCCTCGTGAACCTATCGGCTGCCGATCTACTGGTGACGGGAGTATGCATGCCGATCCAGCTAAGCAAGGCTATAACGCTTGTTTGGTTTTATGGGGAGACAGTATGCAAAATCGTCAATTATATACAAGGTAAACAAGGAGTCTATCGATTTTGCATATTAATCAATGCGGGTCATGACGTTATCAAAAATAGGGTAATGAAAATTAGCAATGTACTGCAAGTGTGTGTGAAGACATAATAAATTCTTAAAAAGTGATAATTAGAAAATCACTAAAAGAAACAATCAAACTAAAAGATGTTCATAACCTACAATTTTTACTATTTTGAAAGCCAAATTTTTATGAAAATCCTGATATTTGAACATCAAGATTAGTATTACAAACCAACTGCTTAATTACCAACAGCGGAAATTACTTTATCTATACTTATTTATTCGCCCATACCTTTAGCTGGAGTAATCTTTTTTAGGGTTCCATACCTCAAAAGGTAAAAAAGGAACCCTTATTAGATTTCTTTCTTGTCCGTCTGTCTGTCTGTCTTTTATCATAAAACCTTGGTGTGTTAAAAATAATTACTAATGGAAATTTAGATTTCTAAAAACCTTATAATTTAAAAGGAAATCATAGAGGCATGTGTACACCAAACCTTGGTTTTATGAAAGACAATAGTTTCTTTCGATGTATTATTTTAGAAATTAAATAGGGGAATACATTAGAATATTGTCTTAACATGCAAGTTGGCTCTAAGTAACCTATACCTCTAGAAGAGTTCGCACCTCCATTCGTTTTCCCGACTATAAAACACAAATCCTGTTTTCGAAAGTTGTAAACTTGATGTCAAAGTTACTGCAGTTTGTAGTCGTTTGGTTTGTTCTAAACAAGAGTTACAGTTGTCTAACTTTACACAAAAAGTTAAGCTATGTATACTTCTTTTGTAAATTTATGAGTGAAACATTATCATGCTGTAACCGTAAAGGTAAGTAGGTAATAGTACATTACGTTATAAGTGTGGTAAATTGATCTATGCATAGAGGCGGTTAAGCCAAGAAGCAAAGATCAATTCCACACGTATATCGTACGACGTTTTTTATTACAGTTGCGAATAAAAGAAAAGACTTGAAAAGAAAACAAAATAATAATTAACAAAATATTTGTGATAAGTCTATGTTTACATTTTTTTAAGGCAATATTTTTTTGTTAATTATGCTCCGGAAAGGCCAGGCTAAAGACTATTAACATATACAGCCTCGTCTGACATACAATATTTTTTAAGGTTTTTTTTATTTGTTTTTGCGTCGGGGGTTAAGAACAAAATACAATGGTACGGAAAAACAATATATTTAAGTAAAGAAAAAACAAAAAATAAACAATTCAATTTTTAATCGTTTTCTAAGTCATTATCACGTAAAATTTTCGTTCGTAAAGCGACTTAAGAGACAACCATTTTTGCTAGCTAATAACTCTTTGGTACCTACCTTTTTTATACATCAAAACAGTATAACCCAGATACATTAAGAATATTTCACCTGCCTAACATGTAATTAGCAGTAAGATACGTATTTAACTTATCGGGATAACTTTATAGCACTAGGTTGGCAATGTAAAACGCACGCGTGCATAATATGTTGGATTATGAGCCTAAAAGCCGTTGAATAAGATCCACTTTATGACCAACTGTGATAAAAAATATCTTAAGGAAACTTATATGCTGTAGTGTAGAACTTACCTCGTTTGGAAAGCAAGGGAAATAGATTTTTTTTTCTTTAGCCTTATGAACTATTTTAGAATAATAATAGCAGTCGGTAAATAATATGAAGAGTTATTTTTTCTGGCTGTTATATTCTGCAATCAAAGATTTCCTTACAAGGTACAGAAAAAAAATAAAGTATTGAAATTAGTCTATTCTCAAACCAAAGCCAAATTTTGAATTGTGTGCTTCGCTAAAAAATTATGGGTCATACACAAACAAAAAATACGGTCGACTTGCCTCTTCCGTTTTATCGTCGGTTAAAAAATAGAATTATCGTCTATAAAGCTATATCGCTATCTTATCCTATCCGTCGAACCTTTAGAAGTGGTAACATTTATTTGTAGCACAAACCAATCTGATTCTTGAAGTAATACCGTTTCAGAGTTATTTCGAGAAATTCACACTTCAAGACCCTTTCGATTACGAACGTCCTACACCAATTTCTACTAACACTTGTGAAGTTAGATTGATGGGATCCCATCCTACGTAAGATTACATAAGATTACGTAGATCTCGCGTCGTGTAATGGATAAAGTTTTAGCCTGACCATATACAGAATGCCTTCCTTTTACAAACTTATAACACATTAAATAAATAAGAAAAAAAATACCAACACGTGGTTATGCGTGTAATTTTTTTTACACGTAACATAAATATAGTATAAATTGGTGTCATATTATTTATTATATAGATAGATAATTTAATTTTTATTATAATAAACATTTTTATTGTACCATAAAGTAAAACATAATAACGGTACATCGGCTGCATAATTGCAGACCCACTGCTCCAAAACGGCTGATATAAGAATGTTTTCAAGACGAGCAAGACACCTGCTATAAGTGAAGTTTAAAGTTTTCTAACTCATCAATTAATCAAACAAAAATTATTAGCATGCAAACATTCTAATAACAGTAATTTTTGTACTCTACCGAGGGCTGCAATTATGCAACCGACTTACCTGCCTTCTCACGATCGCAACTCGTGGGTAGGTAGGTAAATCGATTAAGTTATTTGCACTGGTCTGGTTAATGAATTAAAATTAAGTTAAAATAAAGATTTTGTATTTCATTGGTACGGAATTTATCTATTGACCAAACCAGTGAAAAGTCTGAAAACAAAAAAAAATAAAATGGACTTATATTTTTTAGGCAATCCATTTGCAATATATTTATTGGCCTATTTAATTTGATATAAAATACTTTTCATCCATTAAAAAAAACAATGAAGGTCGGTCCTAAGGGGATCTCTGACTATAAAGAAAAGATAACATATAAAATATAATCTTAAACTGGTAACTTAAATAAGAACTGAAAGTTTCATCAAAATTGAGTTAGTATTCTGACCTTGTCTTACTAACTTCGTCAATTATTTACGCCTTGCTCATAACTGAAACGAATGGACATAAAATTCCATTTTAGTTTTTATGACATGGTGTTTTATTAAGTTTTGTGTTTATGGCCGAAAGCAACGGTACCTACGTGTTAGTTCCAACCACGTCCCGTTGCTATAGGGATACATTCAATTTAGGGGATCAACATAGGCTTTTTATCTCGTACTCTTAGACTTTACCACGGAACACTGCTTTTCTTATAAATTTTACCGATTTAGTTACAATTTGGGGTGACATCGTGACCCTTGTCAATGAATACAAACTGTGTGTAAAAGGAAATGTTTGTATACTCGGCGCTACGAACGCCGAGTATACAAACAATACCCAAACCTTAACATCAAAAATAATTAAACTAATCTTAATTGAAAAAAAAAGATTGTGTCCACCCACTGCTAGAAAATTTTGGGTACGACATAGTGGTTCAAGGTTTCATTCCTTTAGAAAGCAGGTACCGGACATACTCATAAAAACGAATTATTTCTAACCTGACGGGTTAGGTTTAGAACAGAAAAAATATGATCATATTCATTCCTAACGTCATTTTTTTAACCTGAGTCAAATTAATGTTCCTAACCAAAATTAAAGCAAAGCCGATTAAAATGGGAACATGGAAAAGACGATCGATTATTCCGAATACCGAACCAGCCCTTGCTTGCTGGTTGTCAAAAACTGTCAAAATCAGTGACCTGCTTTCACGAGAATATGGAAGCGCCTCAGCCCTAAATGGACATTTAATTTGCATTTGACCTCCAAGCGTGTTCAGTTTCATGTTTGAAGTTTTCACCGTATTTTTGATCGTGTATTTATTTACAGGAGTAGCAGTTGCAGCTAGCGTGTTCACAATAACAGCGATGTCTGTAGACCGGTGGATCTCCATCTCCCCCGAGCCTCGACTCCGACCCCCAGGTCGGAAGCAGGCCATCATGCTGCTGTTACTGCTATGGCTGGCAGCGTTGCTCATCTTCATACCGTTGCTCATGGTCGCGTCCGTTAGGAAGGAAACCATTCCAATTATATCTAAGGATCTTACGAATATTTCAGTAAGTATTTGAGTCAAACCGTTGAGATTGTCCCAAAATGGGATACGAATATTGCAGTAAAACTGACAATGAGGTAAGTTAAGTCAAGTTACTTAATTTACAAGCGCTTTGGTTCATTTCAGTTAGAGTATGAAATATGAAAATTACGTATTCCTAAAGTGCCCCCTAGAGTACAACTGAAATGGCGGCTAATCGTAAAATTGAAAATGTACAACATAGGGATATTAAAATAATTTTATCGAGTAATAGCTTTTGCTCGCTCGGTCAGTAAGTACGCATGAACAAAAGAAAATATAAATATTCCATCTAGCTACTCTTAACTCCATAAACAATATTGTGTCCCCAAATTAATATTTATAAGTAAATCAATGCCGTAACAAAAATCTCCATAAATTTGTTTGTCTTCCATCGCTACCACCACGTTGTTAACATCAAAGGCTTACAATTTGCAATTAAACAAACAACTTGATGAATTTCTATAAAATTGTAATTCCTTTTTGAACCTTTTGTTAAACTTTTACTTGTTAAATTTGTGAAGGAAATTTTACTCTAAAAAGAGAGATCATGGCCCTAGACAAGAGCACATAAAAAGGTGAGTTCTAAATGGTTTCATTACGAAACTGTCCCATAGAACTTCCCACAGGTGGACAGGTTTTCCAACTAAATGACAACCAATTGGTTATTTCCAGTCGTCCTCACTAGCAACATTCCCACTGGGAACGAGTGGGAAAAAATCCCAGTCGTTCGCAATGGCACAGAACATTTCCAATAGGCGCCGGCTGGTTTTAGTCAATAGTCGGCTCACGGCTTAGTAGCCGTTACGTGCCGATAGGACCCAAGTAAAACCACAGGGCGCAGCTGTTAAATAAAAGTAATAATACATATTTTTCTTTGCCTTCAGCGTTTATAAAATTGCTTATACCTACCCATTTTTACTCATTTGAATAAAAAGGCAAACGTTTGATCACTTGAATTCATTTCACGCCCCAGAGAGTCATCGATTTTTAATTTGGTTTGATTAAATCTTGAATTAATTATTGAATTAAATTAAATTTAATTGAAAGACTCGTAACAAACGAAGGTTTAAGTACAATGTACTTCAGTACATTGTACTTTTAGCTTCGGTTGTTCTCGAGTTCAAGTGGAAACAACTGGAAATATTCGTATTTCAAGTTGTTTCGACTAGCAACGTTTCCACTTGGAACACATGAGATTAAATTCCTATTGGCTCTTCATCTTCCTGGTACCGTGGTCTGGTTCCCCCTTTTTTAGAGTTTTTCTGTTCTCCCTAAGGCTGCGACCAGAGATAGAAAGAGCGATTAGTGACTTAATATGTCTTCCGAAACACGAATGGGCTATTTCATTCTATCGAAGTATCATTACTGGAAACGCTCGGCATGTGCAGCCAGATCATAAGCCCCATGAGTATTGGTGAACAGGGTAGAGAGTAGAGAGTAGAGTTCATTCCCCGGTGTACTATCTAATCTTTCAGTCCGGCTACGGGGCTCCTGAGTAAATTATGCAGCACCTCGTAATCTGCCCCTCTAGCCATACCTAATAACTATACGTCAACTAAACACCTGGCAACATAATAAAGATGGCCATTAAAGTAACATGTTTGGTGGTTCCTATTATCTCTTAAATGGGGGAAAATACGATTGGCATTGGTACGAAGAAGAACTGAGTAAAACATGTATCAAGGGACAATGGTTTAAAAGGTATTTATTTTTCTAGATAGAAACAAAAGACGTCCACTTCTGCACAGAGGAGTGGCCCAGCCTGCACACGAGGAAGCAGTTTGGAATGTTTAGCTTCACATTAGTTTATGCAATTCCAGGTAAGATGAACTTAATCTAAGGCCGGTGGTTATTTAGATCCGTTTGCTTACGTATAATCTCCCACAAACAATCCTGAAATTCCCGAAAATTCCCTGAAAAACCCGATTGCAAAAAAGTTTAAACCACAAAAATAAATATATAGATAGATAGATAACTTTATTTTTACAACACAGGAAGAAACAGAACACTATATACACAAAGTGAAGTAATAGCTAGAAAGTATAAGTTGCACAAATGGGCGGCCTTATCGCTGAAAGCGATTTCTTCCAGGCAACCTTTGGATGTAAAATAACTGATTCAGCTTTAATGGTAGGTTGTGAATTTCCTCAAGCAGAATACAAACATAACCTGTAACAGGTGATAATATAAAGTATTTACATAAATATATTAAAAAGTGACGGTGAAGATACGGTGGCAATAATTTCGTGATCGCTACACAAATAAAACGAATACTAAATTCAAAAACACATAGCGACTTGAGTAGTCGGGACCCATTAACATATAGACCGGCTTAAATCATCACAATAATGGATCCCGACGGTCCAAGTCGCTATGTTTTATGCTTTGAATTTATTGTTCGTTTTATTTGTGTATCGATCACGAAATTATTGCCACCGTGTCAGTTATTCAATAGTAGGTTCGAGTCCTGCACTTGTTTTTTTCTTTTCAGTTTTTATTTAATGTTCGTTTTTACGAATGTCGGGAGAAGTCTTAGTCCATGTACTAATCCAGGTTCTCAGCTATTTACTTACCGAGTTTCATTGTTATCCGGTCAGTAGTTTTTGCATGAAGAAGTAACAAACAAACATACTAACACCATTATCGAGTGAATACAAGCAAATCAGTGAGCAACAGCTAGTGCAATACCCTATTGTAATACTAACGATACCCTTATTGTTAAATTATAATAAGTGATTTTCAAGTTAGGTGGGAACAGATGAACATACATACATACAGGTCAATCAAATAACCGTATCTTTTGGCTTCGCCGTAGTCGGGTAAAAAGCGCTCTTAGTTCTTATTAATACAAAACAAAAGGATGAACAATTTGATACTTAATTGACAGTTGTTAATTTTACCCTAATCATACGATATGATATGTTAGAAATTGTAGCTAATTAGTTAACAATAACCATAACAATATACGAGAAGTTTATACAATAATTTTAATTAACATTTGCAAAATATATCTAATGGCTGACTGGAGAACTGTCTGGAAGCCAATACGTACAAACAAAAAAACAAAACAAAATTCGTATCTAAAGAACGCTATATTTAAACTAAGAATGTACAATTTGTACCTTAAAGCCAGCAAGAAGGGGAAAAATACCAGTTCTTTTTATCAAGACTTACAAAAAAAACTAAAAATATTCCCCTTTCATTTCTGATGTAGGTACCTAAACAATTTCCACAAGGTTTCGTTTATTTTTGTAGCCACGTGTATCTTACAGATGGAATAAATAACGAGTTCAAATAAGATCAAATACCAAATGATCTCGAATTTGCCTATCATATAATTAGAGTAGGCAATTTGGTATGCCTTCTTTTCCAATAAAAAGATAATTTATTCCTTTGTATATAACTTGTAAGACGATGTTTGATAACTTATCTATAAATATAAAATTCAAAGTTATGAATTTTGTTAAGTTATGGACGAATTAGGCTATTTAATAGTATATCTGTGGCTATTTGGCATAAAGGATGGCTATTATTACGTATGCATTCTAGGCATCTCCTAAGAAAGGATTTTGAAGAGTTATACTCCTACGGGAGTTTCTGTTGCTTTCTTCTCATTGGTGGGCTCGTCCCGAAGACAAACATCTTAACTTAGTTTCCAAGACGTTTCAATGCGATTTCATGCGAACGACTCAAAATGAATAAAGAAATTTTAATTTTTGATACGAATTCGTTCGTTCGAATTGATTATCTTTTGAAGTGTTTTATCTACTCCACAAGTGAGATTAAAATCCAACTGCTCTGTAAAGTAATATCATTAAATTGTTTAGCATTATTTGCCTAGTTTCTCGACTTTTGCCCTCTTTTTTATTAACGTCTGACATTGAAAAATTCCTAAAGCCAATCTAATGAAATCTTACCCAATTTAAAATCTCAATAAGTAATATACCTATTCCGGCCGATCTCAGTTGAAATTCCAATCAAACCGCTTGAATGTCGAAAGTTAATCTCGACTCCTCGTCACGGAGATAACTGAACTCCTGATTACCGTAGACAGATTTAGAGCCGAAGCTCACTGTACCGTTTTGACGACAAATACCTATTATCCACTAAATACCAAATATCTGTACCAAGCAGGCAATAAAGTTAGAGTTTTTAAATTACTATAATATTAGTTTATTAGTTTCTGTTGGCGGCTTAGCTAGCACACTCTCTTACGAGTGCCATTTTGAAAACCCTTGTCTACAATTTCATGTCTAAGAGCAGCGGTTCATCGAGTCAATCAGTTAGGATTTTAAATTATTGTATTTATAGATTTATTAATTCGGTGGACCACCACTTTTCTTGCTTTGTTGAACATATTTTACAGAAGACAATGCAAAATATGGCCTCAACGTAATATATTATTTTAACTATTCGTATAATTATGTAAACTAGGTCTTCATCAAACAATGGATGGAATTTATATTATGTAGACAGCCTATATAGATAGTCATCTACATAAGCTGTCTCTACATCCCAACTTTATTACGCCATAACATAGAAATATGAGTTTATGATAAGTAAGTTGGATGCTGTTAAAATTCGTCTAGGTTATAGAGCGCTCACTGTCTACATGTCCATTAGGCCAATCGTAAGCAGTAGATATTATTTAAAAAAAAAACAGCGATAAAATATTAGTAAAATTAACGTGTTTGCACATTTCAAAGCACAAATAAATAAATTATATTTGCAGAATACTACACGTTTGACAATTTGTAAGCCAAAACGATACGGAATTCATATTAATGCCCAGTTCATACTCCGACCCCTAGTCTAATAATAGTTATTATCTTTTTTCTAATGAAGCTTTATATTACCAAGGTGTCGACTATCCAGTCTCCCCACGTTGTATTTAATGGCCTGGCGTCTTTGAGATTAATGTTTTTCCTTAGTTTTTCAGCATAGTCACTATAAACTGACCTTTTATTCTACTTATTAAACTCCGACGCAAAAACGACGGAGTGTTACAAGTTTAACGTGACTGTGTGTGTCTGTCTGTGGAATCGTAGCTTCCGAACTGATGATCCGATTTTGTTTCTTTTTTTTTAAAGGTGAATTAGTCTGGTAAAAGTGGTGAATGTTCTTTTGATCGCAATCAGTTCAGCCGTCTGAAAGTTATGGAAGATAAAAGTCGGGGGTTTTTTTAAATTCTCAATCTCAGTTTTTTTAATTACGACTTCGCTTTTTCTGAAATTAATTAAATTGAATTCAGCTACGAAACAACGAGCAAAACAACAACGTAGTATGTTGACATCCAAAACTCAATGGAGTAAGTATCCAATGATCTAAACTCGATTCCAAACTTTACGTTTGGTTTCGTAACGCTACACAGCAGTGTATTGTGGGTTGCAGCGAATTGGGTTTGCGTTTCAACGTTTAGTTTTGGTTGCAAAGGTATTTCTCGGGTAAATCAACTAACAAACTAATGAACTTTGACGCTTTGCAGAGGTTTTGTCATTTACCCTCAAACATCTGAATTTTCTTTTCGAGTTATTCTGAATGTTGGAAATGTTTTCAGGTTGTCTTGCATTATTTTCAAAAAGTAAAATTATTTAAAGAATAATTATTAATTATAATTTTCGCACGAAACCTTGATTTGTTTACCTTAGTTTATCGATTTTTATTTTTTCGGGGAAGGGTCGGAAGTACCTCAATGTACCTAAGAGACATTACAGATATACACACGTAAAATCTGCGTTTTAAAGAGAATCAATATCTTTTTTGAGAAATATTTTACGGTAAAAATATTATAATACCTATTGAAAGGTACAAATACAAATAAAACAGCACACCTTTAGCAATAAATCAACCTTTCTTTGACTATAGAACCGAAAAAGAGAATAACACTGGCAAAAAGGAAAAGGTGTGATATTCCCAATGTTATTGACTCCATACATAGGTACTCTAGTCAATAAGTCAATAAAGAAGTCATATAAAGTCTTTGATAGTGTTTGCAATAAACTGAATATTGAAAATAAGTATCGCAAGATGGAACCCTCTTTTACTGTGACTTCTTTTTATAAGATATTTATCCTTGAATTAAGCAATAATAAACGAAAATGTCTGACAATATTTCGTAGTTTCTCGAATTCTTTGTAGATCTTTTTGACATGGAATTTTATATATATGTATGGGGGCGTATTAATAACTCCGTATTGTTTTATTATTCGTCTTTATTTTAATCTTTAATTTCACAATCGTCTGCCGAGCCGTCTTTTACAATCTTCGTCGTCTAATTCTCTAATTCTTAATCTATCTGCTTTCTCCCTTTCTCCTTACACTGTTTTCCTATCTTGCCTCTCATTCACGCCTTACTAACCATCTTTCTCTTTCACTCATGCTATCGTCATCTCGCTCACACCTTAAGAATCATACGCATTCAAAAACGTTTCAATCGTCCCTTACACTTTCTTTAGCATTCTATCAATCTAATCAAACTCCAAACACTTATCAAACATTCATCTCTGGAACATTACGTCTTACGTTCCCTTTCACTCAGAATCCTACATAGTTTTTATCACAGTTGCTCATAAAGTGGATCTTATTCAACGGCTTTTAGGCTCGTAATCCAACATATTATGCACGCGTGCGTTTTATATTGCCAACCTAGTGCTGTAAAGTTATCCCGATAGGTTAAATACGTATCTTACTGCTAATTACATACTGTTTTGATGTATAAAAAGGTAGGTACCAAAGAGTTTTTTAGCTAGCAAAAATGGTTGTTTCTAAAGTCAGTTTACGAACGAAAATTTTACGTGATAATGACTTAGAAAACGATTAAAAATTGAGTTGTTTATTTTTTGTTTTTTCTTTACTTAAATATATTGTTTTTCCGTACCATTGTATTTTGTTCTTAACCCCCGACGCAAAGACAAATAGAAAAAACCCTAAAAAATATTGTATGTCAGACGAGGCTGTATAGGTTAAAAGTCTTTAGCCTGGCCTTTCCGGACCATAATTAACAAAAAATATTAAGACTTATCACAAATATTTTGTTAATTATTATTTTGTTTTCTTTTCAAGTCTTTTCTTTTATTCGCAACTGTGATAAAAAACGTCGTACGATATACGTGTGGAATTGATATCATCTTGGCTTCTTTAACACGCTCACTACCGCTCGCGCGTCATAAACCGTCTCTATGCAAAGTTCAGTTCAGTTCAGTTCAGTTCATTTATTTGCGTAAAAGTTGGTACATTAATAAGAACTTATAAAATATTATTATACAGATTCTCAACTTTAGTCAAATGTATTGACATGCAAATACAAATTTATAAATTTATAGTACACACCTACATACTTTTATATAATACTATTAATTGCAAAATGTCAAAATTATAAAAATTATTGTCAGAATAAAATAAAGGTAGGTATTAGATAAATAAATGTCAATGAAACGTAGTTGCCATCAAATTCTAAAGATTAATTGATACCAAGAAACTCATTTACAGAATAAAATACCTTTTCCAATAGCCAAGACTCGAGTTTTCGATAAAATAACTTTGTAGGCAATTTTTTTATGTTTTCAGGGATCCTATTATAAATACACACACACATAGCGGCACTATTTTTCTTATAAAGTTGTGTTCTAGGAAACTTGGCTAAAACTAGTCTATCTGAGTTCCTTGTTGATCTTGGGAATAAATCACTCGCTGTTTTAAAACAATTTATGTTTTCTCTAACAAATTTAGCTATTTCGAAGATATACATACTGGGCAATGTTAATATCTTAAATTTCAGAAATAGAGGCTTACAGGATTCCCAAGGTGGAATACCTGCAATAGCCCTTACACATTTTTTTTGAGCTATAAATGCCCTGTCTTTATCAGTAGAATATCCCCACAAAATAAGACCATATCTCAACACAGAAGCGACATAACCGTGATATGCAGTAAGTACAGTCCTCTGATTTGCAACTTTTCTAAGCCTGTACAGTACATATACAAACCTATGTAACTGACAACACACCTGCTTAACATGTGCTTTCCAGTCACAGCAGTAATCTATGTTGAGTCCAAGAAATTTAGTCTCATCAACAAAGGTCAAAATTTGGTTTCTGTGCTTTATTTCTATTTCATTTCTTCTCCAACTACATGCACTAAATTGTATGAGTTTAGTCTTTTCTAAGTTCACTTGTAAATTATTGTCCTTAAGCCATGAAATTATTAAATTAATATTATGTTTAATGTCAGAAGCAAATTTATTCATGTCACTATTAGAGGTAATTATAATTGATAAGTCATCTGCGAAAAGAGTACATTTATAAGTCGTTATATCTGAAATGTCATTTATGTATAATAAAAACAAGAGCGGGCCGAGAACACTGCCCTGCGGAACCCCACATGAGTTAAGTTCGTAGCTAGATCTATTGGTTGCTAATTCGTTATTTTTATCAATGCTCAGAATTTCAACTGCCTGCATTCTATAACTTAAGTAGGACTCTATCCATTCCAATGCAGGGCCTCTTATGCCATATTTTTCCAACTTTTCTAATAAAATGTGATGTGAAACAAAGTCAAAAGCTTTCGACATATCAAAGAATATACCTACTACTTTCTTTTTGTTATCAAGAGGAACGAGTATATTGTTAATCAGCTGGAAACAAGCAGACGTTGTTGATTTTCCTTTCTGAAACCCATGCTGTTCATTTTTTAGGATGCTATTTTTTGCAATGTAAGCAGTAAGTCTTATATGCATTGCTCTTTCTAAAATTTTAGACATAATAGGTATAAGAGTGATGGGCCTGTAGTTATTTATCTGCATAGTGTCATCTTTTTTGTGGAGTGGTTTCACTATAGAGTATTTTAAAAGTTTTGGAAACTTACCCTGTTCAAATGAAAGGTTAATCAGATAGGTTAAAACGGGTGTTAGTTCCATAGCACTTTCTTTAAGAATTTTAGTGGCTAAGTTGTCATAACCAACAGCGTTAGTATTCTTTAAGGTCAAAATTATACGATGTACTTCGTCATGACTACACGGCTTAAGAAAGATACTATTACATAGACGGGTTTTCAAAGTACTATTTAAGCTTGTACCATGGCTGTTTTTTGTCTGGTTTATCCAATAGTTGTTAAATTTTTCTGCAATCTCTTGAGGATTAATTATTTCGACGTCGTCGTGTACTATTCTAGATATAAACTGCTCATGTTTACATGATATAGATTCTTGTTTTATAATACGCCATGCTGTTTTACCTATATTTTTAGCTTCATTTATTAGACCATGGTTATTTAATTTGATTGATTGATTTATACACTGTTTTAATATTTTAGAATATAATTTGTATTTATTTTTATTAACATTGTTTTTATTTTTATAATAAGCATATCGTAATTTACCCTTCGTTTTACAACTAGTACGCAAACCCTTAGTAATCCACCGAATTCTTTTAAATTTATGTTTGACTGTACATTTCACTAATGGAAAACAGAGGTTGTAAAAAGTTATAATCAAATCATGAAAATTTGAAAATGCGTTATCGAGGATCGGCTCCAGAAAAACCTCCGAAAAAGAGAGGCTTTTTAAGCATCGCCTAAATAATTCAATATTTTGCGGACTATAGTCTCTCTTATAAAAATAATACTCCAATGGAACCTCTTTTTGTTTTACAGGTATCTTTAGTACTTGTGCTGTATTGTGATCCGAGATATCTAAGCTAAGTAGTTCACCCTTCGCTGAACGTATATTGCTGATAATATGATCAATACAAGTTTTCTCACGTGTTGCCTCAATTATATGAAAAGATAAATTAAAGTTATTTATAACTTCTTGAAGCATTCTTGATTGCTTATATGTTTTTAACGTATTAACGTTAAGATCACCAGCCAAGACTACCTTTTTCTTATGTTTTACACAAATATTATTTAGAATAGTTGTTAATTTTTCGTAAAATATGTCGAAATTAGAACTCGGAATTCGATACAACACAATTATCATTAGATTATGAGCCAATACGTCAACACCGCAACATTCAAAATGTATGTCTCTGCTTTGTTGTTTACAAAATGTAATTTCTTTAAATAACATTTCATTTTTGACTAGAACGCAGACTCCACCGCGCTTTTGCTGTTTACTTCTACAGAAACATGCCGCCAGTTTATAGTTTGGTAGTATGATTAAATCTTCACACCCCTTTTCAATGAATGTTTCCGTCAAACAAATTACATCTGGTTCACATTTCCGGCTCAAAAGTTCAGAAATATGAATACTTAAAACATCTTTTTTTGAGATAAAACCTGCAACATTTTGATGGAAGACCCTTAAAATATTACTTTCGAAAAAACAGATTACCATCATTGTTTTCGATCTCTATAGCTGACATTTGTTCTACTTGCACTTCTACTGATTCTTGGTCTGGGATATTGGACTGTGGATCTGTCTGAGTACCGACATTAACATTGAAAACCGTGCGTGATTCATCATTTAAGTCATTAAATCGCCCAGCAGTTCTAATATTAATTCTGCGCTTTGTATAATTCAGATATTTTAAATTATAATCAAGTTGATCTAACAATGAATTAATTTGATGGCAAAACTCTCTAATATTTACAGTATTATTACGGTAATTATATGACTGTAAATTAACAAACGATGAATTGTCATACTGCTTGCTAACCATACGTAACATTTCATTCAATTTAAATTCATTGAGATACCGATTTTTTAACACTTTAAGTAGTAAAACTGAACAATTTAAACATTTTAAGGCTACACATAACTCCGTCAAAATTTTTATAGGATTAGAGTCATGTTGACCGACACACATTATCACACGATCATCCTTGCCGATATCAAACAGTTTAACACTTTTCAGTATTTCCTCAGTCGAAGCATGTGGCTTTATAAATGATTTTATATGGTAATGTACGTAGGCAGTATTTACTCTTGATTTCCTGAGGTAGTACGACAGGTTTTTACACTGCTCTCCTCCAAAGATAAATAAACGTTTTTCTGGGAAAGCATTCGAAATGCTGTGTTTACTTTGTTTTCCGGGAAATATACTTGTTTTCAGCTCACAGCGCGAAGATTTAACTGTTTCTTCGGGATTTGATGTTTGTCTCTCTTGATTTTCACTAATTATAATTGATGAGTCATCTTGTGTTTCTGGCAAGATACTTGTCTTTAGCTCACAGCGCGAAGATTTGACTGTGTCTTTCGGATCTGGTGTTTGTGTCTCTTGATTTTCAAGGGTGCTAGTACCCAAGATATTATTGATGATCTTCGGCGATGTATCATTACGCAGAGGTAAAGGAGTGTTCTGAAAAGAGTCCGTTATCCGACGTTTTGCTTGATTTTTCTTGGCCGTCGAAATATTTTTTCTAACAGGTGAAATAGGACTCATACATATAC
Organism: Idaea straminata; assembly: GCA_951213275.1. Taxonomy (NCBI): domain Eukaryota; kingdom Metazoa; phylum Arthropoda; class Insecta; order Lepidoptera; family Geometridae; genus Idaea; species Idaea straminata. The sequence goes on from OX577852.1 coordinate 638,986, forward strand.
GTTTTAAAACCTGAATCTCCTGTGTCAGCAAAGCTACACGTTTTTTTAGCTCCCCGTTCTCTAGTATGACATTTTCAAGTTCATTTTGCGTGCTTTGTAGATCCGTCTTTAGAGTGCAGATTTCTGTTTTCATTTCTTCATCATATGATGGTATTGCATGTGTGGATATGTCTAGACTTTTGCTCAGTATGTCATCAGAACATGATGAGTCAAGCGAAGCGTCTCTCTCCGCAATATGTAGTCTGTCAAGTGAATACGATTTCGGTAATTGCTTCTTCCTAATTGTGATATTGTTTGTGAAAGTATCATCCATTTTAGATAGGCGACCTCTTTGCTTTACGGTAGGTACCTTAATTTATTTATTTATCTAAGTTCGTCACCTGCCCGCTAGATGTCGTTACAGGCAATTTCTATTATTTTTTTATCAGCAAAAACATTTTGCATGACCAGGTATCGAACTCCGTCAAAACTTTCTGTATCAGGTACCAAGCAACTTACACAACTCGCCACTTGGAACTCTGGCAGTTATGTTGAAATTTGATCTTACTATGTACACGTTAACTAGATGAATAATGAGAAGTGTTCTAGAGTTCAAAGTCCAATTTTTTGCCTACCGACGTATTGGAATGTTAAGTTCAACCAACGATTTTATGAACACAGAAATTATCTTTTTTAAGGGCTAATTCACTTAAATTAGTCACTGAACGTATTATTTTCGTGTTATATGTTACGATCACTGCAATCAGATGTTAATGTTTTTGCACTTTTACACTATATTTTAGTGTTTTCTGTCACAATATTATCTTTGAATTATTCGACTTTCTGTTCTATGTAACACTTAGTTAACACTAGTTCACTCAATTCGAGGTATTATTTTACGATATATACCGTGTAACTGTAAAAATACGATGTTTTTACTATTTTTAATATTTTTTTAACGCGGACCAAATGTTTACGTGTCGACACCACCCCCTTCCGAGCAAAAAGCCAATTACCACAATTATATCGTAATGTACTAGTAAAGATCAATTTACCACAATTATATCGTAATGTACTATTATGGAATTAATACTTAAGGTGTACTGCTTGTATTTTATTTTATTAGCTTACTTATATTTGTGGAAAGTTGAGACGTAAGGTAAATTCCAATTTTTATTTAGTTTTATTCACGTTTGTCTCATTTGATAACGAATGGTTGGCTTTTTCTTCCAACCCGCATTTTCTCGACGTCTTACTATGAAAAACTTTACTCGGCTAACATATTATACAAAGAATCACAAATCTATGTCATTAATCTGGTTGAGGAAGTGGCGCACCGTAGGTCGAAGCTGATTCAAGTTACGTGGTGAGGTTAGTAATTTGACAACAGTAACCAAGGCCTCTATTTTACATTCAATCTGTCAAATGGAACGTTCGAATTGTATCCAAAGAACCTTTGCACAAGAAAAGTGTTTGAAGTAAGCTTTAAATCAGCATGAGATTTTAGCAGTAAGTATTTGTGTCTTCATTCCCGCCAATCGGAAAAACATATAAGAAACTCATGGCGTTCTTATTTTTTTGTGATCATGCTCACAAAGGTCAATATTACAAATATTTATGAAGGTATATGGGCATTAACATAATTAGTATAATGGCCTGCACCGGGTTATTAGGAAATATGAGGAAAAGTACGTCTCGTCAAAAATTGCACCGTGACTAGACTTGAACTCGCAATGGTATATAGCATAGCGCACTTGTACGGTGTAGAGGGAGTTCCAAGTTCAAGTCTCGTGATGGTGCAATATTCGAAGACGCATATTTCGTTATAAAATGGATTGGATCATCATATGGTGTTCGAGTCCAGATGTTTAACGATGCAAAAACACAATTATAGTGCGATTTAATAGTGATTGGTGTGACATCGGGGAACTTTGCTTTTACTAAATAGACGTATTGTATACTTATCATTATTGTTCTATTTGTTGTAGGTTCGATAACAATATTATCGTACGCGTGCATGGGAAGGATGCTGTGTTCGGTGCGACCTCCCTTCGACATCGACGAGGGAAACGTCAGTATGCAACAGGTAATATTAACATATTTTGGCTCCTTTTGTCTCACTGCTGGGCAAAGGTCTTCTCCTCCTTCTTTTCCTCTAACCTCCCAGTATAGGATGTCGTAAGAGGCAACTAATGGTAAAAACAGCTAATGCCACTTCACTAAGCATATATCCACCAATACGCAAGTGAGATGCACTATCTCGTCCAACCTTTGCTTCCATGGCGTACGTTATAAGTAGTTTTTTTTAGTACGCCTAATTGTCCCACTGTTAGACAAAAGTCTCCTTGACATCCTTCCAAACTGTCCTGTCCTGGGCTAGGTTTATCAAATGGTCTGGGCTGGTCCTGGATGATTCTAATAGGCCCTGGTGACGATCGAGCCATCAAATTTCAATCACGTTACAAAAAGGGCTTGAAATGCGGATGTCACTTCTTATTGGTTTTATGAAGTTCCTGATGTATGTAGCTGTTCATGCTTGAGAGTTTTTACTTAATCGTGTCCGGGGCACTTTATAGGTTTATTTAACATCGCGCTTCAAATCTAAACTAAAACAAATTTTCATAATACACATATTGCTCTCTACACAAGAACAAAACTATGCTTCCATCCAAAGTTATTATATGTGCAGACTTGAAATCGACAGAATGGATGAAATAGGTATTTTTTTACTTTCCGTAAAATTACCTAGTCTTAAATCGAAATTTTATATTATTTTTAAGTCTGTCAAATCTATAAAAAATCACATTTAGGGTTTATTAGTTAGGAAATTACTACTAGTTTAAATCCCTGAATTTACCGAAACCGATTGCTAAATAGATCTGAAAGGTTGGTGTTTTTTATACATTGCCATAGGCCCGCGCAATAAATAAAGGCAACTACTATGCCAGTCTCCATACCTATATCTACATTATAATGTACTACATACCCCTTGCAACGGCGATGCAACGCGAAACGGAGTGTTGGGAGACCAGGTGCCCGGTGGACCGACGACATTGTAAGGGTCGCGGGTAGTCGGTGGATGGAGGCGGCTCAAGACCGCTGTTTGTGGCGTCATTTGGGGAAGGCCTATGTCCAGCAGTGGACGTTTATGGGCTGGTAATCATACCACCCCATACACGTCCTCATCATCATCATCATCAGATGTTGATGATGACATACCCCTTTCGACGGTTTAATCTAAAGTCTGCATTAGCCACAAACGAATGCCTATACCTCACACCGTTGAAGTTAGTATTTAACATGACGGCGCCGGATGCTAGAAACTTCGATCACCTGTTTCGAAGTTCGGCAACTTGAGCACAGCACTTCGTGTGTACAAACTTAGACAATTATGTTGGAAAATTTAATTCCACAGCCTAAACAAAAGATAATGTAATCAAAATCGATATCGCCTACCTCGGAGATGGGTGCTTAAAGTACTAGGGTTTTAATATTTGCCTTTTATAGTCTAGAGATTTATACAGCGCTTAAAAAAATAATTTAAATTTATCAGAGCGCTAAAGTGCTTGGGACACGTATAGAATGGAATAGGCTTGCCCAAAACCTCGGCTTGTTCGGCCGTGTCTGCGCCGTTTTTAACTTCCCTAACAGTCAAATATTTAAAAAAAAAGTCTAAAATACGAAGGATATCGGTAAATGTTAAAAAGAAAAAATATTTATCACCATTTAAAAACTGGTTAGGGATTAACTCCTGAAAACAAACTGCTACAAATATTCATAAATTGTGTTTCGCTATCGGATAAACAAACAGTAAAGAGCGGTAGGTACCTACTTTATTAAATTTTAATTCTGGTCACGTTTCAATTTTAATACACATTGATGGATCTCAACTCTCAATAAAACTCATTTTTATTGCGTATCGACCGACCTTACTCTGGTAACTTTGACAGCTTAAAGGTAGGGAAAATGCCACTATAACGTCTGGTTCAAGATAAGATTACTATTCGTTTATTGGCATCTATCTTATCTAGAAAAATAATCATCATAATCGGCCGGTGTCAGCTGGACGTAGACCTCTCCCAAGATGCTAGAAAAATAGATCATTAAAGAAATTAAAAGGTACCTAAATAAAAGAATAGTGGTAATACGCGGTTATAACGAGTAGGTAGGTACTCGCTACCCGTTACTAAATGAATATGCAAAAAAAACATAATATGTAAGTCTGAGTGCTAGTAGAAATGTTGATCAAGTTCTTCTGCCCAAAGTAGATGGATGAAATATAAATTCTACCAATATTATTTTACTTAATAACTTACAAATAAATAATAAATAAAAGTAAACGGTAATAAACTAACATCACTAACAGAAGGTAACAGAACCTTTACATTTCTATTTTCTTTTATATTACTCCAAGTTTATATTACATGTTCATAGTACATGTTATAGTTTTTATATGTTTGTAAAATTGATATTCGTTGTACAACACAATATTGGCTCTTTTTTTAGTACTTCTAATTACCTGTAGTCCCACTCTTGTATAAGTTTGTGTCCGATATCCGATATTCCCACGGATTCGATGATGTCCAATCTGGCAACATGTCTGGCAATGTCACCTTTATAGGTTATCTTTTTCAAAGGGTTTAAGGCTGATGAAAGAAAGGAAGCGAGTGGCCTGGATCCTACTCCTCTTAGCCGTTCTCTTCGCGCTGTGCTGGCTGCCGTACAACATCATGCAGTTACTGCTGGACATCAGCGCAGTTAAGGCCAAAGACTTGAGCGCTGTACTGCCTTATGCTTTATTTATTGGTAAGTATAACACTGATGAAAGAAAAAAAGCGAGTAGCCTGGATCCTGTTTCTGTTAGCCGTTTTCTTCGCGCTGTGCTGGCTGCCGTACAACATGATGTAGTCACTGCTGGACATCACCGCAATTAATGCCAAGGACTTGAACTGACAATGACTCGTTATTAAAAAATATGTTTACTGTTTTCACCTGGGAGTAATATGACTATGAACACTATTAAATTTATACATGTTTTTGTTCGACGTTCAACAATCAATTATGTATGAAATTATTATTATATTCTGAGTTAGACAGTTCGTTTAGTTTATTTTATATTTGAAAATTGTTTGTTTGAAAAATATTGATATCAAAATTTATTTGTAAAAACAGAAAAGTGTTTGTGAAGTAAGTGATTGACCTAGTTAGAGACGAACCGTAAGCAGCAGAGTTCAAACAGTGGAATCGGCCTCTAAACTAATTGATGGAGCACTTAATTACCACGCTTAATTATTTAATGAATTAGCCTAGTTTATTATGAATTAATAACGCATAAAAAAACACCGAAGAAACCGGACAATAATAAGGGGAGAATTAGAGAGTTTTCTTTTTGTATGAAAAATAATGCTGTAAGGTTGGATACCTTAGTGACTTAACTCCAGTCGCGCGTTGGAGCTGACACGCACATCGTATAATTTTTTTGTGCAGGTCATGCGAATTCAGCTATCAACCCCATAGTATACTGCCTGATGACAAGGAATTTTCAGCGTTCAGCACGGAAACTACTGTGCGGAAAGGCGGTGTGCCAACAGACTTTTACGGTAAGATATTAAAGTCCAGGGTCTGAGGGGTCTAAAAGAATTGGGTTTCAATATTGGATAGCTCCATTTCGTACCTACTAAAAATACTACATACTACATTACGTACCTACTAAAAAATACGCTGTATTTAGTTCAGCTGCAATATTTTTTCCCACTTTTATTATCATTTCAATCAGGCATGATTGGTAAAGTGCTTGCCACATAAGTCTGAGCACAATGAATGGCGCTTTTGTCGCGTTTCGTTTTCATCCCTGCACTTTAAAATACTTTTAGCATGGCAATGACAAATATTATAAAGTAAATAGGGAGAAAAATCACCATTGGCTATTAAAATATACCAGCAGTAACTCTAGTGTCGTTAAAATGATGCAAACAGCATCGATAAAATACAGCTATACAAAATAAAAAAAATGCTATATCACGTTTTAAATAACTTTAGTATGCTGCTTGAATGCTCGTCTACTAACCAAATACATCGGACCCTACACTATCATCAGAGACCACACTAAAAAAATTCAACTTATGAGTTTCCTTTTGTACTAGTACTTCAGTAAGCTATACGATAAATAAACGACAAAATTCGGAACGTCTTTCAACGTCGTAGGGTACGCGTAAACTTATCTGGCGTACACTCTAACAGCAAAACTAATTCAGCGCCGACCATTAATCCATCTAATCTCGTTCCCTCGTAATTAAAACAAATAACTTAGGAAAGAGTAGACGTAAACATTTTGCTTATCTATCGGTCGTGATGGATTTGGCTTGCAAGGCTGTTGCTAGGCGGACAAGGCTGGGCAAAGATGCGCACCGCGGTTTTGCCTATGACAAAACCGGGATAAATATTAGCTTTTTCTGAAGATCACTGCAGTTTCAATTAATTATTATATTTCGGCTTTGTGTAATGTAAGTATAATACAATACTTCCAGATTCTAATGATGAAAACTGTAGTGTTTAATTGCATAGGTAACAGAGGGAAAACAGACCAAGAAATACGAACAAATTAAAATCGTATATTATTAGTCCATTCTACCTTTGTTAAAAGGTTAGGTAAGGAACTCTATTTCGCTTCTCTCCTTGCCTTAACCTTTTAACAAAGAGATTGGTTTACCTACATACGGTTGAGCTAATTGTGTCAGCGATGTCCACTGCGGCTTCGTCCCTACAGCCTACCCGAGTCACTTTCATGACAAAAGTAAAAGGTCCTGAAAACTCTTTTTCAGATCAAAGCGTGTCGATCCAGCTTTAGAAACACAAAAGTTCACTGGAACACCTAACTTACTTTATTCATGTACCTTTGAGGATCAAAGTTGTTCCATATTTGGGTTGAAATAATATTTTATTCAGTTCCATTTACCTACAAACATAATATTTTGTTTAAATCTTTGTGTTTTATCGTCTACTACCACTGCGTAAGTACCTCTACCATGAGTTATGCTATTTAGCAAACATTAAGTGAAGAACCTACATACTGTATTTCTAGATTAAGTAATTCGATCTAGCAAAGAGTTCCTGAAATTTACTTTTGGAACTTGGCAAAGTGATTTTCTTTGCACTTTGACGGGGAAAGAAATGTGATAAAGTTCCCTGTTTTAACAAATATACCGTTCACGAGACACTTTAGAGGTTTGATGTAAAGGCATTATTTGTTCACCCTAATGCCCACTATGTATCTATGCATGGGTTTCAAAGTGCACCGTGGCATTTTACGTTATTATATTATTATGCTGTTGTGTCTAAAGGCTTTTGATATTTGATACATTGAAAGAACATTCTCCATTAAGTAATTCACATTCTCTTCTTTATGTTTATGAATACAGTATCAATCACTCACAATCATTGAACTTCCAAAAGTCAGAACTCAAGAAAGTGAAGTATGAATCGGTCAATAAACTCATGTACTGTCCTTGAAACTAAAATGTTGGCGATATCGAAGATATTTTAATTTTACACACCGTATATCAAATCAATCAAAGCACGATTCAATTCACGGATTACCAAAAAATCTAAATCTTGTATTTATTTAAATTAATTTTATTAAATAACTTAGCAAAAAGATAAAATAAGTAATCAGCTTATTCTGTAATCTAAAAAAATGGCTGACGGTTTACTATGCCAAAATATTACAGCCCTTTAACGTTGGTAAATTGAAAATACCCTGTTTTAAACTATCTATCTCGCCTCCATGAACATTCCAGTTATAAGATCCTCTAAGATTCTTGGGAAAGACTCGATACCTAGAATACCTACGTTACGTTTGATCGAAATACTAATGAATTGTGGTAAGGTCTCTGGTATTAAAAAGTTTTCTTATTTTTTAGTGGAGATGTACCCAGAAGCCCGAGGGGTCGTCAAGCGATTATGACCTCTATCACGAACCACATAAGAGATGCTATCTACAGGTAATCAATCTTTATTACAACACAATCGAATTTCCCTTTTAACCCTTTTGTGGCCTGTGGTTTTATAATGAACATCTTTTGCTTTTAAATAAACCTTTTAAAAGTAGGTTAATTATTTATTGTCAAACGAACGAAATTGAATAAAAAGAGACAATATTTTTTCATACTGTATACAGTATTTAGATATGTTTTTAAACTGCTAGATCGATTTTGATCGTCTTTTTCATTAAAACCTGAAAAGTAACATGGGATACCGTAAGGCCCTTGTATTTCACTATACAACGAATTACACGTACAAAGGTACTTAATAGAGATTGATGACGTCCAACTAACGGTGACGCATCGGAATATTATTTGTATACCTTCCTACGCGGTCACGTCTGAACGGAGTCTCTAGTAATTCTTTATCAATTGTACAAATAACCAAATATTATAGATATTATAGGCAGTAGATATCCTTGATTCGTATACCATTCCTGTTTATATATATATTTTTTGTTTCCATTATATTGCACACTTTAATATTCACTGTGGCATATTAGTGGCATCATTTAAAAGGAAAGTTTATTAGTTCTTTTTTTATTTTTTATTATTATTATCTTTATTTTACTTTTATATAATTACATGTATTCTTGCCGATGTTTGACAAATAGCTGAATATCCTAATTTAAAAACAAATGTATATTCTGCCTCTGTATATGGAAAATATTGTAAGGACGTGCTGGGAACGGCACTGATGCCCTTATTACAGATTATATTGTTTAATCTAGTTAGGGCAACAGTTTGAACCTCGCTTATACAACAAATTAGCCTTACGCAACTTTATTAACTTGATGTTCTGTTAATTTTTATTGTACCTTACCTATGCATAAGTTGTTTTTTTTGGCATGAATAAATTTATCTTTATCTTATCTTTATCTTTATTATTTAAATGCGAACATAAATCTGATAGAAAAAATGGATCCGTGTACTTACGCACGTGAGAAGTTATACGTCCGTATGTCCGTCTTTCCGGCCATCTGATATTGTCTAATATTTATTAAGCAGCAGCTTCAACCTGTTACTTTAGTGTTACAGATGCGCGCGCATCTTAAAATTTCACTCTCGTAGCTTCAACCTACGACATTTGGATTACGCAGCTGCAACTTGTGACTTATGTTTTACAAATGCGCGCGCATCTTACAATTTGACTCTCATCATTTTTAATACCGCGCCTGAAAATAATTAATCATTAAAATGGTGCTAGGTACCGACTATAAAATGAGAGCTTGGTGTTTGTTTTATCACCCGTCGCGATAGACTTTCAATTTTTTGTGAAATATCGAGCTTCAAGATCTACTCACAATAGCTCCAATGTCCTGAAAATGATGCTTGAAATGGAATCGTAGCTCCAAAAAATTTAAAATAAGCATGGTAAATATCCCGTTTTAAATAATTTTGGTAGTAGGAAGGTACTTTAAATTTTCACCTTCTATCACCGGACTGTTTGGTCACTTGTTTTTTGATCACTTCATACCTACTAGTTACAATCTGCCCGTCAATAATCGGTGTTCTGAAGAGTTTTAAGTGGCAAAAGAGGCGGTTACTTATGAATTATGTCCGTAATAATCCAATGATGAAGTGAGCTTGGATAAAACGCGTTGAAATAATGGTGGCCATAGATTAGGATATTCTTTTGATTAAAAATGTTACAATATTTAGTTAGGCAGGCATGCTTGTTTTAAAAATTTTGAAGACATAGGTGTCGGTGTTGGTAGCTTAATTAAGTGTAATTATGACCTACTTCTATTCTTCTCTATTATTATCTGAAGCTGAAAATGAGCCGAGGTTAACTTTAAGAGCACTTATTATCAGCACATATCACAATTTAATAAAAGCCATTACGTACTGGTCATAATTGGAAGATGACTGACTAAAAGGTTCAAGTATCATGAAGCCGCTGCGATAGAATGAACCACGTTGCGTCATTTTATTATTAAATAGACACTAGAAATATAACAGTGAAATACAAGAGGGCTCAATAATTGGCACTCATCTACATTTTAATTGATTCGTTGTTTTCTTCCTAGATGAATGTACTGCGTCACAACGGTCACGCGCACGGCGCTCAAATGTCACGCGGTATAGAGATCCGTCAGACGACACAGCTGAGCCACGTGACGCGGTCGTCACGTCGAACAGCACCCGCACACGCCCTGTCTGCCGAGATGCTGCAGCGGCATGGACATATCGACTTTAGGCGTTAATTAACTAGGTTAGGTTAGAGGACGTCAACAGACGTCCTCTTAAATATCATTTTTTTAAATTGGATTTAGAAGGCCTCTAGAACACTCTACTCAAAAGCTTTCCCTGACTGGAAGATTGCTACAAGTAAGAAACCATCAAACTTATTTCTGCTGCTGATCTTCATAGTATAAGTGATTTTTAGTAGGTAACCTCAGATGAAATAATGCAGTTGTTTGTAAGTTTTATATTGGTTTATCTAAATGATTGAATGGAGTCACGTCACTGGACGTGACAGTTTTTAACATTACGTCACTTAACGTGACACAGTTTTGGTCACGTAACGTGACTTAACGTGATAAATTTGTGTGACGTCACTCGAAACCCATCGACTAACAAAGACATAACAATTATACATAATAATATTAGATAAACTTTTTTTTCTACAATAATTTTGCTTCATGTTTGTAACGAACAGGATTCGCAAATGCTATACCGATTTAGATGAGAATACATTGTTTTTTTGGAAGTAACATAAGCTACTTTTTATCCCAATATTTACACGTGATTGGAACTCATGTATTTAATGTGACAAACGATCCGTACCGCATATTAGCTCGGATTTATGCGTGTTAATTTCATAATTAATTTAATCATGACTTCATGTTCATGACAACCCGACCGTAAAGTGTTAAAGGTCATATTGAATTAATTATCTGTTTATGTGCAAGTCGGGCTGAATAATAGGTTTATATTTATTGATTTTTTATTCAAATGATCAATAAAAACTGGTAAAGTTTGCTTGGTATACGATTCGAAATTATAAGACTTTTTTCTGCATAAAAACGCTTATTAAGTGTTTTTTGACGTGAAAACGTCTTTATTTTCAGACAGTAGGTCACGTAAAAAATATAACAGATGTAGCTAATTCAACCCTTTTAGGATTGACCCAAAAGGGTTGAATTAGCTACATCTGTTCATCATCTGTTAGAGTACTCGTTTTCATGCGTAACCATTGGGTTACGCATGAAAACGAGTACTCTTACGTCAGTTCACGTACTCTTTTCCACTGTGGCTGACTAGCTGCGTTCGTAAATCACCTAATTTTTTATTAGTTTTTTTTAACCAATATATTAAAAAAACCTATTTTAACCCACTTTCATGTGTTTGTTTTATCACCATGTGTTTTTATTTTAGCAGAAGTACCTAAAAGTAAATTAATTCAGTCATAAAATGGACCAAAGATGTATGTATATTTTAATGAATTATGTACCTACATATATTGAATCTAATGTTAAATGTAAAAGTTTAGAATTTAGGTAGTATTTGTAAATAAAGGGAATTGTAAATTATTGTTTTATATGTGAATGTGATACTAATATAGAAGAGACATAAATAAAGTTTTAAGTAAATTTAATTCTAGTTTTACTGAACTATACTTGAGGATTTTTGACCAAAACTGGAGTTTAAACAAAAATAAATTCGGACTGAATTGGGATTTTTTGTTTGAATTTAGATTATGTGGCATGAATTGGGACTAAGTTAATATTTTAAGGAAATTGTAAGTGGTTTTTTCAACGTTTTTGTAAAACCTTAGAAACGAAAAGGAATCTTGGCCTCGAAATTATACCGTTTATAATAAGATTTCACCTAAAAACAGGTACCTACGATCGATTTTATGTGACATTCTATTTTTATTTCTGTTTTGATGTGCCTAAGTGGGTTCTAAAACTACTGGACCGATTTTAATGAAACTTAGAAGGATACATTAAATCCTTTATTTTTATGGATCATTCCTGTCTGTCCCGAATCCAGTCCCCAAATTAAATTCAGGGACAAGCGAGAATAACATAGGAATCATTTATTTCATTTATCCCACTTGAGACAGGGTTCGGAGACAGACAGGAATTACTTATTATTATTTCCATTTTCCTACGTGATCCGAAGGTGTAAAACTCCGTGGAGCTACAGTTTACGAAAATTCAACCTATTTCCCCATATAAGACGGTTAGCCCATACAAATTACCCGCTATCGTAAAGACAGAAAGGGTCGTTTAAAGTCAACAACAAACACCTAAACCAGATGATAAACATGTGGTAATCCTTCCTTCGTAAATAACAAAGACAATGCGTTAGAATGTTAAGTGATGTTGTTAAATTTAATTATTTTCGTTGAAACCACGACCTTCCCAAAAGTCAAAAGTATTTTTTTTTATTCAATAGAATTCATGGAATGCATTTCATCACTTTCAAGCGTTTTGTAAATTAAGTTAGGGTATGTAGAAAGTAGAGCTATCCAATACTGAAAATCAGATTTAAATCGGTTCATTCTTTTTTAATGTGGACGACCCAGTTGGCACAACGGTCACCACGACGGTCTGCCAAAAACAGGGTTGCGGGTTCGATTCCCTCCTCAGACAAGATATTTATGCTTAGATATTTGTCTGTGGTCTAGTTGTTTCTATGTATTTTAGGTATATATTTACAAAAGAAAAGTATATAAGTAATATATCCATTGTCTAGCACCCATAACACCAGTCTAGTTACTTAGCTTGGGGCTATATGGCGATGTGTGGAATGTCCTGCAATATTTATTTATTATTATTTTTATTTATTTGTTCTGTATTACGGGACTATGGAGCCCCGGACCTTTGGAAGGCGTGCGTGGAGCCGAAGCCGACACGTAGAAGCCCCTTACAATAACAAGTATAATAGCAAACAATAGGAGTGGATTCTATTATTATTATTATTTATAATGTCTGAAAAGGCTGTGATCAAAATTCAACAAAGAGACCTGAACTTGAGTAATCAACGCAAAATAGCGGTCGGTGCGTTCTCCCTAGCACGCTCTACGAGAATGCGCTCCGCGGCTGCATATTCCACTACTATTTCATCGGGTTAAACATAAAGTGAAACCGCGGGCGTAGTTTTACAATTAAATAGTCTCGACTCCCAAGTCTAACTCCATTGAATACAGAAGGCATCTCTCGCAAGGCTCTATAATTGAATTTTCACACATCGCTCGCTTCAATACATGTTCATTAACGTTTATTGTTTACGTGACGCTTTAGCAAATATTACTTTAGCGTTAATGTTGATTTATTCTTAGTATTGACGTTTCAGTTGTAAACTAAATAAATAATCAATATTTTAGGACATTGCACACAGTGCCATCTAGGTTTGTGAAGGACATTTATTTGGATGCCAATTAATGCTTTATTTATATGGAACCGGAATAGCCCTACATTCGCTCTGGAATATATTATAAGAATTATATTTTTGAGACATGTGATAGGATGAGCCATTCCCAATTGGCCTCTAATTGATGTAGATTCTGGAGACAACCGGGAAATTTTATAATTGAAATCCCAGTTTTCACCATTGGGGACGTTCAGGTAACAGACAGTTATTAAAAATAAATACAGGCCCATATGAAATGGTATTATAAAATCGATAATTTTATGATAAATTAGATTTTAGGGTTTTCTACGTTCAGTCTCGCCTTCCCACACTTAGCATCATTGTCTATATACTAACACGTGTACCAAAAACTAAGTTAGGTATAATTAAAATGTCTGAGTAGCGAAAAAGCTACCAAATGTTCCAGACAATCAGTTTAACCATCCTTACAAGTTGTTGAGTTTTGTACCAGCATAACGACAATATGTTAAAGAAACCAATAATTCCACCCCCGCACTGTCTCGCACGTAACTAATCTAATATGTACAGAATGTACACAATGTTATGTGTGCTCAAGTGCTCATGTGCTCATGGACGTCATGCTAATAAATATTTGGTTAAAGAGCTTGGTTTCTCTTTAGGCGATAGAAAATAAGACAGAGAGATTGATTTTAATAGAGAGAATTTTTAAAACATTTATATAAAAAAATACAGATCACACACTACGCGCAACTATCTAAGAGCATTGAAAATGTAATAAAGTAAAGAAACAACGACGTAGTGGACGTAAGGGCACAGCCTACAGTTTTAATCAGACCGTGGTACTTGATGGCTCAAATTGAAGCTGAATTCAAAACCCACACATCTTGAGAACCAAGACGGTAATTTTGTTCGAAAAAAAAATGTATACCAGCCAATCAAAATTCACATATATTGTATCTAATAGTTAATTATAGAAAATATAGCAATGTCGCCCTTTTCAGATGAATGGAGATTGATATTGTCTGTGTGCTTGGATTTTTGCGAGATAAATGTATGAAATATTTGTCCTAATTGGTCAATTTGCTGTAATTGGTTTTTATAATCGTGTCAATTGAGTTTAATAAAAAAACAAATAGCCCAGGTCTGACAGGCCTGGAAACACATGAGGGGAGTCCCTTGCCCTGCAGGGGGACAAAATAAAAAAAACACTATACCTGTGGGTAATAAGAGCAGACATTATTCAGAAGACTGATATACAATATTTATAAACAGTAATTCAATCATCTCAAGACCGACAGGTTTGGAGAAACATGAGGGAGAACTTTGCCTTGCAGTAGAACAAAATCAAAATATTATTAGTTTATAATTATTTATTTTATTTGAAGATGTAAATACTGGTATGATGATAATAATACGTATGTAAGTGAAATTCATGATAACTGTAGAAGCTGGCTGGATCACTGTCTCGTCACAGAGACAGCTTGGCAGTGTATAAGTAGTGTTAAGGTGTGTTACAATGTTTTCTGGTCAGACCATTATCCACTTGAAATTCTATTAAAGACAAATAAGTTACCGAGTGGAATTAAGAATAATGACAATTACAATTATAATAAAATAATATGGAGAGAGAGGGATGTAGAACAAATAAATTTATACAAAAATATATGTAATGATAAATTAAAATGTATAGATTTTCCAATTGAATTTCAGACATGTGCTAATAAATTATGTAATGATATAGGACATAGAATGGTATTAGATAAATTATATAGTGACATAATTGGCGTTATGAGGGCAGCTGCCGAGAGTAGCTGTAGAGATAGTAAACGTAGGCGACGAAATTATGTACCCGGGTGGAACAAACATGTTAGTGAGGCTCACCGAGAGGCGCGGCTTAGTTTTCAGGAATGGTTGTTAGTAGGTAAGCCCGCGAGGGGAACTTTGTATAATAAAATGCGTGAGACACGAAGAACTTTTAAGTCTAAGCTAAAGTGGTGCCATGAAAATGAAAATCAAATCAAAATGGACATACTGGCCACTTACCATAACAATAAAGACTTTAAAAGCTTTTGGAAACATACAAAAACCCTGGAAACTAAGCCGTGTCTGCCGGCGAATGTAGAAGGTGAGTGTGAGCCAGGTCGGATTGCGGAGCTGTTTAAAGACCATTTTAAGGTTGAATCAACGCTGAATCCAGTGATGCGGGTGCCCGATACTGAGGTCATAGGAGACAGTTCCACGGTAACTCTCTGTAATGCTAAGGAAATTGCACACATAATAAAAAACATGAGACGCGGTAAATCACCAGGTCACGATGATCTCAGTATTGAGCACCTGCAGCACGCGGGGATACATTTACCAAGAGTGTTGTCGCTTCTGTTCAACTTATGTGTCAGTCATACTTATCTGCCTCCTGAGCTTATGAAGACCGTAGTTGTGCCAATTATTAAAAACAAGACTGGTGATGCCTCTGACAGGAACAACTACAGGCCAATTTCTCTGGCTACAGTGGTAGCAAAGGTTCTGGACGGTTTGCTTGACCGTCGGCTTAGTAGCTACATAGAATTAAACGATGCCCAGTTTGGATTCAGACGCGGGCTCTCTACTGAAACCGCAGTGCTGAGGTTGAAGCATACCGTCCAGTACTATACTACTAGAAAAACACCTGTGTATGCCTGTTTTCTGGACCTGTCGAAGGCATTCGATCTGGTATCTTATGATCTACTTTGGGATAAGCTTAGGAGCGGTACTAACACACCTAGTGCGATAATAAGTATCTTTAAGTATTGGTACAATAACCAGAGTAACTCCGTGAGATGGGCTGGTTCATACTCGACGCAATACACTCTGGGATGTGGTGTGCGACAGGGCGGTTTGAGTTCTCCTCGTCTATTTAATATTTATATTAACGGGCTGATCGAGGAGCTTGGTAGTGCGAGGGTCGGGTGTTCGATGGATGGTAATATTGTAAATAATATAAGTTATGCAGATGACATGGCCCTACTGACACCATCGGTCAGGGCACTCAACATTCTGCTGGCAATATGTGAGAGGTACGCGGTGGCTCACGGCCTCAGATACAATACAAAAAAGAGTGAACTATTAGTTTTCAAGGCGGGCAACAAAACTCCAGTCCTAATACCACCAGTAAAGTTAGGAGATGTTGAGCTATGTAGAGTCACTAAGTTCAAGTATCTGGGGCATTGGGTCACCGAGGACCTTTCAGATAATATGGACATGGAGAGGGAGCGTAGGGCGTTGGCGGTAAGATGTAACATGTTGGTCCGAAGATTTGCTAGATGTACGACGGAAGTCAAATTAAGTCTTTTTAAAAGTTATTGCCAGACTTTCTACACTAGCAGCCTTTGGACCAATTACACACAGAAAGCCTTCAATGCCCTGCGAATCCAATATAATAATGGATTCAGAATGTTGTTGGGACTGCCTCGGTACTGCAGTGCATCGGGTATGTTCGCGGAGGCAAGAGTGGATGATTTCCATACTATAATGCGGAAAAGAGTAGCCTCACTGATGCGCCGCGTCCAATGCAGTTCCAACCTTCTCCTCAGCCCAATAGTGCAGCGCTTGGATTGCCCGACAGTGCGACACTGGACTGCAGTACACAAGCGGTCTAGAGTCGCACTATTTAATCATAAATATCGGCCCAATTAATTAAGTGTCTTGTATGTATATTTTTACTAACTTCTAGTTTATAAGTCATACTAACAACACTATGGATGTAAAAGTCTGAAATAAATGAATTGAATTGAATTGAATAAAGAGCGGTGTTGGTTTAGTGGTAGATATCTTCGAATCCCGGCCGGCCGTGCACCAATGGATTTTTCTTAAGAAAAAATTATGTGCGCTAATTGACATTACTCTTACGGTGAAGGAAAACATCGTGATGAAACCCGCGGCTTAGTTGGCTCCAAAAGTATAAAAGTTCTCTCCTCTGGACATGGTCGACTAAGCTGAGAGGGTAGTAGGTGCTGGGCAAGCCTACTCCATCCTCACGCAAAAAGGACCCAATTAAAAAGGGTCTAATGGCGGAAAACAGCCTGTGTAATACAAGTACAAGTACATGATGATAATGATAATTAGTTGCTATGTCATAGGTAGTTTGATAGCTATTTTATTCCAGTAAAACTTTTAAAGTAAGTATTGATTGTTCTAAAAATAAATGATAGAGCGATGAAAACAAGTTCACAGAGGGTTAGAAGGGATCCGCCGAACGTTAGTGAAAATATGCCTCCGTAAGTAGCTAAAACAAAAGATATTATTTAAATAAATAATTTTACTCTTGGGGTCGTTGTAATAACAGTTAAACCATGACTCATAGAAAATGGTCCGTAATCTAACTAGTTGGACATACAGGGTAACTATCAAAAATACCTGGATGGACTTTCAATAGGTATGTTTTGACATTGTTAATTATGGCATGTCGTCGATATTGACAGTCATTTATTTAAATCTAATAACTCACCGACAAAATAATTAAAATCCGTCAGCAGGGTCAGTTTGTAACAATTTATATTTGATCGTCCGTAATAAACTTTAAGTTCAGCCAATTGACTTATGTTGTAGCTATTTCTGAAAATAAAAAAGCTTAGAGTATAGGAGAAGTTTTAGTGGGAATTGCGATTTAATGACGAACGTGCTATCGGTATTCAAAAACGTTTTTGGATTCGATCAAAAACCAAATGTATCGGACGTGACGACACAACACGTTGCATATACTTCATTGCGGCTACGTTCCTGAAGCATCCTACTCAAATATTTAGAAACTGGCTGCTCTCTGCGGCTTCATCCTCTTTAGCTCTAACCAAAATAGCACATCGGATACGTCAGCATTGACACATTTGTATTATCGTAAAGATTTTTATACAAATCTACGGACTGCAGACAATATCCCTACTAATATTTTAATATCATAATAACACTGTTTTCACGTCTAAACCGTTAAGTAAAAGTTTGTCGTACCTACAGATGGGACCCAAACTAACGTGGGTTAAATCTAGGGGTGAAACTAGTAAAATATAATGAATTTAATGCAACATAAGAAAACTAAGAGAAAGTGATATTAGACCGTCGTTAAACGAAGCCAATCTGTACAATTAGGAGCGATCCCTTTTAATCCTAATGTCGTTCGCACGTGTGATATTAATTACGTCGTGAGGCTGCTGGTGGCCGGGGCACCCCGGGTTAATATACCAGCCGGCCGATCGCCGTATTCTTATGCAGCGCGTCTTGACTGCGTTTGCGTCATAACTATAGATTTCGTGTTGCCGTAATTTCTTAAGACGCACACGTCACGCAAACCTAAACGTCGCGCGCTCGCCGTATTGCCCTAATAGAGCTGTCTTTTGTATCGCACAAAAACGGTATCGCGCTAAATTTTGACGTGACATAAATGTCAAATTCATTGTCACCTAGGAAGATTAGTCAAAAATTTCATATGGCAACATAGCTTGTTTCACACGTAGGTGAAGTAGACGTGCACGCGTAGTTTTATTTTACGGCAATACCGACGATTAGCGTGCACGTTGCGTGTGCATCAACTGAACTTGCACTCGACTAATGCGTCATAGAATTACGGCGATCGGGCCGCTGGCTGAATTAGGACGTGTCTTCTATTGGACACTGGACACTACTATAAGAGGTTAGTATAAGTAGAAAGGAGCATAAATTTGCATAAAAAGTTAAGCCGATTAAACATTAATAGCAAGATCAATTATTTTTAGTTTATTATACTACTACTCCTTCTACTTCTAACTACTTATCTAAAACGTCTTGTGTTCTGTGCTTGTCTAAATATTTTTTTTTCTTTCTACATCACATAGTCCATAAACTTAACACTTGTCACTTAGTGAACACATATAGCACCCGTGCACACAACAAACTTAACAATAAACTAAGTAATCAATTTAATTGTAGGTCTATGGATGGTATTTTGTTAAAAAAAGGAAAGCCTAAGTATAAAATTGAACTGCTAAAAAAAACATCTTATTTTCGTAAAACAATCAAACGTCTAGAAAAAAATGGGTACGGGTACTTAAGTAAGCGCGTGAGAAGTTATATTTCTAGTAGTTTTACGTCTGTCTGTCTGTCCGTCCGTCCGTCTGATATTTACTTCAACCTGTTACTTTAGGGTTACAGTAATGCGTGCGCATCTTAAAATTTCACTCTTGCAGCTTCAGCCTGTTTTACTTTTGGATTATACAGCTGCAACATGTGACATTTGTGATACAGATGCGCGCGTATCTTAAAATTTTACTCTTATCATTTTTTTCATAACGCGCCTAAAGAAGTATAACTTCAAAAAAAGCAGTAAAAACAACAATGTATAAAACTCAAAAAAAAAACAAAAATTAATAACTGCAATTGACAATTAAAATCAGATCATGGCTTGACTATTTTTTATAAAATACCTAGCTATACTATATAGGTACTTACGTAAAGTTTTTGGGAATGCCCATCCCGAGGAAGGGTACGAGATCCGAATCTATCTCGTACTTTTTGTCCCGACATTCGATGTAGCAGACAGGATTACATTTCAAGTCTTTCTTTGATTGATTGACTGTTTAAAAAAATAGATTAAGATTATAAAAGTGACCATTAGGGGGGACAGAGCAGGGGGATAGATATGAATATTCCCTAACTTCTAACTAAATCCAAACAAAATAACACGACGAATTGTATGACATGTCTGGATAACACCTGCCTGCGACTTAAAAGATTGCGAGTTCAATACCCGCCTCAAACAAATATTTATGTGCTTATTTATATTGGTTACTGGTGTGGGTGTTATTGTATGTATATTAGGTTGGTTTATATTTACAAAAGAAAAGTACCTATATAAGTATTTAATCCGTTATCTGACACCCGTAACACAAGCGTAGTTTCTTAGCTTGGGGCTAGATTGTGCCAGGTTAAGCAACTACTAAGAATTCATGCCAAAGATCTGGCCGCTGCCAGATCTTGAATGAACGGATCGGACCTTTTTTTTCTATTAATTATGGCTTCGCACGGCTTGTGCATTTAGCCAGTGTCAAGTTATATTTTGCATCAAAATAAGACCCGATTTTTCATAAATCAGGCCTAAAGTGTTTCAAAAAAGTCAAAGTCGTCATAGTCCGTCAAGTCAGGGGCTATAGTAAAGCGGTGGCAAGTTTACCATAACCTGAATAGGATATTTGGAGACAACGAGAAAACTTCATGTTTGACCTCAGTGTTTGACACTGATTTTTACTTTCACTACACTTGTGCATTTTCACAGAACTAAATTGAATAACATTCCACCAGAATTATACAATTCAACTCGGGTTACAACTAAGTCTCATGAAAATAAAACTGCAGTACGACATGTTGTTAACTCGTTCCCGCCAAAACTCCGGATCGGATCTTATTTGTATTTAAGTTGAATTGTGCCATCAACAAGAAGCAGAAGGCAAAAAGCAGAACGGCATGGCCAGCCTATTGGACACTCTACCCTACTCTTAATTATTTAGATGACCTTTGCTTCTGACAGTATCATTTTAATTATTAAATGAGATGAGTTTGAAGTATAAAAAAATAATTTGTGGCCTTGAACAAATTATTTTTTTATATTTCAAACTCAAATATTATCTACATCAGTCACATTTTTTTCCAAAAAATGGAATTAGCTTTTTCCTCCACCGGGTAAAAAGTCTAGAACAATAAACATCGCGAAAATTTATGCGTTTTGTCGATGATTCTATCGTTTCTTTCGATTGCTCTTACCTGACACGTTTAGGCATAATATATTTTTATATGCTCTGCTGCCATGCAAAGCCGGGGCGGGTCACTAGTATTTAATATGTCGGACAAATCAAATGATTACACGTGAATTTATTATACTTTCTCCTTTCTTCATTTATGGAAACAATCATGATTACAACGTGGTGTTTGTTTAGATGTACGAAAAATAACAGGTACTGCCAAATATCTACTGTGAAGTAAATTGACAGTGTTTTTAACTTAAGTCGAATTTCTAATTCGATCACTTTGCCCCAAAACTTAATTTAGCCTTGTTTTTATTTTGATTAATTACCAATCTTCGTTAATTAAGGAAAAAATACCTAAATAGAGTAAGTAGCACCTTAACAGGGACAAATGAGACTCTTCAACATGAGATCGTTTCATCTGTTAACCTAATTGTGACGAGGAACAAATGAAAATATTTAGCCCCCCTTTAAGAGACAAATAATCCATTTATAAGATCGATCGGAATCATCGACATAGGCACAATATCGCAATTCCAAAAAATGAGCGATTAGTACAATTCTAAAATCTGTAAAATATCTCAATTTGTCTATATTTATAGGTCAAACGCATTATGGTCGAAGGTCAAACGTGTAGAAAGTCGTAGTTTAATTTTTTATAAATAATATACTTATAATTATAATATTTACCTACCAATGTAATAATGTTTACCTGTCACGTTGTGAAGGCATTTCAAGTTGTCAAATTCACAGATTTTCGTCGATTTCGCTGAAACATGAAATTAATAAATTAGGTATCTAACGATAAGTAAATACCTACTACATATAAGCGTATCTTCCTCTGGCTAATAAGACGTATATACCTCTGACGCATGTGCCTTATATGTGGACAACCACAGGATTTCTTTACGAAATGAACTTGATCACACGAACTTAAGGCAATTTTTCCCTCGGGTGCTTCCACGGGATATGCACGAAAACACCCATTCCAATTATTGTGTTACAATAAAGCAAAGCAAAGTTCGGAGATAACTCTATAACTGTTACATCTCGCTAACTTATAGGTATCTACTGTCAATTTTGATTGTTTTGATTTGCTATCTATTTTAGTATCAAGTTGCCTTGCGATCTGTTGAGGGCTTGAAGAACTAGCAAATACAGACATATTCCGCAGTTTATAACATATTCATAATTTTTTTTTCAGTTCAGTGGATTTCTCTAAACAATGAATTGCATGTGTCTTGATAAAATCACTGAATCTATATGTATAGGAACATGAAAAAGAAAACGTTATATTTGATGGATCAAATTTTTATTATTTATATTTCAACTCGTAGTCCTGTCCTGTGAGATATGAATTTAAAAAATAACGATTTTCTGTGAGAGAGAAAGTGAAAGAGAAAGAGAAAGAGAAAGAGAAAGAGAAAGAGAAAGAGAAAGAGAAAGAGAAAGAGAAAGAGAAAGAGAAAGAGAAAGAGAAAGACATTGTACTCACATTTAGAAATCGGATACTTGTATGGCATACATCCACACTTGTTCATATAATTCTTCATCCTACATTCCGTATAACAAGTTTCATAGCTGTATCTATCTGTATTTTCTAGTAAAACTTCATCGTAGAATGCACATCCTCGTTTCTCAATGTTTACTGCTCGGATGTCGTCTTCGCTTTGGAACAACATGGCTTTCACTTTAATGTCCATTGATTGGCCTATCGTGATGTAGCGGTAGACAACTGATGTTTCAATGTAGTCGTTGGGATCTGCTAGCAATATCTAAAGAAGAAATAGACATTTTATATTTAGGTTATATTATTTTTTTAAAGTGCATGGCCTGCGCTGTGCTATCTAAATATATATTCAGTTGCAATTTTTGAAGACGCTGTTTTCCTTAAAAAAATATACCTACCTAGGTATTTTTATGGAATATTTA
The DNA here is from genome assembly GCA_951213275.1 of Idaea straminata. NCBI lineage: Eukaryota > Metazoa > Arthropoda > Insecta > Lepidoptera > Geometridae > Idaea > Idaea straminata. Next base: position 662,024 of record OX577852.1, read on the forward strand.
TTGTGATGGAATCCACAGCTACTTGGCGCCAGACATATAGAGGAGTTCTTTTCTCTGGATGTGGCTGCCTAAGCTGACCAGTTGGTATGCGTTCTGAGCAAGTCTACTCCAAAATCAAAATCATGGGATTGTTTCAAGTTGAAGTTCGGGATAATAGATGTACGAAAAATTTAAGAAATTAAATGAAAAATTTCAAGATGAAGCTATACTATTAACGGCGGGCCCTTTGGTAAATTATTGTCACATTTAGAAAATTTGTGCCCAAGATAGAATTTAGTGTTTTAGGGTTCAAAGGTAAAAAAAGACCCTTATATGAAAACTTTCTTGTTCGCCTGTCTGTCTGTCTTTTTTTTTTAATTTACCTTGGCTCCATAGGTCTGCACCGGTGACCAGCCCGGGTAATCGCTTGGCTCCACATTTATAAGAACTTGAAGACCAGAGTTACTGCAAAAATACCAAAAGCCTTAGACACATAGGTAGGTAGTAGGTACCTACTAAAATATAATCACCGAACAATAGAAATCGAGGAGCAAATAAGCAAAATATTCTTTTCCTATATTTTTACCTTCCCGTTTCGGTGGTTGTAACTATATTTCCACCGAGTGAATCTTTCTCGTTTTGATCGTAATAGTACTCCAAATCTTCGTCAGTTCCATAGAATGTTCTGGAAAATAATGTCTTAAAAAGTCTACACTCAGTGTACGTACGTGCAGTAAGTATAGTATCAGGGACAATTAACAATAAATAAAAAATACGAAAGGTCTTTTTTCATAATTTTTGGAGTTTGCGGAATTGATCAATCCTGGGTATGAAAAAAATGGGTGGTAAAATCGTTAACAAATATCGTTGTTTTTTTTAGGATAAATTTCTGACAGTAGATGGCAGCACATAATATGTATTATTCTCTCATTTTGGAACCAATCATTCTAGAAACCCCCGTTGAAATGCCCCAAAAGGTTTTACCAAAATTCAATGGCCCTCATTTTACGATATTGAACATACAAGTGTTAGAACGGGCATAAAAACTAACGAACCGGAAAAATTGTTCCGTGCCGCAAAATTAGATGTTTCTTACAAAAAATGGGATTGAATCAGTGGACCGGAAGTCTATGATTATAAGACTTCCTTTAAAATGTAAATTGTTCGTTCAATGTTTTTTAATAATTTACAAAGAAAACATACTAGCAGTAAAACTTTGTATGCTACGTTGAAAATACTATGTGTACTTTAATCGCTTTCTTGACGTAACGCGTCACTGCGTGTCAACATCATGGGTAAAAACAAAGTAAAAAGAGAAGGAAACGACTTCTTAAAATTTTTTTGGTTAAAAAATGAGGAAAATCAAGGATGTCTGTCTAGAATCTGGTATTCGAGATGTGGTGCTGATGACGCATACCCCGGATACCATGAACTGCGTTCAGTACCAATGCATCAATACTGAAAGAACTTCGTAAGCAAGACCACCTTTCCACGATATGCCAGCGACGTATTATCAGCTATTTCAGTTACATTATCAGACATCAGAATGAGAACTTGGAGAAACTCATCATCTATCTATACAAATGTCAAAGGCCAGAGGTCACGTGGTAGATCCCATATGTACCCTAGAAGATAAGTCCAGCAGAAACAGAACAGCTCGTCCAGGTTTGAGAAAGTGGGTCGATTGGCTACAGCCTGACTAATGATTAGTGGTCGTGATCTTTTGACAGAAAGGATGGACCAGAGAGATCTTAGCCCAATAACCTAATTTATCTCCGGTTTTGGAATATACTTTATAGAGTTACAAAGTTTAACTTACGTGTCGCTGGCGTCGTTCAAAGCGAAATAATTAAAGACACAGCAGTATCCATCTGAAGTCTTCGTTAATCGAAATAGGTTTTCACATTTTTTTAGCTTCCTGTTGAATGTGCAGTAAATTATCAGAGCATCGCAGTTCTGGTGGACCTGGTAATGTAGGAAAAGATTTCATCTATTACTTCTCAAGCTTCTACTTGAGCAGTGTTGGGCGTATAAAATGACTGACTGTATGCAACTATTTAAACCTCACGTGAGATGTTGGGAATTAAATCTGAACTAACATACCTCTTGCATTATTGAATCCATAGTAAAATAGTGACTCTTTAATATTGACATTATTCTGGTAAAGTTTCCGACATTTTTTGTCCGTTTATCAAAGTTTCCCATTAAAGTAAGAGCATCTATGAAATCTTCTATTTGTTTTTGACTTATTTTGTTGTCATTTCTAGAAAAAAATATATATATTATAATTCCTTTTCTATTAACCGCACTAGAAATGTATTTTACTAACGAAAATCCTTTTTTCACGAATGCCTATGTTATAATCTGTATGTCAAAATTTTATGTGATTATTAGGATAAAATTTAATCTCCTTTCAAATATTAAATGCAAGGTTATCAAAATTGGTCTATCATTACAAAGAAGAAAAATCAAAATATATTTTTACATAATTTGTAAAGATTACTAAGTAATACAAATAAAAAACTCACAATAACTTGATGATATTAAAAGCTTCTCTCATAGAAACCACATTGAAATTACAGATGCTTACTGATGGAAATGGTACTTGACTTACTTTACAGTTTGCATTTATCTGTAAATTGATAGAATATCATAAATTAACCCTTTCTTAGTACACATTTCTACTACGTAGAAACAGAGAAATAATGTCACTCGTCGGCCTTTTGGCGTAGCGTAAGTATTAATATTTTCTTGAAAAATAACCCTGATGTCTTATGGAATGTCATAACATTATATTTTTTATTATATTTTGGTCGGAAAATCATGTTTATAAACGTTTCTTTTTATTTTTTTACACACTTACTCTACAGGTTTAGACCAAGAAATAAATAATTTTGCGAAATTACTTTTACACGTCTACAACGTGTAAAGAGCACATCATTTCTACTTAAGTGAAAATGCTCAAAATGTTTTCGGAATACTCTAGATTCTTCTTTCTCTAAAGTTTCAGGATGTAATATTATATAACATATTGATATTTTTAAAACTACCAAATAAGTGTTGTTGTAAACTATGAATTAACGTGTTGTAAAATCAGTTAGGTTTGACATATTTACTAAAAGAATTGAAAGCTTTTAAAACTCTATATCAGCTAAAGTACCCTCAGATCAGAATCCTGCACTCCACATACACTTGGCTATTTTTTAGTCTCGTAATTAATTAATATCGTGATACGGTAGGTACTCCTGAATTTTCATTCCAACGAGAAACGCTCGTTATTGCTTCTATTTAAAATGTTAGACCCATCTGGAGTACCTACTTATTATCCCTTTACCCAAAATATCTAATATTTCAAATTAATGGTCAAAACAGAGTGGGTTTAAAACGGAATAAATTGACTAGTAAAGCCACTGTTTCCTTTTGATAGAGAGGTTTATTTTAATGGTTCAAAGCAGATAGCTTTTGTTCCAATAAAATAAAAACGTAAATACTTACCTACGTTTAGACATGTTTTAGATTAACTTATTCTCTACTTGACAGAATAAGAAAATAACATTATTATAAAAAAATAAGGTATTCGCAGAAAATCTATACAAAATACTGGAATGATTTCTTCGTCGTAATACTCAAAGCGAAAATGAAATTAAATAAAAACAAGATTTGAGACCTTGGATACAAGTTACTGTTGTAAATCCTTTATTTTGAAAAGACAGCGGTAATATATTAGATTAAAATCCAAAATCTTTGAATTTAAGACAAAGAAAATGAGAACCAAAGACTACTCTAAAATTCAATTGGTGAACTTCAATTAATCATGGAACAATGAGTTAAATTAATTTGAGATCCTATTAAAGCAGCTTTAATTAACAAATAAATAAATTATTGTATGGCTATCGCACATTTAGTGCTAGTACACTAAGCATGTAAAATGAATGCCAAAAACCTCGACTTTCGTTCCGAAGGTCGTGTGTTCTAATTTCGATCAGCCGCGGATTACGAAAAAATATTACCTACCTCATTAACATTGCTCTTTTCTTAAGTTTTGGAATAAGATTATTTATGGAGTTAGAATTTAGGAAATGCTAATCGTAGCACCTAAACATGATGGAATGCCAATCTCTCAACTTAGTCGACAGTATCCAAAGGAAATCATCCATTCCCATCAGGTGAACTTCGGTGCAAGGGTTTTGGGGCGATTGGTCAAGGGTGTCAAGTCAAGCCTATTTTGTGTAAAAAAAACTACTGTGGCCTCACCTGTGTTACAAGCTGGCTGGCAATAAACTTTTCCTTGATAACCATGATGAAGGCTGCTGTAAACAACATATTTGTAACCATGATGGTGCACCACAGGAGTAGACGATGATTCTTTTTGGAACTGAAGTGACTAGTTCCATGGATAGTGGTCACTTTTCTAAACCATTTGATTAAGATAAAATCCTCTGGCCTTTTCTTGAGTTTAGGCATCTGGAAGTCGGTTTGAACTAGTCGATTGAGATCCATTTTACTATTTCGGTGTAGGTGTACCTACTATATAGCATGTACAAAAAAGCATAGCTCTTCACTCTTTACGTATGAAAACTAAAATCTTTGAAAACGTTGAGGATTCTACTTTAATTTATGTTTTCCGTTACATTTTTTTTAACAAGTGAACTAAGTTAATTTAGGTCGTGGGCGTGGATGACATACGACCGATTACTCTGAAATTTTTTGGAAGAGGCCTATTTTCAGTAGATGGACGTCCTATGATTGACATAATGATGAGATATTGCGTTTTCAATATGCTACACACAAATATATACATGCATATATACTTTTGCAATAGAAAGTGCAACTAATACTTTCTAGGCATTACTTTACTTTATACATATCGTGTTTTAAGTTCCTTTTTATATAAATACAATTATCTATCTATCTGTCTATAAAAAAGATCGTATTTTAAAATTTTCTAGGTTAATGAAATGTTCTAGGTTAATTAAACGGAGTTTGTAATAACTAATCTAGTCTAGTTCCGGAAGGAGACGGTGCTGATCGATTCGAAGCGCTTGATTAAAGTTTTTTCTAAAAGCTATTCCAACTATAAGTAGTCGGAAGTAATATAATGTATGAATTTAATATCAGTACATAATATAAGTTATTACGAGACGATTGTTTGTGGTTAGATAACTAGGTACTAGGTACCTAACTTAATTGATGTTCAATAAGTAAGTACCTATTTCGTAAGTAGAGTTGCACGTTTAAAATTAATTCCTAGGTCTTCGCAAAAACTATCGTTTAAACAGTTTCATGTACCCTAGTGTGTTGCACCAAAACCATAGTTAAAATGTATTTTAAACTATAGTTTCACGCGACGTGATCTTTTTTTTTTAAATAAATAATGCAGGACATTCCACACATCGCCATCTAGCCCCAAGCTAAGTAACTAGACTTGTATTATGGGTGCTAGACAACGGATATACTACTTATATACTTTTATTTTGTAAATATATACTTATTATACATAGAAATAACCAGACCACAGACAAATATCTAAGCATAAATACTTGCCTGAGGCGGGAATCGAACCCGCAACCCTGTGTTTGGCAGTCCGGCATGGTGACCATTGTGCCAACTGGGTCGTCGATCTATACATATATTAAAATCTTCCGTGGATGAATTCTGTACATGGAAGATATTTTAAAAATGTCTACTGGAGTGCAGTCTATTATCGATACTGAACCAGAAAATGTAGTAAAAAACAGTTTCATCTGTCCGTCTGTCTGTTTGTATCTTGGCCGCGTATCACGTTGAAACTACTGAAGGGATTCAAATGAAACAAATAACAACAAACATACTAACACCGTTATCGAGTGAATGCAAGCAAATCAGTGAGCAACAAGTATATTTTTGAAATGTGCTAATTAAGTCCTTTCATTTGATACCCCATACGGTACATTTTAATATTTTTTATTATTTAATTCATTACGATATGTCCTCTAGCGGGCGCCATATTTAATTTATTGTCATGTCACATAACCTATAACCTTGAAGTAAGGTGGGAACAGATGAACACACATACATACATTCATACAGGTCAAACACATAACCGTCCCTTTTGGCTTCGCCGTAATCGGGTAATAAGGAATTATGAAGCAAAACGCTAAATGCGTGTGTCTGGGATTTTCACCGTCAATCGTTGTCGCATGTTAGTTTGAGGTCATACATAAAGCCATGAATTAAAACAAAATTGAAAGGGTATTAAAATTAAAGGGCTTGACTAACAGATAGTGCCTACTTTACCTTCCCGCCTTTGATCGTGGTCTTCATAAACAATTTATTTCTAGACATTATTTATTTATTTTGTTCGCTTTTTATTATTGTTTTGTTTATTTACCATAATTCAGCTCCAGTAATGTGGCAGTAACAGTAACTACAAACTGTCTTTGAAACAAGTTTTCTTAATGCTTTTAGTAATAAAACGAACTTTAGTTGGTCAATTAATTACTTTTCTTTATTTGGAAAGTTAATTTGTTAATAATAACGACTGCGACGAAATACCTACAGTTTTATTATCAAAGGGTTTTACAACCATAGTTTGTATAAATACGTCTCAGAATCTATGCGGCAAAGTGGGGTGTGGAATACTTAACTACTTTTTACCGACTATTGTTTGTTGATTGGTTATTAAAGTTTTCTTCAAAAATTTGAAAGGAAAACCGAAATTAAGGTAGCCTAGGGCTATATTTATGTAGACAGCGAATCAGCTCTTATCGGCGTTGGTTTTAATAGTTCTCTAAAGTCCCTGATGAAAATTAGAAACATTTTCGGTGATCTGTACAGCTTCGGGCTTCTTCTTTACAAGAAGATGACAAGCTTCGATGTTCAGCAGCTCGTCTATAGTGTGCTCTTTGGTGACTGGCGTACCCGATTTTTGCAGAAAATGTTCTATCGCATATCGGGCACGTAAGCAAACCATTTACAATATTATACAAAATGGCCGAGGGTGGTCTAGCCTTTATCGCGTCTCGTTTGAGGTCTAAATCAGTACAATGTTCTAATTCAAAATCAGAGACGTGCTGATTAACAAGACGCCTCCACTCTGGGCGTTTGGCTGCCTTTCGCCCCCAGCAGGCTGGTTTAATTTTGCACCTTCTTTGCACCTTCTTTTCATATCAGTGTAAGCCTTTTTTTGTGTGACCAATATTGTGCCACTGCTACGGCAGCGACATTGGCCTCCAACGTGCAGGTGTTGTGACACTGTGAATATTACTGATTGTGATCCATCAATTCTGTTACTATTGATAGCTAATTTACCGCTTTGTTAAATCGGCGCCAGTTACCTGTTCACTGTGAATACAGCCTATTAAAATTGTATTTCACTTTTCAAAGTATCGAAGTAAAAAGTTAATTTATAAATATCAATTTCCATCCAATTTAATTACATTGTCGGACGAATTGATGCTTCTATTAAATTATATTGGAAATAACAAAGTTTCCTTTTAAATATGTACCTACTGTGATTAATTGGGTCTCGAAGCTGATAGGCTTTGTGACGTTGTTCATTGTTGATTCTTCAGTGGGACTTTAGATATATATTCTAACTCAGTATCGGTAAGATTAACACAACAATAACATTTTAATTATTTTTAAGTGACAGCTTTATAACTAGTATAATAATTAACAAGAAGCTTCAATCAAAATAATAAATTAAAAATTTAGCTAAGCATTTTCTTTGTGACTATATTTTTATTAAAAAATTAACCTTAGTCGTAATTTGTCGAGAATTTAGAAAGTGTGAACCTCAGAGATGGGTCGCTAGGAGATCGGGTCGCTTCGCCACTACAGCCCATGCGACGTGACATGCGCCGATAACCTATATAGCTAGTATTGCTTCGCGTCATAAGTTTCGCGAGGATCATATAAAGTCATACGCATCGTTCAGGTCACATTGCGTCATTAAATTTAATCAGGTCACATAGTCGGGTCATAAGTTTGGCGCAGGTCACATCGGGTCATTACTTTTGCACGACTTATCGTAGGTACTGGTTTTTAGACATTTACTTTTTTTATTAAGAACCTACACTTTCCTACTGCAGGGCAAAGGCCTTTCTACAATCTGTAGCTATTGTACAAAAATCATTCCTCTATGAGTTTGTAGACAGCTTTACTACAATTTAAAATTTACAGTTCTAGTAAACATTCAATTAGTTTGTAAAACTACTTTTAACCGATTTCAGTTTTAATCTATCAACCATCATATCCGTATTGAAAACTTCCTTATTTTGTGAAATGAAACTAACAAGAGTTCTATGTCAGACAACAAGGTCTAAATTCAAAGAATTCTGCCAACATTGCACACTTCACGGCACGTACTACTTCTACGAGAGGAATCAGAGTTGGATTCACGCGATTTGGGCCTTTATCATCATGTCCAGCCTTTCCTTATGCTGTTTTCTCAGCCATATGATATGGGACAAGTTCGCTGCTGACCCTACATTGACATTGGTGAGTAAAGAAAGAAAAGAAAAAGGTAAACGGAGGAAAGAAAGAAGATGATGGGCGGTGGGAAAGGTGTCCCATATTATTATGACCATCTGGATATCGGCATCTATTCTAATCAGAAATTCTAGCTTTACCTATAATAAAGATATAGAAGGTTCAAAAATGGAGTTCGTTGCAGAAAATTGTTTTGAGAACGTATGACGGTAGTGTTTGACTTGGCGGAGGCAGTACCATGCTTCCAGATTTCTTTAAATCAATATATTCTGAATTTAATCATGTTTATTTCTTAAAAATAATGTGGTTTTATATGAAATGAAAATTAAAAATTTCAGGTAGAGACAACTCGATACTCAACTACGGACATTCCATTTCCAGCTGTAACATTATGTGATACAGATCCTGTTTATCTCCCGAACACCAATAACATTACTAATTTATTGTAAGTAATTGGAATTTGAAAACTGATTTCGTGAGCAATGCTACTTAGTGGCACTCCCCGTCGCTGTTCCCCCAAAACTAAAACCTTGTAAAAGTGTTTATGCATAGAGTGACTTTCAAGGCGAGCATGCTACATCCTTGAGATGAGGTCAAATGCAACCTTATTTTGCGTAAAAAGAACCATATGTCTGTCTTTACCACATCTCGATTTATTACTATTTTAGAAAATACATCTATCAATTCCTATATAAAAATATTATTACAGTAACAGTTAGGTATTTGGCACAAAAATATTTCACTTGCTCGATTCGGGCATCCGGCTAACCGCGCCGCCGCCCTTCCGGATCGGCATTTCGTGCCATATTTTATCAATCTTCTATTGTTGTAGTTACCTAGGTTAAGTCTACTTTTATTCATAAACCTTTTTCATGTGCATTACTAAGGCTCCGTACGCGCTATGTGGTTCGTTCGGTTCGTACGGTTACGATTGCGGCTAACCGCTGACGGCGATACATAATGGCACAGAATACTATAAACTTAATGGGAAAGAATCTGTTATATATGTAATGCGCCGGGAAACGCTAACCGCTTGGTGCGTATAGTGACCGCCTGTGACATAAGCACCACACTCAGCAATTAAAAATAAGAATGGTGGCATTCAGCTACATTAGGATCAGACCATGAAAGGTAATCTGCCGATGAAATACGAGTTCATGTACGGTATATAGCAAGTATAAAACTTCCTACCTTTAGTATTGATGACCATCCACCTTTTTCGAATCAGCGCTGACGGATTTCCTAGACAAAGGCATTGGATAACACTTAGAGCACAAAAGACACTAGTTCTTCGAGAAAATAGGTGCACAAGAATTGATGGCATAGCGGTCGTCGCAATACAGTTTCAAACAGCAGAGCGGTCAGTTTGCAACTGGCGACTGCGGGCTTGAATCGAATTACTCTCCAGGTTTTGGCGGTAGTAGTGAAAGAGTCTTTACAAGTCTACCCGCAATCATCATGACATTTTGATAGATGAAGTCTTGCTACCCGCATTCCAAGGGTGCTTGCTACTGTATACATATACGTCGATGTCGATTTTATAGTTTAGATATACATATGATATTTATAGGTAGGTACTAGTCTAACGGAAAGATGACGGAACACCGTCTGGCCAGCCAATGGTCGGGCTGCTGCGCTCCGAGCAACTGGAGCCGGGGGGCATCCGCATTATAGTGCATTTAGAAACGATTTTCTCATTCATAATATTGGTTGCTGTTAACTGAACGGCTGACCGCATCCTGTCGAACCGCATAGTGCGTACGTAGCCTAAGAAGTGAAACTCTGTGCTCGCATCGCTGTTCCCCAAAGAGTCTTCAAGTCAAGAGTGAATGAAAACTATCTAGCCAAGTATGCTACATCCTTGAGCTTATCGTCTCGAAACCATTACGTGAAATGAAGTCAAATGCACGCCCATTTTAAATAAAAAACAAAAAATATTTTTGTAACTAAGTGAAGAAAAGATTTTAATTATATGTTTCTCAAAGTCAATATTGACGCTAACTTTTCCCCTACTTTCTTTTAGAAAACTTCGCGGCTACAACCAGAGTCAGGTAACCGAGTTTTACAGAAGTTTCATCGAAGTCAAGAAACAAGTTTACACTCCCAAGACTTATGTTAGGAAAATGCATTTTCTGCTCGAAGATCTCGGTTATCCGTACAAAAAACTACTTCATATTGTGAGTTTTTGGTATTTTATAACTTTGGAATTTAAGAGTACTAGAGTACCTACTAGACTAGCCTTTACCAGCAATTTCGTCCACGTGGGTAGTGAACTATCAAAAACTTTCTTAGCCTACTTCCTTTGCTTTTAACCTACGTCAAAAAAAGCTATCTGTTTTAGCCTGATCCGTTTATTGGTGTTATTATTATTAAGTTATTATTTTTTTCTACAGGCTCTTGCCTGTGGTATCCCACTGTAGGGCAAAGGCCTCTCTACTCCCCTTCCACTGATCGCGATCTTGTGCGACGGATTGCCAATCTGTCATAAATTTGTCCTTTTGTCCTAATTTGTCATAATCTGTTTTAGCCTGATCCGTTTGTTGGTTTGTGCTTTAATATATCAGTCACTTAGGATTTTGAATTTTATATTTATAGATATCCTTTTACCTATGATTAAATAGTCTGATTATCTGTACATCCATCTAAAATTAAAGTAAATAAGTGTTGTAAAAAAAACCGGCTCATAAAATATTTCTTAAAGCGTTTAAGTTAAAATCTTGATCATTCAAAGCAAAAGAAGTGAGTACGGCACGCCGCCGCTGCCGTCAAAACAACAATGGACGGAGCTAATGTTTCTCAATTAATCATTCATTTCAAAAATTAGCGTTTTATACGGAATTAGCAGGCACAATTAGGGGCTACTTCTGTATCCAGACTTTAATAAATATAACTTCTTTTGGACATTTAAAAATAAACACTTAAGATTATGTTAAAAGATAAATTAATCTTTATTGCCAAATAAAGATAAGTACGAGTATCTACAAATACTAAGATTTTTCGAGTGATACCTAAACTTAAAATATCTAATTTTTTCTGACTTCCAAAAGTTATAAAAAACAGGTAGTTAATTAATATGTACAGAAATCGCTAGATGCCAGCTAGATCTGTATCTATTTCTATACTATTCTATGTTATAGTTTAAGAGACCTTGTGAAGATATGATATTCGAGTGTGTATGGAGATCTGAAGACTACAACTGCACTGAAATGTTTAGACCGGTTTACACAGTGGTCGGGTACTGCTGTCAGTTCGATATTCCTTATTTTGCGTAAGTATTTTTGGTTAAAGCTTTTTAAGCATCTTCTCCAGGCACAATCAATTAGGCATTAGCCTCAAGCATAACTTTCACATAAAAACGCGCCAGTCGCTTATAACTAAAATAAGTAGTTGTTTTTACCTATAAAATGTACATATAAAATGTTTAGCTGAGATTTTTATCGTTATTTTGCTATTTTAGGAAAAAATTGCAATTGACTTCAACCAGCGCCAAGCTACAATAAGGTATCACGCAAAATAAAAACTACGCTACTTAAATATAAGGCAGGTCGATCTTTAGACGCATCCCAACAGCGACCAGCCTAAAACGTGCTTGAGCATTAAGCATACTGAGGCAGTGGGAAGTTTTTCGGGGGCGAACATTTTTGTGATGTTTGAGATTCTATGCTCCATGCCACATATCCCGCCGATCGGTCTCTGTGTGGCACAGTGCAAAGAAACTCGAACAATACATAAATCCGGTCATACACTCTCGGTTCCGCCTCAGTGTGCTCAATGCTAAAACTTTCGGCTTATGAGTATCATAAAATAAATTCATGCTAGCACAGTATTGTGCTAGAAGCATGATTTGATCATAGGTATCTGAAATAAACCTTTTGATTTAATTTTATCTTTAATATGAAATTTTATGTAAAAAAAATCTGATTTTAGTTGTAAAACACATTTGAATTGTCTTACAAAACAATTTTGTACGTATTTTACCTTCATATTTATGTAACAAAAGATAACAGCAACAGAAATGTTGTAATGGGTAAGAAATTGTTGGAAACACCTACATCTAAGTACTAAGAATTAATTTGATAATAACGACACAAAGACTTCGCTATTACTGTCTACCTACGTTTGTGTTACTCGAGACGAGTAACAACAAAATGTCAAATGATTACGAAGCATTTTTCTCATACCTGTTTACAAATCTAAATAAAATAAATATTGCAGAACATTATACATACACAGCGCAATCTAGCCCAAAACAAAGCAACTAGATTTGTGTTATGATGACCAAACTTCTTAAAAAACACGACGACTTGTAGAAGATACCTGTTATGCGAAAACACATAAATATACACACCCACTTACATGCATGCATATATTTGCATATAGGTTGGAAACATAACCTTTTTGGCTTCGCCATAGTCAAGTGAACCGATTTGAATACAATTTTATATTATTGTCAATCCAAGTAATTTTAGCGGTCTTTCACATGGACCTAGAAACCATCGATCATCATTTCCAATTTAGAGGTAAATGCCTGCAGGCAGACCAACCACTTATGCCGACAGTGTCGCAAACATAGGTGCAAGCCTATACAAATATAAAACAAGAAATAAAACGTAATTACATTGAGAATATTCTACAAATATCTTTGTTAACGTACCTTCATGCTTTGTATTTAATATACCTACTTACATACCTATATATTTTCAGAGGTTAAAGTACAGACGAAAACTACTTAATATTATTGCTTTTATAGTGGTTATTGTAATTATATATCGTGAATTTTAACACTGAGATATGTCATGAGTACCTCGCATGGTTTCAGCGGAATAATTCTGCGTTTAACGTTAAAAGCACACTGAATTTCTAACGTGTTTTAATTTTCTTTTTATAGCAAAGAGCCCAGCCCGTAAGCACTATCTTAGTCGAGAAGGAACTTCGCTTTTCTATTATCTTCACAGATTATCTTTATATTATTATACTAGCTGCGCACGGCGGTTTCACCCGCGTAAGTCCCGATCCCGTGGGAATATCAAAATAAAAAGTAACCTTTGACCTTCCTCGATAAATGGACTATCTAACACAAAACGAATTTTTCAATTCGAACCAATAGTTTCTGAGATCAGTACGTTCAAACAAAGAATGGAAGCTGTCAAAGATGAATAACTTTCCCCGTTTTTTCCACATTTCCCACTGATTCTTTGCTCCTATTGGTCGCAGCGTGATGTTATATAGCCTAAAGCCTTCCTCGATAAATGGACTATCCAAAATAAAAAAGAATTTTCAATTCAAACTAGTAGCTTCTGAGATTAGCGCGTTCAAACAAACAAACAAGTTCTTCAGATTTATATTATACCTAGTATATAGTTATGATTAGAAATATCGGAAAAATGTCATAATCGAGGTTCCTAGTTTTTACAAACATAAACAAAAACTTTCACATTTTTAATATTAGTAGGATTCATTGAATGTTTTTTTTTTTTTTTTTAGTAAAATTACCAAAAGTGACATCAACCTTTACTCGGGAACACATCCTTCTGAAGGTCTAGAAATCACAGTTGAAGCAAAGAAGGTAAATGACGACGATGGTGGACATGTTTTGGTAAATATTACTTCCTACTATGATCATGCGATTAGTTTTATGGGTTTCGTACCCAAAGGGTAAAAACGGGACATGTTTACTAAGACTCTACTGTTCATCTACTACCACTCTACTGTCCGCCGATGATGTATTTTTGTTGCCCCTATAACAACAAATACAGGAAATATATAATTATATTGGTACGTCGGAACGATATATAGTGGAGTCGGACGTGCGCACGAAGGGTTCCCCTTTGTCCTTTGCACACGGCAAAGGACTCGTATTATGAAATAAATTATCCTATGATCATATAAAAAGCCTAAATATGTGGGATAAAACGTGTAACAGTCAAAAGAAGACATCGAGAAAAACATTTTTGCCTTTGAACCATATTTATAAACCGTCAAGGAAAAGTTATTCCAGGTTAAAACTACAGAAGGTTTAGTAACCCTTTGTTCCTCGCCGGCCAATTTTCGGCCTATGTAAGACAAATAAATAATACCTAAACTTTTTAAACTCACAGGATGCACTCACTCACTCGATGCTCACTGTTTATAAAATCGAGTGTCGGTACCCGAACTACCCTCGGTTACAACCCTCATCTATCAGCATCATCATTATCATTACATAGTATAACACAAAGTGGCTTCTCGCTGTCTGTCCCTATGTATGCTTAGATCTTTAAAACTACGCAACGGATTTTGATGCGGTTTTTTTAATAGATAAAGTGATGCAAGAGGAAGGATTTGGTACATAAAACTAAACTACCAAGCGAACGAAGTCGCGGGCAACGGCTAGTTATTATTAAGAGCCTGTAGTGTCCCACTTCAGGGCAAAGGCCTCTCTATTCCTCTTCCATAGTTCGTGAACTTCTCCCCGGATTGCCAATTTTTCTTAAATTGTTGTTTATTAAAATAATAAATTATTTTGCCCCGATTAGTTTCTTGGGTATAATCGGGCGGTCTCGGATGTTATGTTAATAATCATGGAAAATTGAAATGAAAAATTTTATAAACCTCTTTCATACCATAATTTGCAAACCTATTAAAACTAGAAACCTTGGTACCTCCATTAAAATTTTCATTAATATTATACCCAACAAGAAAACTAAATTAGCTAGATATTATATGTTTGTTCAGCGGTTTGAATCCCAAAAGTTCAATATTGTCAATATTAACATTACCTAACTATTATTTGTACTAATCATAGGTAGGTACTATGTAGTTTCTAAAACCATATTGTTTATCCAAGGTTTTAAGGAATAACAGGGAGAGCCCTAATATTTACATATAGATGAACTTTAAAAACCGAATGAGACTTACTATAAATCTTCACTACATAATATAAAACAAAGTCGCTTCCCGCTGTCTGTCTGTCTGTCTCTATGTACGCTTAGATCTTAACTACGCAACGCATTTTGATACGTTTTTTTAATAGATTCAAGAGAAAGGTTTTTGTATATAAAACAAAACTACTAGGCATATGAAAACGCGGGCAACAGCTAGTTATATATAAAACAAAGTCGGGTTTGTTCGAACACTCATAACTCGAGAACGACTGGACCGATTTTCATGGTTTTTTATTTGTCTCCGTCCCTAATAGCAGAACCAAAAATATTCTGGTTATATTATTATATTTGGTCCGAATTATATTGCCATTATGATGTTTACAGAGCACACTATATATAGAGCGATTCAGAACAAAAAAGTTTAAATTCAATGTCCAATAAAGATAAATAAATGCTATCTAAATTAAGCCAAAATGTATTAAAATTTAATTTAATTATTAAATTTTGCCTAATTCAAAGATCCTTGTCAGGCAGTGGCATCAAATTAATTTGAAAGTTACAAAAGTTCGCAGTTAGGCAGTTAGTACCCAGGGGTAAAATAGTTTAAAATTATTATTGTCATTAATTATTTTATGAGTAGTTTAAAACATCATCAAAATGTTCCTTCAAAAGGATTTTGGTCCGAAAACTACTAAAATCTTTAATGACTACGTTTTAAATAACATAAATAAAAAATATGGCTACAATATTAAAATGATCGGGTCTTATAACAAAACATAATCTTAAAAAAATAGGGACAAATCTTAAAATGACCTCTTCTTAAAATGACCTTTAAATTACCTGTCAATCACCACTCCGAAAAATATGAATCCACAATCTCCATGTAATTTTCAGCTCTATTCCTTCGACAATAAGGAGAAGATTACATTGTTGACTAACCCAGTAATTATAACACCAGATTCGTATTTCGATGTAAACATTTATCTATGGACCATTGACTCTTCTAATTACGTGAAGGCTTTATCTTTAGATAAGAGAAAATGTTTCCTCGATACGGTGAGTATATGACAATACTTATTTATTATTGATATTGCTTTGTTGTTATAGAAACATAGAATATATCTCTAGAGTAAATCGAACCGTAATTATGTAGAAATATACGTTCCTTATTCGTACAGCTGTGAAATGGAATCAGTTACCTGCGTCTGTCTTTCCAAACATCTACAATATTTGAGGGTCTTCAGATCACGAGTGAACGAACAAGAATTTGCCATAAAAATATAAAGATAAATACATAGAAGGAACATAGAACACGATAAACACAAAGTAAAGAAATAGCTAGAAAATATAAGTTTCACAAATGGACAACCTTATCGTTGAAGCCATTTTCGTCCCAGCAACATTTACAGGGAAAATAACTGATTTTGCTTAAAAAGCAACATTCATCTAGTTTTAATCCACATATTTTTGGCACAATTGTATCAAAATGGAGTCTATTGTGTCAAAAATTGGACGATAAAGTAAGATTAAATAAAGTAGAAGTTTTGCAATTTTGCTGGTGATTGACTCTAAAATGCCAGTTTAACTATATCCAAGTTTGACCTTATGCGAATATGACCTTTTGTGAGTTAAACCTTAAGCGTATGTGACCTTATAATCCAACAAATTTTCAGGACTTTGGAGCATCGTCAAGTACCTACGAGGGTTGTTTATCTAGATTGATAATCAAACAAGTCGTTAAAGTCTGCCAATGTCTTCCCTTTGACTACACCGGTGAGAGTCATATTACTTACCTAATTACGTATGAAATACTGAACCATAACAATATTAGATAACAGCGGTCTATGTATTTGAATAGATTATATTCGAACAAACACACGACATAGTATACACACAAATAAGAAACAATAAGAGAGAAAAGTAATACAAGAAACAACCTTACAAGAAGAGTTACAGAGATTTGATTTAAGTTGACAATCTTATGCCATAATAATATTATGTAAACTAAACCATAGAAATTCAAATCTAGATAATAGTAAGTTTAACCGGGTAAACCTAGTTTTCAAAACACATTTGGTAAAATTCCTTAAGGTTTTATGTAGCTTGCCCTGCTTTGGTCTAATTTAGTAAGTAATTAAAATTTCACTCCCTTCCTGTAGACACACCTTTTTTGCTTATGTGGCTTCAGAACTGAATCATCTATCTATACATATAAAATTCTTTCTCCTGAATGACGGATCAACACACAGCCTAAACCGCTGATCGTAGAGACTTGAAACGTGGAGGGTATGTTCTTTGTGTGACGTAGGCATCCGATAAGAAAGGGTTTATCAAAATTTTACTCCTAAAGGGGGCTTATATATTCTGTATAGGACAACGTGATTCCTTGGTCCATTTTCGACTTTTACGCGGACGAAGTCCCGGGCCAAAGCTAGTAATATATATTTTTACTCAATATGCCCGAATGCCAAAAAAAGACTTCTTTCCAATATGACTGAAAACTTGAATGACCTAATCTAGATGTCCAAGTCCTAAGTGGATCGACGTTTTTCTTAGTTCTATTGGAAAATGGAACTATCTATTGTAGTGTTTCAATTACTAAGATTTATAATGTGTTACAAGAACGTTAGGACTGAGATTGGTTTAGATAAATAAAATTTCCTACGACATAAATTATTATAAAGTTTACTTATACCTAATTTGTGTTACAAAGAAAAACCCGGCTGCAACTGAAAAGCAATAAACAAGCCTCATTAATTATGAATAATTCTGGAATACTTCGAGGTAGTTTGGTGAAAACCTGAATCTTTATAAAATATTAGTCTCAAATTTTGGCAATAAAATATAGCTTTGATGAAAAAAGCCTATCTATCCATTCCCACTGATTTATCAATTTCGATTCAGGAGTTTTTCGAAAATTCAATGTGACTTTTTTTGCTTATCAGATTATCTGTTAAAATATATTTTTAATTAGGTAGGTACTTTCCCGTAGGTAAGGGTCATTTTTTTTCTATTCTTTTGAATCCATAAAAAACTTCCTACATAAAATAATGAACAATCAAGAAAAGTAACAGAAAAGGCTCAAAGAAACAGTTCTTTGACAATAACAAAGCTTAAATAAAACGCTTTTCCTCAATTCCGTCCCTAATAATCTATACTAATAGCATCATGAAGAAAAAGAATTTTTCGTTGGATTTAGGAATTTTGTTTGACTAAGTATTATCGGATACTACATACAACGCCATCTAGCTCCAAACTGACAGACAATAAATAAATAACCTTAATTTAAAGATCAGGAAAATTATTATTTTTTAGTTTAATGAATTTTCTAGATTTAACAATAGTAGCGTGGGACCTTAGATTAATATTTGTGTTTTAATTATATTAATTAATTCATTTTAAAAATTCCTCAATCTCCAGGTAAGTTAGGATAGATATATAAATAGATAGATAGATAAACACTTTATTTGTACAACACACAAAACATTGAAAATAACAAAAGGATGAGAAAGCTTATAACTTTACCAAATATTTTCCCTTATTTTTTTTTTTTTATTATATATTTTTGGGAAATGTCCTGAGGTACCTACATATTTCCAAGTTTATCTAATAAGATACGGTAAAGTGTGCGAAAACCTTCAAACCATTTGAAACCTAAGAGGAACAATAACATCGAAACTTGTTTAGTAGAAATAGAGGTAGGTATTTGTCAATGATTGTTGGCCATTGTTAACAAAATAATAGAGAATGTCCCAGTGGATTGTCCCTAAAATCAATTTTAGGTCTGCCATTGCGAAGTACCTACATGTTGTGTATACTACCTATCTATACAACCCAAATTGTATACTGAGACGTAAAGTTGAAGTAGGCAGGTAGGACCTCTCAAATAGGTACCTACTTCACAACTCTAATTGGAAATTCCACAAGTTATAAGCTGATTCTATCTATTTTAAACAGACCATAGTGTTTGAATCTATTCCACCTGCTTGGAACTTTTCGGCTTGTTTAAGGTCCCATCTGCCTGCTTCCAACTTTTCGGTTTGAGTAAGGTCCCATCCACGTACTTCAAACTTTTCGGCTTGTTTAAGGTCCCAACCGCCTGCTTCCAATTTTTCGGCTTGAGTAAGGTCCAACCCACCTACTTCTAACTTTTCGGCTTGTTTAAGGTCCCACCCGCCTCCTTCTAACTATTCAGCTTGTTTATTACATTTTTACAGCCATAATCTTTTTATTTTTAAAAATAAATTATCACACCTTTTGATTTTTTATTAGCTGAAGAATTACATGAAAAGGAATTAGGACATTGCATGTGGGAACGTCTTATCTGTGTATATGAAAATATTGGTAAGTTATAAAAGTCAGTAGATGAAGTCTGTAGTTTTTAAAACGACTTTAATACGAACAGACGGACAGGTGAGTGATCTTATAAGGGTTCCTTTTTTACCTTTTGAGATACTGAACCCTAAAAAGGGGTACGTTCTCAATTCAAAGCGTATGTTGCAGGGTTATATTAAAATATTGAACCCATACTAAAGAAATTTTATATCTAAATGGAAAAACGCTCTAAAATTTTAATCTCCGTCAGGATTTAAACCTGTAATCTTTTCAACCTATCGATAAATCACATTTTTCATAGTCGAAATTCTAAACGACTTTATTTTAACCCCTGACGCAAAACGGTGTTATAAGTTTAATGTGTGTGTGTCTGTCTGTGGCATCGTAGCTCCCGAACGGATGAACCGATTTTGGTTTAGTTTTTTTTGTTTGAAAGGTAAATTCGTTTGAAAGGTGAAGGCGGGAGTGTTTTAAGCTATGTTTGATTATTTACGTCTAAGGCCGGTGGTCAATTTTATTGAAAAGTTTTTCAATTTCTGAGTAATAAAAATGTCATAACTTTATAATTAATATAGCAATCAGAATGATAAAGTGATAAAATCTAGTCTCCTTATTATAATTTACCTTTGCTACGTCATTATTTAATTTTTCCAGAGAGAATCCAAGCCGATATTCGTCCTATTATGGCGCAAACGGAATGCTATCAACGTTGTGACTTTGTTCAATACGAGAACGAAGTCGAAATGGTCACCATATTGAAAAATTTGAGGTAAACATTGTAAAATAAATTTAATTATTTTAATATATTTAAATATGATACAATACCCATTAATATTTTTTATTTAAGCATAATATTTGGGTCTTCTTTCAAATAAATCTTGATACAAATATCCCGAAAAGCAAATCTGCTCCAGTGTGGAAACAGACTTAACCTTTCTAACAAGACCTGGATTAACCCGGGTAAAACCGTGGGTTGCAGTTATCTTTACATATAAAATGCTTTGTCCTGAACTACTTACTGACTGACTGACGGATCAACGCACAGCCTAAGCCGCTGATCGTAGAGACCTGAAACTTGGAGGGTGTGTTCTTTGTATGACGTAGGCACCGGATAGGAAAGGATTTTCCGAAATTCTACCCCTAAGGGGGTGAAAAGGGGGGGGGGCAAAGTTTGTATGGGACAACGGGATTCCTTCGTCCAATCTACTTCAAATTTTTCTTATTTTTTTTAACAGTATTGATGGAAGACGTTTTTCGTATTTTATTGAAATTTATCCCCTAACGGGGTTAAATAGGGGTAGAAAGTTATTTTGGGCGTGATTTGCTTAAGCGTACCATTTTCGTCGTCTACGCGGCAAAAGCTAGTAAGTAATAAAACTCTGTGGAGGCGGTTATATCAGTGGATCCCTTAAATAATGTTAAGTTTCTCCAGCAAACTACATAAAAATCTTATTCTATAAAATGGTTTGGTTATCGTTTTAAGATGATTAATGGTAGGGTTTGGTAGGTTGGATACTTACTTAGCCATATCCTTTATCGCCATATTTTGTCACCAACACAGGGTTAACGTACTTCGAATAATAATATAATTAATCATCGTCACAAACAGGGTTTAAATATAACATAGTACCTACATGTATTTAATGTACTAATGTAAACAATTGACGACCCAGTTGGCACAATGGTCACCATACCGGCCTGCCAAACATAGGGTTGCAGGTTCGATTCCAGCCTCAGACAAGTATTTATGCTTAGATATTTGTCTGTGGTCTGGTTGTTTCTCTGTATTATATAACCGAGCTTTGCTCGGTATTTTTTTATTTTTATTTAGTCTAACCTCAAAGCAAACACTCATTGACTTCGTGTTACTTAACAACGCCATCTGCTGGAATAACTTTATTGCTCACAAAAAATAGTAGTTCGCCAATAGATGTCAGGAAGAGTCATATTTTTCAGATAAAAAAAGTAAGTTTCGATAAAACACGAATAAAATGACATTTTCTAAAAATGATTTCTAGCTAGATCGATTTATCGCCCCCGAAACCCCCTTTATACCAAATTTCATGAAAATCGTTGGAGCCGATTCCGAGATTCCAATTATATATATATATACAAGAATTGCTCATTTAAAGATATAAGATATATTTACATAATAAAAGTATATCTATACTTATATTATAAAGCTGAAGAGTTTGTTTGTTTGTTTGAACGCGCTAATCTCAGGAACTACTGGTTCGAATGAACGAAAGATTTTTGTGTTGGATAGTCCATTTATCGAGGAAGGCTATAGGCTACTTTTTATCCTGATATTCCCACGGGATCGTTACGCGGGTGAAACTGCGGAGCGCTGCTAGTGTAGTATATCCGTTGTCTAGCACCCATAACACAAGTCTAGTTACTTAGCTTGGGGCTAGATGGCGATGTGTGGAATGTCCTGCAATATTTATTTTATTTATATTTTATTCAAAACTTATCTTTAGTATTAGAATTGGCATTTGTCAATTTATATATTTCCAATATTTTCCCGGGTCTTAATAGTGTATTCACTTCGGTGAGTGCTCTCAGGAACTCCATGAGCTCGTTCCATCCTGCCCTTTCTTCCACAAGACAACGAGGTGTACGAAGGATCGCCATCCACACATGGTGAAAGTTCCGATTTCACGCACAAAGTGTCACGCATCCAGTTTTCTCGTACACACTGCTAAGAAGTGGAACTCTATACCCGCGTCGCTGTGTAGAGTGAATAGGTACCTTCTAGGCGAGGCGATGCTACATCTTCGACCTCATCTTCGCTTCCCATCAGGTGAGATGAAGTCAAATGGAAGTCGATTTTTAATCGACTTAAAAAAAGGAGGAGGTTCTCAATTCATCGGGATATTTTTTTTATGTATGTTCCCCGATTACTCGGAAAATTCGTTTGTTATAAAAAAATATATATTTTATTTCGGCTAGTCTCCTCGCGACCTATTGTAATTTGTAACATTGTAAAATATTTGAAACATTGAGGAAAGATTTAGTTCGTTAAGAATAATATTTTAAGTTCATGGAAATAAAAATTAACGTATTATACGTTAAGGTACACCTTCTTGATTTTATTTGTAAGTATTTTTTTCAGGAAAGAAGTAAACAGATGCGAAGTATCAGTACACTTCAGTGAAGCAACTTGTATAAAGTATAGACGCGAAGTTCTCTACACTTGGGACCAAATGTTAGGTATGGATGAACATCTTATTACATTGTACATCGATAGATGGCGCTGCTATAGAAGCTATTTGCTATTTTTTTATGGTTTAATAATAATAGGTAGTTAAAATAATAAACAAATCTATTAGACTAAAATGAATTATGGCAAAAACTTTTTATGTCATAAGACTGACTATAATTTTGCAAAAAAAAAATATCCAAAATATATTTTTTGCCAAATTAGGTAATGTTAAAAAATATGCTAAAAGTGTGATCCCTAGTACAGTATCCTACTACACAAGTGGTACTTTCCAACTATTTTCTCTATTGAAATTCTTCGGATGATATTAAATTTCATTTGCCTCACGAAGAATTTCAGGAAGGTACAAACCGGTTTTTATGCAGTTTTTTTTTCAGCAAACCTTGGAGGTATCTTCGGACTATGCCTGGGCGGTTCTATAATCAGCATAATCGAATTAATATGGTTTCTAATAGAACTCACAGTGACTCTTATACACCAACTTTTACAGAAGAAAAAAATTAAGGAAAAGATTTCTAAACTAGAAAAAAACAAGGTCCATAACATAAGTAAGGATTTCAATTTAAATATAAAGGAAAGCCTAAAGAATGGTAGTGGGGGTTTTATAAAACCTAGATTTATTAATTAGAGCTAAGTATGTTTAGTGAAATTAAAGTTTAATTCAAGCTTGTGTACTAATTTGCAAACTGTTGGATCATTTTCACAACAAGTCACCGAACTATGAACAGAGTTTTTTGACTAAGCGAGGAAAGCGAGCGAAGAGTCTTTGCATCGAATTTGACATGCTTTCCTCTGTCAGTATGTACATTTGTCTCCTCTACGGGTCGTATTTTGCAATTGATTTAGATGAAACTTGGTAGGTATGTAGATCTTGATTATATAGTGTTTTTTTGTCGTTGGAGATTTATGATTGAAGATGACCATTCCCCAAAAAGGGGCAAAAAGGAGACAACTGTATTATCTAGGTATGCCTTACGAGATTCAATTTCAATCAAAACTTTACTATTTATTTTTAAAATACATATTATATTCACTCTTAGATTTCTACCAATGGACTTTACTTTAACGACTAGATTTGATAGACCACTAAGAACCACCTTCTCACACAAAACTACTCAAAGTTTATGCTCGCGGGGCCTACTGTTCACAGAACTTATAGTACTAGGTAAGCAGGTTTTTCTAGTTAAGATAAATATATTTTCAAAGTTTTTAGTTTGGAAAAAACTGTGATTTGACTCTTTTTTTTCTTGCCTTAAGTTTTTCTTTAAATTAGAGTTTCCACACAATTATTTTTAATATTGATATGTTTTATTGTTATTATTGTTTATTTTATCATATTTGCATATGAAACTATATCGCCGCCTCGCGCCAAGGGCAAAATCAAATCAAGATATTTTTTAAGTTTAATCAATATTTATCGTTCGCATGCTCCCATGAGATTCAATCATGATTCAATACAAGTAAATTATATTAAAAGCATTCGTTTTTATGGTAATGGCACTGAAATTTACGAGTATTTTAAATTTATTTCTATTTGGAAAGTTTAATGTGATTCGTCTAAAAGCTGGGTTTTCACTTTACGAGTTGGCTCGTACGAGTTCCATCAGTGCTAGCTCGTATAAGTCGTCGTCTAAATTCTCCACAAATAAAGAAATACAAACTATTAAATACTAGTAACGCCATCTGTTGTTAAAGCTGGAAGTTTTTTTAAGACTTCTGTGTAGGCACCTTAAGGTTTGGAGAATTCAGTAACTCTGTTAACTAAGTTTTCCACTAGATGTCACCCTGTGTTGGGATAGAAAGATTAATTGAACTTTTTGACACTTTTGACATAAACCTGCGCTTTGTGCGCTCTACGATTTTACCCGCGTTGGTGTCCTATCAAGTGTGATCACTAATTTCCTATAAACACAGAATACATATAATTACTGCAAACTACAAACTTTTTCAGTCTTTTTACAGTCAGTTTTATTCAGTAAACATTTATAAGACTCTAAGGTTAATCTATTGTAATATTATATACTTAGCTGAAAAGTTTGTTTGTTGGCTACTTTTTATTTTGATATTCCTACGGGATCGGGACTTACGAGGGCGGCACTGAAAATTTCGGGAATCAAGGAAGTGACACAACATTACTATTTAAAAATGTATTTATTGCTTTTCGAAGTATTCTCCGCGAAATTTGACACATTTTTCCATACGATGGAACCAATCATTAAAGCAACCATTCCATTCGGAAGTTGGGGTCTCCAGAATGGCCGTTTTGTAGGCGTCCACAGCTTCTTCAGGTGATGAAAATCTCTGACCACGCAATTTATTCTTTATTTTAGGGAAAGTATAGAAATCATTAGGGCTTAGGTCGGGGCTGTACGGCGGATGGTCTAATAATTCTATGTTTTCTTGCTCTAAAAACTCTTTTGTTCTGTTCGCGGTGTGAGAACTCGCATTGTCGTGATGGAGGATGATGCGGCGGCTGCAGTTCTCTTTACGGAGTTCAGAAACGATCTGTGGCAAACAAATGCTAGCATACCATTCTGCATTAACCGTTCTTTGTCCCTCAAGAGGAATAGTTACAACATGGCCGGTTTTGGAGACAAACGTGGCCACCATTTTTTTTGCAACACTCCGTGAACGAACAATTTTTGCTGGCTTTAACTCATTTTCGAACACCCAAACTCGTGACTGGTTTTTTGTTTCGGGTTCGTACGCATATATCCAGGATTCGTCACCTGATACGATGTTGTATACAGCATTTGAGGATCCTGCGTGGAATCTTTCGAGAGTTCTGAGGCACCAAGTAACGCAAGCCACTTTTTGCTCTTCACAGAGCGAATGCGGTATCCATCGGGAAAACAACTTTTTTACACCTAATTGTTCATGCAAGATTATTTGTATTTGACTCATGCCAATGTCTAAAGTTGCCTGAATTTCGCGGTATGTTACATGTCGATCTTCCTCAATGAGCTTACGCACAGCATCAACGTTTTCTTGGGTGAGTGCAGTTTTTGGACGACCTTGACGGGGATCATCACTGAGCTTGACACGTCCACGTTGAAATTCAGCAAACCAGCGATAAATTGTGGTTTTGGATGGGGCTTCATTACCAAATGCAGAAATCATCCGGTCAACACACTGTTTTTGTGATAAACCACTTCGAAAGTCATAATAAATCATCGCTCTTGAATTTTCTCGCGTCAATTCCATTTTCTCAACGACTAAACAAGTTTGACAAGACCGAGATTATTTTTTTAAATAAATAAATGGTATTCGATTCTTAAAACCAAGGAGTTTTCAATTAAAAAGATTTAAATATGACAGGAACAGTGGAAATATTCCATTCCCGATACTTTTAGTGCAGCCTATGTACGTGATTGAAATCACGGAGCGCAGCTAGTAGCTTCAAAAAAACAGCAGATTTTTGGGTTAAAATTTAAAAAAAAAGCCGTTAGAAGCCGTAGAACAAAAGTTGTTTGCTTAGACATCTAAACAACCCCATACCGTATTAGAATCCCGTTGAAACACATTGTATAGCTTGAATTTTAATCGTTCAAAGTAAGATAAAATTAGAAATCTTTCTCTAAGTATCTACAGAAAAACAAAACTTTATCTAAGTAATAACAGGAAATGGGTGTGACAGACGGACGGACATGACATGGGTTTCCTTTATCTCTAAGAAAGCTTTGTTGAACCCATTTCTAATATTTGATACAATAAAACTACATTCATAAGCTGAAAATATAACTATATTTACAATTATTATAATAAAATACAAATAAAATATTTTTTTTTTATCATAATTTTTACAAAATTTAAAGCTTATTATTATGTTCATTTCAACTTCGTTGACTAGTTTTCTACACTTTAATATTATAAAGAGGGAAGATTTTCATGTTTGTAACGAATAGGCTATGAAATTACTGGACCGATTTTAATGAAACTTGGTAAGAAGATACATTGAATCCTTGGTATATAGGCCACTTATACCAAGGATTCACCTACTCTGGTAGTCTATCTGGTAGTCACTTAGTTATTCGTTATCCAATATTAATATAGTTTTTTGCTTACTGCGATCACTTACGTATATTTATTATTTGTGGAGCTTTTATATAGTTAGTCTGGAAGGGTAATTCTCGAAAATAACATTGTTAAATTACATTTAAATATCACTCCAATTGCAATTTGATTACAAAAAATAACCTCTAAGTAGCTCAAAATACCATCAAAGTCAGCCTTTGAATAAAAAAATCTGACTTCGAGGGTATTTTTTGTAATCGGAATGATATTGCGATGTAATTTGAACAATTGTATTTACGATAATTAGCGTCCACAACCTAACGCCTATTTGACCTAACGACTGCTACCAGAGGTAGCAAATGCTTAGTTCCATCCACAATAGCCTGACATACCTACCTTCTAAAGCTAGAAGGCTTGAGAAAACATGCATCGAAATAATGACCATATCAGGTGTTCATTCCTCACTTCACGCCCATAACGTTTGGCAAGCACAGTTAGACTGACTAGCTTTTATAATACAATTTTGAGCTAATATTAAAAGCTTGGTCATCATTTTAAATACAATTTCTTTATAACTTAGTGTACTTACTAGTCTAAGCAAGACGAACATATTTACAACGTTTTATTCTCCTTTATTAATTCGCAATTAGATCTTTACCTATGATAAATATTTCGTATCTTATGCGTTTTTCTGTCCTTTATTTCTTTTATCACGTTTTTTTTATTCTGCATAGCTTAGTTTTATTATTCCAGCATAATTTTACAGAAAAAATGGTGTTAGCAACTTAAACTTACACGATTAAATGCGTTTGATTATTTTATGATACGTACGAGAAAAATAGTTTGAATGTTTATTATGAAAGCGGCTATTTCCACAAGTAGAAACCTAAGGCAACTTAATGCCTAAGGCTTGAATTTATCAACTATTATGAGTTAGTGACTAGAAGGATAAGAATAAAGCATTTATACACGCAGATATAATTTACAAAATTCTTTCTGCTTACTAAATTTCAAATTACCTACTTATAACACTGACATTTTAGTAAGTAGGTATTAGTAGCATTAAAAATTTACTAAACTCTATTCCAAAGCCAGAGAGAATTTATTTAAATCGTCATTAGAGGTACTTTTCACCGAAATAACAAATATGCTGATACGAAGCGATAGCTGAAAGATTGAAAAGAGTATAGGTGAGTATATTAGACTAGAATTCCTCGAGCATTTTAATAGAATTCGTTTTTACGAATGGTACAATCAGATAAATTCAAGGCAAAAGTTCAAAGTGTGGTTCGCGTAAATTTTAAAACAGCGCTTGATTTTTTTATATTTTATTTAAATAATGTTCTGTTACAAGTAAATGCTCTAGTCTATACCCATCTTTACGATAAGAAATTGAAATCTAAATAAAATGAAGAATATTATTTTTGGTGTAGCACACTATACCTACAAAAAATCTCTCTGGTTTTAAAACTGAGTATACTATTATACATTTTTACGTAAGTTCTTTAGCTTTATATAAATTGCGGTGTTTTCTGATACCGATGGCTCCATTGTCCATCTCTAATAGACCCTTTATGCTTACACTGCAACGAGGATCGTTGGTTGCGCGACTGGTTGTTGCTCGATCGAAACGTAACCGTTGTGCAGGTGCGCATGCTAGACGTGTTGGATTTTTGACGTAGGCCTTGCATCTGGAAATAATAGTGCTGTTCAACGGTTTACGGTTAAACTTTTGAAACTTTTTAAAAATAATTTTTCAACCCTAACGCACTAATTGTTGATGAAGACAAAGACGGCTTACGTTAGTATATTTACGGATTTTTTATTTATGAAAGTTTGTATATCTATTACTTCTACTGAATTGAGCAAAAACTACTGAAACGATTGCGATATAATTTGGGAGAACGTAGATAGCTATCTACATACTCCCAGAGAGTCCTAGAATAACACAGGATTTTTCAATCTCACGGGATCGGAAATTACGTGGGTCAAATCGCAGGGTGCAATTAGTATTATAAAATCTCTGGTTCAAAATATTAATACTAACAATGAGATACGACATACATGGAATGAGTTTTAAAGCAAAATCATGCACAAACAATTTCTAAATAAAAAATAAAAAATGCATTTTACCTATGCATTTACGAACACAAAATCTATGACTTCTATTTCATTATGGAATAGTTCTATTTTCTGGAAAGGTCGTAGACATATTTTACATCAAAATCCAGTAAATATGACTTGAATTTATCTACAAAAATAAAACAAGTAACGCGTGACGCAAATAGTCGAAAAAAGATAGCCAATGAAATTCAGTGCCAATAAATTGCCCAAATCAATACATAATATTACATCAGTTGATGGGCGCATTCCAAAGGCACACATCCTAATTTAGTTTTCAAGATGTTTTAATGTTACTTAATGCAAATTGCATGATTCCAAATGAATAAAGAATTTTGACTTTAACTTTAAGTTACTAAGAGTTAAACAGTCATTTTTTCGATAGGAAAGATGTCAGTAACATGAGATTTTGACCCCCGGTAGCGATAGGTTGACTTCGACCAATAACTAGCAAATTATTCAGAGTAAGCATAGGTAGGAAAAGGAAGGGGGTACGAACAAAGCCAGGTTCAGGTATCAACTTACATGGAAATGAGTACTAGAGTGTATGTTACCAGGATCTTGGCAGATGAGCTTCCGGAGCGACCTTCGGAAGTTGCGCGTCATCAGGCAGTAAACAATCGGGTTTATTGCTGAATTTGTGTGGCCTGGAAAGAGAAAAATATACATTGATTAAAGCAAGCCTAGTTAATTTGCATGGGGCTAGATGGCGCTATGTGAAGTGTCTTCCAACATTTATTTTTATATTTAGGCAAGTAAAAAATATTACCTACTACATCAGATATTGTATACAACACCAGCAACTTTTTAATCCAAGATTAAGTTCGAAGTGTGGGAATGTATAAGATGGAATAGCCTTGCTCATGCCTATACCACCCTCTCAGCTTAGTCAGCCGTGGCTAGAGGAAAAAACTCGTTAATGAATACGTCTAGAGCCAACTATAAGATACCTATTATTGACTGGTAAAAAACATAAAAATTTTGACCCGACTTATGAGGCAAATCTTCGCAATCTAGAACCGGAAGGCTAAATTTAAAAAAGTCTAATATGCTTACATTCAGGAATTTTATTTATGAATAGTGTGATAATAGTTTGGTCCGTTTAATTGCAAACCCCTGTAATGGAAGCCAACCTTAACAAATGTTGAATGACTCCATCCAAGGGGTGTGACAGCCCCGTATTACCTCCTCATTTGTAAACTTAATTAAATCAAGAAAGACGTGACAAATATTCCATTCATTGTACCCTCAACCGTTGGATCTCCAATCTCTGTTTAATTTTAGATCAATTACCCGAAACGGGTACCGGATTAAACTGGAATTTGAAATTTTGTTAACACAGGAGGTGGTTATACATTGTCTATGTTTAGAGGTCATCGTCCTCTATCGTATAACGGCATTTCAGTACATAATTTGTTGGTTTTCTACCGTCGATCTTACATTACTAGCAAACGCTTTTACTAGAAATCTTTCTAGCTTTCATCACATCGGACGGGCGTCTTATTTAGAAGGATAACTCTGTAGTTTACATTAGCTCCTATTGAGTAGTTAAGTACATTTGGCAACGAAATGGCAGACCCACCGTAGAGTTTTAAATTTGTCAGTAAATTCATAAGTTGAAAGACTTTTTAAACATTAATTATTCAAGCAGGACCTTAGGGTCGTGTTTCAGTTGAAAACATAATAATAACAGTTCAGGAGCTCTACGGCGTGAGTCTCCACTTTTAATGCCTGATTATACATACCTACATAAATATAGACAAATATGTATATTTATTTTTAAAAAGTATGCTCAGTACTCAGTAGCTTTTAAAGTTATAAAAAGGAAGTAAGGTACAAATATTTTAAACGAAATTATTAAATGATTAAAAACAGTATTAACGTCACATAAACAATAAAACATTGAAACAAAGCTAATTATGCATTCTTATTGCAAATGGAACGGTTCTAGTAGGTACTATCTTTTCGTCGGACTGGATAATTCTCTTCACGCAGCTTTGATATCAATAGACGTTCAACTACAATACGTTGTAAAACTACCGCTATTCATCTATTGTTAGATTGTACTTACGTTTGACTGAGATACTTGTATTTAACATTTATAGCAGGGAGTATTTAGAGCGATGGTTGAGCTTCGTAGCTCGTAGATTTTTTTATTGAAAAACTTGAAAGTACTTTAAACTTTTTTATCTAAAAAAAATACTTTCGATGTCGGTTAAAACTAGTTTATATAGATAGTGCTTTAAGTCACTGTCTGACTATCCGAAACTTTTGTTAGGCTTTGACCAGACTTAATTTTAAACCGAGCTGTATCATAGCGCGATCTATCAAAATTAGTTTATTAAAATAAAAAAGAGATTGGAAAATTTATATGTACAGTCGCCAGCATAATTGCAGACTCACCATTGCGAACACCAAAATGCTATTTTCATTAGCAGGGTTATGGTGCTGAACTAACTTCAAACTGAAACTAAAGCGGTACCTTTCTGCTGATCAAAATTTCTGGTCAAACTAGTTTGTCCAACAGGGATAGACGAGCACAAAGAAAGTATTTTTAGAAATTCGAATCGCTGATAACGTTAGTAGTAACTATTGTATTCTGTGTTTGTGGGAAATCATCACTTTCAAAGAGACACTAACGCGAATGAAACCGCGGGGCGCAGCTAATACATAATACAATGTTACTCACCTAACAATAAAGTATATGGTAGTACAGCAGACACGGAGTCAACCTTCACAGCGTTCACGTCGATCAGCAGCTGAAGTATATTGTATGGAAGCCAGCACATCGCGAACAGGACTGCTAGGAGAAGCAAAATCCAGGCCACTCGCTTCCTCTCGCGCACAAGGCGTAGTCGCTGGAAAATAGTAACGAAAAAGAATATTACAAACAAACATACAAAGATAGGCGAAACATACAAAGATAGGCGAAAAATATAACTATTTCCTTGCAGTAAAAAATACTCGTGTATTATTAAATGCTTCTTCTTCTCGTATAGTGGTGTGGCTCACCTATTGTTAGAGTTTTCAGATCGCCCTAAGGCCTCTAACCACCGTGCTACCGTGCCTTTCGAAGCACGGAGGCTCACAAAAATACATTTTTGCCACACTACTAATTGGTCACCCATCGAAGTAATGACCGCGCCAGGCGTCGCTTAACACGCACGACCGTAACGATCAGCGAGCTTCGCTTAGCTGTGAGCCTCCTCAAAATGCTTAAACAAATAGAAGATAACAACATTACACGCTCTGGTTTTATGATTTTTAATAATTACGTTACGCGAGTCGTAATCTACTCGATTTATAAAAAATAAGATCTTTATATGTTACTAGTTTACCCGCGACATCGTTTGCGTAGGGGTTGATTTTCCATGATCCTTTCTTTCTTAGCTAATGCATACTTCAAGATAACTATCTCCTTACAACTTGTCAACCCGTACTAGTTTTCATGTTCTAACTTTCGTACTTAAATTACCTAATTTTAGTTCATACTTAAATTTAACTTTAACTAGTAGTTTCACATAATCAACTTCTTACTTAATTCTCGATCGATTTCGCTTGATCTTATTACTTAATTCTACTTATTAAACTCTTAGCCCTATCCTTCACTTGTTTCTAATAAATATTATGTGCGATGTTAACTGGTCTTGTTTCATTTCCCGTTCTCAACCAGTTAGCATAGCGACAGTATATCAGATTATAGTCCGATGAATCCATTGTTTTAAGCTATACGTTGATTTATCAGTCAGTCAGGACCGTGAATTTTATATTTAAATATAGATATATCCTAGGAACTAGTTTCTAACGCTTGCTGATTTGAATAATTTCTACATTTCCTAATTATTTTCAAAGAAAATTCATTTACAGAAATTTCCTTAATTCTTCATAATGATGTGACAAAAATGTTTAACAAGCTAAATATTCTGCCTTAATTCCAAGAAACACGCGTTAATTACTCGACTAAGTTGATTTAAAAAGTAACAGAGAGCAAACTTTGTAAAAGACACCATTTTTATTTAAAATACAGTCGGTACTTCTCAGTAAAATTGTCACAAGTTCTTTATAACTTTAGTTTAATATTAAGTTTTTATTTTCAGAAAAGTACTGTCGGCAACATAATTACAGACAAACTGTAGAGTTTTAAAGTTTTCAACTAAAGTAAGGCTTTAAGGTCGTGCTTGAGTTGATGAACTTTAAACTTAAACTAAATCGCGTGATCCTAAAGTCCTATCTGAGTGTAAAAGTCTATAGTGTGTTTTTGCCAGATTGTACCTATAGCCATCAAAGATATGTAAAAAATCCATTTTTAAGGACGAAAATCTGTTTTTTTACATAAAATCTTTTTTACAAGTTTTTATTTGACTTGCAACGTAAGTTTATTCATGTCTTCTAAGCTGAGTTAGATTCACTTCCTCTTGCTACGGAGATGATTTTTTCTTAAACTTGTTCAAAGCATTACAGATATTGTCAAAACATGATCATTTTACAGTCATTTTTATAATCTTTAAAGCTTAACGTTTTCGCAGCTAAAACACCACAAAATTTACAGAAAAAATAGATGAAAATTACCAACTTTATGGGTAATAAACAGAGAATAATATTTTATAGTTATTGTTACGGCCCACCGAGTAACAATAGAAATAAAATTTCATAGTAATGTTGTATTGAAATATTTTTTCGTGGCTGTAAAATGTTTATTACTCTATTGCGCATATTACAGATTTTTTCGTCAACCGATTGACTTACTTTATTTATTTTAAAAGAACCAAAATAAACAAAAATGGTAGAAGCAGAGAACCAATTAAATGTCCCACGCATAGGAAAACATCTATGAAAACTAAACTATAGTGTAAGATTACGACCTTTGAAACAGGAACTCTTATATTATGGTCTTTGGGGCGCTTGCAACGGTGAAGGTTGCGGTTTCGATTCCCACCTTAAACAAATATTTATATACAGAATTTTGTTTCCATGAATTAATCTCTATTAGCAACACTATTGGTTTAGACAAAAATGTAGGGTTATAATTTTTTTGGATAAAAGGTTTGACTCCTGGCTAGAGTAATGACTTTTCCACAAAATCTAACTATGTAGTTTTAGTTTTTGTCAAAATTGGGCAAGCGACTCCTTTCCAAATTTTTCGCGATTGTTTAGATATTGGGCCTGTTTGTAAAATTCCATTATTACACTTAAGTGAACATTGCACAAAAATTAAGTAAAAATTGTCTTCTAAGAGAAAACAAGTTATACCCTATTATTTATAATAATTTCCACAAGGTTATATTAAGATATCATCAACGTATTTCCACCTCACTAAACAATCGGCTCACAGGACAATAGGTATCCTATGTCTGCGACGATTCTAATAATGGAATACGGTCGTAAAATATAACACTTACCTGTTGACTATTAGCACTGCCTTCCGTCTGGTCGAAGGGTGGCAGAACTGAGCAGAGCCTCCGCCCCATCAGCGAGTAGGATACTACAACGATACTACCTGAAAATGAAAAGTTCAAGTCGTATGCAATAATATCAGATAAGTTATAGATTTTGATAACTAGATGGTGCTACGTAAAATTGAATCGCGCAAGCATTGTGTATTTATAGATTACAAGGTTAAACATCGATTTTTGAAATACAAGATTTTTGACGAATACAAGAAATACATGCTTTTTGGATAGTCCTTAATTCTTGCGTTTTAAAGTACAAACCTTTACAGTTTCTCTTAAGGTTTTTCGTTTCACGTTTTCGTGACATAACATTTTTTCTCGGCTAGGTCTCTCGGTTCGCCGACCCGCGATAAGGAATTTCGTTTCAAAAACTATGTTTTAATCCCACAATACGTTAACGACCGACCGCTCCGGAAATAATCCGGCACGTACATAAGGTTTACTACAAAATCGCCTCCTCTAATCGCCTGCGAAGGGATTCTAGGGGTAGCTTACGTGTGATTGTTCTTAAACATCCATTAACATATTTAGGTTGACTTGCACTACAATAATTAAATGCGTTTAAGATTTTAAACATTATCAACCAACTGTCAAATTGATTGCAATGCAAGACAATTTTGTGAAACAAAAGAAAAAAACAATAATGATATAAACCTTG
Source organism: Idaea straminata (assembly GCA_951213275.1). Classification (NCBI taxonomy): domain Eukaryota; kingdom Metazoa; phylum Arthropoda; class Insecta; order Lepidoptera; family Geometridae; genus Idaea; species Idaea straminata. The sequence goes on from OX577852.1 coordinate 697,139, forward strand.
GGATTATTGAAATATAATTTAATTTTAGAATACCCGCTAAATGCATTTAACGACTCGACTCTTATTTAATCATCCCCCGTAACAACGACGTAGGTCATTCCTGTCTGGCCTATATTCCTATTGATGATAGTATTCCTATCTGTCATCGAATTTGAATTAAAGGACAAATCAGGAATCTCAATTCCTAACTGTCCCCTAAATAAGATTTAAATAAATTAGATTAGACGTAGATTTAATATTTTCTCCAAAAAATAAGTAAAAACAAGGTTACGAGTTTTGTATTAAAAATAAAATTATATAGATTGAAGGAAAGACAACAATCTGAAAGCCCTTATTCTCAACTTTTTTATCCAAATTAAAAATGTAAAGGAACACGAAGTCAGCAATTTCAAAGCAGCAATTTAATTAAGAAATCTTTTTCTCACTGTAGTCAAGAGGTTTTACATTAATTAAACATAGCAGTAAGCTAATGTTGTAATTTACATAAAAAGAGAAATGTCCTTAAAAGTCACTTAGGAGGGACCCTAAATTATCTATCTTGTTTTAGAATCTGTGACATTGTCATACAAACAGCTAGGCAGGTATAGTGGGTCATCGTAACATGGCATTTTTATACCGTAGCGTGTCTACGAAGCCTACCCTGTAAGCTACAAAACTTCGTAGCTCGTAGGCATGTCTACGATGTTTACTTTTGGTCTTTTGCCTTTGAAAATACAATGAGAATATTAAAAATTTTCTTCCTTTCGTTGATTAAAAAGATTTTCTCAAACATAAGATTGGGGAAGATTTTATCTCAATTATAAATGTTTTTGATAAAATAATCTGGAGATGTGTTTAACTTAATTAATCTGGAACAATACCTACGCATTCCAAACATTTTTATATACTAATAATAAACTGACTTTGCCCCGTGGTTTCACCCGCGTTTAATTTTTTTTAATATTCTTAATATTCTAAACAAACCTTGTCTTGACAATATCGAACACAAAAAAATAATTATCCAATTTAGTGCAGTTCGAAAGTTATGCGCGTACATACATTTTGACGATTCATTTTTAATTATATATAAGATCATACCAAGTTTCATTAAAATTGGACTAGTGGTTTTTCAGTATTCTATAAAAACAATCAAATATTTTCTCTTTATGATTTTAGTATAGAATGGTCAGCGGTTAACCCGCAACTTCCTCACTGCTCAACTAAATTGTTTAATTACATAAAGTTGAGCAGCTCTATCTCACACAATGGTAAATGATAATGCGGTCTAAGATGCAGTACACTTTCCTAGAAGATGCCTATACGCTCGCGACTTGAAGACCCCCAAAAAAACAAAGGCGTTATATGGCGACTCAGTTAGCACAATGGTTACCACGCCGGACTGCCAAACACAGGGTTGCGGGTTCGATTCCCGCCTCAGACAAATATTTATGCTTAGATATTTGTCTGTGGTCTGGTTGTTTCTATGTAGTATAAGTATATATTTACAAAAGAAAAGTATTTATGTAGTATATTCGTTGTCTAGCACCCATAACACAAAGTCTAGTTACTTAACTTGGGGCTAGATGGCGATGTGTTGAATGTCCTGTAATATTTATTTATTTATAGACGCTAGTGACGGTAGAAAGTCAGCAGTGGAATAAATACTTTTCCGATCCGTCCTCCTTTTGTGGCTGCGCTGGTTTACGTATCGGAATACGGACAAGTCCACTTGGCCATACGACTTAGGCCGAATTTCTGTGATTTAATATTTTTTTGTTTACTAACCTGGGACAGCGTATACAAGAACGAAGCTGAAAGCTCCATACAATTCCTTCTTTATTGTATCCGGCCATTTTTCGGTGCAGAATTCTATGCTCCTCTCCACCCAGATCTATAAACAAAAAAATTTGGTACTTCAAAATTAGGGTCACTAACAGAATGGGAGACTAACTTAGTTTTTAAGACGATTTAATGTGATTTCCTGAATAAAAGAAATACTTCGACTTTGTATGACCTTTTTACCAAAACACCATTTCAGTTGGATGACATGAAAGCAGGGTATCTAGAGAGCCGAAAGACAATTGGGCTAATGCACTAGTCCCTAGGAACGTATCCCCCTGGTGGGTAACAATAGAATTTCTTTTCACCTATCTCTACCTCCCTACCTATCTCTAGAGCTACTAGTCGGGATAGATGGAATAAAAGTTACACTTTTACGAACTGATATGTTTGTGACAATATTAAGTACTATCAGTTACAAAAAATATTTATTGTTTTAGATGGTAATTTAGCTAGATGACGGAAAAGTAGAATATCCGGTCACCAGAGAGTCAACTCAGCTAGCCAACATAAAAAATAAACTTCAAAATATCTGGTTTTAAAATATTTAAATAACTGAACCAAACTTCAATACAAAACTGTCCAAACTAATGGAAGCGAATATTCTCATACCTCTTGGGAAATACAGTTTCTGTTTGATGCAATCAAATGCAATTTCGTATTGAAATTACTTATAGTATTAATTTTTTTATGATGTGCAATTATTTGTATAGTTTATACATAATAGTATGTATATCCCGTTTTGGAGGAAGTACATCTCCAATCAAAAATCCCCGACGGCAAAATATCTATGAAATCGTAAAATCTGCTGCCAAGTTTCGTTCAGGTTGGTTGTAAAATACGGTCTGTAGAGGATTACCAACATTACATACAGGAAAACAAAAACAGACTTAAAACATACTTAAGACGGTTCGCTTACTCGGTCAATTATGCTTAGTTATTTTTCTCATAGGGCCCTCATGTAAATTATTATTTGAAGTTCTACCACTTTTGTGTAAACGTGTGCTCGTTGCTCATAAACATCCTCGGAAAAAACTCCTCACGTACGCTCCCTACAGTCTCTGTGAATTAGAGCAATATACCTACGTAATAATATAGGTATTTTACTTCACTTTAACTTTCTCGAACCGCGTAAACCTTTTTGTTATTAAATTGGAATGTTTTGTGCTACAGTTGTATCTATTTATTTATTTTTTTGGGAAAATTTGTATAATTCCGCTCTTTGCGCCAATGGAGCCAACGGGATCCTCAAATAAAACTTAGATATCTCATTCAAACCACCAGTGCAAGTGGGGCCAAAGGAATTTCCTTACTCAATGGCCTTTTTTGGAGGCTGTTTTTTCTAAACTAGTTTCAAATCGCTTAATAGATGGCGCTATTTTAATGGAAAATTGTATCTGGCCAAAGGTCGGCGAAATTTCGCTGACTTTGTAAAGAAATAAGTAAGGTTTTGTTATTTATGAAACAAAGGCAAACGTTTGGACTTCCAGTAGGTACACTAAGTTATTAATTAAACTTAACATCTCAGTTCAATTAATTTGATACAGTCTGTCAAGGTTTTTTTTATTTTATAGCAAGAGGATCTGATAGGATGCTCCAGACAGCAGTTTTTCCAATAAATATAACTTCAAAATTTTACAAAAAAATTTCAATTTACAAAAGTTGTAGAACAACATTTTTTCGCTTAGACTTCTAGACCCCCTTTCGTAAGAACCCTTCGTTGTAACACTTTGTTTAGTTAGACAGCAGTTTTTCCATAAACATTATAACAAAATTTTACAAAAAAGTTTGAATTTTCAAAAGTTGTAGAACAAAAGTCATTTGCCTAGACGTCTAGACCCATTCGTATTAGGCACCCCTTTGTTGAAAGATTGTATAGCTCCTTATCCGATTTGTTATACTCTGCCGATAGCTGATTTCAATATTCTGTCTCTCGTCTTTCCGGTAAGAGCAAGTTTCTCCGCTTGCATCGTACGCCTCGACTGCAACATCCAAACTTTGTCCTATTAACAAGATAGACAATGCTTGCGTTTAGTTTGTTGTCGTACTGTGACACTGTGACATATGTTGTACAGTTGTTCTACTGTGTTTGTAAGTTTAGTTGTTACTGTGTCATCGAATTTAATGCAAGAGTAGTTGTAATTAGGTGCGCATCGCGGTTGGTGTACTGAGGTCAAGGAAAAGAAAAAAAAGTGTGATTTCATGGAAATTGTATGATTCCATATTAATGCAGAGTTTTGAGTTTTGGTTCTGCAGCTGTTGTTTAAGTGATATGTGATAGCCAAATAATTATTTTTAATTTTTATTTTATTTTATTTTTTTAATAACTAGCTGCGCCCCGCGGTTTCACCCGCGTAAGTCCCGATCCCGTGGGAATATCGAAAAAAATATCCTATGTCCGTCTCCTGGCTCTAAGCTACCTCCCTACCAATTTTCACCCAAATCTGTTCTGCCGTTCTTGAGTTATAAGTGGTGTAACTAACACGACTTTCTTTTATATATATAGATTCACGCAGCAGATTACAATCACAATAAGTAGGTGCCTAAGTATAAAATTGCATAACAGGTTATGATGTAGACTATTATCCTGAATGCGAATATAAAAGCTTCTTTTATGTTACAGTAATAATAATTATTAACGAGAGACTTGAAAGAATAATATAAATTAAAAGTTTGAGCTGCCAAAGTTCTCGGTTAGGTTTGTTAGGTTAGGTTGTTAGGTTTTAACAAAAAACTAAATTAAAAACGATTTTATTCGTGAAAATTGTTTCATCATGAGTTCTTGAAAACCTTAGAAAATACTGTACTTTAATTTATTCTACTTTGAAACAATTTTCAAAGCTCCCACATTCTGTATTGCTTTCTGTCTTATTTGTTTAATATTTTTAGGTCCAACAGAAACGAAAGTACCTAATGTAGTGTAAAACTATATATTTCTTGCAAGCTGTGTCCCGTGGTTTTACCCGCGTAAGTCCTGATACTGCAGAAATTTCGGTATCAAAAGTATGATACGTCCTTTTCCATCCCCTAAACTATTACTATACCGATTCTCATCCATTTCGATCCGATCATTTGACCGTGAAGAGAGAATAAACAAAGTTCAGGATTTATAACATTAGTCAGAAATAGGATTTCTGGTTAAAAAATATACTATGGTTACCTTGTCAATCACGCTCTCCGTTCCCGTAACGTGATCGCTTTTTTGTGAGTGCAGTACGATGTTCATCGATTTATAAGACGTTATCACGTCAATACGAACTTGCTTGCTTACTTCCCATCAGCTGAGATGAGGTCGAATGCAAGCTTATTTTGTGTAAAATAAATATTTTTTTCCTAAATTAGAAATTTTAAGACTTCTCTCGTCGCATTTATCTCGGTCTCACCAAGCATCTTAACATAACACAATTTGTCACTTTGCACCTTGCTCTTAGGAAAAGGTTGGAAGATACTCTATTTTTGTAACGTATCCTAAGAAAATATCTATGAAAAATGTAATAAAATCCAATTTTGTTTTCACGAATAGCTAGAAAACAAAGAAGGACTTTTCCCAATCCCCACAAGATCAAAATATTCTCAAAAGAAACGACAAAATACAAAGCATAAAAATCTTTTTAATAATCCAGAAGCTATATTGGGAATAGAATTCTTCCGTGACGAAGTCATTCAAGATTAATAATAGTTCCCATATTAGAAGGGACAAAGGGAACAAAATCATACCTGTCAGCTTTTATACAAAGATGTTGTTTGTACTGAAGGTGAACGCAGACAACAAATTTATCAACCGGTAACTACCGGCTGTTAAATTTGATCATCATAATACGATCAACTGATCGTCATCATCAGATTTGACGACCTCTGCGTCATTAATCTGTGGTGCGAAACAGAAGGTTGTGGGTTGAATTTGAACAGATATTTGTTATTAGCCTGGGTGTTTATGTACGTATATTATGTTTTTACATAATATAATATGACGACCCAGTTGGCACAATGGTAATCATGCCGGACTGCCAGACACAGGGTTGCGGGTTCGATTCCCGCCTCAGACAAGTATTTATGCTTAGATATTTGTCTATGGTCTGGTTGTTTCTATGTATCATAAGTATATATTTACAAAGGAAAAGTATATAAGTAGTATATCCGTTGTCATAACACAAGTGTAGTTACTTAGCTTGGGGCTAGATGGCGATGTGTGGAATGTCCTGCAATATTTATTTATTTATAATACCAAAATAAAATAATTTAGGTATTTTCAGTATTTAATTCTATCGGTTGTCTGGCCACCATAACACAAGACCAGTAGCCTAGCAATAGGGGCTAGATGGAGCTATGTAAAAATGTCCTGCAGTATTTATTTATTAAGTGGACAGTTTCTCAAATTTCGACTTAATAGTTGAGTCTTAGAAGTTTGTTGTCTGCTCATAAGGACAAAATTATCAGAAAAATTCCAGAATAAGAATTTATAAGAAAAAGTTAAAATGAAAAACAGGTCTTTATTGATTGACCGCTCAATAACTTATTATTATAGTTATGTTTAATCTCTTTGTTCCCGGGTTTAACGAAATGTCAATATTGAACAAAAAGCAAAACTATTTCGTTTCAAAGTTGGAATTAATTGGAAATGTTGTTTATTTTGTATGTAAAATATTTTGTTTTGGATTAATAAATCTGTAAACACAATATCAACGTACAACTTAAAAAAAACCGTTGGGCACATGTTTGAAGAGTGTGTTTTAGTGAAGTGAAGTTATTAACTAAGAAAGGATTTTTGGACATTCTACTCCTTCTTCTTTTTCTTCTTCTTCTCGTTTAGTGGTGTGGCTCACCTATTGTTAGAGTTTTCAGATCACCTTATGGCGTCTAACTTGACCTGACGACTGCTACTAGAGGTAGCAACCGGGACCAACGACTTAACGTGCCTTCCAAAGCACGGAGGGGCTCACGAAAACACATTTTTGCAACACCACTAATTGTTAACCCATTGAAGTAATGACCGCGCCATGCGTCGCTTAACCCTCACCACCGTAAACGATCAGCGAGCGTCGTTTAGCTGTGAGCCTCCTCTTAAGAAAGCCGAAACTAGTAAGTAATAAATAATAAGGCAAAAATCTGTGGTTAAAAATCATTTTCACAAACCATATTTCAATCAAAATAATTTATTATTAAACCTTTATTTTTACTTTTTCCCGCGGCTTCCCCGCGGAATTTTCTTTATTTTTTATTCCTTTATTTGTGGATACGTCATAATAGCTGATCCGTCCATTGGTTTGAGCTGTGGCAGAACTTTACATTTTATATAGATTGAGACTGAATTGGGAACACTTTTTTGAATGATTATTTTTTTTAATCAACCAAACTCCGGAAAACAGTTGCCATCGGCCAAAACAATTTACCATCCGTAAAAACAAAAACATTGAATGGCATAGGCCGAAACTAGGTCGACCCCTCTATTAAAGTTTAACGGGAAATCCAAAAATAAATACGATACCTAATTGATGGCCTCTAAAGGAAAATTTAAAGCGATTTTCGACTTCAACGTACCGAAAACAATCCCAGTTCAAAGGGTCGAGTTATTTTAATTAGACATTTAGGGACAATAGATTAATAATCGGCCGATAGTGATAGCACGTGATAGTATGAAACAACTAGAATCAGTAACATTATCTAACTTGCTAAAGTTAGTAGCGGATATCATTTTTAGGGTTCCGACCCATAGTCTGTCCTATAGTCTATAGTCTGTCCGTCTATCTGTCTGTCATCAGGCTGTTTCTGATGAACCTGATATCTAGACAGTTGAATTTTCACAGATGATGTATTTCTGTTGCCGGTATAACAATAAATACTAAAAACTGAATATAATGGTATAGAAACCTTTGTGTACGAATCCAACTCACACATGGCCGACACAATGTCGTATAGGCTGCGACACAGTATAACAATAATACACCAGTATGTGAACCATTAGACATCCACTACCGACTGGAGCAAGTAACAGAGGGTTATTGAGTTCGACTGTTAGTCATGTTTTTTATTGTTTGCCTTGTGACGGCAGACTGTTTGGCCTATAGTCTGCTTTCATATTTATACAAACATAATCCCTATTAAATGTTATTTCGAAAATAGCTTTTGGAATCAGAGCATGAATTTAAAATTCAAATAAATAGGTATTGTCGATTTGTAAATAATGCTATTTATTGCAGCTGAGCTATTAAAATTCTTAAAGGGGTAATAGAATTTGTACGCTGAAAAATGCCGGGTCCAGCTAATGTTTCTAACGGCTGAAGAACTTTATATTACGTATTTACATATTTTTTTAAGAGATTAAGAGAATAGGACACCGGAATTCAACTCACGCAGCAAACGTACGTGAAGTAAGGACTAAGTATCAAGACCTTCCTCTAACCACTCCAGACTCGTAAACCGCATCAAAATTACATGCTCCTTAAAAATACATCGTAAATATCTCGATCAACGAATAGGCTCCGAAACTACTGGACCAATTTTCATTAAACTTTGTACGAGGATACATTGATATGCTGGTCACATCCGGTTACTTTTTGATATTTTTAAAGGATCGTGACCTAAGCGGGCGTAACAGCGAGGTGATGATAAAGTAACATAAAGAAAGTTAAATTCGTACTTTACCCTCAGACGAACTTCAACTCTCAAGGGATTGCACTATACAACATTAATTACATTAACTTTTAGAAACTTTGTTCCCATCTCAAAACTTGAGATTATTATAATTACCACTCGTAATTTTCTGAGATGGGTTTAAAGTAGGTAAGTAGTTCACTTTGTAATTACCAACTTGACTTTTAGCTTTCTATTTTTCTTTATGTTGTTAGTGTGAACTTTCAAGTATCTATCTGTGCCCCCATATTTGGTGCACCTATGTTCCACCAAATTTTGTATTAGGGGTAATCTTTCTTTCCGTGGTTCACCTAAAGAAAACTGGGTTAATCAGGTGTTTTTATTTATTTACATGGTCTCCTGACTGCTTCTTTCTGTGCTCCACCTAAAAATAACTGGTTGGACCAGGGGCTTTTATGTCTTACCATGCATCTTATAAATCTTGTATCTTTAAATGAGCAATTCTTGTATATATATATATATATAATTGGAATTACGATTTTCATGAAATTTGGTATATAGGGGGTTTCGGGGGCGATAAATCGATCTAGCTAAGAATCATTTTTAGAAAATGTCATTTTGTTCGTGTTTTATTAAAACTTACTTTTTTTTATCTGAAAAATATGACTCTTCCTGACATCTATTGGCGAACTACTTATACCATTTTTTGTGAGCAATAAAGTTATTCCAGCAGATGGCGTTGTTAAGTAACACGAAGTCAATGAGTGTTTGCTTTGAGGTTAGACTAAGTAAAATAATAAAAAATACCGAGCAAAGCTCGGTCATCCAGGTACTTATAAATAATACAATATATGTTAAAAATCTTATGGATAAATGTGACTTTTTAAGTTCTGGAAGATTATCTTTAATTACAGTTAAGGAAATTTTGTAAATGTGACTCCTTATTATTTACCTAAAGGACCGTGGTCGCTAACGGTGTGATTAAGTATAAATCGGTTGCGGGAAAATTACCCTAATTTTCGCAAATTGGGGTAATTTCAACAAGTATGAGAATTCTATTTTAAAGTCCTAAGGATATATGAATCTAAGTTTTACAGGCTTTTTTATTTTTGTGTTTAGTTTTAATCTTTATTTACAAATTAAAAAGATATAAGGCTTAAAGTCTTAAAGGACTTTAATCTTTTAAATACAACAAGAACTAGCAATTTAAAAACTCTACACTGAACCTGTATTTTTGTTGCTGACTGTATATACGTACGTATCTAATTCAATCTCTTAGTTCAATGAATTAATTAGTTTAAAAGCTATCTGATGAATACAGAGTTTGCGTGTCAATGATAGGTTTGTGCATAATATTAGAGAGTAATTGGAAAATAAAACTTGTACCTATTACTAATGTTAATGCATGAATTATATTGATTTATAGTAAATACAAGTAGGGCTTCACCGAGCAGGACCATAGACTAAAGCTCATGGAAGTATCCTGGTACTCCAATATTTTTCTGTTTCTTTACTTTATTATTTATTAAATCTGAATGATAAATACATTATAAAAAAATGTTTGACTGCAAGCCTTATCTATCCTTGACTTATTAAGTATTATTCTATGAAATTGGACATTGTCCTTTATCTTAACTAAACCTGAACAAAGTGATTAAGGAGCTAAGTATCGATCGAATGTGTAAACAACTCGTGGTAAGGTCTCGGAAGGAAAATGACCGTTAACTTTCACGCCTCAACTATACCCAATACATTTTAGGGCATGTTTTGCAGACTACATACTCTTTCGTCGGACGAAAGTTTAATAAACGCTAAACAAAATAAACGCAAATACACTTATCCGTAACAGTTTCATTATGAATTTAAGTCGCAAAAACTTTAAAACATATTTTCAAATTTTATGTAACGTAACGAATTTAGAACATTTACGCTATTATTTAGCCAGAGACGGAAAGATGAAAATTGTAGAAAACTATAAAATTAAGCTATTACTTTGATTAGCCAAACTACGTTTTTTTTTTTCTTTTATTATGGCTTCGCACGTATGCATTTAGCCAGTGTCAAGTTATATTTTGCATCAAATTGACCCGATTTTTCATAAATCGGGCCTAAAGTGTTTCAATACAGTCAAAGTCGTCATAGTCCGTCAAGTCAGGGGCTCTAGTAAAGCGGTGGCAAGTTTACCATAACCTTAATAGGAGATTTGGAGGCAACGAGAAAACTGCATGTTTGACACTGATTTTTACTTTCACTACACTTGTGCACTTTCACAGAACTAAATTGAACAACATTCCACCAGAATTATACAATTCAACTCGGGTTACATCTAAGTTTCATGAAAATAAAACTGCAGCACGACATGTTGTTAACTCGTTCCCGCCAAAACTCCCCAAACTACGTTTGTTTTCAGGAACTAATCTCTATCAGCAACACTATCGATTGATATAAAATATAAAATGATTATTTTTCTATAAAAGCAACAGGTTCGATTCCTGGCTAGGGTAACAACTTTTTCGAAAGTCTAACGATGCAGATTTGTACGTAACGTTGAAATGGAGCATGCAACTCAATCTAGCATTTTTTGCCTTCTCTTAAAATTTAGGATATAACCCTGAAGATCCATGTAATTCCTTGTCTTTTATTTCATGAAAAACTAATATTTATCTTATATTATCAAAGCATTTATTGCTAACTGTACCAAATCATTTCATGGACCCGTTGAGAAAGGAAATATTATTTATTTTAAAATGTAGTGGGAATTAGGAATCAAAGTATGAAAAAGTAATGGAGCTTTGTAAATAAGCCAATACAGACAGCTAGCTTACTAGGCTTTTCTTCAGAATAACCGTTATTTCCCGATCTAAAAGTCTTAGATAAATGACGCGCCTATAGAACTCTTTGTCTATTCTATATCCTCCATCGACCCTTAACTATACGATAACCGGTTGAAGCAAAAGACCGCAATGTCCGGAAGAAATATCCTTTATTATACAAGCGATGACCTGTGAAATTAGACCCCGATTTAAACATTTGATAGCTTCTAATGTAACGCGTGGGGGATAAGTTTCAAGATACTAAAAGGTTATACGTGATTCTGTATTTCTAACGGGTTGAGGAAAAACTCATCCAAATTCTTTAAACACATATTTATTGAAAAACGATAAGAAATTCGTATGTAATTCGGACTTCTGTACTTTCTAAATACTGTACATCGAAGTTTCGAAGGTCAGTCAAATGCAATCCTACATAGATAACTCAATTTAGCTGCAAATCTATAAAAATAGACTATAATTTAAGATTTTAATAAAAATACCATGAAACAAATATAAACTTCACATTATCCCAATGTCATAAAGTTTAAATATTTGAAGCTACAATAAAATCAAACATATTTTTATTTCATAAAGTTTTAAAATCTAATGACCACTAAAAATCGTCATAATACTTTCAAATATTTGTAATATTGACCTTTGTGAGCGTGATCACATGAAAAAAAAACCCCCATGAGTTTCTTGTGCCTTCTTCTCATTGGTGGGCGCGTTCCGAAGGCACACATCCTAACTTAGTTTTTAAGACGTGTCTATGTGATCTTATACCTAGGTATTAAGCATTGAAAGGAATAAAGATTTTTGACTTTGACTTTGACATAAAATTAAAAATGTAACTTTTGAAGGCGCCCTCCATGGAGAAGAAGTCACACAAAACTTATAAGGGTTTCTTTTTATACTGTGGTCATTTTCACAATGGACAGAAGTACGAGATTACAAGTGAACGTCTTCTGAACCGTAATTGTTACAGAATCACTCGATTGAAGGATAAGTACCGAAAGGATCAAAATTAATGGAATGTCGCTCACGTAATCCCGTAGGATGGTGTTAATATCGGATGGGATCCAATTTGTTGTCGAAAAGGATCGATTGGCACTAATTGTTGTTTCAATTTCATTTCTAATGGTTTTAAAATAGCAATTAAGGAAGATTTTGATCGTTAAAGTTTAAAGAATACGAACTTATTTTAGTACATTGTGTACGAACTTATAATAGGTAGGTTCCACAGAGCAAAAGATAACTATTTGTAGGTGCTATTACAAAACTCCGTCATGGATGAGTTAACACTGTGCCAGATCTTTAGTGGTCACTGGTCATCTCAGTACCTAGTGTCTAGGCGATTGACACTGTGATGCCATAAAATATAGTTCCTAAGTTAACGATTGTTAATTTTAATTGTATTTTTTTAACTATAACAAAACATTCCGATGCCGATTTGAAAACTTTCTCCTTTTTTAAAATCGGGTAATAATAAAAGCCTCCTTTTTCGAAGTCAGTTAAAATAAATCTAGTATGGTAGATTTATTCTACTAAAATAAAAGTTGTCTAGAGCTTTTTATTTAAATTACCTGGCACATTAATTCAGTAACTCGTACAAAGAAATGTCTTCTACATAAGATTAAATCATAATTAAGGAACTAATTACTGAAACCCACGTAACCTGCTCATCATGCTTACTTTTACAGGTTGCACGAACCGTAATCCATCTCGCAATTACGGTAAATTAAGCTGTTTACTTTTACTTGGTTTTTAGTTCTCCTTTGAAGGATACAAATTAAAGATATTCCGTGTGTTTGTTTGGTGTGGCTTCCGGTTTGGTATACTTTAAATTATCTTCTTTAAAATTCAGTTTTAATTTACTAATATATCATCGCACAGCGCAACTGATCGAGCTAAAAGTTGGCATTCAGATAGCAGTTGGGGCGTAGACAATAGACATTGGCTAAGAAATTATTATGGAAAATTCAAACCCTACGTGAAGAAAGTCGTGGGGAAAATAGTAGAAAATAAATAAAACATTTATTTATTTAAAAAAAAACCTAACGATAGTCAATGATATACTTGATCACCCTCTGGTGAGTTTACTACTGGATGAGTTACCACCTAACCCAAACTTCAAAGTAACGGATAATATATTAGAATTCGATTTCATAACCGCCGGCAAGTTATTATAGATAGGTACCTACTTCAAATAGATAAGATTATTAATAGGCTAACAGGCTATTTATTAACATAGATAAAACTTATTAGGCATCATTTCACTACAGGGTTATTGTTATTTAGCTATACAACTAGTTAAAAGCGACTTCCGTATATCTTAAATAAGATATTTTGTTCTACGACATAAGGTCATTTGAAATAAGTTCAAAAATTTATTACTTTCACGGAGATGTTAATGAATTTAAATTTTTTTTTATCTATTTCGCATGTTTTATTGGCCGTTCTTATGTTTTATTGACTGTTCTACGAACTAATCTTATCGATCTTTTAAAAAAAATCTGATTTTCAAAGGACGCAACATTGCTTGTATTTTGCATTGTTCGGGTGGCTGCCCCGGCGCAGCTGGTATTTTTGGAGATCTGCTATTAGGTTTGTTATAGCGGTTCTATCAGATTGTTGGCTTTGGCGACGGTTTAGCAGTAGACGGGTGAACTTTTCTCCAAAAACGGTCTGTTTTCCGGAAGACTGACTACAGTCTTCCGGAAAACGGTTAAACAACAAAAAAGGAAACGTGCCAAAGAACTATCTTTGGCACGTATTGTTCACGGCTTTTAAACTTTAAAGTTTTCCCAAGTTCAAATATCTAGAATTTGCTTGTGAAGATGATGTGTGTTGTATATAGTATTATCAAAACCCTGCATAGTAAACTTTACCCTAAAACCGTGTCATATTGGTACGTGAGCGTATTACACGTTCGTAATAAATAACAAACACTACGGTCATCTTACCTTTACAAAAACTAGACATATAGTGAGGTTCATTTATTGGGTAGGTAATAGAAAAACGTTATTTGATAAATACGGCATTGAATGGAAAGACGCAAGCTTGGCGTAAAATTAAATTATTTATAATCGGTAACAAAAGTGGAGGAGCACCGTAGATTTATAGATTACTATTATTAAAAGAGCTTAAAAGTCCTGCTTGAATTAAATATTTTAACTAAAATAAGTTTTAAAATTAAAAGTAAATAATGAAACAACCAATCGAACAAGACACCTCCCAGCGTTTTCGTTGCGAAGCTGCCCGAAATGCTAGCAGCGTACAGAGATGAACATATAGGTACTCTACTCCAGGATCGCCTTGAACCAGGAATTAAACCCCTGCATAACTAAAATATATCTTTTTATTTTTTATTAAGAGCCTGTACTGCAGGGCAAAGGCCTCTCTACTCCCCTTCCACTGATATCAATCTTGTGCGACGGATTGCCAATCTGTCAAAAATTTGTCCATATCGTCTCGCCACCTTCGACGGGGTCTGCCTGGTAATCTTTTTCCGTTGGTGGGTGTCCAAAAAGTTGTTGATTTGGCCTAAAGTTCTTCCGGTATACGGCAGATATGGCTGGCCCAATTCCACTACAGAGTGGCAGCTTTTTGAGTGAAAAAATATTAGCAATTTATAAACTCTACGGTAAGCTTTCGTCGTTTTACTTTACCTATATGTTTTATCAGAAAAAATAAAACTAATTTAATTTATCGTAATCCCCACAGTTGACCAAATAATTTGATTTAGTTCGAGAACTTGTCCAATCTAATTCAACTAAACAATTTCTAGGAACTATTCCGAAATCAACGAGCTTTACTGATTTAATATTAACATTCCATTTTGACCAATTGCTATGCAAATAATTATATATACAATTCAATTTATTGTGACCTACAGAGTACTTGTAACTCTTAAGTATTTCATGCCTCTGGTGATGTGACATTCTAGGGATCTAGCAATCTTCACATATTATTTTATTGTTTAAGCTATTAACAAACCCTCTAATACCTCTAATGTTTTAGGTACCGCAAGACGTATATACGAAAAATACGTAGTTCAAAATATTCCAAAACTGACTTTGATTTGGCGACGTTCTAGTTCTTCCAAATTTTTCTTTACCAAACGCATATCAGAATTCTGTAAAATTTGATAAGTACATATTTACTTATCAAATCTAAGCGATAAAAAAGCTTTTTCAGAATACAATGTTAATAAATAAAGCAATAACTCAGAACAGATTTCATTAAATTGTACAGTAAAGAGATTAAGGTGTCGTCAGTTCCGAACGTTTTACGGCTCTGTGTGTAATGTTTTAGGTTAATTACTACCTTTTACGTACATTTAGAATGCATTTATTCCTATAATGATATCCTTATTATTGTACTAGCTGCGCCCCGCGGTTTCACCCACGTAAGTCCCGATCCCGTGGGAATTTCGAGATAAAAAGTGTGTGTTAATGTGTTAATCCGGGTCTCCAGCTATCTACATACCGAGTTTCATCGCAATCGGTCCAGTAGTTTTATCGTGAAGGAGTAACAAACATACACAGACACAAACTTTCACATTTATAATATTACCAGTCCGCCATCTATTGAGTAGCTATGTAAACAACAGCAACCAAAAGTCGGTAACACAGCAACAGACTCTTAACAAACTCATTTTTTACAATTTTTTCCCCTCCTTAAAATAGGAAAATTGAAAATCCCTGAAACACGTCATCATTAATTTACGATAAGAAGATATAATTCTAATTTTCAAGTTTCTACCTTTAAAAAAAATCAAACCTTCATACAAACTTCCACCCCCCATTTGCCCCCCTTAGGGGTTGAATTTCGCAAAATCCCGTCTTAGTGAGCACCTACGTCATAAAAGGAACCCCCATGCAAAATTTGAGACTCCTAGCACTTGTAGTTTCTGAGATTTCGTGATGAGTGAGTGAGTGAGTCAGTGATTTTCCCTTTCATATATATAGACTAGCTATTGCCCGCGACTTCGTCCGCGTAGAAATAGTAGATTTTGCGACTATAATTTGAGATTTAAACTATCCTATCTCTCAAGTTGGATCGAACTGCACATGGTGTGCGAATTTTATTATAATCGGTTAAGTGATTTAGGAGTCCATTGAGGACAAACATTGTGACACGAGATTTATATATATTAAGATAAGATAAGGATGGGTTTATAGCGAGTTAGAGAGTCTTGCTCAGCTGTCAACAAACAGTACGTGGCAATGTTCGCAATACAAAATCCAATAAGTAAATGTCAGTGTGAGTGAACAGAGACGTATTCGGTCTAGATGTCAATGGCTATTAAATAGTCTCAGTGTCAAAATATACAAAAGACATAAGTAAGTAAGGGCAGGCAAGTATTGGGGCACATTAGACATTGGAGTAAATGATCGGAATCTTTGACATTTTAAACACGCTGGAAGACTTACCGAACCGTTCCTAGTTCTAGAGAGTAGAGGTACGACTTCTCTCTCAACTGCTGCCACAGCCAGCAACGGAGCGAAAATTGCCAGCGCCACCAACCAAAGCGCCACGAGAAGACTGCACGCTCCTCGCCGGGAAGGCATCCAAGGCTGACGGAGAGATTGCGTGATTGCCAGGTATCGGTCTACTGACATCGCGGTGATCGTGAACACGCTTGATGCTACTGCTACGCCTGAAAAAAAGATACCTTTGAGAGTTTTAAGAAAAAATGACTCTGATATTACTAGGCCAATATTCATATTATATCCACACCGTAGAGCTTCAAAACTGCTTTTATTAGAATGTTTTCAACTCGAGCAAGACCTTAGAATCTTGCTCGAGTTCGAGTTTAAAGTCTTTCAACTCATTAATTTATTAGACATATTTAAAGGAATAAAAACATTCCAATAACAGATTTTAGAACTCCGACCGTATATGGAAAGGAGTAACATAACCTACTTTTTATACCCACTGCACTGAATCGGGATTAAACGACGACGATAAGCCGCGGAGCGCACTTACGTACATATAAAAGCTCAAAGTAGGTAAAGGGCTCAGAAATTCCAGATGTTTTCATTGTCATTTTTATGAGCCAATATAGAGGACGGCTGTTAACATGAGAGTCACTAAAATAGACATAATAGGTATGACAATATAAGTTAAGTAGGTATATTATTTCGAGTTCCATCTGCGGTCTCGCATAACAATAATACCCTTTATTTGCTCATTAATCTTTCTCATTAGTCTAAGAGAGGGTGAAGGGGTTTCACGTAGGTCTCAACTCACTGGAAATGAGGTGCTTCTACGAAGCTGTGTGTAATTGGCTACCATTGACAAACAGACGGACATTTCAGGCTGAATTAAATTAGCCGTCTCATTGGGGCCTTCGTTCACTTCATGTTGGAGTCGGATTGGCCTTGAAATTGTATTTTTTCGTTGACTTTAAACCGATGCATACAGTTGCTGAAATGATTAGAATGTTGTAACAACATAGCGTGAAGAACAAAGATTTTGAAACAGTGCCTTTGGAATTCAATATGGGCACAGAATATAATAAATATGGGTAAATACAATAAGTATTCTTTGATATGAGATGTCAGGGTGAAATCGTAAACTATTTAGCCGACCTTGGTCGATTTGGACGTATTATCGTACGAATTTTATCTTATAAATTCACAATTAACATTGTAGTAATAGGGTTAAACTTTTGTTTCCACTGTCCATGAATATAACGATTATTATGGTTTTTTTTTCATGTTTTGGCTTCGCAAGATTTATGCATAATAGCCATCAAATAACTCTTTGCATCAAGTCTTGTTATATTTCCTCTATATTTTATTCATGTTTCTTTCATCATCCTGATTCCTAAGGTCATTTGGGTTTCAGTTGCGGAAGGAAACCTTAATTTACTGACTACAATCAGCGAATATAAAGCAAAATTAATTCTATACGGAGATTCTTTTGACATAAAAGAAAATTATTCAATCAAGGTCAAAAGCTACTTCAATCACTTCTCAAAATGAAACACGTTATTTTCATCTTTTTGATGTCACTTTCTTTCTCTCCGCTTTAGTGTGAAAGAGTTGTAAAAATACTATAAATCTACGAAGCGGAGAAATTCTTTAGAGTTATTGAGTAAGGTTATGAAAATGTTGATTTATTTTCTTAGAATACTATAGGAGAATATTAGTTTTGGAATGGGAAATTGCAAATAAATTAAAGCTTTAAGAAAACTAGGTAGGCTATTTATCCGACTTAAGCGCCATAACCTGCGTCTATCTATACACATAAAATTATTTGTCCTGACTGACTGACGGATCAACGCACAGCCTAAACCACTGAAGTAGAGACCTGAAACTTGGAGGGTGTGTTTTTATGTGACGTAGGCATCCGATAAGAAATTTGACTCTTATGGGGGTGAAAAAGGGGGACAAAGTTTGTATGGGACAACGTGATTCCTTGGTTCATTTTCGACTTTTACGCAAAACCTAAACGGGCAAAACCTAGTCTACAAATATAAACTTTCAAGTCCTGACTGTGTGATTGAAATATATCAACGAAAACCTTAAACCGTTGGTCCCAGAGAAATGAAATTCAGAGGGTGGGTTCTTTATGAAGTGTAGGTATCCACTAAGAAACGGTTTTTCGAAATTCCACCCTTAAGAGGGTGCAATATCAGGCAAAGCCACGGTCAAAAGCTAGTTGACGATAAGGCACACAATAAATTTTGGAAATGTTCCATATTCTACGCATCTTCCCACATAGACACCGGCTGATCTTAAAGAGACATGGTGCATAGAAAATGGAACATACAAGAACAATCCAAATATCGCTTCTAGGTATATAGGTATCTAATTGAATAATACAAGTATGTACCAGATACTTGTCCTAATTGATTTAAACAAGAGAAACGTAATCCAATCCGTCGATAGTGCAAACGATAGCCCTGGCTTACCGCCAGCGCGGCGCGAGCGTAACGAATTGACATAGCTCGCCAAGATAACCTGTGATATACTTACTGTTACCGTACCGGTTAATATTGTGTAGTTAGTTATTAGGTAGGTTGTTAGGTGCAATCAGGAGCCGAAATATTATTGACCACCTCTAATACGCCACTATTCTGCGGCGCCCCATGTAACAGTGTTTGAACGTAGAGGCTTTAAGAGAAAAGGGTACCGGGTGCTCTCTCCATACAAACGTAGTCGACGGTTTCCTCCCTGAATACTGACACTAGAGCAAATATTTTTGTTGCCTATAAAAGCCATGACCAATGACCATGCCCCTATTTTTTTAAATCTTAATTCATATGTTAATCATAAAATGAAAAAAAAAACCAATACATAAGGGGATTGTCATGGCAGTTATAGGTTTTATGCAACAAAAATATTTGTGCTAGTGTCATTATGCAGGGAGGAAACAGTCGACTACGTTTGTATGGAAAGAGCGCCGGTACCCTTTCACCTTAAACACTGTATCACCGCAATAACACTAGTATGAATCTCGATCCTGTGGTATCATCGGGACAAAGAGTAAATGTGTTTTTTAGGAAGGAGTATATTAAATATTATTCTAGGCATAGTAAATGTTCAGCCTTTTTAGGGTCCCGTATCCAAATGAAAAAAACGGAACCCTTTTACTGAGACTCCACTGTCCGTCTGTCTATCTGTCAGTCACCAGACTCTATCTCATGAAGCGTCTAGCTAGACAGTTGAAATTTTCACATATGATGTATTTCTGTTGCCGCTATAGTTTTTATTTGCGTAACTTTGAAACCTTCGTCAACGTAAAGAGTACATTAATACGTAAAGTGTTAGGTTTTCCTGTTATGCAGCAAAATAAATTTTATTCCTAAATGCTTTTTATAACATCAAATAGCAGGCAAACCAGACTTTGTGATATTTGGTTACAAGACATTTGTTATTTGTGTAAATTTCCTCTATTACATTGGGTTATGGTACATCTCGCCCACGAAAATACTGGTCTACGGGCCAAATGTCCACTTTTTGAAATGTGTAAATTCGTCCGGACCAGTTTAGAGTAACGGGCCAGATGTCTCCTATTAAAAACTTAAAGGTATATTTCAAATTCAAATATCATTTATTGTGAACACAGGTGTCAAAAGTTGTTACATAGCATGATACACAAAATATGTCCTCTGTGATCGACCTTTCGGCAACTTAGTAGCTGAAGTCCCAGAATACTGTCTAGGCTTTTCGATATTCCCACGGGATCGAGACCTACGAGGGTAAAACCGCGGGGGTCAGCTAGTTAGATAGATAGATAGACAGATAGATAACTTTATTTGTACAACACAAAAAGAGACAGAACACGATAAACACAAAGTAAAATAATAGCTAGAAAGTATAAGTTGCACAAATGGGCGGCCTTATCGCTGAAAGCGATTTCTTCCAGGCAACCTTTGGATGTTCTAGTTCATTAGTAGAAAGGATATTAATTCACGTACTTTCTACCTACGTAGGTAAACCTCAGACAAAACAAAGAGGAGTCACTCATATGAGAAATAATTAAGGTAGGATAAACAAATCATTTATAACACCTTATCTGTTATTATACATATTGTGTCCTGTGTTAACTAACGGAACAATGTGAGATGTCGGCTTTCGGGTATTGCGGTGCTGTTATAGAGAAGCAGGTCTCTTGGTAAATATATCCTCTACTAAATCATTTTTAGGGTTCCGTACCCAAAGAGTAAATCCGGAACCTATTACTGTCTGTCCGTCACCAGGCTGTATTTCATGAACCGTTATAGCTAGACTTAAAAGTTTCACAGATTATGTATTTCTGTTGCCACTATAACAATAAATGCTAAACACAAAAAAAATTAAGTGGTGCTCCACATACAATATATAAATATATATTGTTGGAAATCAATCAAGGAAGCGGAGGGGACTACACCATGTTGGAAATCAATCAAGGAAGCGGAGGGGACAACACCACAACAACTATATAAACCGTACCCAAGCGAGACGCGGGCCCACTTCTCCTTCGGTCGTCGTGCTGTTCGGACGTTGCTCGATTATCGTTTCAGACTGCTTAACGAACTTTTGTGTTGATTTATTGTTCTAAAGATAGCTTGTTTTTTTGTTATTTAGTTTTAGTAGTTCAGTTTATTTTGATAATTAATAAGTTATGTGTGATTAAGAGATAATTGTTTTTTTTTAATTATTTTTGGTTAAAAAACCTAAAATCAGAAGTGGCATTCGTAACAATTTATTTCCGATTTCTTTTAACGTAGGTACCGATGTAGGTACCCACATTTTTTTTATATTTTTTTTTCTTTCTCTTCTCTGTAGTATTTCGTGTTGTTTTCATCTGAAACGTTAGGTCGTTAGATCGAGTACGTATTGAGAGTTGTAAGTAAGTGCCCTTAGCGAGTTATCTGGTGAGTGCTTTATTTACTTGTGATTTTTGCTGTGAATTACTTTTTGTTTTTACTTGTGATATTGTTGTAAGTTATTTTTCATTTTTATTACCCTAAAAATGGGTGAGCCGTCATCTCAACCCTACGGTGAACCATTACAAAATCAACTAGGGTACGAACACGAGAGTGGGCGTTTACGCAATGAACGGTCGCGTAGTCCATCGCGACGAACGCCTACCCCACCGAGACGTTCTCGTAGTCATAATTACAGACGAGTTAGTAGGCGTTCTCGTGAATCTCAGTCGCGAAGTCCGTCACGAAGCTCGACACGTCATGATCGTAGTCGCAGCCGTCAACGTAGTCGTAGCCATCAACGTAGTCGCAGTCACTGTCGTAGTTGCAGCCGCCACCATAATCGAAGTCGCCGTCGTAGTCGTAGTCGCAGTCGCGGCCACAGCCAAAATCGTGATCGTAGTCGGAACCGTAGCGATCACAGACGTTTTCAAGATCGTGACCATGTGAGCAGACCTCAACGTCAGCCTAGTTGTAACAGGTCGGGTAATCGTCATCACGGTAATCACGATCGTGAATATTATAGTCGTGAATCATGGCCCGCGATCGAATCACGCCTTCAAGCTTTAGAAACACGAACACAAAATGAGACTTCGACGGGTCTTGGTTTTGCGAACAGTACAGAACGGATTGTTGAGGCAATTCACTCCTTACGAACCGTTAGTAGTAAGAAGTATTACGTGTCTAATTTCGATCCCAATATTCACGATGTTGACGCATGGTTTGATGAAGTAGATAGAGCGATGTTAGTTAATCGATGGGATGATCGCGAATGTCTGTCGCGGATAGGATCCTGTTTAAAAGGTGAAGCCAAAAATTAGCTGGATGAGTGGGTCACTAGCGACCGATCATGGAGTAACTTTAAATAAGATTTTCAATCTCTTTGTGTTAGGAAAATTGACGTAGCTAATGTCTTGTTTGAGGTGATGTCGACTAACTCGGATACTTTTCGTACTTACGCCGATTACGCCAGAAAATCGCTATTACGCCTACGTATAGTAAAAGGCCTTAGCGATGAACTCATAACTGCTATCATACTGCGAGGGATTACTGACCCACATGTTAAAGCAACAGCTACTAATGGTAATCTATGTCCAAACAATCTTGTTAACTACCTTTCAACATTTGTTAAGCCTAAAAATTGTTCATTAA
This sequence comes from Idaea straminata, assembly GCA_951213275.1. Lineage (NCBI taxonomy): Eukaryota > Metazoa > Arthropoda > Insecta > Lepidoptera > Geometridae > Idaea > Idaea straminata. Next base: position 719,936 of record OX577852.1, read on the forward strand.
ATAGTCGCACGGGTCCTAGTTCGGTAAAGTCTCATGAAGGTTATAATAAAGCAGTAGGAAATGGCAATAAGCGTCCATTACAACCTAATTCCATCGTTTGCTATTCGTGTAAACAACCCGGGCATCGTGCAAATAATTGTCGAAAAAAATCCAGACCTTACAGACATGACAAACAAACAAATCATAACGATGTCAGTGAAACAAGCGACAAAGAACAAGGAACGTATAACAAGCCTACATGTAGCTATTGCAAAAAGATTGGGCACTGGGCTGATCATTGCTTTGCAAAACGTCGCGAACACCAGCAAAATACTAAAAAAGTGAATTAATGTAGTACTCCTGGTCCGAAACAAAGTGACATAGTAGTAGGTGTAATTGAAGGCGACTAAAAATAAAAAGGATTTGTTACCGCGTGTGGCAAGATGGTGGATTTTCCTTCAAGATTACGATTTTGTTATTATTTATAGGAAGGGAGCCATGTTGCCACATGCGGACTATTTAAGTCGTAACTCCTGTTCTGTTGTCAACAATATTAATCGACCATGAAATTGGGCCCAAATTGCCCAAGCTGGAGATGAAGAGACTCGAACTATGATCCAATTACTAGAGCAGGGTCAATTGTACCCAACCCGGTATGTTTTGCGCAATGACGTGCTTTATTATCGTTTTACTCCGGTAGGTGAAGAAGCTAGACTTCTGTGTTTTATTCCCAAGGGTCATCGTTTGAGTCTACTTCGCATATTCCACGATGAACATGGCCACGATGCATTTACGAAATATTGTTTACTAACACCGATAGAGCGACAAGATGTAGAAGAGTTGAAACGTGTATTTAAGTACGTAATTTCTTTGTTTGGTACACCTAATACACCTAGTTGTTTCTGATAGGCATACCATGTAAGAACTCAGTGTTGTTTATTTTTTTGTTTGTTTTAGTTTTCGATTTGTAATTTGTAAACTAACATGACTTTCTCTTGCAAGAAAGCCTTAACTAACAATGCCTACTCATAGCTGAACTGTTGATTAACATCGTTGTTCATTTTCAGATACAAATTATTTAGACAGTTCAGATAATAATGAAATCATTGAGCAAACGGTATCACAAGAGGCGGGACCATCTAATAGATCTGATGACGCTGCTGCAGTGCCACGGTCTATGCCATCACTGGATCTTCCCTCATCTGATGAACCTGACGAGGACGTCAGTGTATCAGGAGAGGCCGTGTTGGAAATCAATCAAGGAAGCGGAGGGGACAACACCATGTTGGAAATCAATCAAGGAAGCGGAGGGGACAACACCACAACAACTATATAAACCGTACCCAAGCGAGGCGCGGGCCCACTTCTCCTTCGGTCGTCGTGCTGTTCGGACGTTGCTCGATTATCGTTTCAGACTGCTTAATGAACTTTTGTATTGATTTATTGTTCTAAAGATAGCTTGTTTTTTTGTTATTTAGTTTTAGTAGTTCAGTTTATTTTGATAATTAATAAGTTATGTGTGATTAAGAGATAATTGTTTTTTTTTAATTATTTTTGGTTAAAAAACCTAAATATATATATTTAAACAATATGGTATAATACTCCGTATTATATCCGTAGTATATATATTGTATAATACGGAGTAGTATACCATATTGTATGGGTATCGGGAGTTCGACGTGTCCGAGTCCGACTCGAACTTGTTTTTTTATTCCTTTTGTAACTCAATGTACGTTTCTAAGTTTTTTTAGGAAGCTTTGTTGAAAGTAAGTCAAAATTATTTATTCATTTAGAATAATTCGCAAGATATCACATTAAATCATCTTAAAACCTAAGTTAGGAAACGCGCCCACTAATGAGAAGAAGGTACAAGAAACACATGTGGTTTTTTGCTCATTAAAATATTAAATAATTTTTTAAGACGTAAAAGTTTGTGTTCTAAACAAGTAGAATTAGTATAAAACTTTTTAAAATGGGAATTCCATTTATAACAAATTATATTAAGAGGCGATGTTATATCCATATTAATATCATTTATTTATCAAACGTGGTGGGTAAATTAAATTATGATTCCCCTTTGGCCCGTTGGGAAAAAAACTTCAACAGTTCCTTTGTCTCAAAACAACCTAATGTTGCTGGATGTATTTTTTTTTGTTGTAATAATGTGTACTTAAGGAAATACAAAAAGAACCTTAATTCTAACCATCCAGAACTAGAAAGCCGGTATACCGGAATCTGTATTCTCTGCCCATGCCATAAATCTCCTAATAAAACCGGTATTCTTCTACAAACCGGTACTCAAGCAGTACAGGAATTCCGCATCTCTATGTTAGACCCCACCCGAAGCTCCACCACACGTTTTCGTGACAATAATTTATGAGACATCGTTCTGAACTATCGTTAAATAACAGAGGAACAGCTTTGAGTATATTTTAGAAAACAAAACAGAGATATTTTACATTAGTGAGTAATAAAACCACTTTATACATGTCTTAGGGGAAATATAGACTAGTGATTGTAAATCTTATGATGAATGTAGACTTAAAATCGGCCGATAAAATAGTGTTTGATTTTGCTCTTATGGTGAAGGAATTATGATGAAACTCGCGGCTTAGTTGTCTCCCGATGTATTTACTGGTTCAGCTCTCCTTTCGGTACTAGGCAAGCAATCTAAATATTTGTAGATTGAACAGATTGAACAAATTTGTTACATGAATCGGCGTGTAACAAATATTATTTGTAACACATTTGTAACGCCGAGACGAAGAATCGAACCAGCGTCGCAGAGGAGTGTTCGTCCACCGCGACATCGCTTGTTAAAAGCCATAGTATAGTTAACAGCTAAACGATAGTTATTTACTTGTTTTTAACTCAGACTAAGATTTTGATGTCCTTCCGTCTGTCTGTCTGTCACTAGGCTGTAATTTCATGAATTTGTTTTTTAGACTTCTTCTCATTAGAGGGTGCGTTCCGAACCCACATATCCTAAATAAGTTTTTAAGACAAATTCGAGTAGTAACTAGCTGTTAAGATGTTTGACACAAATAAATAATAGAATTTAGTATTGGTTAGTATTGGTCGATTGAACTATTTGAAGTCTGAGTTCGGCCTTAAGGATACGTAAGTCAAGGTTGGCTGTAAAATAAATCCTATTTTTATGGGCTGTGTGTAGGGCTGCAATAGGATGGATATGGTTTATGTGTTTCTTGAGACTCTTGAAAAATATTAGTAAATACTGAGTCTCAAATCAAAATGTGAACGTATGGTTTGGGCTTATGGTCCTTAAGAAGCAGTTTGTATTGAAACACAATTTTCTAAAATTCTTCTTTTAATGTTTTTTACATACATTTCTTTTTAATTTTGTTTAGACTTGTCATAGAGAATGATCATAACCTCTATGTCCTTTAGACCGGTTATGATAGCGCGGTGGGCGAATGGCCGCCTGGGACGCAGGTGGTTGCAGAGTGCATTCACACCTCAAATAAACATTTAGGTAAAGATATTTTTTTCTGCTCTAGGTGTTTTCCTAACGAACCCCTCATGAGCGCGACATCTAAAATGCAAAATGCCTAAGTTGCATAATTTTAAAATCAAAGTCTAAAGAGTAATTTGCCTTAATAGCTACTTCAGTTTCATATACGACCAAAGGGTTTTCTGAATGTACCAGTATGTTTGTATTTGTAAAAGAAAAGTACATAAAGAAGGTATTCTATCCATTGTCTGACAACCATAGCACAAGCTTAGTTGCTTAGCTTAGGGCTAGATGGCGCTATATTAATTACTTAAAAAATATATATTCAAAAGTTACAATTAGTTTGTTGTTTTTCAGTTTACAAAAAGTATGGTTACCCAGCTGTCAGTATGGTTACCCAGCTGTCAGTATGGTTACCCAGCTGTCAGTATGGTTACCCAGCCGTCAGTATGGTAACATACCGTAGACTGCGATTAAATATAATTATACTTTAGAATTGTTTGCCTCATGAAGGCTTCAATATCAGTTTACATAAGTCCAGTACTTAAGGCACATAGGAGCCTGAAGCAAAATGCCTTTCATAGTATTGCTTGGGAATCGAACGCGTACTTATTCATATATTGTTATTGTTAGATTGCGATGGTTATTTTTTATCTAGTTCATTCATTTAAAACTATAGGCTTGTATCTCTCTTTTTTGAAATTATTTAAATCACTTCAAAGTTAAAATCAAAGTTTTTTTTCTTTCTAAATAATCATACATGTAAGCTTCTGTTGTAAGCCTATATAATACATAGTACAAACTATTTCCCTTCGATAGTCTCCGAAACAGCAGGTTTGTAATGGTTTCAATTCAAGCGATTGACATGAAAGCAGGTGTGCACGCTCAAGGTGCAATTCATCACTACGAAGATTATTATCAGATGCTCATCAAATGAGATCACCCCTGAGATATCCTCTTAAGAACAATAAAATAAAAATCTAAATTGGTAGCTCCGTCTTCGAGTAATCGATGACAATTAAATTATACGCGACGAATTAAGAAAAATTTTACTTATTTTTAGTCGTGTAAAAATAGAAAATACCGGCACAGCATTTTGTGTCTTAAGAGGAAAAGGCCGGTACCCTTTCCTCTTAAGACACAAAATGCTGTAAAATCAAAATAAAAATGCAAAAAAATCAAGCCATAGGTGATGGCAGTTATAAGTTTTATGCTGCAAAAACATTTGCTCTAGTGTCATTATCCAGGGCGGAAACAGTCGACTACGTTTGTATGGAGAGAGCGCCGGGTACCTTTCCTCTTAGACTTAGAAAAAGCACGAAGAGTTTTGTCATTGATAAATAGACATTGAGACTGACATGCAAAGTAGTAACTTTGCATGTCAGTCTCAATGTCTATTTATGTTTAATAGGGATTGTTACTGAACCACGCTCTAATTTGCAGCTATTTTTGACCGATTTGACTTTGTTGTTTTTCCTCTAGTAATAGCGAGGCTAAGGAAAAAGATAATTGTTCCTAGAGCAGCAGCTGTCAGCAGAGTGACGGATGTGTAGGAATTTTCGACCGTTTCATTTGTTTTTAGTACATCGTCGTTCGATTGTTTTGTGTTGAGATATCGGTCGGTTTTTCGACGTGAAACTGTCGGAGTGGTAACGGCTGACGGAAGTTTAATTGAGATGTTTAGAAGTTCTTTAATCAAATTGTGGTGGGATTAATTATATTTTTGTTACGTCCTGTGATTAAGCCATAAATTTGTAAGTCTGCGGGAAGCTGACATGATATTGTGCTTAAACGGTTAAATTCGCATCAAAAGGGTAATCTAAAATTAAATTATATTTCAATAACCGCAAGGTTGAAAATTTAATTTGTTTGACACTTTGTTTGACAATCGACACTTTGACAGTTGGTTAGGGTCTAATGAATTATATTTTTACTGTGCGAATTAACCTTAGTCTTGTCTAAGTCAGAAAATAAAACGACTACTGCAGCGCTGTGGGCGAACTTCCATCTACTACGCAGAAGCTTGCGGTTTCGATTTCCACCGTCGAACGAGTAACTATGTACATATATTTATTTTTATAACAAATAGCCTCCCTTTCCACTTACCACTGTTCCCTGTCTAATGCCAGCTGGGTCCAGTACCTACGATGCAAGTCCAACACCATTTTCTAAATAAATATATTTTTAAACCCATTAATGACAAAATATTAATTGACAAAAAAACACATCCAGTGAGAAAATGAAAGGCATTTCTATTCCATCGAAGATATTTTAACGAGTTCACCTGAAAACGCTTCCATCATTCTCATCCGTTGAACTTTAATTAAAATGGATGGATCTCGAACCGTAACTTTTACATTTTAAGACTGAATTTACAACAGAAAATTCAAGAGATTTAATTTTATATCTGCCTCTAGAGGAATTCTCTCGTATTGTTGGTTTTATATCAGTGGAATAATATTAATTTCATTATTAACTCCCACGATTCGATCTCCACGAATAAAGGTCTGAACTCAAGGGCGCTATAAGTTTACGCCATATAAACATAAGGTGATAAAAAAATAGTAAAACAACTACTCTCATTAGATTTAGTAATCGAATAGTAGGTAGTTACTGTGAAAAATTACATTTATATTTAATGTTTAAAATAGATGTTATTCACTATAAACATGCATAAAAAATACAGTTCTTCGAATTGAGAACCTCCTTTTTTATGAAGTCGGTCAAAAGGTCTTTACACACAATAGACATATTTATTAAAAATGCCGTAGTACACTTTTGAGAGCCATACTTATCAATAGAGGGCAATACAGCGAACATTAATGCCTTCATAGCAAACCTCTAAAGCGTCTGGAAAACAGGATATTAAACAAATGTGATGGCCTATGATTTCCCAGGATCCCTTTACAAACCATCTACCTCTACCACCAGCCACAACCAGTCGCAGTAACATAATATTATTCACATTTAAAAAAATGACAAAAGTTTTTTTTGTTAAGAACCAGCACTGATAAATATTGCAGCACGAATGGCATGTGTTATGGTTATCAGATAACGTAAAGAATATCTATACATATTTTTAATACATACATACCAGACCACAATAAATATTTGTTTGCAGAAACAAAATTAAATAATTTATTCTGGTGTTCAAACGCCGCGCCACCGACTGTGATCCTAAAACAATTATCACCGCATAGTGGACGTAGACCTTTACCAAAATAACCTTATGTTTACGTTATAGTACTTGTAATATAACAATTCAAACAGAAACTACGCGATACATTAAACACATAGTCGAATTAATACCACACTTCATAAATCATCACTTGGTATTCCGAATGCTTGCAAACATTCGAGTTTTTCTTAAATATGACCCAGTTACAAATCGAAATACAAAGTTACGAGTTGTGTCCTGCGGTTTTACCCGCGAAGAAAGTTAGTCTAGCCCTAAGATTTATCCGCAAATTCCAGTCTCGTGAAAATGGTGCTTTACAAAGTAAAAAGATGGTAAATCCAGTTTTAATCCCGTAGCGATAAGGCCGCCCATTGTGCCATATTGTTTGGTTTATACACATCAAACAAAGAACATTAAAAACACTTTCAAATTGCAAATTTTTTTGCTCATTAAAAACTTGTACCTACCTACTGCACTTTTCTAAAAATTAACATTAAATCTTAATCGTTTTAAATGAATAATGATACCAAAACATTATATTGTTTTATGGTGCTAAACGATTTCAAAATTCACCAATAGAAATATCGATATAACAAATATAAAATCAAGTTAATTATCAGTTTAAATCCCAAAAACTTAAACTCAGATTTATTTTATCTAAACTTAAAATTTTCTGATTACATTTTAATTACGGACATTAACTTTCCCCGGAAATTTCGTAAGCTTTTACCGGTACTATCTGGGACTTAAATTGTTAAATTTATTGTTGTTCCCTGAGCTTTTAATGTTGTTTACCGAATCAAATTGAAATATTTTTTCATAATCCTAAAGAAAAACAAGAACTACGCTGAAGAAACGCTGAAAACTACGCCGGACTGCATAGAAATGATCACGATGCGTTTTAAATACATAAAGTTAAGTCTGACGGTGAAGGAAAACATCGTGAAGAAACCCGCGGCTTTGTTGGCTCCAGAAGTATCAACAAGTTCCCTCCTCTGGACATGGTCGACTAAACTGAGAGGGTAGTAGGTACTGGACCCAATTAAAAAAGGTCTAATTGCGGAAAACAGCCCATATACAAGTAAAAGTAAGTCTGGCGTACCGTTTTATTATTTAAAATCTCAATTAATAAAACAGTACTTCAGTAGTTTGATAAAAAATCTATTAAAAATGATTTTGACTCGATACAAGATTTTTCAGATGTTTTTCCTTGGTTTTCTTTTTTCATTTTTTTTTGTTATGTTACCGAAGTAAATAACATACGTTTAATCGTTGTAATACTTGCGTTTAAGTCATGTCTACCCCTTCAGTAAATAACAGGATACCTAAATAAATTCCTTCATTATGTAAATTGATCGGATAGTATTAGCTTTTGGAATTATCTAAGCTCGACAATTATTAAGAGACCCAATTTACTAATAAATACGTTTACAGTTTGTTTGGGTTTCGTATTAAATAAGTTTATTTTGTCGGTGGGAGAAAGGTTCTTCGAAAATGGTCGTAGATTAAGGAACCCTAATTTCGTCTGAAATCTATGGTTAGCAATACAATTTAACACGGTTTGTATTTAATTCTGTGGTAGCTATCGTTTTTAGAAAGATTTTAGAGAGAGTTGAGAAGTGATGTAAACTGTAGGTAAATACGATATTAAACAGAAAAATTAAGTTTTTTGTTACCACGTGAAAAATGATTTTTTCTTGTGTTTTTTTTCTTTAACTTGTGTATCAGGGGTTTAGTTTGACTGATATTTATGTCATTTTTTGTTGACGCAAAGACTTTACGTCGAGGTTTCGTGAAAGCGAGTCACTGACTGACAAAATATATGACTTTATATGTTTTATTAATAGTGGCGAAACCACAGGGCGAAACCTACAAAAAGCGTATCATACTACGATTCGTCTGTGGCAAATTGTCTTTTTTTCTTATGCCTTTTTCCTAATTTAGTTGGGGTCGGGCCGGACGTTTGCGCCAGGTCCTTTGATCCTGGGTTGTTGGTAGAGATATCGAGAGCCTTAATGTAGCCTGGCAACATTGGTCCACCAGGCGGCGGGCGGTCTTCCTCTTCCTGAGGCTTCATGGGCATATTTAGAACTGTTCTCACTGTGGCAAATTGCTGAATTTGACTATAGAAATATTTTAATTTCGCTGCATTTTAAAAACCGTTAGTTTTCAAAACATGAAACGACCAATTTCCCAAGTCTGTAAAATGTCAGATACTATTAGATATTATAATATAGAATAATGTAAACGTTGACCTTTAATAAAGCCTTGTAAATGGTGGGAACAATGTCTTAATTAACCAAAGAACCCTTTTAGTGCAAGTTTGTTATGAAATTATACGGGTGACGCGTGCAGAATGATAGACCGTATTATGTAGCAGCGCTTTCTTCATACATAAAATATAAGTATTCACTTATTTGCTTTCTAAAATAATTATTAGTCAATATAAGTCCTTTTTCGCCTGAGATACAGGATTACCTAGTTCAGGCATATGTGATATTTTTATTTTCTTTAATATTTAGTGCTTAGTTTATTATGCTATTTAATTTATGCTTAGTTAATTATTATTTTTTGGACGTTTCTATGTGATCTGTGTACAAATGTATTAAGCATCCAAATTTGACTTTGACTTTGACTTTATGGAAAATTAGTTTAAATAAATATATTTGTATTTGTATTCCTGAATAACGACTCTAGAGTAAATGTTTCTTTTATTAAACTAAGGTATGATGTACGCAGGTATCTGTAATTTACTTTTGATTGGACTTTTAACCCGCGAGTCTAATTTCCGTGGCAAAATCTGGATAAATATTAGCCACAGAGCGCATTCTACAAATACATAATACGTAATACCTAGTTTGTAGCCTCCTACGCAAACTCCTATGTAAAGTTTCAGACTCGTGGCGGTTTAATTTTAGAGATTACTTGATGGTTCCTTTTGTCTTTTAAATACATAAATAACTAAAATATAAATAATAGTATTTAGTGCCTAACTTTAAACATAATTTAATGATCTGTTATCTTTTTTTACCAATAAATGACTATTTGAGTAGGTAATATGTTCAAATATAATCTTAGACGTAGTTAGTCCTCCTCAATCCTCTTCTACTTCAGACAAAATCAGATAAGTTTAAAATATTGAAGGTTTCTCATGAAGGGTTAGCGGACGACAGACAACTAATGTCCAACATCCATTAAACGGTTTGTTTCTGGCGTAGTAACGGTACGCCTACGCCTTTAACAAAAACAATGGACTAATTATACAGTTAGCCCGACGCTTTCTTTCAAAATGACTTCAGCATTTTTGGTACAATGTTGTTTTTTTTTTTTTTTTTTTAGAAAATATATGTTCTGGCTGCTGGTGTCTTTTCAAACTACTGCAGTTCAGATAATGTATTAATTCCATACCATTAGCTAAACCCTAGAAAGAACTGACGGAGATCAATTTTGTCAATATATCCACTTGACACATATCCTGATTTTGACTGATCTTCCTAAAAGTATGATTACTGAACCCTGGATATAATGATCAAATTGTGCGCAGTCAAAATAAAACATATTTTTAACAAAAAAAAACACCCTGTACCTGCCACTCCATAACAGGTAGTGATATAAAATTTAAAAGACTGACAGATATATCAACGCACAGCTTAAACTAAGGCTAAAATTTGGCATACAAATAGCCATTATGAGCCTTTCTTATCGGATGATAAGAATGATTCTGGATTGGAAACTCCCAGAAAAAGTCACAGATAAAACTATAAGTAGATACCTACATATTTTTATGAGCATACCTTGTAAAAAGTTGACAGTCTTGCACATAACTTCTCCAAAGTACCACAACAGCGTCACCGACTTCGCTATCTGGACCGGCATACAGAACAGCGTCACCAGCAGATCGGCCACTGATAGGTTCACCAGGAATATGTTCGTAACGCTGTAACAATATAATTTTATGTTAAGGATTATTTTTAACTTCTTTTGCGGAAAGAAAGATGATTACGATAGCGGCAGTCGGAGGATCGAAACGAAACCGAGAAATGATTGATAACTCATTTATTGAGTTAAAACTTAAAATATTTTACATTATTAGGAATGCTGAAATATGACAGCATGCGGCTACTGCAATTGAGGTCATAGCGAGTCAGCACTTTTGGTTGGTCTTCATTGCAACATGCTATGTGCCTACAGCGGCGTGACGTAACAGATGTTAAAACATTGTTAATAATATTATCTAAACTAATCTATACTAATATTATAAAGCTAAAGAGTTTGTTTGCTTGTAATATTATAAAGCTGAAGAGTTTGTTTGTTTGTTTGTTTGAACGCGCTAATCTCAGGAACTACTGGTTCGAATTGTAAAATTATTTTCGTGTTGGATAGTTCATTTATCGAGGAAGGTTTATTTTCGTGTTGGATAGTTCATTTATCGAGGAATGGCTACTTTTTATTCCGATATTCCCACAGGATCGGGAGTTACGCGGGTAAAACCGCGGAGCACTGCTAGTAATTAATAAAAACCAACATCCACCTAAGATGAAACAAAAAAAAAACTTTGATTGTACAAGAAAAACAACCAAACAATGTTTGATCAAACGATCTTACAAACAAACGACCACCTGCACCCGTCAAAAAACGAAGTAAGAATATGTGACTTTCTAACACACCCTCTTATATTATGAAGAAGACATAACTCTACCTAGATATTCAAACCTAAACCAAATTCACTTTTAATCTGGTTGTAATCACGACCTGCGATTTCCATCGGCCGCGTGTGGCACGGAGCCAAGTGTCAAGCTCAAGGTTTGTTCTTGCTTGCCTACTGCTTGCTACCCTCTGCCATTTGATTTAAACCACATTGCTTGAGGCTGACAAGATAAACCTCCTTGACTCTTGGAACTGATTGTTTGAGGAACTTGATTTGATTATAACCATTCTATAAAGTCGCCATTTTGAATGTAGAGGTCTGATCTAAAACCCTAGACAATATTTGTTTTTTTCCGGTGTGTAGATTGTTTTTGTCGATATTCATTTGTTTTTTGACGTTTTTTTGTTTTTGGTAAAGAGTTTATTTTCGTAAATACCTATGGGCATCGCTTGAAAATGTAATTTGCACCCTTACGTACCACCACTGCCAGTGCAACAATCAGTGCTACGTAGAGTAACTCCTCGAATTATTATAATAGAAATATAATAAATATAAATTTATTTATGGACGCCTTTCTTCGTATTGTTTTAGTTCGACTGCGGAACTAAAACGCTGGTCGGTTCAGCGCCTTAAGTGTAAACCAAGACGAATTTATTCTGCTAAAATGCAGTTGGTATGCCTAGAGCTAAAATCGGGGAAAATGGAAAATGGATTTTTATTACAAAAAATTGTGCCCTAATTTGCTTTCATCTTACCGTGAAAGGAAACATCGCGATGAAACGTTCGGTTTAGTTGCCCTTAGACGTAAAACCGAGTTCTTTCCTTTGGACACGGTCAAATAAGCTGAGAGGGTAGTATAGGCGCTGGATCTTCTTCATAACGAACCCAACCAAAGAGGTCTAATTGCGCAAAAACAGCCCGTTTACAAGTACAAGTACACACGTAGACCTAAAATGTAAACCAAACACGGAGTCTGCTAAAATACCGATGTACCTAAAGCTAAGCCCAAAGCAAACTGTGCCTCTAGCTCTACTAAAATGGCTTAAAAGGTTATATTAGTTAGTACTTGGTTATAAAGATCCCAACATTTCTCTAAACCTCGTTAAAATTGGAAAACTTCTCAAACCTCAATCTCATTAAGTTCCTCTTTCATTAGTTAGTACAATATTGGTTGAAACCTCGTAACATACATTCACATAATCTATTTATAGATGACATTAATACTAACGAATTTACATGTAATCGTACTCCTGAACCGAGTTCACCGCAAATCGAACTTGGGTGAACGTATACCAAAGACTTTGCTTGCTGTTTCCTCTCTTATTCGATTACAAATACAAAAGTGTTTGAGAAAGGAATATACAAATTTCACTTATCACACAGGACACTTATGTATTCTGTAATTATTGGCAAATAACAGAACTATAAATAATGTAATTTCAAATTTGAATATTCACTTGATTCATAAATATTCACTTAGATACGCAACATGGTGTGATTAAGAGTAAGGTGTGTTTGTTTGTTTGTTTTTGAACAAAACGAGCGAGCGAGCTAGCCGCAGATCAAACAGGCAAACACGCACTTTTTCACACCCAGCCGATGTGAAAAACATAGAAAAACGAACATAGATTTCTATGGCTTGCATACACTGTGCAAACGTCATTTAACCAAGTAACTAGACTTGTAATATGAGTGCCAGACAAGTAGAATTAGAATACTTTAAATTATTTTCCCTAGGGAATACCTTAAAAACACCCTGATCAGGAACTTTTTTTTCGGTGACGGAATCAAACCTGCAATCACCACGCCACAGAAGTTGTCAGTCAGTACAGCCTGCGCTGACTCTAATGAATCTGTATCACGCACTTAGTTGCCGAAAAACTTTGTAAATATAAAAGTTTTACTAAGTTTATGGACTAGTCATTTAAAACCAAATTCGAAGAAAGGGGAAATGCCCATTTTGTTTATTATCAGTAGATTAATTCTGTTCATGTTCAAATATAAAAAAAAAAAACAGATTAAACTATTCATCATGAAAATCGGAGGAATGGAAACGGTACTCACGTAATCGTCGAACAACCATAAAAACATACAATTATATCAAACATTTTTCCATTTAAAAATTAATCGCTCAGTTACGGGCGTCTGTTCCAATCCCTTCAAACTAACTCAGAGCCTGCATCTGTAATCATGTTAAAATGCGGTACCGCGACCTCTGGGCTACAATGAAGACGTTGCAGACAGGTCAAGTTAGCAAGTGGTAAGTCAGAAAGTTCTGACCCAAGCAGACTCACGGAACACCTGCTTAACTTAAACCGATCTTGAATGCGCTTAGTTACAAGGGCTCTGATGTGTCATGCCGCTTTCAACAAACACTTCTTACTTCTTCTTCTGACTTTACACTTCATTGTCTTCTTCTTGGATGTAACGGACCACCCCTTATGCAGAGCGCGCATGGAGGCTGAAGGAAGAAAACGGCCGCACGTACTACTTGATTGTGTACTAGCGGAAATTAAACTCAGAACTACATATATACAATATAACCAGGTCATTTAAAAATTTTGTCTATAAATCTATGAACTTGTACGGGCATTATATTAAAACCTTAACGTATCAATCATTATTACCCTCCACTTATCAGATCTCATTAAGCCCTCATCTGTCACCTTCGACACTCGATTCACAATCCCGAGCTTAAGTTCTTATCAAACTTTACAAACTAAAGAGATTAAACATTACATATAAGTAGAGACGACATCTAAATCTAATTCACTTTTGATTCCAATATTGGCGCTCGGCTGCGCTCGGCCACCCAACCACTGTGTGATCATAGTGTACTAAAGTTCTAAGAGGACGTGCGGTGGTGCATAGCATATAGGCACTGTTTTATATTATGGGAAATATTTCAAGCTTTCGACCCCCTGTCACAAAGTCACTTTTAGTATTTAGTAGGTATAGGCACTATTTCAAAACGGGTTGTTAGATTTGAAAAGCTTCAGATGCTCTATCTATTTCGCTGTAGGAAATATTTAATCTCTTTGTATCGAATCTACTAAACTTGGATATAGACTGTGGTTTCTGTGCGTGAAGATAATTTGTAATAACTTTATGAAGGTTACAACCTAATGAATCAAAATGGAGCGTGATAATAACCTAGGATCTAAGCTAGTTTCCGGTCTGTCCCCGCCAGGCGACAAACAGGTATCGAAATTCTGAAATTTTCCTTTAAAAAAACCACCAAAATCCCAGCGTAACCGCTCCTCTTTTGATGGTGCTTAATTTGAAATTGTAATCAATTTTTAAATTGAATAATTCGTTTCGTTTAATTTGACCCAAGCTTTATATCGTAAATCATGGAAAATTAATATTTAATGGATATTATTTTGTCTCGCATTTAATTTTCCGTTTTGCTTGAATGAAATGGTTTATTCATTAAACAATTTTTTTTTAGATTATTTTACGAGAGCGTTATAAACATGCTAATATGGTTTGGTAAAGAATCAATAAATATTTAATAAAAAAGCTATTGCATCATGCGAGCTTCGTATAGTCGTACCATATATTACATACACATTAAGCGAACGCTCGGCCGAGCTACATGGTAGGCGGAGTGGGAGGTGTAAGGTTTTATTTTCGTTACGGAATTTCTTGATTCGGTCGCTACGCTCAAAGCCAGCGATAAAAGCTATGCATATGCAATAGCTTAAAACAAGTACAAGTATTTATGCTTAGATATTCGTCTGTGGTCTGGTTGTTTCTATGTATTTTATGTATATATTTACAAAAGAAAAGTATATAAGTAGTATATCCGTTGTCTAGCACCCATAACACGAGTCTAGTTACTTAGCTTGGGGCTAGGTGGCGATGTGTGGAATGTCCTGTAATATTTATTTAAAAAAAACATTTGAGACTATTTTGTCCCAGTCAAATACATACATTATCTAGAAACACCTAGAGACATTGTTTTAACAAATATTAAACCCGTTTGTTTTCATCTTCCAACCAATATTTGTGTACAATATTTGTTTCTACGTCGCAGAGGTAGCATAATAAGACGAGTCGTACTGTATCACAATTTATTATTGTTACATAACAAACCTCAGCCTCAAATCGAGCGTAACAATCCATTTGCATAGTTTACAACTTTTGGGAGGGTGAGTGTCATAAGCATATTGTTGTTTGTTGATACTTAGGTACAAACAAACCCTTTCTGTGTATTCTGAATAATAATATTATTAGCTATATATTTCTGTTATGTATATGTAATGACTAATCGTTTTATAAATTTAGATGAACTAAGTATTTAAACTTTCAGTCAATCATTATTCGATTTTTAAAATAAAACACATAAATAAACATCTAAGTAACACGTTGTCAAGAAGGCTCTGCAACTGCCTGAACACAAGAGAGGTAGAGGATGACCTCCACCTACGTGGTGGACCAGCATGAGGAAACTCATCTCAGAGGAAGAATTGCCCGACCCGACAACCCAGGATAGATTATCCTGGCGCCAAAAATAAGGAGAACCGACCCCACATAAAGTGGGAAAGGGCAAGGAAGAAGAAGAAGATATAAATAAATATCTAAGGCTTTTATTTACCAAAACTTACTAACATAGACATTATAAACTTCAATATATAACCCACAGATAAGATAGACTCGAGTATGCAGTTTAAGATGTAGCTAAATCTGGCCAAGCGTAACGGGAGCTAAGCCGTCACGAAGTTTTACTACAGACTCCCAATTAGAGCAACTTGCAATATGAACTTCACTATGCCAAAAGAAGAACTTATTTACTGTTATGCTGGCAAGTTTTCTGCTTATCAAAGTTTCAATAGTCGAACCACATGGTCGAACGGCGGAATGTCTGTGTGATGTTGTCATTGATTCGTGATTTGGATAATTTGTACCTGGTAAATAGATTAACTGCAAGGACGAATCGTTGTAATTTATTGTGAAGAACTTCATATTTCAAGAAAAAAAACTTTGTTCCTGAAAATGCTGTTTAAATCTCATTTCCCCCTGAATGTCACAATGTATTTATTTAATAACATTAAAAACTACCTGTCCAAGTATAGAAATGAAAAAGATAAAAAGGTAGAGAAATCAGCAAAGCTATTTTTTTGTCTCTCCTCACACCACTCCTTTACAAAAGTGAAACGTCATTGTTCGCTTGATCACCTCTCATTCATTCCCTTCTACTTACGAAATTTTATGAAACCCTAAATAGAAAAGTTTTAATTAACAACACAGTTAAAAGTTTTATTAAAACAATGATTAATTGTTCTCCCGCGGGGTTTCAGAGTATAGCAATCATTAACCTGTCAAATAAAACGGTGCATTCGGAGTGGTTTGAATGGCCACTGGCAACCCACGAGGCTGTTAAATTTTATTAACGTAATTTTAAATTAATTTGTGTTGCTTTTATTATGATGATTTAATTAAATAAAAATATTTCAACCTTTATGAGGGAGCTATGGTCGCGTCTTGTTGGCGAGGCTACTGGCGATTCTAGAGCTGGTTTTGTCCAACCTCCATAAACATTGTAATAATCAATTTTTTTGTTAAAATGTGTTAAACCCCTTTGGATAGAAAAGTTCAACGTTAAGACATTGAACTTTTCTATAAAAGAGTCACGGACCGCTTGTATAACGAAAAATACTGAGGATCTCAGATGTCTGATCTGAAAAGCCTAAGTCTGGACTTAAGCTTTCTACCTACAAAAGTAAGGGCTACGAACTTTATTTAAGCTGGCGCAACTATAGTGGTTCGATACTTGAACAAAGGTTGCGTCAAATTAAAAAACCAAAGGTAAATATTTGTGATTTTTAACATTTTACATAATTATATACAAAAACTCTAAGAGATGGCGAAAAATTAGCGAATCCCTTTAATTTGCCGCTAGCTATTTCTTTTGATTAATCGTTATGAGCAAGTAGCAACATTATTGATTCTGATTGATAGGAAAATATAAAATGATAATTTTTTGCAGAATTAACAAGTTTAAATCCTGGTTATTACTTTTCGAGAATCTTACGATGGAGTTTTAGTTTTTGTCAACATCGGACACAATTTCTTTCATTATCTTTCTTATATAGTACAGGAAAAAGTCCCAAAAAATGCTCATAAAAAAATTACACTGTATATTCAAGCACCCAAATGTGAGAATATAATAAGATATTAAAGTCTGGAAAGTTTTTCTTAACTATACCAGTAATTTAAGTTCTTTTGTTAACAATTTAGATGAACTAAGTATTTAAACTTTCAGTCAATCATTATTCGATTTTTACAATAAAATATATAAATAAACATCTAAGCAATATATTGTCATGAAGGCTTTGCAACTGCCTGAACACAAGAGAGGTAGAGGACGACTTCCACTCACGTGGTGGACCAGCATGACGAAACTCATTTCAGTTAATTATACTGTAAAATTATAAACTCAAAAAATTATACTGTATATACAAGCACCCAAATGTGAGAATATAATAAGATATTAAAGTCTGGAAAGTTTTTCTTAACTATACCAGTAATTTAAGTTCTTTTGTTAACAATTTTTCAATTTCAAACAGGTAGGTGTTCTGGGTATTCAGCTGTATTCCTTTTAATAAATTATCTTTTCATTTTAATCCTTTTACTTGGACTCTTATTAAAATTTTTGAAGTATTATGATCGGATTGTGACTATGAATAACCTTTTCAATAGATTTTATTGTTATCTTTACGAATGTTCACTGAATCGGAAATAAGGAATGAATAGATTCCAAGATGTTACTGACAAGAGCCGTAGTTATAGATGGTTCTCGATTTTTACTTTTTACCGTGAAGGATTTAAAACAATAAATTTTGTAGGTTTTTAGATTTATAAGGTTTTAAACCTGAAATTTAGAAGTAAAAATAGTTTTAAAAAAATCGACACCGTCAGGGTTTGATCTCATAACCTCTGGTTCACCGTAGCAGTACTCTTACTCAAAGAAGTCGAAATTACGAAATCTTTTTATTTATGATTCAAGCTTGTACTTTCATCTATAACGGAGAAACTTTACAGCTTCTGCTCGGTTCATGTTATCAATTTACATAGATAAATCACGACGAGACGCCTCCAATCTTCATACATCACTAGATTATTTTTAAAGTTACACTTTGGGAATTGGGATAAATAAATTCTCACCTCTTTTTGACTGCAATGAAATCAGATCTAATTTAACCTAACCTAATATGAAACGAACTAAAGTATGAAATCTGAAATACAGTGCTAAATACTTAATAAAACTATTTTGATTTGAATGAAAAAATAACTGGAAAATACATATAAAACATCTTTCTATCGAGTAAAATCCAAATAATGCATTTTTTTTAGATTTTTGTCAAATAATAAACTGCCGGAGTACTGTTCTATTATTTGATTTGTGTATAAAACAATATTATTCACATTATCTCGCATCTCACTCATTTCTATGCTGTCCGACAGCGTGACCATTAGCTCTTAACACTAGTGAGAATCACCTATAACTTCAGGATAGATTGAAGCGATATTTTTGCTTACTTCTGCCTTGTTAGTCATTACAATTTCTTATACGAATAAGCCTTTGATGAAGGTACACGTACATAGGCATTAAATAATATGTACAATTCGGTAACAAAAATGAAGGCTCACCTTAAAGTTATAAAATTGATCTTATTGAAATTTAATAAGGTTTAAAGCCTTATTAAATTTCAGTTAGATCAATTTTAGTTTTTAGTTGAACGAATTTAAACTTAAATACATGCTTAAATAATACGCTAAATGGTTTTAAATGATAGTCATTTTAGAACTTTGGTGCACCTCTACTTTTGTAGTTAATTGTACTTATTATCATTTATAACTAGGTACGGTCGGCTGCATAATTGCAAACCCACCTTGGGGTCCAAAACGGCTGTTATAAGAATGTTTCCAACACAAGCAAAATTTTAGGCGCCTGCTTTAGTTGAAGTTTAAAGTCATCTAACTCGTGAGTTGATTAGTAATTTTTGAACTGTACCGGGGGCTGCAGTAAGGCGGCCAACTGTACATGGATACAAAACATAATATCTAAGATTTTTTCTTGTAAATATTTTAAAATTTATTTTTAAGTTCGGACTTCGGTTTCGAACTTGAAAGCCGCTCAATGCTAAATTCTAAGTATTGTTTACTAGCTGCGCCCCACGGCTTCCCTCGTGTTAGCCTCCACATTGTGGGCTTTCGGTACAAATACCTTGTAGTCCTTGAGAGCAATCCCGCACCGAGCTCTTGCCGAAACACGTGCCGCGCTCTAACCGTAGTTTTTCGGTGATTTGACAACTCCCGTTTTACGAATGTTTGTTAAGTATCTGTCATGCATGACCCTCTATGAAAATTGAGCTATCTAGATTTTAAAAGATGCATGAGGCTGCATAGTAGTTAGACATACATGAAAATTTGCTAAAGTTATTTTTATTTTACAAATGTTAGGTCAGCGTTTGACCACCACTCCTGATAGTAGGTCACAATGCGGTCTAAAATGTAGGATGTCCCCAGGATGTCTTTCTTGATTCCCCAGGATGTCATCAGGAAAGACTGACGCAGACTAATTCCCTTTCCCTTGCAGTACGAATAAGGAACTGCTTTTTATGTAACCCGTAATACAGAATATTTATTTGTTATAAGTATAGAGGATTACGTATCTATAAGTATAAAAGAAGGTACGCAAAAGATCAATTCCATGTAAAGTCGACTTATCACGATTAGTACGTTTCAGGCGATACACGTACGCGCGATCAATTTTTCATCAATTTTGCAGCCGATGACGTACAGAGAGCACTTTTTGTAAGCAGGTAATAAATACCTACACAAAGAGATCAAACTTAAAGGCATGGTTAATATTACCTACATTGAAAGTCTTTGTGCCTATCGAAGAGTGTTCAGCTGCGAAGGAGAAAAAGTTGTCGTCTTTGTGTTTTCTAGTGATTTTTGGAGTGTATTTGAATAATTTTTCTGACAAAAGTGAAATGTATTGGAAACATGAACTTGGAATAAACAATATAAGCGAAAGATTTAAAAAATACTGAAAGTCACTGCATAGATTATTTATATACATTGGACATTTAAAAAAATAACTCTTAATTTATTTTTTAGTGAAACACTTATTAGTGACATTTATTGAAATTAATTAATTTGACTAAAAAGTGTTTTCACTAAATAGAAACAACCTCTTTAAGAACCGTTAATACCGTTAGAATATAAGTTTAGTATTGCTTAATCTTTCACCAGGACAAATTTCAATGGCCTTCTCCGAGTAGGGCTTTCATACGTAAAACATATTGCAGTACCTATATATTTCAGAGTACGTGAAAGTTTTTAAAAAATGTTAAAGTATCATCCGTAATACATTGCAAGGTCTCGATAGTTCAAGTCGAGAGGAGCATTTGCATAATCTCCATACTGTCGAGGAGGAGAACGTCGGAGTTGTTAGAGTTAAGTAGGACGTCGGTCGCTGCGTCGTTATATTTCATTGGATTCTGTCGAGCCTGTTGTAAATTCTAGCTAAACATATTTTAGTGGATCATAGAAACTTTATGTGGGTAACGTATCTTAACATAAGTTTTATGGTGATATAAAATTTTACGGATTCCCTTATTAAATATACGCATTATCCACACAAAATTCCTTCCTTATTTTCAATTAGCTGTGTCTCACGAGTTCACCCGCGTTAGTCTCGCTCATCGAGCATATACCAATTACCCAGTAGAGAGGAAACTTTGATGTAGTTTATTTTGTTTGCAATAATTCCGTCAAATCAATGTTCAATGAACAATGATTTTGATTCCAATTGTCGTAAGTCTGCGGTTAGGCTTGCAAATAATAATTATTCATAGATGTGTTTGGTGGCATAACATGTTATTTTATTGATATAAAACATCCTGTGTTTTATTTTATAGGTAAACCAGTTTATGGTATACAAAGCACAAGAGAACATTGTTTGTCTCATCGGTTCAAATGTTGTTTTTTTGTCTCATCGATTCAAATGAAAAATGTTAAATACTTTAATTGTGTAAGTGCCACGCCATCCAGCTCATCATTTTTTTCATTTCATTTTTTTATAAATAAGTTAATAATGTCCATTGATCAGTTTCGAAGTTTTATGGCCCACATATTGTCTCTACTGGGTATGTACTCAATGGCCCGCTTTGAGTAGCTGGTTTCTCTCTCTCTCTCTCTCTCAATGGAAAACGACTACAGTTTTTCGTTGATTTTCTACTCAGATTTCATTGAAAAGAACGTTTACCCGTGAAAATTCAATCTTTAATATCGTTTGAGGGAAACAACAAAAAATTAATCTGAAATGGTAAATTTTCGGGTCTAAAATAAGTCAACTCTAAAGCCGACATTTTAGTTTGTTACCATATTCCAAAAAACATATTACTAACCTTTTAGGTACCTACTTGGTGCTAACCTATGTTTATGTTGAAGTTGACGAAATTAGAAAAATATTTCAGCTTCCTTCTACCTACTTATTGATAACTTATTTAATATTGAAGTCGAAATTAGGCACATGTGGCCAATAATATGGAAATGTATTGACGTAGAATCCGTACTTGGAAAGTTCGGAAACTGAGTTTTAGGGTTTCTGTAATTTAACTTCGAGTTCTCGAAGGGTAAAACTTTTTATCCGGATCGCTAAGAAGGTAAAATAAATGACGTAAAATAATAATATCCATTTTTTACGTTCAAATTTAAGAAATGGTGAAAGTATAGGATCCCTTTGTAATCGACCTTCACCGAGCTGGTTAATGGATAAAAAGTATCAATTTAAAAAGGACAACAAATATTAGTAAATGAAAATTTCAGTCCTTGAATTGAACTTGAATGACACCATATTATACCTTCTTTAACTACAGGTGTTAACGGTCCAATAACAAAATTCGAACTATTAATCTACCATCTGGCTACGGCAGCAGGTAGGTATACTTACCGCTTAACATCAACGATATAAAGGGGAAATGAATTCTATAGGCCTCGTGACCTTGCAACGACCTCGACTACGATTTAATTAAAACGTAAACCGGACGCCTGTGAATACATAAAACTCATAAATCACGTAAAATTGAAACTATTCAAAGAACATGATGTTCACGTATGTATTTTTGTTGATGGATTGTTTAGGGTGCTCGCACGTGGTACATCAAATTACTCTTCGGATTTTTGTCAAAGAGAATATGAGAGCATTATTAAAATATCGTTTTTGTGCCTACTTTTTGTATGTGTGCGCCATCTCACTGTATAAATGATTATCTTTCTGAGTAACTTTATGTCCTACAAAAATGAAAATTTCGACCAACCCAACCTGGCTTTAGTCACACTAGATCACGTCAATTGGTAAATCAGGATGCTTCTAGTCTATAAACAAATATTATTTAACACTCTAAAACATATGTTTAGCAGAAAAAATTGAGTTATTCTGTTTTTTGTTAACACCTGACGTTTTGAGACTTTTCAGCTATCATATTCACAGCCATTGAGGTAACGTTGTCATTGACAAAATTGTTAATTTCTTGCCTACAAAATTGAATTTTTCTTCAAATTCTTTTGTTTGTGAAATATTTTTCTATAGGTATTTTATTATTATTTTAAGGCGCTCTTCCAGTACCGTGAGTAGGTATTCACATTATCTTAGCCCCCGCTCTCAAAAACGTAGCGTGCTGCGTGCTAACTGTTATATTTGATCGATATGCAAAACATTTTAGCATTATTATCCACAAATATAGTTCCTAGAGGTCAAAACCTATCATTTAATTCATTTTTAGAAACAAACGTTAACTATTTTTGAATAAAACCCGATAAAAGATCTAATAATTCTCTGTTTTCTAACATTTTTTTTATTGAACGAAGTTGTTCATATCATGTTTTCAACCACAATAAACAAAAATATGGTTATTAAACTACAATATCCATTTATATCCAAATAACAAAAAAAGAGTATTTGATTAATTAGAGTTGCTTAAACAAAGGTCGATTTTGGTAGCTTTATTAGCACCTGCTCTTAAGACGCAAATTTCTAGTCGTTTTGAAGCCTTAGATAAAAATTAACACGCAACAATACTGAAGAACAATTTTTCATGCACTAATTAACAGTTTTAATTAAAGGCGACCGACAGGCATTTGACGACTGAAGTGATCCAGGGCACAGATCGCGGCTCAGACAGTAATGTCAGTCATAGGACAAGCGAAGCAGCAACACAGTACTTAGGGTGACTTAGCGGAATTCAATCTAGATTTAGTGAAATTCAAACTCGATTTTAGCTTAAATCTGTAAAAAAATGTATGAAATTACTGTAAGTGACAGGTTTTTGTATTTTCTTATTATTTTTGTTTGGCGTGTAACAAGCTCGGAGCACGACACTTGAGCTTTTTATAACTACTCAATTTCTGAAAGTTACAAGCGCAGTTTACGTAAACTTGTCATGCTTGAAGCTTAACGCTTGGTCGTGATCGGAGCGCTTTAATTAGGCCCATGGAAAGTTTTCTTTGTTAGTTACTCAGTGTTTGTTTACGATATTTTTATGGAGAAATATGGTTTGTGTGGTACCACAGATCAGTCGATTGATCCGTGACGAGCCGATGAGAGAATTACGTAGGTAAATGAACTGTGTACGAATACAAGCTTAAAACTATAAGACTAGTAAATTTTGTTGGTAGATGTTTTCTTCTTTGTTTTGTAAACAGTAAAATCTCTCAAGTTAGCTTAATCTATGTAAAAATAATCAGAACGTTTAATTAAAAAGACAATCGAGTACAATAGCTGGACGAAAGGGTGGAAAGAGCGGCTTTGTTTACGAGAATTTGTCTAAAAATAGACAATGGTTTGTTGAATCTGTCAACGGATTAGTCTGAGTTGTCGTGACGTACGTATGACTCATTTTGAGTGTACCGCTATGATTAATTTATTCAGATTGCCATTGACTCAATCTATCTATATATATAAAAATGAATTGCTGTTCGTTAGTCTCACTAAAACTCGAGAACGGCTGAACGGATTTATCTTATCTTAGTCTTGAAATGTTCGTGGAGGTCTAGGGAAGGTTTAAAAGGCGAGAAAAAAATCGAATAACCGATATTCCCACGGGATCGGGACAAACGCGGGTGAAACCGCGGGGCGCAGCTAGTAGTAAATATTTTCGGGTCTTTATCGCGTAAGTATCTTTTATTTTTATTTCAATTATCTCGAAGTTTCGACTATGTATGTATAGTCATGGTCGCGAGGAGACTGGAGCAGTGGCGAGAGTTGTCATTTCATGCTACTAGCTGAGGGTAGTAACCGAGGGTAAGTCTAGCAGCGACACTCGATTTTATAAAAAGTTTCGTTAAAAATCATAAGGCCCGCGGCACACCCCACTCACTATATTTGAAGATCCAAACATATCTTGCCATACTTATTATTACTGGATTCTACTAAGATAAGAGCGTTGCATAAAAAGCTCATTGTTTTTAGGTGAAGACTTTAAAAGCTGTATTATGACTAGAAACGCATCGCGTTCCATTTTAGGTGCATATTCCTATGATAGGTATAAAAAAGGTATTTTTAATATAAAGTTTGAAAGAATATCCATATTTTTTACAAAATTCCAAAAATTTTCATAGTGTGTGTACATTTATTGACAGCAGTCTTTTTCTACACTAATGTTAGTAACAGATTTTTTTTTGTTTATAATGAAACTACTGAACCGATTCTGTTGAAACGTGGTTTGAGGTAACTTTTGCTAGTTTTTATCCCGATACTCCAAAGGGATCAGAATTTGTGGTCCCATTTTGAAAATTTATTATTTTAAGTACAGTTTTATTTTTTATTTTGATCTCTTCTTTGTGATTTATATTGAGTATAAAAATTAAGTTCGTTTTTTTCTGCCCATTTGTCTGCAGTTTGAATTAGCTCTAAACAATATAGAATTGCACACAGCTCACAAGTCTCGTTCCTTGTCTGCCCGATTTCACTGTAGAGGTTACATTTCTGAAGCCAACCAGAAAATTTAATTTAAAGAGAAATATTGCAATACTTACTTAAACTTTCTCGAAAGTCTTCCAAAAATGAAAGCTCTACCTGGGGGTACTTTCATAACGAAAAAAGTTGCCGGTACCAAGAATTCGGTATGAATCGGTATTTGCATCGAGACTACATATTTTTTAACAGGAGAAACAGGTAGTCGATATCAACAAGGGTAGATAATTAATATACTCATTTATTATATTTCCTCTTATCGTGGGACAAGGTTCAGCTTTAAATTTGTCTGACCACTAAATAACTTGCAACGATGGCGATATGAATAAATATCAATTTCGTTCTTACGCAGCCAACTGTGTAGTTTTTATTCCCAGATTGGATAGCATTGGAATAAAGCATAATTCCAGGACAAACTTATGTTTGCATCGGTGTTCTAATAGGTAAATATATTTTCCCTTTTATTGACTTGTGTTAAACAAGATTCAATTCAATATAATTATGAATCTATTTTATAAAGGTCCACATTGGAGAAGGCGATATATAGACTGTAATAATTAGACTGTTAGGCTGTAACTAATAAAATAAAATAAATAAATAAATATTTCAGGACATTCCACACATCGCCATCTAGCCCCAAGCTAAGTAACTAGAATTGTGTAATGGATGCTAGACAACGGATATACTACATATATTCTTTTTTTTTAATATATACTTATAATACATAGAAACAACGAGACCACAGACAAATATCTAATACTTGTGTGAGGCGGGAATCGAACCGCGCAACCCTGTGTTTGGCAGTCCAGCATGGTGACCATTGTGCCAACTAAGACCCCACAGTCATAATATTGATTTAACACCGATTGGCGCGGGAAACCTGTTTTATTATGCAAGCACCCAGATTTAGAAGGCAACTATACCTTTAACAATTTTCAAATGAGAACTTAACTGAACGATTGAATGTTTATGTTCGATTTTTCAGCTTTTGCATTTCCTTTAACCGAGATAAAGACGATTGTGGACTACGACCGTTTTAGTACGCTGGATTCGACTGTTTAGCCTGAATACGTTTGCGCTTGCTCTATAAAATTGGTAATTTCAAAAGCTTGAAAAATGGGGTCAGAATAATTGAATAGTGTCATAAAAGATAAACGCGATGTTACCACATATTAGATGATATTGATAAAAAATAGGTATGAAACTAACGTGAGGTAGCAATACAACGTAGCATTCTTAGTCAAAAAATAGTATAGACTGTACTAGAGACGCAGCCGCAGTGGAGTACACGTTAATTATTACGATAAAAAAATGTCAATGAGAATATCGTAATGTTTACTTTACGAATACAAAAAACCTCGAACTGTCTTAACTTTTGACTCTTGACTTCCTAAACCTATTTATCAAACGCAAAAATTGGCAATTGACATCCCTTAATGCAAGGAACTTTGACTAACCCTTTACCACAGAGAAGGTACCTGATGCGGGCCTCGACCATAATACCTCTATGGATGCGGGTAATAAAGGTATTTTTTTTTAAACCTTGATAGGTATTATTCACAAAATAACAAGAAAATAAACGAGTGAATTATTTTTAGATTGACAAAGAAGCAAATATTTATCTAATTACTTGTTTTTAAGTTGTATTTCCTATTTTTACGAAGTGTTCAGTTTTTAATCAAGGCGGCCCTTGTTACACGAAGGTACCTTGTTATGTACTGTATTTAGTCTCATAAATAAAAAAATATTTTGACATTCCGACAAACGTTTGAGGAAAATATGTTGCCTTTGTAAAAAAATAATTGTATGTGTGTAGTTATACTGCTTCGTATTTGCTTTTGATTATATTGTCGGTATTGTTGGTATAAGGACTCTTACAAAATAAAAATAAAAGGAAAAAAGCTATTTATCGTTTTAGATTCCTTTCGACGCATTGAGCCAGAGACACAAATTACCTGATACGCAAAGGACCTGAATTGAAATCGCAATCGACCAGATACGCAAACGACCACTTCCAAAAAGATAAAACTACTATACACGCAAAGGACCATATTTCAGAATTGAAATCGCAATCGACCAGATACACAAACGACCTTTTTTAAAAATTATACGGGTTAAATAACGCCTGACACGGTCATTATTTTGATTGGTGATCGATTAACAGTGACTAAAAAATGTTACCTACTTCGTATTTTGGAAAGCACGTTAAACCGTTTTGGTCCAGGTTGCTATTTCTAGTGTCAATCGTAAGGCCAAATTAGAGGCCTTAGGTTGACCTAAGAAATCGGAAAGAGATGAATAAATATTTGAGAAGGAGCAGAAAGAGGAGAGACAGTCCTTCAATAAGATAAGAGCCTTAATATTAGAGCTATATTTTTCGATTAGCAGTACGCAATAT
The DNA here is from genome assembly GCA_951213275.1 of Idaea straminata. Lineage (NCBI taxonomy): Eukaryota > Metazoa > Arthropoda > Insecta > Lepidoptera > Geometridae > Idaea > Idaea straminata. The sequence goes on from OX577852.1 coordinate 747,601, forward strand.
CAAACTTCTGACTATTATAAACCCATTCACTAATCTTATATAGCAGATATGTACGTACACTATGTGCGAGTGTAATGTCATTCATCATGTCCATGCACGTCCACTGCTGGACATAGGCCTCCCCCATACGACGCCACAAACAGCGGTCCTGAGCCGCCTCCATCCACCGACTACCCACGACCGCTACAATATCGTCGGTCCACCGGGCAGCTGGTCTCCCAACACTCCGTTTCGCGTTGCATCGCGGCCGCCACTCGAGAACCTTTACTCCCCAGCGGTTGTCAGTTCTGCGAGCTATATGACCTGCCCATTGCCACTTCAGCTTACTAATCCTGAGGGCTATGTCGGTGACTTTGGTTCTTCTACGGATTTCCGTATTTCGGATGTCATTATGTCATTAAATATAACAAACAGGTAGGTACCCACTTCAATACCAGAACTTTTCGCTGTTAAGTGCCCTATTCAATACGAAGTGAAGGCACTCAAATAATTGGTTGTTGAGTATGAATATGTGTATACAAAAGTCAAGCTAAATGGAAAACATATGGAGAAAACGACATTTAACAAGGATTCGAAGAATAAGCTCTAGAATCAATAAAGTAATTTTATTTCAAACGTCTTTCTCGAGTCGATTTATTCAATGGAAATAGTATTTGCTTCAGATTATTTTGGGGAATTCAATAATATTTGTCGCTAAAAATATTAAATTATCCTTCGTTTCCCAGCGTACGATCGATCCAGAGGGGAAAGGCTGCCAGCTTGCTTGGGACTTTGGGTCGGGGGACACTCATCGGACGACCGGATTTTTAAATTCTTAAATTTTATTAATTTGCTTGTATTGTGTTGAAATAATTAATTATTACACCTCCTAATGGATAGACATTATGTTGTGAAAAACGCAAGCAAGGCCGAAGGCCTACTTAGTGGGAGGACTTTAATATTCAAATTAAGTATTAGCTATATTTATAAAACTAAACTTATTCGTAATCAAAATGATAATAACTTAAAAAACCCAAAGTGAGCCTAATTGTACTTACGCCAGGACATTCCTAGAGGAAAGTAAAAGCTAAAATAATCTTATTCATAATTAAAATGATACCAATTTGAAAACTCTACGGTGAGACTAATTTTACTCACGCCACGACATTCCTAGAAGAGAAACCTTCCTTTCTTTTGGTGGGTAAACCGCAGGCACAGTACCAATAAAAATTTACCTAGAGGAAGTCCAATACTCCGCTACTCAAAGTTATAGTATTATTTTACTGAGTTGGAATAATCCGTATGACATCACTTTGACTCGTCCCAGAAACTCTCCCTCAAGAGTACATTCTAACTTTTTTTTTTGTGAATAAAAAAGGGTATCAGAAATGGAAGTAATTTACGCCGAGTTTTACACGTGTCCTACAGCGTAGCTACTTGAGTAAATATTGCGGATAATAAGGCTCGGACTACAATATCCGTCTTCTTTTCGCTCCCAAAAAATTGACTCTGAAGCGAGAACTCCGCGTATATTTACTTGTAGTCCCAGCTTAATAGAGTAAGTATTTTTCTGGTATCTAGTGGATTTTCCCTTCTTTTGACTGTCGGTGGTTTCCGTCCATTTTCCTCTGGAGAAATTCCAGATGCTAGTAGTCGTGGCTTTAATAAAGTTAATATTTTCCTCGTGACTTTTTCCTTCTTGAGGTTTTGATTTGTGAAATACGATCTATAATCATTCTTGACCTTTAATTCACAAGGGATTAGAAAAAGTATTTCTAGGTAAAGCTTTTTTTCCAATTCGGCGATAAAAGCCTGTTAGTTGAAATATTACACAGTTTTATGACAATAAAACTTTTTCTCATGACTCATGCCGTTAGCGTCTGATGTAGATATTTCATCTCTATGGATTTATGACTGCACCAGTTAAGATAAAACAGCTTTCTGTGTCAGGGTTGTAAAATGAAATTCCTAGCACGAAGCAGTATCTGAAAAATTTACAGGTCCGTCATCTATACTAATATTATATAAGGCTGAAGAGTTTGTTTGTTTGTTTGAACGCGCTAATCTCAGGAATTTCTATTCGAATAAAAAAAATATGATTGTGTCGGATAGTCCATTTATCGAGGAAGGCTATAGGCTCCTTTTCATTTTGATATTCCCACGGGATCGGGACTTACAGAACACAGCTAGTTCAACATAAAAAGTCTACATCATTTCGATGCAATTTTTAAGAAGGCCTTTTAAAAACCTTTTGTTTTTTAATAAAAATAACTAAAAGTTACCACAAATATAATACTTTTGTGTTTTTCTTCCTTAACATCTTCAAGGTTCGTAATTCGTATTCTATTTTCTTTTCATAAAGCGTCCCAAGAAATTTCTCGCTTCAGTACTCTACAGGAATAACACGAGGTTGTCATGTACAAACCTTTTAACGCTGTGCTTGACTTTTTATTACCTACTTTTTCTTTAAAAGGATATGGAACAAATATCCGTTTATGCCACTCAATGCGGTATTGCAGCCGGCATTTTTGAATTGCTAACTAATTTTAAGACGATTTATAGAGGCATAGCAGATAGATGTATGTGGTTGATGGTTCGATGCCCGTTTCAAACAAATATTTGTTAATAGTCTAAGGCCCGAATATTGAAAGGTTACTTGTCGTAAGTGGCGAATATATTAACATTTAAGTGTAGGTTTCAATGGGATAGTAGCGTCTTTATTATGGGCCCCTATATTTGAGATTCGTTTGAGTATTCGGGCGTAAGTGTTTCTGTAACTACATCAGCGACTCAAGCTAAGTTGTTAGTTTGGGGCTTTATGGTGCTGTTTACAATTTCCTGTAATATTTAATACCTATCACCAAAAGAAACTAGGATAGGCCAAATACTAAATAATTATCTCAATAACAAACTGTATTTTTTACAATACATATACTATAAACAAAAGAAACAAAATCAAAATCAGTTTATCCGTTCGGAAGCTGCGATGCAGACAGACACACGCACAGACACGTCAAACTTTTAACACCCCGTCGTTTTTGCGTTTGTGGGGTTAAAAACTGTATTTTTTACTCTTGTACTTTGTGAACCTTTCTGTGTTTGTTTACAACTCCATATCAAACACGCTAATTAATTAATGGACCATTAATGAATTCATATATACAAACAGTTGTGATAATAACTTAGTTCACAGAGAGAACTTTCGATAGAGAAAATACACATTTCATACAAGATAATAAACGAAAATACAAATATTCACAGAAATAGATACATAATTAAATTTCACATGCATTCCATTATTTTTCACTATCTTTATTTTATAGAAATTAATAATTGTGTAAATTATCTTCTCTTCATAGAAAAGATAGATAAATTAAAGCAACGCGATCACGGAACGCGTTAACCAAAAGGCATTTCGTTTGTGTTGATTTTAACTTTCGTAATGACATGGTAATTATTGTTGTGTTACAAAGCTATAATCATTTCTTCTCTATCCCAATGCCTAAAGAAAACAAACAAAATGTTTGCAAACAAACTCGTGTCTCTGAACTAAGCCTAATAGATATTAAGGACGACCTTTTAAGAAAATTAAACGCTATGTCAAGAGCATCAAGTTCACTTTGATTTTCTAAAGAATCCCCGTTGATTTGAAACTTTCTGTCGCCAGATAGTTACATCAGCTGAAAGCAAGGAGATGTAGAAATCTGCGACCACTTTCAAACAAGGCTAAACATTGTCATATATGAAAGTTTGCCGTCTGCGGAGACTCATGTTGTTTTGTTGTTAAGAATTAATTAAGCGTAAGCTCCCGCGTGAAGTCCGATCTTTTGGGATTAAAATGAAGTGTAATGCCCTAAGCTTTAGACGCAATTGAGCACAAACGGGTGCAATATCCTCTGAGATATTTATTTATCATTCATGGTTAGTTTAAACGTGGAATGCCTCACGCCGAAAAGTAAAATGGTTATTATGTGTTGTGTTTGTGATTTCTAGATAAGTTCTTAGTTCTTTTTGGTATAATAATATGAAGATACTTTTTGTCGTTTTTTAAGCCTATCTAATTCTATCTGTATATAAAACAAAATAAATTGAAATTCGTTAGTCTAAAACTCGACAACAGCTGGACTGATTATCTAATTTTGGTTTTGAAATATAATATGTGGAAAAATTTAAATGGTGAGAAAATATGATAAACGAAAATTTTAGGATCTACGGGACCTACGTGGGTGAAACCGCAAGCCGTAAGTATAAAAACACCTACCCTACTTGCCGCTTTTTTTCGAATTAAGTTTAGGTGAACTAGATACGATAAGGAAGCATACTGAAATTACACATACACTTACACATTCCGCATATAAAAAGTCTCTGACTCCGTTATCGGATTTATTTCCAATCCAATTTTCAATAAAGTTATTACATAATCCTACTCAATTTATGTAGGTGGACTTTTATTTTAGAACACATATTATCTCTAGGTAGTTCCAGTGTAATATTTATCTCTTATCTTTTTTGTATAGTTTTCCCTTCGCACAATTTGAGCATATGCCCAACCCAAACCTATTTAAAATGTGAAATGTATGGAACATCAAGTTTTGTTATTTCTTTTGGAGTTATCCTCAATTCATACTTCGTGGTAGGATACGGCCGTTTTTAGGACAACATTGTCACAAAATAACTACATAGCACCTACTTAAAGGAAAAATTACTGACACTTGAATTCTGGATCGAAATTGAGTAAAATAATTATGCTTAGTGATCCGAATTATATTTTTACTCTCAAGGGTGTAGTGGATGGAGTCCTGCGTTATTTATTTCCAATTGCGCAAGTCAACTTCTACCGTATTTCATATCCTTTTTCACAGATTAATGACTCGTGGTCCCACCAATTTTGTCCTACCGGCCTGATGGTCCTTCTAGTTTGAACCAGAAAAGGTCAGTCAAGATTGTGAGAGACGTACGACCGATCGTAAACTATGAATTCGAGTTCGCATTCGCCTTTCACAGGGTGAGAGCTTGATAAAAAATTGGACAAATTGTCAGATATTATTATCTTTCTTCGGTTTTTTGTTATCATTGATGGGGGAAGTACAATCTAGGTCAGTAATGGTTTATAAATTAAAGCGATATTTATAAATTTCACTTTGATTATAGTACAGCTATAGCTTAAGCTGCTAACTGATACCTATGTTTCGTTGACTCAAGTAACTTCGCAGCGTGGTTTCGTTAAAAATTGTCACTAGCTTTGACGGAACAGGAAGATTGTGAACTTCACTGCGTCGCCTCTAGGTGTCTGTTAGGAAAGCGCGCTACATCTTATACTGCATCATCACTTACCATCGCGGGAAATAGTGGTCTAACGCTGACCTATTTATTATAACAAAAAATATATTCTATAAACAGTATTCTGTTTGTAAAGTAGAATAACAAGCTTTAACGTCATTATCACAATATTAATTTATGACCACGTAATATTTTAGAAAATTGCTCGTTGTAAATTAATAATGCAACGTAGAATAACGAACCATAATGTTCCTTTTAATCTTCCTATATTTGTTCGGTTTTTTAATTAACAAAGAAGATTTTTCATTTTTCACATGATTTAGTTAATTATTTTCAATGATTAAATTGTTCAAAAACATTTTATTTGAGTCTCGTTAAAATTGTCAGGAGATTGATGGAACGATTAAGTTTATAAAATTTCAAACAAAATCATTGAAAGTAGAAACCGATAATTATTATCATTCAATTACATTATCTATTTATTAGAGTTAATAGAATATATTAGCAAAATTCACCTTACATATAATCTAGATAATTTTTATAGCGCCAATAACTTCAATCCTTAGAGCGCTGTACTGCTTTGGACATGTATTAAGTGGAGTAGCCTTATTGTCAACGTTTTATCAATAAATAGCAGCGGTTTAATTTGTAAGTTGACCATATTCAGGACCAATAGTGGCACCATTTTGGCCACAATATTCAGAAACCTTGTCCATGGCGCATAATCATACTCGTATTGACCGTATTGCTCTAATAATATTAGATGTAGGCTTATCTCTGGGAAAGGCTGATCTATATAATCCCTATACTACCTTCTCAGCTGAGTCCGACCGTGTCCAGAGGAAATAACTCGTCAATCCGTCTGAAGCCAAATAAGCCGCGGGTTTCATCATTATGTTTTCCTTCCCTGTAAGAACTTAGAGGTATCTAATGTGATGATTTTCTCTGTTATTCAGTTTATTAGAAAGGGTAACAAAGGAATAAAATATTATTCATAACAATTACAATACTTACATATTGAAAGTCCAAATTAAAAGTCCCTAGGAATTGTGTCCAAAAGGCTCGCTGTTTAGTAGAATATTATTAATTAGCAGCGCTCCGCGGTTTTACCCGCGTAACGCCCGATCCCGTGGGAATATCGGGATAAAAAGTAGCCTATAGCCTTCCTCGATAAATGGCCTATCCAACACAAAACGAATTTTTCAATTCGAACCAGTAGTTCCTGAGATTAGCGCGTTCAAACAAACAAACAAACTCTTCAGCTTTATAATATAAATAAGTATAGATTTACTAGCATGAAAACACAACTTACCTCCTCATATACTGGAATTTAATGACAATGAAGATGAGCAGTGTGTTCGCCGCCAGCGACGCAGTAAGCACAGCAACGTAAAGCACAATGATGACCACATCTGGTCTGTAGAACACGTCCAGGTCCAGCGGAGGCATCCATAGTTCTGAGTCATTCCAGTGAACACTCGAGTTTTTATTGCCTATTATTGTAATATTTGAATGTCGAAATGGCATTTTGTATATTTTTTTATCTCATTATTTGCATATGTAGTTTTCTTTTTAGTCTGAATTGTCCCATTTATTTTGATTTTTAATATTGTTTTAGATGTTTATTTAAATCCTTCAATAGTTTAAAGGCATTTGAATAATATCACAACTGACGGTAAGTGACGATGCGTTCTAAGATGTAACACGCTTTTCTAAAAGATACATTTATGATTAGATGATTTAATTTTTTATTTATCTCGATCTAAGCGAACAAACCAAAAATAATTTCATTAATAAATACCTACTCTTATTTCAGAGATTATAAATTCAGTTATGTTTGAATAAAAACAACGTTTTACAATGGATGAATTATGTTTTTTGAATGATAACCGAATTTACATGTGAAAATGCAAATTTTTAAACAAACAAACCCTCTCGTAGATACGGGATTAATTCGCTGAATTTATTAAATTACACCCGTTAAGGGGATGCGCGGGTAATACTTTCTACATAAAAATCTAAATTCATTGATTTATTTCCAAAATTTCACCTATAATTCAATCTTTTATTTAATAAACCTTAGTTTGCTGTCGATAGATTAGATTTAAGGACTTAAATATATGTCCTGTTTTCCTTTTTTTTACTAATAAAAATAAGAACTCTACTACGTGCGACAAAATGAGATCCTCTTTTTTTAAGTCGGTTAAACACTATAACTAAAGTAAACATTTCCTAGGATTTCATTTTATATGAAAATATAGGGGTACTTATGTTCATAGAAAACCTAGTAAGGGAAGATTGTACTTAAGCAGTACCCTCTTAACAGACCGCTTTTTCATTCTCTCAAATCTGCTGTCGCACAATGAGACAAATATTTGTATTGAGAAAAACAAACAAACAAAAAATATTCTATCACATAATGTGCTAAAGTGTCACGTTTCAAAGACGTGAAGTTTGGACATCGTCCTCTATCTAAATATCGTGCAATCGTGCTTTCTAGGTTCCATTCGTGCGAAAAGATATTTTAAAAAATTAAGGTCTAACTATTCTAGTTTCTAATTAGGTTTCGTCATTAAGGTCTACAGGACTAAAATATTTAAAAGGTAATACGAATTATATTATTATTTTGTGTATAATTAACGGACTTAAAAAAGGTCGAGTAGGTTATGTATATTTTTTATTTTATTGTTTAATTTTTTATTTAATTTATTTATATTAAATGGTCTTCTAAAACGTGACGATTGTTGCACGATTCTGATTATATAAAAATGGTGTCAAATGGCACGCATAAAATAGGTAAAATCCAGTTTGTGTCACGATTCGTCGAAAGACACCATATTAGATCTCTAGGTCGTTGCAATGCATAGAGGTATGAAGTTGCTACGCCACCCCATTCTCGAGATACAGCCCCTGCTGAAGCCACAATACCCCAGCAGGGATACCAACGAATCCTTACAACTTTGAAAAGGGATTTTTTTTCTTTTTTTCTAAGAACAAACATGTAAATCACGTAGAGAATGCAAACCAGACTATATCGAAAACCAACAAATACACAACAGATAAAACCCACAGTCGTCGATTCGTTATAACGTTTAAAAGCATTTTTATATCATTTCCTATAGGTATGTAATGGACAGGGTAGGTATAATACCTACATATATACCTAGAGGTGTAGGGCAGGTATTGACAGTGTTATAATATCTATTTACTATCGGAAGTAAAAGCGGAATCAATAACGTTAAGTTACGAAGATGCTCTTTCGAACACACATAGCGGAGCTTCGTTTCGTTTAAAAAATAAATACAGATGGATGGTTTTTTTTCCACCTATCTCTGCCGTTGAGCTACTTGAGTGAACCTTGGACTTGTCACATATAATTACGGCCCAAATGCAACGAACCTCCATCATCCGAGCGATGTTCCTGGTTGCATCCCTCTTGGGAGCCCGGGGTCGGATTTCCTACTTTTACGCCTCCACTTCGCACGATCTTCGGCATCCTGGTTAGTAAGGTCATTTGCACGCAGTCTGCTACAACCTGGCGGAGGCGCCATAGCAAGACATTTGTTCCCCACGTAACTTGCCGGCGTAGGCAATTTATCTGCAAGTCTCGGACATGAAAGCTGCCCCGGATGCGAGAGTTCCTGACGCGAATTACTACCCAAATGCAACGACATCTATGCTTTATTACTTATATTTTTTAAGAGTATTTCCTATTAAAGACCAAGGTCAATATCTTTCTAATGGTCCAGTTTTTTTATAAACTTGGTTGTTTTTTTTTATTTCAGTTATATCCGGTAAAAATAGGTATATTACAAGTTCAAATAGCGGAAACTTCTATCGTGTCAAAGTTCTTATTTCCTCTAAGACAAAAATAAAATAAATTTAAAATTTGATAACTTGAAGGAACTTCGTAAAATCCTTGATAAATATAAATTAAGCTGAGGTATTTGTACCTGCCTTTTGAAGTATCTACAGAGTAATTAGAGTCATTAAAACCAATCTCGAAGATGGAACGCTAATTTAGAGCAAAATTATAAGTAGAAAAGGTTTTAACCAATTTCTTGTAAAGATTAGTATTAATTTATTCCATTTTGTTGTTTTGTATATAAAAATATGAAGCTGCAATAAAAGAGACAAAGACTCATTATAAATTATCTGAAACTACAAGTGCTTCGAGTCTAAAACTTAGAATCCTTTTAAGACGTAGCAAAGCGCTAAGAAAGGATTTCTGAAAATTTCAACTTTAAAGAGTTCAAATGGGCTGAAGTTTGTAGTTCAGGAACTATTATGTATTCTGTGTTTGTACGAAACTAATATCACTTTAAAAGTGACACTATGTGTGTAGAACTGCGGTAGTATAACATAAAATATCTGAAGCTGGTATTGAATATTGGCGATGACGGTTGCAGAAAAGTCCATTTACAGAATTCACCTAAATATAATGTGGTTTATTGTCAACGAATAGAAATTCAAACAAATAGACAAAGTAACCGGAATTTTAAGCAGTAATGTACTTATTACGACCCAGTTGGCACAATGGTCACCATGCCGAACTGCCAAACACAATTTGCGGGTTCGATTCCCGCCTCAGACAAGTATTTATGCTTAGATATTTGTCTGTGGTCTGGTTGTTTCTATGTATTATAAGTATATATTTACAAAAGAAAAGTTTATAAGTAGTATATCCGTTATCTAGCTTGGGGCTAGATGGCGATGTGTGGAATGTCCTGAAATATTTATTTATTTATTATTAATATTTATTATTTATTTCAATCTCAATGTATTTTAATGGCACATTTTCAGACTTTTTAGGGTAAACCTTATCCTGACTCCGTTTTTAAGAAGCTAATTTACTGTGATATTATGCACCCAGGGAAGAAAAATATTGCGATTTTCACTTGATTCAAATAATATGACGCTAAAAAAAACGTGAGACTACAAAAAAATCGGAAGCTCTGATACACTCTATCTCCCTATTTGTTTTTGTTGAACTTCCAAAAGACAGAAAAATCAAATGAACTTTTATATTTAAATGGAATCAGTGATTCCACACAGGTGATTCCACTCAAAAAGTAACAACGCATCATAAAACACAGAAACCTAATAAAACTCGACACAACACATTACCTAAATTCGAATACCAAATTGTCATGTGTCGAAAACACGATTTAACATAGAGTAACAATTTCGCGAGAGTACCGTTAATTTGTCAGTGCGTCATCAAGTTAATGATGATCCCCATTTCTGCATACATACAGTGCGACAAGAATACTAATGAACATGAAGGAAGGCGCTACTCAGCGTCTTAACTTCATATTCACGTTTGTATAGACACCATTCATACAAAATATCGTACGTGCATTTTAGTAACGCCATCTGCTATAAATCTTAATAAACTTACAAAAGTTTGTAAATTAGTCGCACAGATTGCGTTGATATATTTAAGCATTGCATAGCTTTTATCGAGGGCTTTGAGCGCGGCGACCGAATCAAGAAATTCCGTAACGAAAATAAAACCTAACACCCCCCACTCCGCCTACCATGTAGCTCGGCCGAGCGTTCGCTTAACGTGTTTGTATATGGTACGACTGTAAGAAGCTCGCACGATGCAGTAGCTTTACCGCGGCAGACCCCGAGTGCCACACGTTTTCTTAAATTACAAGTTATTCCTCTCAATTGAAATTTATATTTTAACATGAACTGTCGTCTACAATCGAGCATTAAGTGGAATAAACTGTATTAATAGCAGTAGCGCTATCTAGAAATAAGGGGTTTTTTGGGTTACATTTTTTATTCATAAGTAACAATACCTTTGTTAATCTGTGTCCAAATTGAACCCAATTTGAACCTTATTTAACACAAGCTATGTCCTTTGAAATACCCACGTAAATCCAACAAGAATATCAATATAAAAAGGTTTAACAAGAATATCAATATAAAAAGCAGCCGCAGTATTATTCCATGGCGTTAGCTATCTACATACCAAATTTCATCATAATAGGCTTAGTAGTTTTTGCTTTAAGAGGTAATAAAATAAAACACAAACTGTCTTACTACTTAAGATCCAAGAAAATAGTTACTATAAACTGTTTCTTTTTTCGCCACTTTCATTAAAATTCTTGTCTCGCTATACACGAAAACAAATTGCTGTAAGTTTTAGTAAAAAATCTCGCGAAAAGCCGGCGTAAAGACATTAATGAGATTGGCGGTGTAGGCGTCAAGAAACTTTGTACAAAAACCTAACCGAGTATTGGGTGTAAAACACCGAAACAAAACGATAAGTTACTTTGTAAGTTTCTCCCATCACTGATCTATGATTTACATCACGAAACCTCTAAAACTAAGAGCTTTATCTCAGTTTCAAAGCTTTTAGCTCTAAAACTAAAATCTTTGTACCAGTTTCAAAGCTTTTGCATTATTGTAGCTTCCATTGCTGAAATAACAATATTGACAAATGTAATATGATCTATGACCGAACTGGGAACCAAGCAGTGATAGGATAATGCTTAACCCGATATTCCTAGAAGGGCGAGACTTACGCGGGTTTCAATTTGTAATTCAAACATTTTAAGTGAATATTTTCTTGATATCTTTGTACTAGTGTAGTCCACAGTCAATAACCTATCGATATTCAAATCAGTAGTATCGATACTTCGATAGTATCGATAATTTGATAGTATTGCGTCCCGCGATTTTACCCGCATAAGTCCCGATCCCGTGGGAAAATCGGAATAAAAAGTAACCTATGTATGAATCCAGCTATTTACCGAGTTTCATCGCAAACGAAAGTATTGACAGACAGTTTCGATAGTATTGCAATATAACAATCGATATAGTAGATGATTATCTTCTTCGCGTAGATTTCTCCAGTATGCTGTCAGATTATTGTTATTGGCTGACATTAGCTCAGCCAGCGTGCAGCTAGCAGATTAGTAGCTGCTGCATTGCCCAGCAGCGACCAACCTGAGTCCTCAATCTATTAAGCGACTATAAGAACGAGAGATCTCAGTGATGTACTTTTGAAACTATCGATAGTTGTATTACAACGCGCCATACTATCGATATTGTAGCAGATTTCCGATGTAAACTATCGATAATTCTGCACCACTAATCCAAACGAATCTTATCAATTTATAACATCATAATCCTTAGAAATAATAAAGTTAAAGTTAGCTACTCAAAGTCAAAGCCAACATAATGCTACATCAAAACACGATCCTTTCTCGAAATAATTTAATAACAAATTGTGTAAGTAAATTTCTTATTTTAGAATTTTAACTTCCTCACTTAAACCAGCTTTGTTGTGTCTTATAACTTCAAAAGCTTAATTAACGTTTGTAATTATGTAGTTTAATTAATTATTAATTTAAAAATTTTAATATTTTAATCTACGAATTGAGACTCTACAACAGACTTTTTGATCAGTACTTCGGTACTTGCATTTGCCCGTGACTTAGTTCGGATATGGTTTGTATTTTTCGTTTCCTAGCGGATGCCCACGTTATGATAACCAAATTTTAGCCCGATTCGTCGATTATACATTCTTTATTCATTTGGAAACATACAATTTGCATTTAAATTACATTTGAAACGTCTTAATGACTAAGTTAGGATGTGCACCTTCGGAACGCGCCCACCAATGAGAAGAAGGCACAAAAAGCTCATAAGATAGACCTCAGACTTATCAACTTATCAATACCTACCTGTCATCAATACATCATCTTTTTCAACTATTTCAATTGTCTAGCTATGACGGTTCATGAGATACAGCCTGGCGACAGACATATAGACAGAAGGACGGACAGCAAAGTCTTAGTAATATTGTCCCGTTTTTACCCTTTGGGTACGAAATCCTAAAAAGTCTGTAGATCTGCGTTTACCCTTTTTGATAAGAGCTGAAATTACAGGTTTACTTTAATTAAGTTTTAAATTCAATTATCCTTATTTTAATTGCTTAAGCTCATTTCTATGTGCGTCAGACTATCTTAGAATGTACGAATAGATAGTTTTTATGAATAGCGAAGAAAACCAACAGAATAACGAATCTAATAGAATCTTTAGAATTCATTTTCTAAAGTCAATATAATACATTAAACATCAGGTTCATAAGCTGCAGAATATAAATATTTAATCGGTCAACAGTAAAGGCGCGTTATTCCAATTTTTGTTTGAGTGTAATTTTGCTGGCCAAGACTATTTGGTAACTCAATAGAAGTTTTCCTTTCATTTTCAACCTATCTTATGTAGCTTCAAATGTCGGTAATCCATACCTGCCGAAAGAAAGTCTTCAATCTAGAAATCTTTACGTGAGAGATTGTAAGAGTTCTCACATGGTTTACGTTGCGTAAATTCCTGAAATCCCATCGCTCAATCTGGATTGTCGTACTTATAGGTATCACATATTTTTACCTTTTGTTTTTTTTTCGTGCGTCTATCTTGATTGATTGATATAAATCTTTCGTTTGAGATAACTAAAATTTGAGAGTTCTGTATAATCGCTTAGTAGTTCCGGGTTTTTAGTTAAAGCTCTATCCTTGTATTGTTTTTTTATTTATTAGAAATTTAACCTTAGATTTTTTTTAGAATTAGAATCATATTTCTTGAAAAGTTTGTCTATTTTCTACCTTACAGACATACTCAAAGTAGCTCAAAATACGCTCAAAGTCATGTTCCAAGATCCCGGGGCCACCAGACGTCACGTATTTTCTGACGAAGGAAATGTGGACGATTGAGTAGTGTTAGTATGTACTAAGAACGCATGCCTATCCGCTGGCCTTGCTTAGACGGCCAATTTTCAGGTATCAGGTAATCAAGGGGCGGCCAAACGAAATATGGGTCAAGTTAAATTGATACTAAACATATCATTGCTGGATCTACCACACTCAATCGTACTCTATCAGCTTTTGGTATTCTTATGAATGCCGAAAAAGAAGTTTTTGTAATCAAAATGATATTGAAATGTAATTTAAACAATTTTATTAACGAGAATTGACCTTCCACAACATATATTTGTTTACAGAAAGAAATATAATTAGTTTGTCCTTGAAAGTGGTTATCGAACCCGCAACGTTCGGAAAGCAACCAAGGAAAGGTCGGAAAGCAACCATTAGTCAAAGTAGAGTTTAGGTAAATACAATTCGTTATTAATGGAGATATCCTTTTGCTGTTTATGTGCGTGTGGTTAGTGTTAGTGCCGATGACATGTGCAATGCAATACCAGTCTATTTCAGGATTACTTTGGAATATGTACGTGCAATGTTTGGGAGCATACCGTTAAATGTAGTAAAGGTAATGCAGGCTGGCGTATTTCCTATTTTATGAATCGTCTTTATTTTGGTGACAGTCTTTTGTTCCCACTGGTAACTGGGACTTTTCCCATTCGTTCTCAGAGGCTACGTTGCTAGGTTGGTACGACTGAGAACAAGCTGTTTGAATTAAAAACACTTCTGAGATAAAATAAGATTTTCTTTAAAAAACGTAAATCCAGGTTTTTTTAACATAATCCTCGTAAATTCTCAATTTTACGTGTCTTGTTAATACTTTGGCATATTTTCTTAGGTCTAAAAACGTACTTTGGGGTCATTTGTTTTGGTATCTTTAGGTATAAGGATGGTCTAATTTTTGTGAAATTTCTTTATCGTTCTCGAAATAGCCTACTTTGAAGGCACTATATTAATTTATTTTTCATTAAATACCAACTAGACGCCCCGCGGTCCCTATCTCGTAGACGGATACTGTGGGGCTTTTCAAAAATCCTTTCTTATTCATTCATTTACGTTGTGTAATGAAATTACATTTACCCACGAGATCAGGTCAGATCAGTCAGAACTTATAAGTCTATATGTTCACAAGTAATTAAGTTCTTATGTTTTGAAATCAAAAAATATTATGTAGCGCAACTTTTTTTAAGAGATTACGATTCGAGTCGCTTATAAAACCTGTCAGCGTAATGGAAAGTTGCTGGACACTTGAGATGCCATTTGTTTTTTTTCTATTATTTCATAAAGTAAGTTAGGTATTTTACTGCAATAAATAAGGTATTTTTAACAATTGAAGCCTGTCATTACCAATATTTTTACAATTAGTTTACAAATGAAAAACGGATACAATAACAATAACGAACAATCAAAACGATCGTCAAAAGCACAAGTCTTGTAAGTTTCGTTCAACTGGGACCAGCACTTAAGCGTGAAAACTCGCGAGGAGTAGCTAGTCATAAATAAGCAATAAAAGGGTCTGAATGCGTAGTTCAGACCCTCTGTTAGTACAATAATTCCAAGACAGGACACTTGACAAGGGCCATGACGTCGTCAATTTGACAGCTGTTTATCTAGAGCTATTAATATAACTGTCGTGGCGGCACTTGATCTTATTATGTGAAATAATTAGATTTGAGAGTTGACTGAGACTAAATTGTCTAGCTTTTAGCATTAGAACGGTCAATGGCTTTTAAGTTCGATCATCTTTCTCTAATCCTACTAATATTATAAATGTGAAAGTTTGTGTGTTTGTGTATATGTTTGTTAATCCTTCACTCAAAAACTATAAAACCGATTGCGATGAAACTCGGCATGTAGATAGCTGGACCAGGATTAATAAAATATATTTCTTTTTATCCCGATATTCCTACGATTTCACCCCCGGTTTACCATGGGAATATCGCAATAAAATTTTCCAGATTTACAGCTATCTATATACCGAGTTTCAACGCCATCGAATAAATGAATATCTATCTTTTGTATGCAGCAGTACATACACAAAAACACGCACTAATACAAAAACTTTCACATTTATTTATACATATAAAATGCTTTGTCCTAAATGACTGACTGACTGACTGACGGATTAACGCATAGCCTAAACCGCTGATCGTAGAGACCTGAAACTTGGAGGGTGTGTTTTTTTCCAATCTGATTTAAATTTTGCGTAAAAATTCTTAAACAGAATCGATGGAAGACGTATTTCTTATTTTATTGAAATCCATCTCCTAACGGGGTTAAGAAGGAGTAGAAAGACTTCTACGCGGACGAAATATCGGGCAAAAGCTAGTAATTATATATAATAAGTAGGATAGGATTCCGAGTACTCAAGCAAAAGGGCCAGCTTTAAAAATACCCGTAGATCTATTTGCCTGATCCATTACCTTAAGGCGATTGGGATTTCACTCCACTCAAGATTTAAACAAAAAAATACATTATTTTAGGAAGTAAAAGTCTTTGGAAAATGTGTTTTAAAGCGACTTACGTGACTAAATCGTTGTGACTGGTGTCTACGTGGTATGGTGCATACAATCTCGAGTATTACCAAAAATCCTGCTCCTAAAACTGTATCGGAATCTCCTCAATGTTTACTACAATACACAGCGCCTGAGGCAATTACAACGGCGGGCCGTATCTAGTTTTTCCAACATAATTTTTATGTTAAAAAGAAAAAAAAATAACAATTTTGAGAACAAACGTTCAACAACAAAAAATGCAAACGCACAGAAGACAAGTTGTTGTAGGGCTTTCTTCTACATAATTTCCGTTTCTTTTCTACTTAAGTAAATGAAATTCAAGATACGAAAGCTTTTGTCAGGTCTATCTTCCTTCCTACTTATTTGCTTAGCGCTCTAAATTCAAGATGTAAATCTGACAGCAACACTCTCATTTTATTGTGTTAGAGGCTACGAGCCCATGCCAAAAATACTTACGTTATAAAAGTGACTAAAGCTAAAAAATTACTCTACGTGAGTGTGTTCAGCATTATATAAAAGGCTTGAAACTGTAAACAATTCAATTCAAGAACGTAATAATTTTTAAACGTTTTCGGAAACAAGGAAAATCTTACTATTTTGTTACGTGTTGCATTTATTAGTGCTACGAGGAGTTTAATATTTCGCCAAATCGCTTAAAGTTCCCGCCAATTCAATTTGACGTTTTAATAACATTACTTTACGTTCATACCATACGTAGGTATATTTAACTTATATAATTAAACTCATGAAATATATAATTCTATTTACCTATTATATTTAATTTAAGTGACAAAATAATTAAAATACATGGTACATAAGTAGACGAAATTAAAAAAAGTTAAGTAATGGCAACCAATAACCAAATATTACTCTAGACATCAGGCTCTCGAGATTTCTCCAATCTGGGATCAAAAGACCTGACCCCAACTGAATTGGAAGATGTGTAGGTCAGAGAAGAAGAAGTAATGGATGAAGCAACTATGACGGAAGCCCGCTTACTCAATAATGCTACGTAAGTCTGACTGTACTAGACTCACGGTCCATTATGTTAACACTCAAGAAAGTCAACTACATGTAACCTCAGGATTGAAGCATTTCCCTGTTGGTCTCTAATAAAGTTGAGACGTGATCCAATACAAGCAGATAGGTTGGTATTTTTGCGTCTATATTTCATGTCATGAGCAATAGATTTCTATTTATTTATAGTTAAGATGAACTATGGGCAGAATTTTTGCCCATAGTCCACCGTGATGGATATAACCTCAATCTGGTTTATTTATCAGTAAAATCTATTAAGAAATAATTTAAGGAATAATTATCTAGGTACCTAGCGTACTTTTGCTTTCATTTAAAGTTTGTAGGAAAAATTCGCAAATGGTTTCGGTACAAGGTTAGTAATTAAGGATATTTGTTTACTAAATCAGCTTTATTATCTAAACTGTGATGATTAAAATATCCAGCTGTTGTTTTGGAGCCAAATTCTATAAATTTCCCGACTACTTTAGTAGAAAAAATGTATTGTAAATTATAGCTATTGTTAATAACTTTTGTTATACATGATTATAGTTTAATGTTTTACAAACTTTATTATTGTGATTTTAACAATAAAGTATTTTTAGTAGTTTAGAATTGTAGATACAATATATTGTGGTGATAAAGAACCGAGAAGGAGTTTTGGCGGGAACGAGTTAACAACATGTCGTGCTGCAGTTTTATTTTCATGAAACTTAGTTGTAACCCGAGTTGAATTCTATAATTCTGGTGGAATGTTATTCAATTTAGTTCTGTGAAAGTGCACAAGTGTAGTGAAAGTAAAAATCAGTGTCAAACATGAAGTTTTCTCGTTGCCTCCAAATCTCCTATTAAGGTTATGGTAAACTTGCCACCGCTTTACTATAGCCCCTGACTTGACGGACTATGACGACTTTGACTGTTTTGAAACACGTTTGGCCCGATTTATGAAAAATCGGGTCATAATTTGATGCAAAATATAATTTGACACTGGCTAAATGCACAAACCGTGCGAAGCCATAATTAAAAAAAATGGCCGGTAACTGTCAAAATGACAGAATATGTCAAAGTAACAAATGTCAAATTTAAAATTGCTATATCTCAGAAAATATTGATCCTAGATCAATAGTCTCTTTGCAGAAATGATAGATCTCATCGAGATATTCATTTCTGGTGACAGCTGTAAAGAGACCATCGATCTAGGTTGTACAGTTTCTGAGATAAAGCAGTTTTAAGTTGTCACTTTGACATCAGTCATGGTGACAGTTACTTGCCATTTGTCGTTGTTTTCGAACTTAATTTGTTTTTCATTTGTTTATTATTTCGATCGTCTTTTGTTTCCATTTCGACCTAGAAAAAAACAGCACTTCATTTAAATTAACAAATTTTTTCATTCACTCTATTGATGACAAGTATGGTCTATTATATTAATACGAGTTCTGAACGACTTTCAGACGGTACCAAATATCATTTTGACTATAAAATGGGCCGAATATGGAATGGAAAATATTTAATTTTTTGACTCCACGCATTCGGCCCATTTAGGCTGTAGGTATATGGGACGAAACCATGAATCACTCCCGATTACAAACTTAGTTGCTTAGTCTGGGACAAGATGGTGCTGTATTATGTGGTAAGATAACAAAGTTATGCCCGAATAGTCATAAAAAATAATTAAATAATATACAATCGAATTAAGAACTTCCTCATTTTTGAAGTCGATTAAAAAGTAGGAGTTATTTAAGGTAGAAAATTAAGCAGATAAAGTACATAAATATCCACGTTCTGTACCTATCTTTGCACGCCAAATGAACCATCTTACTTTCCACTTTATACAATTAGGAAGGTTCCACGAAAACGAACAAAATTTCCGTTTTTTCCCTTTATAGACGTAAATTAATTGTTATACTGGTTCCCTTGTTATAGGATGCTGCTTTCCGGTCTCACAAATTGGGAGTAAAAAGTGGAAGGAATAATCCGTCGCAGCTGGCCAATCTGTAGGTACTAGCTATACAATTCTACTCTATTAAATTATCATCCAATTTTTTTTTAATTTTAAGTAGTAAAGGACAATACCCGTAAACGGCTTTTCCAAAAAAGTGTTCATAAAATTAGAATTTTATTAGGCACCTATGCTTACTTTATTTTAATACTACCCTTCGTCGATATGTTTTAAGGCAATTAATTACGAAAACCTGCATTATTTTTAGTGTTCTACATGATCACAGGAAACTCACTCAAAGACTTCAGTGGAGTCCTCCAAATTGGAAGTCCCCCAAAAACTCCCACTGTGGGGGAGACCTATGTTCAACAGTGAACGTGTTAAGCCTAAAATAATCATTATTATTCCTTATTCGAAGTCGGCCCTCCTGATGCTGGATCGCCATTTATTACGGTTTTGAGTCATCGCTACCATTAGACCTGGCTGAAATGATGATGATGATAAAGAAAAACAAATTGTGTCATCGATTCTTTTAGCATCCAGTATTTTTTACTAGTTTCATAACTTCATCAAACCGTAAATATCTGCTATCTTTACATATAAAATAATATTATCCAAATATCTGAAATTCATCTAAATAAATTGCTTTTGCCGTCATAATGTCTTAAAGCATTTACTGTTCATTGCTAACCAAATGTTATGGTAAAATAATCGAATTGATCGTGTAGGCGTAACTTAAAGAAATAACTGTATTCGAAAGTCTTTTGCATTTGGAATAAATACATAAAAATCATATTTTTTGTTACATGACAGAGATAAAATAAAAACAACCACATAGAGAAAACATTTAAACATTTTCCTTTGGAAGAACTTTGATCCTACATCGCAGAAATATTTCAAAGGAAAACATGTCACATTTACCTAGTTTACACTATAGTTATCTAAGAAACCGATTTCAAGAAAGAAGGAGTAGGTTGAATTCGTTGCGTTTATACATTTATTGGAATGAAGTTCCTTATCGCGCGTTGCGAAAGGGGGCTAGACGGGAAAAGTTAAGAGCCTTTACTACTCTAGCTCGAATCCAAATTTTCCCCCCGCCTCACGGCTCGGCCGTGCAGTCGCCGCGTCGCGCACTCGCGGCTATCTTACTCCGTCATTTGTTCAAATTGTTCATTACGCGGCAAAAGTCACGAGTTCACAATAAGATAGGGTAAACCCGCAGTTATTGAACATCTAGTGAAATATACTAAAAAAAACATCTAGTGTAAAGTAAATATTTATATGTATGTAATATAATATCATTATCGTGTATAGAGAAGAAAATCCCTAAAAGAATGCACGGAACTAAAAATGATAAACAATCATTTTATTAAATAAAATTTATTTAAATACCATAAAAATTATAGCGTATTCAAAAAATACTTATATTAAAAAAAGGTGAAGTTGCTTTGTATGATTTTTATGAGAGCTAATTTCTGAAACTAACCAAGTCTAGTTGGAGTTTAGAGGGAGAGGACGAGAGGAAGAGGAGAGGGTAGGGAGGGAGGAGATCTCTAATTGGCATGTTTCTGATATGTCTGGCATCGCAGAGCTCAGGCAGCATGTGTATCATATAAAAATCTTTCAATTTCTTCTTCATGTATGTTTTCCAGAAATTGTCGTCTCTATCAATTATTTCGGTTTTTATCATTTTATCACGTCCAGACCACACCCCGAAAATGCAATTACGCCTGCCAGTAATATGAAGTTGTCCTTGCATTTGAATAAACCAGGAATGTTTTTTTTTAAATTAAGACCATTCTTTGATTTTTTTACAAAAATTTACTTTTTTCTGTCAATGGCGTCATCTATAGACGTTTTGAATGCAGTTATTGGACATTTTATTTTAACAATAGTGTCTTCACCCACAACGCCATCGGGTGTTGCGCCTAAAAATTGGAAATTTTTGTCAATAAAAAGACCGCAGGGCTCGATCTTTATATTCAATCGCGTTTCCAACTGCTGCAGAGCAGTGGTCTCATTCTCAATTCCATGTTTTAAAGACGAAACAAGTCTCAAATCTTTTGGATAAATAAGATTTTTTACCAAATTCTTTACGCTTGTAGTTGGTCGCCTATTGACCACTTTCCCAAAATTAGATGCAGTAAGAAGTTTTCGTCTATGTTCTAACCATTCGCTTGAATCTTTTTGCAAAATTGTCTTTTTTTCTATTTGTTTTTTTTCATTGTCCGAATACTGTAAAAAATCATCTTCACATCTGTTACTCTGTTACTCTGAAGCTGACATATCTGGTTTTTGTCAAATTTCGCCGTATTTTTTATCGGCTGATCTTTCTTGCCTATTTAAAAATACCTTTCTTCCTTTTCTTATGATCTTAAAAACACGCATTCGTTGTTTCTCTTCAAGTATTTTCACTGCTGCTCTTGGACTTTTTCCCAAAATTGATCTGTGTAAAACTGAAAGAGGGCGTGTGTGTTAATTGCAACCACTGCAGCGTTCCATCTTGACTCATATCCACGGCACAGAGAAAAGTTAATTCTCTTTTCTCCAACAACAAATTCTGTCAGAGTCGTGCAGTCTGAAAAATACAATATATAAGTACGACTCAGTGAAAAAAATAATGAAAATATAATATTTTAATACTTTTGCATAGATAAACTCACAATTCTGCAGTTTGTGACGTCGTACACTCATGTTAGTTTGCATTTTTAGAACCACTGGCATGCATTTATTCCATTGGTATTTACATTCTGTAACAAAATAGGCTTTCACCTTTCATTTATTCCTGCTACTATTATCTGTGTAAGTGGCAATTTACTGACATATCTACCCTAATATTTAAATATGTTAGGTAGGTATGTATCTATAAAAATCAATTGTAGCAATATAACTCCATCTGTTTGTGAAAAGATTTAGGTATTATTTAATCTACATACTCATAGATAGCTGATACTTACTGGCTTGGGTGCACATTAGGCACATTTTCTTTATTGTAGTCAGTATCCACTGATATTTTATTATTTCTGTAAATGAAATATGTATGTAGGTATAGTATAAGTAGGTAAAGAGGCTGACTGCTGGGTGTTACCCTACCTACTTACCCTACCCTACCTATTAGTCAACCTAGGTAGGTTGGGCTAGCTAAACACATTTTTTAATTTATTTATTAGGTACTTTTTTTAGATAAGTTAGTACTTTCTTACTCCATTTATACCCTACTAGCTGTAAGTTAATTGTCACTGTCAAGTCGACAAAGTCGACAAGTGACAATTGTTTGTTTACAAAATATTTTTACAAAGTTATGATAGAATATAAGTAATAAATAGAATTTAAGTTTTAATTGAAGTTAAATGGTAAATAATAAGCCGTAAC
The DNA here is from genome assembly GCA_951213275.1 of Idaea straminata. Lineage (NCBI taxonomy): Eukaryota > Metazoa > Arthropoda > Insecta > Lepidoptera > Geometridae > Idaea > Idaea straminata. Next base: position 770,421 of record OX577852.1, read on the forward strand.
AAAGAATTTGGGGCGAAACTAGGACCACTTTACTCATAGGGTAATTTTGCAAACTAAATCGTCTAGTACCGATAAAACATTTTAACTACTTAGGTAAGTACTTACTTTAATATTCTCTGCAAGTTTTTACCATTTTCTTTTCTGCAATTTTTGCTCCTCTTTTTCTTGTTTCTATTATTCCAAATATTAAAAACACAGCAGTCATAACTTTGAACAGATTGGAGTTGACAAGCGACGCGGGTATCTCACTCGAATGCCGTAGCGCGACTGAAACTACACGGCAAACACGAGCCTCGTCGCCCCACTTGAAATATTTTAAGAATTTAAGAAAAAATATGACTTAATTTTAAAATCCAAATAATAGAGTATATCTACAATGAACTAAGTCGAGTTTTTATACGAATTTTCGAAGCGTAGGTAAAATATTATTGAAGTTATGCGGTTTATTAGTAAGAAAAACATGTAAAAAGAGGAAAGTTTGTGATTTTTTTCTATCGAGGAAATTTGTAGGAATCGTGTTTTCACATAATATAGTTCTTAGCAAATATCCTCGTCTTTACTAATTATTGGTTTCTAAACTATCATTTCATATATACTTTTATTGATATGCGGGATATTGCTTGAGAGTTTTAGCCTGTTCTGGAGTAGTATGCAGGCTTAAGACCAAAAATTGTAACGACACTTTTTGATTTTATTACAATTCCTTCCCTAATTAATCCCTTGTCCCTTGACACCTCTCAAGTTATAGATTTTTATGTATGTATTATGTATGTTTATTGAAGACGGCTCTACCGATTGTTTGGAATTAGTTTCTTTTTTTTTTCAGAAATGTATCTGGTAAAGGCCGGAAGATAGTCCAAGAAAAATCGGTTGATAAAAAATAAGATATTCGCGAACATCCATAAAAAATATTTAAAAAAAATACTTAAATCACAATATTTAAATAAAGTTAAAAATTAAGAAAATCAAAGGAAATAATTCGTATAGTTTTGCAATTTTCAAAACTATACGAATTATTTCCTCAGCACTCAGCTCAGGACTCAAGGTTTACTGGCCATTCAATTGAAGACATACGTTAACATTGTTTTTTATGTACGTACAAATTCGACGAGCTAAAAGCATAAACCTGCACACTGCGTACTAGGGTTTTTCAACGCATTCTTTTGCAACGAATACTAAATTTAGCTCCTCATAAATCTAATTTTCAATTAATTCACATCAACATCACTGACACCACTCCGCGAGAGTACTCTTATAACATCGACACTTCGATCAACGTAGACAAATTGATTTATTACTCAATGGTTCGAGATGAAATTGCTATAGAAAGAGAACCGATAAAGAAAACAAATGGTGAAAGAATAGTGATGAAAAAAAGATATCCTACATTACAAATTAATACCTTTACCTAGATGTGAAAGTATGTCTGTCTATGTATGTCGCTCAACCGCGCTATGAATTTTGATCTTGATAAAAAATTGGTGTATAGGTAGATGGACCAATAAAATAACTCGGTAAAAAGATGAAATTAAAATTTAAAAAATAGTTTCTTGTAGAAACGAGTATATACAACGAAATAATCTTAACCCTGAAAAGGATTGTAACATTTTGGCATAGAAAATGGCCAGCCGTTTTTTGTCGCGTGGCCACTATTCGAAACTAAAGCAATATGCAGAGGACATTAATTGAAGCAATAAATTCTATGTAACAAAATATCGTATCGGTCAGATTTTCCTGTTAAGTGGGAAATAAAAAAAATCTTCTAGAGTATTTTTAACATCAAATAACAGGCAAATCTGAAACTTTACGACATGTTTTTACAAGGCATTGGCCCTCTCTACATTGCCATAAGTTCGAAAGGTGGCCGCATAAAATATTAAAATACAAAAGATTGAGACGAATACTATGACAGCCGGTCTCCATATAAATATGTAGGACTAGCACGAGTGAAACCGCGGAGGCAGATAAGTTTAAAACTATTTCTACGTATTAATATTTATTATTTCTTCTCAGCAAAAATTTGCAATTCAACTACCGTAAAAGGTTGCTAAACCACGTAAGCCTCTCTTGGCCTAATAATATCGATTTAACCCCTGTAATATTGACAGAACCCCCAAATTCACGGATAAGTACTTACGATCGAGGAAAATCGAAACTTACCCCGAAATAAGCGAGTTCAAGTTGAAAGGGTTACTTACTTATTAAGTTTATTGGATAGGGAGTACTTAGTAACTTACCTGTGTAAATTGATCGCTAATACCTACTATTCAACGTAACACCAATGTCTATTTCGACCTTTATCTATATTTCTATGCTCTCTCCCTCCGTTGTTTAAAACCCACAGCGCGATATTATGCAAGCAATCCTACTTCAGAATGAGCTAATTAGTCAAAAACCCCATTCTGACATATTTTTTGTATTAGGTTAATGAATTTTGTAATATTTGCTATAAAGTGTATACTTAGGTGAGTATATTTTTTAAATAAATATATCTGTAGTTTTTTCATCTGTTTTTTTAGACTTTCATTTGTTATTTCTATACCTTACCTATTGGTCTTGTACCTTGTGTTTGTTTCTTGATTATTTTCCTCAATCAGATCTCATCAACAGTTATGTTTTTGTGGTTTTAAGTTTATGTTAGAGGAAGAAACAGCCCACTCTACAATATTTTTTCCTTGACTAATCAAACTCAAAAGTTATTTTATTTTTCATAAAAACAGTTCACTCTTATTACAGAAATTTGATTCACCCTTAAGAGCATAATATAATATGCAGTGAAACTACATTCAAAAATTTATTTTAAAGATTTGCTCCGGAAATAACTTTTATCGGAGTTACCTACCGGTAAGTCTTCCTGGAGCATTATCTCATCGTATTATGATTCAGTGAGTTTATAAGTCGGCGTCAAATTTCGTACCTACACGTGACAAAACTTTTGATTGATACCTATAATTTTTAAGATTAGAGCTTTGATATAAAGAGCTTTAAGCGATGAAGATTTTAATTTATTTCAGGGCTATTTAGTTAAAATCATGTGATGATCTTACACAATTTTGAATATATTCTACTTCTGTTTGACCTCATCTCACGAGATAAGAAGCAACGATGATGTCGAGGATGTAGCATGCTTTCTTAGATGATGATACCATGGTTATAGTTTTGAGGGAACAGCGAAATGGGCAGAGAGCTCCACTTCTTATTAATGATTGAGTGCTAAACTTCGAATATCGAAATATAATTTACTGCAATGTTATTCGAATCAAAATAACTACATATCATAAAACAAACAACGAGTTCATCTACTTAAACTAAAACGTCGTAAAAACAGATGTTTTTCTAAAGATTCAGAATATGTTTTTACTTGCGACGATAAATTTTAACTATTGATAATAGAAAGACATAAAATTAATTTGAAAACAGTAAAATATTGAGTACGATTTTAGAATTCGGATTTATCAAAATAGCAACGAACCACTGAGGTATGGAAATATAACTCAAACTCAAAAAATAGCACACAAATAAATTTTAATTGTATGCCTTTACAATTATGATACTTTTTTAAATAATACTGATTCTAATAATAATAATGTTGATTCAATGTGATTTTATAGAAATTAATTCAATTAAAAAATTAAAACAACTTTCAACTCAACCAAGATTCTAAAGACTTGCTCAAATTCAAATTTACTAGATACATGTTATTAGAATAAAAACATTTAAATAATAGTAATTTTAGAGCTCTACAGTGGGTCTTCAATTCTAACTCCGACCGTACCTATAGTCAAACTCAAAATTTCTTAATTCATTTGGAACCATTTGCATGAAATCACATTTAATTTAGGATGTTTGATTAATGAGAAGAAAGGACAAGAAACTCCTAAGGTTGTATAAACTTTTTTATATCTTAGTTTGTTTGTTTGTATCATAGATCTTACTAATATAATATTATATGTAGTCAAATAAACATAACAAACAATACTACATTTTTATTTGTTTTTATTATGAAAGTTTGTAAAATATATCCCGTGTGCATGCATAGTCAGTTTTGTTAACGATAACATAAGTTTACGATGTTTATATACTGAGATATACAGATATTTTGAATGTTCTATGATTTATAAATAGATACCACACACGTGACTCTCAACTTTAAACTGTTATAGTGAAGGTTGAATATCAAATACCTATATTTTAGATGATGAATTCGATGAGATTAAATATTTATGAAATTAGGACATTCAAGTTCAGCAACTCTTCTACCTTTAACTTTTGAGTGTTATTGAAAAAAAATATTTTTTTAATTATTCATTTGTACCCATTCATTACTCATATTTCATAATTCTATTTTATAGTTTGCATGGAAAATATCGCTTTTAGTGATAAGGTCGCCCAATGCATCTTAATTTAATTTTAATTTTCTTTATTACAATGTATTAAGTTTAAATTGTAATATATTATTTTTATCTATCTATCTATCTATTTAAAACAAATAAGATATGGATTTTCATAACTCACATACCCCTATCTCTGATTTTTATTGACTTCTGTCATTTTTCAAAGAATATCGAAAAGCTACAAAAGTTTGCAAAGAAGCATACTTACTTAAACTATGAATATTTCTCTACACAAAACTAAGTTCCCGAACTACAGTTAGCGACCTAAAAGTAAGGAAAAATTCAATTTTGTTACAGACTTTTACGACTATAGGTACAAAAAGAGAAAGAGAAACCCACGAGAATTGATGACAATTGATCCAAACGACCATTCTAGGTGTATTGTTGTTCAATTGAAATAATCTTGGGGCGAATACAGCTGTGGAAAAGTGGACGTGTTGTGACTCTAACTCGGTTTGCAATGCAAGACATGGACAGATATTTATTTGTTAAAAAACCATATATATCCAGAAAATAGAATAATAAATGGTAATGAAAGAAACACATAGTTCTAAGTGTAGATGTTTGTATAATACAACAGCAAACAAAGCACCCTCTTTTGCGTTGCGGAGTCGGGTAAAATAATTTCCTTAACCTGATTAGATGATTGGTGTCTTTCTTCAGTTGCAGGTTAGTTTTGCCATGATCCCTGAAACGCTTTAGTATCATGGCAACACTCAGTGTATTTGTGAAAAGGCACTTTCAAAAGGCACAATTACACTTTGGAAACAATGGAGCATCTCATAGCCTTAAAGGCACAAATTCACTTTGGAAACAATGGAGCATCTCATAGCCTTAAAGGCACAAATTCACTTTGGAAACAATGGAGCATCTCATAGCCTTAAAGGCACAAATTCACTTTGGAAACAATGGAGCATCTCATAGCCTTAAAGGCACAAATTCACTTTGGAAACAATGGAGCATCTCATAGCCTTAAAGGCACAAATTCACTTTGGAAACAATGGAGCATCTCATAGCCTTAAAGGCACAAATTCACTTTGGAAACAATGGAGCATCTCATAGCCTTAAAGGCACAAATTCACTTTGGAAACAATGGAGCATCTCATAGCCTTAAAGGCACAAATTCACTTTGGAAACAATGGAGCATCTCATAGCCTTAAAGGCACAAATAAACTTTGGAAACAATAAAGCACCTCATAGCCTTCTCCGTATGCCCCACTGCATATTCAGCTGAAGACCTGAACAAGGCGTCGTCGGTTAAGGCCATATTCGTACCCAAATAATGATGGTATGGCAATACTATACACTAATAGTAAAAATATGATAATATTCTCCGTTTTCTAGATTACTGTAAAAAAGTATTTTGTGAACTAAATGTGGAATAAAGATATAAGCACTTAAAGTCACGTGTTTTTCATTTTCTTCATAGGCACACCATTACACATATAAATACTTTAAGAACCTAACTTTCTTGCAAACATGTAATTTTTGTTTAAAGGTTTTCTTTATATCTTTCACACGACAGAAGCAGCATTAGCAGAGAGGTATTTAGCACTTCTGTTTTCCTGTACCAGCTAATAACAGTCACAATAAATACATTCCAAATGTCTTCCAGCTTTACGAAACTTTTTCACAAAATAAGTGTTTCATTAGTAAGTCTGTGAATGAGGTAATGTACTGTACTTACAAGAAACTTTTTCAACACAATAATGCACCGCTGCTAATCTGATAACATGTCATTTCTTTGTTTAGATATAAATGTGCCGAGATACTCCATTAACTGTAACCACAACGCGAACAACGGAAATGTTTTATTTATATTCTGTCATGGAATAACATATCACTACAATATACACAGATAGAAACCGCTTTCAGCGATAAAGCTTGTGCATCATTAAGGTTTAAGCTTTTTTTTATTGTTTACTAGCAGTTGCCCTCGGTTTCACTCATGTAAATTCCAGACTCGTGGGAATACCTACTTGGATAAAAATTAGCTTTTACTCCCCAGGCCCTGATTTGGATATTCATCGACACAGTGACATACCAAATTACATAAAATAATTATCTACGGTGGGATTAGCAAATAAAAATATAAGACGTTAAATCCGCATTTGGTTTTCTAAGCTATTTAAAGACGTTTTTCACATCAAAAAACAAAAGGTATACGACTTTAAAGGTCTTATCAACTCTCACTCTCCTTTCCAATCTTAACTTTACAGGTAATAGCTATTAAATAACTTCGGTAAGATACCTAACCCCTAAATGGAAACGTACCAAAATACGTTCCGTTTCACGGTAGCTGGTTGTGGATAGTTCATTAACGGAAAGAAGATTCAATGGAATTTAGATAGGATATCCGAGAACAATAATAAATAAATATTAAATAAATATTGCAGGATATTCCACACATCGCCATCTAGCCCCAAGCTAAGAAACTTGACTTGTATTATGGGTGCTAGACAACGGATATACTACTTATATACTTTTCTTTGGTAAATATATACTTATAATACATAGACACAACCAGACCACAGACAAATATTAAACATAAATTCTTGTCTGAGGCGGGAATCGAACCCGCAACCATGTGTTTGGCAGTCCGGCATGGTGACCATTGTGCCAACTGGGTCGTCAAACAACGAACAATGACCTTGATACTTTTGTTTTACTGATTTACTTGAACCTACTGGTCAGGTGGTACTTTGTTTTGTGGCTCGTAAATAAGTAACCTTTATAAGATCACTCTCTTTTCCGTCTTGGGCCTTTCAGTCAGTAGAAAATGGCGTCTTGGACTTCTTCTTCGATTGGTTTTACTTTCATATGTACTACTTATGTAATTATGTACTTAGATTTGTTTATCGAGGGCCTTTCTGAATAAATGTCTTCCAGCTTTACGAAACTTTTTCACAAAATAAGTGTTTCATTAGTAAGTCTGTGAATGAGGTAATGTACTGTACTTACAAGAAACTTTTTCAACACAATAATGCACCGCTGCTAATCTGATAACATGTCATTTCTTTGTTTAGATATAAATGTGCCGAGATACTCCATTAACTGTAACCACAACGCGAACAACGGAAATGTTTTATTTATATTCTGTCATGGAATAACATATCACTACAATATACACAGATAGAAACCGCTTTCAGCGATAAAGCTTGTGCATCATTAAGGTTTAAGCTTTTTTTTATTGTTTACTAGCAGTTGCCCTCGGTTTCACTCATGTAAATTCCAGACTCGTGGGAATACCTACTTGGATAAAAATTAGCTTTTACTCCCCAGGCCCTGATTTGGATATTCATCGACACAGTGACATACCAAATTACATAAAATAATTATCTACGGTGGGATTAGCAAATAAAAATATAAGACGTTAAATCCGCATTTGGTTTTCTAAGCTATTTAAAGACGTTTTTCACATCAAAAAACAAAAGGTATACGACTTTAAAGGTCTTATCAACTCTCACTCTCCTTTCCAATCTTAACTTTACAGGTAATAGCTATTAAATAACTTCGGTAAGATACCTAACCCCTAAATGGAAACGTACCAAAATACGTTCCGTTTCACGGTAGCTGGTTGTGGATAGTTCATTAACGGAAAGAAGATTCAATGGAATTTAGATAGGATATCCGAGAACAATAATAAATAAATATTAAATAAATATTGCAGGATATTCCACACATCGCCATCTAGCCCCAAGCTAAGAAACTTGACTTGTATTATGGGTGCTAGACAACGGATATACTACTTATATACTTTTCTTTGGTAAATATATACTTATAATACATAGACACAACCAGACCACAGACAAATATTAAACATAAATTCTTGTCTGAGGCGGGAATCGAACCCGCAACCATGTGTTTGGCAGTCCGGCATGGTGACCATTGTGCCAACTGGGTCGTCAAACAACGAACAATGACCTTGATACTTTTGTTTTACTGATTTACTTGAACCTACTGGTCAGGTGGTACTTTGTTTTGTGGCTCGTAAATAAGTAACCTTTATAAGATCACTCTCTTTTCCGTCTTGGGCCTTTCAGTCAGTAGAAAATGGCGTCTTGGACTTCTTCTTCGATTGGTTTTACTTTCATATGTACTACTTATGTAATTATGTACTTAGATTTGTTTATCGAGGGCCTTTCTGAATAAATATTTTATCTATCTAATCTTTAGTTGGTTTAGTAGTAAAAAAAGTATTCGTTAAAGTAATAAAACGGTACAGAAATAAGAGTGGATTTAAAATAATGAAATGATTATGAATTACCCATTGAACAAATTGCCTTAGTGTGAAATTCCTTGACCGACCTTAAAAATCCGAGGATCGTGGTTTCGAACTCCAATGCTTGCCGTGCATTAATGTATTCTTCTATTAGTAAAAATCATGTGTACATTTGAATCACAAAGTTTTTATACGGTGAGGTAAAACCATCTTAATGACCCGTGGCATCTTGTTGGTTAACCCTTTTGAAAGAAGGCCCTCGCCCTGTAGTGAAATTTTACTTCCTATTTGCAAAGGATATAAAAGCATTATTTAGATTTTTTTTCGTACAAACTTCAAGTTTTCAGAACTTAAAAGTACCACCAGTTTGAAACCCAGTTAACTTAGTTAAGAACTTGGTTAAAAAGCAGCTGCTAGACGTCAGCTGGTTGCCGCCCGTCAATTTTGATTTTATGGAACGTTTTGATTATTTTGTATTGGACGGTAATTTTAACAACATTTCAAATTATTTTGTAAGACAAATGTCATCTCAGTGTGACTATGAGAACTGTTAAGTTTCACATCAGATTTTACAAAACAAACGCGTTAGGTAAATAAATAGTTTCATTAGGAGTTCAAGTCGCGAAAACCTTATAAAATACTGCTATTCGTAACTTCTTTAAACAGCAATTAATATAACTTACAAAATGTGTGTTTTTTTTTAATTAAAACTGTGAAATCACTATTTTTCAAAATGAGAAATATCTAAATAGTTTTTGCAAAGTCAACTACTTATTACTCAGGTATATTTATTTATGAAAATATTTTTGGTTCGTTCCAAAGTTATTTTAGCGATTAAAAAAGTTCACCGAAAAATTCACGACACTTCTTTTTAATCACAACATTGTTTTTAAATTTATAACCGCATAAAATACGTGGAATTTTTATCGGAGAATTGCGCGAAATTGCTTCGGGATTGGAGGCACGTCACACCCGCGCGTATGTTTCGTAGCAACTGAACTACTTGAGTTGTAACTTGCATACTGAAGTTTCAGAATTTCAATTTTATGTTATAAATGCTGTTTAATTATAATTTGTTCACTAAAGTTAGTAGTTTTGTAATTGCAATAATTGTTTGTTCGCTCTTATAGTCAAACAACACTGCTGCTTATCTTTAGATACAATGATAATTTGCATTCAAAATATTAAGAAGGACACGCAAGGAAGCAAACTGTCTAACATTGAGCCGCGGGACGGAGTAATATTAATTTCATGTTTTTTTTTATTTTGATTTTATTTCGACAATTTCCATTCCAATTTATTGTTAGTGGAGTTTGTATTTTTTTAGTTGCAATTTCTGTTTAGCTTATAGTAATTTTTAATTTAATTTAACTTATACAATTTAACGTACTTCAAAATAGGTAATTAATATTTTCTTTGGTTAATTTATTATTAAATTTTTATTTATGTTAATATTCTCTATGTTCTAGTGGTTGAGTTTGAATGCTTAATATTAATAAAACTTTCATGAGTAGATATTTGTGTTATTGTCCTGAAATAGCAAAATATAGGCTCCTTTTATGCCGATATTCATATAAAACCGAGAAATTAGCTAGTAATTTTATTAGAGAAAATAATTGTAGGAGATAACAAAGAATAATGTATATTATCTAATATCCACTAGGAATCTCCATATATTGATATAATGTAATCATGTTTTCAAATATTATCTTGTCAACTATCGGGCAAGTTCCATTAATTTTGACGGTAATCTATGTCCTTAGACAGGAATATTTGTCGGAAATGTTATATTTTTCTCTCATGTTCGCTACCTTGGGACTGTGATTGGCAGTTACGAGGAATTGGGATGGAAAACTTTACTACTACTAAAACTAAATATACAGTTTGCCTGCGCATATTTATAGTAAAGTTTTTCATCCCGTACGTAAAGGTAAACTAACTTTTTGGTTGGTTTTTCAGTAACTTTTATTAAATTAGATATGTAAGGAGATTTAAATAAAACATGCTGCTAAAGTCAGCCCATAAATGTTAAAAAAAAGCAAAAAATAAAGTTATAGCCCTCATATATAGCCCTCATTATAGTCTCACTACCGGGCAAATACCTATCATGGGAGGCAGTACAATACTAAGGGTACCTACTAGGGATCCCATATTTTCGAACCGTGGTGAGTCCTAGGATATCCCACACTGACACCAGTCCTGTTAAAAATGTCGATTTCCTCAGGATCTTATCCTTCATAATAAATATTGCAGGACATTCCACAAGTCGCCATCTAGCCCCAAGCTAAGTTACTACCCTTGTGTTATGGGTGCTAGATAACGGATAAACTACTTATATACTTTTCTTTTGTAAATATATACTTATAATACATAGAAACAACCAGACCACAGACAAATATCTAAGCATAAATACTTGTCTGAGGCGGGAATCGAACCCACAAGCCTGTATTTGGCTGTCCGGCATGATGACAATTGTGCCAACAGGGTCGTCTTTATATACACATGTTTGATATACTTACTGTAAAAAATGTATATCTATATATATAAAAATGAATTGCTGTTCGTTAGTCTCACTAAAACTCGAGAATGGCTGAACGGATTTATCTTATCTTAGTCTTGATATGTTCGTGGAGGTCTAGGGAAGGTTTAAAAGGCGAGAAAAAATCGAATAATTTCCGGGAAAACCCTAAAAGTCCTTTTCAGCCCTTTTCTATTTCCCATGCTAACGTTTTCTAGAGTCATTTCCTACGGGATCGGGACTTACGCGGGTGAAACCGCGGGCCGCAGCTAGTTTGAAATAAATGTTTTTAACAATAGCTATTGCAATCCCCTTTGCTATCTAAATAAGCAATAAATACCCCTTTAGGTACCCCTTTGGTATTATAATACTTAACCCTTGTTGTATCTAGTCTCATCACGGTCGGACAAACAAATTACCCGAGTTTATTATGATTAGCCTGTCGGATTGTTTCGTGTGGGCACTTATTTACTTTTGTCCGGATGTATAAAATTCATGATTCGGATGTATGAGATAGGCAGATAGATATTATACAATTGTATATAATATGTATTTATCTATAAAAATACGTATGATTATATTATGATTTCGGTTAATGGAAATGCAAAAGTTAAAAAATCGAACATAAAAATTCAATCGTAAAGAAATTCAGTTAAGTTCTCATTTGCTAAATCTGGGTGCTTGATTCCCGCCTCAGACAAGTATTTATGCTTAAATATTTGTCTGTGGTCTGGTTGTTTCTATGTATTATAAGTATATATTTACAAAAGAAAAGTATATAAGTAGTATATCCGTCTTCTAGTACCTATAACACAAGTCTAGTTACTTAGCTTAGGGCTAGATGGCGATGTGTGGAATGTCCTGCAATATTTATTTATTTACAATCAGGAAACAAATTTATAGAGCCACCTTAGAGCTCCAAATAAACGGGGGCCTTCGAGGGACGCGAGTGAAGGTAGGAAAACGACAGTGGAACAAAAACTTTTCCAACCAATCCTCCATTTGTATTCTCAACGATATGGATAAATAGATAGATAGATAAAAGATCCGCCTGCGACGCAAATGATTGAGGGTTCGATTTCCTGCTTAAACAAAAAATGTACTGATATTTGTTCCTGGTCGGAGTGTCTCCATATACGAGTATATTAATAGTACATTACGATATAAGTGTGGTAAATTGATCTTTGCATAGAGGCGGTTTATAACGCGCGAGCGGCAGCGAGCCAAGATGCAAAGATCAATTCCACACGTATATCGTACGACGTTTTTTATCACAGTTGCGAATAAAAGAAAAGACTTGAAAAGAAAACAAAATAATAATAAACAAAATATTTGTGATAAGTCTATGTTTACATTTTTTAAGGCAATATTTTTTTGTTAATTATGCTCCGGAAAGGCCAGGCTAAAGACTTTTAACCTATACATCCTCGTGTGACATATTTTTTAGGGTTTTTCTATTTGTTTTTGCGTCGGGGGTTAAGAACAAAATACAATGGTACGGAAAAACAATATATTTAAGTAAAGAAAAACAAAAAATAAACAACTCAATACGTACGTAATTTTTCGTTCGTAAACCGACTTTAGAGACAACCATTTTTGCTAACTAAAAACTCTTTGGTACCTACCTTTTTTATACATCAGTAAACAGTATAACCCAGATAAATTAAGAATGTTTCACCTACCTAACATGTAATTAGCAGTAAGATACGTATTTATTTATTTATTTATTTAACTTATCGGGATAACTTTATAGCACTAGGTTGGCAATGTAAAACGCACGCGTGCATAATATGTTGGATTATGAGCCTAAAAACCGTTGAATAAGATCCACTTTATGAGCAACTGTGATAAAAATATATATTTACAACATAAAAGTATGTACGTTTTATATATTTTATGTTATCTACCTACCATAACACAAGGCCAGTTGTTTAGTTTGGGGCTAGATGGCGCTGTGTGAAATATCATACAATATAATTACATAGTATAAAACAAAGTCACTTTCCGCTGTCTGTATGCTTAGATCTTTTAAACTACGCAACAGATTTTGATACAGTTTTTTTAATAGATAGAGTGATTCAAGACGAAGGTTTATATGTATAAAATATGCATAATATAGCCGTGTGAAGCTGGAGCGGGTCACTAGTTAATTATATAGTAAGAAAAGGAAGATAGGACGATAAGTCTGAATCTTGATTCAGAATTTCAACATAAATTATACTTATATTAGCAAGATGACTTATTTCTAAATCACCTAACTTTACCTTGATTAGTTTTTCCTTCACCCGTTAGTTATCGTCATTTGCAAAGTTTTAACGATTCCTTCCCTAGTATTGCTATAATCTATAATTGACCAATTAGTCAGAGTTAAAGTTCAGCTGTTCCAAAGATAAGAATTAAAAACAGTTTTATATAACTTTTCAACTTGAAAGGAAAACCTTCACTACTAATGAGATTTAAGTAGTGAAGAAGGCTTCACTACTTAAATCTCATTTTAATACTTATTAATTGAAATTATATTTTTATTTTAAAATTGTAAGCTACCTCCCCACCAATTTTCAGCCAAATCGGTTTAGCCGTTCCCGAGTTATAAATGGTGTAACTAACACGACTTTCTTTTATATATATAGATTAAACAATAAGAAATATCTCACTAAGTACTATAACTTATATTCCATCAACTGGCAGCGACAGATGGCGCCATATTAAAAATGTATGAAAGTATTTTTGTCTGCCAGGTGAGAGGATATCTATGTATATAGATTAGTATAACATAAATTAATAAGTACTAATAATACTTATTAAAAATGTGAAAGGGTGTGTTTTTATGTATATTCACGCAAAAACTACTGAACCAATTACGGTAAAATTCGGTATGTATTTGTGGCGGGAGATCTGGATGAACATATAAGTTAATTTTATCTCAGGATCAGGACTTACGTGAATCGCAGTACGAGGCCTATCTCAACCACAGACAAGTTTTGCATTTAATTTGACTTTAAGGTAAATGGTAATTATTAATGCCTACCTAGGTATAAAACATTAATTAGAAAGTTAATTAAAAGCTTCTGAAACCACTAATTGAAATTTTGTTGCTGACTTTAAGAGACATGTGAAATAGATAATTTTTAAATTGGCTTAAGTAATTCTCATAGGTAACTTAGTTTTGTCTTTTTTTTAATTTTAAGTCTTTTTATGTTTACGGCGGGATTCGAATCTGTACGTGTTCGTCAACCACACCAAAGAGATCGTCACAATTAATTGTATGCTAAATAAAAGGAAAATAAAGAAACAATGGCCATTAATTATTTATGATTTTACCTCAAAACAATTTCAAAATGAGTCAGTAAAAAATATATTGATCCTTAAAGCTTTTCCCTTACCAAACCATTCTAGTTTCAACCTTGTTCTTCAAATTATAGAGCATAAAATTGGAAAAAAAATATATTTCGTAATAATTCACAAAGTAGAAATTTCCGCATCATTATAATTTTTACAACGAAAGTTGTGGCTGACATTGTTTTTACCAACTTAGATGTAACAGAGGCTGTGGGAAAAAGGAAATTGCTTTGAAAAGCCGTAATTTTTTAAATTCATTATTATTAAAGTAGGTGTGTATTAATTGAAAGTCAAAGTCAAAATATTTAGTTGGAATCAGTCGCATGTAATCACATTAATCGTCTTGAAAACTAAGTCAGGATGCGTCTTCGGAACGCGCCCTCCAATGAGAAGAAGACACGAGATACTCATGCGGTTTTTTATTTTGTTTGGCACCCTTATTTGGAACTAGCTTTTCGTCCGCGTAGAAGTCGACCAAGGAATCACGTTATCCTATACAAATTGGCCACCCTTTTCACCCCCTAAGGATTAGAATTTCGGAAAATCTTTTCTTATGATGCTTACGTCACACAAAGAAAACACCCTCCAACACAAGCCTAGTTGCTTAGATTGGGGCTAGTCTTCGACTTTTTGTATCACTTTACTACATAGTATAAAACAAAATCGCTTCCCGCTGTCTGTCTGTCTGTCTATATGTATGCTTAGATCTTTAAAACTACGCAACGGATTTTGATGCGGCTTCTTTAATAGATAAAGTGATTCAAGAGAAAGGTTTAAAACTAACAACCACGCGTACGAAGTTGCGGGCAATACTTTGACAACTTTGACCTATGAGCTAGAAGGCTCCACTTTTGTTTCCTTGTTGTACTTATGTTTACCACGGCATATCTACCAGTAGGTACGGTAGACTGCATAATTGCAGACCCACCGCTGAGCTCCGAAACGGCTGTTATAAGAATGTTTTCAACACGAGCAAGTTTCTAGGCACCTGCTTTAGTTGAAGTTTTAAGTCTACTAACTCATCAATTAATCAAACAAGAATTATTAGAATGAAAACATTCCAATAATAGTATTTTTTGTACTCTACCGAGGGTAATTATGCAGCCGACTGTACATTCCTATGTCTCCACTCCACTAAGACTTGACAAATAACGATAAATGCCTACCTCTCAGTTCCACGAGACTAGACGGTACGGCTAACGAGATCCTTGTGACCTCGTCCGTCATTCTTCAACGCAGAAGGTTTAACAAGACGGGAACATTACAACGAATCAAGATTCATTTGTTTGTTGCTCTTTAAGGGCTCATTTACAACCGGGACCGGAACTGGTATTTACGGGACTGGTCTTAACTAATTTGTCTTTACTAGAAGGTAATGTTATACCATATTTGCAGGACCGTTTATAATGTATCGACTTGTGTATTTACCCGATCAAAAATACTGTTGCTTGTACTGCTACGCTCAGCCAAAAATATACCCTACTAGCAGCGCTCCGTGGTTTTACCCGCGTAACTCCAAGGGCTCTATTTTTGAATCGCTCGTGTGACATAGCTTCGTCCTTTACGTCTACAAGTCATGCTCGACTTCCAAGTCGCATGACACCAATTTTCTGTATTTTTTAATCGTTTGCAGTCGAAATTTTAAATGTTAATTTTTATTCGTTTTACGTATAAAATTGAAAACCGGTAATTACCGACGAACATCCAAAATAATCCCAAAAAATATAAATATTTTGGAAAGATTGTTTCCAAATGTTTGACTATGATTGTTTGACGTTTATTCTACCCCTCGCCTGTCGGCGACGAGAGACCACTCATCAGATGTCGAACGAGTATCAGTAGAAATCGAGCCCCAGATCTCGTGGGGAATATTGGAATAAAAGCCCTATGTTACTTCCAATTAATTAATGTATCCTCTTACCAAATTAAATCAAAATCGTATCAGTAGTTTCTTCCCTCTTTTTAATATCGTGTTACTTAACAACGCCATCTGCTGGAATAACTTTATTGCTCACAAAAATAGTATTAGTAGTTCGCCAATAGATGTTAGGAAGAGTCATATTTTTCAGATAAAGAAGTCAGTTTTTATAAAACACGAATAAAATGACATTTTCTAAAAATGATTCCTAGCTAGATCGATTTATCGCCCCCGAAACCCCCTATATACCAAATTTCATGAAAATCTTTGGAGCCGATTCCGAGATTCCAATTATATTATATATATACAAGAATTGCTCATTTAAAGATATAAGATATAGATAAATCAAAACTGTAAACCAAGTCATTATTTTTACCGGATCCAGAATACTGGTACATATTGAACACACTCATAATTAAAATGGAACAATCAAACGCATAGGATAAGATAGAATAATGTGTAAATTAGCCTTAACTCGTGGGTTTTCAAGGGAAGGTTATATGATTGCTTTCAAATTATTGAAACTAATAAACATAATTATATCCAGTGAAAACTAAAAATAATAAGAAGTAATTAGATTCACAGGATAACTTTATTTATGATAATCGGTTCAGTTATTTAAAAGTGAAAATAATTCTCTAATTAATCTCCACTAGTAGGGTTAATACATCCCTATTTTATTATTAATCAGTGTCTTATTCCCCACAAATAGTAGAAGACAAAACTACCGGTGTTTATTTTACCTTTCCCCAATACAATAAAATGTAAAGAAATATCTCGTAGAGGTCTCGTAGCGCACTACGATGGCTCGTAGCATTGTTGGCGTAGCCGTCCGTAGCGACTTCATCTAATTCAAGCTTTTATTTATCAACTAGAAATATTGGAGAAACTTTTAATTACTATTCGCATTTGTAATATTTCACGAAAAAAAAAACAATAATTTTGAAAAATCTTCCTAGGTCAAATTTCCTGTTTTGTAATCATCCAAAACCCGTCCGTGCAGTATTTTCGAAGAGAAAAGGAGCTCGTAACTAAACGCTCGCTTTATTAAAATTTACACCCTAGATATTTCGTTGTTCGCAAAACTATGCCAGCGATGTGAGATGCTCTGCTAGAGCAATTTTTCAGCGCTCATTTTTATAGGTTGTTCCAAAATTCATGGTAAAAGTCTTTTGGGAAATCATTTTTTTTACATGGTTTTTTCGACGTATCGTGCCTATTATTAAAATTCGAAAGTTATGGTAAATATGTATGTATGTTTGTTACTCACTCATGTAAAAAATCCTGAACAGAATGCTATTTAAAAAAATGGTTGTCTGTGAAGTCGGTTTACGGGTCTAATAAATACTAATAAGAAAACATTACTTTATCCTAAAAATTGTTTTTTTTTTCTTTTTTTTTCCTTTATATATCTTCTATTCGTTACTCGTCACCATAACACAAGCCCAGATGAGCGATATTATTATTAAACAAGCAGCGTGCTGTGTGACGTCATTGTTGAAATGACGTCACCGGAACATGACAATGACGTCACACAATGGGAACATGACAATGACGTCACACAATGGGAACGTGAAAGTGACGTCAGCTTTTTTGTGAGTGCAGGTATTCTATCAATTTACTAGACGTTATCACGTCAAAAATTACAGGACATTTTAAACAGCGCCACCTAGCCCCAAGCTAAGCAACTACGCTTTTTTATGGTGGTACAACAACGGATAGAATACTTATACTTCTATAATTTTATTTTTGTAAATACCTGTACACAAATAGGTGAACTTAATATATTTGTATCACAAAAATCTTTATATCACGCTTTTTACAAATACAAATAAGTATATTTACCTACTACAATAAATTTACAAAATTACAAACAATATAAATGTTAATAAACTTTTTAAACTCACACGATTTGTATTCATAGTAATTATTTTCCCGGGTCCTAATCAGCATGAGTGGACAACGCTCACCGCTGCGCCAGTCTCCTTGCGACCATGACTATTGTAACGTAGTCTAAACGTCGAGGTAAGAGAAATAAAAATAAAATTACGCGATTAAAACCCGGGAAAATATGACTAAAATAAATGTTACCTCAGATTAGAAATTATGCGGGCAAATCGCAAGGCGCAGCTTGTATAGATTACAGTGACAAAGTTTTAATTTGATGAAGGACTAGCCGAGTGCCCACGGGATCTCCTATCAATGCGGAGACATTCGGTAACAATTAGATTTTTCGCGACTTCGTCATCAGATCCTTTGGGATTCAAGATTTGAGGTCCAAAATATATAAAATAAATACTGGAAAATTCTGCACAAATCGACAACTAGCCCCAAGCTAGGAAAGCTTGTATTATGGTGGCCAGATAACAGATAAAACCTTATTTTGTAAATACATACTTAATATACTACATACATAATAATTATAGAGACCAAGACCATAAAAAAGTATCTGAGTATCTGAATTTATACAAATAAATAGTTTTTAAATAGGAATCGAACCTGCAACCTTCTCCGTAGAAGTTAGATTTGGAACGCTTCACGGCTTAGACTTATTATCTTTAGGAAAATTCGACAGAGCCTAATTTTCATTAAGTTACAAAACTTTGTAAATAAATATATATTTTTTTCTAATTATTAGGATTAAAATAAACTTTATAATAACAACTCGACCTTCAAATATTCCCTAACGGTTTATCGTATAAATTCCATACAAAATAAGATTTTTTAACGGACTACAGATTGAATTTTCGACTTTATTTTAGTAGAGTATAAGGTTGAATTTTACATTGTTATAACAACAAAGGGATAATTTTATAGTGATTGTTAGTTGGATTTGGTTTTATAGCTAGTTGGTAGTTTTATATTATAGTAAGAATATAAAAGAAAACCTTGTAATCGGTCAATCGGTAATCGGGTTGTAGTCAGTGTGTAAAGAAAACCTTGTAATCGGTCTATATAGGTACGGTCGGCTGCATAATTGCAGACCCACCGTAGAGCTTCAAATCGGCTGGTATAAGAATGTTTTCAACACAAGCAAGATCCTTGACACCCGCTTTAGTTGAAGTTTAAAGTCTTCTAACTCATTAATTTATCAAACAAAAATTATTGGAATGAAAACATTCTAATAATAGCAATTTTAGAACTGTACAGACTGTAGAGACTGTACATGAGTAAAAAATAGGGCTTAATTTTTTTTTTAGTTTAAGATAATTACCATAATTTATCCAGACTTTTAAGGAATTTTAAAAATGTGTAGGTACTATAATAAAGTGTTACCAGAAACTGCCATATCTTAATTTTACTTTTTTATTTATTTCTAAGTTTCTTTAAATTATAGTAATGTTTCCGAACTTTAGGTTAGGTGTATAGTTTCTTTTTTAGGGTTCCGTTCACAACTCTACTGTCTGTCTATCACTAGGCTGTATGTCATGTACCGTGTTAGCTAGACAGTTGAAATGTTCACACTATAACGCATGATAAATCACTACAATATAGTAGTGTGATGTGGTCGAAAGCAATATCCTAAGGCAAATAGTCAAATAAAATACAATATGTACCAAAAAATAAAATATTTATTCCATTATTCAATTATTTATAGTCTAAATACAATCCATTAAGTATAACAATCAATAAAAATGTTAAAATATTACAATTGGCCATAGAAAACAACACTCGACACACGAATCTTTAAACTCCATAAAATCGTACCCCATCTCTCCACATCAGAAGGCTTATTTATATTTTGGAATATGATAAAAAAATATAAGAGGATAGAAAATTAAACAAACACATTATTTGTACATAGTAATTGTTTTTCCGGGCCTGTTCGTGTACCAATGGATTTTTCTTATAAACAATTTATGTGCGCTAATTGAGATTGCTCTTACGATGAAGGACAACATCGTGATGAAACCCGCCGCTTAGTTGACTTCAAACTTCAGATCTTTCACCTGGACACTGTCGACTGGGAGGATAACCTACTCCTCACGCAAAAAGGATTCAACAACAATTACAATATCATGGTCGCGAGGAGCAGATGGTCTCGAACGTCAAACTAAGAAATCTGTAGAGCTGTCCTAAAATATACAAAATCGGTAAAAAATTCGGGAGGAATTCCGTGTATGTACTCAAAAATCTGAAAAATCGGTAGGTTTGAAACCAGTCTTCTCGTGACGATGGTTATTGCAACATAGTCAAAACGTTGAGGTAAGAATATCAAAACACGCGACTATTTAAGACCCGAGAAAATAATAATATGCTTACAAATCGTGTTAGTTTAAAAAGTTTATAAGCAATGTGTTTGTTCATTACTAGATAAAATACAAGGCAATGGTTGAACACTTCTAATCTCAACCTGTGGTCAATAAATGAGAAAAAAAAGACATTTCTAATTGTAACCTTTATAACATCATTTTGCAATAACAGCGAGCACAGTGCAACGACGCAAATAACTGGCTTGAGTTGTTATGAAAGATTGAGTTCATAAACAAAAAAAAGTTGTTTTTAAAACTTTTAATTAGACCACTCAAATTCCAATTCGTGCATTCCATACAAACTTTTTCGACCCAATTACCTACAGGGAATAAATTAAAAATGCATTACAAACTTCTATGAACACGATATAGGTAAACGTTGGTATAAATATGTTTAATAACAAAATTAAAGTAAATAATAAATACTGCAGGACAATGTACACAGCGCCATCTAGCCTCAAGTTAAGTAACGTTGTATTATTCTAGCCAGATAACGGATATAATACTTATATACTTTTTCCCAGAACAAAAACAAATATATGGTTATAAATATTTGTTTGGAATGAGAATCGAACCCGAAACCTTTTGTATCGCAGGTCCGTTCACCGCGCCATATTGAGGTTGTCAAGCCCACCATCATTAAATTGTTTTAATTTAAACGTTTTATCGTTCAGTGAACTAAAATTCAATAGATATTAAGAAGAATTTTGTCCAAATAAATTCAGATATTCTGCCAGAACTATTCACAAGTTAAAGATCACTGAACTTAGAACGTCAAACAATTAAATAACTTTAGAGCTTGTACAATAAAACAACTTGAGAAACTACGTCAAAGTAAACAAATCTCTAATTATTCCTTCATTTTTTCCCCAATAAATCATTGAGAAGATCTTGATTACTCAGATTGGAATCTCCTAGTAAATTATTACGGAATTCTTTGGAATTCCTTCGGCTTGATATAGAGCGTTTTCTAGCAGTCGGCAACTCATTATACATTTGCTCAGTCAAAAGTTTAAAGTTATTATTTAACTCTGACATCACTTCAGCGTCCCCTTTTCCATTAACAAGTTCGTTAATCATATCAACTTTTTGTAATTGCTGAACTATCTTATCATTCTCAAATCTAGAATTGTTAAACTGTCTCACGTGCTTGTCTATAACTTTGCTGCTTTTCTCTATATCTTGGACAATATCTTTGCAGTATTTATCTATCGGTTTACCAGATAGTTTTCTCTCTAGAGTACTGTTCTCTCTTTTAGGTCTCATTAGTTCCAATTCATCGCCGCTTTTAAAATCATGTACAGTGACTGTCGATACAGTTTCATCGACGTTAATGTTGCTATAGAAAGAAACTGTTGAATTCTTTCTGCCTCTAGATTTAGGTCTTTCTTCTTCGACTTCATCGGTTTCAGCAATTTGTTCCTCGATCGATTCTTCAGTAGACTTTCGTCTCAAAGCACTAGTCTTTTTTGGTTCTTCTGGGTTTTTGATTTTATGCATTAAATCCGCCTTCATCGCCTCCATTTTCCTCTGCATTTCCTCTGGTGAAGCGTGTCTTGCTAAATCATCGTCGAATATTGATAGATCGGCCATTCCGTCTTGAACTGTTTTGGCAAGCTCCATCATTTCATCGGAACCTTTTGAATTCTTTCGACTGACAGAAGATCTCTGTGTGCTTATAGAATTGGAATTAGTCCTGCTCCTGGTATACCGTGATCTAGTGTCCATAGAGGAAGATGTGTCATCGTCGTGGGATAAAGCACTATTTATATTGCGAGAATTCTCACAGAGTTTAACTAGCATATTCTGATCCATCTGTAAAATAAGTACAACATAAAATTAAAATGTAAATTGCCAAGAAATAAGTACAGTAGATATCCGAAACGTTTATCCGAAACGAACTGAAAATTAATTTATTAATGAAGTATAATCCCATCTCACTAAGTGAAAGTTTGTCTGTGTGTTTGTTAGCTATCCACAATTATACTGCACCGATTGCGAATAAACTTAGTAAGTAGGTAGCTGGAATCCGGGAATAGCACAAAGACTTCTTATCTCGATATCATAATGTCTTACACGGGTAAAACCGCGAAGCACTGTTAGTTATCTTAAAATTGATTTATAATTGACTTAAAAGCTTTTACATTAAATATTAAGGTATTTGAACTTTTGTTGTGTCTGATTTCTAGTTTATTCATGAATACTAATTTTATTTTGGTTCTTATCCCAAAACGAACAAAGTCTGGTTGTTTGTACGTCGCATCATAATGCTTAAACGAATTGACCTATTTGAATTGAATTAATGTAGTTTATTTTTATTTTAAAGCTGAGTATTCTTAATAATTTATAAATATAAAGTCCTGACTGATCGATATTTAAAGCCCAGCTCAAACTAATGGACAGATCAGGGTTAAAACTTGGCATTTTCAATCCAACCCCTAAGCGAATGAGGTCGCGGGTAAAGGCTATAGTTTTTTTTAATTGTTTAAAAGTTATGCCCTTTTTTATAATTATTTTATCCATAAGTAGATACTTTAAAAATGTTTCTGAAAAGTTAAATGTTTCGTAGAAAATGTCTTTGAATTTCCAGGCTTTAAAGAAAATCAAACATTTACCGATCCTAATCTATTCCTGTAGGATTCTATTCATCCTGTAATTAGGACTTTCCTTTGACGCTATTTCAAGCGAAAACAATTTAAGCACTTGTCTCTGAGACCCTAAACTTGAAATTTTAGTCTTAAACTACTTAAGTGTCTACCTACACAAAATAACATTACTAGCTGCGCTCAGAGGTTTCTCTCTTAGATTTAGGGTTAGGATAAAAATATCCTGTATATCTCTACTCTATACCAAAATATCTGATTTGATTCAGCGGTGTAGCCGTAACAGACAGAAAGGTTACTTTCTTATTTACAAATTAGCCAAAAGACATTATTCTGAATTTCAGTGTATGGCGTGTTTGTTACCTTTTTAATCGGCGTGACAGACAAAAACTGTCACGCCGATTGCAATGAAAGTTAAAATCCATACAATTCTAGAAAAACACACAGGCTACATTTTATAATATTCCCATAAATTGGGACTAACGCTGATAAAATCGTTGAAAACAGCAAGTAAGTACTAGAAATGTTTTAGTTTGTGTATTCCTTACTCAAAACCTACCAAATAAATAATAAATATATATTGTAGGACATTCCACACATCGCCATCTAGTCCCAAGCTAAGTAACTAAACTTGTGTTATGGGTGCTAGACAACAGATACTTTTCTTTTGTAATTAAAGTACATAGAAACAACAAATATCTAAGCATAAATACTTGTCTGAGGCGGGAATCGAACCCGCAACCCTAGGTTTGGCAGTCCGGTATGGTGACCATTGTGCCAACTGGGTCGTTAGATCAATTTGCATTAAAAAAATTGCTATTTATTCAGTCAGATATTGGGGACCAGTCTACAAAGCGACTGACGTCACATACATTTTCTTCAGAATATTCCCACGAGATCGAGAGTTCCGCGGGTGAAACCATGGGGCACTGCCAGTAATATATATTCTGATATTGAGTGCTGAAGCGGGTAATGAACTACTTACATAACTTCGTTCATCGTTCGCGTAATTTCGTTCAGTTCTAGAGGTGTTGTTGTCTTGATTCATCTTACCCTTGCTCAGAGGTCGAGCCGAGTTGATGTTAGAGGATGGCTTCGTCGGTGACTTGACGCCGCGACTCGCTGCCGTACTTAGCATCTTTTCTTTCATCTGACGAACATAATATTTAGATGAGCATCATACCATCCTATTCTATCTATATCTTTCTTCTATAAAAATGAAAATGAATCCCTATTTTCTTTGGTCACGGCATCACGCGTGAACGACCGGACCAATTTCGCTAATTCTTATTTTCTTGTGTTGTTCTTGTGTGTGTATGTTATTGTCAGGAGAAAAAAAATGATAAAGTTGCTCAGAAAATTATTATAAATGTAAGTTTGTTTGTTAATCCTTCACGCAAAAATTACTGAACCGATTGTGATTAAATTTGATTAATATATAGCTAAAGACCTGTTGGATTAACATAGGTAAAGGCTTCTTTTTATCCCTATATTCCCACGAGATCGGAACTTACGTGGGAGAAGTTAGTTTGGTATTATTTTGCAGGTATTTTTTATGGTTTTAGCTGTGCATTGATGTACATAGGCTGCACTAAAAGTATCGGGAATGGAATATTTCCACTGTTCCTGTCATATTTAAATCTTTTTAATTGAAAACTCCTTGGTTTTAAGAATCGAATACCATTTATTTATTTAAAAAAATAATCTCGGTCTTGTCACAAGGTTTTGTCAAACTTGTTTAGTCGTTGAGAAAATGGAATTGACGCGAGAAAATTCAAGAGCGATGATTTATTATGACTTTCGAAGTGGTTTATCACAAAAACAGTGTATTGACCGGATGATTTCTGCATTTGGTGATGAAGCCCCATCCAAAACCACAATTTATCGCTGGTTTGCTGAATTTCAACGTGGACGTGTCAAGCTCAGTGATGATCCCCGTCAAGGTCGTCCAAAAACTGCACTCACCCAAGAAAACGTTGATGCTGTGCGTAAGCTGATTGAGGAAGATCGACATGTAACATACCGCGAAATTCAGGCAACTTTAGACATTAGCATGAGTCAAATACAAATAATCTTGCATGAACAATTAGGTGTAAAAAAGTTGTTTTCCCGATGGATACCGCATTCGCTCTGTGAAGAGCAAAAAGTGGCTCGCGTTACTTGGTGCGTCAGAACTTTCGAAAGATTCCACGCAGGATCCTCAAATGCTGTATACAACATCGTATCAGGTGACGAATCCTGGATATACGCGTACGAACCCGAAACAAAAAACCAGTCACGAGTTTGGGTGTTCGAAAATGTGTTAAAGCCCGTAAAAATTGTTCGTTCACGGAGTGTTGCAAAAAAAATGGTGGCCACGTTTGTCTCCAAAACCGGCCATGTTGTGACTATTCCTCTTGAGGGACAAAGAACGGTTAATACAGAATGGTATGCTAGCATTTGTTTGCCACAGGTCGCTTCTGAACTCCGTTAAGAGAACTGCAGCCGCCGCATCATCCTCCATCACGACAATGCGAGTTCTCACACCGCGAACAGAACAAAAGAGTTTTTAGAGCAAGAAAACATAGAATTATTAGACCATCCGCCGTACAGCCCCGACCTAAGCCCTAATGATTTCTATACTTTCCCTAAAATAAAGAATTAATTGCGTGGTCAGAGATTTTCATCACCTGAAGAAGCTGTGGACGCCTACAAAACGGCCATTTAGGAGACCCCAACTTCCGAATGGAATGGTTGCTTTAATTATTGGTTCCATCGTATGGAAAAATTTGTCAAATTTCGCGGAAAATACTTCGAAAAGCAATAAATACATTTTTAAATAGTAATGTTGTGTCACTTCCTTGATTCCCGAAATTTTCAGTGCAGCCCTCGTATAAGTCAGTCAGTTAGTCAGGACTTTGAAATTTTTATAGATAAATTAATTCTGAAGACTCGCTTTCCAAACTATCTACCTAGTATGATTTTTAGGGTTTCGGCCTTCAAAAGGTTTTCCCTTAAAAGATCACTTTCTTATCCGTTCGTTTATTATAAGTTTACTAGCTGTCCCGGCAAACGTTGTTTGCCATAATATATACCTACAAAAAATGGTAAAAAATTATCAGACCTAACGAAAATTTCATAGTAATCGGTTCAGCCGTTTAAGAGGAGTTTGAGGAACACAGCGACACGTGAATGTTATATATATATAGTGATAGTTAAGACTTACCTCAATGATAGTAGAAAGTTTATCAGCATTATTGATAGCCATATCTAAATCGGCCCTAGTGTCTTTATGTTTGCTAATTTCATTCTGCAGTTGATGTTTAAAGTTCTTCGCTTCGAGAGCTATACGACGATGTAGCATTGTGATCAATTCGTTCTGTTGGTGAACTTTCGCGGTCAGTTCCGATACTTGGGCTTGAAGCTTCTCGCGTTCTTGGAGATTTCTACGAGTTACACGCACCATGAGGCATTTTTATTACAAAGACAATGACAAAAAAATAGCATATATTAGACCAGCACACGATGTGCCAATTAAAAATGAAAGTAGAAGACAGGGTCCATAATTATTGCAATTTTTATGAGCATAGTTTAGCCAAACAGTTTTTCACATAAAAACTCAACCGGTAGGTAGTGTCATTGGTTTTTATCTTCCGTGCTTCTACTCTGATGCCAGTGTGGTGTTATAAAAATCTTAGTCACCCATCACATTATCAGACTATTTTTAAGTGGTTGGTAAATTATGTTATACAGTCATACCATTTCGATTGCTAAATTAATAATTTTAGCGAAAAATTATTATATTTACAGCCTTCCGGTGTCTATTTCCATAAAAAAAAATGTGTTAGTACCGGGTACCGGGTCATGATGGTAGACATAAGTTTAGGTAGTCCCACATCTTATTGTAAAAATCACTTATACGCAATAAATGTTTTTGTATTTGTATGTAATTTACCGGAACAAAAACAATGGAACTTTACAAAACAATGTTAGCTTTTATATGAGGCCTGTTTAAGTGTGTTGTATTTAACAATGTCCACACTAACCTGTCCTTAGTAAGTTCAACAAGATGTTGATGTTCATCCTTCAGCATCTGATACTGCATGTCCCTGTCTTTCATCTTCTGTGATATTTCCTTGAACTGTTGTTTAATTTGTTTGTACTTTGTTTGTTGAACGCGCATCTCTTCGCTGTGCGAGTTTAACACTTGGGGTAGCTCCGCGTTTGAGTTTTCGTATCTGAATAAAATAAGTTTTCTAGATTAATCTATACTAATATTATAAAGCTGAAGAGTTTTTTTGTTTGTTTGTTTGAACGCGCTAATCGCAGGAACTACTGGTTCGAATTTTAAAAAAAAATTGTGTTAGATAGTCCATTTATCGAGGAAGGCTATAGGCTACTTTTTATCCCGAAATTCCCACGGGATCAGGAGTTACGGGGGTAAAACCGCGGAGCGCTGCTAGTAAAACAGAAAATTGCATTAATAAAAGTATACAGACAAACATCCACATTCTCGACAGACGGGTATACAGACAAATATACAGCAGACATACAGACAGATTTCATACTGACATACATACCTACAGCTAAATCGGTAAGCAATCAGAAGGGTTTCCCGAACCGTTTAGCGCTTGTTAAACGTTCCTACGTGTCAGGTTCGTGTCAGCTTAGTCAGGCAACTAGATTTGAGTTAGGTACAGACAGACGTGTTTTTCCCTGTCTTTTTCATGCGTTGATACAGGGCATGGTAAATTATGGTAGCACATGTTTTACGGTTTTTACTTTTTGTTTACCTATCTAAAATGCTTTGTCCTAACTGACTGACGGATCAACGCACATCCTAAACCGCTGATCATACAGATCTGAAACTTGGAGGGTGTGTTCTTTGTATGAAGTAGGCATCCGATAGTAGGATTTTCCAAAAATTCCACTCCTTAGGGGGTGAAAAAGGCCCTCCTTTTTCACCCCCTAAGGAGTGGGAATTTTTTGTTTGTATGGGACGATTTTGGACTTCTACCCGGACTAAGTCGCGGACATACGCTAGTAAACAAATAAAGATAGAATGACTCATCTTAAAATCTCTGAAGCTACAGTTAAGTGACCGAGTTTGAAACTTTGCATTAAGGTTCCTTTTCGGACGTAAAGGATTTTTGGTAAATTCAACCTATAAAGGGCTGTTTAAGTTCGTAGTTCGCAGTAGCGATATTGTATTGTATCTATTCTGTATCTGAAGGAAATCAATATTACTTGAGATACTAACGCGGTTAAAACCTTGGGTCGCAGCTAGTAATATAGTAATATTATAAGTAGCTTGAAAATCAAACGGAAACTAAACTATTTTTATACATTTGATTCTGTATTTTAGGGTTGATATTTCAACTGTTGAAATATGACGTAAGTATCTAACTGTCGATAAAATAAAAAATCATGTATTTTTAACCGACTTCAAAAAAAGGAGGAGGTTCTCAATTCGGTTGTATGTTTTTTTTTTAATGTCTATTTTCTTAGGAGATTTAGTCCACTCATTGCCTTCAAAGTTGTTTTAAACTTTATTTTCTCAGTCTCCTCGTACTGGCAGCTATTGCAATATAGGAACGTCGAGGTAAACACAACTATGTAATAAAAAGTACAGGACTAAGACCCGGGAATAACACTATCATTATCAAAAAGGGTTTTAGGGTTAATCCTAAAATAATCGTAAAGGAGCGTCATTATGGCGCACTGATGAATTTTCTTATCTTTATCACTTCATTTATTTAAATGATACGTCTAAGGAATGTTTAATTCGATTATTATGGCCGCGGGTGTCGAAATAGTACATTACGATATAAGTGTGGTAAATTGATCTTTGCATAGAGGCGGTTTATGACGCGCGAGCGGCAGCGAGCGTGTTATAGAAGCCAAGATGCAAATATCAATTCCACACGTATATCGTACGACGTTTTTTATCACAGTTGCGATTAAAAGAAAAGACTTGAAAAGAAAACAAAATAATAATTAACAAAATATTTGTGATAACTCTATGTTTACATTTTTTCAAGGCAATATTTTTTTGTTAATTATGCTCCGGAAAGGCCAGGCTAAAGACTTTTAACCTATACATCCTCGTGTGACATACATTATTTTTTAGGGTTTTTCTATTTGTTTTTGCGTCGGGGGTTAAGAACAAAATACAATGGTACGGAAAAACAATATATTTAGGTAAAGAAAAAACAAAAAATAAACAACTCAATTTTTAATCGTTTTCTAAGTCATTATCACGTAAAATTTTCGTTCGTAAACCGACTTTAGAGACAACCATTTTTGCTAGCTAAAAAACTCTTTGGTACCTACCTTTTCGGGATAACTTTACAGCACTAGTTAACAAATCTAAAACGCACGCGTGCATAATATGTTGGATTATGAGCCTAAAAGCCGTTGAATAAGATCCACTTTATGAGCAACTGTGATAAAAGAGACTTTTGTTTTACAAGTGCCTTTAGGTTTATAAATAGTTTCTTTCACGATTCTGAATTTTCTTGAAGGTCGAATACCTACTTAAATATAACTTTAAGGTGAATATTTTTAGACAAACTTAAAACCTACCAGCGAATAGATAACTTAACTACTTGTAGATACTTAGATGCGTTACGTATCTAAGTAGAGTCAAAAGCATTTTTCTCGGAAGGAAATACCTACTTACCGTTGTAAAGCAATTTCCTGTTTTTTCTGAATCGCCCGTAGGACGCGGTTTTCATTGCTCAATTCCTGAAAAAATAATTTGTAAAGTATTTTATAAACGAGAGTAATTTTTTTTTAACTAGTGATGGATGAATCTTTCACAAGGTCTGGGGTTTGGACAAAACAATATAGAGTTGACAAATGTGATCTGTTTGATTATAATTAGGTATCGTTTACTAGGTTTTCACTGATTCCTTTTTTTGTATCAAATGACAGCTAAGTATTAGTAATTTTGTTTAGTATCAATCAATGTTTTTGTTAATCAATGTAATCCTAACTTCTAAACGCGTTTCTAAAAACGGATCAGGTGTATTCGCTTCTTTTTAAAAACGCTATACGCTAGCGCACCGCCCCGGCTTCGCATGGCTTTATTATACATGTAATATACATAAAAATTCCCCTTGAATCACTCTATCTATTTAAAAAAAATCGCATCAGAATTCGATGCGTATAGTTTTAAATATCTAAGCATATATAAGGACAGACAGCGGGAAGCGACTTTGTTTTATACTATGTAGTGATTTACTTAGTCATATTCGCAATTTGTTCTACGAGTATATGCTATTCGCACCACTATTTGAAATTGTACAACTACAAGTACCGACGCTATTCGTCTTATACGCTGTTCGTCCAACAAAATTTCGAAGACAATGTCCCATGTCCTTAAGCAGCTGGTGAGTTCCACCTAAGGCAAAGCTTTCCTAGATAACTCACCTGTAGATGATAATGTGCATCAGCCAGTTGATTTTGCAACTGCTTCACCCTATGAGTCTTCGCGGACAAGACCCGTTGAGTGACGAACCTGTCGCCGCTCTTACTGCGGACTGATTGACTGGACATGTCTGTCAGAGGGTTCAGGGGGTTGAGGCGTTTACGTTTGTTTAGTAGGTTGAGTCGCGAGTTGCTAGAGTATACAGACTCTAGGGACTCTTTTCTGGAAAAGGATGAAGAAGTTTGTTAGGTGTTTTTAATCTAATGTAAATTGGTAAATAATGTAAGTAGATCAATGAACAGTGCTTTGTATTGCCTGATGACTCTTAGTGAATTTTATAATAACGATATGTGTAGGTAGTATGGGTACCTGGCAGTACCATTATGTTGAACAGAGACGAGTACTCAAATGTTTAGAGGTCATTATGTCAATTGTCAATGGGTAACATAGTCTCAGTGTCAAAATGGACAAAAATCGTGATGTATATTATGTAGGTAGGTTACTGCAGGCAGTTGCCTATAATCTCGTGTTATCTCTTGGATAGTGTGTTTTTGTGTTTTCGAGTATTACAGTTAAAATATTCCTAGTAGATACACTTTTTAGGTATGTTCTAATAGATATTGTAGTATAAATACCTAAATATTTTGGTCAATGTTACCTACCTATAATGAATCTTCTCTGATGCCTTATACCTACTAATCGATCAAACGTAGGTGCCTACCGTATTGAGTATTTTCCATAAAATTTAAAGAGATAGAGATACGGTTTTTAGCCTAATATCTCGACTCGCGTATTGACCGATCTAGTATGTATTATATTTATGTATCTTGGGACATCCTCAAAATGAAACATAAGTACTTGATCGAGTGCGTAAACGACTCATGGCAAGGCCTCTGTATCTAATCATATCGCTCTAAGCCTATTGAATACCAAAGCTACCGGAGGTTGTAATTTATACCTAACAAGGTACGTAAGTTAATAGCTTTTTTACATATAAAAAGCTATAACAAATCTTCAATTCGTTTCAGGAACTTTTCACTTTAGGTAAGTACCCGGAAAATGCGACGTGACTTGAAATATAATTACATTTTCAATTGGCCATAAAATTACCTATTCCTTGGCTATTTTCCGCAACTAGACCTTTAGTTGGATCCTTTATGCGTGAGGTAAAATTACCCTAAAAACCTTTAAGTTGCCCAAACCTAAATAACGAATTACAACATCACATACTAAAAATAGAATATCAAAATGTACCCACAATAATATAATTCGCCCGTGTTATTTGTGACCAATGTCCGAATGATTAGAATTTGAAAGCCGTCACACGAAAATCTACTTTACCCTTGATGTTATCTCGACTTCGGAAAGGAAAGTAGATAAATAAATAAGTTGGAAGGTGAGTACCTACATAAATAATACATAACTCAAACTACTTTCATAGATGAAGACAAATAATATTTCTGTCTGTAGGGAATAATATGGAGAAAAACGGGACCCTTAAGTCCATGCGACTGTCTGGTCTGTCTGTCCGTCTATCCCTCCATTGTCCATCTGTCTCATGAACGTGTGGAGGCGATTTTAATGATTGTGTACTCAAAGGGCAGGTAGGTATAATACTACCTAGTTTAAGATTACTAGGATTGACATTAAAATAGTGAACTATCAATAGAAAATTAATAGAACTAATGGGAATAGACCAAAATTAGTTGTTATGGAGCTTGTGAATAATATTATTATATTTTTTTTGTTTATTAATTTCTGATGAATTAAATTATTTAAATAAATAAGAAATATTTCGTTTGAAAAGTTGGCAACATTCTATTTTGGCAGTAATTCGAAACTCTATCCAAGGGTATACCTATGCCTACGGCACGTCGTTATTGTCCATGAAGGTATTATACTACACAGCGATAAGTGGGTGAGTCACTCTCACGTCACTCTTTTCTTTTCTTACTCAAAGTAGGTATGTACCTATTCTTAATTTACGGACTCTTCTTCTTCTCACATAGTGGTGTGGCTCACCTATTGTTATAGTATTCATTCAGATCGCCTTAAACCCTCTAACTTGATTTAGATCAAGTTAGAGGCTACTAGAGGTAGCAACCGGGACCAACGGCTTAACGT
The DNA here is from genome assembly GCA_951213275.1 of Idaea straminata. Classification (NCBI taxonomy): domain Eukaryota; kingdom Metazoa; phylum Arthropoda; class Insecta; order Lepidoptera; family Geometridae; genus Idaea; species Idaea straminata. The sequence continues at coordinate 803,203 of OX577852.1, forward strand.
GCCTTCCGAAGCACGGAGGAACTCACGAGAACACATTTTTGCCACACTACTAATTGGCCACACCGCGCCAGGCGTCGCTTAATCCGCACGACCGTAAACAATCGGCGAGCGTCGCGTAGCTGTGAGCCTCAACATTTAAAAAATAATAAAGTAGAACACTTTTCAACCTGGTATTCCCAGGGATCGAGAGTACAACGAGGGTAAGACTGTGGGGCGTACCCATATTTTAATTGAAAGATTGGCTTATCGTGTACTAGGTATTTATGAGGTACTTATCTACACGATAAATCTAATGTAAGTATGTAAAATGAAAAGGTTGGTGAAAAGTAGGTATGACTATCAGCTAAGTACCTACCTACCTACAGGTAAAAGTGGAATGCTGTATAAAATGTTGTGTGTTTTTGTATAAAAGTTGCACAAAAAAGACTGCCTAATCAATAACAGAGAATAGATTTATAGATACCTAAATATAGATTTGTTCCAAAGCCTGTAGTTCTAGCTTTACCATGAAATTGCAATTTGATAGCATCGTTACAACTTTGCAAAACTTTTAACCTCTCTACCATTGATTAAGTCAGTAACTCATCCTATGATTTGGGAGTAAAAGTTTATGAGAAACTCACCTTAGGTCTTTTCTCTTATCTTCCGGTAATAAACTCAGCACTGACATTATTTTCTATAACTCCATTTTATGTTAAAAAGAAATCAAGCTCGGTGGCGAGCTTTCACAATTTTCTGTTTGTTTGCGCCCGCGTTGCCGTGGTAACCGTACTGTCAGATCGATTTCGAAATTGATAATTGCTGAGGATAATTGATAGGCTGATTATTAAAAAGATTTCATGTATCACTGTGGCAAGTGTGAAACCTATTTTAATAATTTGGTAAGCTAGGCCGATTTATAGTGGAAATCCCAGACATAGCGTTTTGCTTTGTCATTTCTTATTAGTACAGCAAGGGAAAGGAATCAGTTGCCTGCTTGTCTTTCCTAACGTGTACAAACTGGGGGTCTTCAAGTCGCGAGAGATTAGGTATATTCTAGGAAAGCGTTCTACATCTTAGACCGTCAAGCAGGCGTGTAATAGTCAAACGCTGACGTAAGTATCATTTCTAAAAAAGCATTATCTTATATCTTTAAATTACCAATTCTTGTAGGTATATATAAAATTGGAATCTCGAAATCAGCTCCAACGATTTTCATGAAATTTGGTATATAGGGGGTTTCGGGAGCGATAAATCGATCTAGCTAGGAATCATTTTTAGAAAATGTCATTTTACTCGTGTTTTATCGAAACTTACTTTTTTTTATCTGAAAAATATGACTCTTCCCGACATCTATTGGCGAACTACTAATACTATTTTTTGTGAGCAATAAAGTTATTCCACCAGATGGCGTTGTTAAATAACACGAAGTCAATGAGTGTTTGCTTTGAGGTTAGACTAAGTAAAAAAAAAATACCGGTCATCCAGGTATCATTTCTAAAAAAGCATCCACCCCGCCTAGCTTGCTTTCTAGATTGGCTGACATACTGACATAGCTCTACCCGAAGTTAGAAAAGTCTTCAAACTGCGTCCAGCATGACTAAAATGCCGAAAATTTCTTCGCAAAACTCAATATTATCGTTTTTATTTGGTGATGGCGTATGAGAGCGTGTTCACGCACGCGACAGTATTCTGGCCTGGTAAAATATACAAAAGCAAATACATTACCTTCCAGTAAAGACGGATCCGTTAAAATCGGTCTTGTAAATATGAGCCCTGTGTGCTCAAGTGGGTGAATTTGTGGACTTCCGTCATTCCACCGTGGAAGCGAAGTGGGCCTACGTTTAGCAGTCATAGGAAAGGATCTTTTTAGGTGCTCACATTTGCCACCGCAAGCTGGCTAAATACTTAGATAAAGAGATTTGATCCACACAGGATAAACGCCATATTATGCATTACGCAATAGCCTGGTCCTGACTGAGAGAGTATCCTAACGAGGCAAATTCTCGGTCGGTCAGGACGTGCCTCGCCCGCGGTAAACTCTACAGTCTGCCTCTCGAGGATGTTTGATTGGGCAGGACCCGGCTGATGACGATGTATGAGTGAGTTTCAGGTCATTCGTGAAATAAAACCAAAATACTTTGATAACAAAATAATATACTTATTCAACGAGTTGGTACACAATAACAATGTTGTATTTACACATTTATGCAACCTTTTAAGTCTAAAGACATCAATTCACAAGTCTCAAAATAATAATAAATAAAAATACAATCGAATACTATAGAAAAACAGCGCGGAGTTTAAACAGTTACTATTGCTGATCATAGATGGCGCTAAATTCAATTATATTAAAACAAAGAGCCTTTACAATCGAATGCAATTTCTTACTTTATCGATAAAGAAAAATTAACTTTTTATAGTGTTTCCAATCGTTTATTTAACTTTTGACAGATCACGCACATAAAGTTTAGTAATAATTTTTGATACAATGTACTACAGGTAAAACTGTACTTCATGGACGGACTCCGCCCACTTATTATTTAATTAATTACCACAGACTAAAAACGGTTTTGAAATAAATCGATTATATTTTATATCAAATCACGTAAAAACCTTTATTATTTTGCATTAAAATGCCCTAAATGTCTCTGTTTTAATGCATAATTAATTTGCGTAATGAAAACAGGTCCATCGTACTTCGTACCTAGTAATGGGATCGAATATATTCGTTGCAAAATATTGATTGTAAAGTAATCGTTTGGACTTACTGTAGTTGGTTCAAATAAAAAGCATGTGGATGAACTGCGGTACCTACTTGTAAGGAACAACTACAAAATAATGAGTGTGTCAAATCGATTAAAACTTCTTCATGAATAAAATCGATCGATGAAAGAAATCGAATCGGTAACGGGTCTGGGTATCACTATTTGAGTAAGTATTAGAGCTGTCAAAAGTTAAATAAGCGATTGGAAAGGGTATAAAGAATCACATATCAATGACATGTTTTAAAGAAAATCGGACAATATTAAGGGGAGTTAAACCATCTTTTTGTATGGCATGCCATATAGAAAAAAATGTTGAGAAAATATTGTATTTTTTTTAGTTTTGCCTATAAGTGAACTAAGGATTGTCTATTTGAGGTAGAATATGAAATCTCATGTTACAGACATAATGAAAGTTCTATCGATTCGATGTTATTGACCAACTCGGTGATCGAAGGCGAATCAAATCGATATAACTCGATTATCTGAACATACTAGTAATATATTTATGATGTCAGTTTCAGTAATATTAACTGAAATAGTGTAAAAATTGAACGGCCTACCGAAAGACCCCTTGGAGCAATCCGGGAAGCTATTGTAGGTAATCAATTCCGAATGCTTATTACTTTTAAGAATTTAAATGTAAGCAAATTAAGGAATTTCTTATCTTAGACTCTGACTATAATAAAATAGTTATAACGATTTTAGTCGATTAAAAAAAATAAGCTGCAGGTTTGAAGTAGGTACTTTTCAGCTCTAATCGATTAATTTCAACTAGAATAAATATCTGACAACGATATATCGATTAAATCTTACATCACAGCTGTACTAAGATCGATTAATCGGTAATCGGATCACTTTTGTCTTTATAATTATGGAACTCAAGTGTGAAAGTTTATGTGTTGGCAAAAAGTACACTGAACGAATTTTCTTTGAGAGGATAGCAAACGAAATTTGGCGGGGAAAAGAATAGATTTTTTGTAAAACAAAATAGTAATTTACCAAATTCCTGTTCCCAACTTTTTAATAACGTTTCCAAACTCCTAAAATCATAATTATGCTTTTAAACTTATTAATATTTGAAAAATACTTGTCGAGGAATATGTTCGATAATGTGCAGGACAGTGAATGACAGAAATCTGACAGTTAAAAATGTTAAAAAAAATCATCAAAGACCGTCGTGTATAGATATCTTGATAATATTTTTTTCTGGGATAATGATTTTAAAAATTACCTCGAAGTTCGGGCAGTGTTGCAACTACCGTGTGCCGAGGTTTGTCATTATTCGTTGGGTAGGTAATTCAAAAGCTATCATTGTGAGTTTAAAGATTTTAAGTATTATATCTTTACAAAAATAATTTGATTCCCGCCAAATTTCGGTCGGTATCCTCTTAAATTCACAAGTCCTACGGCAGGTCTCAGCTTGACGCTAATCCCATTCAATGTACTACTTCCATTCTAATATTCTGTATATAATTGTTACCACCAACATTTCAATATCTTTACAAAAATCTAGGTTTTTTTTCATTCGCGCCGAATTTCGATCGGTACCAATTCACAAGTACAAGGTCTCGGCTTGACGCTAATCCCATTCAATTCTCCATTACAATACAATCTTTAATTTTGTTTAACATCCCTGTTCTGTTTCTCCCAAAGCCTGGAGTACAATGACTTAGGGTTGTTGATGAGGTCTTGATGCTTCCCACGTTCAGTGATGGTACCATTCTCTAGGACAAGTATCTCGTCTGCGTCGGCCACTGTCGAGAGACGGTGGGCTATGCAGATGGATGTACGGCCTACGGTCGCCGCTTTTAGGGCTTGGAGGATCGCCTGGAAATAATAAGATAATTAATTAAAGTATAGTGGAAAGGGTGACTAGGACAAGGGTGATAGTGACTGGAAAGGATTTGGCGCAGAATTGTGGGGACTGGAAGAAAATAAGAGGGACTAGGTGTTCGCTGGCGAGTGTAACCCCCGACGCAAAAACGACGGGGTGTTCTTAGCTAATCGAAATCGCTTCAGCCGTCTTTAGGTTTTGCGGATAAAAGTCGGGGGGGTTTTTTTAGTTCCTAAAAGTTTTATTTTTAAGTGTAATTCTATGGTCGTTTGACCCAATGTATGTATAGTAACACGACCATTACTATTGATTTTTCAAAAAAAATTTGTGAATAACCAAAATTACTTAGAAATTACAAATTAGGTAAATTAAAAAAAAGAATACTAAGAATGGGTGAATCCTTGGCTATGGCCACACAGAACGAGCACTTAACACACTAGCGAGTCACGGCTTGTTTAATTCTATTTAATGACTGACGACACAGTTCCACTACATGTCGCGTGCCGCACCTTATAAATATTTCAACTTACATGCTCAGTAAGAGAGTCTAGACTGGAAGTGGCCTCATCGAAGACAATAATGGGAGAGTCTTTGAGTATAGCCCTGGCGATGGCCACGCGCTGCTTTTCGCCTCCGGACAGCTTGAGGCCACGCTCGCCTACCTGGGTGTCGTAGCCCTGAGGGAGATGAAAAACACTTAAAAATTCAAAAAATCTACAAAATTTATTTGTCTCGTACTTTGAACCGTAGCGGTGCTCTAACCAACTTTCTATTTACTTGTACTTGAACGGACTGTTTTTCCGCAATTAGACCCTTTTTAATTGGGTCCTTTTTGCGTGAGGATAGAGTAGGCTTGCCCAGCACCTACTACCCTCTCAGCTTAGTCGACCAATTCCAGAGGAGAGAACTTGTCAATACTTCTGGAGCCAACTAAGGCGCGCTTTCATCACGATGTTTCCTTTCACCGTAAGAGCAATGCCAATTAGCGCACATAAATTTTTCTTAAGAAAAATACATTGGTGCACGGCCGGCCGGGATTTATTTTAGTTTATTGAGTTGGTAGCGAAACGTCGCAAACTTAGGCAACTCGTCTAAGCAGCGAATGGTCTAATGCTGATGTCGTCATAAATGCTCAATTTCGTATAAATAGGGGGTAGTCTAAACAAATTTTTCGTCATTAATCTCAGGTCGTATTCAATTTAGTTTCATCTAAGGAAGAATTTGTCGTAAAACTAATGATCCGATTGCAATAAAACTCGTTATGCTATAGTCTTAGATCAACACACGTGCTAATTCTTACCCCGATATTCTCACACGATCGGAACTAACAGCGCAACAAACGTACCTTAGGCCATGTCTTGACAGATTCGTGTAGTTCCGCCATACGGCTCGCCTTGTACACCTCCTCGGGAGACTTGGACAGATCACCGTAGTGCAAGTTGTGGAATATTGTATCGTGGAATAATACGCAATCCTGGAAATGTATAAATATATACATTTATTTCATATCTTGAAATTCTTTTATAATTATTCTTACTAACTATTTTACGCCGATAGATATATAGATAAATTCTTTATTGTAAACACCATCTTTAAATTACAAAAAAACAAAGCTTATGTCTAAGTTTACAAAGGGCAGAATTCTTCCAGGAAACCTCTGATTTCCTTAAAGTGACCTTCTTAAACGAATCGCGTCGGTTGAGATTCGTTTATACCCATGATCCCTTTCAAATCACACCAAGGACAAAGATATTTAGAAAGCATTTCTAAAACAGCAACAGAATAGAGTTAAAATAAATATAACAAACCTGTGGTACAATAGCGATGGCTCTCCTTAGACTGGATAACTCAACATCTTTGATATTTTGTCCAGCTATTGTAATAGTACCCGATTGTGCCTCGAAAAATCTAAACAAAAGCCGCACCATTGTGGATTTACTGAAAAATGAAAGTAAATTACAAAGGTTAGGTAAAATTCTAAGGAACACTTGCAGCAAATCACAAAATCTCGAATTTAAGCTTAAGAGCTTCATACAAACGTAGTTGACTGTTTCCTCCCTGGATAATGACACTAGAGCAAATATTTTTGATGCATCAAACTTGATAACTGCCATGACCATGCACCTATGTTTCTTTTTTGTTTTTTAAATCTTGATTTCTATGATAATTAGAAAATGAAGAAAACCTAAACAGGGGCATAGTCATGGCAGTTATATTTATATGTAAAATATTTGATTTAGTGTCATTATCCAAGGAGGAAACATCGACTACGTTTATATGAAGAAAGAGCCGGGTACCTTTCCTCTTAAGAGCCTTCGATTCATTGTAAATAACATAGGTTACTTTTTATCCCGATGTTCCCAAGGGATCGGGAGTTACGCGGGTGAAACCGCGGAGCACTGCTAGTAAATAAATAAAAAGCAAGGATTATTAATACGTACCCACTCCCCGAGCCGCCAACAATCCCAATTTTCTTCCCGGCCGGTATGGTCAACGTCAAATTGTTAAATATAGGTTTCCCATTGATATATTTGAAGCTGACATCTTTGAATTCAATATTTGCCGTTGAAGCGTCCACTTTCAGAAGTGGTGCTTGATCTTTTTCCTGTAATTATTATATGTGTTACAAGCTGCGCCCGCGGATTCACCCGCGTTATAAAGTATTCTATATCCATCTTCGCTTGATAGCCTGACTCTTGGAGAAGTTGGAAGATTCTGTTACTAAAACTTTCACAGAAACGGACTGTGCGTTATGCGTGCAACAGTTAAATAACTGGCCAAGTTCGAGTTGGACTTGCGACGGAGGGTTCCGCGCCATGTTGTATGGGAGCCCCACTTAAATAATTAAACGAACAGACGGTGAAAAATTTCGGCCAGGTTTTAACTCGCCAAGTAATTCCACTCCAAGATGGCTTTACTCACCGTAATCCTAGGCGAGACCGACATCAATGTGAACATAGTCTGCATGTCGACCAGCGCCTGCCTCACCTCCCGGTACACGGAGCCCAGGAACCCGAGCGGTATGGACAGTTGGAACAGTAGACCGTTCACCATCACCAGGTCACCTACTGTCATGTTACCTGAAACGAAACATCAATTCTGGAACACATCATGGAAACCAACTACTACGCCATCTTGAGGTCTCAGCAGCCTCAGCATGGGAACGACTACAGAACACCTGTAGTAACTGCGACACTGGATTTAAGTCAACCTCAATACGAACGTCAAGTAATATTACTAAATTAATGATATATCTATACATACATATAATAGTACATTACGATATAAGTGTGGTAAATTGATCTAGCAAAGCAAAATAAATATAATTAATTTTAAAAGATATTCAGCAAGATACAAAAGGATAATTAAACTGACACAAAAATCCCAAAATAGTTATCTAATACATAATGCTAAAAATAAATCTAAGGCAGCGTGGAACATAATAAATAAACAGAAAACTAATTTACCTCGACAAAATGTAGATAGAATTAGACACAATGGCAAGTTAGTTAATAATCCTCAAGACTTGGCAAACTTATTTAATGATTTTTTTATTGACGTAGCAAAAGCTGATAGTAATAAACCCAAAACAAATGATAATCTTATTAATGACGTACCAAATACCATATATATGACACCATGCATACCACAAGACATTATAAATACAATCAAATCGTTAAAAAATAGTAATAGTGTTGGCTGGGATGATATCTCAACTGTAATCATAAAAGACGTTGCAGATGTTATTGCGCCAATTCTAACAGAAATAATCAATAGTTGCATGCAAGAAGGTATTTTTCCGGAAATACTAAAGAAAGCAGTTGTGTTACCTTTATTCAAGAAGGGGAACAAAGATGATGTTAATAACTATAGACCAGTTGCGCTGTTATCAATATTTGCAAAGATTTTCGAAAAAATAATCTTTGATAAACTCTACAAGTTTTGCGAGGCTAATGAAATTTTCGCGGACAACCAATTTGGATTTAGAAGGAATAGGTCTATAAACAAGGCTATATACAACTTTTTAAAACAAGTTTATCCTAGTATGGACAAAAAAAAGAAGGTAGTGGCACTGTACATGGATATGTCGAAAGCTTTCGACTGTGTGCACCATGATAATCTTCTTAGGAAATTATATAAATATGGCTTTAGAGGCAAGGCACATGACCTTTTAAAATCTTACCTTTACAATAGAACTCAAACCACGCACATAAATAGAATATGTATGCCGTCCTGTACTGAGCAAACTCACACCTCTAACTCGAAAATAGTATCAAATGGTGTACCACAAGGAAGTGTATTGGGGCCATTACTTTTTATTCTATATATAAATGACTTTCCGAAATCAATTACACAACATATGACGTTATTTGCCGATGATAGCACAATACTATATATAGGTAACCAACTAAGTGAAATCGAAGGAGAGGTCAACTCCACTCTTATCGACCTTATTCAATGGCTTATAAGTAACAATTTAAAAATTAACCTTGATAAAACCTTAATAATGCATTTTAGACATAGGCAAACTGGTGTACGATATGACATGGATATTAATTACTTGGGACATAGTATTAAGGAAGTTGACTCTACGCGTTTTTTAGGTTTAACAATAGACAAAAATTTGACATGGAATTTACATACGGACATTATTATTCAAAGGTTAAATAGTTTCTCTTATGCCTTATCTAAATTAAGTAATATAGCTGACCTGTCGACATTATTGATGGCATATCACGGACAAGTCTCATCGATCCTGCGATATGGTGTTATTTTTTGGGGGTGCTCAACTGGAAAACACGATGTTTTAATAGCCCAAAAAAAGTGCATAAGAGCAATGTGTCGTATAAAACAAATTGAATCTTGTAGACCTCATTTCAAAAAATTAAGGATATTAACTTTTACATCCTTATATATCTATGAAGTAGCCAAATTTACGAAAGAAAATATTCACTTGTTTTATGTTTATCCGAAAGGGCATCGGAGACAGGGTTTAATACGCTCCGATATAATGTCTCGTACACGTCATCTTAGCAATAGTGTTTTCTGTATGTCACCCACTATATATAATAAATTACCGTCATCTATAAGAGATCTAAACAATATGGAATTTTTGCATGTTTTAAACGATTTTTTAATTAATAAAGTATATTATTCTATAGATGAATTTTTAAATGATAAAATTTAATATTGACATTATATTTAACTTTTATTTTATTATTATTGTTGACATTTTATTTGATTGTAATTATTGACATTAAATAATTTTGGTCATAGTGTGGGTAGGGTTATATGCGAATGACAATTACTATTATTACCTATATTATTAATGTTACTTTAAGACTATATTTGTATTCATGTGCCAATAAGGTGAAACATGGCCGAACTTATACTATAATTACCATATACTTAACATCATTGTACCCATGTTTATGAATGAATAAATGAAATGAAATGAAATCTTTGCATAGAGGCGGTTTATGACGCGCGAGCGGCAGCGAGCGTGTTATAGAAGCCAAGATGCAAATATCAATTCCACACGTATATCGTACGACGTTTTTTATCACAGTTGCGAATAAAAGAAAACAAAATAATAATTAACAAAATATTTGTGATAACTCTATGTTTACATTTTTTTAAGGCAATTTTTTTTTGTTAATTATGCTCCGGAAAGGCCAGGCTAAAGACTTTTAACCTATACATCCTCGTGTGACATACATTATTTTTTAGGGTTTTTCTATTTGTTTTTGCGTCGGGGGTTAAGAACAAAATACAATGGTACGGAAAAACAATATATTTAAGTAAAGAAAAAACAAAAAATAAACAACTCAATTTTTATTCGTTTTCTAAGTCATTATCACGTAAAATTTTCGTTCGTAAACCGACTTTAGAGACAACCATTTTTGCTAGCTAAAAAACTCTTTGGTACCTACCTTTTCGGGATAACTTTACAGCACTAGTTAACAAATCTAAAACGCACGCGTGCATAATATGTTGGATTATGAGCCTAAAAGCCGTTGAATAATATCCACTTTATGAGCAACTGTGATAAAAAATACTTTTTATTACTCATACTCCGAAAGTAGGTCTAAAGATGCCTGAAGAGCGTGTAGAAAGAAAAAGTTTCAGCCCTAGGGAAAATCGCTTTCACTGACAGCTGTCATGTCAAATTATGGCTTCGCGCGGCTTGTGCAATGTGCTTGTAGCCAGTATCAGTATCATTACGCATTAGGAACTTCAAAAACCTAACCTCCTTGCTTTAGGTAACACCAAAGAATAACAATTATGGCTTCACACGACTCATGCATACTGCCAGAGGTAGTATGGAGTCTCTTATTAACACTCGTTATTATGAAGAATTTAATCTATTATTCGTAATGAAAAGCACAGTGTTTACCTCGGGTAAAAGACTCATTAAGTCCCTCGAACTATTAGCGCTACGCTCGGGCGCCAAACTCCGTCTCGGGACTCAATGAGTGACTTTCACACCTAGGGTAACAATGTGCTATTGTCTACCTATATAATGTGTCATCATCATCATCATCATGTCAGCCCATGGACGTCCACTGCTGGACATAGGCCTCCCCCATACGACGCCACAAACAGCGGTCCTGAGCCGCCTCCATCCACCGACTACCCACGACCGCTACAATGTCGTCGGTCCACCGGGCAGCTGGTCTCCCAACACTCCGTTTCGCGTTGCATCGCGGCCGCCACTCGAGAACCTTTACTCCCCAGCGGTTGTCAGTTCTGCGAGCTATATGACCTGCCCATTGCCACTTCAGCTTACTAATCCTGAGGGCTATGTCGGTGACTTTGGTTCTTCTACGGATTTCCGTATTTCGGATTCTATCACGTAGAGAAACTCCGAGCATAGCTCTCTCCATAGCCCGCTGAGCGACTCTGAGCTTTTGAACGAGGCCTATAGTCAGCGACCACGTCTCGGATCCGTATGTCATCACTGGTAACACACATTGGTTGAAAACCTTCGTCTTGAGGCTCTGTGGTATTTGTGACGAGAAGATATTGCGAAGCTTCCCGAACGCTGCCCAACCGAGTTGGATTCGTCGGCTGACCTCTTTATCGAAGTTGGATTTACCTAGTTGGACCATTTGGCCTAGGTAGATATAGTGATCAACAATTTCGATAACATCGTCTCCGATGTGAACAGGTATGGGTACGACATGGGCGTTCGACATGATCTTTGTCTTACTCATGTTCATTTTAAGACCCACCTGTCCGGAGACGGTGTTGAGGTCTCTCAGCATCCTGCTGAGGTCCTCCAGCGATTCTGCCATGATGACTATATCGTCGGCAAACCGAAGGTGAGTGATGTAATCGCCATTGATATTGATGCCATATCCGTCCCAGTCCAAGAGTTTAAATATATCCTCCAATGCAGAGGTGAACAGTTTCGGAGAGATAACGTCTCCCTGTCTCACCCCTTTTTGCAATGGGATCGGATTTGTGCTCTGGTTCTGAAGCCGGATAGACATAGTGGCGTTGCTATACAAACACTTCAGCACTTGGATATACCGGTAGTCGATTTGGCACCGCTGGAGGGACTGTAGCACTGCCCAGGTTTCGACTGAATCAAAGGCTTTCTCGTAGTCCACAAACGCAAGACATAACGGCCGATTATACTCCTCTGTCTTCTGTATAATCTGCCGGAGTGTATGAATGTGGTCTACGGTACTAAAGCCTTTTCGGAACCCGGCTTGTTCGGGAGTTGTTGTTGTTGTTGTTCCTATATAATGTGTGAATATTATTAAATACGTCGTAAAGCGCCTAGGTCCTCAAGGAATGACTAACCTTTGACAATTTCATTGGCAGCCAGCAGCATGATAAGACTGAGACCACCGCTGAATATAGCATGTTGTCCAAAGTTAAGCAAGGCGAGACTCGAAGCTGTTTTTAGAGACGCATTCTCGTACTGCTTCAGGCTGACATCATACTTTTCTAATTCATATTTCTCGTTGTTGAAATACTGTAACAATCATACATATTGACAAATAAAATGCATCATTTTTGATATGGATGAGAGACTGCAGAGTGCCGATTCAATTGGTATAGTAGAATATAAAATATCTACAGGGTTGCTGAGCGACCTGCCGTTGCTGCTGCTGTTTAACGAAGTGGACCTAAGACCCTTGAAAGATACTGGAAGAAGACTCCCCCAGGATGAACAATGAGCTCTTTGAGAATTAAAATGAGACCCCCGACCCCCAATCTGTCCGGAAATCGTAACTAAATGAATTCATCTTAGATCTCAATGTACATCACTGGGTCAGTAAAAATAAGTTTTTACTCAGTAGACAGTTGAAACTAACCTTAACAGTTTCATAGTTGATCAACGAGTCGATGGCCTTGTTCCCCGCTTCGTTCTCGGCTCGGTTCATGAAAACGCGGAACTTTGTGCGCCATTGCGTGATGGCAAGTGTGAACGCTGCGTATACGCCTACGCAGCCGAATGCTAGACCTAAAACAGATTATAAAATATATTGTTTTTAAAACTAATGAAAAACTTAACACTACTTTATAGAGAGGTTGAAATTAAACATGGCTTTCAAAAGTCGAAAATTTTAAAATCGTAGCTGGGTTTATATTGGTCTTGTTATAATTTGTTGAGGAATTGATGAGGGTCTTCAGAGTGATGAGCAGAATTGCTCTTCAGAGTTTCTTCCTGCCACGGAATAAACAACACAATTTGAACATATTTTGACAGATGTTCTGTGATTATAACCAGCAACCACGTTCTCATAAAAAAACTCATTAACCTCTTACCTGGCAGACAAAAATATTGGATAAGGATAACGTGTTGAAATTCGCAGAATCAGGTAGCCCAAATCAGCTGAATTTTTAGTCACAGTGGATGGAATAATACATTACAAAATAATACACTTTAAAAACCAACTTCAAGTGAAAAATAACTGAACTCAAACTCTGAATTCAGGCAGTTTTATTCGTAAGTTTCCAGTTTAACAATGTCTACTCAGTTTGGCTGCCTGACTTCTGATTATGTGTGATCAATTAACTATTTACTTTTAGAAGATAATTTTTATTTTGAGGAGCTTGCTTTAAAGTAGAGTTTACCTGCAAAAGTTAAGCCCCCTTTCAGCCCCAATATGCTAGAAACGAGTACAAGCTCGAATACAGTTGGAACAATGTTGAATACCATCGCTGATAAAACGAAGTTGATGGCACGGGAGCCGCGGTCTATTGTCTGGAAATAGAGATTAATTAACATTTATTGAGAGATCAATTTTCTTACTAAAAGAAGTGATACATGGAGTGAATAATGCATTAATTAGAATCATTTTAACCGATTAGAGGTTTTACACTGGCCCCGTGTGACTTGTACATAGAGCCAGTGTAAAAAAATGTAATGTTCATAAATGGGCTGAAAATGTGTCCAGGACTTTTCCTACAATCGTGAAAAGCGAGTTTTCTTCTTAGCAAAACAAAAGATAGATTGAAAAAAAAACAAAACTTAATGCAAAAGTTGACTGGCTTTATGCAATTAAGTACAAAAAACAATTATAAAAAACAAGTTATTAGTAAAAATATGTTTTTCATGACTACCTTAGACAAAGCCCCAGTCTGCCTCCCCAAATGGAAAGAGAGGTCCAAGTTATGGAGATGTAAGAAGACATTGCAGGCAAGTTTCCTTATCGAATGTTGAGCGACGCGAGCGAACACTGCGTTCCTAAGCTCGTTGAAACCTGCCGCCGTCGCTCGGGCCAGACCATCTGGAAATGTTAGGTTTTAATAAGTCACTTGTACCTTGTACTTATTTCATCGTGAAGAATTATTAGAGAATAAATGAATAATTTCCAACAGTTATGTCAAGTCATAATAATCTGGACTAAATTTGGGTACTGGAAGAATCCATTTGTGTTGTTGTGTTTCAATCTAGCTGACTCTCTTTAGCTAGAGTGAAGAATGTAATGTAAAAGGTTAACTTCTTCAATGTACCTTATGAATATGATGATCAGAAGGCCAATTATCGTATAAAATAGTTCAAATTACATTGCAATATCATTTCGACTGCAAAAAATACCCTGAAAGTAGCTCAAATTCCCACAGTCAGCTTTTGGTATTCTCAAGATTACCAAAAGGGTATTTTTTGTAATCGAAATGCAATTGGAAGGATTTTGCAATGTATTTTAAACAATTTTATTTACTAGAATTGGCCTTTAGATCCACAATACCTTCTCCATATAGCTAGAAATCGGTTGGAAGGAGAACATGATCGCAGTTTGAGTAGTAGTGTCTTGAAGTATACTCACATCCGACCAACATACTGAACGCGGTGGTGCTCAATGCTTGCGGTACGGTCGACATGCCCAGTATCGCCTCGCCACTTGTCGCGGTCGCCATGTTCACCTCGTCTACTGCGTATTTGAATAGAAACGGCACTGACACGTTCATCACTTTAGCCCCGAACAGCAGGGAGAGGGATAGCATTACGCGATTGCGTATCATTTCGTTATCCTGAAAAGTCAAATTGTAAGGTATTCTTATCAGTGTTTTCAATACTTTCCCACAAATATTCAGCTAAGTAGATTATGGGTTCCATTGCAGATATTAGTTTAAAATAACCAACAACCTACAAAAAATTTTGTATTTAGATTGCAGTTAACACCATCTATTCAAAAATCTAAAAAAATATTCTAGCGTAGCGATTTTGCTGGAGCTAAACATTATTTATAATATTAGGCCAATAGGCAAGGCCAAAATTATTATAAACTAGCTGCGCCCCGCGGTTTCACCCGCGTAAGTCCCGATCCCGTGGGAATATCGAAAAAAATATCCTATGTCCGTCTTCTGATTGTAAGCTACCTCCCCACCAATTTTCAGCCAAATCGATTTAGCCGTTCCCGAGTTATAAATGGTGTAACTAACACGACTTTCTTTTATATATATAGATTACGTTAAGTTTAAAAACGCGGTAAAAACTGCGTTGGCGATAGGCCAACGCATTTTTGTAAAAAAAATACATTGAATCCTTGGGAGTAACAAGTAAAGGCTACTTTTTATCCCGATATTCTCAGGGACTAGGGCAGGTGAAATCTAGGGCGATTCAGGTTCATATTCTTACCTTAGGCCAAACATACTCCATCATCCCTCTGACCATAGCAGCTCCTGACACAGGCTTCGCATCCGCCAAGTTTATATCTTCACGGGACAAAACAGAGGCACCTGGGTGAAAGCAGTCTCTCTTATGGATACCTAAGGAAGAAAGGAGATAGGACCTTAACATGAGGATCGATAGGTTTAGGGTAGTTTCAGGCTAGGTGAGGTTAGGTTAGGTTACATGGTAGCGGACTAAATACAAAGGATAAGGTACGAGAGCTGCATTCCAACCAAGTTAATTAGTGGAGAGTGTTGCCAGTAGATGTAGATCAATTCTTCAAAATAAAATAATATGTAGGTAGGTAGATAATTTGTTTGAGGAAGTTAAAATGTGTAGTTCTAACAGTCTCAAACAAATACTTTTCCCTATTAAATAGTTAAATGAGAGAATTTTAGATATTGTAATATCTCCCATAGGGATCACAACATGTGGCAGGATTTAAACTTGCAACTCATGCTTTATCATAGCAGTGTTTATACTACTAAGCCACAGTGATCCCAAAATCAAAATTAAAGAAGGTTTCCTAAAATTCCCTAAATATAACACTTTAAAAATACCATTAGTTTAAGTTAGTGTATAATTTATTTAGTAATCTGGCAACACCCTAAAATAAAATGAACACAAATTAAAACCACAGGCACTAAGGAACTACAACTGAAAAATAAAACAAATAATGGTGAAAGGTTCACAAGTGTAAGTAAAACAAACAAAGTAAGTAAATAGGTAGGTAAGTTAGGTATGTACAAACATTTGCAACATTCTGCTACTGAGGTATAATACATATAAATATAACACATAATTATAATCATTTATTCTTGAATAAATAAAGGTTATCTTTGGTTTTTGTTTGTAATGAATAGACTCCGAAACTACTAGACCGATTTTGATAAGAGTTGATATGAAGAGTTATTCACCAAGTGAAGTTATGTGGGTGAACTGCTGGTAGTATAATATTATAAAAATTTAGTTTTTTGAACCGATTGTCATGAAACTTAATAAGAGAATATTGAAATCTAGGGGTTAGTTATTATCTTAATATTCCCATCGGATGCCAAAATTAAAACATATTATTATTCTCAATTTATGTTTGCTTTTATTTTTTGGCAAAACTCATTATCTACTTTTTTTCAGTAAGTAGGTAGGTATAGAGTTATATTGAAAAACCACTGATAAACAGTCAACTACAAGTAAAATTAACACTTAAAATAGCAAGGTCAAGTTACAGTTTATTATGTAACTTTACAAGGACAGTTTCTCTCAAAAATTCAATTTCAATTAAGAAATAAAGGTAGGTGAGAAAAATACGTTGTGTTGATCACGTTTTATTCAAGTGATTCTGCTTACCAACTGGGATTTTTCCTTTTTTTGGTTTGTTTGCCAACACAGCGGCCAATACGTTTTTGGCGGTGTCCGAGCCATTTCCACCGCTTGGAGTAGCTGAAGAATAGTACTGGAAACACAGAAGTTTTCATATAGCATGGACTTTAAGATTAAATTAATGGAAAACTCGAGATTTCTACGCAAATACGAGCCGAAGTTTAATCACTAGAAACTTACCCTGAAGTAACTTGTGACGGCACATTGTTTGCAAATTAAGTTGAGGTGTGGTTTATTAAGTATTATAGATTGGCTGTTGCTAACATATTTCGAAAATTTTACATGATTTCTAAATAATTTATCGAATTTCCTATTTGACAACAGTACGCCCGCCATGGTGGCAATTTGACAACTAAATTAAATGACATTGACATATTGTCGAAGTTGATTTCTTTATATTTTGAAGGAAACAAAGGGTCAAGCAATGGCCTATGCAGCCATACTATAATGCGTGGTGAACTGGATCAATACTGGATGGATTTAAAACCTTTCATCTAGAATTAGATTAATTAATAATCTTGCTTAGCTCATTATGCACAACTCTGCCCGACTTGTGCGTATTGAGGTAAGTACAATACAAAGATAAAAATCTTAGGTTTATTATGCACGTGTTCAAACCTACTTCAACGTGCTTATGGCGAGTAAGCTCTAAGCAAACATAGACTTAGGCAAAATTCAAAGGGCAATATAGTTAATGACAAATGTACTAGGCTATAACCAGGCTTAAGGAGGCCTTCCCGACGAATAATTAATGGATCATTGCGTTTATGCCATTAATGATCTCTCCCTATATATGTAGGTACAATAGACGTCAGCGGTCTAAGCAGAATAAAATACTTTGCATGTAAAGGTAGGTACCTATTCCTTCTAATATTATAAATGTACCTAAAGGTTTGTGTGTGTGTATTGTAACTCCTTCACGTAAAAACTACTGGACCAATTGCAATGAAACTCGGTTTATAATCTAGTAACTTATAAAATATACCTAATACAGAACTTAGTAGTCCCGTGACTTGTACCATAATACCCGCAGATAACAAAGAACTAAAGTAGGTAATAGATACCTAGGCTGTATTTGTACATCTTATATATCATGTATACTAATTCATGCCAAACATAAATTTAAAGAATTGTTAGAAATAAACAAACTTAGTGTTCCTGGATTTTTTGAATGTTGTGGAATAGAACTTACGCAGCATAATATGATTGTAGTGTGTATATGCAGACCTCCGAGATATTTGGCCTCTGATTTCATTGATTTAAAAACTAAAAACTTAGTTTTTAAATCAATGTCTGATTTTGATATTTTTTTCAAAGCTTTTGAATCAACTCTTCATGAATTAAATAATACAAACAAAAAAATGGTAATTTGCGGAGACTTCAACATTAATTTATTAAAACAAACTACTTATGAGAAAACATTTAAAATCATCTCTAAAAATCATAATCTTAAAATTTCAGTTAATCAACCTACACGTAAAGTTAGTGGCACTTGCTTAGATAACCTCTTACATAATTTCAGGTCATGTAAAGTGCAAGTGATTGAACTCGCTCTATCGGATCACACTGCACAGCTATTGTCATGCCCAGTTAAAACTTATTGTTCTTTAAAACATTGGTATGTCGAAAAGAGGGACTATAGTAAAGAAAACATGACAAAGTTTGTAGACTGTGTAGAAGCTTTATCATTTAGTGATGCCTATGATACTGATGATTCGGAAAAAGCTTTTGAAATCTTTTATGAAAACTTTTCCCTATTATATCATTTATGTTTTCCTATGCGAAAAATAAAAATAAATACGCATAAGAGACCAAAATGGATCAGTAAAGGCATAAAACTATGCTCCAAGCGCAAGAGACAACTCTTATGGCAGTATAGAAAAAATAGAGATGAACAGACACGAAAATCATTTAAATTGTACTCTTCACGATTGAGCCGTATCATTAAATTAACACAAAAATCACACAATAATTACTTCATTAAAACGGCCCCTAATAAGTCTAAAGCTACGTCCCCTAATAAGTCTAAAGCTGGTCGATTATAAATAATAATAAAACGAATTTTCCTAACGATGACATATCCCAAATAATTGTAAATGATAAAATTATTGACAATCCTAGTGACATAGCACAATCGTTTAATAATTTTTATATTGACCAAGTAAAATCTGACATTAATGATAACTTTGTAACGCTTAATTCTAATTATCCTAAGTCTATATTTATGAATCCTACTACTCCATTTGACATTTGCAGAATCAAAAAAACAATGAAGAATACCAACAGCACTGGTTACGACGGTATTTGCACGAAGGTTTTAAAAATAGTTGCACCACTAATAGCGCCTATTCTTAGTCATATTATTAATTTATGCCTTAATACTGGATTTTTTCCATCTCAACTTAAAAGAACAATCATCAAACCTATATTTAAAAGAGATAATAAGTTTGAAATGCAATCTTATAGGCCTATTGCTCTCATACCTACAATATCCAAAATTTTCGAAAAATGTATTTATGAGAATCTTTACTGTTATTTTGAAAGGATGAAAATATTAGTTGAGGAACAGCAGGGTTTCAGAAGGCACAAGACTATTAATTTGGCAGTTTATAGTTTCTTAAAGGTTATACTGACCGATTTAGATTATGGTAGTAAGGTGTGTGCGCTCCTAATGGATTTAACAAAAGCGTTCGACCATGTCAACCACACAATACTTATAAAGAAGCTAGAAATGTATGGCATTAGAGGTAATGCACTAGACCTTATAAAGTCATATTTGAGTAATAGGCAACAGGCTACTCAAATTACTAGAATTTGTCCAATTACAAAAACAGAAAAGGCCTATCTATCTGATTATCAGAAGGTAAAATGTGGTGTACCACAAGGCAGCGTCTTAGGGCCCTTGTTGTTCATTATTTACATTAATGATTTTCCTAAATCAATAAAACGGCCTATGATACTCTTTGCCGATGACAGTACTGTTATGTTTTCAGCCAGAGATCAACAATCACTAGAGGTTGATGCTAATGAAACACTTAGGGATGCGGTAAATTGGCTACGATCAAATAATCTTTTGATAAACCTGAACAAGACAAACATGATACCATTTACAAATAGTGGCACACAACCTATTAATTTACAAATAGAATATGATGGTTGCTCTGTTCAGGAGGTTATGACAGCTAAATTTCTAGGCCTTACATTGGACCGAAATTTAAACTGGAAGGAGCATGTTGCTAATGTGTGTTCAAAATTGAGTCAATTCTCGTATGCATTGTACCATTTGAATAAAGTTGTTAACATTTCGGCCGTATTGACTTCCTATCACGGTCATGTAGAAGCTGCATTACGATATGGTGTCATGTTCTGGGGCAACTCAGTTGAGAAGACCACAGCATTTAAAGCGCAAAAAAAATGTATAAGAGCAATATTTAACCTTAAGCGTAGAGACAGTTGTAAACCCTACTTCCAAAAGTAATTTATTGACCTTGCCATGCCTGTATATTTACGAAGTGTCAGTATTTACCAAATCCAATATAAATTTGTTTAGTGGATTGCGCAGTAAAAGACATTGCAATAAGATACAATTTCGTAAAAATAAGACTGCTCTCCTTAGTAAAAGTGTATTCGGCATGATTCCTCACGTTTATAATCACCTACCAAAAACTTTGTTAGAGGAACAAAACATTGTTAGTTTTAAAAATAAATTAAAAACGTTTCTACTGAGTAAGTCATACTACAGCGTTGACGAATATTTAAAGGATAAATTTTTGACATGTACCTACTAATTAATATAATATTTAGATTTTCTTATTATTTGACATTGTATTTCAATTTCCATGACTAGATTTTTTATAAATTATTTTAACATTGTATTCATTGGTAATTTAATCTATGGCTAGAGCCTTTGTGAATAATTTTTTGACTAAAATGATAAATATTGCATGCCTCATGTATAAGGCTGAATAGAGTGATCCTCTTATATTCTTGTAACACTGCGCTATGTACCTTTATTCGCAATAAATGAATTGAATTGAATTGAATATCCTCATCTTCTTATAGAACCTAAGTAACTAGTGGAATTAATGAAACAACATTGTACATGTTTACAACTAACATTTAATAAACTTTTCTAAAATTACAACAAATTGACACATCAATCCTACACAATTATCTAAAATACAACATCTATTATCAAATAATTTTAATTTTTCTATTAACTCTCTTGTTTTTTCTAATTTCTCTTCAACCATTGGCTTAATTATACCGTTTAAACTCATATCATTGGAACAAATAGCTGCGGAATAAATAAGTTTACAGACATCTGTTTCTCTGTTATAATAATATTTGACAACCATGAGTAATCCATAAAAGTTGTAACTTAGGCCTCTATTATCAATATACAAGTCTTTGTTTAGTCCGTGACTCTTTATAAAATTAATTTGATCTTGAGAGAGTTTTGTAGTCTTATTTAAAAATGTCTGAACATCTTCAAAGCTGAACGACACATAATCTAAATCATTGTTGGGTATAAAGAATCCATATTCCGTTATAAGTTTTAGATTATGGCTATCACCGTAACAAATAAATACTTCCGAATATGGTTCAAAGTAGTTTTTTGTGTAAATTGAAAAATTTATATTAGAAATGAGATTGGTATTTAAATCTTTTATGTTTAAGTTTTCAATATCTTTGCTAACAATTAATTGAGTTTCATTTCTTGCTGAAGGACTATGATTAATCATGTCCAAGTAGGGACAAAGAGATATCTTAGTGTTATCGGATATTAAATTTAGAATAGTGTTTTCAACATTTTTGAGATCAATAACTTTGGATAAGTCCATGTACACACATCTAGTGTTCACAGTGAAATAAGCCCATTCATAATCACACTTTGTAAAAGTATTTTTAAATGTTTTAACCACCTGATTATTACTTACGTTGCTATTTAAAATATCTAAAAATACACCAAAAGAGGAATCAATTACATTTTTTTGTTTAGAAATCACAGTCAAAAGGTCAGGGTCAATTAAACTTTTTAATTCATCATTCAAAAAATATGGTACAGTATATTCTTTGGGTAAATTTTGTAAGTAAATGTACCATTCAGTATTTTGTTCTTGTACCTTTAAAAATGTTAAATAAAAAGCCATCATTGAATGGAATGATATAGTTTGTTTGTACTCGCTTAAACATTGTTTCGTGTTCTCTAAAAATATGTAACAAAATGTTGAATCCATAAGAATTGTGGTCACATTGATGGTTAGATTCAGAGGTAGGTTTATAAACTCTTCACCTGGTCTAATCTTCTTTTTTGTCAACACCCCTCGACCCGTGTCTTCAAATACAGCTAGAGACAGCTTGTCGTTGCGTCGTACGCCGTTTGCATGAAGCCATTTATTAAATAAAACTAATTCTTCACTGTGATCACAGGTGTCGAAACTGCGAGGTTTCTTTTTACACCTTTTTCTTTTAGTCCGTCCCATAACTGCGTTGTAGATGTCAGCCAGCACATTGGATTATCATTGTAAAGGCTTCAGTTTTGTAAAAGAATGTATTTTTAATTCAAAATATTTATAAAATAAAAGTCGTCGCCCGTCAACTCCGCGACCTTTAACATTTTGTTTAGAATTTTTTTGACAGTTACAGTTAAATAATGCAGTGACGTTGACAGTACTCATTTTCAACTCGACCGTCTAACGGAAGACCGTTTGGCCGGCCTCTTGGACTGACCGTCCATGTACGATGATTCTAATTTCGTTCCCAGACGAAAATTTCATCAAAAAAATATTTACCTACATTCAAAAAATAACTGTCGGCTGCCAGCTGCAACGGTTTTGTTGTGTTTTTGTGTTTTGTCGGCTTTCTTTCATTTTAATTATTATTTATTTATTGTGCTTTAGTGGATTTTTGTCCTAATAATCTTCTCAAAGTGATAATCATGTCACAACAGCAAACAAAGAACTGTATTACATTACGCGGATCGGCACAAATAATTTGCGAATATCTGAGTAAGTATTAACTGCACAGTGAGTAGGTATTTTGTAACGGTTACAGTCTCATATTAGCCTACATAAAATAACTTTAAACTAATGGTTTAAAGTTATTTTACTTGCTTTTTAACTCCCTACGTTAACATAATTAGGTGCAAAAAAATTATAAGTTCGTCCATTCAGCCGGCACTCATTTTCTACCATTTCGTTTCAGAATTTGCAATAAATTCGGTGCTGTTCCAAAGAGGATTGTATCCACCAGAAAGTTTCATAGCTGAACAAGAATATGGACTGACACTGTTCATGTCCCAGGACGCTAAAATTAAGAGCTTCCTTACCAACTTATTGCTGCAGAGTGAAGGTATGTTTCCAATTAACTTACATAATATTTCCTGTTGATTATGAAAATCTGTCTACTAGTTTTCTTGTTGATCGTGTTCAGAAAGACAAAGGGGACTTTGTTTATACAACTTAATGATACCTATTATAAACGAGAAAGTATGTGTGTTTACGCCAAAACTACTGAACTG
This sequence comes from Idaea straminata, assembly GCA_951213275.1. Lineage (NCBI taxonomy): Eukaryota > Metazoa > Arthropoda > Insecta > Lepidoptera > Geometridae > Idaea > Idaea straminata. The sequence goes on from OX577852.1 coordinate 826,821, forward strand.
ATTGTGATGAAACTTGTTAAGCATGTACATTGTACATAGCTGGACTCCTGGAGTATCCCAGGCTATATTTGTAACCCAATATTCCCTCAGGATCAGTATTGCAGAACTACCTTAGCACAGCTATAATCGTTAATAAGATATTTATGTATAGGCATTGGCATTATCTGACCTACTAATTAAATGATTACAGAATGGATATTCAGCAAAAAAGTAACCAAACTGTCTCTCATAATAATCAACGTGGCAAACCAAGAGGTCCTTGAATGTTGGGACTTCAACGTCCAATACGAAGAAGGAGACATCGCACTTTCAAAAGAAAAGAATGAAACAGTTGGTAGCAAAGACATTAAGAAAATACAGAAGGAAATCCGAGATGTCATGCTCCAGGTAGCAGCTACAATATCTTACTTACCATTCTTAGATTGCCGATGTACTTTCGATGTCCTGGTTCATGGGAAGACAGATTGTGATGTACCAGAGAAATGGGCTGAGGCTAAGCCTGTATCGATAGCAAATGCTCAGAATGTTCAGTTAAAGTCATTTTCAACCAGTTTACATAGAATGGAAACTGTTGTTAGTTATAAATTAGTTGATTAACTTTTTCAAACATAATTTTCCAGTGACTGGTCTATGTTATTTGTTTCTAGACCTAAGTTAAGATTTTTAGAATTTTAAGCGAAAGGCTGTCTTAATTTTAAGGACTTAGAATCTGTACATTTTATTTAGGGTATCCAATAGTCGTAAGTTATAAATTTGAAATGATTTGTTGCCTTAGTATTCTGTGCCTCAAGAGAAAAAACTGGGACCTATATCTTATTTTATTGTCCGTCTGTTTGTCTATTGTCCGTCTGTTTGTCTGTATGTCAAGACCCATTTTTCTAACTAAAAATATTTTTTCATACTAATGTCTGTGGTCCCAATTAGGTATGATTTTGTAAAGAGTTTGTGTTGTACATAAGAGTGTCTTTATTATTCTGCAAAATTCACAGTTACCCCCTTTTTCATAATCATTATCAAAGTTAATAATGGAGCAACTCCCATAATTATAAATTTTTAATAAGCCCTTCATAGGTATAAAATGATTAGTAATTATTTGTATTTTCGCTCATTTTGTAACTATCACAGGCAAAATAAATCTTTGGGTAAAGGTTAAAAAACTTAAAGACACTAAAGTGCGCTCCAGACTCATTAGCGCGCAGTCACAATATAAACTAATTGATTGAAATTGTAGAGGTATTTATATTTGGCAGCTTTGGATGCCCACAAAATTCGAAAAATATATGAAAATGTAGTTTTTCGAGTAAACAAGTATCTTCTAGTAAAGTGTGCTACATCTTAGACCACATCGTTACCTGTAGATGTGATAGTGGTCAAATGCTGACCTTTAAGTTGAAAAATAATTTGTAATGCGCACATCTAGAAATAGTTTTTAAACTAAGAACCTACTTACTATTTTTTTATTAGAATTGAAACTTTACCTTACTATTTTAAATAAACAATGAACATAATTTTAATGACTGAACGCCACTTTGGGATAGTTTAAAAGACTAGTAAAGTATCTAGTACCTACCTAGTTTAAAAATTACGAAAAAATTAAAAAATGTAGAATTTTGCGGGCTGTTTATCGAGTTCGATACCATCTTAGGTGAATGTAATTTTCTCCTCATAATAGAATAGGAGGCTCCTTTTAATTTTTACTTCATGACTATAAAATCATGTACAAGTTACAATATTTGTAAATATACATTAGGCGTAAGTGTTTACTTTTTAAGGCTTTCTCGTATTATGTTCTTGACAGTGTCGTTTAAGTTTTGTATTAAATTCCTTTGAACTTACTCAGGGTTTTCCTTTTAGATACTTAGGAGGTCTAAGGAGACCATGTACCCGCCATGTTTACTCAGAACCTAAATAATTAGGGTACAAGCAAGGCTCCCGTTATTCCCGATCCTGTGGGAATATCAAGATAAAAACTAGCTTATCTAACTTCCGAGGTTTCAATGTATCATCATACCAAACATCAAATTCGGTCCAGTAGTTTCAGAGCCTCAGAGTTTCAGAACTAAATAATGTTATCTCTTTATAAATTAGCGATCTTCAAAATATGTGAAGATTAGTTTTTAACAAAGAAGTGGGATACTTGAAAAAAATCAAAAACCATATATTTTCATCATTAATTTTATAACAAAGCACTTACAAAATAGCAGTTTTATGTGATACAATAAATAACATCTAATCAGCAAATAATACTGTACAACTGTTTATTAATACAACTTAACATAATAATTCTATTCAGAGTTTGAGGTTCTTTTTTTAGGAAAAAAGGATCCTCTATTCGATCTTAGATGGCAGTATAAGTAAATCGATTTTTTATGAAGTTATGAAGTCGAAGCTGGCACGCAAATCTATTAAATAAGTAGTGAGGTTTAAGTCTGGCAGGCATAATATCATAGGTCAAAAATCGGTGATGTTTCGGTTGCTAAGGTACCTACCAATAACTTGAATGTGTTTCTTAAAAGGTTTTTCATCATGCCAAAAGTTATACAATTTTAATTGAAATGATATTAAAACGCGACGATAGGCCCCTCCCAATCACTCCAGACTTAACTAACGAGAACTAGTAAATATTCCATGTAAATAGTATATGATTTTAAAATAGTCAAATTAGCTTGCAAGATAATAATAATAAAGAAATATTTTGTTTGAAAAGTTGGCAACAACTGTTTTGGCAGTAATTTTGTTTAGAAGGTTGGCTATTCTTAACATTGCTAGAAGATACTAGAAGATTATCTATGGATTACGAGATTATTATGGCGGCTCGATACGGTTGGTTTGTTGTGATCGGTTTTCGCCTGTTAATTCTCGGAAAGATACTAACTAAAACTGACAACGTTGTCTTCTGATTTAAACTGCGAGTGTGTAAATGTGTTGTGAAGTAATAAAAGGACGATGAACACAAAATTTCTGTCGGATATTGGTTGCCGCTCTAACGGACCGGCCGAGTTTTAGTTTACCATAAAAATATGAGTGAACATCAGACTACGACTACGAAATTCTATCCAAGGAAGGTCCACGATATGTCGTCGAAATTGTTCATGAAGGTACTAAGCAGCGATAAGTGGGTGAGTGACTCTTTCAATAGCTAAGTGCGTTTTCTCTACTTGATACAAGAGGGCACTACGTCATGTCTTTCGAAAAAATGTTTTTTTAAAGGTATAACGGCAACTTGATTAATTAATGTTAATTGCAAAGCAATTTTATATCGATTATCCAGAACTAAAATAGTAGGTATTATTATTAAAGGCGTTAAATTTACTCGGTTAGAAATAATAAACTTATTTATATTTGACAAACTTAATCTAAGTTAATAGTACCTATGATACAACAATAACTTAGGTATTGGTGGTGGGTCTGAGTATTGAGTGAGTATTAATTATAAGTTGAAATTAAAAAGCGAGTCATTTCATAAAAAAGACAGTTATTCAAGAAAATATTCAATTTTAGTTGCATTCCAACGGTTTCACTCCCGTAACCTCTCAACTGGCAGAAAAGGTTGACTCATACATTTTCATTACGGCGCCATCTGTGTGCCAGTTGATGAAATAAGTCCCGATCCCGTTACAGGAACTGGATAATACATATATGGATTACTTCATGACTCAAACTAACTACGTGCGAAGTTTTATCGCAATTGTGTTTAAAAAAATACTACTGTCCCAATTGCACACACACACACAAACTTTCGATCGCACAGACTTTTTAACTTGCACGTAAAGTGGAATACGGTCTGCAATAAGGTATACTATTTGCAAAATTTCATTTTTAAATAGACACTTATTTCTAGCATGAGACAGAAAAATTAGGAACATTTAAATATTGTCATTATTATAATATTCAAGCACCATCGTCTTAGCCTTAATTTTATGACAAGAATAAGTTACATATATCAATGCGTAAAATTCCGTAAATATGATTTTCAGTAGAAAATAATAATCGCATTTTATTTTAATGAGTTGATAGGCTTTCAACGTTTATCCTATGAATATAAAAGTGACGATTATAGAACAAATAAGACCTTTTTTAGGGTTCCGGTACGGAACAAAGGGTAAAAACGGGACCCTTTTACTAAAACTGCCCGTCTGTCTGTTACCAGGCTGTATCTCAGGAACTGTGATAGCTAGTTATGATTGCGGAGAATTACATTGGAACTGCAAAGGGGTTTTAAGTTGTAGGTTATGAATGACGTTATAAGTTATGAAGACTGACATAGTAGTCGCCACAATTTAATGTTTGTTTTGGGCGGTTACCTTTTTTAAACATGCCATTGGTTGTATAAGTATTATATCGTACCTAAAGTGTCAGGTTTACTTGTGATTTGCCACATAATAGGTAACACTGACACTTAACAAAATTTTGTTACATGGCATTTTGTTATTTAAAAATGTCTAGTAATAAAAAAATTGCTGATCGTTTACTATGTCACAATATTAAAACTCTTTGTATTTTTCATTTTCTAGTATTTGAAGTAGTTTCTTTCCTAAAATGCTCGTGTCTTATTTGTCCTTTATTCGGCTACAGAGGCAATAGACATATTGTCTTTAATATTTGAGCAAACAATAGCTAAAATATTTAGCAAAAGTTTTCTCAAGGAATGCTTCGATTTTCGTAAACTCTATTCGTTAATCAATCGCCATGTTTCGTATTGGGTCGAGGTTGGTCACCACAATGGTTCGCCTTTGCCTGTAAATGGAGAAAAAATTAAAGACTTTATGCAAATAATTCGGAAAAAAAGAAAAAGTTCATGCGCTTGTTACAATGCCTAAGTTGTTATCTCACAACAAATATAAGAAAGTTTATGTTGAAGATTTGCAATCTATAAACATGCAGCTTGCATGCGTTTGTTAGTTGGTAAATGCTACCATTTTGTGCATAGAAAGCATTAGTAAAATAGTGCTATAAAATAAAAAAATGTCGTAAAGTATCCGTCAACATTTTTTCATCATTAAATGAGTGCGGAGTGTTAAAAGTGCACGAGACTTTATAGTAATTTTGATATACATACCGTTTAATTTCCATGTTCTTATTTCATAGGAATGTGCGAGTGATATAAAACAAAAACAAATTGTCGCCTTCTGTTAATTCCAACACTCATTCTTTTATTGCGTTTTTTGTTTTACATTCATCTATTTAAATAAACTTTGTGCCTTAATATTTGTTGTGAGACTACATTATAGGCTACACTAAAAGTCTTATTTAAATGACGACGCAAAAACGCGCCCTTTCAGTCAAATCACAAGTAATCAAAAATATTAAAGATGGGTACCTATGTAAAGTGTATCGCATGTATACGACGTCATTTAAACAAATTCGCATTGCCTTCAAGCAAATCTCAAAATAAATAATCATTTTACAAAATTACGTATAAATAATGACCTAAAATAAAACTTTTTACAAAAGAAAAATACCTGAATTTAGAAAAAAAAAAATTAAGTACTTTCGGTCCCTTCGCAAAGTTTAGTGAGTCCACAACCCTTCAACCGTTTAGCTACATTTTATTTTTGGATAATGCAATAATAGGTAAAAATTAAATCACCTTAGTATTTTAAACTGATTTTAGTTGACTAGTTGTTAATAAGGACCGGTGTGTTTTAGTTTGATTCTTGCCTACTTGCTATTCTTTCATCTTTCAACAAAATTCTCGAAAAATGTCATAATTAAAAAACAATACGAAATCTATGAAAAAAAAAAGAAACTGGAATATATTTATCATGTCTTTTGACTTTAATTTTGATGAGCTCGATATTCCGACACTTTCTTGTGAACAAAATCAAGTATTTTTAGTTTCAATGTGTTGTTTTTGTTTCTATTTGTTTTTCGTTACGACACAGATTTTAGGATGATACAACTAGCATTACACGGACGGAAATTTAATGTAGTTTTGATTACTCTAGGAAAGCGTAGCAAGTAGAAGAGAGATTGTTTGATGATTGTGTAAAATTCCTTACCCTACAGATATGTACATAAATTGTAAGTCTCATTATAACAATATTACTTACTAATTATCAAAAACCTTATATTAAACATATTTATCGACATATTACAAAATAATATAAAATATTTACAACTTCAATAGGATTTTTTAAAGAATTCATTAAACTTATAAAAATTCAGTTAGGAATATAATATTATACAATATGCTCTTTTCGTTCTCTTTTCAAATAAGAAATTTTATGTTTATTTATTCAGGCTGAATTGTAAACAAATATCAGTAATAGTTAAAGCTTGGTGAAACTTTGAAAAATAAAACTAGGTTATTAATTATAATAAAACTAAATAGATAAAATGCCAGATAAACAAAATATACCTAACTAAAAATAAATAGAAATCTCAATTTTTCTATTCTGTAAATAGAGAAACGAGATTCGGAAATAAGTATTTACAGCCAAGCCGTGGCTTGAAAGTCATATTTCAAAACTTATATATAAGAGTGATACAGGCGTATTAGTCCTATGATCACAAAATGCACTGTTTTGAAAACAGCTTTTTTTCCTAAAACGACCTACCGCGTTTGCCGCTGGCTTTGTGTAAAACGTCATGCACTCGTATAAAAAATCATTTAACTATTCAATTTTCAAAATGGCCAATCCATATCGAAAAAATATCAAATTTAGTTTTCACACTCGCCAGCCAGCGTCGGAAAGTCGCGAGCTATTTAAAATTGGAACGAGGTGGGTTTTATGCGGCGGCGCATCGCCCTGCTAACAGTAATATGTGATAGAGAGCCCCAGTTTACACGTGTAGGAATGAGACATACTACTTCTATTTGATACGTCCTTGTTCTCGCACCGTTGTCCGTTGAAGCCTTCTGGACACCTGAAGAAAAACAACACCCATGTTTTAGTACCCAAAAAACATAAGAAATGGTACCTACTACAAGAGACATTCACAACTTCACGTTTCATTTTACACGTGGATACAAAATTGTCAATGAAATAGTTTAAACGTATAGAATGTTGTAAAAGACTTTACAACCGTCACTCTAAAAATATGCTTGTAACATGATTTAAAATCACTGTCTAAGTAAAAAGAATATAACTTACTTGCAAGCTTGTTCCTGAACAAGTTCGAAATATAGACATGTTCCCCCGTTGAGACAATATGACGAGGGATCTGGCATTGGACATGGCGATCCCATTGTGGCTGTTGACAAATTAAATTAAGATTAATCTTATTCCTTAACCGCAGAATTAATTTATTGGAATAATAATAATGAGATAATCAAAAACACGGAATGTGTTTTTGTTTAGTAAATAATTAATGAGTCATAGATTTCCGTGAACTTATCATTTAGAGAAATAGGAAATTAATTTCGTTCGAGTGTTTAAATCAAGATGAACTTTATGACATCTAGGTTCATGTGACAGATAACTTCAATGGCCCGTATTACAGTACCTATTGTTAATAATGTTTACAACTTCACATTTTGTTTCTTAGTAACAATTCCCAAGGGTGTTTGCGCGACACAAACGGTTCATTAAACAATGATATGACATCAATCAATATGTTTATAAGATCGTTTGCTTGCTCTAGATAGAGGTAAATGAGCTGTTATAAACATCGGAAGGTTTGCAATGAGTGTTTGGATTGTTGGATGTATTGCACATTATGAGATTTCGTAGAATCGAACGATGCTACTGGACTCTTCTCACTATTCTGTCAAATGAAAACAATTGGTGTAGCAATAGAGCAATAATTCTAACGTTCTAGATTAGATGCAGTTACAACCTTTAAATGTAATAAGACTTTACTTACACGTGTCGGGCGCGGCCGACGATGGTGGCAAAACGCTAACGTTGGCCGCTGCAATGGCCGGCGGACCAACTGCGCCCTGCGCCCTACACTCGTACTTAGCCGAGTCTTCATTTTTAGCGTGCCTTATCACTAATACTGAGCGCCTTCTGAAATCAAAACAAATTAGGATTAGAACAAAACTAAGAATGGTAATCTTTTTTAATTGGATTGTGTTCTTCAAACTGTTTATTAACTTGTCTTTATGTACAAACAAATCTGCTATTTTCATTATAAGAGTTGGTCATGCGGTTTACAAATGATTCTTGTGTTTTTGCCCTTTTAATTGTGGTGACAAGGTGCATCTGAGTCAATTGTTTGGCTAAGTTTTTGATACCCACGCCCGAGTAATTGAATTTAATGACTGCAGTAAGATCAAATAAAGTAAATGTAACTGAGAGAACGAGACGCTCTCAATTGACGTATTGTAGAAAATGCCATTCTGGTTATATGAAGTGAAGATCATCACTTAGTCCTAGTTGATGTAATCAGTAAAATAAACAAAGGGAGTCCGACAGAACATGCCTCCCGTTCGTTGACTCGTCTGGTGTCGCGATTATGGCAATAATCTGTTAATATTAATTGAGTCTGCTATGAGCATTGATGTAAGTACGGCAACCATATGAACGCACGCGTCACTTGCGAAGATAATGAACCTAATTAAGGATCAAGATCAGTTAATTAGGTCGGTTTATTGATTGGTCTGTCGATATGATTTCAATGTCCTTGATTGTTGTTATTTTTTAGTTATTTATTATGGTTAGAAATAAAGATGCCGGTGTGGAATGTCCTGTAATATTTATTTATATTTATATAAATCGCAGTGGTAGGGTAATTCTGCGGTCCTAGAAGAAACTTACCTAAAATGTTGCACCCGAAATCTCCGTAACGCGATATCGGCTACTGGTTTGCCGTCCTTATACCACGAAATCCGTGGTGGAGGCCTGGCACTGGCTTTGCACTCTAACCGCACTCTGCTCCCTCGTGTTGTCCTTACAGACTGCATTGGCTCGACTCTCGCTGGACTACCTGGATACATAAGTATATTCAATTATGTTGTGGAATCATATGGCTAATACTAATGTTCGAAATTATCCCGATTCAACCGAATGTTGCGTAAGATTTTTAATCCATGTCATCATGAAAACTGGGGGAAAATCAGTAAAGTTACATATCCCCAAACGGTAACACTTGAAAACGCGTCGCCTTCAAAAGTCCCGAACTAAAAATAAAGCCGCTGTCATTAGGCCAATGGCCTTATTATTTTGTGTGACGAGTAACATATGTAAGAACAAAAATAACATGTATTATCTAAACGGGAGACGTTCGTTGGACAACATCTCATCCTCGACAAAAAAAATTGGCTACGGTTCAGTGTGTAAAGAGAAAAAAAAAAGATAAGCATGTAGTAAATCATTTACTATGTCTTTAGGACGTGTCGTCTTTAATATCTGGATGGATATATCGAGAGTGTTGCGTAACATCAGACATGTTCCTGTCTGGATTTTTTATTATAATTTGACCATTCTGGCGACGATAACTTTATTGCTTATTGGAGGCAACCCAATGACAGTCGTTAAGGTAGACGATATTGGTGAAGTGACGAAACTTGGCACTCAGCCTTTTGGTAAACAAGGAAAGTGCCAATTTTCCACAAATTGCCACTTTCGACCGTAAAATATTTGATGAATAGGATATTGACTCGTTCCATAGACCATAGAGAATTATTTAAAATATTCAAAATAGGTATATCTGACAAAAAAATTATGATTTTCGGTAAAAACGAAACGAACAATTATATTATTGTGAGAAAGATACACTGGTATGAGGCACAAACTGATAAAAAGGAAGACAGTTTCAAAACAGTAAGTACAAAACGGATGCTCATAATTTTTTTAGCTAACCAACACTTGTTGACATATTTATGTGTAAACAAACCATTCCGTTAAGTTTGCACTCTCAAACTAGTATTTCTATTGGATATCTTACGTAACCAATAGTTGAACCGAACTGAATCGCCCACGATTGCACTACATTTACTGAAGAACGCATTTTAGTGTATTGAACCTTTATAAAACTAGGTGATGAGATCCATTGAGGCTTAAAATTTCATTCATGAATTAGTTCAAGGTTTGTCTAATGAGAATCAGTTAAAAGGTCCGAAGCTTTAGATAAAGAATCATAAGTGGACAATTACTCAACACAGAAGGACGTCCGAAACTATGGAAACGTATCAATGACAGTTTCCTAAAAAAATCCTTGACACCTTTAAAGATAGAAAAAATAAAGATCAGAGGAAGAGGCGCGTACCAAAACATCCGTGAAAATTTGCGAGAAGCGTTACGCACTGAAACAACAGCGTTTGAAAATTCTAAATCTCAAGTTACAAGTAGTAAGCTGTTAGCTATCAGACAGATCATTTTTATTTTAGGTGCGTCAGAGTCTGCCTACACCCTAGTGATGATGACCTGTTTATTTAAGTAGGAACATTTGTCGTAGGATATGAATGGTATGCCAACAGTTAGATGAATGGATACGTCAAAGTATCGACGCGTCCTTGCCCGTTTCATCGCCCACGTTGTTGGGTCACACCCCGAAATATGGGCATTATGAATGGGAACGACATGATGGATGTCTGGAAAAAGCAATGAATCGAACATTGCTCTGTTCGTAGAAATCGTAGTTTCGTTTTCATTCAAGACTTTTTGTACCTATTTGCGTAGGTTTTTCAAATTGAGTTCATACTAAATTGTCTACTATATTCTAGCTGTTGTTGCTGTAGGTAATTTGTAAAGTAATTATAAAAAGACCTTAAATTCATTTGTCTGGGGTAACGTTATTTGTTTTGATCTTCTAAAAGTATGAACTACCAGAGGTTGAATTACCATTTTTCTGCTAACTTCTACTATTATTGTTAAACTATCAATGTGAGCAGAGTAACGCAGTTTTCACGAGTTAAGTTTTCGTTGCTCAATAAACACTAAATCCTACAATTCTAAAGGAAGATAATATTCATCACTTATAAATATTTAATAATATTATATGAATTTTATCAATACTGAGTCATTTGAGTCACGTTCTCGTAAGGAGAATCCCTTGCAGCAGTTCTCTAAGTATCTTAATAGTGTGAGCTGACTCATTGGCCGGTTGCCAGGTTACCTGTGTCTTCCGCTCAAGACTCGCTCCTCTATTTAAAGCTTATACCTGATTAGTTTCGCTGTGATAACGAAGCGGTACATTATATTTTGTCTGTCTGTCGCAGTTATTATTAATAACTGAGACTTTTATTAATTTATTTGTTGAAAGATAACTTCTTGCGAAAGTTACAAAAAATTTATAGATTTATTTCTGTTGCTAGGAGACATAATAATTTCAGTGAATCATAGTTATCTGTCGCCAATAAATTATAAATACCTAAGTATATAAAGTTATTTTTAAATAAATAACTGAAAATTTGAATATTGTAAACATAAAAACGCTTAAATACTGTGTGCAAGGCATCTAGCTAAACTTATAAGTACAAGTTGTCGCTACTCAACCATAGATGGCGCTGTCATTATGACCATAATATTTCTAATTTTTCAACGAGTCAAAGTTCATTAAAAATGTTTCTGTGTCCTGTGTGAACATTTAACGTTTTTTATTTAAAAATATCGTTTCTAAATTGGGTGTGTGAAATTTTAAGTAAGTAGATAGATTATTTATAGCTATAAATAGTGACAGACAGACAGTGTTTAAAATAGACCGCTTTTGTTAAGCGGTCGCTAGTTTTGTTAATCCGTAGATTACACACAGTAAGCAGGGCTATAATTAAATTAGGGATTCTATTTTAAACTTTTTCCATATTAAAAAAAATATACAAAGGTACGTTACAATTTATATCGGCTAGTAGATTAATTTAGTAAATATGAAGTTTCAGAAGAAGGTACTTACATTTTTTTACAAATAAATAATAAATATTACAGGACATTCCACACATCGCCACCTAGCCCCAAGCTAAGTTACTAGACTTGTGTTATGGGTGTTAGACAACGGATATACTACATAAATACTTTTGTTTTGTAAATATATACTTATAATACGTAGAAACAACCAGACCACAAACAAATATCTAAGCACAAATACTTGTCTGAGGCGGGAATCGAACCCGCAACCCTGTTTTTGGCAGTCCGGCGTGGTAACCAATGGTAATTGTGCTAACTGGGTCGTCATAATAAGTTGTATAATGGAACGCTCTATAAGGTCCTGTAGATACTATTTGTAAGTAAGTACCATAATAAACTTTTCACACGCTTCCAAAGCCCACACAAGTTTTCCAATAAACCATTAAACTTAATGGAAACTTCGAATTGCCAATATTCCAGATTTTCAACTATCAAAGTTGCGGCTATAAAATCCCTTTAAATATTAAAATTTTAATAACTTCGTTGTGTGTGCTTAGTAATTTCTCCTTCAATAGTTCGTGTTAAACCGTAAACATTTATGACTTCATAAAGGAATCAAACTGAGGTAGGGGTACTTCAGGCAAATTCGATTTGTAAACGAAAACATACTTATCTTTAAAATGATGTCTGTCAAGAAAATATAATCACTTTGAAGTAGACAAATTCCTTTTGAATTGATCTTGTTTTTTATAAGTTAAGTAGGTAAGCTAATGCTTGCCTACTTAATTTATAAAAAACTGTATAATTATTAATTACAGACTCTAAGAACTGATGCCTTTTGAACTAATGCCTGATTGTTTTTATAACATGTAAGCTTTGAAATCGAATAACTTTGAAAAACATACTCAGGCAACTGAATCCTTTTGAACTGATGCCTTATTATGTTCATAATATTATTATGTAAAATTATATTTCGAATCACCTTTAAATCGGGCTCAGGTAACTGATTCCCTTTAAACTGATGCCTGATTTTTTCATAAACTGTTACTTACCTACTCAATTTATATAAATCGAATCACTTTGGAAAACAGACTAAAGCAACTGATTTCTTTTGAAATGACGTGCCTTGTTTTTTTTTCAAAACAAGGGTGTCTCGCCAGAGTCTCAAGTTATGTAGGCAACCGTGCTTATACCTACCTAGGTACCCCTAATTTTCACTAAATATATATATCTTTATTTATGATTTAATTTTTTTCTCCATACGAGCAAAGTAACCGACACAAACTAGTCTCACAAAAGTTATCAATAAGATGTCTTCATTTCGAACCGACCGCGTCGGTGGTCCAGATCGTAAATGTTTAAGTGCTCATATGTAATAATTTCTCAATATATAAACATATTTCAATAATATTGTGTTTTTTATTATTGACTTATACCTAAATAGAAGCTGTGAGGTAGCCGAGGTGCACTTATAGGTTTATGAAATGTTTGTTGGGTGTTTATATCTCTTTACGATTTATGTCCTCTGCTTGGAATTTTTGATTCGTTTTTTGAGACGAGTCTAATAAAAATGTAGAGCCATTGGATGTTCATTAAAAATGCTGTTTCTAGTAATTAATCGTTTTTGTGAGGTGAGACTAACATCTTTAATCACAGTTGCTAAAATAACGCAGAAATTAATCTTCCATATCGTTTTAGGTATATGTATTTCTGATATTGTCTAAACAAGTGAATGTTCACATGACACGTTTCATTGAAACAGTTAATAAGCATTCACTGATTGTTAAAGTTGCAATTATTAAAAAAATATAGTGTTTAAATTAGAAAAAAGAACTAGTCCATCTATTTAGATGACAAACCCAGTATGCTATAAATTATTGAAAGTAAGAACTTTCAATAATAAAGAAAAAAGATATTTCAAGAATAAAGATATTGCAAGAAAAAATCGAAGAATTGGGAAATTTAGGTTGTATGAGCTCTGGTTGTTTCTATCTATTATATAAGTATATATTTACAAAATTAAAGTGTAAAAGTGGTACGTATATTCATTGTCTAGCACCTATAACACAAGTCCAGTTACTTAGCTTGGGGCTAGATAGCGATGTGTGGAATGTGTTGCAGAGTGAGATAGAGCGGTGTTGGCTCAGTGGTAGATACCTCGACTTTCATTCTGAAGGTCGTGGGTTCGAATCCCGGCCGGCCGTGCACCAATGTATTTTTCTTAAGAAAAATGTATGTGCCCTAATTGACATTGCTCTTACGGTGAAGGAAAACATCGTGATGAAACCGGCGGCTTAGTAGGCACCAGAAGTATTGACAAGTTCTCTCCTCTGGAAATGGTCGACTAGGTTGAGAGGGTAGTAGGTGCTGGGCAAGCCTACTCCATCCTCACGCAAAAAAGACCCAACTAAAATGGGTCTAATTGCGGAAAACAGCATGTGTTGCAATATTTATTTATTATAAGATCTCAGCTTTGTCAAATTAGCAATTAAACTAGTATAAAAAAGCCGTAGTATAGTATTCATCACATTAAAAACTCTAGCCCAAACAAAGTTATAACTAAAGTTAAATTCATCCAGGTAAAAACCTTAGTTAATTTGCAGGTGTGAACCTGTAATACAAAATTGTGTCATTTCGGATATTAACGAACTGTTATACCCCAGCCTTGTAGGACTTAGTGCCACTCTGGGCAAAAACCTGCAACTAAGCATGTTTTAACTTAGAGGAGTTTAGTTATCCCAAGCGAGTCCGCTTTCTACATTCGTCCTGAACGGTTGCCAGATAGAGATTTTGGTGTGAAAATAAAATAGTTTTTTTTTAAAAAGCCTTTTTGAATCCTCCGTATAACATTTTGGTGGCAGCGGTGGGATCCGGAAATCCCCAGTGCCTGGTAACCGTTCCGCGGACTCGCTCTGGATCCTGTATTTAAATCAAACTTCGAAGTTCAAATTCCGAAATAAAACAATTTGTGATAATCATAAATATTTTAAGTTATATGTGCTGTGAATAGTGAGTGATATCCTAAACAAAATCTACGTGAAGATACTTACCAGTGAGTTTGTGTTGTTGAAAACATTATCCTGAACATCCTGCTCGTCCTGCAAACTGTATCCTGAACTGTTGTTACTTACCTCATTCTACTCCGTCGGTGCCCGTCGTCCTGTGAAGAAGAAATACCTGCAAGTACTTACCTTTCATATCTGCGTGACATATGGTGTAACCTGAAAGAAGACCTGGAAAAACCTACCGCGTCAGTCATCCTACTCCTTGCTGTTCATCGTGATATCCTGCAATCAAAATCAAGAATAAGTTTCGTCGTAATGTTCCTGTTCGCGCTTATCGCCGCCGCCTACGCGTTACCGTGAGTCTTGGTCATTGTTTAGTCTAGACTTTATAAACAATAGGTTCTCAATATTTTTAGTCAGTGGCTCTCAATCTTTTGCTATTTATGTTATTATAATATTGTTAGACAGTTTTATTATGACAAAAGCGAAAACTGAGGCTGACACATTAACTTTAGAATTGCCAATTCCAATCCGCCACGTAGAACAGCCTGAACAAGTTCAAAACAAAAGTGAACCAGTGAAGTCACCCGTTGGTTCTCCACGTGCTACAAGGAAAACAACAGCCGCACTAGCCATGGCTGAAATGGATATAAATATTCTATTCAAATTCATTAAACCATACGACGGTAGCCGAGAGGTCCTTAACTCATTCATAGTTAATTGCGATAATGCATATGAGTATGCGTCAGAAAAGCAGAAGCCAATCCTATTCAAGTACATTCTAAGTCAATTAAGCGGCAGGGCGGAGGTTGCTTGCTCCATAAAAGAATTTTCATCGTGGGATCAATTAAAAGATTTCCTTACAACTCAATTCAGCCAACGAAAGCACTACTCCCATCTTTTAACCGATCTCCAAGAGAGCAAGCAAGCTCCGCAAGAAAGTGTTAGTCAGTACGCGTTGAGGGTAGAAACTAATTTGTCACAATTATTGACTGAGATATCCTTATCCACTACAAAATCAAAAGAGTTACCCGGTCGAACAGCTGCAATGGAGGACCTAGCTCTTCATCATTTCTTGATGGGGTTGTACCCCAGGCTATCTAATATCGTCAGATGTAAATCCCCTAAGAACCTCAATGAAGCTGTCAATCTTGCTATATCCGAAGAACGCATTCAACAAACTTTATATAGGCAACCGCAAGCCGATCAGAAACCTAATAATAATAAAAACAATTTTAATAGGTTCAAGTCGACTAGACCTCAAAATTTTATTTCTCCTGGTCCATCTCAAAACCCTAGGAACCCTGTTCCATTCCAAGGCCCCAAGAATCCTATTCCATCCCAGGGCTCTTCTGGCCCTTATTGTCGTTATTGTAGAATCCCTGGGCACGATATCACTCAGTGCAGGAAACGAGAGTACAACAACAATCGATTCAAGGTCCAACAAAATACGTCCAGAATAAACTACATCGAACAACCTGATTATTTATCTCAAGACGAAGTTGACACTTCCGGTGATGTTGACGATTCTTCACCAGACCTTCCTTTAAACCAATAGGAGTCTCGCCCCGGTATCGCACGAGACTAAAACCCAAAGTCGATACCCTTAAACTCCCAACTCAAGTCAACATTTATCCTACTAAATCCAAGGCCAACCGACAGGGTAACCAGCCCCAAACCGACGGCCAAAATAAATCCGGCCTGACGGCCCCCCTTACTAATTCCAAGGCCAACCGACAGGGTAACCAGCCCCAAACCGACGGCCAAAATAAATCCGGCCTGACGGCCCTCCTTACTAATTCTGAGGCCAACCAACAGGGTAAACAGCCCCAAACTGACGGCCAAAACAAATCCAATTCATCAGCAGTCGCACTAGCCAAGGTTGTTGATAAAGAAATATATGAAATAAATCTAGACACAACCAAAAGATTATTGCCTCACGTCCTACTGAATTCACAGGTATCAGATATTCCATTATCATTGTTAGTCGACTCAGGCTCTGCCATCTGTTTACTTAAACAATCAAGTATCCTTAAAAATCAAAATTTAGAGAAAGAATCGATAAAAATTAAAGGTATAGATCCTGGTGATGAACCAACACTTACCGAAGGTCACTTTTTACTTAATCTAAAACTGAGTAATAATAAATCCGCTAAATTCAAATTCCACGTCATTAAAGAAATCAATCTGCCTTATGATGGTATCATAGGATCAGACTTCCTGGCAGTTTTTGGCTGTAAAATTGATTATACACATGATATCCTGAAAATAGGTAACTTAGATGTCAAACTACATTTTGTTGATCCTTTTTTCATCATTCCTCCACGCACCGAGGCAGTAATAGAGTGCTCGGTTAGCGATACTAATCTTACCGAAGGTGTCATCATTGATCAACATCTTTCCGAAAACCTGTTGATTGCAAATTGTATTGTTAAAATAAAAGAAAATAACCGTGTTAATCTGACGATTGCAAACACCTCAGAATCCCCTGTAACAATTAAATCTAACCTCAATCTTAACATTATGCCCTTGCACATAGCTGCATTCCAAGTAAGTAGCAATTCCCAACAAATATCAACACGAACACAAGAAGTTATCAATTCCCTAAAAACAGACCATTTGAATGAAGAAGAATCTAATTCCTTGACAGACCTTTGTTCTCAATATTCAGATATTTTTCACTTACCCGGTGATCAACTCACTCATACGACGGCTTTAGATCATAAAATTAGAACCAGTACCGATGTACCAATCCACACTAAATCATATCGTTTTCCGGAATGTCACAAAAAGGAAGTAGAAACACAGATCCAAAAGATGCTTGATCAAAACATTATCGAACCGTCTTGTTCCCCTTGGAGTTCACCAATATGGATAGTTCCCAAAAAGGCAGACTCACAAGGCCGTCCTCAATGGAGAGTCGTAATAGACTACCGTAAACTAAATAACATTACAATAGGTGAAACTTACCCGATTCCTCAAATCAACGAAATACTTGACCAATTAGGGAAAAGTAAATATTTCTCTACGCTCGATTTATGTTCAGGTTTCCACCAAATTCTCATGTCTCCTTCAGACGCCCCTAAAACCGCATTTTCCGTCCCTCAGGGACATTTCCAATTCAATAGAATGCCTTTTGGCCTGAAAAATGCCCCATCTACATTCCAAAAACTTATGAATAACTGTCTTTCTGGTCTACAAGGCATCCGATGCTTTGTATATCTTGATGATATTGTCATTTATTCATATGATCTGAGATCCCATATTGAAAACCTCCGAGCTGTGTTTGACAGACTTAGATCCTATAATCTTAAACTTCAACCTGACAAATGCCAATTTTTAAGAAAAGAGGTTACTTATTTAGGCCATGTAATCGGGGAAGATGGCGTGAAGCCTAACCCAGATAAAATAAAATCCGTCACTGATTTCCCTACTCCAAAAACTCCAAAAGACATAAAATCGTTTTTAGGCCTCGTTTCATATTATCGTCGTTTCATTCCGGACTTCTCTAAGTATGCCAAACCTCTAACTTCTTTATTAAAGAAAGATACGCCTTTCAATTGGTCTAACGAACAACAATTAGCTTTCGAAACTCTTAAAGGAAAATTAATCTCCGCACCAGTATTGGCATATCCTGATTTTTCTATACCATTTAACCTCACATGTGACGCCTCAAATTTTGCAATATCTGCTATTCTATCTCAAGGACCTATAGGTCAGGACCGACCCATAGCTTATGCATCCAGAACTCTAAATAAAGCCGAATATAACTATAGTGTAACCGAAAAGGAATGCTTAGCAATCGTCTTTGGAACAAAAACCTTTCGCCCATACTTATATGGTCATCGCTTCAAAATATTGACAGATCATAAACCACTCCAGTGGTTATTTAACTGCAAAGATCCTGGTTCCCGCTTAGTCCGTTGGCGCCTGAAATTAGAAGAGTTCGAATATGACATCCAATATAAGAAAGGAAAAATTAATTCTAATGCGGATGCATTGTCACGATACCCTGTTAATCCTGTACAGCCGGAAGGCACTTCACAACCAAATCCTAATGACCTAAATTCAGAACCTATCCCTAGTGTAGATCAAGATCTGGGAGACTTACCTTTATCCTCATCCAATCCAAATGATATTGACTTACTTTCCGATGATCTCTTTAATCCTGACAATATTGTATCACCTGAAACAAATCTACCATCTAATATCCCTGACGTTCTTCGATCTGAAATAGAAAATGAAATTAATGACTTACCTGTTACTACTCCAACTGTAGAACCAAATGTCCAACTTGAAACTTCTCCACAACCATCAACAAGCGCATGCCCTGACTTACCTGTTGATGATTATCCAACATTCCTAAAAACAATGGCGAATAAAAATGTATCCTTTAATACTGAAATAGAAGAATGTAATGGAAGCCTAATGAAAAGTTCTACAAAGATCCTCTTGGTCCCTACTTCCATAGATTTAGACGAATCTAATCCTTACATACCAGAAATTTTGGGTGACCCTGAAATTAATGCACAAGTATCTAGCATGGAAAAAGAACTATTTTCCTTTGAAAAGCTTACATTAAACTCTAAAACCATCTACCTATTATACTTCAAGGTCCACCATTTCGACGAATCATCATACCCTGAAATTTTCGTAACTCTTAGAACAATAAGAGATCACCTCGCAGTTTTCGAAGATGTCCACGAATTAAGTATATCCGATTTGAAAAACCCTTTTGAAAAACACTCATTTACTAAAATCTATAATATCTTAACATATTTATTTCATAGCACTAATATTAAAATTAAAATATATCATAACAATATTATTTATCCAACCCTTACAGAAATTAAGAAAATACTCTTTGATAACCATGATATCCCAATAGCCGGCCATTTAGGCTCTTCAAGGATGTATAATAGAATTAAAGAAATGTATTACTGGAAAGGAATGCGTAGTGACATCGAATCCTATGTAAAACAATGCAAACCTTGTCAAGAAAATAAAGCATTAAGGAAGTTAAATCGTGCTCCTATGCAAATAACTAGTACATCAACTGAACCGTTTCAAAGGATATCTTTAGACGTTGTCGGACCTCTCCCCGAAGCAGGACCTGCCAAACTCAAATATATTCTAACTATACAAGACGACCTTACCAAATTCTCTTCCGCGTATCCTATCCGCAGCATCACCGCAGAAGAAACTTCAGAATGTCTACTTCACTATATATCTATATTTGGTATTCCCAAAACAATCCTAACCGACCAGGGTACAAATTTCACAGCAGAACTATTTAAGAAAACTTGCGAATTTTTAAAAATCAAGAATCTCTGGTCGTCGCCATATCATCCTCAAACCCAAGGTGCTTTGGAGCGTAGTCATTCGACCCTCAAGGAATATTTAAAATCTTACATAGATGATGAACAATCAAACTGGCCCCGTTACGTTTACACAGCTATGCTCGCCTACAATACTAATGTCCATACTACTACTCATTATACACCCTATGAATTAACATTTGGTAGTAAACCACACATTCCTAACTCCATCTACGACGAAACCCCAGAAGCAACCTATCCTGATTATGTCCGTATGTTGCAAAATAGATTAAAATATTCAAGAGAAAAAGCTTTAGATTTTATAAAGAAATCCAAAGAAACTTCCAAAACGTATTACGATACTCACACTCGTCCCGTCCAATATAAAGTCGGTGATTATGTATACCTTAAGAATCATCTAAGAATGCGCAAAGCGCTTTCTCCCATCTGGAAAGGTCCATATAAGATTGTAAAACTAAATGGTAATAATACACTTACCTTACTCATTAATCGACGTCATGTCATTCATCATTTCGATCAGGTAAAACCAGCAACTATTGCTGAGACAAACCTGTAAATAAAATATATATTATTAGAATAAGTGTAGTTAGATCTAGTTATATAATAATTTAGGATGATAAAGGAAGAGGTTGAAGTCTCGCGCATATCTTAAGATATGTTAGCTATGACTTAAACCTTACCTTAGTTTAGCTTACCTTTAGTCTTATATAATACATAAACTTAATTAATTGTTTGCAGTCTCATTCGAGGTCAACCTCATCAAGACCTCGTCCAGCCAATCACGACGGGCTCTGGTCTCTATTTCGACTATCTGGGTACTCTCAAAATTAATAATGTGCAATTGAAAGTCTTAATCCCTGTAGATATCTCACACATTCTTCCCCACATACAGAATATAGAATCCGCATTAAACCTGACTAGGACATTGTGTAGTCAAACTAAAATTGTCGAAGTTGAAATAGAATGTTACAATGTATTGCAACCATTGACGGCTCGGTACCAAGATATGAATAGAGAATTTTTATCTATATCTCATCTTATAGACAACAGATCCAAACGCGGTGCTTGGATTGGAGGAATAGGAACCGTTTTAAAACAGATTTTTGGTACATTAGATGAAGACGACGCTTTAAGATACGACGAAGCTATAAATAGCTTACAAAATAATGAACAACAGTTGGCTTCACTGATGAAAGAAAACATAATGATCACTACTTCTGTAATTACTTATTTCAATGAGACTCTTAAGAAAATACAAGAAAACGAAGTTAATCTAAACATAGCTATCGACAAACTCTCTTCCAGCATTGTTAACATCTCCGAAATCACGAATGGACTTCGTATCATGAATAATATGAATGAAATTTTAAATAGTATAGAAACGTCGATTCTTACTCTATCCTTCCAGCTGGAAGATATAATCAATGCCATTTTATTTAGCAGTCAAAATACCCTACACCCCGCGATCATGACCCCTACTCAATTGTACAGAGAGCTTGCCGATAACTATAGACATTTGTCTAGCGACCTCGAATTACCTGTAACCTTAGATTTAAGTTCAATGCATATTATTTTAAGTATTTCAAAATTAACATGCTATTACGTAAATAATAAGATAATGTTTGTATTACAAGTGCCACTGACTAATATTAAAGAATATGTACTGTTTCATAATATTGCTCTTCCGCTACCCCATGACATCAAAGGACCAAACGTGTTCAGTCTTATTATTCCCACCAACAAGTACATAGCAATGACCAAAGACAAATCTCATTATTGTGTTCTGAATGACCTCAATCAATGTAAAATAATTAGGCCCGGAATTTACATATGTGATATAGAAAACGTTTATTCCACTGATGCGAAACTTACATGTGAAAGTGAACTATTAGCAAAAGTGAACAATCAAAAACCGTCACTGTGTGAAACCAAAACGATAGTGGGAAAATTAGATATTTGGAAACCTGTAACAAACAATAAGTGGATTTATATTCAATCGGAACCTAACAAAATTTCAATTGATTGTTTAGACTCTGTCTTATATGAAACCACAATAGTAGGAACAGGAATAACTAGTATTCCTAATGAATGTATCGGATACTGTAAAAGCACAACTTTAATACCAAAATATAACATCCTGAATATCACTTCACCTATTAACAATGTACCGGACTTTAACCTTATCAATGACACTTGCTGTAAAAACATAAAATTAGATTATATAACGAATGATGTGTCTCCTATCCATATAAATAATATAGACTTGGACGATTTTAATAGCAAAAACATAGATAAACTTGATTCCCTCTTTAACGATATCAAATCCGTGGAAAATTCCAACAAATCGCATATTGTCAGATACGGGACACACTATTCAGTTATCATCATTCTTGTTGTAATCTTAATGCTTTTATATTTTGTATTTGTTATTTTCAAGTATTGTAAATCTGGCAACGATCATCCCTTCCAACTTAAACTAAACTTCAATAGAGAACCTGCTCCAATAGAACTTACCGAACCAGCGGCTACCACAACTGACAGACTCGACGCAGAAAATCCACCCCTAACTGCTCCACTTAGAACTAGAATTTGAATACAGAAACTTTGCTTTCAACCCCAAAGTTTCTTCTTAAAGGGGGAGGTGTTATACCCCAGCCTTGTAGGACTTAGTGCCACTCTGGGCAAAAACCTGCAACTAAGCATGTTTTAACTTAGAGGAGTTTAGTTATCCCAAGCGAGTCCGCTTTCTACATTCGTCCTGAACGGTTGCCAGATAGAGATTTTGGTGTGAAAATAAAATAGTTTTTTTTTAAAAAGCCTTTTTGAATCCTCCGTATAACAGAACGCAACAAAATCGTAATGGTCGTTACCATAAAATATACATCTACATGACTCATACATTTTCTGCGAAATCGTTGTGTATAATAATTCTTACGCGATCGGGATTGCCAAATTTTCCTTCGAGTTTTCACTCGACATCTTACTCGAAGAGTTCATCGAATTTTCTTATTAGAAATGGCTTTTGAAGTCCAAATAGTTTCTATTAAACCAATTATGTAACATTTCTTTTTTCTTTTTCCTGTCTTTGTCTTTTCTATTATACGTAAGCACCTATATTTTTCTTTTTCTATTTTTATACCTACTTATACATATGTTTGTCGTAAGCTTGTTTCTAAATAAGTCTTCTTTAAAACTTATAATTATAAGTCTTCTTTATTTCTAACTTTAAAGACACGTTGTCTATCCTTTATATTACGTTATTGTCTGCGTTCAATGTCGGTAAAAAAACAACGCTAGCTCTTACACTATAAGGCTTGGCATCAATAAGCAATCGCACAATATTTATCATTGTTGTGGGCCAAAGGATTGACTTTTATTTAATTTTGTTTTCGGAATTTAGCTGCTGTCGAGGACGATGAGCTTCTTTCGTTCGAAAACTAAAAATAAAAAAGCAAATTAAAAATAAACAGGTCACCTGTTTCTTGAAATTCAGATACATTGTAGAACAATTCGATATTGTGAAAATAAATATTCAACTCGAAACGAATAAATTTGCAAGACGCAAGAGTCATCAACATTCAACGCACAATGCAAAACTTAAATAAAACAAGCCCCTATAATAATCTCGATCAGTTTATCCTGTTCATACTTAGTATCGATATCGATAAAAAACCTACGACAAACACAGTTGGCTGTCCGTTTGTTTACGTCGGGAGCGGCGCGGCGCGGGCGCAAGAGCAAGGGACGTAGTACGCGCGGATCGTGCGCGGGAGTTGGCTTACTACGCTACGGACGATTGTAGGGGTGCGACGATGACTTGCTATTCAGATATCGATTAACGATTGCTACATTTTATTACCGTCATGTATCTATGATATTTTATGCTGTTTATTTTATAAGCTCAATGTTCTGTGAGTGTTTTAGCCTCTTATGTTTCATGAAAATCGATTGAATCATTGAATAGTTATTCTTTCTGGCAAAAATCTTGTTTGTGACTTTCACACCTTGGGTAACCTGGCTTGTCTTTGGTGTAAGATGCGACGTGTGTGGATACGTTGGCACCTTCACACGTGCTGTCCACGTCCGGACAGGATGGGGCAGCGGCCGCGCAGGCGGAGTGCCTTAAGTCCCGCAAATATGTGGACCTGGCGGGCAGTTACATGTTCGTTCCCGTGGGGGGTAGAAACTATGGGAGCTTGGGGCCCTAGTGCCCATTTATTTTTTAAGGACCTGGCGGGGCGTCTTTGTGCGGCATCAGGTGACCGAAGGGCTGGCGGCTTCTTCACTCAAAGGGTGAGCCTGGCTATCCAGAGGGGGAATGCCGCCTGTCTCTTGGGGACGATGCCGCGTGGAGACGCTCTGAACGGTATTTTTTATTTGTGATGTGTATGTGTGTTATTATTATTATTATTATTTTTTTGTTTGTGCAATTCAATTTTTGTGTTCATTTCATTTAATAACTACCTGTATATTTTTTAACCGACATCAAAAAAGTAGGAGGTTCTCAATTCGTCACGTATATATATATTTTTTATGTATGCTCGCTGATTACTCGTAAACTCTTGGAGCGATTTGGAAAATTCTTTTTTGTTTTTACTATCTAAGGTTTCCGCTACTTGAACTCATAATTCAAACTATAGCAGGAGAAAAGCGCGATAGAATGTGGTGTAACATCGAAGGTCTTCGGTAAAGGAGATCAGTAATATTCTGTAGTAGTACCTCTTTGTACTAACCTCATTTTCAGTTTCACGTAGGTAGTATTAAATGCAAACTATTTGGTTTTATGACAGCTGTCATCTTGAGCGGAAGCATGTACTGCACCCCTACCATGACTTTTTGAAGAACTCGAAATAAAGAATCCCTTTTTCGATCACTCTCTTGTCCGTTTGTCTGTCGGTGTGTCACTACCGATATTCTCAGAGACGGGTGGACCTAGTAAGTTGATTTTTAGGAAGTTTCATAGTAAATACTCAATATAGTATGTTTAATCGAATACGTAAAAAACCCGTGGTAAGGGTACTATTCCCTTCTGACGTTCGATTACGTTTTACCACGGAAAAATATTTAGATTTCACATTTTTTAAATGTTTTTTTATCAAATATCTTAATTATTGTATTAAAGTTAAATTAAAACATACACTAAATGTTATTCTGAACATATTCGTGTGGATCTTGTTAAAATCTGTTCTGTAGTTTATGAGATTACCTGGTTCAAACAAACAAACAGACAAACAGACAGACAAACAGACAAACAGACAAAAATTCTAAAAACTACCCTATCGTGTTCAGCTAACGATTTTAAGGCGACCTGTGTATTTTTTTTTCTGGATATCTTACAATTACAGATTTTTTGATGTCTACAGATTTATTATATGTATAGACTATAGATGTATCGATTATTAATATTATTTCGATGAAAGTAGAAATCACTAAATTTCTATTACAAATCGTAAACTATCGACACATTCGAATGCCATCAATGCTCGCAAAGCGGCGCGGCGCATCCTTACTATTTTTTACCGCGATCGGGTTTCCTTTGGACTCGATCGTCGAGTTTTTTCGTTGGCGCCTATTTTGGCATTGTAACTCCTTATACAGTTATACAGGCAGGTAACCCCGCGAATTGTTTTATAATGTGCAGCTCTTGCGCGTAGTGTAGACGAAACGACCGCGACGTGCTGTAGCTTTGTGCGGTTTATTTTGTATTGGATGAGATGTAGCAACTTGGTTTTTATTGTTAACTTTATGAATTTAATTTATTTAAGTAAAGGTTTAGATAGCTCATTCTTAAAAATAAATAAAATAAAAGCAACAGAAATGTTCAGTAAATTCTTTTGAAATCTCCTAAAAATATCGCAAGAGTAAAAAGTGTAGAGCAAAAAATATATTATTAAATTATAACAAGAGTTATGAGAGTTGAGAACATTAGATTTTAAGACTAAAGAATTATGAACAATGCTTGTAGTATTCTAATTTTCTACAACACCGGAGGCGACTATACCAATACAATAAAATTATAACTTTCATAATAATTTAGCATAAAACATCATTTTACAAATACCTACATAAAAAGTAGGCTGGCGGCTAACAATTTAAATATTTATAGGGTTTTACGTGGTAGCAATTTTTGGCATAATTTTGCTGGATTCCAGTAATTTTATTGCATCTAGACGATCATCGCGTGTTTAATATTGTGGTGACTAAGATAAAGAAACATTTGAGGATATTTCGTGATGTTTCGCACCTTAAATTGAAAAACAACCCTAATTGTAAATTTCATTCATATTTTTTTTTAAATATTTTATGATGAGGCAGACCCAGATGAAGATAACTTGCCACATATTATAAGACTGGGCTTCTGCCTAGCGGTCAGAAAAAGATGAGATAAAATAAATATTTCATTGCATTTTCTACAACGCAAAGATTGACACTGTTGAAAAAAAACTTAAGACTTCTTTTACTTTAGTGTTCTAAAAAATACTTTTATTAATTACTTAAAATTAACCAATTTTTTAATTGATTTAGGCACTTACTTTACCATTTGACGACCCAGTTGGCACAATGGTCACCATGCCGGACTGCCAAACACAGGGTTGTGGGTTCGATTCCCGCCTCAGACAAGTATTTATGATTAGATATTTGCCCGTGGTCTAGTTGTTTCTATGTATTATAAGTATATATTTACAAAAGAAAAGTATATAAGTAGTATATCCGTTATCTAGCACCCATAACACAAGTCTAGTTACTTAGCTTGGGGCTAGATGGCGATGTGTGGAATGTCCTGAAATATTTATATATTTATTTATTTATTTGTTATTTAATAGTAAACAACGAGATATTGTCACTACTCGATATGCTGTAGCTAAGTCCTAATTTTATGGCTACCCTATCGGGACATTAACCGATTTAGGAAACTTTAGAAAAGTTCGATGACTCTGTATTAGAGGTCACATGAGAATCATCACGCTACCCCCAGGATGAAACCAATTCATCGATACATTTGATAATTCGATAATACCATAGCAACAGACTTTCCAAAAATTATTCAAACTTTGAAATTCGTGAAGAAAAGGAATTTTATTGGAACGCTCCTGGTGAGAAATATTCCCATAAATAAATAATTAGTACCTACCAATAATGTTTATACTTAGCACCAACGAAATTAAACCATGGATTAGCTTTTTGTCCAAAATACAAAATTCAAAAGTGATAAATCTACGCACAGCTCATACCTATGGACGGATCAGGCTATTTGGCATTTAGATAGTTTTGATGACGTAGGCATCCGCTAAGATTTAGGAAAATTTAACTCCTACGTGGACGAAGATAGCAAAGTTACTCCACATTAAAATTTTAGCAGAAACTTAATTTGGAAAATATATTGAATTTCAGAGCATAAAGTAACATTCCAACCATCATTATTAGTTAAAGAATGCACAACACAGCAATTGAACTAATAAAGTGTAATACTGAGACACCGACCAAAGTCGGCGAATCAAACAAACAGAAAACAATCTCCAAACACTGTCATATTTAAAACTGAACAAATAGATATAAAAGCTACTGTTATATGAGAAAGAGAGAAAGGTATAGAAGATACTAATGTTAAAGAGAGAGGTAGATTAATTGAGTATGCATTATGGTAATTGTATGTGAAGAATAGCAATGAGAGTTGATAATGGAATGGAATCCGATGGGACAAGTGGGTTAAAAGGTGAACTAAGAGACCATAATTGCGGTTTCAATGCAAATGTGCTAAATGATATCTACTTAATGCACATTACGACATACCATAGAACATTTGTGTTAATATCTGTTAGATGCAGTTAGGATACTTTAACCATCGGATAGTCGAGTTCTAATTTCGATGGCAGTGTTATATTTATTAATACTTAGCTGTAGCTCTTGACATAAGTATATATTACTAATTTAATGTTAAAAATAATATTTAAGTATAGGTAAAGAGCCCAAAAGGCTGAATATATTGCCTCTTTGGAGATAAAGTAGCAGCCAGCCTTGTTATTAAACTTAAGGCAAAAAACGATCTGGTATTTATAAATAAATAAAAATCTTATTGGTAATTTAGTCATCGCATTGATTGAATTATTGAAATGTTGACGCCTGGGGTTTGCGCCATCAGAATGTAGATTAGACTATCTTTTGATCAGTTTCGTCAGCTCTGATAGATGCATTGTTTGTTTTTAGTTAAATTTTCCTTCAATGTAACAATGGCTTTAACAAAGAATCTTATTTGTACCATACTTAGTATATTAACTTAACATAAGGTAAATTCTTGTTCATACCTCAAACCTGCCAAGTTCTTGTGTTCTTAATAATTCAACCATTTAATTATGTGAAATTCTTCCAAACGTATTGGATACTATTTAAGGTAATTCGTATAAGAAACAGTTCGTCTTTCGCGGCGGCATCCCGACGGCCTAAATCGATAACAATCGGTTAATTACCCTGCGATTTGAACCGATTATGGTTGTTTAAGTAAAAACATATGTCTGCTTAGATGATTACGAAATATGTCTAATTAGGCCGAATTTGGTTAAGGATACTTAGTTGAAAAAACGTTGATGAAATCCGTTTGGGATATTTGGATTTCACATCACCTAATACGGCACCTACAGTGTATTTTGATTGTGAATGTTCTTTATCTAATCCTTTTGTGGTCGCTACAATATTCTTCCTTCTCCCTTATTAGTTGTGCCCTAGTAATCATCTCTGTCTTCTTTCACATCCCAGTATACAATGTTTTAAAAGTTTTTTTTTAATTTTTCTCTAAATTATTTTCATAGTAATGTACTTTGTTTACTTTGTATTTTATTATTTAACATATACCTGATGTACATCGTATAAAAATAGCTATTTAAACCAAAACGAGAAAACATCCTCACAAATGTTTTTTTAGAAACAACCATCAATAACGTAACCGCTAACCAAAAGAAAACAGTTTTTTTAAGAAGCCGTTGTCATAAAGTTGTTGTGAAACGTCGGAAAGTGGACGGACGGACGGACATTCTGATGATCTTTATATATAACTCATTGGAAAATAGTGTTTCTTGTCCTACTTAATGCGGAGTCGGGATGCGGAGTGGGCGGCAGCCTTGACACTACTGCATTTAATGACCTCACGCGTTCTTTTATGAAAATATTAAGTGTTATGAAATTCTTTCAGGTTTGTGTTTCGAATATCTTTACAAGAATTTTATTTATACAAATATTTCTAAGGATACAGAGGAAAAAAACACAAATGTTGTATACAGAAATACCAATATAATATGATAGATAAGAGTAATATCCAATAGGGGAGAATAGAAGATGAAAACATGGTGACCCCGAAAACTATTAATAACGATTAATAACTAAATCTATCGACAGTATCAACCTATCTTCAATGATTATACGAATTATCTTATTTTGTGTTAAAGCAGACAATATTGTAAAAAAAATCTTAATTAAAACATTTGAACTAAATTACTCCAACTAATTTTAACTGCTTTCAAATTGTGACGAATTAGTCACATTGTCCCACTTTTAACGGGACACTGAACATAAAATCAATATTAACACACATAAAAAACGTAAACATTCCGAGTTTTTTTAAAGAAACAAAATATATCATCGAATGTTAGTCCAGATTATAGACAAAAAAAATGCGTATGATGATACTAGTGCAAAAAGCGTTCCGTTAATCTTTCCCGCCGGCGCTCGCACTACGAAAATAAAAACAAATCACTTTAAGTTACTTTTTGGATAGGTGCTAGACGTCTGTTAGATTCTAGGGTCATCTATTTTGTGGTTCGGTTGAAAATGGTTTATTACTGTTTTATTAAAATTTTACTTTTCATCTTTGTCCTTTACTGATTGAGTTACCGAATATTTTGCCAGATTTATTTACTGTTGTGGTTGACTTTTACCTCTTGCATGGGAACAGCATTCAGCATTCATGTGTTGAGGATTTCCACGATTGCCCAATAAAGTCATACATTACGTTACGGCTACGAAACAGCACAACCCCGAAAAAACGACTTTCGCCTCCCACGTTTTTTAAATCTCATTGTTTTTGTCCGATGGTTGCTGGCATTTTCGGAATTCAGCCATTTACATAAATGCCTTGGAGTCTTTGTTCAGCCTTAAAGGCGCCGCAGGTCTCGGACCGAGTTGCGTACGGCGAAACTTATAAGGCAACCGACCGTATGTTGTATTTGTTGTCTGTTTTTGCCACTCAAAGTTTCAAAAGTTGCGACATTTGTATGTTAATAAATTAAAGTAATTTTGTAAACGTTTAATTAAATCTATAGGTAAGAAATTACTAATACTAAAATGTTTAACTTATGATAAGTTAATTGGGATTATTTTTTGGCATTAGAAAGTAATAGATCAGTGTAACTACTGTAAGGATAAAATGGCTAACTAGGTAACATCCCATTCGCAAATTAGCTTCCAATACCATAATTTAGTTTTCAAAATCAGCAATCGAATTGCGCCATCAATCATATCAAACATGGCGCCGTCTCTCGCTGACCCTAACACCCTATTTTGTAAAAAAAACTCCATAAAAAACTTAACCGACGCTACTATAAGGAGAGGCTACAAAAACTTTAATATTACAATATAATTTTTCTTCGCGGAAATTTAGACTTTATCCAATGTTATTTAAGGGTGCTAACCATAGAAAATTGCAGTCCAGTGTTCGATAATTAGATTCTGACAGTTTGAAATCGGCAAAGAGACCGACTGTCAAAAAGCCGGCGCCAGAATCCATCGTGTCTAAATAAAACATTGAGAGTTGAAATTTACGATTTTTGAGTTAGCCACGTTTTGTTGTTGGTGGCTGATAGTAAAGTATTTAAAAAAATAATTCTAACACTCAATAAGTTTTAAGGTGCTACCTTTACGTAAGTGTTTAATATATCTACTTATTGAAGAAAAAGTGTTTAATATATCTACTTTTTAAAGAAAAGAAAAATAATGTGCTCTCAGAATCTCCATGATGTCGTTCCCGCCTGTCCTTTTTCACAAGACATCGAGGGGCACAAATTATCGCCATTCATACATGGTAGACGTTCCAATTTAGCGTAAAAAGCATCCAACTATCTCGTGCGCAATGCTAAGAAGTGGAACGCTCTGCCCGCGTCGCTGTTCTCCCAAAACTAAAACCTTGGAGTCTTCAAGTCATAAGTACCTTCTATAGGCGAGCATGCTACATCCTCGACCTCGTCGTCGCTTCTCATCAGGTGAGATGAGGTCAAATGCAAGTCTATTTTGCCTAAAAAAAGAATTATACTTACTTAACAATTCAGTTTCCTGATGACATTAAAAGCTTTTTTTTTAAATTCATAGTAGAAAAATTCTGATAGAATTTAATTTTCTGATCCTAGAATTTTTAAAAGACGCAACAGATTGTACTATTGTAGTTTATATTGTACATTTTGTACTACGAATAGTAACAGATGATTCAGGCGACATAAAAAAATGATAAAACATTGGCATCGCCCCTAAATCTGTTAAAACCACGTTTTGGCACGTTCTCAGGGTATAAGTATTCGACAATCATATCTTCCGTACTATATTATTGCATATTATTGCATCTCGCAAGTGAAATATTATCGAATTTACTCGACACACAAATTATCTTTTTTGAGCACTAAAACATGACGGTATTATATTTTTTAAATACATTTTTATTTTATTTTGCTCTGAATCCGTTTCGTCAGACATCTATTTAAAGACTTAAAATATCAATTTAAGTAACGTTATTTTTAATTTCAGCGATATGAAATAAGTCTCATTGTTGTGTTACCTACTCTAAATTGTAGGAAAACTTCTAATTAATTCGCTTCCCAAATTAAACACACTAGGAGAAAACTAGGCCAATCACAATCGATTTACCTATTAGCCTAATAACGACAATATTTATAAACATACTTTCATTCCTAATTCTTATTACAAAAATAAATTAAGCAGCTGTTTCTAAGCAGCGATGTAATCAAAATAAACAATACAATTGAATGAAAATCTTTAGATCTTTGTGATTAATGGCCGCTACTGTAAATTAGGAATATGATTTACATCGTTTTTCTTTTCTTTTTTTGTTTTAAGAGCGTAGTTTTTGCAAGATTGAAGTATTTTAAAACATAAAATAAATAATATAAAAAAAACTCAACCATCAGCCGCGAGTAGACTGGCTTTTCAGTACTCATAGTTTAGAATTTTCGTTGATTTTCAATATGGTTTTATACAATGATTCACTTACTGCGAGACACAACTAATAGAAAATATATAGGATTTCGTAGAAAAATGACTCTAGGTGTCTTTTATTGTGTTACGAACATGATCCCTAGGTAGAGTCATTAATTTTTAGACAACACATTTTGCTCACGATTTTTCCAAGAACATTAAAAAGTCACAAGACAACGCTGATCTTTTGAAGAAAAATTTGAAGCTCCTACGTAGATTGCATTTTCATGCAATGAAATATTAGAAGTAAAAACTTGGCACTGAGAAAATGCATTAAACTGCTAAAAATTGCAATAACATCAGCATTAACATCAATCAAAGATTTAACAGGCATTTAATAAGACATAAATAAAATTTCACTAATGCAACTTGCAACATATAAATAAAAATAATGTCGAAAGACAAATCATGTATTTAATCCAGTGCGTTTTCTTGGCACGTCTAATGTTGGTACAATCAGTGAAAAAAAAAAACAATTAGGTATGCAACAAAAACTATAATTCATTCATACGCTATTCGGTTGCATTTCATATTAGAAATGCCGGTTCGGTCACAACTCCAGACAGCTTAAATATAGAACCGACGGTTTTTTACGTCGCGTCAAAGTATTTTAGTTGCAAAATAACGTTTCAGTGATGAAAAACGAAAGTTAGGACGTGAATAACTCTAGTTAAGGATGGATCAGTAATATACGAACATACGTAGGTACACTTATGTAGCCATGTCTACACGAAAATATCTCAGGAATTAGTGAATGGATTTCAATGCTATTTTAACTAATACCACTTTCCGATGCGTGGATGAGTGTGACTCTCTCTCTTATTGTTTTTTTTAGTGGTCTCGACGACGGGATTTGTAAATGTGTTTGCAATTTAACATATTTTGTAGACAAAAGAAGAAATGATAAGTAATTCTGTACTTATATTTAAAAAAATCGAGTGTGCAGTACCGAACTGTTTTTCCGTCTCCATTGCATGGCCGTTATGCAAGTGCATCGCAATCCCGTGGGTATATCGTGATATTAAGAGGCATAAGTTACTCCCAAGGATTCAATGTACCGCAGACCAAGTTTTTTTAATATTATATCTTTATATTAATCAATAATTTAAAACATTTACGAAGAGTTTGCAAGGTAGAAGTTTAACACGCGCATGGCGCCTAAAGTGAGAATTAAGATTTAAAATATGCAAAATATTTACGATCGCTGCCTTCAAAAATGTCGACCGATACGCGCATATCAAACAACTTTACGACTTTTACTTTAAGTTTATTTGGAAAATAATTTTCATTCATCAGTTTCTTATCTTCCCATCAAAAGATCATATCGGCATCTCAATGAAAAGTAATGGTAAAGTAACAAGAAGATGGCTCATAAATTTGACTTATTACTTAAAAATATTATAAATGTGAAAGTTTGTGAGTGTGTGAGTATATTCATTACTTCTTTACGCATAAACTTCTGAACTGATTGCGATAAGAAGTGGTATGTCGATAGTTCTATTTTCAAATATCTACGTTAAAAAGCTAAATAATATAAACCATTTATATTTTATATCTTATAAACCTATTAAAAATTTACCTATAGATTTTGTAAAATTCATATAAGAATTGCAATGTGCGAAGACTTCGATTGCGTTTACCCACAATCTGAATTTTTGAGTTATTTCGTTTAAAGTTGCGAAATTAAAGAGGTAAAACCACAGACAGTAGACAGTTTATTTTGTTTTAAATTTTAATCAGTGAGAAATTATTCGTTTCGTACCTTTAAAAATGTATGTTGACAGGTGTTTAAAGATACGTCGTATGCAGCGATCTTTTTCGTCACTGTACAATTAATTTCAGTATTTTCACTGGGCAAGACGCTCGGTGACCCGATTTTTTTTTACATTTATCCAGAGTTTTCGGAATTGTGACGTATGTGCTCGGTTATTAACCAGTTTGTAACAGTTTAGTTCATATTTTATTGGTGTTTATTTATTTATGCTTGGAAATAAGGTAACCTCAAAATAAGTAAATATAACTAATACGGGTATGATGAATGAAAACATTTGCGTATTTCGTTACTTATGTCTGATTTGTGGCCGGATTAAAATGTATTATTTGTTATTATGAGTTAGTTTTTTTACCAGACTTTGGGAGGGTTATTTTATTGCCTTGTATTTTTGTGGATGGTTTGGTTATGTGGCCTGTATTTTTGTGACTTCGTAGGTACTAAACGGCTGAACCGATTTTAATAAATTACATACTAAAAGTTAACAAAGAAATTTATTTTTTTAGTTAGGTATGGCGAAGGCCGCCCTAACAACTTCTAACAAAGATATAAATGGCTCAAAACATACCTTCTGAAGAACGAAGGAACTAAAGAAAACACGTTAGCTAAAATGTTATTGGGTCCCCCATCAAAGTAAAGAACGCGCCAGGCTTAGCTTAACCCACATGATCGTAACAGTAGGCAAGTGCAGAAAAATCATAAGCTACATAAAAAAGAATCATTGAAATTTCTAAACACACTGTAGGTATGTATGTATCTATATATCGACTTCTGTAGTGCAGTGGGTGGACACCTGCCTGCGAACTGACCTGACTGAAGGTTACGGGTTCGATTCCCGCCTCAAACAAATATTAAGTAGAGATATTTGTTACTGGCTTGGGTGTTCCTTCATGTAGGTATATGAGTCTGTATGTGTTATGTATTTACAAAATAAATATCTTTAAGAATTCTAGCTACCATAACACAAGTACAGTTTCTAAGCTTGGGGCTAGATGGCTCTGTGTGAAATGTCCTAAATTTCTTTTTTATATTACTTAACCGCATCATCGCTGACTGAAAGCAGCGATATCCGTTACGTTAATAAGCAATGAAAATAACGTAATGTTTATGAAAATGTATTTGTAACGCGACACCCACTCGGGTATGCACGTTTGTAATGTCTCAATCCAAAATGCGTTCTTAGGTAAAAAACGAATAAGGCGGGTACAGTGCGCAAATAAACTAATAAATATAAACAAGTTTTTTAAATATTTACAAAATTAGGTTAATAAACCGTCAGTAAGATGTAGATTTAGTAAATTAAACCAATCATCTTCATCATATCAGTCACCGATGAAGATTAACAACCTACAAAGCGATTGGTCGCATGCCTTCTGCGTCCAACTTCTTCCCTAGTCGAAAGTCGCCTCTCAAAAATTAAGCCAAAAATATATAAAATTATTAGCAAGAAATAAACTCTTAAAGAAAAAAACATAGGTTTTTTTTTTCAAATGAAGACCATGACATACATAACTAGGTATTAGAAAATAATAATAATAGATAGAACAGAGATAAAATTACGCTTATTTTTATAATTATGAAAAAGTTAAGGTATTTAATGTTTTCACTACCTTTTTTTTTATTTATTCCAATATAAAAAACTTAATCTAGTATAAAATTTAAGGTGCAACAAAAACTCTCTCGAATTTGACCGTGCATCTGAATACAACAATGCGTTAAATCATATTTCACGGGGAATATTCATCTTTTTGCGAACGATACTAGATTTATCGGAAGCAATAAATGCAGAATATAATAAATATACCTAGTACTTTCATATAACCTGTAAAATATTATATATGAAAAAAAAACTTAATCTGAAAAGAGATACAAAATCATTAAAAGCGTATATATTTCCACAGTGAAAAGGGCAATGTTCCCACAAGTCACTTATAGTTTTCCTCATTGTTCTGCTATCGGTACCGGCTACGTCTCATGCTATTTCCATCGCGCCCGCCCAGCCAAGTTTATTGACACTGCCCACCGCCACACTAAGATACTACACCATTTTCATATTACGAATTGTGCCTAGTGTTTGTTCAGTTTTCATTATTGGCAAAAGATAAAAGTCCATATGTATTAGAAGTGGGTTCTTTAGCTCTCAAGGAGAGATCTTCTATTCTTCTTCCTGCCTTCATCCCAATTTATTTAAGGTGGAAGCAGTATGTCTTCTTCATTAATTCAAGTCTCAAGCAGACCATTCATCTTTTCTTAGGTCGTCCTCACTCTCTCAAAATAATAATCCCTAATCAAACGAACCACCCCCTAAAGTTCCCGGTGCAAAGCTATCCAACACGCTGACTGCATTAGCACGCTAAATAGCAATATACAACCTTTGCACCAGTAATAAACCAAATCTATATTATTATAAAATATAGTAGCGCCCCGCAGGTCCACCCGCGTAGATCCCGATCCCATTGGAATACATCATAACGAACACACACAAAGAACACACCCTCTAAATTTCATGTCTCTAGGACCAGCGATTTAATCTGCGCGTTGATATATTATTCAGTGACTTTGAATTTTATATTTATAAATGAAAATAATATTATGTTTATTTAATATGTTTTTTTGCCGCTAGTACCTAAAATCCCATTTATATTGAAATAACACTAAACAGCCTATCAATAACATGATTAACCTTTAAAAAATGTAATTATTGTTTGTAAATAAAAACTTATAAATAGTGACACAGGTATGATAGATTAGTATAATCTTAGTTTTGCGAATGCAACGGCCATTGCGCAGAGGCAGCTGCGCGGCCATCTGCCGTCGCGCACGCTCACGAAAAACTAATTTACAAAAACAAATATTATAATGGAACCGTAGAGGTAAAATACATAACCTACTATAGGGATTATTTACACAAGAGAGCAGTTCCACTAGATAGCAAAAAATGAATAAAATTCACGTTTCGAAGATACGAGCTCAGCTACTTCTTAGACATTTTTTATAAAATTAATTCTGATTTTCTTATAATATAATTTATTATCTCCGACAATCTCTTCAAACTCTTCATGTGTGACAAAATATTTTTTGTTTACGTATAGTATAATGGGATGGAATTTAATTTACAACAAAATATTAAACGAGAACTATTTACTTTCGACTCTTTGAGTCAGTGGCATGAAATACACTGTTTCTATACATGTAATGCAGGTACATTATAAGGGCAAAGTTATTAGACCTGACGTAATTGAAGAGCAAGAGCACCTTTTGATGTGCTATCTATTGGTACTATAAGTATTTTATCTTTATAAATGGAACCGTTTGTTTATACTGACGTTTGCTGAAATGGCGCTTACGCTAAATAAATACAAACGTTTTTTGTTGTTTTTTTTATTACGATGACGGAAAAAGGTCGTTTATCAAAGAGACTTTGATCTGAATGATAGTTAAGTTCACTTTATTATCTTTAAGAGCTTAAATTATTATATCTTAGCGAATAGTCTCTGGTGGACAATGGGACACACTATTTTTTATTCATATGGCAACCGTATTACGTATATCTTCAAATTTTCTTAAAGATAGGTACATTGTTACTTTTCTCTGGCGTCTCCGAAATAGCACTTACAATACACTGATTATCAAGGCTTTTTACCCGACTGCGCGTCGCAAGGGAGGGTAATGTGTTTATCATTACATTTAAATGTTTACTCTGCGAATTTTGAATCATAAAATTTTGGTAAATCTATAATAATTAATTGATCACTTTTAGAGACTTGCACTTGGCACCACCTTCTCATACAAAATGTATGATGAGTATTAATAGGAATTGTCAGTAAAATTAAATAGGTATTTATTTTACAACGCCTACTAACTACGTAGGTACACCCCGACACGGCGACGACGACGCGTCGCTAGACGGTTAAACCTCGAGGCGCGTGCGCGGCAGTCGATCCGCACCTGCGCGTGCGCCAGCGACACCTGGCCGTTGATAATGCTCTCTCGTTAAATTGAGCTGTTTCAATTTTGATGGAAATAGAGCTTAAAGAGCTATTCTGAGGTTTAATTTTTGATGTATATTTGTTTGTATAAAACATTATACCAATCTATCTACTTTTTTATTATAATACAATCGAAAAATGGGGCATACGGATAGGAGTTTTTTTAAGACAATAACTGATAGATAGATAAAGCTTAATTCAAGTTTGAATAAATAATCACTGAAAGAATTACACTACTTTATAAAGAGCCCATTTTTATAAAATTATAGTATTTAGGTCATTCCACCATCAATTTCTGGGCCTGCAAAAATTGATCGATATAATTTTTTTCTACTCCATTTGCCTAATTAAACGAAAGCAACTAAATACTAAATAGCTGTTTATAGAAAATCTAAATACAAACATTTAATAAGATTGTATAGTATAGCTAAAGGTAAACGATGGCTATTCGTGGGAACTCTTAAACAAAAACATTTCTTATGCTTCAGTTAATTATGTTAGTTAGTGTGTTGTTTATGAAATACTGACACGAATTATATTAAAACGGCTTAACTGGGCTTGTTTAGATATTTTGTGAGTAAGATCTATTGTTTGTAAGTATTTGTTTTTAATAAAATTCGATATTTATGATCATATTCCAAAATAAACAAAAGACGATCAAAATGAAAACAAAAGTGATCAGAGTGAAAGCAAAAGACGATCGAAATGGAAACAAATGACTATCAAAGTGGAAACAAAAAGACAAAGAGTGTTCCACTACTACTGCCTTTTTAACCTCATTTACCGGTAAATAATGATCAATTCATAACAATCAAACAAGCGTTAATATCCTCAGATTACTTTTAACCGTCAAAGTAAGATGTAATCAGAAAGCTTGAAGCTAATTTATATAGACCATTTAACACGAATGCCAATACATAGGTAATTAGTGTTTAGTTAGGTCAAGGCTGCGCTTGCGCTGCCAACAACATCATGTATCTGTTCGGATATTTTCGTGTTTTCTTTTGTATTACGATCGGTTTTAACTGGAACTTTAATAATAGATTGTTTTATTTGTGACGAAGATTTGATCTTGTTGAGTATTCTTTTGATGTTTATTTGATTTGATTTTATATGCTTTGGTAAGTACCTACCATTAGATGGTAAACTCGATACAAGGAAACTAAGATGAAAAATTATTTACTGGACAAAAGCAAATAGTCCATTTTTAATCAATTTTTTAGACATAAAGTTTTCATTCACAGTGACAATAATGTTAATAAGCTTATTTAAAGTTCGAAAAATTCATTGGTACACGGTCAGCCGGGATTCAAATCTACAACCTTCGGAATAAAGGTCGAGGTATCAACCACTAGACCAACACCGTACATTAACGACTAACTTCTCTTACTTTTCACTTTTCAACAATATCCTATACCAATTCTACATAGATGATACGATATCAGCAAGCTTTTAATTCTGGCTATTGAAGACCATGGAATATGTAGTATGAGATAAAAATAAGTACTTACTTATGTACGGTCGGCTGCATAATTGCAGACCCATCATAGAGCTCCAAAACGGCTGTTCTAACAATGTTTTCAACACAAGCAAGATTCTAGACACCTGCTTTGGTTGAAGTTTGAAGTCTTCCAACCCATCAATCTATCAAACAAAATGAATGAAAAAATGCCCATAATAGTAATTTAAGAACTCTACCGGGGACTGTAATTATGCAGCCAACTGTACAGTATGCGTCATAAGTCCACTATCAGTTTGCTACCATAATACTATCAACAAGTATTTGACTTACAACCTTATTCTAATAGACGTTACACACAAACATAAATACTTGACTTAAAAGTACTCAGTGTGCTTATTATTTTCAGCATGTTAGCTATGTATTTAGTTGGCCGAGTGGTATAAGCCGCCACCCGCTACACCAACCGACGTGGGATCGATTAACAGGTTACGTTGTTATGTTCAAGTAGTGTTGCACAGGATTGTAAACGTTACGGTGCCGGTGGACTTTTGAACGTTGATTATACCTAACAAACTCTCTGTTATTTACTCTGATAATAAGATGTACTTACCTACACTTGACCTATATTAACGCAAATCTTTATTCCTACCTAGATACGACAACCTATATCAATGCAACCAGAGATCACAATGATAATTAAAATTATTATCAGTGTTAATTTTTTAATACCACTTCCCGTCCATTATTATTCAAAACCCAACCTTATCACAAGCATGTAGAATATACAATGGTTTTTAATGATGCGTTAGAGTAATGTTTCAAGTAGCGTTTTAATATGAGATAGTAATTGTCTAGACTAGACTATTGTCAGACGTTAAATTTGATGAGCCTTCAATGTGACCCCTTGATTATTGCTTGATTCTTCAAGATTTGTACCTACATTGTACATACAAACACACGAAAATAAATGGCCTGAAGTTTGTCTGATCTGCCCTTGTAGTGTTGACAGGCACAAAATCTTTGATTGCAGTAACTCTACTGCTATACCTGCTCTTATTCTAATTTAGTTATGTCTTTCTTCCATCCTTTTGTATTAGCCGTCATCTCATCATTCAAATCCATCTCTCTCATTTATTTTCTTACACTGTCTATCCATTTTTCAGCGTTCTATTAACTAGTGCGTAGAATTCATAAGAATTCAAGGTTTGTATTTTTCGAAAGTTGACAAAGTAGAGTGTTTCTTAAATCAAAAGCGAGCTATCCCAGCTTGCGATCGAGAGTCTTTCAAAAACCCGCTAACTTTCCTATGTGAAATTAACTTATATTAACACAATATAATTATGATTATTCTATTGTGACTCATTTTATAGCATAATTAAGTTTTTGGTAGAAGTTCAGCGACCCCACACACGTTGGTTTTAATGTCTTCCATAAAGCAGAGTCTGAGACTGATTAAAGACATAATTCGCTTTTAATGGCCCGAGGGAGACGACCGATATATATTTTTGTTTGTTTTACACCAATTGTGTAAATCTTTACACGTTAAATAACGACTGCTTGTAATGGCTAGTCCGCTTTTGATGCGTTTGCACCGAATTTGAGGGTGTTGAAACGACCTAAATCAATTTGATTGTGTGAATTAGTGGAGCTGTAAATGTGTCGATTTGTTTATTGGTTTGATAAATTTTATCGTTTGAGGTGTAAGATAAAATCCGTTTACAGTGAAATTTTGGCTTTAGTAAAAGTTGTGTGAGGGATTTATAGGAAACATAAATTAGTTCCTACTAGGTTTTGTTGTTAGTCGTCTATTATGCTACCTACATTTATTTTCCAGCCAGTTTTATAAATATTTATAAAATCAACTGCAACTATTTATGATTAGGTCTCAAATTAACCTTTACTTTGATTACTTACATTACACTCACCGAAAGTTGAGTCAAAAGTGGAAGCAACTTTTGAGCAACAACAAATGTAGTGCTAATCTAGTGCTTTAAGGCTTCCTCAATTTCTGTGCACGCTCACGTTGCAATAAAAAGCTACAGTCGAATCTAGTAAAGAGGCTTCTCAGAAATGTATAAAATATAACATCATGAACTGTTGAAATTAATAATTCTTTGGTGAATTATAATATCGATCAATCATATCGTTTTCATTACGAGTTTATAGGCAATATATTATTTACGATTGATCTTAAAAAGTGGTTAGAGCTGCCAATGGTTTACAATTTAATAGATATTTATTATGTACTAATAAATAATAATATGATAGATTAGTATAAAAAATAATAATAGTATTTATAAATGAACATGAATGAGCTGCTAAAGTAGCGGCAAGTTGAAGAATTGTAGACTGGCGTCGTTCGGTCACGTTATGCAGAGAACTGGCCATACGTTATGTAAATTGTCGTGAAGCTCCGGCCAAAGAAGAGAAGACGAGGTGGAGCAATTGAGTTAGGGAGGGTATTTTTGAACCCACGCGATGCTCTCAGCACAGCTTTAAACCACTGAGCGATGACGTAAACCACGCCACTCGCCACTAGGTTGAAATTGAGAAACCTTGGTAATATGTTTCTGTTGGTCATAAATAGTTAATATTTTTAGTGGTTTCAATCACCTGAAAGAAATAAATACATCAAGCAAATAGAACTCTGGGGTCATTTTTAAAAAGTGATTTATTTTGCCTATTCGTAGCGCCCCATTTCCCTCTCCCTCACAACGTTAATGTCAGTTTTAAATACCTGTTAAAAATTAGAGATTTATTTAAATAAGAAACCGCGAAACACAGCTAGAGTAAGTCCAATATTAATAACCCCATAACCGAATCGTTATCACCACAAATAAAATATTAATAACTCCGATGTATTCGAGTGGATGTTATATTTATTTCAGTGTTGATTGCTTATGTCTGTATCGTACTTTGTTTTAACAATCTCAAGAGGTTTACCAAGTGGATACAGGTACTGACAGAAGTTCATATTTGTTGAATGGTTATTAGACATTATCTTGACGTGTTTAAAATCAGTGGCCAAAACCAATTGTAACGTATAAAACATTTTAAATGCATAAAGTGTTACGGATATAAAGAAAATGATGTTAAAATGAGGTTGAATTAGCTACATCCGTCAGAATTGTATCGACTTGACATAATGTAGATGTGTTACGAACTGACTATTTTCTAATTTTCAACAGCAACAACCTTAACATGTTAGATTAGTCATATTATCCTTACATCATTATTCATTACTCATTGCTTGTTAAATATTTTGGTCTCTTAACGATTTACAGCTTGTTATTTGCTGTGTAGATATACTTCGTAGATGAATCGAAATTTATTATTGCCTGAAAAGCTAATTCGTTTGATTTGAAACGTCTCATAAGATTCCTGATATTTCCATCACTAATACAAATTTATCCTACTAATATTATAAATGTGAAAGTTTGTGTGTGTGTGTGTGTGTATGTTTGTTACTCTTTCAAGCTAAAACCACTGGCCCCATAGCAATTCAACTCGGTATGTAGATAGCTGGAGACCTGGATTAACACATAGGCTACTTTTTATTCCGACATTCCCACGGGATCGGGA
The DNA here is from genome assembly GCA_951213275.1 of Idaea straminata. Lineage (NCBI taxonomy): Eukaryota > Metazoa > Arthropoda > Insecta > Lepidoptera > Geometridae > Idaea > Idaea straminata. The sequence continues at coordinate 869,947 of OX577852.1, forward strand.
TAATTTATAAATAAACCATTTAACATGGTTCAGTTCATGAGTTTTCTAAAATTGTTTACAAATACATTCTCAATGATTTTAAAAAGATTAAGTACGCTAATTTTAAAACGGGTTACTATCGAGCTTGTGTTTGCATTTTAGCAAATTAGATTTTTAAGGAGTATGTAGTGATTGGTATCTTGATGATGTGCGTGTAAACATAGTGTCACAGAATTGGGTTTGGGAAAATTTCCTACTATCTACAAATATAAAATTCAAAGTCCTGACTGAGTGACTGATTTAACAACGCAACGTGAAGGTATCCATTAAGAAAGGGTTTTTTCAAAATTCCACCCTAAGAGGGTAAAATAGTTGTTAGAGCCAGGGGCAGAAGCTGGTTGGATATAGATCGATAGATGTAGAGCGGTGTTGGCTTAGTGGTAGATACCTCGACTTTAATTCTGAAGGTCGTGGGTTCGAATCCCAACCGGCCGTGCACCAATGTATTTTTCTTAAGAAAAATTTATGTGCGCTAATTGACATTGCTCTTACGGTGAAGGAAAACATCGTGATGAAACCCGCGGCTTAGTTGGCTCCAGAAGTATTGACAAGTTCTCTCCTCTGGACATGGTCGACTAAGCTGAGAGGGTAGTAGGTTCTGGGCAAGCCTACTCCATCCTCACGCAAAAAGGACCCAATTAAAAAGGGTCCAATGGCGGAAAACAGCCTGTATACAAATACAAGTACAAGTAGATCGATAGATTCTGTTTAACGATTAAATGAATTGAATGGATTTTAAACAAGTTAAGGCGCAGGCGGGCAAGTGTCCTTTACGCAAAATGTCTAAAGGTAGCAAAATGTTCCTTTCCCAGAATATTCCTTTTGCGCAATGTTCTTTCCTCAAAAGGCGGCGCTATAAAGGTGGCACAGCTACGCTTGATTTTTTTGTGCAAAAGCGATAAAAACTAAAATAATAATAATGTCCTCTGATTGTCACCAATTTAACAGCCAGAATTATTTATATTGCTCATTAAACAATTTTCGTTTTAATAGCCATTAAATCTTGATTTATGAACTACAGTAGTAGGTATAAATACGTATTCAAGTACGGATTGACAATCGCGACAATAGTACATTAGTCAGCCGGATGACTAGAACTTATAATTAGAACTGTAGACGAGTATTGTTGGACTTAGGTTTCTGATCTTTGCAGTGATTTGAGTACACTCGTCCGATCTAGTATAGAGTGATGAACACATAGATAAATGTACAGCTTCGATTATTGAAATATCTAGACATTATCTAGTAAAAGCCTCACGAGGTCTCCAGAAAGCTAGCACAGTTCCCATTCTGGGTAGAATGGGAACTGTACCTTTCAGAACCCTTTCAGTGAAAAAGCTACCAGCTCTCTGTCTCTGTCTCTCATTCAGACGTGCTCGGTCATACCTAAAGAATACTGAGGCTTATGAATACCGCCAGCTCCGAAAATTTACAGCAGTTAAATTTCCTTCATGGATATATTTTTTTAATCAGAATATCCTAGTAGGCAATAATCGTTATGTGAAGTAAATTAGAAACATTGCATTTTTATTTAAATTGAATGGCTCCAATTAATAAATTAATTTCATCAGGCAAGACCGCGACTCTTTTTAAAGTATATACCTAGCACATTTCCCTGAGTATTCTAAAACCGAGAAGAAACGAAATCAGAAAAAACTCTGTTATTATTATTAGTTATTTAATAAATATTTATTGAATAACTGTGTGTTTTATAAATGTCAGGGATTATAAAAAATAGTAAGTAACAACAGCCATGTCTGCACCAGACATTCAATAGTTAATTTAAATCTCATTAGGTAAACAGAGATCTTCATTGATCTACATCAAAAAAGATCTACCTAATGAGTAACTTATACCTACGTAAGTTACCAATAAAATAAGACATCTTGTACATTGTCAAAGCTTTATTTTAAGCTATTACGCATAGTCTTGTTGTAATAACGTAATAAATCAATAAGTAGGTAATAAATAATGACAATAATATTCCTGCATTGTCGATAAGTCTTGTAATATCACGTAATTTGTCGATGATGTATCGGTTGCAGTCATTTTGTTGGTCTCAGTACCACCAGTTGTAGGTGAAGGTAGTGTGAAAGGTCACTGGACTGATTATATAAGTACCTATAGATATGTATTATGTTGATATTAATGGATGCATTTTGCATCGACTTCTTATGAAACTTACGGATAGAGGACGCCTCAGATAAATAAAAGTTATGCTCTAGACTCTAGGTATGTCTCTTGGTTTTCGAGATATCCGCCATTTTTGATTTTTTTAAATTTTTACTCCCTTCTTTATATTTTTAAATCTGTTTTTTAGATAGTGCTATCGAATATACAATTATTTTTATGACACAACGAAAGTTTTTTTAAAACTAAGATCACACTTCATGATTTTTTAATCTGGGCTTTAACCTTTCCCGGAATTCCGAAGTGTATCAAAATATGTATGAAAAAAAAGTTGCCTATTTCATTGATATTCTGAAATGGCATAATACGAGTATGTGAAAATTTACTAAATTACTAAATTAAATTCTATTAAAAATACTAAATATTAATCATTTGGTTAATAATATATAATAACCCAAATTTTGATTAACATCGTCATTATGGAAGAAACAATTATAAATAAAATACCACGATTAATAATTATATGTAACTCTCCAGGTTTCAATATATCTTTATACCAAATTAAATCAGAATAAGCCCAGTTTTAGTATATGTAGTAGATTGTCTTGAAGACAATCTAAAACATTGTAAAATCTGAATGCTTTATCATGATTCAGTAAACATTATCTTGAATTTATTGCATTATTTTGACCATCTTACTAATATTATAAATGTGAAAGTTTGTGTGTGTGTGTGTGTGTGTGTGTGTGTTTGTTACTCCTTCACGCAAAAACAACTGGACTGATCGCAATGAAATTCGGTATGTAGATAGCTGGAGGCCTGGATTAACATATAGGCTACTTTTTATCCCGATATTTCCACGGGATCGGGACTTACGCGGGTGAAACCGCGGGGCGTAGCTAGTAGGTAAGTACTTACATATATTGTTAATTCAATTTACCCACCACGTCGCTTTGCTTTGAAGGCGGAACAAGAAACTTAAACAAGTACAACTTAACTACCCCTTAAATTGTAAGTTGTTTCAGCCACCTATCACCTCTGTTTACGTCTAACAAAACACAGTAGAGATTCCCCCCGATTTGTTTACATGTTAGGCGCCGCGCGCCGCACCGGCCGCCCGACTTCCCAGAACATTTCAATACATTATGTCTTCTAAGTTTTCGTAATATGGCCACAAGGTTGTCTGTTTTGATATGATTCTGATATCTTGTAGGTTGTAGGTATTTAGGTGGGAGTTTAATGATTGCCAAAAGCTTCGCAGTTTTGCTGTGTGACCTTTAAAAGCTTGGGAACTTCCTCTTTGGGAAAAGTTCTTACATTTTTATGACCCTGGTAATGCTCGAATTTGAAACCAATTGAATTTGTTTATTACATCTTCTTCATCTTCCTGCCCTTATCCGAATTTTTCTTTATTCAATTATTAATTACATAAAACACCAATTTCACAGATTGATGACAGCACACAACCTTAACCACTGGTTCTAGAAACTCAATATTTTGAACAGAGGCACAAAGTCAGGATTTTCGGGAATTCCCATAGACTCATTAGCGGTGTTGTCCTAGTAGTAGATACTTCGACTTTCATTCCATAGGTCGTGGATTCGAATCCCGGCCGGCCGTGCATCAATGGAGTTTTCTTACGTAAATTTTATGTGCGCTAATTGACATTGCCATTGCCCAGACATATTGACGAGATCTTTTCTCTAGATATGGTCGACTAAGCTATTTAGACTTTAATTATTGCGACTAGAACATTCATTAAAACTAATACGCAAATTCTCTCACCTTGATAACGATAGCATCTTTAACTAATCGAATAATTTTCCAAGAACACTGAAGCCACAATACGTTGACCTATCTGTTTATATTATATACGTTTTCAGCCTAATTTTATAAACGTAAAGTTATTTAAATCCGCGTATGAATTGTGTTTAGACTGGTGCTTCGAACATCTAATGATGCAGTATTTCGTTCTTATCATAGAGATTCAATCACTCGCACTATTTGTGATGAATTTGATTTCCAACAAAAGGCCTAATTATGCTTTGAAACTACCCTAAAGAATACTGGAAAAACTTCGAACAAAAAATTATTTGTTTGCAGGAGGTTAGGTTCTTGAAGAATTTCTTTATGTGTTATTGCGTCTGATGCTGTTAAAGAAAATGGTAAACATTTGACTTTAAATGCTTTTATCTTTTTTTCCACGTCGAATTCACGAAATTACTATCAATTTCATTGTAATCTAGAAAAATTGAGAATTTTATAATATTTTTTCTAATTGTGCATGTTATGCTCAAGTATTTGCCTTGCCATCATCCTTTATATATTAAAGTTAACTGATTAAAGCAGTTGAGTATATCAGAGTCCTAAAAACTACTCGTCCACCCCCGTCTTATTCAAACTCTCCAGAGCCTCCCTGCGCAGAATTCATCCCAGGGTAGTCTTCCCAATCATATTTCATTTGATAGTCAGAAACTAAATTTTCGTTTATTCTGTTACGTAATAAATACTTATTGTTTTTGTTTTTACTTCGAATTACCATTAAAACCTTTGTTTTTCTATCTACAAACACATACATTAATACACTTAGTAAGGCAACAGTAAGGTAATAGGTAAACCTGGCACTTTATTTTATTACAAGGCATTTGTTGTTATTTCTTGTTTGTATGTTCTCCATAAACCTTAGCCTTAGTGCCATAGGTTTGAAAGGTGACCGAAGATGAGAAAGAACAAAATATGAGAGGCGACTACTATGCCCGTTTTTATACTCAAATGTTACTACTCCTTTAGTAAAGTCTGTCTAAAATGTATAAAGTCTATATTGAGAATACCTCAGTCTATGTTTATAGCATGTTTATAGGGCAATGTTTAGTCTAGACTCGTGAAGTCTATATGACAGGACGCAACCGGAAGTACTGACAGACGGAGATCGTGTTACCGGAGACTGCGTATCATAACTGCGCTTAGAATCTTGAATATTTGCTAGATAAACAGAAAAATATATAACACTAGCAGCGCTCCGCGGTTTCACCAGCGTAACTCCCGATCCCGTAAAATGATTGCCTTGTATTGGAGTTTCGGGATGAAAAGTAGCCTATGTAATCAATGTATCCACATACCAAGTTTCTTTAAAATCGGTTAAGTAGTTTGGGAGTCTATTCATTACAAACAAGAAAACAAAAAAAAATAGTTCCTCTTTATAATTTTAGTGTAGAGTATAGACTAGATTTTGCCCGCGATTTCATCCGTGGAAGGGGTGAATTTTCTAAAATCCTTTCTTAGCGGATGCCTACGCCATACCAGCTATGTGTATGTCAAAATTTTAGCCCAATCTTTCCATTGGTTTGAGTTGTGCGTTGATATCTCAGTCAGTCAGTTTATCATGACTCATGATGCGCAATTCTTAGCTGCTACGTCTCCTGCATCATTGATCTGTCGTCAGTCGCCAGCTCCTTGAAACACTCAATATAAGTACAGCAGTTCTAAAATAAGTCTGCACTAGCGCTAGTTGATGACTCAAGCCATTGGAAACAGTGTTAATATCTGCCAAAACTACTGGGAAACAAGGGAGAGCCTCTAAAATATGATGTATTGATAGTTTCGATGAATTTACTAAAGTGCATGTGATTTCTATCATCTGGGTTAAATCAATAAACAAAGATTTGAATCAAAGGCAAAATCTAAGAGAGACTCGATCATGCAGTTCCAAAATCTTTGGAACTGCATGACCGAGTTTGATAATTCTTTTATAAATAGAAAGCTATTTTATTCAGATGTGATAGGTATGTGTTACTATTTTATCTATCATGGCATGCGGCATCGAAACTTACGCGGGGGAAACTGTGAGACGCTGCCTGTTAGATAAGTGTTATATTTTTACCTTTTTTTTAGTACTTAGGTTATTGATATTTCATAATAATATGTTTAAATTAACTTCTTTTAAAATGACAGAAGATCAGCGCCTCAGTCAAGCATGTTTGACCGTGGCTCATAGCTGAGGTTGACCCGTTTGGGACAACACACGACCTTTCTTTCTTTTCTTACAAAGAATATATTTTCTCATTTCATTTATTTGCATTATGCTATATATGGTAGGTACAATAGGTGTATAAGTTCACATATGAGCCCTGCCAGGCATTGCAATTGCGTGCGGTGACAGACTGAGACTTTTCTTACTACATGTAGGTATACAAATAAATTTGTCCGATAAGTTACTTGTTATATGCTCAATTAGGTAATGTAGTGTTAGTTATTAGTTAAGTTTGTCGCTAGTTTACAACGTTTTAGCAACAACGCAACGGTGAATTAGGTACCGTTATGTCTAGTTGAATTTAAAACGAATATCTAAATATATTGCCTAAATAACGTAATAAATATTATATAATATCTATGTCTTTTAAGTCCATGTAATTTTTTTGTATTTTTAACTATGTTTGTATGAACTATTCTATACTTTATTTTGGTTGGTCCCGAATGCTACTAGAGGTGGCGAGTCCAAACGGTTTCAAAATATTTCTACCATAGAAATACGTTCCCCTATATTTCAACAGACATTGAAGTCAAATTATACAATTGCAATACCATAACCTTATTGACAAATAACTGCTTCGACAACCTATATATTCACTCCTTAATAAATCGGTACAGTAAGTTGAATATCACCAAAGTAGGCAATAAATCAAAGTGCCGCCTATCGTTTAGTAAAGACAAATAAACTGTACGTTTGAGATTAATGTGTTAATGTCTACTTCTGACTCTATAAGTGCTAGATTGATTAGAGCGGAGATGTGTGGTCTGAGGTGGGAGACGTAGCGGGTTAGTTTTTGTGAGCATGTCCAATGTACAGTACGTAGAGTTCTAAAATTACTATTATTGGAATGTTGGCAATGAAAAGTTGAAATACTTTAAACTTGAATCCAATTACATATCTACCGCTCTAAAGCAAAACTGTCTAATGTTAATCTACCAAATTTCATGATTCAATTGTAACTATAAATTAAGAAAACACTTATTGCTAGCTCTTCGCTAGCAAATAAACGAATACAATGGCTGACATTTTGAGGATACTAATTTTATATCAATAAAATAAACGTATGGAAGTTTGTCTTCAAAGTTTTCAAAACGGTTATTAAACGAAAGGTTTAGTGGCAACTGAACAGGGTACTTACACACAGCCTATATTAAGTATGTAAAAGTTTTAAAAGTTTGAACCGTGTGTATTTCTTTTGTCTGTGTACGTGGAATCGTTATTTCAAACGAGTAAACCGATCGGAATGCTATTTTCTCTATTTTGTTTTTTGTATATAGAAATACTCTACTTTCTTTAATTTTAGTTAGTTTGGCCATCAAGACGGGGAATGTAGCTAACCTTCTACGATGACCTCCAGGTTTTTATTTTAACCTTCTTTTTTTGTCATTACAAAGAAACTCTCAGACACGAAAGCTTTTTATAGACCTGCTTATTTAACCGCTTCATGTTATGACTTAAAGTGGAGTATAAAAGCACGGCCGAGGTCGAACCCTACATATTAGGCTAAGACCAGAGTATGTGACGAGCGTATGGAATTACTGACGCGACCTAACTGCGATTACTAGAAAACACTATACGTAAGTACGTTGGTAGAAGTACTGGATTGACGATAGGGTCGAAAAGTTATAAATCTTATATATAAAAATCAATTGCTGTTCGTTAGTCTCGCTAAAACTCGAGAACGGCTGAACGGATTTATCTTATCTTGGTCTTGAATTATTCGTGGAGGTCCAGGGAAGGTTTAAAAGGTGAGAAAAAATCGTTCCCACGGGATCGGGACTTACGCGGGTGAAACCGCGGGGCGCAGCTAGTTAATAAATAAAGTTTAATTTTTTCGATGAAAAAAAATGTAGTGTGCAAGAACGCTCTCAATGATAACGCACTAATAAGCAAGTTCTAAAAGTTTTCATAAAATGACGACACGGTGGGAAAACACTCGCCTGCAATGCAGTAGGATGCTGGTTCGATTTCCGCCTCAAACATATTTATTTACAAAATATTTTTATAAGTATTCTACTTATAGAGTACGTTATCTGGCCACCATAACGCAAGCCTAGTGGCTTAGTTTGGAGCTAGATGGCGCTGTGTGAAAAAGTTTCAGCGATATTTATTTATTTTCTACCGTTTTCAGAAAGCGAATTAACAACCATCTGGCCTAAAATAATAGATAATTCTTTATCATATTTTAGCCTAAAACTACAAATATTATAGAATAATATATCTTGTTATTTGTATAACAAAACTACTCCCGAACCAAAACCCTTCCTCATTATTCCCGGATCAGAAATTCTCACGGCAAGGTGTGTGGCTGCGTCTACAGTCACGTCGGAAAGTATTAGACCACTCTGCTAAATTTTTTACAAATTTTGTTAGAAAATGAAAAGAAGACCTTTGACCTACTGTGGGACAGAACGGGCTATTAAATAAAAATCAATAAATAATAGATGTGTTTTTTTCACACCGTAATATGATAAATTTTAATGTATTTTTTTTTTGCATTATTTGTTATTTTTGCTGTAGGTAAATTTGATTGAAATTGATATTTCGATCAAAACCCACAGCAAAATGAATGTTTGTTCTTGAACAATCGTCTATTTTACAAAATAGTAACAAGGAATAGATTCTTTTTGGAAGAAATCTTTGCTTTTTTTGTTTCTTTTAAACCGGTTAAAACTTATTTCACCGAGCTATGAGGCCGCAAATTCAAGACCAACCTTACTAAGATCAGCAGGCTAATCAATAGATGACTTCACTATTTGGAAAAGACACACCTAAATTCACAATAAAAATAAAGTAAGCAAATAAGAAAACCAAGATTCAGATCATGTATTTGCTAAAAAATAGTACAGCATACAGTAGTGTATTTTACTTGAAAGGCAAGCAAAATATTCGACGACCCAGTTGGCACAATGGTCACCATGCCGGACTGCCAAACACAGGGTTGCGGGTTCGATTCCCGCTTCAGACAAGTATTTATGCTTAGATATTTGTCTGTGGTCTGGTTGTTTCTATGTATTATAAGTATATATTTACAAAAGAAAAGTATGTATAAGTAGTATATCCGTTGTCTAGCACCCATAACACAAGTCTAGTTACTTAGCTTGGGGCTAGATGGCGATGTGTGGAATGTCCTGCAATATTTATTTATTTATATTCAATGGCTTAAATTGCCATGTCTCATCCAACTTAGACAAGCAGCACCTATTAATCCATTTGCAAACGATACACCAAAACTCTTATTTTTCTTGTGCCTTCTTATTAAATAATAATAATAAATAAATAAATATTGCAGGACATTCCACACATCGCCATCTAGCTCCAAGCGAAGTAACTAGACCTGTATTATGGGTGGTAGACAACGGATATACTACTTATATACTTTCTTTTGTAAATATATACTTATAATACATAGAAACAACCAGACCACAGACAAATATCTAAGCATAAATAATAATTATAGCATAATTATTATTAGGCGCGTTCCGATAGTACACATCTTAACATAGTTTTCGAGACGTTTCAATGTGATTTCATGCAAATGTATGATTCCAGATAAATAGAGAATTTTATCTTTAACTTTCGTAAAAAATACATATAATTAGTTGTACCCATGACTTGTCGTTTATAAATACTCAGTGCGGTCTAACACTTACTGACGGCAGTGTATCTCCTCTACCAAGATATATCTAGTAGTTGTTGTTATAGTGTAGTAATCACAGTGTGCATTAGCAGACCTTAGGCTCAGACCACCCGGGAGCTCATCACGGTGTCACATCTTGTAATACCACTAGTATTCTACTAAAACATCATGTTTAAAGTCGGTAGGTACTTGTAATTTACAGTAACCAAGAGAAAAGAGTGGAGTTTAGTAGATTATTGTTAAATATATTAGAGGGTATATAGGGTGTCGCTTTCAAAAAAAACATGCGAATGTAAAATTAACTCAAATTTCTTCAAAATGTATCTATAAGGAAAGACGACTTTGCTAATCTAAACTCTTCGTATTTTTAAAATTTGTTTAAATTGGTTTTAAACTACAGAACTGATTTTGATGTAACTTGGTGTAAGCATACACTAAATCCTTGGGGGTAATATAAGCTTTATAATAAATCGATAATCTGTAGAAATAGGACACTGGGCATGATAATCTGTAGACATGGGAATCTGTACATACGGTAATCTGTAGTATTGACCATCTGTAGACAAGGGAATCTGTAATATTGGAAATCTGTATAGTTGGGAATCTGTAGACGTGGGAAAAAAGCCACGTTACTAAATACTTCGACATACCACAAGCAGTTGTCGGCGTTGATTAATCTTAATAATTACAATAATTTCGCCGTATAGAGTGGCATCGTAAATATAATGAATGCAAATGATCAGGTGTAGTGGTAGGTACGCGCGGTGCGCTTGCGCAACTGATGACCGCCTCCTGTTTGTACATATGTCGAGGACGTGAGCTCGAGGGACAAACTTCGAGCGGGAGCGGAGCATTTTGTAAAAAACTAAAGCTATGTTTTAACAGATAAATGATGCATAACGTATTGAGTGACGACATGGTAATTTTATAAAACCATGCTGTTTATTCTAAATTAAGTTGTACAAAATTAAGTATTTAATTAAATTAAGTACTTGACTAATCAACTTTGACATAATAAATACCATGCTGTTTATTAAAGTTAATATAAATTTCTAATCCTGACTAAATAATGGCACAGCTCAAGCCAATGACCGAAAGCCTCCGCTAAGAAAGGATTTTGGAAAAAGAAGTTGCGAGCAAAGGCTTTTAAACTAGCTTTGATCCAAATTATATAGAAAAACTTGCAGCTTGTTCCAATTCTCCAGTTCTGTGGAAATATTGTGATAAAAAGAAAACCTTGTTACTGTCCGTTTTTACCAAATTTCATAAATAATGGCTCGAGTTGTTACAAATTAAAATCTAAAGCAAACATTTTTCTTTAAATTATAATAACTTAACTAAATAATAACCAAAACTAATTTATTTATTTTTGTTTCTACTACTTTTTAACTTTACAATAAACCCTATTTAGAAATAACATATTTCACACACTTAACTCAATTATCCGCTCAAAGCTCGTAACTTAAACAGCCAAAAATATCTGGATTCATATGACATTTAGAATTAATTGCGAGGCGCGGTAAATGGGTGAAATGCCGACGTAAATAATAACGAAACGTAAAGAAAGTTGTTGTTATGTAGCAAAGTTTAAACTTAAAGTAACTGTGTCACTCAAAGTTCACCGATTTACATCAATATCTACCTACCTACCTACATTAAAACTACTTACGGCGTACGTTTTTTTATGTTTAAGTAATTAAAATTACCTGCATCCTATTTTAAACTAAACTCTTAAGTGGATTACATACCGACATAATGACATTTTTTGATGTAATTTTTCGGGGCATTCCTGTTTTCATCCCTTAAATTGCAACGAAATGTATAACTTACACTTACCGTCACTTTAAAGTGATTATTTAAAATATTAAAAAGAAAAAGTTTTAAGTTTATTTTATAATGAATCAATTACACAAAAAGGAAACATTGAAATTACGCTCTGTTCTCTTCTTCATACAAATAAATTCCCCTATTTTCTTTTCGAATAATGCCTTTTGTCTTTTTTTATAAATAACTAGCTGGTCCCCGCGGTTTCAATCACTGAATCATTTTCTGCACTACTTTCTTAATTTTTTCATTCATATGCACATTCTCCTGTCAACGACAGACAAAACCAAAAAAGTATTAGCGGAATTGGTTCAGCCGTTCACGCATGATGCCATGACAAAGGAAAATAGGGAGCCATTTTGATATAGGTAATAAATAGATAGGTTTTTCCTATACTAATAAAATTATTGTTTTTTAACCCGTTAAAGCCATATTCCGATTATCTTCATCGAAATATACATATTTAATGTGGTCGTATAAAGTCAGACCACGTACAAATCGGCGCCTGCCCATACATAGGTCGTTTTTTCTCAACGAAAATCGATCCCATTGCTTATCCATAATGAGATGTCGTTCTAATTTTTGATTGGCTAATGCAGCATCTAAGCATTTAGTAGAATAATGTTTTAATTTGAATTTAATTGGGTAAGTAATAGAATTTCGACTATTTTTATGTCCCGTGTTCTTTGAATGTTACGCTCGACTGGTATGACTCTACTTAAGAGGATTACATATTGCGTTGCTATACTTATATCCATACAAAAGAATTTGCTCTCTCATAATATTGTCCGATTTCGCTATTTTTTTGCCAATTAGACATTTATTATGAACTAGGCTATACACTAGTATAAAAAATAATAAACACGTGTAAGTGAATTACTGTATGTTATAATTTTATTCACAAAAATAATGTAAAATAAATAATTTAACAAATCACCTTAAAATTACTATTATATAGTTGCCATAGAAAATGCTGAGAGTGTCCAACGACTCTGCATTTCGGCAACGGCAAGTTTTTTTTATATATTGAAAAAAAAGGAAAAGAAAATACTTACATACAAAGAAAAATCCGTTTTAAGTTTTGAAGTTTTATGTTAAGTGTAATTTGGAAAGTTTTGATAAACAGGGCACTGGTCGTCTATTTCTGCATCCAAGCAGTAGTGAACTTGCACTAAGTTTATATCTATGTTTACGTTTTGAGCTAAAACAGAAAGCTCAAATTGAACTTAATTTAATCCTTGAATATTTACAACAGTTTTTTCTGTAGTAGCATCTTTTAAAATTAATTTTGTAGAATTAAAGAGAAGGGTAATTCCAAGAAAAAATATATGGTATACTGCGTTTCTTTCTTTTTTTTTTTAAATTTTGGCTTTGCTGGATTTGTGCATACAGCCAGTCTTAAGTTAAAATATTTGTTTCAAGTTTTCTTATTTATAATCAGACAGCCTTGTTTGCCCGTCAATGGAGTCTAAGATGTATTACGCTTGCCTAGACGATACCTAAACGCCCGTGTCTTGAAATACTAGGGATGCGAGTGAAGCACCCCTTGCTTATTAGCCATCATTTTTAACTTCATAAGTTATAGAAGCCTTAAAGAGGCTGAAAATGTCTTAAGTGTTAAGTTAAAATGTGTAACTTAAAATACTTTAATTGGACCTTCGAGCTTTGGGGTATCACGAGAACTCACGATATCGTACTACCCACTGTCGCTTGTTGTACTCACAGAGGTGTTTGTTTAGATCGTAGTATATTGAGACTGCACATAAGTTTAGATCGTAGTATATTGAGACTGCACATTTCGTAAAACTTGGTCCTAACCACAATTATACCACAAGTTACGTAACATCTGAAGTGGTTTGAACTGAAATATTATTTTAGGAGTTCAGAGACCGTGCGTTCGCGCCGCCCCGCCTAAACAACTATCGACCTTGTCGCTCACCTGTTAAGGTTTATTTTGCGATGTGGCCATGTGCGTGATTTGCGTCGTTATGTTTCTGACAGGGCGTCATGTGTCGCGTATCACTCAGCGAGCCGCTTCCTTTTGGACAATAATAAAAAAAAAAGTCGGCGCGGTTATAGTAAGTGTTATATAATCTGTGGCCCGTGGCGGTTTACGGCTGATATTAAGGTGAGACATTATCCCATTTAGATTTCACTTTTACTTTGATTTTGTTCCGTTTCTAGGAAGTTTTGGAAATCACGGGAATGTGAGTTGAACGGTTATTTTTAATATTTTATTGGTCACGGCTATAGTCCGTTCTGAAACCAGAGAGAATTTTCAAATTGTCTAAACGTAAATACAGAGTGCGGGGTGGTGGTGCAACTATTGTTTTTGTTACAGTTTCACCACCACGGAATACGGGATTTTGAAAAGTCCCGTGGTTCAACTATTTAAAAAGTTAGACCATGACCCCGGGGGTCGTCAAACTATTTTCTATGTTAGTGCCAAAATGTAACAAACAAAGAGGAAGGACTCGCCCGCAAATGAAGCGTGCAAAGAAGCAATGCAGTTATTGCCAGTGTTTGTGACAACTCATTCCTGTTGCTATACGGGCGACAAATGTAACATACTCGAAGTCAACTATCCCGATGATGCATCACGTATAAAATATCGTTTTTTTTTTGTATAACACCGGTGTGTAATTTGGTGTGTCATATATGGCATAATGACAGATATTATAATATCACCTGAAATAACGTTCACATGATACACGGTACCTACCTTAACTTAATGATCTAATTTCTCTCTAGTTTTGGAATAGACTAAAACTCTAGTTAAAAATACAACAAAATAAAGACATATTTTAGTACCTATTAAATCCTTCAGGAAGAGTTTTTCCAAAATTACATTTTTAAAGAATCTCGTCAATTAAGCAAGCACTCATTAGTAAGTAACACGACACGACCACTACAAAGTAAGTTAAAGTATTTTAATTGTTAATAAAAATAAAATTGTAATGTAACGGGTCAAGCAGCGCGCAGCTTGGACAGCAAGAAGCAAAAACTAGAGTCTCCATAAGGTGTCCATATTTGTTTGTAATGATTATTGCGGGCCTTGATAGTCGATTAACAATATATTTAATGCAATTAATCGCTATTCAGTAATTTGTTCTCAACTTTACAGGCATGGTTCTCAATTTTGTGTTTATAGTAATTATTTTCCTGAGTCTTAATCGCGATTTTTTTTACATTATGTTCTTCTTTTTCGACTATGTTGCCTACATCTAGGCTCCTAGGTGTCTGGGGAGTGAAATCAGCGTCTGCTGATTCCACTCCCCAGACACCTTCAAACTTCATCCATATCCTTCATCCAACCATATCCATATTCATATTCATCCATATTGTGCATAGACATCAGGAAACAGACGTGTTTCCTGATGTCTAGGCACCTTGAGTGAATAGATACCTTTTAGGAAAGCGTGCTGCATCTTAGACTGCATCGTCGCCTATCAATACAAAAAACTGAAGCGAGTGAAATCTTGGTGTAAAAAACATACAATTGGATTTTTTTATTTATTTAATTCTCTGTTATTATATCAAATCATCAACTTTAACTCAGCGGTAACTATTTGATAGCGAAATCATTTAATGTCAGCCACTTGTACTGAGGTAATAAATATATCAGTTTATTTGACAATTGAAGTTAATCGAATAATTGCTTTAAAAAATCCCACGGTAATTGTACACGGTGTTTTACTGACAAAGATCTTAACAAACGTGCAAAAAAAGAACGAAATAGTTCTTTTTGAACCATCCCTCTTTGTGCAACCAATTACATTATGACAAATGAGACTAAGTCGCAGGTTTGATCATGATAGATAGATAGATAAACTATTTATTGTACCACATTAAACCTCCTGTTACAAAAACAATATTAAACCAGACAATAATGGCACAATGGGCGGCCTTATCACTAAAAGCGATCTCTTCCAGGCAACCTTTGATGGACCAGAATTAAAGAAAGGGATGGGTGGGTTGATCATGATGTTTTTCTTCACCGTAACAGCAATGTCAATTAGCGCAATTGTAAAGAAAATCGGCTGGATTATCCACGTCTGGTCGGGGTTCGAACCCTCTTCGGAATGAAAGTCGAGGTATCAAACACATGGCCAATACCGCTGTAATTGTCATTACTTTTTGTTTAATAATTTTTCGATCTTTGGATCAGTAGAGTAGATGATAGCGATCTACCTCAAGTTCTATAACACCCTTGTCATAATGATACTGTCTTTTGTGTAAATTAGTCAGTTTGATCAGGTTGGTGCGCATGCGCATAATGCCTCTAAATTATTTCGCCATCAAAATTTACGTTAAAACCTAACAGCTGTTACGCAGTCCTTTTTATCTCACACAGCGCGGCAGCGCCATCTAGGCCCAAGCTTAACAACTAGACTTGTATTATGGTGATCAGATAACAGTATAAATATTTATACAAATTATTTTAAAATACATCTTCTAATTGAGCAGTGCGTATAGCAACACCCAGACCAGAAACAAATATTTGTAACACGGCGGGAATTGAATCTGGAATCTTCTACGCCGTAGGTGCTAATAGTTGACTATCAAGCCAACATCAACCAGACGGCTAGCCGTCTAATTGGAACTAAAAGGTATGCCTCCCGACGTTATGTGACAAATAAAAATTCCACACACAGAATATATTGCTTGCACACAGCCACACTGTCTGAAAGTAAGTGTGAACAAAAAAATCAGCATACCGAATTAGAACTGACCTACCACGTAATTCTTCGATTGGCTGCAATCGTTTTTATATTTAAAAAAAATAGCAATCAGCTACGAATATGATTGTTTATGAAGATTTATGGCGTGCCTATGGGTGAACAGTTTCGACGCGGGTTCGATTCCCACCTCGAACAAATATAAACAGATTTATCCAGGTTTAAAAAAATAGTAGGTATAACACAAGCTTAGTTGCTTAGTGAGACTAGATGGCGCTGTATGCAAAATCCTGCAATCTGTATGTGTCCATAATGAAATTTGATCTAGAAATATGGCTGTTCGGTAAAGTCATCCAAGAACGAATTTTGAATCGGCAGACTCACTTTACGAACAAATTTATAAAAAGTTTAAATTTCCTTACGATCGAGTTTAAGCGGGATGCCAATTAATCAATAAAAATGCACATTTTTATTAGTTTTTCTAGGAATTATGTGTATGCGGTTTCTTGTCGTTCATTATCAAGAGTTAAAAGACATAAAAAATAAAATATGCTAAAACGTTTTCCGCATCGGAAAAACTTATTTTAGGTACTTAGCACGTAAGTAAGACTATTACAATTTTCATGTGATTTCACTAAAATGTGAAATGAAATAGTGATTCAATTGGATTCGAATATCGAAATTCATAAAATTGCGATCGTAATTTTACGTGGTAGAGATGTGTGTTCATTTTATCTGAAATTTACGTGTCATCAGTTTCGAAAAGTTAACATTTTGATATCCAAACTTTTTTCTATTTTTATTTTATTCTCATAACTGTATAATTTACAGTAATAGTCTTAAAATTATCTACTTTCCTGACAGTTCTCAGTGTCGTAAAACTTTTAATTTTATAACCATGAGGAAATGAAATATCGTGAATTAGACTTTGTTTATTGAAATATAATTTGAAGGAACAGTGAAATATTCATAAATGTTACGATATTATTATAGGCTTTGTCTCCTTCTCTTGCAATGCTACAAAATTGCTTGTAATAAAGAACTTTACGATTTTGTTTAAAAATTTCTAACTCAAGCCTATTGGTCATCCCACCTCATTATGTTACTGGCACCAACAGGAGGGTACTTAAAAGGACAAAACCCATAATTGGCTTGTCTAAGAATAAAGATATTTTATGTCATAAAATTAGGTTTTTTTTTTAATTAAATGTGTATTACTCTTAGTGTTGGTCCACATGGTCACAGGAAACTTGAATCCAACAATCTTCATTTTGTTTATCACTTTGTTATAGTTGAGTTTTCATAACCTCCATAACTATATCGATTTATACAAGTAATATAAATCGATAAAATTAAATCGATTTATAGTAAATACGAGTAGGACCTTACCGAATAGGACTTAAGACTAAATCTCATGGAAGTATTCTGGGACTCCAAAATTTTGCTACTCTGATTGGTGCTGTTATTGAATGTAAATGATAATAAGTAAGTTATAAAAATTATTTGAGTGCAAGCCATATCTTCTATGAAAGTGGATATGGTCCTTTATTGAAATAACATTTAAAGAAATAATGAAAATTTAAAATCATATACTTAACTTAGGTTTTGCATTTGTCTGTGCAATAAAATTGGTTAATACAATAGAACCATAATGGTTAAAAAACTATAAGTCTTATTGGTAATTGTGGTGATTCTTACCAGGTTCCAGAAACATGTTATAAGGTGGGTATGACCAACAAGTCCATGGGATCGTAATGTTATTAAACTTGAAACTAACAGCGCCAAGGGATTTCACATGTAAGTCCCGATCTCGTGGGAATATCGGGATTAGTTAGAATTTATTTTGTTTTTTTATATGTAATCATTTTGCGTTATGTTTTATGGTGCAATAAAGTGTTTATCTATCTATCTATGAAGAGTAGTCTATGTTACTTTAAATGAATTCATTTATCCGTATACCAAGTTTCATCAAAATTGGTTCAGCAGTTTCGGAACCTATTCGTTATAAACAAAAACAATTGGAGTAGAGAAGCAATTTGGTAGCTTACCTGTCCGTTGTCCATTACTCAATAGAGAGATAAATCAGTAAATTACTTGTTACATATAAAACTTCAAAATTTTACCGAAAATAAATAACTCTAATGAAATAATTATAGATCCCGAATACAAAGCTAGGGGCCAGTACAATAGCTGACCTTGCATTTACGCGTGGTTCCGCCCCGCCTTTATCATTGTCATTGACGCGATGCATCAGCTGCTAGGTTCGCCGATTGAATGGTCATAGATTCGATAAATGTTAATGGTTTCATCAGTATTGTATATACTTACGTATATGTTTCATTTTAGCTTCATTTTATAGTTACTTTTAAGCTTTTACTTTATGCTTTACGGCATTGTGCCTGATTCATGTTTAACTTAGATTAGTCGCCTTATACTGCGGAAAGTCAACTAAGCCACAGGTTTTCATAATTTATAGATGTACAATTTAAAGTCGAGACTGGCTGACTGATTTGATGACGCACAGCTCAAACATATAGATCGGGCTTTGGTACCTATACAGATAGCTATTACGATGTAGGCAGAAAGAATACGCGGACATAATTCGTGGATAAAAGCTAGTTAGATATACAACCAGTTGAGGGCTGCTTCTGTACATCTCCGTAAAGAACTTTGATTCTACGAATTTTGGAAGTTCTAAAAAAAATTAAAATTTTGTGGTCATGCTCACATGAAAATCAGTTGTTATTTATATAGAGAGGTCAATTAAATTCAATTTTTACTTATCTTTCAAGTTTTATGACTGCTCTAAATTTCAATTATATTATTTTAAAAACATTGCTTATTTTCGAAATTAACAAAGTTCATCTAAATTGAGGTCAAATATTTTTTAAGTACTGGAAATCTTAGAACAAAATTTGTGTGATACGATGTACCTACCTACGTACTTCAAACATTATTTAAACGGGTAATTTACCATTTTGAAGCAGATGAATCCAAATGAATAAAGAATTTTGACTTTGATATTGAAATTAAATCAACTTTATAGTTATCTAATCAAAAATTAAACGCAAGTCGCTAATAAAATAGTAACCTTTGTATGCTTTATGATTTTCCTCCATTAATTTGTTCAGACTCGTGTGAGTCAAAGTTCTAAACAATTCACCTAGGCGAACCGTTCGTTCATTCATTATATTCATTTAATACATATTAAAATTCATATTCATATTATCATTCTGTATTTTACGACTCTACATTAATTGTTATTTATGTATAACGTCATGTTTAACTCATAATTATCTAGTTTTTACTGTTATTCTAAGTACTTCGCAAGCTTTTCTAGATGGGTATATAATATTTTATAGTAATAATAGCTTTTGTCCGATATTTAGTTTTCGAAGGGTTTGAAATTTCCAAAATTCTTGATTAGTGGATACCTACCTCTTATAACGGCCATCTGTGTGCCAATCTGTCCATTGGTTTGAGCTGTGTGTTGATATACACGGTGTTACAAGGGGGGTGGATCATCGTTTGCGGGGGGTTGGAGCACCTCAGTGCCTATCAATTTAACCCCCCTGTATGTTCTGCAAT
Organism: Idaea straminata; assembly: GCA_951213275.1. Taxonomy (NCBI): domain Eukaryota; kingdom Metazoa; phylum Arthropoda; class Insecta; order Lepidoptera; family Geometridae; genus Idaea; species Idaea straminata. The sequence goes on from OX577852.1 coordinate 889,877, forward strand.
ATTTAGTGGTTCAAAAGTTATTTGGAAATCAGATTTCACCCTAAACTTCGCAATTACAGCCAAACTATCAGGTCTGCGATTCTGCCTTTTTATTTGTGAAACATTAGCCAGTCAGTCAGGATTTTGAATTTTATGTTTATAAATAATCTGATAAGACAATACTGTTAGGTACCTACCATAACCTAAATTCTAATTAGAAAATATGATTTGGTCCGTCTCACAGATTTCTATCCCATTTTTAAATAGTCTGGATTCATCCCTAAAGGTGTTCCGAATTCAGTCTGAATTTGTATCACACTTGAGTAGACATATCTTAACTTAGTTTTAGATATCAGTTGATTCTTCAGTACCCAGATTAACTTATCAAGAGCCAGTTTGGTTTAGCCGTATGAAAGCCATTTTTTATTTACTTTTTAAATTAAGCTATTCCGGCAATAGACATAAAGCTTATATAATCTCATAAATCATTTATTGACATTTACTCGTAGTCATAATGTTACTTAGTCCCTCTACGCATCAGTCTTAAACGGTCTAAGGTACTAGGGACTACATATTATGTGTTATTGTCTTGATGTCTCTATGTCAAGACAATTTTAACAAGCTCAAACACGGCAAGATTTAGAGAGAATATTATTTAGACTACGTAGATATAATAACGATATATTGGCAAAAATTAAATTGTCTAAAAACTAAAATATATGAGTGTTGTTTAATTTTATCCGCTATTAATTTTGTCTCCCATTTATAACCAAACGTAATGTGAAATGTTATAAATACTGAGCATGCGTCAGACGGACTGCAGATTCAATCTAGACTCTAGTTAATTTCAAGATACTAACTCCACCTCGTGGTTTTACCCGCTTTAGTTCTAATTCAGCTGAGCATTTCAGTTGAGGTCAGTCCATTTAGGGTAGCATACGACATCCCGGACCTTTTCAAAAATATACCTATTTATTATTCATCGTTTTCTAATTCTGTCATTTTCTTTTACCTAATACCTACGTGCCTACCTATTTTTTTTTCTTGACTGTGTGCTCGTCTTATAAATGTTATTATATTCTATCTAATGCGTTAATTAATTATTCCACTATGCATTAGAATACCTAGAGTTGATGTGATAGAAATATGTCACCACAATAGACTTTACTTTGGATTTTATTCACATATTCTTTGGTGATTTTTCGAGTGCGTGGTGGTGTTTCAACTACTATGTCTTGGAAGCCCAAGTATGGGGTGGTGGTCCAACTCTTTTCGAAACAAAAACAAAACGATCGATACTATAACAAAAGACGATCGAAAAAAGAAACAAAAGACAATCGAAAAGGAATTAAAATTAATGTGACACGAAATATACAATTTTACATTACATATTGATCGTCTCCGTGCAAATCTTTCTGTTTGTATTACGTGATAGAAAGCAACGTCGTATATTTAGATGATAAAGAGAAATAAATAATAAAATAATTGTAAAAATTAATTCGGTCTTAATTCGGAACACGCTTTGAGATTTTCAATGTGGAATGAAACTACAAGTTATAGATCAACGTTTGACCACCATGACACCTGTCTGATGGTAAGTGACGATACGTTCTTAGATGTAGCTTGTGCGACTTGAAGATATTGTTCACTTGAAAAACCCAAAATTGACTAAATCATAATAATAGTGACCTTTACATCTAATCTAGATGATTATGCAGTTCCAGCAACTTATTAAACTTGCTGGTACTTCAGTTTCATAAAAATCGTAAGAAATCATAAAAGTACATTAATAAAAAAGATGTGCATTAGAGTTAATTTAGTTTTGTTCAGTCAGAATTCTCACTATAATAAACAATAAAATCTATGACTGCATCATCTAGTTGTTACTATCTATAAAGTATTTCTAATTACTCAGTCAAAACTAACATTAAAAGATGTATAAACTGGTACCACGTGGGAATCTGTTTTTATAACTTAAACAAAGGATTCGGTATTATGAACACGGAATGTATGGACGATTTATTAAAATATTCCACATACACTTTTTTATTATAAGCGCTAATTTATATTTTTAGTTTTCCAAGAGATTTGTTTCTATTATTTTAATTTTCTTTGGACTAATGATTATGTTGAAATTATAGCTTATAAATTAAAATATTTTAATGAGAACGGAATTTTATCCATATCTGAAATAGAGTTTTTACTTGATAAATTAGATTTTCAAATATATAGGATTTTAAATTAACATAGTCGACATGGTCATATCGAGCTTCAAGTATAAAAACATGGTAAAATATTCTATTTTGAATAACTTTAGTAGCTATATATTCTTTTTTAAGTTAGTGTATGAACATTTCACGCTTGATTAATTGGTTTCATGTAGTTTCAGAACTCTGTAATTTGTTTAATGTTATTTTAATTTAAAACTTTGTATCAAAAGAGGCCGTTGTCCCACTTCTGGAATGAGGAAGGTTGGTGACTAATTAGCACATCATTAAAATTGTCTAGTAAACTACTGAAAACATTTTACGTAAGAAAAATGTTACTGCCAGAAAACAAGAGATTAAGAAAACACATATTTTCAACTTTATTGCATAACATCCACTAAACATAGTAATGGAGTACACAGTAGTAAAATTTAAGATTAGCTCAAAGCCACATCATTGCAAAATAATTTCAAATATGTATTCAGAGAGAAAATAAACAAAATTAAAAAATAAATCGCTTTGAAAAGATGTTCACATCAAAAAAGACTGAGACAGAATTATAGTCGAATATTGAAGGCAAAACAGAATTTAACAAAGGAAAGACGAAAGATTATATCCAGAGATATAAACATTTAGCTACCGTCGATCTGAACGAGTAAACACTAGGTCATACAACACTCACGTCTTGTGATATACGAAAAAAGTGTATCCGTGAGAAGAGAAGAGATATATATATTGTATTAGTGGGATAAAAGAGATGCATCTTCAACTAAGAACAAATATTTAGAACAGAAGTTGTTAATAAGTTATGAACATCTTTAAATATCTTTATTTGGCTATAATTTAGTCTATTAGGAGTATAATAAATGATACATTTATAATTAATGATACATTTTTGATTAGAAACCTCAAAAAAAGAAACAGAGAAAATAAAAGCAAAACTCTAAGTGAAATAAAGTAGATTTTCGAAAGAAAGGCAATTATTATAAGGAAGGGTATCCAACTATCCATGGACGAACAGCGACTGAAAACTCAAAAGAGAGAAGATATAAAGACACATTAAAAAAGCTCCTTTCGAGTCGGATATGAATCTTTGGATCTAATCAATCCGAATCCACACATTTCTATAACATTCTGTTAATAGGAGAATTAACTATATCACAAACACCTTTTGCAAATTACATAACAATTGTTATTTTTATTAATCTATTGCAAACTTGTTTGACTTAATAGATGTCATTGAACTTAATACAGTGGAGGCGACAATAGACACCCCTGAGAAACTACCTACTAATGTGTTTATCTAAATTTAATTTTAATGTTAATTTTAAGTATAAATGAGTTGTCAGAGATATTCGAAAACTGTAGTAGACATCGCTATTCATTAATTTGAGGTGTCAATAAAGAGGTTAATCAGTTTGTGAGTTAAGATGGATAATATTCAGAACTACTGATTTGATCGTGATATCTTAGATCCAAAAAAGTACTTACTGGTGCAGTCAAATTTTGAAAAAGTTTTTTGTGCACCTTTAATTTTGTACTACTTATACCTAAATAAGTTTTTCCATTGAAAAACTACACTTGGACCTGGGATGCTCCTACAGAGCTTTTTTGAGGGATATTAATAATAATTTAAAGGTATGTATACCTATAAATTTTTATGTTGTATATCAATGGATGACGTCACTTAACGCTCTAGTTGAGACAAGTCTGATTCTGTAAGATATTGTTACGTACGTCTCCTATCCTACGAGACGTTTAGTTTTATTGTTTTTTGGCACTAGCCTCGCCGTTTCCGGTCTTACGATTTATAGGTGAGATTATTACTCTGGAAATATAGGTTGAGATATAAATTACGGAGTACACGTGCCGAAAATTAAGTATTATAGGTACTAGATGAGACAAATGGCGATTTATTAACCTGGATTTGGAATAAATCAATCAATTTCAGTTTCCTGTCGTCTATTAGGTATATTTTTTGGAAAGTTAATACCTTCCTGTTATATTTTTAAAATAATGAAAACAGAAGTAAAACATAAATATTATAAATTTAGAGTGTTTCGTAATGATTACAATTAATAAATTTAAACGAGTCATCGGCACAGACGTTAAGCCTCGTAATAAAGGCTTTGTATATCTATTTCCTTATCCATCTGACCGTTTATGAAGGGTGCATAAATGAGGTCCGCCTTTATAAGTGGTACGCGTTTAGTATGTTTTGCCTCGTATCGGCCACGTTAGTCGCAACCACTATTCACTCTTCGCCCTAAAATGGACTCATAATGGCTACTTGTTCCAACGATACACCTGCCATCGCATATTTGTTGCTCGTACTATTTATCGTATCTTAAATTCTATTTATTTATGCACTTTGAAACGTCGATACGATACTCGCTGATCAATATCGCATCAAAATGTTTGTGTAACGTGCGAGGAGCCACATGGAGATCGAAGGAGGACATTGGGTTTACCTGAGGCTTCTGCATGGTCACCTGGACTCTGACAACGAACGATCAATGAACGTATGTAGACGATAGTACCTGGTTCGAGATCCATGTGGACACCGGGCTCACGTCACACACGATAAGCACAAACACTCACTGTAGCCTGGCTTGTAGACCGCGCGGATCCTCTTGATCAGGTTGCCGGTCCTCTTGAGCGGGGGACCGAGCGCGACGGCGGAGTGGCCGCGCCGCTCCGCGAACACGATGTACGTCCTCCGGTTCTTGAGGGGCAGCTCGAAGCGGCCCGAGCAGGGCAGCTCCTCGGCGGGCAGCCGGAGGCGCAGCACGGCGTCCTCGCGGGGCCAGTGGCCCTGGCGGCGCAGCACGCGGCGCACGCGCACCGTGGCGGCGTCGTGCGCCAGCGACTGGAGCTGGGCCTCGAAGGCGGCAGGAGCACGGTACGCGCGCCAGGCCACGTCGGCGCGCTCGCAGTACGACGGGCGGCGCGGCGCCGCGAGCGCGGCACACGAGGCCAGGCAGACGAGAGCCAGGCACAACGCCGCGCGGCCCCGAGTCCTCATCGCTCCATGGCACCGCGAGCTGGGGCGTTGTGCTGCCGCTAGCGACCGCGCGCGACTGCCGCCCGCCGCCGCCGCCCCACGCTCCGCCACCGCCGCGGCCGGCCGCACGCCGCCTACCCCGCGCACCACGCACCATGCTCAACGCACAGCGCGAGCGCGCTCTACTCGCGCGACATCGACACGCCATCCTTCCTTACCACCAGCTTCACCAACACTTGTTGTGGTAGAGCTGGTACTGCCACTACTTTCACGTACTCTAGGTAAAATTAATAATACCAACGATAAACAATATGAATACAATGCAATACAAGAAAAAGGTACTAATTTCAATAAAATAAAGGATTTTTGAAATTATTTAAAGTTAAATCATAATTATATTAAAAACTTTAACTGGTTAAGAAGTAAACTAGAAAATATTTAAAAAATATTATGCCGAATACACCACGAATGTTTTGAGTAGGTATAAAAAATGTAAGTGAATTAACTATTCATGACTTTCGTAGCACAATGATTTTTCAACAACTTTCGCCTCGTAGCTGGTATCTACGAAGTGTAGCTCGTAGTCCCGTAGACTGACCTCACACGTAGCATTACTATTTTCTATTTATGTACTATTTTCTATTAGCATAATAATTGTTATTAAATATAGGTAGCTATTTATTTTTTATAAAAGTTAATCTTCTTAATATTTTTTAAAAGGTTAAATATGTCGGTTGAAATACATTTAAATATCTATCGTGAAACGGATGTGCTGATATTTATTGATTCGATAACGTGTTAAAAGTATATATCGTTTCTATATTTAAATATAGTAAACATATATATTTGGTGAGCATATTATAGTAATTTATTAAAAACACATTTTAGCTTAGTGAGAGATATATCTATTCTCGATCCGGAGGTCTTCGTATGCCTACAGGTTTTTTCTATGAAAAACATAAGTGCAAGTGCACAGTAAATACTAAAAATAAAGGTAATCCTATTTGCACAGTGATAGCATTTTCTTCAGAACTGTCACAGCAGTGTCACAGTTTTTCATTAAAGTTACTTTAAAATAAATAAATGTTTTGCAGACATTACACACAGCGCCATCTAGCCCCAAGCTAAGCAACTAGGCTTGTGTTATGGTGATCAGACAACGGCTATTATACTTAGATATATACTTTTATTTTGTATAAACACCAGGGCCGAAACAAATATTTGTTTACAGAAGCAAATATCTGCACACATAGGTACTTGTTCAACGGCGGGAAACGAACCCGTAACTTTTGGCGTCGCAAGGGAGTGTTTGTCCACTATGCCATCAGAGGTCGTCAGACCGCGGCAGATCGTCGACTATCTTCAAAATAATTACTTATTTAAAAAAAACATCCCAAGAAATCGAGTAACATCTCAGTTCTCACAGTATGAATGTGTAACGGGTCGTCTGTCCGTCTGTCTGTCATCAATTTGCCTCACATCCGGTCAAAAAAATGAACAGTATGAAAACAGAATCGGCACCCTTGCGCGTAAAGATTGACTCAGGTAGGCGGCCGGGCGGCCCATTCACGGGCTTTATGAATGACCGCCGTATTTAGGGGACCGCATGTTACACTTATAAAAAAATATACTTAAAATATTACCTATATATAGGTGAAAAAATAAAAAATAACCTAGACATCAGAGGTTTTACATATTATTATTATATGTACAAACAAGGTTTTTCTATTGAGGTTCACTTTTAATTAAATTGATGTTTAGGTATCATTTTCATTAAAAGGCCTCGGTATGAAATAAAACTAGCTGTTCCGACAAACGTTATTTTCCAATAACAAAAATAATAAAACGGGCTTATTTGTGAATTTGAACTATTCAGGGCGCCACCCAAACGCATATAAAAAAATAATTTAAATCGGTCCAGCCGTTTAGGAGGACTTCAGTGACGTACACACGTACAGTAGAATTATATATTTATAAAGATATCATAATAAAGACGTTTCAATGTGTTATGTGTATGGTTATTTAAATAAGTCGAAATGAACAAATAATTTTAATTTTGACTACATCTGTGAGAATTCTATGAATTAATACTTAACTACCTTTTTTTATAAGCAATATTGAATAATTTTAGTTATAGTTCACAGACAATATATATCGTGGTGTCTCCTTAACCGACTCATCGTATTTTAATATTCTACGGAACCATACCAGTAAATCTAATTAGACTAACACACAAAAAATGGTTCCATTGGCGGAATCCTCACCGGAACTCATCTTTTGTCGACAATCGAAGCTACACCTTTACGCACGCGCGTCCTTTATAATTACGTTCCCACAACTACAAATTGTCAAGGTATGACGTTTGTATTTGTGATTTTTTTTAAATTTTGGTTTCAATGGAAGAGCAAAACACTCGTAAATATAAGTTGTGGGAAGAAATTGTTTAAATAATAGATATAGATGAATGAATTATTTATTGTTCCATAGCAAAAAATTCAATTATAAAAATATACAAGCTTAAATCTGAGTCGTATTAAGGGTGGCTTAAATGGTTCTAATAGACCAAGATGTCGCCTTGATAACATTATACATCGCCATCTACCACCAAGCTAAGTAACTAGACTTGTGTTATGGGTGCTACACAACTAATATACTACATATATACTTTTCTTTTGTAAATATATACTTATAATACATAGAAACAATCAGACCACAGCCAAATATCTAAGCATAAATACATGTCTGAGGCGGGAATCGAACCCGCAACCCTGTGTTTGGCAGTCCGGGATGGTGACCATTGTGCCAACTGGGTTGTCAAATCGACCTAGTTGGCACAATGGATTATCAATGGATTTGGAATCGATGGATTATCGATTGGTACAAATTGGTAAAAATATTTCGATTTCTTTTTTGCAAACTTAACATACGTTCGAATCTTGGCTTTGCTACCTGATAACTGAAAGAAAGAAAGTACGAAAATAAAAATAAAATTCAAAAAATTAAAATCACGAAGGTCTGGCGGTAAGCGGAATCGTACCCTATAAGCATCTAACGTCAAAAGCAAATCCCTACCACATGTTCAAGATTACATTTAAAAGTATTTATTACATTTCACCATTCCTCAGGTAACAGTGAAGTAGGTAAACAGATTACAGCCAAAACTTTACTTAAATCGAAACAGATGTGGTAACTTACCTTATTTTTATTGTTACCTGCAAAGGACAATGGTTTTAGCACACGTGTTTGCAATTAGTGCTGTGGGAATGGATGGTCAATAAAGTACAAAACTTATTTTCTTTTAAAAATAGTTAAGTTTTTATTAAATGAAGTATGTTTACCACTATCTCCGTCGACCGTGTCTATATACCGCCCCGTAGCAATAAATCTTTCTTTGTTGAGGAGATGGGTAAATACATATCTAACTTTAACTCAAAGCAAAATTTGCTTCTTGCTGGTGACACAAACATCGACCTAAAAGGCACTACATCTTATAAATATGCATTTTTAGAGGCACTGTGCGAGCGCGGATTAATGTGTGGCATATCTGACTACACGAGAATCGAAAAAAAACTCAATAAAATAACTAAAACTTGCATTGATCACTATTTCATACGACTCCCTACATTACATCCGTGCACGGCAGTGCTTGACGTCGTACTGGCCGATCACCGAGCCATTGTTCTCGCTTGCATCGACGATGCGGTGCGGACGACTGACTGCATACAGGGTGTATTGAAACAGGTCGTTGACTACCAGACTCTTTATAGCGAATTGAAGAAGGTGAAATGGTTCCAAAGCGGTGATATGACCTCCCCCACGGACATTTTTAACTTTATCCGGTCGTCATTTCACGATGCAAACAAGGCGGCAACTACAGTTAAACAGTTTCCTATCACTAAACATGGTAGTACTAACCGCTTTAAACTACCCTGGATCGACGACAATGTCACTCGGCTAAGCGAAAAACGGAATAAATTGTTTAAATTGTGGAGGCAGCATCCTTTTGACCCTAAAATAAGATTAGATTATAACAAAACTCGTAATAAACTACACAAAGTACTAGAGATTAAAAGAAACAACTATTATATCAAAGAAATAAATAACAACTTTAAGGACACAAGGAAAGTGTACCAAATAATTAATGGGATGCTGGGCCGAGTGACACTGTCAATCGACGCAGCGGTTTTAAGAGCTTTTGAAGGACAGGGTCTTACTACCAAGTGTTTAGCCGACAATTTTGCAAATGGGTTCGATAAGGCAGTGAAGGATATCATCCCTAACTGTAGTATAAAGCTATTGAACACGAACAAAGTCAGTAAAACGGTTGACCGCAGTATCTACTTCCAAAAAGCCACTGGTGATAAAATCAATAAAATCATCAAAAACCTTAATTCCAGAAAAGCACCAGGGTCAGATAATATCAGAGTGTCTGATATCAAAAGTGTGATAAATGATGTGTCTATCGCTATTGCCGACCTCATTAACTGTAGTGTTAAAAGTGGCTCATACCCGGATGAATTAAAAGCAGGCTGCGTTAGACCAATACACAAAAAAGGTAAACGGGATGATTACACGAATTATCGCCCTATAACTCTTCTATCAAGTATAGACAAAATAGTTGAAAAGTATGTTTGCGAACAAATCCATTCATTTTATAAACAACACGATATCCTATACCACAATCAATTTGGCTTTCAAATGGGGAAGGGTACGTCTGACCTTTTGCGTAGATTTACTGATGAAGTCAATGAGTGCCTTAACCAAAGGAAGCAAGTCTTTGTCCTATTTATAGACTTCTCACGAGCGTTTGATACTCTGGACCATAAACTTCTGGTTTCAAAGTTGGATAACTGTGGCGTTCGCGGCCCCATTCTCCAGTGGTGCAGTAATTATCTTCAGAACAGGCAGTTTAGGGTAAAAATCGGCGACACGTATAGTGAACCGATATTATCTTGTGAAGGCACAGCTCAAGGATCGGTAATCGGTCCATTGCATTTTCTATCCTACGTAAATGACATGAATGAACACGTCGTTAACTGTACGTGCTACCAGTTTGCAGACGACACTTGCCTCGTTGCTGCTGACAGGGATCCAGGGATAGCCTGTGAAAGGATACAAGCTGACTTCAATTCTCTCTTGAGATGGTGTCACGATGCCGGCCTAGTAGTAAATTCCGCTAAGACTAAGCTGTTACATATAAAATCACCTTATATGAAGAGCTCTTTGACGAAAAATGTTGTAGCCCACGATCATAGCTGTCTACACTCACACATCTCCACTTCATGTAGTTGCCCTACTATAGACGTGGTCAATAACCAAAAATACCTTGGCTTACTAATTGATAGCAACTTAAACTGGTCTACCCATATAGAACACGTCTGCACCAAACTAAGACAATTTTTGGCTAATATTACTATACTTAAAAACAGAATACCCTATAATGTTAAATTAATGTTATACAATTCATTAGCTGAGTCTTATATACAATACGGGTTATGTAGCTATGGCCGTACGTATGGTACCTACCTTAACAAGATTTACAATTTACAAGTTAGAATTTTAAAAAATATAGTTTCACATAAAATTCGCACTCAGTTCCATAATGATGACAGTGGGCTTTTCAAACACTGCAGGGTACTTCCAGTTTACACGCAATTTAAATATATGTTGTTGAAAGATTTGTTTTTCGAACCGAATATCAAGACAGAAACCAGTCACCCTGTATGCACTCGGGCGGTCGCTCAGCGTCAACTGTCCATATTGAACATTCCTCGCGCGAACAATAATTACGGCAAGAGGACCGGTTCTTATCTAGTACCACGTCTTATCAACAAACTACCACTGGATGTACGCGATAGCCTTACCCCCAAAAACATTAAATCCAAGCTCAAATTGCATTACCTAAACAATTTACGTAACTACTATAATATCGATGACCTATTATTATAATGTTAACTGTATCTACCCAACGCCTCACACAATTGTTACGTTACCTACCCACCTATACCTTTTTTGTATACCTATAGTACTTGTCGGTAATCATTGTATGTCGGTGGGTATTTTATTTTATAATTGACTTTCATATCGATAATGTAGCATTACTACAAACCTCTGTGGTTTATTAAGCTACATATAATAAATGTTATTTAAGTTTCCTTTTACATTGATAATAAATAAAAAAAAAAAAAAAAAAAATATAAAATAGCTAGTTAATACGTCTGAAGCCAACTAAGCTGCGGGTTTCATCATGATGTTTTCCTTTACCATAAGAGCAATGTTTATAGCGCACATACTTTCTAAATAAATTACGTACTAAAATACCTACTTAAAAAAAGTAGTCTGTAAAGTCGGTTTACGGACGTTAATTTTACGTGAAAACGTCATAAGAAAACGATGAAAAATTGGTATTTTTTCCTTTATTTCTGTTTTTTCCTTTATATTTTTCTTACATTAGGTATATAAGTATTCTATTCGTCACTTATCACCATAACACAAGCCCAAATGAGCGATATTATTATTAAACAATATAAAACAAACACCGAGACGCGTGACGTTTATCATGGCGCCGTCATGATACCGGAACATGACGGTGTCTGTTACTCGGAACAGACACTTTTTTCAAACACAGACTTTATCACGTCAAAAAATATACCTATTTTATTATTTATGACATTAATCAGCCCTTTTGCGTCCCGCTTTTGGGAAAATGTCTCCCTTTCACTATAGGCATTATACCTACCTCAATAAAAATGTAATCTAAACACATATCTACAAAAATTAAAAGTCCTGACTGACTGACTGATTTATCAAAGCACAACTCAATCTAATGGACTGATTGGGATAAAATTTGGCATACAGAAAGTTGTTATATCAGAGAAGACACGATTTTGGAAAATTCAAACCTTACGTTGACGAAGTCGCGGTCAAGTCAAAATTCTTTATTTCTTTTGGATACTTAATACCTAGGTACTCAAGATCACTTAGCGACGTCTTAAAAACTAAGTTAGGATGTGTGCCTTTGGAACGCACCCACCAATGAGAAGAAGGCACAAGAAACTCATGGGGTATTTTTTTTTTCATGTGATCACGCTCACAAAGGTCAATATTACAAATATTTGAAAGTATTATTTGAAATGGAGCAATTAAAGTCACGTCCATGGGTTATTATCATTAAGGTAAGACGAAGTATCATAGTACGCCTTACTGCACAATTTATGCTTTATAAAAGTTTTGAACCTATTATTGGACATGTCATATACATCTTTAGGTAATTTATTATAATAGAGGGCACATGTACTATTAAACGACCTGTTTATTTTCCGGAGCCTACTACCGGGCACGGTCAGTTCAACCTTATTTCTTAAGTTGAAATTATGAATATCGCTATTTTTACGAAAAATATCAGAATTTTTGCGAATGTATAGCAAGTTTTCGTAGATATATTGTGAATAGAGCGTTAATATATTTATCTCTTTTAAAGGTCAAAAGCTATTATAGCTATATGATTAATTTTGTACCAAATCTGTGGTTACCGACATTTCTGCAGCCCAATTGTGATGTCTTCATTACCGAATGTCGGTGAATTTTGATACGGAATGACAAAATAAATTATAATGTTGGTATCGCGAGAACCGACAACATTTGGTGTGAGTACCGTTGCCACGAAAAATGCTTTACTTCGAATATATGTATTCAGAAAGGACAGATTGACTTCACTTTTATTTTGATCTATAATGTCTGTTATGTTTGGTACAAATGAATGCTTTTCTTCTTCCAAATTATTTTATTTGTATAAAATGTAGGTACTACTAGGTAATTCCCAACTTACATAATTTGGGAATTACATAAAATATTTAACTTAAAAACACTAACTAAGCTTTATACAAATCTTAAACCCAAAACTTAAAAATACCCTTCTATAAATAGAAAATATCTTCGAAGGCATCCTCACGCGGAATCGTCCCCAGAAGACTGGCAACATTCCCCCTCTGGATGGCCAAACGACCCTCTGAGCGATAAAGCTCAGTTTTATTCACTAGGACATTTAGAAAATTAGATGCAGATTTGCCAATCGTATAAAAATATCTCATGGCCATATTGCCAGTATGACAGCTGGTTTGATGGTGATGTGTGCATTGTCCTCTTATTTATTATTTTTATTTTGTCTGCTTACTCAGTTTAAAAAGTTAATTCTTTGATTTCCTTGGTAAGGTAGAGCATAATGTTGAACGTTCGGTTTCGGCCACCCTCCGCGTGTCCAAAGTTTTCTTGTTAACTGTATAATTGTTTAAATTGTCATAATTTCACCCGCATAATGTTACAACATAAATATTTATTTATCGACCTTCAGATAACGATAATTGCGAGCGTTTTCCTTGATTTATACACTTTTTTGGGATGTTACTCAAGATTTTGGTCATTTTAAAAATTGCCACTCAAACTCCTATTCTATTTCCTATGGCTTAAGGTCGGTGTTGGTTTATACACGTTTCAAAGGAGGTGTTTTGATAACTGTTGATTGAATGTCCGTAGTATAAAAATATTTGGCATTTATTTGTAAGCGTAAAAGTTTGAAGAATTCTCTCACTGTTTAATTGTTGTGGAAAATATTTTGTTTGGAACATTTTATCGACTTTTGCGTCTTGCCGATGGCAAAATTTAATTGAAAATTAAATAAGTCATAATCTTCAGTATGTTGTCAGATCTTTGACATTGTTATTGGCTAACATTAAGTCAGCCAGCGTTCAGCTATCTATTATGCCATATCTGAGGAGAAACAACTGGCCAATCATGGTCTTAAGAGAAAGGAAAGAAGCAAAGGAGACGTTTAGGTATGACACTGGTAGATTGTCCATATGCAAGTGACTACTGATCAATATAAAAGACATTTTCACGTCAACAAACAATAATTATCTATTTATAATTATGTACAGATAAGGGAGTAAAATATTATTCATAACAATTAAACAATAAAAAGTTAAATTATTTAAATAAATTACCTACTTACATTTACCTAATAAAAATTAAAAGTCCAAACGCAGCCAGCCTTTTGTGCAAACTTCCTAGAGACCCTAGGAAGTGTGCCCAAAAGGCAGCCTGCGTTAGCTCGTTTGATGGCAATGTTTAACCCGATGTCCGAGGTAAGAGCCAGCTTGGTCACCCATAGCTAAAACTGGTAATTTTGAAAAATATAGATTAGTAAAGATCAAGTGATATGAACCTGGAAACGGGGCACCTACATATCGACGTAGCCGTAGGTATTAGGTCTGCCCGCGTTTGGTTTATTTCTCTCACGCCCCAGAGTAAATATAACTCTTAACGATACGTGCTGTTCGGAGGGTTTACTAACGGTTCTTTAATACGATTACAATTTGATGGTGATTCGATATTATTACAAACTAGCAATACTACGTTTTCATTTTCGTTTCCGTTTCCGGTTTCACCCGCGTAACTTCAGATCCCGTGGGTGTATCGAGTTAAAAAGTATTTTATTCCCAATGAAGCAATGTATCCTCATATCAAGTTTCATTAAAATCGGTCCAGTTGTTTCGGAGCCTATTCGTTACAGAAAAAACCTCTTTCTAATATTAGTATTGAGTAAGTATAGATAATTATAGGTACCACAATTTTTTTTTATATATACACCTACTTAATTAAAAACCCCCTCTTTTGAAGTCGGTTAACTACTCACGCTGAACTACCTTTAGAAGGGTGTGGCCTAAAAAAGTTAATTTTGTTTACTTATTAGTAGCTGCTGGTTTTTCGCAGTTTTTCACTACCTCGAATCACAACCGAGAACTGAGTGAGATACGTACTCGTAGTAATAACTTTCTTCGCACCACGTGCTCAGTGACGTGTGCCGCGCATTTGTTGCCATATGAGGTCATTTCGAAAAAAATGTACCTACTAAGTACAAATTTTGTATTTTTATAAAATTACTAGCAGCGCTCTGCGGTTTCACCCGCGTAAGTCCCGATCCCGTGGGAATATCGGGATAAAAAAGTAGCCTATAGCCTTCCTCGATAAATGGACTATCCAAAACAAAATTATTTTTTCAATTCGAACCAGTAGTTCCTGAGATTAGCGCGTTCAAACAAACAAACAAACAAACAAACAAACTCTTCAGCTTTATAATATTAGTATAGATTGTTATCATAATTAAGTTAAAATATATTTTACTTTTATCTTTTGAATACTTTATTATTCCAGTAAAAGAAAGTTAAAAATAACATAATTAATTTTGTGGGCAATTCTAGTTCTCTCAAATCCTAGCTGCGCACAGCAATTTCACATGTGTCTTAATCTCTTAATCGATCGAGCCATTTAGATGAGTCGTTGGGATAGCATAGATATGTTACTTAAATAAATCTAAATATATATCAATAATCAAGATTATGTCAATGTTTTTGCTATGTGCACGACAAGAGCGTCTATACAGGATGGCGTGCGCGCGCGCATCTGCTCGGGTCTCGTGTCTGTTGGCTAATTAGACGCGGCCACAGGCGCGCGGGCGGGCGCGGGCGCAGCCGACAGGTGTGTGCGTAAGCAACTTTGGACTTATAGGGCTTTAAAAAATACACTTTAAAAAAGCTTTAAAGAAATAAAGCTCATATTATAATAAAACTATTTTTACTGGATTAATCGCATTCTTAATTTATTTTTTGTAAAAACGTATGAAAATTTGCAAAAATGACTTATTTTTTAGTGGTTGTTTTTTTTTATTTTAATGTATTTTGTATTTTATTTTAAGTAATATTTCTATTTTATTTATTTTCTGGTATATCTAAATACAAACAGTATTACTTCTAGTTGATTTTTATTTGTACAGCCTACTTAAATTTTAGTGTTGCCATTCTTTAATGAACTGATAAGCATAAAATAACTGTTTGGTCAGTTAATCACACAGGCTATAATTATATAGCGCAAAAAGAACAAGACAGGTGAGTAACACGAAAATTCCCGCAAAATGTCAACCTTTGTTGGTGGCCATTTAATTGGTGAAATTAATGACCTACTTTAAACTTATTGTAGCCTAAATTCCTGTATTCGTTCTTAGAATCAATGATTTAGAAACAGTAATCTAAAATCTAGGTTTTTGAAGTATTTTATTCGGGGTTTTAGAACTATAATAAAATACAAAATTGAATTTGAATTAGTTTTATCATCTTTATAATTAACCCGCTCCGGCTTCGCACGGCTATATAATGCATGTATTATACATCCCTCTTGAATCACTCTATCTATTAAAGATCTAAGCATACGTAGGGACAGTCGGCAGTAAGTTACTTTGTTTTATACTATGTAATGAAGGTTAGTACAGTTAAAGTTGCCTAGAATTTAGAAATTCCATAACATAAACCTGGCTATTATTCACTCTGAGGCCTTACCACAAGTTGTTTACGAACTCGATCCAACGTCCCGTAGAGAGTATTATCCATAAACTTTTGAACACTGAAATCAGCCAATACACGAGCTGCGAGATTTACAAATTAAATAAACTTTGTTAAGGGTGACTAAATAGTATTATGTGTAGATAAATATATCGCTGAAATAGACGGCTCCTGAAATACTGTGTCGCAGCTAGCGAATTTGCCGATTTTATGGTCTTAAATACGGTGATGCGCCGACCACCTGAACATATGACCCGGCAAGTGTTAGATATGTGGACCCCACCTAAAACCCGAGGAAGACCTCGCCAAATGTGGATAGCCGCCATTAATAAAGACATAAAAATTCCGACATATCGACAGAGTCGACCCAGGAACGTATGTCCTGGCGAAGAGTAACTACCCCAAATAATGGGATAAGGTTAGGAAAAAGAAGAAGATAGTCTTAAATATGGTAGGTTAACTAATAGTAAATAGACAAGTAATGTGCAAATTTCTGCGTCCCAGCAAGTGTTTTTACATCGAGTCCCAGGTCGCCATATCTAAATAAATAATTGTAGGTATGATAAATTAATTTTAAAAAAATACAATTTCTATAAAAGTAAGTTATTGAAATGACACACAACTTAAGCAAAACACAAAGCTCTATTCCTAATAAGCCAAGTAGGTATACAATAGCTAAAGTCGCCACGGACCACAGACCGCAGCGCGCACGCACCTTCGTAGACGGACTAATTACTGAGTACCAACCTCAGTGCGATGGCGATACAATCCGGCGGGCGTCCGTAGTCACACGCCCGTGACGACCATCTTGATGCCCTGTGAAAGTGAGTTCATTGTGAGGTTGAGGTTTTTAGGGATTATTTATTCAATATATAGCTTCTGTCCACAGCTTCGCCCACGTGGCCTTAACCAATGCAAACATAATAATAATAAATAAAATATTGCAGGACATTCCACACATCGCCACCTAGCCCCAAGCTAAGTAACTAGACTTATGTTATGGGTGCTAGACAACGGATATACTAGTTTCATACTTTTCTTTTGTGTATATACTTATAATACATAGAAACAACCAGACCACAGACAAAATATCTAAGCATAAATACTTGTCTAAAGCGGGAATCGAACCCGCAGTTTGGCAGTCCGGCACGGTAACCATTTTGCCAACTGGGTCGTTTAGGTGGAAAGTGAATTATAGATGAAAAACTGCGGCCTTCTTACGATAATGCGCTATATGACTGCTACATGTGAAGTATTCCCACAGAATCGGGACTTACGTGGCTAAAATCTCTAAACGGTTAAATTCACTAAACGATTTGCGCGTGAGGGAATGGAGTCAGTTGTCTGCATGAGTCTGTTTATCCTGGCATGCATAATTTGTGGATCTTCAAGTTCGTCAAGAAACTTATATTATATTGCTTGCTACACATAATAAGCTTTTCATCCCGATATTCTCTTAAAATCAGGAGGATTAGTTGGCGTGGCTAAAATCGCGTGCCATAGCTAGTAATAGGAAAACAAAACGCCCGTGTTTAAAAAGTAGGTAAAGTAAATATAGTAAGAAAACCACATATACTCGTACTTATAATATACATTATACACTAATATAATAATAGTACATTACGATATAAGTGTGGTAAATTGATCTTTGCATAGAGGCGATCTATGACGCGCGAGCGGCAGCGAGCGTGTTAAAGAAGCCAAGATGCAAATATCAATTCCACACGTATATCGTACGACGTTTTTTATCACAGTTGCGAATAAAAGAAAATACTTGAAAAGAAAACAAAATAATAATTAACAAAATATTTGTGATAAGTCTATGTTTACATTTTTTAAGGCAATATTTTTTTGTTAATTATGCTCCGGAAAGGCCAAGGCTAAAGACTTTTAACCTATACAGCCTCGTCTGACATACAATATTTTTTAGAGGTTTTATTTGTTTTTGCGTCGGGGGTTAAGAACAAAATACAATGGTACGGAAAAACAATATATTTAAGTAAAGAAAAAAAACAAAAAATAAACTACTCAATTTTTAATCGTTTTCTAAGTCATTATCACGTTTAATTTTCGTTCGTAAACCGACTTTAGAGACAACCATTTTTGCTAGCTAAAAAACTCTTTGGTACCTACCTTTTTTATACATCAAAAAAGTATGTAATTAGCAGTAAGATATGCATTTAACCTATCGGGATAACTTTACAGCACTAGGTTGGCAATGTAAAACGCACGCGTGCATAATATGTTGGATTATGAGCCTAAAAGCCGTTGAATAAGATCCACTTTATGAGCAACTGTGATAAAAAATAGTTTTTTTTGTTTTTTTTTGTAACAACTGGCTCCAAAACTACTGGACTATTTTGATGACACTTGGCATGAGGATACATTGATTCATTGGGAGTAACATAGGCTACTTTTTAATCGATATTCCCACGGGATCGTGAGTTACGCGGGTTTAACCGCGGAGCGCTGCTAGTTAAGTTATAAAAGGAAATTGGCGAACAAATATAAATGTACCCTCATGATTGTATCTACCCCTACCACGGACCGTGTCGAGTTGACCTCCAGACATCTACCATCTAGAGATGTTGACCACGTCATAACATTATTTATCGTTTAACTTGCTGTGCCCTGCGGTTTCATTCACGCTGACGATTATCCCTGTACAAACATTTTTTTTTTTAGGTTTTTCGTCATATTTGATCTGGCGGCTTCTTGTCCCAGAGAGTTAGCCTTTGAATTCAGCGATAGACACATTATGTATACTGTATATATGTTTTTATCATATATGTCATACTAGCTACGCCCCGCGGTTTCACCCGCGTAATAAGCATGTCAAGTAAAAGAGAAATAATTTGCAATAAAATAATATTGCGACTATAAATTGAAATGTAAGCTATCCTATCTTTCAAGTTGGGTCGAATTGCACACGGTGTGCAAATCAAATTAAAAATCGGTTCGGTAGTTTAGGAGTCCATCGCGGACAAACACGTGACACGAAATTTTTATATATATAAAGATAAGTCTGTAATGTATAATTATATGTTATGTAAGTAATATGTATGGTATTTGTTTGTGCTGTATATGTTTGTATATGTAAATATATTATAGTACAAAAGTGTTACATTTATATATATTCATTTAATTGTCTAAAAATAGTGTAGTTAAGGAAGAGTGGAAACTCCGGGCACAGGCATCTCGATTGCTTACAAGGAGTATCCAATAATTGTCTTAATTGTAAGTGTTTCGTTTGTAAAATAAATTTTATCTATATAAATAAAAATGAATTGTTGTTCGTTAGTCTGATTAAAACTCGAGAACGGCTAAACGGATTTATCTTATCTTAGTCTTAAAATGTTCGTGGAGGTCTAGGGAAGGTTTAAAAGGCGAAAAAAATCGAATAACCGATATTCCCACGGGATCGGGACTTACGCGGGTGAAACCGCGGGGCGCAGCTAGTTTATTAATATAAATTAATTTTTATCTGTCATTTTTATTTAGTTTATTTTGTTTTAGCTTTGTTCGGTTATATTTTGTAATGGTTGATTGATGATTTACAATTAAAAAGTTAAAGATTTAATTGTCATTGAACCAATCGTCATAATTAGGATTATACTGCCGTATTCCACTATAATACGAAAAAACAAATGAAAACCTTCGCCTTTGGTTAATAGTCCGCAGTGCACTTTAAGATCCATCATATCTATCGATAAAGGGCATCAGGACGCAAAAATAATGCCTTAACACTAAACCTTTAAAGTGTTCGGAAATATACGCGTGATATCATATGATTTTGCTAAAATTCAAATTCTAGTAGAGAAAAAAAAAACAAAAAACTTCAGGTTGATACACAAAGAATAGTAGGGAATAAATTAGATTTTCTTTCCTATACAGCTTTATCTACCTACCTATATATTTTACAGCTTCCGTCTAGCCTACCTACTTCGTAAAGGCTAGGGCGGGCGAGCCCACAGCCTCCGAGGCGCCATTTCTCGGTTGCTAGGATACGCGGCGCCAACTAGACGCCCCTTGTACCATAGAACTATGGAAACAAGACGTGGCTTAGCAAGAGTTAGATTTTGTTTTAAGAACAGAACCCGAAGCTCAGTGGTAAGAGCACTGCTCTACTGTAAGCCCGCTTAGCCGTAAGTTGTGGCTTCAAACCGTAAAATAAAATATACAATTTAATAGAAAAACCGGCCAAGTGCGAGTCGGACTCCCGCTCGAAGTGTTCCGTACAATTATATTCTGTTTTTAGTGTTTGTTATTGTAGCGGCAACATAAATACATCATCTATCAAAATTTCACTTGTCTAGTTATCACAATTTATGAGATACAGCCTGGTGATGGACAAACAGACCGACAGTAGAGTCTTTTTATAGGGTCTCGTTTTTACTCTTTGGGTACGGATATAATAAAAATAATTGGTTTAGGCAGAAGGATACACTGTATGAAGTTTTATTTCATCGCGAACGATGGAATTTGGAGGCATGGACAAGACTTGCTCTAAGGTGTGAGTAAATTTTGCAATTGTGACTTAATCTTTATACCAGTTCTATTTGCACTAAGTCTATGTCAAATTCAGATTAAACCGACAATTTAATGAACTATAAAACAAGCTAATACAGTTTAGTTAGCCATATCATAGCGATTGCTTATATTTGTAGTAAGTACTTATATCTACATTATGTTATGGAGAGAATATCCAATAAGGGGATTTTTTAACCGTCTTAAAAACTAGGTTAGGATGTGGGTTGTCGGTACGGTACACGCCCGCTAATGAGAAGAACTCATTAGTAGAAGGATTTTTATTTTTTAATGTCTAAAAATCACTCAGCCAACTGAGTGAAAATATTTTGTAGGCAATGATTGTAGGCCATCGATACCTTGAATAAAGGTGCCGAACCTATACCACCCTCTTAGCTTAGTTGACCGTGTCCGAAGGAAAGAACTCGTCAATACATCAAGAGCCAACTAAGGTTTCATCAGTATGTTTTCCTTCACAGTACAGAACAACACAGTACTTACCTAATTAATCCCAGTGTTTTCATTCCATAATCGAATTATCGTAAAGCAACAATATTCCCACGTACGTTGATCGTAAACTGATCAAATTGGGCGCGCGACCAGTTCCGACCACCCAATGCCATTGTGCGACGGCGAACGACCGCCAATCCAGGAGTTTTCCTTTTGTAGCCTGTAAGTAGAGATAAAATAATTGTATAGGTGCATAATATAGAGAGAACATCAAATTTACATACATTTTTAAAATATTATAAAATAGAAATGGTTTATCTTGTATAAGACTGAAATAAATAGGTAGATTTTTATTGCTGTTTTATTCGATTTAGGAGTTTTTGTTTTGTAGCTTGTTCGTGATTTACTCTAAAATATTTTCTAATCCTAGGGATCAAATGAAGAGTACCTAGAATATTTTAATATTTATTACGCTACATTTTAGAAATACCTATAAATACAAATTGAAAACCTCCCCCTTTTTTGAAGTCGGTAAAAATACTCTCATATTCCAATGTCGCGACGTCACATCAATGTCTCGTTTTGATTAAATTTTAATATGGTAAGAATAATAAATTAATAATAAAAAAATAACAATAGTTAACCACGCAATTCCCCCTACCAACTTTTTTATACTTCCAACATTTAGGAACATAATCAAAGCGATATGCCGTAACTTTGGAAAATTTATTAAACTGATTTGAGTCCGATTCAGCTTTGCTACATTTCTGAATGACATGTCAATGAATTTTTAAGTAATCGTCATTAATTAAAAATAAAAATTATACATCTTAGCGTTACTTATTACCTATTAAATTAAAGGTCATTCAAAAGGTGATGTGCTATCTAAAGTTGTGTAAGATTTATATCTCTATAAGACTGTTGCTTTTGCGCAGTTTTGAGGTCAAAATGTTTGAGAATGTTCGTCAACATGGTCACTTTTTTCCTGATTCCTGATTAGAAATAAATGATAGTAGTGCTTTTCATCTGTAGCACAGCAGTAGGTATCTATTATAATGTAACAAAATAGTTCATGAGCTACCTTTACCTATTTAAAACCTTTAAAGGGTTGTTGGAAACTACTTGATACCTAGTCAAGGGCTCAATCAAATAATGCGAATCTATAAAAATGCGGCTCTATAAAAATGCGAATTTTTGAGGTTATGTTCACTCGAAAGTCAGCTGTTTACACGGAGAGGTCAATGATTTAGAAATTATACCTACTGATTACTCAAGTTTTGTCATTTTCACTTTAAATGATCTTTATTTATTAAAATGAACAGCAGATTTTTATACCATACCTACAATGTACCTACATAACGACGACCTCATTTTTTTTTCAAAATTTTAATGTCCTAAATCAAAAATTGCAGAAGTAGCTATAGACTCGGTGCCAGCTAGTTCCCAATAACCCTGTATAAACATTATGAATCCATTTGCATATTGACTAAGTAACCCAACTGAGTACCACAGTGTAGTTAACAGTTACTACAATCCAAGGGGCGTGGGAACTTACCTTCGAACATTTATTCATACAGAAGGTTGTAGTTAAAGTTTCGCATTTTTTTTATTGTTGGTTGTATGTTGTTGTTATTTTAGCTTTTTTTGTTACTTTGTCTTTAATGAAGGGAGAAAGGACAAACAGTTTGAATATTAAAGCAAATTAACCCGTGTTTAGTTAGTTGTCTTAGTCAGTAGAAAGAGCAGGGATCACGAATTTATAATAATAAAAATAAAACTAAAATAAATAATAGTACCATGAAATATAATATGAAATAAATAGCCCCAATGAGCGAGGCTTGTGGTATGATGCCTTGACAACTGATAGAATACTTAGTTATAATATAATACTAAAAAACATACTTTATTAGTCTAACCAAAATCTTCTTTTGAAATTTATTGGTCCCAATACTAGCCTCAAAATAAAACAAAATCAAAAGACGATCGAAACAGAAGAAAAAGAATATCGAAACAGAAGTAATAGACGATCGAAACAGAAGAAAAAGAATATCGAAACAGAAGTAATAGACGATCGAAACAGAAGAAAAAGAATATCGAAACAGAAGTAATAGACGATCGAAACAGAAGAAAAAGAATATCGAAACAGAAGTAATAGACGATCGAAACAGAAGAAAAAGAATATCGAAACAGAAGCAAAATACTATCGAAACAGAAGCAAAAGACTATCAAAACAGAAACAAAAGACGATCGAAACAGAAGCAAAATACTATCGAAACAGAAGCAAAAGACTATCAAAACAGAAGCAAAAGACGATCAAAACAGAAACAAAAGACTATAGAAACAGAGGCAAAATACTATCGAAACATAAGCAAAAGACTATCAAAACAGAAGCAAAAAACAATCGAAACAGTAGCACAAAAGACGATTAAATTCCAGTCTGCGAGCACTCGACCGATCGTTTATCTTGCATGTGTTTATCCAAAGACATGTAACTTCACATAACGTGCAGTCTAACATTTTTCTATTTGTACAAAGAAAATGACTTCGCCTTAATAGTCGCACGATGAATATGGCAACATTCCTCTATGATGTTATAATTTTATTTATCCATACAAGTTACCATTACCATATATATTGTCCAGTTATCGTTGTGCAAAATACAATGTAGGAATAGTTAAAACGTTTATTAACAAGGAAACCAATTTTGACGAAATATACCTTAGTATATTATGTTTAATTGTTGGGAGTAAAATGAGTCGCTTAATATATTTATAATTCTAGCAGTTACTCATGTCATATTCCCACGGGATAAGGACTTACGCGGGTAATAATAAATAAAAAAATACAATGTCAAAAATTATAAATAATTAGCTGTCTCGGCAAACGTTGTTTTGCCATTTACAAAAATAATAAAGAAAAAAAATATAGATGTTCGATTCTCAGACCTAACGAATATACACAAAACATTTCATAGATAGATAAATTCTTTATTGTAAACAACATTTTCAAATAACATTAAATAAAAACAAAGCTTAAGTCTTAGTGTTACAAAGGGCGGCCTTATCGCTCAAAGCGATCTCTTCCAGGCAACCTTTTCATACAAATCGGTTCAGCCGTTGAAGTGGAGTAAGGTAACTAACACCGCGACACAAGAATTTTATACGTATACCACCCTATGCCAGCTGTCTCGGCAATTTACGTTGTATTGCTATTTACAAAAAATAATATAAAGGAAAAATAAAGGAAAAAAATATAGATGTTCGATTCTCAAACCTAACGAATATACACAAAAAATGACATACAAATCGGTTCAGCCGTTTAGGTAAAGTTTGGTAACTAACACCGAAACACGAGAATATCATATATTTAAAAGATAAAGAAAATGTACACAAAATACAATGAAATTAATACTTAGAATCGAAATTAAGTAGATACCTATATCAAACATTCCGGTCTAGTCTGTGGTGTAGTCATAGACACCATGACGTCACAGGCCCCTCCTATAACACGCCTATCACCTAGAAACAGACCGTCGAACAAGGTCACACCGTATGTCACCTATAATGCGCAATGGGCATACGCATGTGAAATTGAAACAATCGAGTCGCAATCTTTCATTGGCCGTAGTTACTTTAACTCGACCCTTACTCTGTTGAAGTGAATATTGCATTCTTTAGATACCTGTGGTGTTTGGTGCAAGTCAGAATAATCGAGCGGGGTAATTTTGTTAAAAAAGCTAGTTTTAGCGCCGCTAGTTTCACCCGCGTAACTCCTGATGGATATTAGGATAAAAAGTAGCTCATGTTACCACCATTAAATCAATGTATCCTCAAACTTAGTACCATTAAAATCGGTCCCGGAGTTTTGGCGGGAACGAGTTAACAACATGTCGTGCTGCAGTTTTATTTTCATGAAACTTAGATGTAACCCGAGTTGAATTGTATAATTCTGGTGGAATGTTATTCAATTTAGTTCTGTGAAAGTGCACAAGTGTAGTGAAAGTAAAAATCAGTGTCAAACATGCAGTTTTCTCGTTGCCTCCAAATCTCCTATTAAGGTTATGGTAAACTTGCCACCGCTTTACTATAGCCCCTGACTTGACGGACTATGACGACTTTGACTGTATTGAAACACTTTAGGCCCGATTTATGAAAAATCGGGTCAATTTGATGCAAAATATAACTTGACACTGGCTAAATGCATACGTGCGAAGCCATAATAAAAGAAAAAAAAAAATCGGTCCCGTACTTTCTGAGTCATAAGTTACAAAAAAAAAAATATTACCCCTTGTTATTTTAGAGTACATAAAATCGTAGCTATTTAAACTTAATTGTGAAATCGAGATTTTTTTTTGTTTGTAATGAATAGACTTACTACTTTCCATGAAAAGAACTACTAGGTCCATTTTGGTGAAACTTATTATTAAGATACATTGAAACTTCTGGGGTAACATAAGCTGCCCTTAATCCCTATATTTATACGGGATCGGAACTTAGTGAAATTAGTATTTGTATACGAAATATTATAACATCAGACGTGACTTCAAGACAAACATATTCCCTTAATCTTTATTGTATTAAGTACGTTAGTATAAATATTTTACTACTTGACTAATCTTCAATTAAAACATAATATCTACTTTTAAAATTCTTACAACAACAACAGAAAGGACAGCTCTCACTGCTGGATATTTTGAGTAGCAGTAATGACCACTAAAAATTAGACTTTAATAGAACGTATTTCTGTACTAACTTTATCCCTTCCCGGGACCATCCAGCTTGTCGATTTAATAAAGTAGATCGCTAAATCCTATGATTTAAAATGAGATTAGTCAGAGCGGTGGATGTGTAAATTTGCATCGAATGGAGCTTGGGACGCGCCGGCGCAGCTCTGCGACAAACACACTGTGTTTTCTGATTCGTTTTATCTAACAGATAAATATTCGTACCGTTTCAATTGTATCTACATCGGGAATTTTTAAGGTATTGAAAACAAATGTCTTAATAACATACAAAAGTGTTTTATTCTATGAAAGGTTCACCACTATCTCATCTGATGGTAAGTGACGTTGCGGTCAAAGATGTGGCATGATTATACCTAAAAGATGTCTACCTGTTCACTCATGACTTCAAACCCCCAAATTGTACACGTCAGGAAAGACAGACTCAGGCAATAGTTTAGAACTTAGTTTAGATGTGTACAAAACCAATATACCTACCATTTTATCATAAAGAGTTCTATATGTAACAATCAATATCACCAATGTTTCATCACAATCGGTTCAGTAGTTTTTGCGGCATACATCAATCATACATACTAACACACAAACTTTCGCATTTTATAATATTAATACAGTAGGTTTTTTCGTCTAAAGTTTTACCGATAGAAATTTCAATGTCTATTGTCAACCTAATTAAATACAAATAATAGAATAGCATCCATATTTTACCTCTACGTGTCAAAAACACAGTATTAAGGATTAAAACCTCCTTTCGGTCCGTACCTTTGTGACGTAGCGGTTAAAAGACACGTATCGAACCCCGGGTGCCCGGGTTTATTACTGTTTGTCGGAAGTCACGGACGGAGTGAAACCTTGGGAATTTGTTTAGCAAAAAAAGTAGCTTGTGGATAAGTTGCGAAACAAATAAAAGAATGACAGGTATGATGGGAAAAATATATTTTAGACACTGAGTTAGTTGTTTTACTGGAGCTTAAAATACGAAGAAAAAGTTTGAACCGACACCATATGAGTAAAGATTCTTTCACATGAGTAAAGATTCTTTACTCATGTGCCGACACGACGGCAGCAAGGCGGTATGCGCACCTATGGTGTCAAATGCTGTCGGTTTTAGAAGGGTTGCGGCGATTAGGACCGCAATCAACTAGAACTGCGGTCCCGGTTACCGGATCCATTTATTTTAAGATTTTTCTTCGTCGACTGGGACCACTCGCAATTAAACAAAGACATCTATTGATCAAGGAAAACAGTACAGTCAAACGGAAAAATGTTCGAAGTAATAATTGAAGAAAAAAACTACTTATTGATTTAAAAAAAAAACATTTATTTATATTAACATCATTGACTTATCCTAGAAATGAATGAATCCCATGCGCTTAGTAATAGAGCCAGCCCGTTTTCACGCAATTCGGTTGGTAATATTTGTTGATAGTTTTTTATATTTTTTCCGGATAGTTTACGATATTTTAAGAAACTTTATTTTAATATTTGTTCATGTGGATCAGAATTGTATTTTAAAAGGACTTTTTCGAACACAATAATTTCCCGTTATATTATCCCCCGTCGCTCTGGGGAGATTTTGTTATAAAAACAAAATGGTATCTAACCTTTCTATTACTTATTTTGTGTTTATATGCTAACTATAACCCCACTAAAACATTATAACATGAATGAACGCAAAATACATAATAACATTTTGAATTATTGTCAGTAGTGTGATCTGATCTTTCGATCTGACGTCGTATAGGGTGATATGCGTGCAAATGGCCTTACTAACCAAGATGCTGAAGATCGTGCGAATTGGAGGCGTAAAAGTAGGAAAGCGGACCCCGGGCTCCCGAGAGGGATGCAACCAGTAACATCGCTCGGATGATGAGTGTGATCTGATCTTTGAGATGTGTGACTGATTTTGTGATAGAAAATTACTTACTTATTGTTTGTAAATTGTTGATTATATATATTGCATGATTTATGTGTTTTGTATTGCGTAAATTTTAAATAAGTAACAAGAACGGTAGGTAATCAAATGGTGTTTTTTTTAATATTATAAATGATATTATTTAATCAAATAGTTTTTTTTTTAATTGTTTCTTTATAGGTTTTTTCGTTTGATTGTAATGTTTTTGACTTAAACAACAGTTTTTTTACTGTTTATTTGTGAGTGGTCCCAATCGACCGAAGAAATTTTTAATTAAATGAATCCGGTAACCGGGACCGCGGTTCCAGTTGATTGCGGTCCCAGTCGCCGGAACCCTCGGTTTTAGATTTAGAATTAAAATTAATTATCTATATCTACCTAAATTTAAAAGTCCTGACTACTCCTGACTGACTGACAGATTGACTGTCTGATATGATATCAACACACTCAATACAAATTAATGGCGTTAAAAATGGTTTAAAAAAAACTTTATTATTGCTCATAAAATGCAAATAAAATGATTATTGGAAAATTCGACTCCTACCATTACATTTTTTTTTTATTGATACTTATTAGAGTTTCTCCAATATTTAAATTGAAAACCTCTTTATTTTTGAAGTTGTTTAAAAAAGATCAATCTTGATTTCAAAATATCTAAAACCCAAACTTCAATGACCGTGTTATAAATTTCACCCGTTCAAATGGTACACACCGAATCAAACATAATTTTTCAAAAGCTCAGAACATAATTATGTCACAAACAATACTCAAACACATTTGAATAAAGCATAATATGACAAAATTGGGTGTTATTTTGTTCAAAACAATCGCCATGATGCTGGTCCAGTCAAGATAAAGCCTTTTGCAAATTAATCGGACTCCACGTAATTCGTCCTCGTTAGGTGTAGAGTTTTGTGTAGAGGTAAGGTCCTATGTGGTTAACCACATAAGACTTTTTAATATCTGGAGTGTTTAGAGTTAACTTTAAACAGGACTCCAGATATTAAAAAATAAATAAATAAATATAGCAGGACATTCCACACATCGCTATCTAGCCCCAAGCTAAGTAACTAGACTTATGTTATGGGTGTTAGACAACAGATATTCTACTTAAATGCTTTTCTTTTGTAAATATATACTTATAATATGTATTATAAGTATATATTTACAAAAGATATTTATATTTTTAGATATTTGTCTGTGGTCTGGTTGTTTCTATGTAGAAACAACCAGACCACAGACAAATATCTAAACATAAATACTTGTCTGAGGCGGGAATCGAACCCGCAAACCTATGTTTGGCAGTCCGGCATGGTGACCATTGTGCCAACTGGGTCGTCATATAAATAAATAATAATATAATAATAAGTATGTATTGATGAGTTTTCTTACATTTAAAAGTATTTAGCATACCTTTATTTCACACTTTTCAACAGGTCTGGAATTTTTTAATCCAATAGAAAATCAGAAATTGTGAGAAAGCTAAGTTAACAGATTTAAATTCAAGATATTAAAATGTCTAAAATCATTTTACCTACATAATTTACAAATTCACAACGTCTTTAAAATAAGTCTGAATGTGTGGTTTCGGAAACCTTTAAATAAAGGGTTTAAATAATAAGTACAGGGAACAAGATTTTTCATTTTGCCACTGGAAATCATAATGAACTACAACCATAAATTTCAAAAATACCCTTGACGCGAAGGGCATAAGATAGAGTGGAGGAAGAAAGATACAGTAAACACATTTTAAATATCTGCACGTGTTTTATCAATTCTTGATATGTTTGCCATAATCACGTAGGACACAAGGCTTGCGACTAAGGGGCGAAGGGACGAGGTAGACCACCGGCGCGAGCGGCCGCGCACCTCTGTAATCTGACCGCGCGCGCATGCCACTTTATTGCAGTGCACCTTTTTTAAATAGTACACAATTTTAGGAGTTAACTTTATGTCTTTATTAAGATACTTTTTTCGAACAGTGTTAAAGCTCTTAAATTCATCCATACAAAGTCAATTTTTAATTCATTTTGGTGGCATTGATTACAAAATTATGAAATATCAAATACTGAGAACATTAGAAACTCAGCAGCTTTTTGATTGTTTCTTTTCTATTTTAAAATCGTTTGACATCCAGCAAAGTGGTCAAAGTGAGTTGAAGATGAAATTGTAGTTAGTAGAAACCTGAATAT
Source organism: Idaea straminata (assembly GCA_951213275.1). Lineage (NCBI taxonomy): Eukaryota > Metazoa > Arthropoda > Insecta > Lepidoptera > Geometridae > Idaea > Idaea straminata. Next base: position 920,282 of record OX577852.1, read on the forward strand.
TTGAAGGCAAAAAAATAACATTATTTCTTATTACTATTTAGTCGTAGCTACCCATAGGAAAAATTGATTTCTTGTTAATCTCAATAATTTAATTCAGACTCGTGTTCTACGCAAAATCATTTTCTACAGAACCCGTAAAACAGCACGCGAATAAAGACCCCAACAATTTTTTTCTCAACTTTATTTCCATCGGGTTGTGCCTCCAAAATTGAGTTGTACGGCTTTCGCGGATTTTTTATTTTCTTATTTTTTTCATCTTTTTGCGACTCTGAGGCGGTCGCCGTAATCACTTGTATGTTTATTTATTTGCTAACCGAATCCGAACAGGGTGGTTTGATTAAGTAATTAAAAACTTTAGGTCATTTTCAACTGAAATTTTACTATGATTTGGAATTATGAAAGAAGATAAATGATCATTATTAGATAGATAAATCAATATTAGATACAATACATTTAAATATTTAGAGTTGATAGTTAACATTTAAAAAAAATGTTTATTAGTATAGTTTACAATTGGGTACAAATATAGAAAATTCATAATTGACATTTTGTTATTATATGAAGAGCCAAAATCTCAATTTTTTAAATGAGTTGTCCATAAATTTCTGGATCCCGATTTTAGCTCTTTCTCAAAAATGTATAAACGAAATCTAGGTTCAATTCGGCCCTTACTTACCTAATTAATTCGACCAAATCAATTAACTTAGATCCATCACAGTACCGCAAGAGTGAAAGGAGATATTTGACAGATGCTCAGTAACTTTCGGCTCGCAAAATTACCGTCTCCGATAAAAATAAACTCCCTAATGAACATACCAGCCGTTGTTTCATTATAAAATGTACAGATAGATTGAGCATTATGATCTCAACCGACTACATAACATTTTATCAGTCTCAATCATTTCATTTCATTTATTTGCATTCATGTTGGTACAATAGATGTTTAGAATAGGCCTACAAGTTAAAAGTCAAACATAATTTATCATTCTTCAATTAATCTCGGTAACGTCCTATTGTGGCACATTAAGCTTTTATTTTCATTAACGAAAAACAAATTAAATTATAATTTCTTAAAAAAAACAAATATTATTTTCAATTTGTCTTGATACATAGCAGCAACACTTAGCCAACATTAAAAAAAATGAAAATGAAAGACGTAATTTAAGATTAAGAAAAATAAAAGCGAATCTAGTATTCCCCGTTCTGTTTTTAATTAAAACTGTTCAGAAAAAAAAAATTGATGTTCGTAACCCCTCGTACTTTTGTAACCAATAAGGGAAAATCATTTCCTTTTTTAGGAAATGACGGATAAGTTTTCTCTTTAGAGTTTTAATTAAGAAAGCTTCTGATTATTTAACTTTAACTTTATTCCGAATCTGACCCTAACTTGTTTTAAAACGAGGTAAAATTTATTTTTCTTAGGTCTTAATCCTAGTAATATTATACATGTGAAAGTTTGTGTATGTATGTATGTGTATGTTCCTTCACGCAAAAACTTCTGGACCGATTGCGATGAAACTCAATATCTAGTAAGAACTAAGTTGCAAGATTCCATCCGAACAAACATACATACATTGCAAGTTAAATAAAAGCTTTTAAAATGAAAGGATCTGATCAATGGCGGACTTGTTTATTTGTTTGAAGTTGCGTGTCTTACTTAAAGTGTACTTACCGTTTTGAACTCCTGATAAGTTCGATGTTGGTGGCAATTCACTTTTTCTCAGAACTTTTTGGAGACCTCCCAATCTACGTTGGGTTATAAATCAGTTTAATTATTTTGATTAAACATTGAATCTTGCCGATAACTGGACCACATTCTTTACATTTTGATATAAATCAAACGCATCGATCGGTGGCGATTTCGTTTCGGAATTTAATAAAAGCAAAAGGTTTATAATGGACTGCCGAAACTTTAATTTAGCTAAGAGAAGAATGCGGGAGTGTGAAATTTAACTGTTGTGTTCTCTTCTATTATAAGTACGACAAATATGGTAGAATTCGGTTTCTATTAGACTACCATCACCCAATGGTTTTAAAACCCTCATAAGTCCCGTTAAGAATCCTACTAATCCTACTCCTACTAATATTATAAATATGAAAGTTTATTAGTGAGTGTGTGTATGTATGTATGTTTGTTACTCCTTCACGCAAAAACTACTGAACCGATTACAATGAAATAGGGTATGTAGATAGCTGAAGACCTGGATTAACATATAGGCTACTTTATTGATATTTTTTTCTCGAACTTACGCAGGTGAAACCGCAGGGCGCAGCTAGTATCAAAACAAAAAATTGCCTTAAGCATATCATTGTCTCTTCATACCAAGTTTTATAAAAATCGGTCCAGTAGTTTCTGAGTCTATTCGTTAAGACCAAACAAATCTTCCCTTTCTAATATTTAAAAAAATCTAATACTTGTGTTAACCGGAGATAAAAATTAACTGCGACTTGCGGTTTTACTCGCTTAAAAAGTAGGTATAGGTTCTTCCCACTATGAACTATCTCTGTACAAATTGTCATTAAAATAAACTCATGCTTTTAGAATCTTATACTGTTTACCTACTAATATAGGTAGGGAGAGATATAGGTGTATGCAGTAAATGTGTCTAAAATGTAGGACGTACCGGTTAAATATAGATGATCAAAGAAAACACGGAAGCGAAGCCATGGGAATCGTATTAGTATATTCAATGGTATATCGTCGACAGCAGTACGCTTATTAGGATATTAGGGTTCCGTAGTCAGTAGAGTCATATTTTCTTACATCTCAATATTGACTGTGGATATAAGACCATTATGGCCAGAAACACTAAAACAGTGTTATCAGTTTAGCACTGTTATATCCGGTGAATAAAATGTTACGTTGGTTGTATATTTTGTTGTCGTTGTATTTTGTACTGGAACATTTATACCCTTTATATCTTTTTTACGTATTTAAATAATGATGGCAGGGTAATACTGAAATATACACAAATAGAAAAAATATGATAAAATTGTTCATTTTTCTAAATTACAATGAAATTGATAGTAGGTATTTCGTGAACTAGATGTGGAAAAAAGAAATAAGCATTTTAAAATCACGTGTTTTTGATTTTCTTCATCAGCATCTGATCCCATTGCACAGAGGTATAGGAACTTCAAGAACCTAACCTCCTTGCGAACAAGAAATATTTGTTCGGAATTGTACCACTATTCTTTGCTCATTATATACATAAAGACGGTTGTACATTTTGACAATGAGACTATGGTTCCCATTGACATTGGTCCGATATGTATAAAGCTTATGCTTATGATTGAATTACCTACAGAACCTAATTGAAATGCAAGCGGCTCTCGCCTTCTTGTTGATTCTACATACAACGTAAATATTATGATTGGTTGATTTGTTGGCCAACATTGGTTATTACTGGTGCTACTAGCAATTCGATCATTATTTACTCTTGTGATGTGGGTTAATTTAAAAATTACCCTTTTTAAATAGGTTTTTCTGCATAGGTTGGTATTATCTATTGCTAATACTGTAAAAAATGAAAGATTTTCGTGTTTTTTTGTTTGTAATTGGATTTTTTACTTTACTTTTACTTTTGTACTAATCCTATATTACAGGATCGATTTTGATAAATTTGGTATAAGGACTTCCAGAGTAAAATAGGCTTCTTTTTATTCCTACAGGATTGAGATTTACGCGGCTGAAACGACATAAGTATTCTAGTAATACAATAGGAATTACAAAAAGTTAATTTTTGAACGAACTTATGCGTAAAATAATCGTAATAAAATGAAATATGTACATCACAAAGCCTATGAATGACGTAATTACCACGTAGTTTGATTTCAGCTGTCACATAGTGAGTTAGAAAAGATATGCAATAAAGATATATAAATAAGTTTAGTCACTGTGTGACTTAAAATATAATGATTTTTAATTACAAAGAGTCCTAAAATTAGAACGGTCTTGAATAATAATAAAACATGTTTATATTTTGAATATTAAGTTAACAATTACATTTTAAAGAAATTTAATTACAGCCAACACATTGAATTGCGACTAAAAGCTTAGTGGAGCTTTTAATCACTTTATCATAGCGCCATCTGTTATTGAGTATTAAAAGTAGCTTTGTTATGTTTGGAGTTCAGTTTAAGTCGCGCGTATTAAAGTAATAGAAATGAGAACCCTCAGCGCTCGAGCTTTTAGTAGGCGAAGTAATCTTATCATTTACAGAGAGATGTCGCTACTTGTATGGTAAAAATAACTTTCCCAACTGCTTGTATACAGTTGACCGCGCAATTTAGTTCGACCACAACATTATTAAGATAAGACTCGAATTAACACCAAATTATACCAAATACAAAAGAAAACACGCGATATTTTTTGTTTACTATGCTGCCACAAACCGGTGTTTCCTGGTGGTCATCCTATTTTGTCACATCATATCTGTTTGGCAACGACGATCTAACTAAACATACATGTCCTCGTAGTCTTGACGACCCAGTTGGCACAATGGTCACCATGCCGGACTGCCAAACACAGTGTTTATGCTTAGATATTTGTCTGTGTTCTATGTATTATAAGTATATATTTACAAAATAAAAGTATATAAGTAGTATATGAGTTGTCTGGCACCCATAACACAAGTCTAGTTACTTAGCTTGGGGCTAGATGGCGATGTGTGGAATGTCCTGCAATATTTATTTATTTATATCTACTCACATTTATTCTGCACCTCTGGGTGGGAAAACTAGAAACTACGAAACTAGCTTTTTTAACACGCTTTTATTAGATTCACCTGTATGTTTGTATGTAACCGACTTTTTTGGACTCGATTTTGCCCTACTTTGTTGGCAATATTATTTTAATTACTGAGACCTCTTATAAAATTGAAGAGCAAAAGTTTTACAAAATAACGTGTAAAAGTATCTTATCTAAGGAGCTTCTTACTTATTATTATTATTATTAAGAGCCTGTAGTGTCCCACTGCAGGGCAAAGGCCTCTCTACTCCCCTTCCACTGATCGCGATCTTGTGCGACGGATTGCCAATCTGTCATAAATTTGTCCATATCGTCTTACATAAACTCATATTTGTTACATAAAAACTAAGGTTTAATTTGATACTTTTAGGGTTCCGTACCTCAAAAGGTAAAAACGGAACCCTTATAGGATCACTTTGTTAGGGTTCCGTACCTCAAAAGGTAAAAACGGAACCCTTATAGGATCACTTTGTTGTCCGTCTGTCTGTCTGTCTGTCTGTCTGTCTGTCTGTCAAGACCTTTTTTCTCAGGAACGCGTGGAGGTATCAAGCTGAAATTCATATCAAATACTCAAGTCTATGGTCTCTTGGAGCTGTGAAAAAATCAAACTTCTAAGTCAACGCGATCAAAAGATACTCCCGTTTATGCCGCAAATTTTCGACACTCGCAAGGGAATCAAAACCTACAGGGTACTTCCCGTGAACTCAGAATCTTGAAATTTGGTATGAAGCAACGTCTTATAGCAGAGATATAGGAAAAATTGCGAAAAGTATACATTTTTAGTTATATCATATAATAAAAATATTTTTAATAATTTTAAACTTACTACCCCTTTCCTCATGAACGCGTAGTGGTATTATATTGAAATTCATATCAAATACTCAAATCTATAATACCTTTAAGCTGTAACAAAATCAAACTTCTATGTCAACGCAATCAAAAGAAACAGGAATTAAAACCGCATATTTTGAAACTCGCCACTACTCGCAAGGGAATCAAAACCTACAGGGTACTTCCCGTGAACTCAGAATCTTGAAATTTGGTACGAAGTAACACAGATAAAGGAAAAATTGCGAAAAGCATAAATTTTTAGTTACATCATATAATAAAAATATTTTGAATAATTTTAAACTTATTACCCCTTTACTCATGAACGCGTAGTGGTATTATATTGAAATTCTTAACAAATACTCAAGTCTATAATATCTTTAAGCTGTAACAAAATCAAACTTCTACGTCAACGCAATCAAAAGATACAGCAATTAAAGCCGCATATTTTGAAACTCGCAACTACTCGCAAGGGAATCAAAACCTAAAGGATACTTCCAGACGACCTGGAATCTTGAAATTTGGCATGAAGCAGCGTTATAAAGTACACATATAGGAAAAATTCCGAAAATCTTAAATTTTTAGTTACATCACATAGTATATTTTTTTTAATAATCATAAACTTACTAGCTGACCCAGCAAACGTTGTTCAGCGATTAAAAAAAAAACAGATGTTGGCCGATTCTCAGACCTACCCGATATGCACACAACATTTCATGCAAATCGGTTCAGCCGTTTCGGAGGAGTTTGGAAACAAACACCGCAACACGAGAATTTTATATATTAGACTTGCTGACCCAGCAAACGTTGTTATGCGATTAACAAAAAAAAAATAAAAAAATAGATTTTGGCCGATTCTCAGACCTACCCGATATGCACACAAAATTTCATGCAAATTGGTTCAGCCATTTCGGAGGAGTTTGGAAACAAACACCGCGACACGAGAATTTTGCTTCCCATTCCCTCTCGCTCCACACCATGGTCTGAACCAGGGGCCCGGCCCTACGAGAGGTCGCTGCCGCCGATCGCCTCCACGAGGACAACTAATTAGTGGACCCAAGTGGCTGTGACTGTGGAGCAGGACCAGCATTAAGCCAAGCTTTTTTATCAAGGATATAATCCTCTAATTTATAATATGCTTGTCTACATAGTGTGCGTTTTATGCATGTTTTAAATTTTGTCTCGTTCAGTTGTAGAATCCGCAGTGGTATTTTATTATAAAATTTTACACAATTCCCCATAAAAGAATTTCGTACCTTAGCCAATCTAAACCGAGATTGATCCAAATTGTGCCTATTTCTAGTATTAAAATTATGTCTATCACTTCTCTTCTTAAAGAGATGAAGATTTTTCCGAACATACATAATGTTTTCATATATGTATTGACAAGGTACCGTCAGCTTTCCACATTGTTATGTTATGGATTTCATTTAGCAATAAAAATACCATAACTTTTACTTATATACCTACAGGTTTGTACGGAACCCTCGGTGCGCGAGTCTGACTCGCACTTGGCCGGTTTTTTTACTTTGAACGTTCAAAACTTTAAAGTGCTTTTGTACCTATCAATGTATGGCCAGTTGTAAGAAAATTCAGACGTTTTGGCTTGAATTTCAAGCTGCGATTAGTAATGTTCCTTTATTTGGAACAAGTATCGATATTAGGTGTAGAAAAATAATCACCCGTCGTTGGTTTATTCAATAGATAACGTGTACTTTGAATTCGAAAGCCACGTTTTTGAATCTCGAAAATTTTAAGATTATGTATTGTGATCGCATGAAAATTATTTTAATTCAATTAGTTTTTTTACTATTTTGTTTTTTGATGCTTTTTTTGCTCTTATGTGAAGAAAAAAAAAACCAAGATATACACTTAGTATATCTAGAAAATACACTTGTAACAGATCCGATTTATAAAGAGTAACAGTTGCTAAAAATTTCATACCTGGACTAATAAAGATATTTAAAAAAAAAGTCGTGGAGAAACTGACATGGTTCAAGGACTGCGGACCGTAAGGTGGTTGCCTGTAAGAGATCGCTTTTAGACGAAAAAGCCACCCTTTGTTCAACTCTAGATTCTTTCCGTAAATTTATGTTTCCTTATCTTTTATCTGGATATCAAATTTCAGCCCAATCCGTTCATTAGTTTGGCTTTACGTTGTTAGATGGGTCAGCCAGTCCCGTTTTCCTTTAATAGGTGTTTGGAAAAATTGGTAGTAGGTACATATCGATAACTCGACGAACATCACTACATAGGTAGGTAGATCTCCTAACTAGAGTTAGTGGTGGATGGTTGGTTTACAACGGGACCAATCAAGCGGCGACGCTGCGGCTAACTGCTCTGCTCTTGGGTGATGTTGGGGACCATTTGCACTGAACGTTTTAACGGTAAACTGTTGGTGTATACTTTCTCAGGCCCTCAATAGCATAGCTGGGCAACTCTGGGAAAGCCTACTCCATGTAATAGATGTCCCAGGCATTACAATAGCCGTAAAAGCATGCACTAAAGTTGCTGGTGCTGTATAAATTGTCTAGATTAGACGTACTTAAAAAAGGCCAATTTGAATAGATTACCGTTTAAACGTTCGGTGCTCAGCTTTGTCGATCATAATCTACACTAGTATTAGGAAAACAAAATTTGTTGTTTTTTTTTTGTTTGTAACATAAGGTTCTGAAACTACTGGACTGATTTTAATGAAACCCACGGGACTAGGACTTGTCAGGGTTCTGTTAGTTAGTTCGAAAATTTAATTAATTAATGACATTAATAAAATAAAAAGCTACGAAATCAAAAGATGTACAAATTGACGGGCTTTTTTTTACAAAACAGTCTTGTACCTAGACCGAATAGAAGTTGTTGGATGGTTTTTAGTATTGAATCTAAGTAGTTTGATGTGAAAAGCCAAAGCAACCTGAGTCTTTTAACTCAAATAGGATACTACATAAATAAATTTAACGATAAATAACTTTATTTCTTGTTTTTGCTTAGTCTAAAAATAGGCTCCAATCAGATTTTCTAAGAAATAACTAGCAGAACAGCGGCACTATCAGTTTTATTTTATTAAAAAGGCGATTTGTAATTCCAGTGAACTAAATTTAAATTATTTTAATTTATTTAAGTAATTTCTTAGCTAATTTTAAATTGTTTGTTAAACTTAGACTATGGATTATCGGTGCAAACGATCCGCACTAAATTCTGCCACCCAATATTGGTTAATAAAACAATAATCATCAAAAGTTGGCGCCGCGCGACACCATAATGCCCGGTTTCCTTACCAACGTTTTACTATACTAGTCAAATTGGAGGGTAGTTTTGAATATTCGATTAGGGTCTGTGTATAGCGGTGAGCAGAGCGTAGAGAAAGAAGTAATACGTTATCAAAACAAGACTCCTTCCTGACTCTCAGTAAAACAAGTAAATAACTCTAGTTAAAATGTACCTTAAAATTACTTAATTAAATACATTTACTTACCTAATAATAATCTTAAAATTAACTCGATTTAATTTTTAAAAGTTTCGGAAACAGTCATTTGCCGAAACTTGTGCAGAATAACGAGTAGTTAGGTACTAACTTTTCTTCGTTTTTGATAGGTTCTTTGTCAAATTACATAGTTATGCAAAAGACTACGTTTTGACCTATATTTTTATAAAGCTACCCTATAAAATATATTTTAATATATTTTCAGTAAGTACTTATTTTCATTTCTTCTTAAAATAATCCATTTTTTTTTAAAGGGTTCGATATGTATTATACTTTCACTGCCGACCGCTTTTCTTCCTTACGTGCATTCAAAGTTAATATTTTATTTTCTTTAAACAAAATCGTTATTTTGTATGAATTTACTTTTAAGCCCATTCAGTCCCATCACAGTATCCAATTGGAAAATCCAGTGAGACGTAAAGGCCTCTACTATATCGCTTCTCGCTCTGCTTAAACGACCTCCCTACCTAATTCAAAGAAACAGCCAACAGTGTCGAAAACATTTCAACAATAAATAGAGGCAATGAAAAATAAAAACAAATTGTTCTCGTGTTTGTTCCAAGTTTATTGTTAAACTTATTGAGTCGTTGATGTAAACTACAAGTTGTAATAATCTGTGACGTGAAGGGAAATTATTTTACTTCCTTCCCAGTTAAATTATTATGGAATCTTGGATTGTAAGAATTGAGGAAATTCTCATTTGCCGGTTTTAATAATACAATGTTGTTATTGCAAGAGTTTTTGATATAATTTTTTTGGTTTATTCATAACTTGCTTACTTTTGAAAATAATATTTTGTTTTTATTGTTGTACTTATCCTTATTTCAGTTGTTGGGAAAATTCGAAAGGGGTCGAGGGTCTATAAGTTTAAATAACCCAGGCCTAAATTTCTGTCTTATTTCAGTATGTAGAAAATTTGACAGGGGTCGAAGGCCTGCAAGTTTTAGAAACTCTGTTCTAAAGCTTCCCGTAGCTTTTGTGACCTTAACCAATATTTCTAAACAATTCAATTTTCTAAATAGGGTAAGATTGTTCGCAAATTGGATCCAAAACCTTTGGTAGCATGGAAAATGGGTACTTTAGAAGTACCTATTTTGTTTTCTCCAAACGCATCCAATACCAGAAAATATTATTTTCATTCCGCTTATTTACCAACAAAACTTTTCGCATTCACCCAATAATTTCTATTAAATCAAATATCCAACGAAAATAGGGAGTAAAAAATGATAAGCAAAAAACTGGGAAAGTTTCCCGTTAGAATTAGTATCGGTGGCAATATCTCGTTTATAGTTGCGAAACAATCCCCCTGAGGATGGAGTGAGTGGCCAATGATTATTTTGTTCTATTTCATACGAAGATATTCTGGAACTTTTTGATATAAAAAAAAACGATATAATGTTTAAAATATAATGATCAGCATCATGCCTTCGAAACAGTTTTGCTAACTCTGATAAACCCTGGACATTACAGACAGACAAGACGTATTTTCTTTAAAGTTTTGATAAAAATTGATGCTGACAAGATTTATTGCGCCAGCTTCAAAGCAATATTTTTTTACCAACAATCTGACTTCGCGTTAATATCGCCTTCAACCCAGAATACCCACCCACAGCCCTGTATTCGCCCCTCTTAAGATTCTCATAAACATGTTTTTCTAGCAATAAAAATGATAAATCACCAGTTTTTTATATGGTCAATCAGTAGATAGAGCCGTTGAGTTTCTATTGATGAGGAGTTAGGAGTCACGAGGAAAATATACGAGTAATATAGTTTTGATGGATGATTGTTGTGACGTAAGAGACTGTCGAACTGTTACGCTGGATTTTTTATCAGCGTATTTTTGTGTGTAGGGAATGTTTATGATTTACCTATTAGACGTTCAAATTTACACAGGTACTACACATTTATTACAAAGCTTTTCATATCCATTTTCCGCGTAAGCACTGCTAAGGAGTGTAACTCTTTTATTTAAACATCTTATTTGACAGTAAGCGGCGGCGATGAAGGCGAGGGTGTAGCATGCTCGCCTAGAAAGAAAACAGCATGCCTGGACAACATGATGGAACGCGCCGAGCCATTTGGCACCATGACTTTGTCCAGGGGGTGGTGATAGAAGCCGTCGGCCAAGGCGTAACACCGCTTGATTGTTTGCTTCTTAAGCGCCAACACCCGTGTAGGACACCGAGGGCTAAATCTTGCGGACGCGAGCAAACTCAAACCAAAAGCCTATATCTTGTCATTGGCAGTTTATAGGTAAACAGTTATCATTAATTGGGCAAGTATGCTTCGTCGTCATCGACATCGTGGCACACATTTACCTCAAAAATATATTAGTCCATGCTAGAGATTGCTAATAAAGTGTTTTGAACATAATTTTTTGTCATTATTGTATTAAAATTGTCTCTTAATTTCAAGGACGTTGTAATTAAATACTCGGGCTGTTTGATCCTATATCTAGGCTAAATCTGGACTGCGCAAATGTAGTAAGTGTTAGGTTTACGTTGATGTAGAAAAATAGCCTTGCTCCAGTTTAAATTTGAAGAAGTTATTGTTACTAAAGAAGGAGAGATAGAATGCCTTCTAAGCGTAGTGAGATAGCATGTTGGTTACCTCTTATCCCTTGTAAGTTTTTAAAATAGAGAAAAAAGATATCGTCCTAATAAGCCTTTCAGTGTCAACAGCAAAGATAGATTACAAAAAAAATCGTAGAAAAACCATAGATAAACCCTTCACAGATTATTTACGGGACATATATAACCAACATTCTGCTTGCAAAGCTACGTTATGCCTTATTAAGTATGCGACAAAAACATTGTATGAATTATTAGGCGAATACCCCGCAAATAAGCATTATATCACACGTCTACGGGAGATAATATATTATTTAGTTGGTGATAAAAATATTTTTCTGACCTTTTGCTATGTTTTTTCTAATAATATTGTCAGATTTGATTTAGGAGTTGATTAAGTTCATGAATGACTAGCAGTGCCTCGTCCCATTCGCGTAAGTCCCAAACCCGTGGAAATATTGGGTAAAGTTGCCCTATATTACTCATAAGGATTAAGAATGACTTGAACAACACAAAATAAGTTTGGTCAATAAAAAAAATAAAAAATTAGGATCTTAACCATGATCAACCAACTGTCAAAGTGCCTTATTGAAATATAATTTATTTTTAGGTAACTCTGCTAATGCATTTAGCTAGAATTTAGCTTAATTTTTTAAGCATAATATATATCATGCAATTATAATTGCATGAGAAACTTGGTATGAAGATACATTTTAATGTATCTTCATACCAAGTTTCATCGAATTTAGTCCAGTAGGCATAATTTAGCCCAAAAAAACCTAATTTTTTGGTTTTATAATTTTCAAATTGTTTTAAATAGGTACCTCCTATATGATAAAGGTCCCTGTCCATAAAAACTGTCCTTCGAAGTAGTGCAACCAAAAAGTGCAAAAGAAATCCCGCCCTATTTGTTCACCAATCACGGTCAAATCCTCTATTTTTGTAACTTATTTATTATCAAATCTGGTTCATAATTTTGCACAGAAAAATTCTTGGATATTACTTTTTTATTGTAATAGGTAGGTATAGACGATATTATCCTCATGACGTAGTTACAAACATTCCTAAAAAATCCCAATTCTTTTTATTATTAACCTACATTGAGTAGGTATATCAATAAAACTGAACAACTCCGACAGGTAAACCATACAACCGCAATAACCTTGTTATTTATTCACATATACCTTACAAATATGTATGTAGATTATAATATTAGGTACGTTAGATTTCCATACACAGACAAACAAACAGTTGTTCTAGCGCGACTAACTCGGGAAGTGGGGAGCCAACACGATGTCTTATGTTCAACCGAGTGGATTTACTGTCAACTAGGAAAACTCAATAGAGGCGGTACTTATGTAAAGTTATGCTAGATAAATATAAAGTACCTGGATGACCGAGCTTTGCTCGTTTTTTTTTTACTTAGTCTAACCTTAAAGCAAACACTCATTGATTTCGTGTTACTTAACAACGCCATCTGCTGGAATAACTTTATTGCTCACAAAAAATAGTATTAGTAGTTCGCCAATAGATGTCAGGAAGAGTCATATTTTTCAGATAAAAAAAAGTAAGTTTCGATAAAACACGAGTAAAATGACATTTTCTAAAAATGATTCCTAACTAGATTGATTTATCGCCCCCGAAACCCCCTATATACCAAATTTCATGAAAATCGTTGGAGCCGATTCCGAGATTCCAATTGCTCATTTAAAGATATAAGATAATTGACGACCCAGTTGGCACAATGGTCACTATGCCGAACTGCCAAACACAGGGTTGCGGGCTCGATTCCCGCCTCAGACATGTATTTATGCTTAGTTATTTGTCTGTGGTCTGGTTATTTCTTTGTATTTTAAGTATATATTTACAAAAAATGTATATAAGTAGTATATCCGTTGTTTAGCACCCATAACACAAGTCTAGTTACTTAGCTTGAATCCGTTCGAGAGCTACTATGCCACAGACATACACACAGACACGTCAAACTTATAACACCCCTCTTTTTGGGTCAGGGGTATCCGACCATGGTAGGATTATTATTAATAATCCTACTATGGTCGGATACAAAATAGGAAGATTTTAAATCCATAAAATTGAAGCTACAAAGTCTTTAATAAGTGATATAGGCATACGCATGATAGTATTCGACAAATTAAGAATTATCCAATGTTAATCGTGTGAGCCTGTCCCCGGCTAAAACTTGCCCAAATAAATTTTTTAGGCGCTATAAAAAAATAAATGACTACGGATGCATAGATATGTAATTTGGAGAATGTTTTCTATGTAGGTATATTGGACTCGATTTGGTTAACCGATAACTTCACTTCACATACACTCGGCTCAGCGACCGGAAGTGGATCCTGGCCTTCGACACTAAAAGACGCTATTGCACCCTATTCTGTGCTATACTGCTGCTATACTGCTGCTATACTGCTGCTATACTGCTGCTATACTGCTGCTATACTGCTGCTATACTGCTGCTATATTGCTGCTAGCCTTGAAGGGCTTCCAGGTCTTGTTGGACTTGGTCAATCCAACGATATCTAGGCATTCCAACGGGCTTTTTCCCCTGAGGTCGTCCCAGATACGTCCTTTTGACTGCTCGATCCTCTTCCATCCTCTCAATAAGCCATATCAAAACTATCTTAGATCAGTAACCCTTCCGCGACATCACCATACCATAACTCTGTACATTCCCAAGTTATGTAGATTCTCCCGTATTTATAGAGAAAGTTCCAGATACGAGTCGACACGACGAATCTGATTCCGTTTCTACACACACGAATTATTTATTACGTATCTTGCTATAATAATATGTAGATAGAGGTATAGATGTAGATAAAGATTTGTTCTTGATTGGTCACATAATTCTACTTACATTCAATTTCTAATGCAACATTTTATCCATACTACTATTTTACTGTTATAATGAGTATCAACCTATCCAAACTTATTTTAATTTAACTCACTAATATACACCAATCTTCTTTTAAAATATTTTAGCTATTATTTCATTGTGTGTATGTTTATATCGCAATTAAAGTATTCTATATTCATTATTTAGGGTTTCGTACCTGAAAAGGTAAAAAAAGATATGATTGTCCGTCTGTCCGTATGTCACCCTATCGATTTTCTCCAGAACAGGTGGAGTTCGGTGTTTGGTGTGTAAACGATTTTTTTACATATGATAGGTCAGCGTTTGACCACTATTACACCTGCCTGGTAGGTGACGATGCAGCCTAAGATGTAACACACTTCCTAGAAGATACCTATTCACTCGCGACTTGAAGACCACCAAAACCCCCGATATGGTTCGTTTCGTTGACACAAACCCGGATAATCTATATCGATCTCAGAAACCAGGTAAGTACATCGAATTCTATTTTTTTTTTGTTAATACGTGGTGCCTTTTTTGTTATGATTTTGAGTAAAGTAGTAAACTTTTAAACCAAATTCTTCTTCTGAAGATGAATCACACAAGTGCCGATTTAGTCCCCACTAATTCCACAAAATGTCATCCAAAAACTGAATTAAGTACAAAACTGTTCTTAATTTTATTAAACGCGAATTTAGTTTTTTAAATTATTCAAGCCATACAAGAAGAAATAGATACCTACAAAAACAATTACGATTTCGAAGACTCACAAAAAAAAAACAAGTAAATACTTAAAAGCAACCCCTTTATTTAACAACCATAACAAGACGATATTGAATAAAGTCGTTCGTGTTATCAGTAACAGTACGAAAGAGTTATTTTACAACGTCTCGTTTCGTTATCTCTCGCTCTTGTATTCAGAAGGTGTTCTTAGTCATTACTCGAGACAATATAGATGTTTAAGCGAGCGTTTAATATTTTATTAGAAAGGTTTGCGGTGAACACTGTTCGCTTAGGGCTGTGTTACTGTGTAGCCCGCAAAGGTTCTTCATTTTTGAGAACCCTAGAGGCCCTTATTCCCAAGTTAATTTTACGGTTTTTAATTAAATTACTAAATTTACCTCAATAGCAACACTAATCTCCACATTTAACGTCAATGTTGCAAGAAGTTCAAAAAGTAACACATCTTAGGCAAAATTTAATAGTTTAGTATATAAAATTTTGCTTATTGAGTGACGGAGTTCAAGTCGCTAATCTGAATCTCTTTTCTAATGGTTCTGTATAATTGTGCGTAAGTTAAATGTAAAAAAAAACTGTAAGAAGTGTGTTTTTTAGATAGTGGCCCTTGGCGCTTAGTGCATAAAACGCATGAGTTAAAAACAATTGAATTAAAACCGAATGACAACCCGCAACCCTACAGTACAAGACGCTCGCTCGCGTCTCTTATCTAGATCACGTTCGCGACTCAAACCCGCGACTTGCATATTCCGACCTCTAAACCTTATCGTTTTATATAAATTAATTGCGTGGAACAGAGATTTCGGTGCGTTATGATATCAACTTGCGGCTGCCTTTCTAATTGAAATAGGTGTTTCTGTCTTTGATTTGACATTACGATGATATAATGACGTTTTTTACCATTAGAAGACGTTTACAGCGTTTTAAGGATAACACCAAATGGACAGAGCTTCTTTGAATATGGATAGCTACTGGCATGAGGTCCGAGTGGTTAAATGTGCGAGGGAAGACAGAGGTCACCACGATTAGGTCTGTTATTTCTTCTTGACTTACAGGAAATCTAAAAGACATGAAGTTGTAATACCCATCACCGCGTTATCTATACATATAAAATGCTTTGTCCTGAACTACTGACTGACTGACTGATGGATCAACGCACAGCCTATACCGCTGATCGTAGAGAACTGAAACTTGGAGGGTGTGTTCTTTGTGTGACGTAGGCATCCGATAAGAATGGATTTTCCTAAATTTTACTCCTAAGGGGTTGAAAAAGGGGAGCAAAATTTGAATGGGACAACGTGATTCCTTGGTCCAATCCTATTAGAACCATTTTCGACTATTACGCGGACGAAGTCGCGGGCAAAAGCTAGATCGTCTAAAAAGGCGACCGATCGTGTGATAATTTACTACTCAATGGAGCTGCTGTGGCGCTACTGAAATCATCTGACTATAGACAGAACAGGCCAATGATGATGATGATGGCGACGTTTTATTAACCCCCGAAACATCAAAGGTGTTTTCTCTTTGTCTGTGTGGTACCTACCTACGTAGTACTCGTATCCAAACAAATCTGCCGATTTACAAAAGCATTTAGATAAAAAAAAAACAACGGCTACTCGGTAATATTATCTGCGAGAAACGAAACGGTTTTTCAATATGGCCACTTGGGCTGTGACCTGCCAATATGGATATTGCATATTTTATATCGGGCCTCATATTTTTTAGGCTCTATCTAAGCCGTATTTTACATGGACATAAAATACATAGGAATATGTATTTTATTATAAATAATTAAGTACATTCTACGTTTTAATTGTATTATTTTAAACATTTTGTCATTTGTGTTTTAGACATTGTGCTTTTTAGGCAGTAGGCGCTTCAATTTTCTTCTTTTTTTAAACATTTTATCATTTGTGTTTTATCACTGTGATTCTAAGTCAGTAGACGTTTTGCAAGTTAGAAGTTGTGATCTAAAGGGTTAGACTGAGCTCTCACTGTACCAGATATTTGACACATCCAAACTACAGAATGGCTATTAGAAACTGGGTCTGTGAGACATAATTAGTAATTTCTGAAAAATACATATTCAAAATATAGCTTTAGATTAAGAGCGTATACTTAAAATATGATCATAATAATATCAAAATCATAAAATGTCTAAAAATACCAGTCAACTGTGAGTAGGACCATACAATTTGCCAAAAATCAAGATCAAACCAGTACAAATAAATGCTTCAAATAAAGCCGTAGCCAAATAGTAATTTCTAACTATAAAGTAACTAGTTGGGCCCCATGGTTTCACCCGCGTAAGTCCTGATCCCGTAGCAATATCGGGATAAAAAGTAGCCTATAATTTAGGCACCTAGCTCTACATACCTTATATACTGAGTTTCATTGTAATCCGTACAGTATTTTTGCGTAAAGGAGTAACAAACATACACACAAACACACATACTAACACAGGAACTTTCACATTTGTAATATTTATAGGATTAGTAGGAGTAGGATTAGTAGGTTCTATCTCTAAAGATAAGCACTTAAACTTTAAAATTTTAATTTCTTAGTTCTCAAAGAATTCTAATCCAGTAGCTACTATGAATCTGTACATCTGTGTAAAGTTTACTTACTTATTTCCATGTAGCCCGCGGCCGTAAGGTAATAGGTAGGCGGGGTCGGGGTGTAAAGCTATACTGTGCACAACGGACATCTCATTTTGTTGTTGTGTTGTTGTATATATTAATCACATGTTTATCGAGGGTTTAATGACTTTTTCATTACTCATACTCTGAAAGTAGGTCTAAAGATGCCTGAAGAGCGTGTAGAAAGAAAAACTTTCAGCCCTAGGGAGAATCGCTTTCACTGACAGCTGTCATGTCAAATTATGGCTTCACACGACGTGTGCAATGTGCTTGTAGCCAGTATCAGTATCATTACGCATTAGGAACTTCAAAAACCTAACCTCCATGCTTTGCAAAAAAACTACATAATATAAAACCTCTTTGGTCTCAACCTTGTAAGAGGATCAGGTAGTATGAAGTCGATCATTCACTCTCGTTATTAGGAAGAATTTTATGTATTATTCGAAATGAAAAGCACAGTGTTTACCTCGGGTAAAAGACTCCTTAAGTCCCTCGAACTATTAGCGCCCTCGCTACGCTCGGGCGCCAAACTCCGTCTCGGGACTTAATGAGTGACTTTCACCCCAAGGGTAACAATGTACTATTAATGACCCTGAATATTTAAGAAAACCAAATAATGTGACAGGTTTGTAAAATTCTAAAGTGCTACATATTTGGAACGATTTACACTGACTCGTTTTCGATGCAGTTCGCTGTAACAGTACTTACCTACAATATGAAGAATAAAAAAAATTAAACTAAATCGAACAAACCCCTCCCCAGCGTTCCCGGTGCAAAGCTGGACAATATGCAAGCAGCGTTACGCTGAATGAAGAATTTATATTAAAAACTAACATTTTTTTTAAATATTATAATGTGGTAAGTTTTTTTTTTGTTATTTGTAACGAATTGACTCCGAAAATACTGGACCTAATTTGATGAATCTTAGTATGAGCTTACATTGATTAATTAGAAGTGACAAAGGCCTTTATCCTGACATTTCCAACATGATGCAGTTAAAGAAAAATAAAATTAAACTTAGGCCTAGCTTGCACTGTGGTATAAAAAACTATGGCATTTTTCGTAATTCTGCGGTAGGTACGACGTACGAAAAACCGTTTTTAGATCATAGTTTTTTTAACCGGACGTAAATAAGGCGCTCATTTTTTTCCGCAGTACGGGAGTATGCCTTACTCTTTTGAATTAATAGACTAACTAAAATCCTTTTTATGAATTTGAAATGGTTAAGTAATTTAGAACGAAACAACTCATATCTATTGACTATCAATTTTCTCATCGAAAGCTTCGTACCAAGGTAATACTTCCGAAAACCATCAAAAGCTGAAACAGTGAACCGGTGGTGGTCTGGGCGGTAATAAAACGCAACCTGCCGAAGCTCGCTTCCGGCCGCCCTAGCTTCCGTCGGGCGCGGGCGGGCGGCGCCCGGTCTATGTAAATACTCTGATACCAAACTTGTTTATGTGATTTAATGGGTTCCACTCAACCACTGCTCGTTTTAATGTTTTCATAGTTTAGTTTAAAACGTATTTAATTGAACTTCTTGACTTTAATGTCCTTTGTTTTCTCTTCTCGCATTGTACGGAAACTATTTCATTAATATTTATTAAAACTAGTTACGCCCTGTGGTTTCACAAGCGTTTGTGTCGATCCCGTGGGAAAATTGGGATAAATATAGTAACTGTGTAGAGCTTTTTCGCATGGACGCTATAGTTTTTCGTTAATAATTCAATTTCTACTTGGTCGATTTTGATGTAAAGTTCTTATAGAAAAATAGGTTTTTAAAATCTATAAATTTTAAGATCAAGAACCGTTTTTTATACAGGAGAAAACTCGTATGAATTCGATTGTTTTAATTCCAAACTTATACTTTGTCTTAGGGATTTATAATATTACCTACTTGTAATTTTTAAGCCCATGGAAATATCGGGATAAAAAGTAACCCAGGTGGATACCTGGGAGCAGGATTGCTATCTAAATACCGAGTTACATCTCAATCGGTTCAATAGTTTTTTACTTTCTCATTTATAATATCAAAAGTAGGCCTATCTTACTCACTATCCTACTACAGTGGAAAATTAATAACAAAATATTTCACCTACCGATTTGAATAACAGAAAAATATAAATATATGCCTACTCTGTGTCACATAGTATATTATTATATTATTCACGTATATCATAAAAGATATCCAGTAATGTTTCAATTACAATAATGTGCCACTTCAATACGGTACAAACAGATAGTTATGTGCATATTTGTGAACATACGGACACTACGGGCAGCCTTTCACTGGGAATTGGACGCGCATATTGTTACCAAAACAACAGCCTTATTTAATGCTGATTATATAAGTCTTATTCGCGTATATCTTGTTCGCGTAGAGGTTGAATTTTACATAATATTTTCAAGATTTAATAACATAGAGCAGGGTTTTTGCAAATATATTGTGAATTACAAAGAAATTGATTTAAAGAAACTATCAAAATTATAAATATTCTCACAGTTATAATCTATATTTTTCCATTTTGTAGATGTACTTTTTTGCAATATAAAGTTAGCATCAATATCTGCAGCACACACCCACAGCAGGATGCCATACGACATGACACTGTGGAAGTAGCTGAAATAGACTAGGCGAGCAGTCTCAATGTCCGCGTATTTACTCATTTTCTTCGGTTAATTGCGATAGACAGTAGAGTCGACAGCCATCATTATCATATAACTAAACTAGGTATGTAGTTAAATCTGTTAGTCAATCTTGATAATTGAAACTTACGAATGCTGTCCAGTATTTACAATGTAATATGATTTAGGCTGAGGGGTAATATTTTAAAGTGTCGTGTAGTCTCTGCTCAGCACCGGCCGTATATTTCATACACGTCCTCGCTTCGCATACTTATTCTGTTATATTAAAATTACATTTAATTTGTAGTACTTTGAGTATTTTTAACAAATCGAACGGTTAATGCCTCGTAGTATTAATATACATATAGTACAAATACCTACAATTAGGAGACATTATATTATTTTCGACTTTGATACTACGTTTGGGTGTTACATAGACTACCTATTTACTTTTGCCACGGAATTCGGCCTGCTACATTTACGCTGGTGGAGGTTATTCAGATATTTCCACAGGGTCGGACTCTGCCAGTAGTTATTAGGTAAACATTTTGCAAAATTAATCGACCGGAGCATAAATTCAGCATACATTTTTTGTTATAAAGACGGAAATACGCATCGCTTTATCTAGGTAGTAAAAGTTTTGTCTGCACAAAACTTCATCATATCGTATAGAATGTAATTAAAGCATAGTTTAATTGTTTTCATTTTGACATCGCACTGTGCAACCAGAATACGTCCGCCCTTCCGTCCGGCTACCATCATTTTGATTGAAATTTACTGCTTTATTGTGTAACTGAGGGCGATAACTACGTTACTACAATAAGCCACTTTAGTGATTAAATGTTTCATATTATAAACGTACTGTTCATCATATAAATAGGTTAGTAAAATCCTAGATAAAATTATTGGCATTGACTATAGAATGACTGATAGCCAAGTGGTTAGGCCTTATTAAAAAGAATTTCTAAGGTGTACATTTTCGAGGGAAGATCACATTTACCTTTAGGCAAAAACTAATCATTTACTTTACAGTTAAATTCCGATCACTTCGAAATTTCTTCATCTCTCCCTCAATGTATATTTGCACACATATTTTAAAGAGCTTTTGCACCTCGATACGCGATGATACAGCAAATGTAATTTTGATCTTTCAAATTAATCACTTATTCTATCTGTAAATTTAGTTCTGAGGGAATCCAATCTAATTGTGTCATTGTTTTTTTTAAATGTGCAAGCCTCGAAGAGTACATTCACGCGAAAAATTTCATATTTTTATTAGACCTATCGGTTTTTACTGTGCGTTTTATCCAAGAGCCAACAAAATATGTAATCACTGAAATGGAAAATGTAACTGAATATTAAAAATTGCTAGAAACTCGCCGATGTAATTAAATTGGACAACGTTATGCAGTTGAAATGTCAAGCGTCATGAAGCTACGAAATTATACGGTATCTCGAATATTAGTAAAATGACTTATGAATGTATTTTACCATTTTATAAAAAACCTCTGTTATAGCCACTAAATTGTAGTTAAACTTTTACTCGACTAAGATTTACATAATCTACTCCATCTAAGACATGTCCCAGGTACTACAGAGCCCTGATAACATGAAATAAAGGTGCTATAGCGCTATATAAATCATCTATATATTTTTTTATAAAATATACGAAGGAAAACTCAAGCGCGTCTCCCCGAGTCATCGTTCCCAGAAGGCTGGCAACATTTCCCCTCTGGATGGCCAGACTGACCCTTTGAACGACACAGCCACCAGTCCTCCGATCACCAGAAACTTTAACAAGACGCGCGCCGAGGTCCCTAAAAAATGCAGAGGCTTCGGGACCTCAAGATCCCAAGGTCTCCACCCCTATCGGGACGAACATGAATCATCTAGATTAGATGTGAAGGCCTATTAACAAATATTATTTTTATCACAGTTGCTCATAAAGTGGATCTTATTCAACGGCTTTTAGGCTCATAATCCAACATATTATGCACGCGTGCGTTTTAGATTTGTTAACTAGTGCTGTAAAGTTATCCCGAAAAGGTAGGTACCAAAAAGTTTTTTAGCTAGCAAAAATGGTTGTCTCTAAAGTCGGTTTACGAACGAAAATTTCACGTGATAATGACTTAAACGATTAAAAATTGAGTTGTTTATTTTTTGTTTTTTCTTTACTTAAATATATTGTTTTTCCGTACCATTGTATTTTGTACTTAACCCCCGACGCAAAAACAAATAGAAAAACCCTAAAAAATAATGTATGTCACACGAGGATGTATAGGTTAAAAGTCTTTAGCCTGGCCTTTCCGGAGCATAATTAACAAAAAAATATTGCCTTAAAAAATGTAAACATAGAGTTATCACAAATATTTTGTTAATTATTATTTTGTTTTCTTTTCAAGTCTTTTCTTTTATTCGCAACTGTGATAAAAAACGTCGTACGATATACGTGTGGAATTGATATTTGCATCTTGGCTTCTAAAACCGCCTCTATGCAAAGATCAATTTACCACACTTATATCGTAATGTACTATTTTACATATTTATTGTAATTTTGCCCAAATGCGCCAAAAAATGTGCCATGTTGTTTGTTGGTCTTTCTCCATACGTCAGTCCTATCCATTTCTATTTAAAAATAATATCTTCATACATCTCGGAATGCTCTTAACTAGATTACATTGACGTCACAAACTGTCACATATGCGAACAGACCGGACAGTGTCGGAGTTCACCGGACAATGTGCACATTGGCCAAATATTTGTATCTAACATGATGGATTCCCTGCCCAATATTGTTTTTGTAAAATTCATCTTTTCTAAGTGGATTAGTTTAGTAGTGAAAATGCTGTGGTTTTAAAGAAATATAAGGTTTTTAAATTCGCTTATTTTAATAAGTTTGTTTGTTTAAGATAAGCAAATAATTCTGTACACGTCCAAATTGTAGGTCGTATTTTCAAGATTAACTTAACTTTAATGCATTTTTATTTTGTGAAGATCTTTCAATGCAAGCAAATAAAAATAAATAATTCAGTGTTAATCCCGTTTTGATAACTTTATTACCAAGTACAAGTTCAGAATTTATGTGTGCCTTTTTTGTGCCGCTCGCGCTGTGTCCGCTTCCAATTATTCCATAACCAACAAATCTACCAATACCCAAACTCGACATCAATTCAGTATTTTCATGCAAATGAAACGCTACCAAAATGGTAGTAAAGTGATGTAAACCTGGGTAATTATCCAACCCTTGACGGTACCGTTGCGCGCCGCCCAATGGGGCGGGCGGATTGAACCTATTGTCTTTTAAACATTTATGGTTAAAGGTTCATGTAGGTATCAACCTATAAATATAAATAAATCTTATGTAGGTATTAAATAAAAATAGAGATACAAAATATTTTTAAAATTCGTAAATTTTGACCCTGTGTCTGTTTTGATTGTATCCTTGATTTATTCTTCACAATGTTTGTTCCGTAGTAACATCAGAAATAGTTAAAAAAAGTAAGAGTTCATAGATTTTGCTCACATTATGAATACTGTTCTTACGGTGAAGGACAACGCCGTGATGAAATCCGCTGCTTAGTTAATTCCAGCCTATTTATTTATTATATGTCCCAGCATTGATCAAAGTTGCTGGCGCTATATATATAAGCATCTAAAATAGATGTAAAGGCCAAGATTAGTAAGTATATTAAATAAGGCAAGTACCAGCCATATTTACTGCGGTTTTCTTCGTCTCTTTTTGGAGGGTTCAATAGTTTTTTTTCTTTTTCTGAACTACAAAGTTCCGAATAGCTTGATAAATGATTTTAATAGATTTTGGTATACTTTGGACAGATTCTCTATTAAACGCTTTTTCTTTCTTTATTTTTCAGTATTTTTAAAAAGCCTATTTCATTTAAAACATCGTTATAAACGTTGTTTTCTCTGAAATATGATCAGAGCAGTTGTCGAAGTTAAAACAGTTCTAGGATTTGCATATTCCAATCTCAAATGGCTTCGGGCGGGAGGCGGTGCTCTATATCCGACCCGTACTAGGTGCAAAATATGTAGGTGCTTTGTAATACCTGCTTTTTTGATAACAATAGGTATTTTTTGGTATTTCGACTATATTTTTTGCTTAGAACTTAGAAGTAAAATTGTATGTGACTAGAAAATGTGAATGGATGTAGAGGGATGGAGAGAAAGAGGAAGACCAAGGTAAAGATGGTTAGACTGGGATGGATAAGATATGAGAGAGATGGACGTGGACGATGACATATAATAGACAAGAATAAAAGAAGAAGACGTGCTGCATCAACTCTAAAAGATTGTTTATTTAGTTCTTTTACTATTTTGTCTCACTACAGAAACATTTGTCAGGTACTGGTAGTCACAAAGGCTAAAATGGCAGATGACAGAACGGATGACAGCAGAGCCATGAAAAACATCTCGTACCAGTAAATATTACGAGAAGGACCCTGGAAGCAGTGGATCTATAGATTGCTTTGAGAAAGATCTAAAGAGACAGAGTAAGAAAATATCTTGGAGAATAGCTAGAGACAGAGCGAAATGGAAGAAGATTGTTTAGGAGGACCATAAAAGGATGTAGTGGCATAGGAAGTCACCTTGCAGGGTGTGAGCTATGTAGTAAAAAATAGAAGTACCTCCCTACCTACATAGATTACTTAACTTTGTATGCTGCAAGATTTTCGCTTCTTCCAGAAGAATTACTTACTATAAATGCAGATAATTCATGTTCAATTGCCCCAACGGAATGAAATCTTAGTATAAACTTAATTTTACACGGTTTCATCTAAGTATTTAATGGTTCATGATGCCTGCAATATTGTTTAGTTTTAGCCACCGATCAATAGTTTCAGCTTTCTGTAGGGAGTTTCTTTTAGGTTTTTTAGTTAGAGGACTCAGTAGCCCTGTCAGCCAAGCACATAGTCATGCTATTTATTGCTACTGTTATTTCTACTACTGCAAACCATTACTTCCCTTAACTGTACAGTCGGTTAATAAACATGGTCGTTGAGATTCCTTCAGCAGCCAGAGCGTAGTAGAACGCGAACGTAGCCTGTAAATAAGTTAGTGAAGATTGTTCTCGAAGATGACAGCGTAACATGGTTTGCGATGGTACGCTACTGTTTAGCTACTGGCTCTGTTAGGGTTGGCAATGATTACTTCTTAAACTTATATTTTACGCGATGATAAATGATTCAGACCGCTGCTAGTATTTTCTATAGATTAGCTCCGTAAATGCACTGCAGACTCGTGGTCACACCGTTTTGCTACACCAGTGTAACTACGCGTAATTTTTGTTATTCATGGTTACCTGTGTGGTGTGATAAATAGGATTTTTTTAAAACATAAGACTCGTGGTGACACTGCTAGTATGGGGAAATAAAGGTATACAATTGAAGTGTAAGCGCAACTAAAATTATGTATGTGAAATTTTCTTCACGAAGAAAGCTCCACGATGAGATTTCTTCAAAGTATTGCTTGCTTTAGCTAAATAAGATGGAAGAAGTTAATGAATTTAAGACAGAAGAAATATACTTATAAAAAACATCAAGATCAATGATCAGCGCTGAATTCGTTATAGCTGCATCATGTAGCAAATGCTGAGGCTGATCCTGATTACATAGCTCCTCAGCTCGTCACGACTACCTAAGTACCTACCTATAGATTTTGTTTTTATCTAATTTTTTATCGTTTACCATTTTTATTATGCCGTGTGCATGTCTAATAAACACTATTGTTCTTCTATTTTTTTATAAAAGTCAAATTTTAGGAAAAACAACCAAACAAGTGAAAAATATTAAACTCGTTAAAATTCTTGAAGTATCAACCCTAGTTCTCAGAACGGTGTAGCCTAAAGGGTTTCGCTCCCCGTCAAATTGTCGTTTAAAAACAACGTTATTAAACAAACCACACTCTGATGCGTTTTGCCAACTCATAAATATTAAACGGAGTACGTTTAGCTGTCTCGTTGTGGGGTCCGACCGGACCGCTTGCAGCTATTGATATCTTACTATCGGGATTTTAACAGTGTTCTAAAAATGAGGTGTTTTAATGAAATTGTAAAGGTAATTTTATTAAAACACACATTTGAATCAAGAGTGACATTTGACATAATATGTCAATTTTCGATCGTCTTTTGTTTTTTTTTCGATAGTCTTTTATTTCTATTTCAATCTAATCGTCTTTTGATATTTTTTTCGATCGTCTTTTGTTTCCGTTTTGATCGCCTTTTGTTTCAATTTCGATCGCCTCTTGTTAATCACTTAGTTGAGTAGTTTGACTACGAGGAAATTTATTCCTTTTGGACAGCAGGAACGTACCCAATTGCCATATTATTATTTTGATTTATGTACAGATATTTGTTTTTGGTCTGCGTTTTTATGTATGTAGGTTTATATCTTTACGAAAAAAAATAGGTAAGTCTTTATCCGTTGTCTAGATACCATAACATTAACCCAAGTATATATCGCATGTTCAGGAGCTTGCTGTATGGAAAAGAGAAAATTTCTTGCAAGGCACACAGGCTGCAAGATGTAGTCGAGCTGAGGAGAGTGTCATAAGTTGGATCACCTCCTCCAATGAACATTGCTGTGTGCTCCACCCAGTACCTGTAGGTTCCATTGGACGATCTAAATAAAGCCAATGATTCTCGTCTAACAAAATTGAAAGACTTGTAACTCTGCTCCGAGAAGAACAAGAAATTAACCAGAAATAACCAACACAATAACTTGAAACAAATATAATACTATAAAATTAGAGTAATATTTTCAGGTAAGTTTTGTTCTTAAAGTGAATGTGTGACGATGTGTTAACACTGATACTCACTAATGCGGTTTCAGAACATTTCATAACGTAACCACGAGTCAAATGGCATGGAACGAGAGGTTTTTACAGATATATCACGAATGTGAATGCGAATTTATTGAAAAACCAATCGGGAGAAGCATTTTGTTAGTGATTTAGAGAATTTCAAATGCTTTTTGTCGTTAAAAATGCATTACGTATGTGTGGGGTATATATTGTTTGAGGTTGTTATGTTAATTCCTTTGCGAATTTCAATAACATAAACCTTAGTTAAGGGTTAAAATGTCTTTTTTATGTAAGTACTTACCTATCCTACTCGTAGAAAGGCCTATTTTTTCTAAACTTAATAATTGGTACAATTACAGCTTTACTAAAACTCATCTAAAATTTACAAAATTGCCGTCTAGTCTCAACATTGTTTTTTATAATTTGATTTGTGTAATTTTAAATTGTTAGTAGAAAAAAATCTCAGTGTTGCCTACAACAAATAGGTTTTATAATGTTTAACCAACTGCAACTCAAAAAATCCGAGAATAATATAGTAAAGGCTTAATTATTTCAAATCAAAATGAACCATTTACCCACCTCGATTAAATTACCAACAAACTTTTCACTAATCGAAAATTTTGAAACTTTGCCGAGACGAAGTTTTGGTATGAAGATTAAAATGGTATGGTTTGTTCCGAATCGACGACCGTAACTCGTCTGCTCACTGATTCGAAGTTTAAAAGATAAGATAACCAGACCTAACGAATTATCAATTTAGGTATAAAGAGTCAAATCAAACTTTTAAGTGTGTAAGCCCTGCCTTTGGAATTTTATTTGTAGATATATTTTCCAAAGAAACTGTAATTAAAAAATTGCACTAAGACGAGATTTGAAGTCCGACCTTTTGCTGATCGTGCAGATACATAAATTTATGTAACGACATACTTATATTTTTTTCAGCTTTTGGTTTTTACTGTGTGTATTATCTTCTATACTTTTAAAATGCTTTGTCCTGAATGACTGACTGACGGATCAACGCACAGCCTAAACCGCTGATCGTAGAAACCTGAAACTTGGAGGGTGTGTTCTTTGTGTGCATCCGATTAGAAAGGATTTTCCGAAATTCTACCCCTTAGGGGATGGAAAAGGGGGGCAAAGTTTGTATGGGACAACGTGATTCCTTGCTATATTTTGGACTTCTACACGGACGAAGTCGCGGGCAAAAGCTAGTTATGCATGTATTTACAAGAAAAAAGTATAGGTATTCTATTGGTCGTCTCTTCACCATATCATAAGCTTAGTTGCTTAGCTTGGAGCTAGATGGCGTTGACTGCAATGTCTTGCGATATTTATCATTTGTATCTAGATAGTTAAATAGACAGATTAACCTTAAATTAGCAAATCTTAACAAAATAAAACAAAAAACTTGAGTCAGTTCGAGTTTTTCTCTGGTGAAATGATTTGTGTTCCACCAAGTCTGTTGGAAGTTAATAACAGTGGAGTTAATGGACTTAGTTCAACTAAGTTCATTAATTTCAAAAGATTTTAAATGATATTTTCGCGTTTTGTTTTATTCTATTAATTCTTGCCTACATCTTAAACAAATAGGAACCCACATAAATGATTTATACAAAAGCAAAGGTTAAATCAGGGGTCCTAAACATTTTTGAAGTAGAAAATATGACGAAGGAAAAAAAAAAGATTAAAAAAAAGTTAAAAAAAAAGCCTAGAACAGATGAACAAATCTGTATCTAAGTAGATACAGATTTGTTCATCTATTCAATATTATATTGAAGAAATCTTCAATATAATATTATAAATAAAAGGAAAAGTTTAGGTGATTGACTAAAAGTAAATAATATTCTGTACTACTGGACGGATTTTAATAATTATTTAACATTCCTAAAGAAAGTTACATTATCAAGACATTGTTCTGAATGGTCCGCCTATGATGGTTCAGTTTTAATGGACTGTATAGGTACTACTATTTTTAACGACCCAGTTGGCATAATGGTCACCATGCCAGACTGCCAAACACAAGGTTGCGGGTTCGATTCCCGCCTCAGACAAGTATTTATGCTTAGATATTTGTCTTTGGTCTGGTTGTTTCTATATATTTGCAAAAAAAAGTATATAAGTAGTACATCAGTTGTCTAGCAACCATAACACAAGCTAGTTACTTAGCTTGGGGCTAGATGGCGATGTGTGGAATGTCCTGCAACATTTATTTATTATTTATTTATCACGATTGGCCCACGAGACTTACGAGAATGAAACAGAGGAGCGTTGCTAGTTGTTGATATTCTTGTTGATAGGTATTCAAACGCAAACAAACGAAGATACATTAACCAACCAAATTCTATTCAATTTCCTAATTAGATACGACAAAATGGCACCTAAATCAATTCTAACCATAATTAGAATTTGAAAACCGTTGATTCGGCAATCGGAAATGTCCCGGAAGCATCCCGGACCGGGAGCCGGACGCGGCGGCGGAACGCGGGACACCTAATGAATGTAGAATTTTGAAACTGCCTTCGCTTTTGAAAGCTATTCAATTGATGTTGTTTTAGTAGATAATTATTTTAAATAAGAAGGAACAAATATTTTCACAGCACTTGAAAGAAACATAGAGCACAATTGAGCCCTACACGAACTCCTGTATTGAGTATCCAAAATAATTTTTTTAATACTCTAAGGGTAGATATTTTTTATTATGAGACCTTTTTTGTGATTTGAAGGCAAATTTTATCAAACATAACGAGTTCTTCACGCACGTCATAGGTGTTATAAAGTGCGCACCAGAATAGTCTGCGCGCGACTAAAATATCGATACTTTTGTTGCTTATGTTTGACTAAGCTTTTAGTCTGAAATCCATTTAATAAATTCAAATGAATCGATTTATCTAATAAACTTAGCCATGATTTTAATATTATGTTCATTGAACTTTTTTGACTCTCAAATCATTAATCAAAGGTTAAAATCAGGGGTGCGCAACCCAACAGGGTCATCAACTAATATCCGACTGTACCCGCAGGTGAAATCTAAACGAACCGCGCAGTTACACCGCTGTCCATTGTTCTACTGAAATATTGCTAAATGCAGGGGTTCACAACATTTTAAATAAGAATATGTTTTTATTTAGAGTCTGATCGTTAATAATATTTTACTAATATTGTAAGTTTGTAAATGAGTGTGTGTTGCTAAGAGTAATGGTTTTTACCTCTGCACGCAAAATCTACTGAAATGATTAAAGCGAAATCTGAAATTATACCTATAGTTAGACATCTAAATCTTAAGTTTATTGTCATACATCTTTACACAAACTTTCTGTTCATTATTGTGACCTATAACTTGCTACGCCTTTTAAATTCACCCACATGAAAATTAGCCTAGCCAAAATTTCACATTTATAATATGCTTCTCCACGCTAAGGACTATTTTTAACGAATGCCATGGACCCGTTTGACCTAAAAAATGGAACAAATAAAGAAACTGTCGCATTTGAATATTGCTATATGAATTCTGCTGTTTCACCCCTTTAAGTCTCGATATTTACAAGAAATATTGGAATAAAAAAGTAGCCTATGTGTTAAATCCAAATCTACATACCGAGTTTCATTGTAATCGGTCTAGTACTTTTTTTGTATAGGATATTATAAATGTGAAATCTTGTGAATATGTTTGCTATCTCACACATCTAAAATTTGTATTATTATCATCAGGATAGGGTAGGATTTGTTGAAATTAGTAGGGATTTTCCTTGACATAGGTGTGTCCTTATTTAGGTATGTATTTCTTATTTAAGAAAAAACTTTTTCTGAATCAATACCAAATGTTATAAACCCCTGTCCCCTGTCCGCGTTGTCGTTAATTTCGCAAAATCGAGTATTGTTTCCTGTGGAGCTACCATTTACCGGGACCACATTCAATTTTCGCTTTAAACCTCTATACCCCTCTCTTACTAACACCCTTAAATAGAGCGAGATAGATATACCCTTCAATAGCGAATATTAAACAGCGGTCGTCATGGATACCGTAGCTTCCGGCGGCTCGCATCCGGTTTAACCTGAAAAAAGATTTCAGCACAACACTGTGCCAAGCCTTTGTTTGAAGATTGATGCTGTATTGGTTTTGTTCAGTTTCAACTGGATTTTTTGAAATTCCTTCTCTTTGTTATATAAATGTGTTCATATTGATATACTAAATTATTTGAGTTCGAACCATATTTATGAAAGCATGAAATATGTCAGAAAATATCATAGTTTGCTTGCGCAGAGCAAACAGTATGTGCGCTAATTATTATTGACATTGCTCTTACGGTGAAGGAAAACATCGTGATGAAACTCGCGGCATAGTGGTTACATATTGTATTGATAAGTTCTTTCTGAATATGGTCGACTAAGCTGCGAGGGTGTATAGGTGTTGGCTACTCTATCTTCACGCAAAAAATACCCAACTAAAAAGGTCCAGAATTTTTAAACTACCGTTTAAATTGTTTAAAACAACCGTTTAAAAACCGTTTAAATTGTTTAAAACAGATATTACCATGTTTTTTTGTTTTTATTTAGTTTTTAAATCGTTAATATCCCAACTTAAATAACTTTAACAATAAGGAGGTCTAAGACAGGACGCACAAAAGTACAAGAATAACATTCTTCACATGTGAACCAAAGTAAACAGACATAAACTAACCACTTCGCATATTTCGCACAACCAAACAATATTTACAATAAAGATATCACTGCCGAACATTTCACGAAACTGAAGACTTTTGCGTAAAGATAATTAAATTATATCTAATGAAAAAGACAGAACATCTGATACTTTACCATAACACAACTTTGATTTAGATTCAAATGTAAAAGTGGCAAGTAAATCAATATATCAGTAACGAATAGGAAAATTTGAAGCCAGTTGACGATTGACTGAGCAATTATACATTCAGTGTTGACCATAAGTTAAGAAACTTGACGCGAGTTGACCATTTTGATGTCAGTAATGCTTAAGGTGAAAGGGTACGCTCGGTACGGTACGGCGCTCTCTCCATAAAAACGTTTCTGTTTCCTCCCTGAATAATGACACTAGCACAAATATTTTTGTTACCTATAACTGCCATGACTATGTCTTGGTTTTTTCATTTTCTAATTATCATAGAAATTAAGATTTAAAAAACAAGGAACATGGTCATGGCAGTTATAAATTTTACGCAACAAAAAATATTTACTCTAGTGGCAGTATTCAGAGAGGAAACAGTCGACTACGTTTGTTTGGAGAGAGCACCCATTACCCTTTCCTCTTAACTGACGTTAAAATGGTCAACTCGCGTCAACAATTAACAATTAAAAAACAAACAAACATTGACACAAATGTATCGTCCGAAGCACGAAAATACATTTTTGCCACATTACTAATTGGTCACACATCGAAGTAATGACCGCGCCAGGCGTCGCTTAACCCGCACGACCGTAAACTATCAGCGAGCTTAACTTAGCTGTGAGCCACAAAAAAATATGTTTGTGTAATTTTAACTATCTATTCCATCCTACTGAATATTAAATATCTTTGAACGGAAGACGATCTTGCTATAAATATCGTCAAGAACAATATTTTGTCTTTGAATATGCACAACTTTAGAATTATGGCGCGTTATGGTCGAAGAGAAACGCGAGTTTTTTATTTGTTTCGCTCATGGTGAGTTTTATTGGAGGTCTGTAAGGTTTATTTGCTATATTGCAAAAACTGTGATTTTAGTGATTGTCGTCGCACATAAAGAGATGTGTTTCCTTAAGTTTTAGCGATTTCAACTTATAATAAAACTTTATAAAACTATTTTGTGGTTTAAGTACCTTATAAGGTTTCGTTTTTAAAGTTCTACCACCCAAAGTGCAGTTTAAAAATATATAAAATTTAAAGTCTTGACTGACTGACTGACGCACAGCCTCGAAATAGAAAAAGAAGTGGTAAAATGGTGTTCTTTTTGAAGTTGCGAACCATAAGGGTTTTTCGAAATTTCATCACTTAAAGTGAGAGCTTGTTTAAAATAAATTTAACACAAATTAATTTAAAAATGTCAGTAAAATATCTTAATACGTTCAATAATGCATCTTTAAATCATTTATTTTGTCAGTGGAGCCGTAAGTTTCAATAAAGCCACCTTACCCTAGATGAAAATTGATACAGGTTCGATTTTGCGCACATAAATCGAACATCGCATTAGCTTGATGAATGGAGTGACGCCGCGGTAAAACATTAGCTCTAGAGCTTAAGGGGAAGCTAGCATAAACTGTATACAGAGTTATGACTCTGTTTGTAAAAAAGAACACATCTTATGAGATGTGTTCTTTTTTACAAACGTATTAGAAATATGAATATATGATAAGTGAAATGTTTGTGATCAATTAGAGTGTTTTAGAATTAATATTTCTTACTTACTTGTTATAACTTTTTGTGAGTTTGGGAGGCCAAGACTCACAAGAAGTTATAGCGACGCACACAATATTTTTCCATTTTTTTTCTCTTCGTGGATGTGAGCTTCCCCATCCGCAGGTCTTCCTCTACGCAGTCCTTCCTTGGACGCCTTTGTTGAGGGTTTCATGATACATAATACTTAAATTAAAGAAAAATTCAAGTAGGTTGTGCAGTATTTCCGAACCAGTGTGCAGCGGTAGGTACTTCAATTATCTTAGCCACAAGAACACATCAAATCTGCCTAAATAATGTATAAGATTAAGGTTAAATCACATTACTTCCATTACTTTAAGGCTGAACTTTACTGAAGTTAGCCTATAATTTGTAAGTAATTTTAATTGCGTAAGCCCCGATCTAGTGAAAATATCGGAATACTAAGCCTATGTATTAAATAAGCTATCTTTATACCAAATTCCATCAACACCGGGTAAGTGTTTTTGCATGAAAGAATAGCACATTTAACATTTACACAGATACTAACACATTTTTAGGTTGTTACAGAAATTTCATAAAACATTAATTTTCGCTTCCCCTTAAGTAAAAATATGATTACTCTAAAGATCTCTTCATAGTGTCTGATATCTGATTTATAGATAATCGAGAATGTGCTCTACTTGATTGTTTATTTGATGTAGAGCCTCACTTGCTTTAAACGTTATTGAACTAATATATTTGTTGTACTTAGAGAAGTAATTTCATTTACTAAGGTTACAGGTAAATAAATAAGTTAGGAAGGTTTTTAATGATAAATTAGCGAAGACCACCAAATTTTACACGTCAGGAAAAACAGACGCAGGCGACTTCCCTTGATGAACGAGACTTGCAGCAGTATGGTTTTTTAAATCTTGTTTTTAGACTTATTAAGCTAAAAGATCCTTATATATATTTTCTTTTAAATGTTCGGCAACTTTATTGATATTATTCAAGGTAACAAAATATATATCCCTCATTATTATGATTTATTGATATCTTTCAGACTTAGGTATTTCTCAATGGGACGAGTTCAAATATATTATTATTATTCAATATGATTTGGGCCGTAGGTATTTGGGGCGAAACCAAGGGTCAATCCTTCAAATATTTGCTATCTTCATCTTTGTGAGTATGATCACAAAAAAACCCATGAGTTTCTTGTGCCTTCTCCTCTTTGGTGGGCGCGTTCCAAAGACACACATCCAAACTTAGTTTTTAATATATTTCAGTGTGATTTCATGCAAATAATTGTATGATTCCAAATGCATAAAGAACTTTGACTTTGAATCTTTTGGGCCGGTAAGTAACCAAAGTATTTATTATGTATGTAAGTACTATTGGGTAAGACGTGGGTTAGACTTAAATTAATAATGTTACAATAGAACAAAACTAGGGACCCCATCCGGTGTGACTAACAATATTTCAACCACTACACATAAAGAGACTCCTACTACTTCCGGTGATTAAATAACAGACAATAGAGGCTTAGATTGTTGTAGTTGGATAGTTTTTTTAAGAGAATGGGTTGGGCTTTAATAATTTAGATGAGACAAGTGGGTTTTTGACAAATATTACCCGGTTAACGGTGTTGCAATTTTCCATAAATATTATTCCAAAATAGTATATAAATTGTGAAATCGACCTTACTGCGGTATTATTTAGATTTAGACAGTTTTTCTCTGCGTGTCTTTTATTATATCTTTTTATAAATTAGAAATCTATTATAAACAATCGTATAAACTGATGTCTTGTAATTTAATCATGGATTATGTCGGTATCCACAGAGATCGGCTAAGCGTTACCAGTTAAAGTCATATTAAAGTCGAAGTTAGTAGACATTTAAAAAAGGTACCTGGGAAGAAGGTACGTGCCTATTGGTTAAATTATTTAACTTCTATTTAACCTTGCTTAGTAAAACAAATCTTTCAGAGACAAAAGTCAAAGAAAACATAAATAAATATAACATTCAATAAACAATGTCGATTATTTCATCAAAAAATATTTATATTTATCAAAATTTATCGTTTACATAAACCGAACTAACGAAACCGTAAAGTGTATTACGAACGGCGAACGGTTGACAAAACCCGCATCTATTTAGCATATGAATTAAATACAGTGAAATATGGTTAAAATTAATATGGATATATGCCGCTGTATACAGCGTTTTGGTATGCTACACTTAGTTCTAGAAACAAGCTTGTTATTTCTCCAAAAGTTAGTACCCTGAACATACTACTATTTTTTTAAACGCGAAGTTGTTTAAATGGTGGGTGGTTTTTTAAATTTTTCTAGTTTAGTTTTATCACACTGTCTATTAAATGTGATGTTTCGGTGTCTTTCGCCATGTTTTCAATTTCAAAAGTATTATTGCAAGTTTAAATGGGAAAACTAATCTGAAGGAAAAAAACATGCGGATAAATAAGCATTTCTAGTCAGCTCCCTTTTTTAAAACGTTTTAAAGTTTATTATGGAGTTAAAAAAAAACGTAAATCAACTAATTCAAAGAGATCAATGTCTAAAAAATAGATTGTTTGCGTAAAATAATTATTGACTAAGCCAACAAAATCTTCTATACATATAAAATGCTTTGTCCAGACTGACTGCCTAAACCGCTGATTGTAG
This sequence comes from Idaea straminata, assembly GCA_951213275.1. NCBI lineage: Eukaryota > Metazoa > Arthropoda > Insecta > Lepidoptera > Geometridae > Idaea > Idaea straminata. Next base: position 956,656 of record OX577852.1, read on the forward strand.
AGACCTGAAACTTGGAGGGTGCAAAGAATATGACGTAGGTATCCAATAAGAATTTATTTTCCGAAATTTTACCCCTAGGTGTTGAAAAAGGAAGGCAAAGTTTGTATGGGACAACGTGATTCCTCGGTCCATTTTCGACTTCTACGCGGACGAAGTCGCGGGCAAAAGCCAGTAGCTAATAATTGAAATAAAAAAAAAAATGTTCGCCAAACTTCTATTTAATTTTTTAGACTAGTACATTCAGCTCCAAGTGTAACAAACCTCGAAGTAAGTCGAAAATAATACGAAGCCTCAGCAGCAATATTCACTGAATAAATTACTTACTTGCTTCTTACTCTCGCTACAACTTTACAATTTTGCTCCCATAATACGAAGTTTTCAACAATATATTGAAAATTATGACTACGTGAGAACGGAGGAAGCTTCGTGTGAATTATTCGGTATTTCAATTCGATTAGTTTTTAGATATTTGGATATTAATTAGATCTAGGTTGGCGTAACTTGAAATTAAAGGGCGCTAGTCTACACTTATATTACAAAGATAAAAGATTCGTTGTGTTTTTTGTTTGTAACGAAAAAGTTCTGAAACTAGTGGATTTTAATAAAACCTAGTACTTAGTAGGTATATGAATCCTTGGGAGTAACATCAGACTTTTTATTTCGATATTCCTACGGAATCGGAACTTACACTGGGTGCTGCTAGTTAATAAAATAAATAAGGTGTTGGTACAATTTGATTGCCGAAGACATAAGTGCTCAGAGCTTAGACCATTCAACTATGGTCTAAGGCTAAGAGGTACATTAAGGCTCTATGTTCATCTTAAAATCTATACATATAAAATGCTAAGGGGGTGAAAAAGGGGGCAAAGTTTGTATGGGACAACGTGATTCCTTGGTTCAATCTACTTCATGCATAAACATTATTTAATAGATTTGATGGTATTTTATTGAAATTCATAACCTAACGGTAACCCTGTTAGGTGATCAATAAAAGAGGTAGAAAGTTATTTTGGGAGTGATTTGCTTCGAAGTTGAAAGAACCAGTTTCGACTTCTACCTACTTATCTAAAATCTATACTTAATATTATAAAGCTGAAGAGTTTGTTTGTTTGAACTCGCTAATCTCAGGAACTACTGGTTCGAATTGAATAATTATTTTGTATTGGATAGTCCATTTATCGAGAAAGGCTATAAGCTACTTTTTATTTTGATATTCCCATGGGATCGGGAGTTATGCGGGTGAAACCACGGAGCGCTGCTAGTAAAATAATAAAAAGGAAAGTTTCTTTGTTTTTACTTTATTTGTAACAAATAGGCCTCGAAACTTCTGGTCTGATTTTGATGAAACTTGGTATGAGGATACATTGATTCATTAGGAGTAACATAGCCTACTTTCTATTCTGATATTCCCACGGGATCGGGAGTTACGCGGGTAAAACCGCGAAGCGCTGCTAGTACTTATCTAAAAAATATTATGACGGACAACTACGGACCCCTACAAAGCACGTGACCCGACACACACTTGGTCAATTTTAATCCATAAATATTTTGAGGACGCAGGTGTGTGTCTGTCTGTTGTCTAACACTCATAATACAAGTCTAGTACTTTTATAAAAGCTGTCGACCTATTTATAAGATGTCATATCTTTGTTCGCTGTTTGATATACATATATTATAAGCTGCGCTTCGCGGTTTCAACCGCGTTCGATTAAAAAACATCGTTTGCAAGTAAAATCCATAATGCTGACAGTGACGAACACAAAAAAAAATCAATTTGTAGCAGTCGTTTGGAAGTTATGCGCGTACATATATTCCGGCGATTTATTATTATTCAGAAGAGAAGATTACATTTATATAGTATCAACCTAGAGCCTATCATTTTAAATCTTAAAAATATTATTTCTTACATGAACAATGAAGTAAACATCTAATTCAGCAAGTGTGACCAATGTCTTCCGTCTGTTCGTCCCATCCTTATGTCTGGAGAGGAAGTGGACGGCATTCATTGCTGCATTGTTACTAGTTAAATTATTATAAGCTAAGATTTATTTAGCAGTGCTTGTTGAAATATGTTGTTTAGTTAAAATGTTTGTTACATCTGGTAGAGATAAAGATCTGCAATTCATTTAAAGAACCCATGAGTTTCTTGTTCCTTCTTTACTTTGTTTTTTAAATGTGATTTTAAGCTAAGATTTCAGATGAATAAAGCATTTTAACTTTGACTTTACCCTTATTTGCTAAAAACTTTGAGGGTGTAGCTAAAAAATCTTAGTGCTTACTTTATGATGCACATAGAAGTTCCGAAAAAGCGCATGTGCAAAAGTAAATCATATGCTGATGTGTAAAACTAAATAAATAATATGTTTCACTAGGAAGATGAATTCTTGCCTTAGATTCTTAGGGTACGGATAGGCTGTGAGTTGTCTATCAGTTAATATATATTCCAACTGGTGTCGATGCTGCCTAGAAAGTAAAAAATGTAACTGTCAAAGTCAAAGTCAAAAAAATCTTTATTCCCTTCAATGCTTAATACCTAGGTATAAGATCACTTAGACTGTTAAATAAAATCTGCAGACTAAAGGCAACAAAAATCTTCCCCTGCATTTCAATTTAAAACTTATCTCACTAAAGCACAACAGTGTCGCTAAATAGTCACTAAACGTCACTTAATTCAATAAGAGAGATGTGTATCAACCACGCCCTGTTATCTCTTCACCCCACACAACAATTTACATACAAATACATATAAATCGGGTACGGAACACTATGGAACCGAAATCGGTTCCGTATCACGTGTCACCGAAGAGAATCGGTTAAAGAGACCATTCGTTCACGCTTAATAAAGTCACAAGCTTCTCACAATACTAGGCTGCCAGGCGAAGCTAGCGCCCCACCGAAAAATACGAGGGTAGAACAGATTCCAAATTTGAATTTGATTATCGAAGTGTGTCGACTATTTATCATTTGTAATGACGCGTCAGCGGAAAGCGGACGTGCGCTCGCTAATATTGTAATCTTGTAAATGCGTTCAGTAAAATACATATTTATTATATTTCGTATTCTGATTTATTTGAGTGGAAAATATTGAGCGTTTTGGATTGATTATGCGTGACTGTCGAACGGGTCGGCTTAGATGTTTTGTTTATTTAATTTGTACCGACATTTGGTTGAATTTACATTTGAATAATTCGATTACTGTACAACGTTTCCTGTTTTTTGACAAATATTCTTTGGTAGGCAAGTACGTTTCTCATTTTCCGGAGATTGTCTCATTTTCCGTGGCAAAATAAAGCAATTCTAGCTTTGTCTTCAAAAACAACAAGATTTGTAACGAACAATGTCTCTGAGACACAACCTTGAATTGTTATCTCGGCAAAAGTTGGTACTACCGTGAGTATTATGGGATTCATAAATTAGATAATTAATTTACTTATAACAATTTGTTTATAAATTAAGATATTTGCAATTATTACATGTATGGAACTAAATACTTAGCTACTCAATAGCATAAAAATATCATATACGAGTAATATGTAATGCTGAACAAATATAACATCCAACATGAAAAATAAACACTACGAGTAAAACAAAATTACTTCAAATACCAAACATCGGTCAATTACGTAAGCCGAAAGAAATTAAGCAAGTACCTACTTATTCTCTAAATTAAAACTATCAATATCTGAACAGTATTTTTTATCAAATCTTTATTAAATTTAAATATGGTATGATAAGTAAAGAAGAAGAGAAACAGACCCTGGTAATATGAATATTTACTATTAAATTATTTAGGGATCGGCGGACAAGCAAAAATATTGTTTTCTTTGCACTTACATGAATAAAGTTTCACACATTTGTGCTTTTACGGACAATGAATTCGGTCCTGAAAAATTAAAAAGACACAAAATGTATAGCGTCTTAATTTGGATTTCTAGGGTGGCTTGCATGAGATTGTGTTGACAGTTTGACAGTTGGTCATGTTTATTGTTTTGCAACCTAACCCTTATCTTAGCTCTAAGTATGGACCCAAATTTTATTTTTAAGACTGTATGTGACGAAAACCAATTAATTACTACTCTTACATTATCGTTGATCTTTATGCGACTCCCAAAATTCTAGTTGATTTCTATTAAAATCAGGTTTCTTCTTTCTTGACGTTCTAATTCATCGCTCGTATGTGTACATAGAAAATATTTCAAAGAATCTCACACCATACAAGGTGGACTTCAGGGGCAGTGACTTTGAAAGTTATAAAAGGAGTATTTTTCGGTTGTAAAACAAAGGGTGATGCAGACTGTTTATGGTTTAAGTCGAAGGTGAAGGAATGAATGGTCTTCATAAACTTATGCTATTAAAATTACGTTAGTAACATTTAATAATCGAATTACCTGACCAATCGACCGATGATAAAAGCATGACGAAACTCATATCAGAGAAAGAAAAATCTGAGCCGATAGGAAAGATTGTACTGCCGCCACAAAATTAGTAGAGCTGACCTCTCATCAGGTGCAGAAGAAGAATAATCCAGTTAGCTAATATGTTTTTTTTTTAAATTTAAGATACGAATTTTTTGTCTGCTGATTCCCTTATGATTATAATCTGCATACGAATTCGCGAGGAAAACTCGTGTTGAAAGATAAAACCTAATAGAACTAACTCTTATAAAAATATGTAGAGCCAAACAATCTGGATATTCTCATAATTCCCATACAAATTGGTCACACCGTCCAACTCATTGGTCCAAATATCTCCCACTAAATATGAACAGACATGGACATGGGAACAATTTTATTCGCATACATTTCGTTATGGAATTTGATACGCTTTTCGCAACGCGTTTGAGTAATTTAATTACAGATGGTAGATATTGATGATAATTTGTAACGTTATTAAGTTAAATGTAGAATACGGATTTAGAAATTATAAAATACGGATTATTTATACATATTGTGGTTGAAACTTTAGGTACTCTAGATTCTAGATGGTTAAAAATCCAGTACCTAACCTGTATTAGAAATGCAGTCGCAGTTAGTTTGTGAAACGTTTCATCTTACATCGATTCGACACAATACTAATGTAATGAATGCAAACTCTTTGTTTGAAGCTTAAATCAGCTCTGCTTCGCTTCTTGCTTTCTTTTTTTTTCTAAGTTAGATAAGCTATCATCTTTTTTTACATTAGTTACACACTAAACGTTACATTTATATTGTTTTGGTTTTTACAAGTGGGGGCAGTACTTATTTTTATACCAAAATAAGGAAAGTAGGTAAGTAAGTAAAAATCAATCTCATCTACCTATCATACTACATACATACATTTTCTGTCTATTTTTATTTTATTTTTGTCAAGCATACATAATAATTAGGTATGAAATTTTGCTTTAAAGAAATTCAATGATGATTTTTTTAAATATCTATAATTAATCATTTATAATTGATATAACTGTAATTAATTTATTGATAAAAAATATTTACTGATTATTTTACTTCTAATCCAATTTTAAAGAACAGTACTAGCCTTTTAACTACGAGCGTCGTGTCATCATAGCTATATCTATCAACCCTAACCTTGTTTATAATTAGTTCTGCTATGCCATGTTAAAGGTATAACTAATAGGTTACAGAGGCGGTATTAATGTGTGAGTGTGAAAGTTATTCTCTGTCTGCTTGATAAAATGATTTAGGTATTTATTGTGTTTACTTGGCTTATTTTATAGATATGTAGGTAGGTACCTAACTAGGTCTTCATCTTTTTCATTTTTTTTCACAGTATTCCCCGTTTTCCATGTAGCCATAACATAGTCATCCTTCTCTACTCTGTCAAAGGAATATTTTGTAGGAATATTAAAATCAATATTTTTGCGTAATTAAGGAGAAAAATAAAAAGTGTTTAGTTTATTTTAAATTAAAATAATTAAGTCAGTTTGAGATTCTTAAATAAATTTAATCACTACTAAATTAATATTTACAAAATAAATACTTAACAACTAATATTGCACATAGAGGATATTTTAACAACAACGATCTTCAAAAGAACAATTCAAAACATTTTCGATTAGATTAGAGATTCAAAATCTATTGATGGAATTATATTTTGATCATTTTAAACACTTACATCGAAATTGGTTAGCATTATTAGCATAAACATTTCATTTATGGATAAGGGAGCCACCGTTATGGGGGTAATATTGCTTCGTTTTTTTATTGTAGCTCTGTGAGGGTGACACGTCATCCATATCACCCTCTTTATCTTGGTGTGCTGTCATGTGTCTGGTTAAATGATGCCGCTCTCTGAAGCTCTCGTTGCAAACTGGGCATTTGAGTTTCTCTTCTCGCTTCCTCCTGTGAGGGTCGGTAGTAGTCTCACTCTTGTGATGAGTGCGCATATGATACACCAGGTCTGACGTCATGCGAAAACTGATGTTACATTTTGCACAAACGTTCTGGGCTGGCAGCGAGAATGCAGCCAAAGTCGGTGGTAGTAGAGTGCTAAGAATAGCCGCTGCGGGATTAGCAATCAACGGATTGACGGATTCACGTGGAGGTCCAGGAAATTTCATGAAGTCTGAACTAGGCTGTTGAAAATTCTGCACTCCGAAGGGGTAAGATGACCCTGCTTGAAGGTATGGAATGTCAGGTCTGAATGGTAAAAAGTTCAATTTATTCGGAGACGCTTGTGAAGTCTTCTGTTCTGTCTTATCTGAGTAATCCATCACTTTAGTAAATCCTGTTGGCCGTGATTGTAAGCCATGGTCAAGGTAATTGGGGGAAGATGTGGAGACAGACTGATTTTTAAAAAAGCTTCCCCCATTTAGTAGATGAGCAGGTGTAAGAAGGCTATTGAAACCAGGTTTATTGAATGTACTCGAAGGAGAACTTGCTGCAGAGAGAGGGGGACTCACAGAATTCTGGTACAAAAGATTATCAGGACTAACAGAAGGATTCGGCGATCTCATCGTAAAATTAGATACCTTGGTAAATGCGCTTTTTGGTGATATATCTGAAGACTTCTCCGCAAATCTTGCTTCATATTTGGCACGTGATTGCATGCTGATTATAGTTGGGTCATCAAAAATTTTGTTTTTATACTCAGGCAAAAACTTCGGTTGCTTGGCCGCACTCTCGTTGGAATTAGGACGACTACGGGATCGGTCGGAATTATCAGAATCACTGCAGTACATAGTTTTTCCAGGATATTCGTCGGTTCCGACATCAATGTTGATATCTGAACTAAAACTGGGCGATATGTTGTTATTTATACGGATTCGGTCATCATCTTGATCTTTTAATTCTGAACTGGTGTCGTTGGAGTATTCGCTGTGTTTATAAATTTCAGGTATCCTTTTGGGAGCTTGCTCCCATTCTTCGTTGTTGAATAATTGTTTTGACACTCTTAATTGTTGCCGTTCGGGAGGTTTCTGACGAGACTTGTCATCCGGCATCATCAGGAAGGCCACATCGAAAGAGCGCTTCGAAGTTTTACTCGGGTTGAGGACGGTCGGCTGCATATCTGATTTTAATTGCGTAGTTCTTGCACTTTCAATAGCTAAATTTGAATCTTTAGAGTCAGGCGAAGTTTCTTTATAATTTTGATAATTATTTTGAATGTCCATTGTCATCGTTTAAACATTTACTTTATCGCACTCGGAACAAAACTTTTCACACTTATATCGCGATGGTGTAGAGTAGACGCGTGCGTACTATCCGACGGTTACTTTACGAATGCGAGAGAAACATAAGGGTGAAAAATATATAAGTAGGGTATGAAGTACTGGTAGCAGAGGCTTCGAAGTTGCGGGGCGTGGCAGAACCGACCAATCAGGGCAATACGGGAGGCGTATGATAAACTGACGGCCAATGGCGGGGCGTCTCCGAGATGAAGAGCAGGAGAGCTCAATCACCAGGTCAAGATAATAATAACTGCCGTGAATTGAGAGCGCATTGAGTTTTGGTAGGGTCAGCTTGGCAATCGCGGAGAGATATTGAATTTGTTCTCCATTTCGATGTTAAATGTAAGGTTGGCAGAGTTAATTTAAATTTCAAACTAATTTTAACTATGCCTTGCTAATGAATTTGTACTTTTAAATTAATAAATTATATACATTTTTGTACTTACCTACTCTTACACTGAAATGTTCTTTCGATTTAGGTATGAGAAGCATTAGCTCAGTATTTTTATTTGTAAAAGTACAAAAAACAGTTACATACTTACTTAGTATCTATTTGTTTGCAAATTAAACTAATCGATAAAAAATTTGATACGACGCGACGGATATTTTCTATTTATCTCGCCCAAACATGGCTCCGAAGAAACTCGAACGATTATGATTGCAATAAATATGTTTTATATGTCGCATAAAAAATGATACTTCGTCCATTGAAGGCCTAACCCCCGAGTGTATGGATGAGATTGCGTATAATGCTATTAGCACAGACGCTTCTTCTCAAATTGATATCCCACTCACTAACATAACATGCGATATTAAACCTAAACACGTTAGAAATAGATACATTATTTCGATAACTGGCGGTGTAGCTAATATTCTTAAAAGCAAAAAGATAATTTCGACTTTGTTGTAAATGATGAAGATTCAATTTCGAATGAAAATTATAGAGAAGTTAAAAGAAGACGGGAATGAGTTCTGTTCGGTAGTGGGTAACGATAATAAGATGGGTGCAGACGTTAAAGGAAAGCCATTTGTCAGATTTTAGCCATTTTTTTCGCCATTCGTTTGCTCTCAATGAAAATCTGTTCCATTTATTTTTCGGGTGGTGTTAATGAGATTTTTAGAGGAATAATTTAGGGTTTTCATTTGAGATTTGAATTTAGAGATTTCGCAAAAATTCCTACTTTGCTGGGAACGTTTCATATTGAAAAGAATATTGAAATTAAAATATTTTGGTTCTTCGCTTTTATTTATAACGAGGAAAATAGGATTTACATAATTATTTAAAGTACACCTATAGTCAATCACAAGTTTCTTAAAACGATTTCTTTATTCGTAAAAACAAACAATGTCCCAAAAGAAACAGTGTCAATTTGTTTTTTCGTCTACAGAACAAATCGCTCAGCCTGAGGCGATCCATTCATCAAGCGGACAACATCAGTCCGTGACTGACTGTAATGGAATCAATCTTATAGTTGTAGGTATAACCTACGAGCTGTTCGTTGAATAAATCGTGAAATTATTAACTGAGTATTTTAAAGAAAATATTTTGGGATACTTACCTACCTATTAAAAATTTCACTGACTCTATTAGATCTTAAAGTGTAGGCAATAAATGAGAGACAATTTCGTTTCATAAATTCAAAATCTTTTCTAAAATGTCTTTATATGGCCTACAACACGGACAGACAGACAGACTAGGGTTCCTTTTTTTACCTTTTGAGGTACGGAACCCTAAAAATAAATAAAATTGAACAAAAGAAAATTACTACATCCATACTAAGCTTAAGAGTTTGTTTGTTTGTTTGAACGCACTAATCTCTGGAACTACTGGTCCGAATAAAAAAATATATTTTTGTGTTTGATAGTCCATTTGTCGAGGAAGGCTATTTTATATTTCGATATTCCCAAGGGATCGGGAGTTACGCGGGTGAAACCGCGGAGCGCTGCTAGTTAGGTATACTAATACCTACAGGACAATTGGTAAATTCTACACTAAGCTGTACTTGTATCGTGGTATCCATATTTTAGTTATACATTGGCTTTCTACGATACACGAAATTCATATCTTCTTTATAGGTATAAACTTATCAAAAAGATTTCAAGTTTTATTTGTGAAAGTAAGTAGTTGCCACCAGTCTTCCTAACATTCACTAGGTGGAACAAAGCATTATCAAAATATGATATTGACCACCGAAAAATATTAATTCTATGTTTATTTCCTACTTCGATTTCTAATTTGAATTAATTTTATGATTATCCACATTTTACTGCCTTTTCATGCCTAAATTGTCTCATAAACGATATTTTAAGACCACATTTATGAGGTTAAAGGAATAAAACAATCATAATCGATAAAAAACAAGTATAATGTCCTTTCTTACATAAAAACTCATGTGAAAACTATAATATTGTGGTTTGATTCTCTTTATTATTTCTTTCTAATAGGAAATCCTGGATTTTATGATTATGGAGTATGATATGGTAGAATATTTTATTTAGTCTCGATGATTGTTTTGAATTTATTTATTTTTCTTCGCATTTTACCTTTATGTTTGTCTACCTACTAGTCAGAAAGGGGTTGTAACATTTTGACATAGTAAACGATTATCCTTTCTTGCGCAGCACTTTTCATACCTATTGCAGAGTACATGAATACATTGTCAGATTTTCTTTTATTTATAGGTGGCATATAATTATTTTATTAAATATTATGTTTTTAGCATCAAATAACATGCAAATCTGTTATTTATTGAGATTTTGTTACATGGCATAATGTTGAAGTAACCTATTAATGTCTTCTATACAATTGATTATGTTTGAAAGTTGTCTACGCATAATAATTAAAAACAAAAAAAAATGAACGACTATGCTATGCTGTTTGCATAATATTAACTCCTTTGAACGATAACGTTTTTGGATTTCGATTTTTCTCAGAAAATAATTAATCGAATCAAGTGCTAAGTGCAGGCTTACGCACTTAAATTAAATAAATTTATTAGGATTTAACGTTTGACACCATCGCAGCATATCGACAAATAAGCTATCACAACAAAACCCCCACACGGCACGTGTGACAAAATCCTAAACACGTGTCTACGATTACCGAGATTTACGAACGCAAATTGATTGTAGATACTTTGGTAACCGATACAAGATAATTTACTGGTGTCGAAAAATATTTGCAAATGAAATTTTATTTTAGTGAAATCAAAAGATATTATTTTGAATCATTTACTCCCTTACTTAGAAGCATAACTTAAACTAAAATGGGTCAAACAATATATTATATTAAAGTAAAATATTTCTTTAAAGCAGTAGTTTATATTAGTTTAAAAGGTAGCTAAGGTATCCATAGTTAGAAAAAAATAATCAACGTGCAATCATACTGGGAAATCACAAAACATTTTCTTCGAAGTAAACAATAGAAATCTTTCAGAGACACTCTATCAACCTCAACTCTCAAACCAATCTTAGGACTGACCTCAGAAGTCACATCTGCAAGTTTGATTGCCTTTCTCGATGTCTTCAGTCGACAGATTAGCTCCTAGCTGTTAGTTCGTATCGATAATGTTGGTTGTATCCCAAAGGATTCTATCCCGGGTATTGGTTGACAATGATGTATCGACGGGCATAGGGAATTGTCTTCAATTGTCTTTTATATTGAAGAAAGGCACTCTACTAATTGAGATTGTTAGATTTGTTTAACAAAATACCTACCTAATACTAATTCGTCTTAAGAATATTGTTTCTTAATTGTGTAAAGTTGTGAGTCCTTGACGTTAGGTATAATATCTAAATAGATACTACCTACATTTATTTTTATTATCAAAATATTTTTTAATATTTTTTGGGTTTAATCGGTTACATATTTAAGAATAAAGTCATCAGGGTATGAAAAGTTACTTTTAATCCAACACAATAACCACAACGTAACCATCAAAATATTTGACCTCCAATAATACCACCTGCATCGATTATTAAAATATATTTAACTTAATCCCTCAGTGCTGAATAGCGAACTAATACAGACCTACCATATGGTACCCGATTTACAACAATACTACGACTAAAATTACAATCATCCCTCAAACATTCAATACCACTCTTGGATCGTTCACCCTATTAATTCTAAAAATCTCTATTATTACATTCATAACTTCAGTTTAGACTCTAACTGTATCAGATTTAAGTTCACTATCAATTGAAAAATTAGTTTTATTTTCAAACTCGTTCATAGTAGTTCGTTCAGTTTTAACCTGCTCTAGTACTATAATGTCTACACTTTTTTTCATACGTGCAATTTTGAGTCTTATTTCTTTCAAATTATAAGCTATTTTGTAATTCTTATTTGTTTAGATGAAACATTAGACATGAGGAACCGTATTTTGAACGTTATTTATCTGATTTTAGAGTTCAAAATACGATTGACTTTGGTGTAGTAGAAGAGCTAATTCAAACGAATAATCGGCAAGCATTAAAGTGAGATTTTGTGAGCACTTGTTTATGAATTTTTCGTCCATATGGTGTAAAAGCCGCTGTGGACAATGCACCCCCATGGTAGCCCATTACCATATGGGTCACGTTAAATGCGTTTTCAAGAGAATTGTATTAAGTTGCTGCTTGGACTATGTTGGATCGATAGGATAGAAATTTGAACCATATTTTATTAAATGCACCAAAAATATATTTTTCTATGATATAACGGAAAACAAACGAGTTCTAGTTGAAGTATTGAAAGTTAAAGTACTTATTATATAAAAAAGTTACTGATTTTGGTTTATTGTTTAATTTTTCTATGTGCTTAATTAATTATATTAAGTCTGATTGTGTATTACCGACGTAAAATAACCAGTAGGTACTTACGTGTCCACTTGTCGAATATTTCCATAGCAAACATGTGCAATAATAAACATTTGCACAATGCCATGTGATAAATGAATATTGTATGACCATTGTTATTTAGGCTTGTATTGATACTTTACGAATTTATTAAGTCAAGATTTCGAGACCCAACAAATTAGAGATATTTACCGTGTTTTTCACTTTTATTTTATTGAGCTCTATAGTTCGACATTGCTGCAATCGCCATATTAACAAGACTGTACAAATTTATTCAGTACGAAAAAAAAGTTAGAAATATGATCATGTAAGTATTAATAACATTAGTACCTGCTTAATTAAAAGGTTAGGTTTTTAAGTTAGTTTAAAATCCTATTTGTTCTTATTCCTAAAATTTAAAGTATCTAAACCGAAGTTTGCGCTACAAGCATTATGGAACATATGCGCGTGCGCCCCTCGCTCGATTATCGACTGCGCAGCATCCCTCACCGCATTTATCTCATTGTAATCAGACCGTTCTACTTTGAAGTGCAAATTGACAATGCGATCGACAACTGGGTGTAGAACGAAGCAATAAATACTGTCATTGCTTTTAGTAGATTGCTAATGTATTCTATGGTAAATTCTGATGTTCTTTCTCGGATATGTTAAAGATGTGTTAGTAAGATTAGTTTCAAGTAAACTTTTTCACTGGCATATTAACATACCAAATATAAAATTTTAAATCCTGAATGACTAACTAATCAACCCACATCTCAAAACATTGAACGGTTAGGGCTGAAATTTGGAATATGGATAGCTATTACGGCGAATGAAAATTCGTGAAAATTTTTCGTGAAAAAGTTAAAAACCTAGTTACGCATAAATATGCTGCATTCTGATGTAACCTATATTCTAGTAAGTTTACTACGCGAAATATAAGCTAAAGCCTAACTTAGCAGAAAATACACGAGAGTAACGAGAGATTAAGGTCCAAAAGAAAGAAAGAAACAAGTTTATTTGTAACTATCTATCATACAGTTAGTAAATTTTAAATATTTTTACTATTATTCGACCGATTCGTCTCATTTTAAAACAGAATGAAAACATAAATATTTTTACTATTATTCGACCGATTCGTCTCATTTTAAAACAGAATGAAAACACACAGACGTACCGCGATAATACAATATTCATAATAGCCCTTCTGCACCACATATGTCTAAGTGGGACTACGTAATTAAACGTCGTCCTCAACTTAGGGTAACTTAATGCAATTACAGAGAAATTTTTCGCGACATATGGCGACCGTAGTGACTTTTTACGTTTTAGGGGTATATGTGGTGATAAGGATTCAAAAAATGATGATAATTGTAAAAAAAAAACAAACCGAGGAGAAACTAATTTTGGTTATTTTTCAAAAATATAAGCTGTAAATTCAAGTGCCGTACTACGTAGTAGCATTAGACATCAGACACCAAGAATATTAATGAATTAAGTTAAGATAAGAATATTAATTCAAATTAACTAAAAAACCTTCTCCTTTTTTTTGAAATCGGTTAAAATCAGGACCTTCTTATGCCTCAACAGATAGCTATTCTACTTAAACACTACTTACTAAAAAAAACTAAAACATATACCTATATGAAAAAAAACCCATGAGTTTCTTGTGCCTTCTTCTCATTGGTGGGCGCGTTCCAAAGGCACACATCCTAACTTAGTTTTTAAGACGTCGCCAAGTGATATTGTACCTAGGTATTAAGTATCCAATTGAAATAAAGAATTTTGACTTTGATTTTGAAAAGATAATTTATTGATTAGGTAGAGATTATAATGGTTATAGAGCGCGCCACAGAAATATATTCTTTGTGGAGCACGCTAACAACCGAGTGATTCGTACCTAGTTTAGAAAAAGTTAAATTTAAATAGATACATCTTAACATCATATTTGCGTTACAAATATAAACAACTTAAGTAGGTAACTTAAGTATTTTCTAAAGTTTTCGGCGAGTTGAACTCATAATTATGTTAATTTTAACGGATATAATCGCGTTTTTTAATTATTTTGTTAAAACCTGACGTTTTGAGAACTAACGGGTTAAGTATATTTAATTGACAGTTTTCGATTATACTTCCATTTTATTCTTTTCAACTTCTAATTTCACCCAACTTATATCAATACAATGCCCTGCAGGGTCCTTTGGGATCGAGTGACTGAGTCCCCAGAGTTATAAGCCCAAAACTACATATGGCGAATAAATACCCATCGTATTGAACAACTAGACCAGCATTCAACTAAAAAAATATTGCGGTTTTCAATGTTAACATGTGGTTTATATATGGTTGAGCGTGTAATTGAAGTTTGACTGGTCATATTTTGATAGAAAAATAAAAATTCTGGTAAAAATTAAAGCATAATTAATAAAAAATCATATAACTTAAGATACCTTTTTCGTTATAGTAGTTATGTGAATAATTTCAGAGAGGGCAGAAAAAAATGCAGGATAACGCACACAGCGCTCCAAACTCTAAACTAAGCCATTAAGTTTGTATTATGGTGACCATAGAACCCTACATACTTATAACACATAGAAACACTCAGACTGAAATCTTCTTGTTTTAGTTTATTCTATGTCAACGTTGTAATATTCAACACACTTTCAGAACTTTTATTAGTCACGAAAATGTACCTACAAAAATATTTTCACCCAAAAATAATGAGAAAACGAGAAACTTTGAATATTACCAGGAAAAATTACTAGTTCCGTAATTCCTTCCTAAATTCTAGAGAGAAAATAAAACGAACAACAACAAGGAAGAACAAAATAAAAGTTGAAATTAAAAACTGTATCACAACAATGACCGTGTAATAAACAGCTAGATATTCGAGACGCTGGATGCAAATATCTAACAATATGAGCATGAAATATGGGTTCAAGAAATCCTGAACAGAGGTGAACAAAAAAAGGAAAAAGTGGGAACAAATGAAGAGAAAAGTTCAGGAACAAAGTACATTGTAGACAGAACACAGGGCAGGAAACGTCGCGTGAATAACTAGATGCCCTTTGTTACAAAGAACGGAACGGTATTTTTCTTTACTTTATCGTTTTTTGTTGGTAATTTTTGTAGGTAGAAATATTTATTTATATTTTTACTTTCAAAATGTTTTGGAATATTTTCTGTTTACGAGGTTTTTATCTCGCTTATAATATTAT
Organism: Idaea straminata; assembly: GCA_951213275.1. NCBI lineage: Eukaryota > Metazoa > Arthropoda > Insecta > Lepidoptera > Geometridae > Idaea > Idaea straminata. Next base: position 972,358 of record OX577852.1, read on the forward strand.
TACTGGTTTAATTTACGTAATAAGAAATGAGGAGAGCCGGCTAAAGATCAAGTGCGCAAATGTACGGAAAATAAGTAGATTTTGTAAATGAGAACAAAACACAAAAAGAATAAGTTTATAGAAACAGAATTAATTGAAACCTGGAATGCTAGTAAAAAAGAGAAAGAGAGGATAAAAATAAAAACAGATCAGAACAGCATGTTTATCTAATTTCAAAATTGCTAACAAATCAAAATACATACGTACCTAATTCCACCTAAACACAATCTGAAATTGGTCTTCGAATCAATATCCGTACCATTACACATTACGCAAGAGAAAATCCATACAAAATCATAAAAAGAAGTGTCTAACCCTCAAATGAATGGTTACTCATTACGTATTCTGAATCCAGTGGGTCGGTCCGTCTGGCCCGATGTGATTTATGAACTATTTTTTGTTGATTTTCCTCTGAAACTCATCGCCAGCCAAGATTCTTTAAGCTCTTGCCAAGTACGTTGTTCACGGTACCATATTGATAGAAATAAGTCGGTTAATTCAGATTTTTTGGCTCGCAGTTTTCAAGATGTCGTCGAATGCGGTGTCAATATTCAATATTTTTTTTGTTAAAGTTTCCTAAAACATTTAGATTTAGTTGGCTTTGAAAAGTTTGGACAAGGATTGTCATAAGATGTCATTACATCTCTACATTATGAACGAATATGACTGTTATGGTTAAAATGTAGCTTGATTATCTGAATGACACTCTACAACATAATCGTAGATTACCACAACAGATCCCAACTTCAAATCACCCAACGCTTCCGTATTTAATTCATTATCCACACTTCGAACAATAGCATTCAACAACGACATTCAATGTTAAATATCTCAATTGTTGTTACTATCCAAACCGAGTCATTTCTGCACTATGTGATGGCGGTAGCATCTATGTTATATCATTGTAGATTTTTAGTTCCGATTTTGTCCGACTGTATAAATAAGTTTGTATTTTACTTATAGCCGTGTCGTTCCGAGTCGCCCTCTGTCGCGGCCGTAACGTGCCTTGTGAAGGGTTAATTCGATGGAAAGATCTGATTCGCGCGTTTAACCCACTGATGGCTGTTTTTGTATGTTGTTTGTTTATTGTGGTTTGTTGTATCTTACTTAGATGAAGAAAATCAAAAGGACTGAACTTTACCTTTTTAACCCTCGAATAAACAAAGATGGGGTTTGTTATAAAGACCACTATGCCCTACTCATGTGCTTACTACCCACCCATTAACCGATTTAAATGCAGTTTTTTATCTGATAGGTGGCTCAATGCTCAACGAGACCTGATTAGAACTTAATTTATTATTATAAACATTTTTTGAGAATCAATTTTATTTTTCCAAGGTGAAAAGTTTTTTATTAGCTTGAACTTTTCACCTTGGAAAATGGGGAAGTGTCAAGAAAAACATTCCAAAAATACAACTTTACTTTCTCAAAAACTCAAACCATTTTTCACGCAAACAGAAAAAAAATCAGGATCACTGAAATAATTAAGCATCTTATAAAAACACCTCGAGCGAATTATCTTAATCCACTTCCATATACCAACTGTCAGGGAAAAGAAAAAGTGGAAAAAATCCCCCGTTTATCTAGATACTACAATCTCAAAACGAACAAAGGGGGAGCGGATATTTAGCATAATGAGTGACATCTACGAAACGTTTAGCAAGAGAGGGACAGCTACATCGACTTTCCCTTAGGTTAGATAGAGACGGGTATAGTTTTTAAGAGAACAATGCCGCAATCTTGTTTCTGGACCATTTCCTTTAATTAGTGGTAAAGGACGACGAACAATTTATTTGGACGTTGTTTAGATAGATAGGTACTTCAAGTGTGATACGTTTAGAAAGGGTTTGATAAGGAACTTCTAAATATTATATTATGTAACTAACTAACGCTCCGCGGTATCACCAGCGTAACTCTCGATCCTGTGGGAATATCGAAATATACCCTAAAACCTATCTAAACTATATAACCTATAGGTTATCTATAGTCTATAGACTATCCCACACAAATATTTTTTCTATTCGAACCAGTAGTTCTTGAGATTAGCGCGTTCAAACAAACAAACTCTTCAGCTTTATAATATAAATATATATAAGTATAGATTAAATAATATCAGTAAGGAATAGAAATAACATAGGTACATAATAGTTAAAAACGTATTTGAATGTTAGCATATTCCAATTTTATTTTTTTTCCAATAAAACGTAGCGGGTTAAAGATATGATCAAGGCTCAGATTTTTTTTTGATTAATACTTTAATTGATTTGCGTGAACTTTGAGCCAACAATTTGCAAGAAATAGTGGAAACTTAAGTAGCGGTGACCAAGACTGTGCCCGCGTCGTTGTTCCCTCAACGGTATATTCTTGGAATCTTCGAGTTTGGATTAAACTGGTACCTTCTAGGCGAGCATCCTACATCTTCGACCTCATCTTCCAGTGAAGCATCTAATTAAATAAATAAATATAAAAAATATTGCAGGATATTCCACACATCGCCATCTAGCCCCAAGCTAAGTAACTAGACTTGTGTTATTGTTGCTAGATAATGAATATATTACTCATAATACTTTTCTTTTGTAAATATATACTTATAATTACACAGAAACAACCAACGAAACGACCACAGACAAATATCTAATCATAAATACTTGTCTGAGGCGGGAATCGAACCCGCAATCCTGTGTTTGGCAGTCGGCATGTTGGCGATTGTGCCAATTGGGTCGTCAAAAAGGTTGAATCCAATTTGGCGACCTTTTAGGCGCATCGAGCGAAGGTTGCGGGTTCCATTCTCACCTAAAACAAACAAAAATGAAGAGATCTGGTCTCGGTGTCTCTATGTATTTTAAGTATATTTTCACAAATAAAAAGTAAGTAAGTATATATATACCTAAGTATTCCATCCGTTATCTGACACCCCATAAAACAAAACTACTTGCTTAGTTCGGGGCTAGATGGCGCTGTGTGAAATGTCTCACAATATTTATTTATTTAATTAAAGATGAGATGTCACCGGACTCGGTTAGGAGATGATAGTACTCTTATCTGTTCAATTTTACAATCGTTATTTTCAGAGAGGGATAGAGGCTCTATCTTTGCCATTTCAGCTTTAAATCCATATTAACCGAAAACTCGATTGCATTTACCTTATTTGATTAACCAGTTCTTCCATTAGTGTTAAATTCTATTAGTTTTTTTAACTCACTCAATTTTTAAATCGCAATCGAAGTTGAACTTTAGTTTAAAGAGGTAAGGATAAAGTTTGAATGTACGAATACATTGGTCGTTTAGTGATGGGAAAATATTTTACGATCGAAATCAGATGAATGATACTGTACTTTTCATTTTGTTCTGAAAAAGGAAAACCTGCAAGATAAAGTGTTTTTTTGTTAAAACTCTTATGATATCTACCCTTTTTGTGTTGTAATTAAATAGGTATACTTCGGTATTTTTCATCCCATCTATTAGAAAACCGATGGTTTGTTCCCCAATAAGTGTGAGGAAAGTAGTACTTTGCGGCGCACTTATTGAGGTCTTTGTTCCTCTTTCTCATCACTTACTAGTTTTTATAACTCTCTGTTGGAAATATTTAGGTAAAAATTTATGCAAAGTCCCGACTGACATAAGCTCAAGCCAATAGTCGTTTCGGGCAAAAAAATTGGGACACAAATAGCTGTTATGACATAAGAATTACCAACCCCTAAACAGATAAAATCGCAGTTAGAAGCTAGTTCAGTAAATGTGTTTTTATCCAAATTCTTCTTCTTCTATATCTTTATACATATAAAATTCTTTGTCCTGAATGACTGACCAACGGATCAACGCACAGCCTAAACCGCTGATGGTAGAGACCTTAAACTTGGAGGATGTGTTCTTTGTGTGACATAGGCATCCGATAAGATAGGATTTCGGGGGCAAAGTTTGTTTGGGACAACGTGATTCCTTGGTTCATTTTCGACTTTTACGCGGACGAAATCGCAGGCAAAAGCTAGTTTGAACATAAAAAAAACAGAATGACTGAATTTATTACTATTAATTTCGTGAATTTTTTTTTTTTTGAAACCAGATTTGAAATAAGTAATACATCCCTACGACAGATGATTTTCGAAATACAAAGGGCTGCTCGGTAACGAAAGGGTACCAATTCTAAATTTGAATTTATGTTATGTTAGATCCGATCGCTCTACGACGTAGCAGTTTGAAGCGATAGGCATTCCATTTTTAAATGTGATTTATAACGGGGTTTTTAATGTTTCTATTTGATTCGGAACAAATGGATATGAGTGCGGGTACTTTGGTTTAAGTACTTATTGTTTTTAAGGCCCACTTGCAGACTTATCTGGGTAACCCCAGGGTTTGCTAATATTTATGAATAAAATTTAATGGCTTGATACATACTGGCATAGTAAGCCGCTAGCTTCTCTATTTATTTTGGTTGCGTAGCCACCTTTCAAACATATGAAATTGTATAGAGGGCAAATAAAAAAAAAATTAAAACTTTTTTTATTTTAATTAACCTAACACTTTTCGAAATTTTTGTTACATGGGATTTGTTGTTTGAAGGTTGTTTGTACTTGTAATTTGAGACATAGAACAAAATAAATAATCAAGCATTTTTTTTTAATTAGTTGTGGTTTATCTACATTCACAATTATTTATCTTTGTAACGTAAGTAACCCATTCTTTTTGGGCCAACCCTAATACAATGAAAAAAGCCTAAAGGCCTCATATACCGGCTTGTAGCCAACCCTATTCACACGTCCACAGTGACAATGGCGCGACTCAAATAGTTATCTATTTAAACCTGGATTAGCACTCGATAAACCATGATTAATGGCCAGCCCGACGGACGGTACGGTCTGCATAATAGGTTGGACAATTTTTGTTGACATAAAACTGATTTTAAAATTCGTAAAATCAAGCCTATTTGTTTAGCTTGGGCATAAATGGTGCTGTTTCCAAAGTTCCAACACGTATAATGGTTCCTTTTAGTAACAAGTTAAATGGCAAAGTATGATTAAGGGCACCAAGTCGTCGATTATTCTTGTCTGTACGATAAAAAAGCCAAGGACGTACCCCGGTTCACGGATTATTGTAAACTAGCTGTACCCCGCAGTTTTACCCGCGTAAGTCCCGATCCCGTGGGAATATTGGGATAAAAAGTAGCCTATATGTTAATCTAGACCTCCAGCAATCTACATACCGAATTTCATCGCAATCGGTCCAGTAGTTTTAGCGTGAAGGAGTAACAAACATACACACACACACAAACTTTCACATTTATAATATTAGTAGGAGTAGGATTAAATTAAATACATACAAAAAGATTCCAAAATGATATTAGAAATAGATAGTATGAGTTGGTAACCATTTGATAAGATATTACTGACCAGAGTCCGTCTCGTTCGAGGTTTTTTGTATAGCATACGTTACGTCTGCGTAAATTAAATAAAAAGTTGAAGGCACTCCTAGCCGATATAATGAGAAGCTTTAACTTTCCATACAATTTTAGCATTACGTAAACGTGATAGAAGAGTTTGCTTTTCGATAAGACCCACACAACAATATAAAAATACACTGCAAAAAAATAATAGGCGGAGTGGGGAGTGTTAGTTACGAAATTTTTTGATTCGGTCGCCGCGCTCAAGCCCGCTGAAAAAGCTATGCAATAGCTAAACAAAATTTCTCCATTTTACTGTTTCTCCCTTTGCTGCGAACGGTACACCATGTGCGCGTATTCGCGGCGATGCGCGGAAGGTGCCGGCGTGCGCTCAACAGATAGTGCGGACCGCGGTCGCTCGACCGGTGTTATTTATTGCAAGCGCCTCTACTTTACCCCCTCAGTCTCACTCTTTAAAACAATGTTCATTAATATTTCGTTTGTATTCAATTAAAAACATTAATTAATAAAGTAGGTAAGTACTCAATTGTTTTCTTATGTGGAAATTGCATTAATTGTTAGGTATACTTAATCGCAATTTCAAATTCCAATTTTTGCTAACAGATCTTGATACTACTACTTACTGCTTCACTTAGATACCACTAGTTAATATTAAAATCATGTGATTATAAGTATGGTACGTATCAACCCTGATACGAACCTTACTTTTGAGATCAACTTGTGGTATCTACAGCCGCAGTGGAGACGTGAAAATGACATATTGAAAAAATGAAAATGATTTTTTAGTGCGTGAGCCAGCACTAGATATACCTATATATACCTAATTGCATTGTTTCTTAACCATTTTTCCTGAAAAAGTCTTGTGAAAAAAAGACCAAAGAGTTCCGTTACAAAATAATGACGTCATTTTAAATTAATCATTTTACATACGTAACATTGGTTTTTCATGACAGTAAAATCCATGTGCGACGTGTCATAAGTGTAAAATATCTTTGGCATGGCAGTAGTCTAAGTCCAAACTAAGTTTCCGTATAGGTACCTAGTCGGTCAGTATTGAACTTGGACACCTTGTGTGTGCTGAAGTTTACAGGAGGTGAATAAAATTGTCTGGTGAAATAAAAGTATAGAGTGCTCATGTTACTTCATTTCGTTTTATTGCCATCTATTATTATTTATTATCTAAAATGAATCTATACTTAAAATGAATACTAAAGCTGAAGAGTTTGTTTGTTTGTTTGAAAGCGCTAATCTCAGGAACTACTGGTTCAAATTGAAAAAATCTTTTGTGTTGGACTGTCCATTTATCGAGGAAGGCTATAGGCTACTTTTCACTTTGATATTCCCACGGGATCGGGACTTACACGGGTGAAACCGCGGAGCGCAGCTTATAAAGCACTCATTACTTTTTTCCACCACCCAATTTTCAACCTCATGTAAACTTTAGTTCTTTGCAGACACGAGGTGTTCACTGCAGACCGACGGTATAGAGCATAATCTGCCTCTCAAACAATAGTGGTATTAAACCAAGTATAATTTAATATTCAACATGTTAATCTTAGATTGAATCAACACCTTCCACGTACCTCTATGGGGATTAGATATTGCATAACGGAACCCGGTCGCATATGTATACGAGTTTACAGGGGGCTCTAAATTGTAACAATTTATTTCGTCTAGGTTTGAAATCATTAATTGTTTGTTTTATTGCCATTTTCTTACAAATAATGTTTTTGCCTAATTTTAGTACACATACGTCAAAATATCATAATCAGGAACCATACATTCAATAAAATCTGGGTCTTATGTGTCTAACACAATATTTCCGTAGAAATACTTATTGATCATAATCAACAAACTATAAATAAATATTTAAAACAAAATTAAATAGATATCATGCATTAACAATTTTGAAAGCGGAAAATACCTAAGGAAACCATGGAAAAACTGTATGGCCTCTTTGAATGGCAATGCTAATCATTCAGCCAAAGCGGTGTCGTGACTTTTACAAATTATCATTTTAAAAATATGCTAAACTCTACTTGAAATTCTATTTAGGTTCAATTTACAAAACATCCTGTAGAACGAATAGTTTGGTTCAAAGACAGTCCATCCCGGTTTATGTAAAGACGGTGGGAGCCACATGTCCTGCCGCACCTGGCTGTGATAATCTCGGGAACAAGAGCGATATGATAATTAATACATCCTGTAGGTATATATGTACTTTTAGATATCAGAGGCGATTTTTAGCATTGAAAAAATTATTTTGGATGCAGCCATAGTGGGGTATGGAAATCGTCTTCTTTCTGTAAATAAAATGTAGTGGTAAATAATAATAATAATAATAATAAGCCCGCAGGGCACCTTGAGGCGAGGTGTCGGGGAGTAGCGACCCCGCGGTTCCCGAGTGCTCCAGGGGGAAGCAACCGTTCCTCATCTCCGGCTGGCCTTAGTTGGCTGATCGGAGTGAAAAATGACGAGGAAGCGGTCCCCCGCCTCTGGCTTGCCTTCACCGGCCGTCCAGAGTGGAGTCGCAAGAATACGTTCGAAAGATATATGCCGCACGTCAGTGGTGAGTGGGCCAGGTAGGCTGGACCCTCAGGGAGCCCGTGACCTGAGTTTAAAACCCAGTGCGGCATCACTATCTTTAAGCCACTCTCGTCCCTGTTGCCCCCTTGCTGTAATTTACTCAGCTGATTAGGGTGGCCCAGTTTGAGAGTTGGCGAGTCTCCACCTGCCACTTTTACATGTTTGTTGAACATTGTTGCGGCAGGTGCCATAGTGCCCATAGTTCCCCAGTATCCAGTCCACTGCCATCCCATCGCAATAACCCAAGTAGTAGTTTTCTCCTGTAGTTTATCAATAGTTCTATTCGAACCGGAGATTTTCCTTGGCTGCATTTTGTAGTGCAGACGGGGATGATCGCCGGTTTGATGTCCACATCATACTTTGCCATTAAACTTGTTATTGTAAAGGGCCTCTACGTGTTGGCTTCGGCCCCACGCATGCCTTCCAAAGGTCCGGGACTCCATAGTCCCGTGATATAGGACATATAACAAACAAATAATAATAATAATGCTTTATTTCAGGTCTTTACAATAATATGTACAAACCCATAGTATTTTAAAAATAAGCTAAAGCTAAAACTAAAACGAAAACAAATAAGGAAATAATACCTACTTAACATTTAAAATAAAATTCTTACATTAATTAATACAGTAGGTACCTAGGTATTACGTACCAGCGAGTCAGCTTATCTGTTATATCTATTTACGGTTCTCACTCCGATGGAATGCAATCCAAAATCTATACAGCGGACTGTAAATATCGTCAGCCAAACATTGCAGAATTGAATTTGTTGACTTATTAATACTATGCCAAAACGAGGCCATTCTTGACCTAATTATGGCAAAGAAATCCGGAACACGCCCATCAGCGAACATGGTCGATGCACTGCAAAATCGGGGCTTTCTCATAAGGATGCGATACGCGTCATTGTATTGCACCCTTATGGCACTAAACGATTTTCTGGAGTATTTGAACCAAAGTTCGCAAGTGTACATACTTATGCAGTAGGCTTTGAATAAAGTTGTTTTGACACTATCGCTACACTTGGTAAATCTCCGCGCAAGCATATTGCACCTGATGGACAGGCTCCGCCTCTCCCTCTCCATATCTCTGTCATCACTCAGGTCGTCACTGAGTACATGTCCCAAGTACTTGAATTGATTGACAACCCTTACCGCTGAACCATTCAAATAAAGATCAGGTACATTCTCCGGACCTCTTCCAGCACGAAAAACCACCATTTCTGTTTTGAGTACATTGTACTTCAAACCATGTAAGGCCGCATACCGCTCGCACACAGCCACGAGTCCACGGAGACCCTTGATCGATGGGCTGAGAAGCACCATGTCATCCGCGTAACTTATTGTATTAACACAAACATCCCCAACATGACAGCCTATTCTGGTGCTTCTCAGCTCCTCGATCAAGCCGTTTACGTATATGTTGAAGAGGTCCGGAGAGGTAAGTCCCCCTTGGCGAACTCCGCAGTCCAACCTATACTCGCTGGACGTCGCGTCGCCCCATCTTACTATATTCGTTTGATTTCCGTACCAGTATCTCAACAGATTTATGACAGCGCTTGGGACCTGTGAGTCGGCTAATTTGCTCCAGAGAATTTTATAATTCACTAGATCAAACGCACGACTCAGGTCCAAGAAACACGCGTACACAGACGTCTTACGGGTAACATAATAGTTCACCGCATGCTTTAAGGTGAAAATCGCTGCATCTGTTGAGAGACCAGGTCGGAAACCAAACTGCGAGTCATCAAGCCTAACATTTTTCAGCAGTAAGGGCTGTAACAATCTCTCAAATACCTTTCCTACAACAGTACCCAACGAAATAGGCCTATAATTTGTTGCGCTGCTCAAATCTCCCGTTTTATTTTTTACCACAGGTACGACTACAGTTCTCATCATTTCTTTAGGTAAATAAGACCACTTAAGACATAAATTAAACAAATCACACAATTTATTAAATATTATGTCACCGGCATATAAAATGTGTTCTAAACTTAGACCATCATGGCCTGGAGATTTGCCCCGCTTCATATTTTGTACAGCTTTCTTTACTTCTTTCGGACTAAATGTATAGCTCGTTGCATTATCTAATAATTGACCTGTCACTCTGGAGACATTTAAATCAGAATTTATTTTGAACCGAGTAGAAAATAATTCAGCTATATCTTTGTGGTTCTGCAAGCCTTCAACCGTCATTGGTAAGCTTTTCTTACGCTTATCTTTATTTGTAGTTTCCCAAAACTTACTAAAATTGTTATTTTGTCTAGAGGTCGCTAATATATCATTTCTGATATTTTCTTCATTTTGTTGACATTTTTTAATATTACTTTTAAAAGCTTTCCTATAATGCCTCATATCATCATATACTTTACCATTTGACGGTTTGCCAGCGAGAACCCAACAATTAAAATAATGTCGTGCAAGGTCATGACTAGGTTTTATATGAAGATTCCACCCGGTGATCTGTTTATATTCAATTTTACCATCAGAGCGTGAAGTCGCACATAACTCGGCTCCCTTTTGCATAGTTTCTATTAACCTATCGTATGTTTTATCTATTATATTTTTAAATTTTGTATCACAGTCTAAAGCATTATTTATATAATTTGAATTATCTACATAGTTTAAAACATTAAAATTTGCATCACATATATCCTTATTTATATTATTTAATTCATCTATACAATATAAACTATATTTTTCTATTTGTTTCATGTTTCTTATACCCCATTTAACCCCCTTTAATACATTATTCTTACAATTATCATGACTAGTTTTAACCTCTGGAATTGTATTTATATTACATGTAATCCTAAGAGCAAAATGATCAGACCAACTTGGTTCATACAACACATCTGCCGATAGAAGTGTACGATAGGCCGCTTCGGTGGTAATACAGTGGTCTAACCATCTGTTGGTGCCGTGCGCGTCACTGACATAAGTATAGGTACCTGAGTCAATACCTAATAGTTCAATGTCAGCCCATTGCCAACTTTGCTCATCACAGTAATTCACTAATTCTTTTCCAAACCTTGCCGATGGATGTGAATTGAAATCGCCTAGAATGTACGCGGCCTGCACTTCGCTCTCCTCAATAATAGCACCTACTCGCGATAGGCAATTTGTAAAATCAGGCAGATTCTTGATGTCATCCGTTGGCATATATACATTTACAATCAGCATCTCGTTGGAACCTGATATAATTTTTATCGCTTGAATTCGATCGCAGTCGCACTCAACTGGAACCACATTCGGAAATTTCGACTTACGCCACATCAAAGCAAGTCCCCCATACGGCCTCCCGCGAATTACTCCAGCTCCAGAATCCATAGAGGTTTTGGCTATACATCCAAACTGAGGATCTAAACTGACCGCCATATCAAGATTATGTGAAAACAGCCAGGTTTCTTGCAGTGCTATAATATCCGCCTTATCGCAGAGTTCTTTAACGTAGGAATAGGACCCCTTCAGGGAGTAGCAGTTATATGTGATCATTGACATTTTGTTTGTTTGTTGTGTTTCCATATTTAATTTGTTTTATTACTTTCTGTAGACGTTTTAATATTATTTGTACGTTCCTTAAAAACTCTGTATTTAATGCCCTCCGGCCAAAATTCATTGGATAAAATTAAATTGAGTCTACTCCTTAGTACAAACACCTTAAATGAATTAAAGGACATGCTTTGTTTTTGTAAAAGTAACTGTACATCTTTACACTCTTCGCCTCGTTCTTGAAAGTGTTCTATTATACTCGTTGGTTCTACTGACTTTGCTATTCTCGATACATAAATGGGAACGTACATATCGGCAGCTTGAATTTTGCACGCATCGCGCGCCGTTCCACACATATTACGAGATATTCTCTTGTTTCTGTCCTTTCGCTGTACTAAGGTGAATCCATCGGCGTCAGCACATTCCGTACGATGCGCTCGCGCCCCGGTCGGCCGCTCGGTCTCAGTCGGCCGGTGCGCGATGTCGCGGTAGGTCGGTCGATGGAGCGACCGCTCGAGCACAGGCATGGATGGCGGCTCGAGCGGCGCGGGCGCCTGCGCTGCACTCCCAACCCGGGATTGGTTTTTCGGCAGCTGATTATTATTTGACCTTACAGATGACTTCGGGCTTACTGTTGTTTGTGTGAGGTCTAATTTCTTAGGCGTCAAATGTGGTGAAATAATGTTATGATTATTTTCAATTTTTTCTGTGGGTCCTCGTAGTGACCGCACAGTTAATTTGATATCTTCTATATCACTTTTCATTATTTCAATGTCCTTTAGGTATTCAGTGGGTGCAAGTGGCGTGCTGCCCGATTTACTGGTTTTTAATTCATTTAACTCCTTTTTTAATAATGTCATTTCCCTTAAAAATGCCGTAACGTCAATGTGGTCAAATGTCACAGGGGGTAATTTTTTAATATTACTCGCTGCAAAAATCGGTAAGACATTCGGGTCCTGTTCTTTTATATATTTAATTATTTCTTGATAAAGAGTTCATTTTATTGTAATAAACTCTAAAGACATTGAAGTTCATAACCATGGACTTATTATTACTGTATTGTCATAACACCACCTAAGATTTGTGTTTTTTTTGAACTTACATTGTCTTGAAGAACCTTTTTGGTTAGTTCTGACTTCTGATGAATGACAATACACTTACCTACTAATAATTACTGATTGATTATAATAATTAGTCTGCTACGGCGAAGACGGCAGGGTGGGACGGAAATATGTATCCATTGGTGATGGCTATATGTTTCTGCCTTTGATCAGAAGCCTTAGAATTTTACAAAAATATTACAAAATTATTATTATTAGCTTCAGGTGACCATAGGGGTGGCTGCTACTTTAGTCAACGGATCTGCATTGCCATCTAAGATTATTAATTTATTTTTATTTCTTTCTATTTAATTAATGTACCATTAGTCAATGGTATAAATATAATACATGCCCTGATGCTGCAGTAAGAATAATTGTCTGCTCACTGATTTAAGGTTAAGTTTAAAATATTAGTGGTAAAAAACTATAACATTTGTTGAAACCATTCCGTATAATACAAGCATTGACTCAGTTATGGTTAAATCTAAATTCATAGTTCTCGATATTCGATTTTAATTCGATTTGAAATCGAAGTGAGCATTTGTTCGATGCTTACACATGACTTTTGGAATCAATTTTAATGGTTTTTATAAATCGAATTGACTGTTTGTTTTATAACCGAAAGTATTTTTAACCGACTTCAAAATAAGGAGAAGGGTTTTAATTCGGCACGTATTTATCTATGTCTTAGGTATGTATGCTTTAGCGATTTTGGATTTTCACGCCGTACTCGGGCATATTAAGTCCGATTTTGGAATATTCCATGTCCTTTCCAGAAAAAAAGCTATTCAGAAGTATCCAATGATCAAAATCTAATTATAAAAAAAACTCTTAGGCCGTCTTCTTTCGAATAACATTAAGATAAGCAAAGAAATTACAAGAAATTTCCGTCTTAATACCAATTTTTACAACAATTTTAACACATTTACAACAACTATCCTTTTAATTTAATTAACAAGTTTAGTTGACTCCTATTTACCTACGCATTAAACCGGAGTGATTAGAATAGTATTTAATTAAATATTTGCAATCAACTCAGTATTTTAATATCCCACTGAGTTTTCTCCAGGGAACATAAGCCAAATGAGACTAAAATCATTAGAACAACTGCCATTCAATCCCTACTTCACTCAAAAATTCTCACAGAAACCACCGGTCCACTCAAAAAAACACTGAAAACTCAAAAAACAATATCAACTAGAGAAATCAACCAACCATTTGTCTCTTACAATTAAACTACGACCAATTTACCAATACACACGGACTTTTGTGAAACTAGAAATTAGGATAGCTAGTTTTACAAACTGCATTGATGGTGGCGCCATCAGTAACTGAACAATTAGCTTTGTCGTAGTTTAGAGTATTTTTTATCCCTATTACAGAAAAGTCAAGTGCCTATCGCATTGCATTGTTGAACCAATTTATATTTGGAAGTCAACTTTTTTGTGTTCAACTTTATTGGGAAGGAAATAGGGATGAAAATAGTTTTTAAAATTGTTTCGTAAATTGAATACGGTTTTGTTTAAGGGTGTATGAGGGTATCGGAAAAATGATTTCATACAAAAAGAGCTTATGAAGAGCACTTAAATATTGCTGTAGTGCGCTTTGGTGCAAGATACCGCAATTTCAAAATTTATCAATAGACTATTGCGTTTGGTGTAGATTTTTATATGTGGAAATTAAAAAATATTAATTAAATAAAATACACTCATAACAAACCAAGTATCGAAACAAATATAGCTAAATTAAAACAAGACGACGTCAGAAAGTTAGAAGAGCTAGAAAAATAAGATAAAATTATTACAGGATAAAATATTCTCTATGCCCCTTTCTAAATTTACATTGATAAGCTAGACTAAAAAAATCTAGAGTATTTTATTCAACTCTTTCCCATACCTGCTTATGTAAATAATTCTATGTGGGTAGGCTATGCAATTGATCAGCGGCGCACTGTTTATCTTTTTAACATTATGTATTCTATGTTCATAAAGAGATAATAATGTTGAGATCCACAATCCGAATCAGAATTCATTTTTTTTATTATATATAATAATGTGAATTATTTTTATTATTTCTCCGTAACATAGCACCTCTAAAAATACGGACGTTTTTATTAATAGGCAACATTTTTTACGAGAGTCTTTCCCTTGGTTGGTGTCTCTCGCTATCTCTGGCTGCCTGCCGTTTGACCGACATATTCTTAGCGCCTTATGATCTTATATTCTAGAACAAAATTCTATGGAGAAGTGTCTATTTGATTTCGGTGAAAAATAGAGACTTAATTGCTACAAAATCAAGATATATTCAATACCTTAGTTAGTACTAACTGGAGACTATCAAAACAGTCTTGAAAACGGAATCTAAATTCTAGCTATAGGTATTAATATTTATCGTAAATCATGCGTTTAAAAAATGTATAATACAAATAATCTTTTTGAAATATTAATTACTTATGTTATTACTAAAAATATATTTTCCATTAATTCGTTTTTATTATTTCGGCCCTACTAAAACTTTTAGTAAGCAGATATTCTCTATAACACTTCTATTCTAATAAACGAATATATTTTTACGATTTTCACACCATCTCACACAATCCGATGAGTTAGTGCCAAGACCCGGCCGCGACGTATGCTGTTCTATATTCAAATTGAACGGCGCAAGGAGCACGACCGCCGCCATTTTGTCGTCGTCAACCGTCGAAGGAAAATGGCGGACGGTAAGCCGCTTAGCGCGGGAAATGTGCTGCGAAGAATTGTACTGTATTACTTGAAATATGGTAGCTTGTGTTTTGATAAAGATGGTCTTGATTATATTATTAAATTTGGTGTACTTCGTTATTTTGTTTAACCTCGTTCAAAATTATTTTCTTGTGTCTTGCTTACTTGCTATTATTACCTACATATTTTTCATTACCTAAGTTTTAGATAAGATCTGTCACACATTGTTTTAAAGTCCTTTCTTAGGTATCGTCTGATACAAAACACTTTCTTTCTGCCATCACACCACTTAACTCCTAAATTTCATTTGAAATACATTATGAGGGTCTATCACAAGGTTAATATAAAGTAGATAGCAGATAGTAAGTCATCTCACACGTTCGTGAAAGGTTCAAATTCAATATTCAACGTTATCGTCTCACTGTTCAGTCTTGCGACCGCTAAAAACCCAATACAGTATTGCTTTCACAGCGAACTGGCTACGTTAACGTTTACATGGATCTACTAAGGGTGATAAAACGCAAATCATTATTTTACACTGTAAATAGTAAGTTAATTATATACAATAGATGTAAATCTATATTTTGACCATGCGTAAATCAACTTTGACACGAAAAGAGCTTTAGACAAGCATCTGAAATTATGATACTACATGCGTTTTATCCTATCAGTAGTCTCTATCAAATTATAAATTAGAGTTAATTATGAATGATTAGGTATGCCACGGTTCTTCGTATTTATAAATTCATTAGGTGCTTCAAGAGCCTGTTGCAAAGTAGAGTTATCTGCAAGACGCTGGTGTATGTTTTTTGCGGATACCATCTTGGTTTCACTTTACCTATAAAATAAATAAATATTGCAGGAAATTCCACACATCGCCATCTAGCCCCAAGGTAAGTAACTAGACTTGTTATGGGTGCTAGACAACGGATATACTACTTAAATACTTTTGTAAATTACTTTTTCATTTTCTTTTGTAAATATATACTTATAATACATAGAGACAACCAGACCCCAGACAGATATATAAGCGTAAATACTCGTCTAAGGCGGGAATCGAACCCGCAACCCTGTGTTTGGCAGTCCAGCTGGCGTTATATATCGAATTCATAATTTTTATAACGGAGTTATATCCACGCTATTCTCTCCGATGCTAGGTCAGCTCGACGAAGCGCGGACACGTAACAAGTTTAACAGAATATGATTTTCTCAGCGGATGAGAGGCGACATTTTAGCGACGCTTTTTACACCTCCCTTGAGAGTTGTGTCGCAGACTGTACTCGCCAAGGGGAATATGGAAGGAAGGGTTCCGAGGGTAACCAGTAACCACTTTTTATCGTTTTATGCAGAAAATGTTACGGCAAAACTTAGTTGGTGCGCAATTTAAACGAATAAACTGGTGCGAATCTTCTAGGCGGTTTTTAATTGCTCCTGATCAAATATGTGATAAATATATTTTAATAAAGATAGGTGTGAAAATTACTATAGTTTTTTAAAGAGGAAAAATTCGTGTATTGTAACTAATACACCATCCTAGGTTTTTAAAATGTCATAAGATTAAGATTTTAAACCATTTTTAAAAGCTTTTTTACGTCTTGAGATGGTGGTCAAACCTACAAAAAACTTACAGCAGAGACTTTATACCATCTCTGTGATAGTTGATTGATGTTGTGGATTACTATATTTATATCTATTGCGAATAATCAGCACAATTCATGCGTACATTTCGCGCAAAAGAAAGCCCGTTCAGTCTTTGTAGAGTTGTCTCCAAAGTTTGTCAATGGCTTTATATAGGTCTTTTGTGCAACTGATACGGCTGTTGACAAGTTCCAGCGAAGTTATCTGGATGGTAATTTCGGAAGATTGTTATTCGATTCGTATTCACGGTATAAAGTTGTTATCGTTATGCCTTATATAGGTATGTTATCCAAAAGTAGGGGTCCGTAGAAGGTTTGATAAAAAACTTATTTCCGAAAATCAATACTTACAGGTCTAAAATCAATCTCAACAAACAATAATGTTGGAGCTTAAAGATTTAAAGCTCTGAACCATCATAAACCGCCACAACAGTTTAATGGTTCAGCTGAGCTGAGAACTTCGGAAACAAAACCCATTATCGCTTACAAAAAAACACCTGTCCACTCTCAAAATAAATCCTGAAACATACTTAACGCGATGATCGCGGGCGCGGCGACACTGCAATATCATAACACGGAGATTTTGTCCTAGATAGGCCTGTTCGCAATAAATTGATAAGAATAAAAGATATATATCAGTTGGAAAAAAAACTGTCTCATAATATGGACAATCTATAAGTCTATCTCCATAAAAACAAAAAACTCACTAGCAGCGCTCCACGGTTTCACCCGTGTAACTCCCGATTCCGTGAAAATATCTGAATACAATGTAGCCTATAACACTTCTAATGAATCAATGTATCCTTATACCAAGTTTCCTTAAAATCGGTCCAGTAGTTTAGGAGCCTACTTAATGCAAACAAACAATAAAATCTTTCCTCTTTATACTTTTACTAGCAGCGCTCCGTCGTTTCACCCGCGTGAGTCCCGATCCCGTGGGAATATCAAAATGAAAGTAGCCCATAGCCGTTCTCGATAAATGGATTATCCAACATAATTTTTTTTTCAATTCGAACTAGTAGTGTCTGAGATTGCAATAAATATATATATAGTATAGTTTTTTTTTGTATAGACAACCAATGGATAACTTCGATATACAGATAGCCGTCATGACGTCATAACTCCTACGTAGGCATCGGTAAATAAAGAATTTTGTAAAAATTCAAACCCTACGACGAAGTCACGAGCAAACGCCAGTCAGATACATTATCAAGAAATGATCTAATGTATAATTGAAATTGTACACTAACAAAAAGATATAGAGACACATGACTAATCATTGAGATGCGCCTTCTGAATATTATTTTCTCGTCTGATATATATCTGTTGATCAAATCAATCCTGATCTACACATCTTTATTGCTAAGCTGTGTTAATTTTCCGGCCGTGGCCTGCGGGCAGGGCGGCCGAGAGCGCGTCAAACACAATTTTACGCCACGATGAGCTCTAAGCCGATTGTGAGAGACACGAGACAAGCCTGCCTGCCCCTGCTGTGGTTCAGAAGTTACGAAATTGAAAGATTTATTCAGTCATCGAATCCAAAATCAAAAAAGCTCTGAAACTTCAAAAGCTAAGAGTTTGGAACTTCGCATGTTCGTTCCTTTTAGTTCATAGGGGGCCACTGGTAACGGATTTTTGGAAATTTGATTTTTATAGCGGTATAAAGAGCTATAAAAGTTTATACTTTATGTTAACTATAAAAGTTTATAGTATAGGAGCTAGCAACGTTTTCGAGAAAGAATTTTAGTTCAGCTAATTTTGTGATATGTCGTCCTTCTTGCACTTTCGGTTAGAGTCTGGGCTATCTGGCTGGCGGTAGCGGTAGCGGTTCATTAGTGCGCATCCTACCTGTCCAGGTAATAATTGTGGATTTAGCAAATAGCGATTTGGCAAATATGAAAAATAATCCTAGAATCAGCTTCTTCGTGTTCTTCACACGATAATGATTCAAGGCTTAACAATCGAATTAATGTCTGGCAAATTTATTTTAAGTTTTTTTTTATCTTTAAATAACATAATATTAAAATTACAGACATTATAAAATACTTTGAAATTTTTATAAAAAAACGCGTATGGCTCATAGTTAGCATTGTCAAAAATGTCTGGCAATAAAAAAAGTATGTCAGGTAGACTTATTTAAAAACAAAAAATTAAAAATTACGCCTTCTAAAATGTTTTTGAAATCCAGGATTATTACCTGGACAGGTAGGATGCGCACTAATGAACCGCTACCGCCAGCCAGATAGCCCAGACTCTAACCGAAAGTGCAAGAAGGACGACATATCACAAAATCAGCTGAACTAAAATTCTTACTTTTCAAACGTTGCTAGCTCCCGTACTATTATACTTTATATTAACTTTTATGTAATCAGTGTTTGTAGGAAATCAATATCCCTTTTAAAGAGATACTAACGCAGGTAAAACCGCGAGGCATAGTTATTTTTTTAATATGAGGCTCATTAAAATAAACACTTCAGAGGAGTGGAATCATATTCTTTGTTTTAAAGGAAGCAACTACTGCATATCTATCTACATATATATATAAAAGAAAGTCGTGTTAGTTACACCATTTATAACTCGGGAACGGCTAAACCGATTTGGCTGAAAAGCTTACAATCAGAAGACGGACATAGGATATTTTTTTCGATATTCCCACGGGATCGGGACTTACGCGGGTGAAACCGCGGGGCGCAGCTAGTTTGTCTATAAAGCACAGTTTTAGACATTTGTCCACTGTGCTTCAAATTCTTTGACGATATTAGTGGCGTCAATGATGCTGTCACTGCAGTTAACAGCTTTTAATAGGCAGAACGAATTGAAATGCCTCATCCAAAATTTACTCAGCCTAGTCATTTCACGGTGGTCACGTATTTGTTAAAGGGTAAGCGAATGTTTGCAGATTATAAGAGATGGATAGCATCTAGTTGGTCTCGCCCGATGGTATCACTAACTAGCTGAATGTTCACAGGGTATGGGATTACCTGGTTTGATGCAGGTTTCAAATACGATTTCACATCTAAAGGTACTGTTGTTCTGAATCAGTTTACCTCAGGTAATATTCGAAAAACCTAATAAATGTTAGAATTATGTACCAAATAGGTACGATTTATCATGGTTAGGTTAGTCGTGCTGAAACGTTTGGGGAAGGTTACTTACTTTAAGAAAATCATATTAAGAAAAATGAGATTTTAATAGAATTTAAATCTTTGTATTTTGATAATTTGAAAATCAAAATTTAAAGAGGTCAATTAATTTGATGATTTGAAATCAATCAATAATTTAAAGTCATCATTTTTTAATCAAATAAATAGTCCTAAATTTACACGCACAAGTGCAGAAACTCCCACAGCACTTTATTAATATTTTTTATGAGAATTAAAACCTTTATCTGATTATCTGTTATCGGTTTTCGGTCTACAATATAAAATAAATATAATTTCATTATTTTGTTTGCAGTAAGCCGATGTGGTTTCACGGTGCAACGGTTAAGCATAAAAGATTCAATTTGCGATGTTTTTTACTGTTTCATTATTTTGATTTCGTTGAGGACACGTGGGTTTCACATATTATTGACACTTGTGTCTGTTCATTACGCTTATCTATGTGATCAAATGAATCTTAATTATTTTAAGGAGACTAGGCGTCCCGGCAAACGTTGTTTTGCCATTTACAAGGAAAATAAAAATAGATTTTGTTCGATTCTCAGACCTAACGAATATACACAAAAAATTTCATACAAATCGGTTCAGACGTTAAGGTGTCGCCTGTTGTTTCGATCGTTTTTTGTTTACATTTTGAGCGTATTTGTTTGTTTCGATCATCTTTAAAAACGATATATAGCGGAATGATAATAATGGATTAGATAGGTTATTTTAACCACTTTAATTTAATTTCAAGATTGCTCGTTTTTAACAAGGTTATTTTAATTACTAAATTTAATAAAAATGAGATACTGTTCTTGTTCTGTAGGTATTGGTTTTGTTTGAAGTTTTATAGGTACTACTACTAGCATGCTTTGTCTTACATATAGGTAAGTACCTACTTAATATCTTAACAGTAACGAAATAATCAACATCATCTCTTCAGACCACAGCATTAACTAATTAATCCTTACCCAAAATGTTTTTCCAAGTACTCTGATCGGTTTATCTCTTAGCAACGAGTTGATCGAGTTAAGTCTCCAAGATTCGAACAATTGGTGCGGATTCGATGCCCGCGCCGCAATCGTCTGCAACACGTGAGGTGGGTTACGAATGAGGGATGTTTATATGGTACGAGATGAATACGATATCGTACGATATGATTATATTTTCTAGTTATAGTCCCGGTCTAACGATAGCCGCTGAAATAGGCTTACTTAAAAAAAGACTAATGAAAGTATGAGTAGATAGATGGCAGTACCAATAGCTACTAGATTAAAAGCTAAAAGGTGTTTAATTATTTGTACCAAGTAAAAAATCAACGAAGTTCATAAATAATATAATAATAATTCATTTATTTCAGATTCAATTAAATTAAAATGCAATTCAATTACAAATGAATTATGCAAGTTTGTCATTTCTAAACTAGATCTAATTTAAAAAATAATCAAATAAGGAAATAAAGAATAATTAATAAATGATGAAAATAAACAAAGTCAGAAATCTTACAAGCTACAAAATTAAATGTCAACAATAAATAAAATTACATAAGAATCATTCCAAATAAAATACTTAATCACAACTAGGTACTAATAAATAATCAACATTAAATTACATAAACAAAAATCAAAATAAAATTAAACTAAAATCTCAAAATAAGACTAGACTGGATGAGCTCAGCAACGTTTACCTTCTCTGACAGGTAGTAAAATTTAAAAAATAAGTTATTCTGGAATAAGGTCTCAGTGCCGTGTCAACCAATTTAATACTAGTATTAAATTGGTTGACACGCCCTTTTGTTCTAAACTAGTTTAGGAAAAAAGGGCGAAACTAGTGGAATTATAATATCTTGTAAAAACAGACGTATGACATTTAACACGTTTTACCGAATTTAATTTTAGAATTCTGTATCTGCATCTTTTCACTCTAGACTTGGAGACTTCAAGATAAATAAAAATAAAATAAAAAATAAATATTGCAGGACATTCCACACATCGCCGTCTAGCCCCAAGCTAAGTCACTAAATTTGTGTTATGGGTACTAGACAACGGATATACTACTTATATACTTTTTTTTGTAAATATATACTTATAATACATAGAAACAACCGGACCCCAGACAAATATCTAAGCATAAATACTTGTCTGAGGCGGGAATCGAACCCGCAACCCAGTGTTTGGCAGTCCGGCATGGCGACCATTGTGCCAACTGGGTCGTCAAGATGGAACAGCGACGCGGGAAGAGAGTTATAAGTAGTATAGTGTAAATGTCGTAACCCAAGCCTACTCGAAGTGTCCGACAGTGTCCGTACCGAGCTTACCTGACTGAAGTACCCACAATCCGCAGCCGTTGTCCACTTCAATACAAATACGGATTTACTTAACTTGTTTTATTCTTTCTTTTCTTATTTTCTTTGTTTGTATTTAGTCACTTATGTAGGTAAGCCCCATTTGAGCAGTTCAGAGGCAGATTATTATCCATTGATTTGGACTCAATACCTATCATAATCATTTATCCAGCCTAAAACCCTGCCTAAAACTAAGAAAAGTATGTATAGAAAAAAGCATTTTCTGTAAAGTCGGTTTACGGACGATAATTTTACGTGATAACGTCATAAAAACTGTTTTATATCGTTGACATTACCATTTTGTATACTTCAATACGTTGCTATGGTTACTTGTCAATAACGTTTCTAAGTAACGCATGACGTAACACTTTTTTGTGAATGCCGGTGTATAATTCGATTTATAAGACTCACGTCAAAAAAAGGGGAATTATTTGAAGAGTTACCAACAATCAATATAATTATCGCTTCAAAAATGAATTGCTTTTGTCAGTTGGTGAATTTGTTACAAAAATATTCCCAATAAACCCCACCTTTGAGATATTCATTGATTGTTCAACCTTTAACACCTCATTAGACTTGAAAATCTACAGCGGAAAGGCGAGCGACCCGCCAAATTTGAATTTCCGTACCGCAATTTGTAACAGAGACAAAAATATAACACCAACGTGTAAGAGAGGGATCAAAAATGTTATTCTGACTAGAAAAATGTTTCTGACGAATTCAGCTACTTACATATTTTTGTGCCATCAAAAGGAGTCGATGTTTGAAGAATAATTTTGAATTGAAAATACGCTTTGGCGCCAAGCGCCTTTTGTGCAATCAATATTCAATGTTGGCAACACAGCTAGCCACGTTTGAATTTGGAATCAATCATTTGGAATTTCAAACAAAGACGTTCCGTTTGCAAATTTTGTAAGCTAAGGTGGGACTACCCACTGATAGCAACGCTAGGTTTATACCTGCTAGCGTCACGATTTTGTAGCATGAATCTGACTCTAGCGTTTATCAGTCACTTTCATTAAAGAAATTAAGAAAAATATGAAACGAAACAGGCGAAAACTTAGTTTAAAGATAATACGGGTTAAAAGTCCTTTGGCTGACCCTTCATCAGGGGTATATACAAAACTAGCTTACACCCGCGACTTCGTCCGCGTAGGAGCAGAATTTTCCAAAATCTTTATCGGATGCCTACGTCACAGAAAGAACACACCCTCCAAGTTTCAGGTCTCTACGATCAGCGGTTTCGGCTGTGCGTTGATTCGTCAGTCAGCCAGGACAAAGCATTTCATATGTATAGATAAATAAAAACATATAATATTCGATACCATCTCCAAAATCATCTCAATCGGTTAAGCCTTCTTCGAGTAATCGGTGAATATACCTTACTTACATAAAAAGTTGGTTTATATCTACGACGATGAATTGAGAACCTCCTCCTTTTTTTGAAGTCGGTAAAAAACGGGCATCAGAATAGCGGTTTTTTATTTAAAATAATTAAGCTCGTTTATTCCGATCTGAAAACGACTCATGCCGCCATCTATACACAGAAACTGGACACCCGAAAAGCTCAAAAACACACCCTTGTTAAACTTTCACCCCTAATGATTTACAAAGCTTACTACAACCTTTTAAAAGCTCACTCTTTTTATATTGTCAAAACACACAAGAGGGCGCTTTTTAAAACAAAATTTAGAGTTAAATTAAAATTTAACATATCTGTCAGTTTTAGTGAAAAGAAAATAATATATATAATATACTTAAATAAACCTCGATATTAACAAAGCCTTTATTGAATTTTAGTTAAGTATTCTACTAGTGCTGACATCTCCATTAACAACATTGAACTAAATAGCAAAACAGCTTGAAAGCTTTCGAACCTTCACAACTTCACTAAAGTTTGTAAAAGCGCCATCTATGAATCTACACATTTATCAAGTTGTAGTTAAAGTGAGCTTTCGAAGCTCGTGAAGTGCGAAGCTTTTGGAAAGCTCTTGTTGGTTCAAAACTGAGCTTGTTGTGCAATGGCGAAACTAGATGTCGCCACAAGTCTTAAAATACTTAATTTTAGTTAATTGTGCGCGAAAAACTTTTATACTGCAGCAAAATTATTATGGCAGGTAATTTGTGATGTTGCAATTCTTGTTTGCTTATTTCGTTGAGTATTATTTTATAAGTTACCTATAAGTAAGTACTTATCTATTTATTACGAATAGAAAATTTCTTACTTAAATAATTACAAAATAAATACTTATATTTAGAAATAAATGATGTAAAAAATTAAGTATGCAGGCACTTACAATTTAACTACTTTTGACTCTAACTACATACCCAACCTATTTCTACCTGAACTTATTACATTACCTATTTCCAATAAACCTCACCTTTCAATTTAATTACTTACAAGAGACAATCAAAGGCAAAACGAACCCATAGTAAACATTTTAGTGCACCATAAAATCGTTTAAAAGGGTAACCATTCAGTGTTCCGCGGAACCCTTGATGGGACGCACGTGTCGCTTCCCACCAACACGAAACACGTGTTTCGAAGAAAATAAGAAAAATATTCTCGCCCATTTAAATTCTTCATTTAAAAATTAATCGCCAACCTAATAAAAAATATCTTTCTGGCCAGTATTTAATAAAAAACAAATCGATGTTGATGCAGATTTCTATGTTCTTTTTTGTTAATTTTAATGTGTTCCTTATTTGAAAGTTAGTGATGTGTTGCAATAATGTTTATTGTTTTATTATTATGACCACCGTTTTTGGATTTGTTAGGAATGGAGGTATGTAAATTGTTTTACATTAATTATAGATTAACAATCCTTAATATATTCTGTAAATACAAACTATAGGTACATACTTAATAACATGTAAAACAACAAGTTGTGTTTATAATGAATTATGACAAATAATAAATAAACATTGCAGGATAGGACATTCCATACATCGCCATCTAGCCCCAAGCTAAATAAGTGGACTTGTGTTATGGGTGCTAGACAACGGATATTCTACTTATATACGTTTCATTTGGAAATATATACTAAAAATACATGGAAACAACCAGATCACAGACAAAAATAAATACTTAAAATAAAATAATAATAAAATAAGAAAAAATAATCACAGGCATAAATACTTGTCTGAGGTGGAAATCGAACCCGCAATCCTGTGTTTGGCAGTCCGGCATGGTGACCATTGTGCTAACTGGGTCGTCAAATCAAATTAAAAATGTCAAATCATAATACCATCATCCATTTTTTAATAATGTCATTCGAAAGTCACGATTATATGACACAAGCAGCAAAATCACAAAATTTCGAAGACTTGTCAATATATTTTTGACACAATTTGAAACTTAATGTTAAGCTTTCTCTCAAGTTAAATTTAAATTTAATAATTTTGCTGCAAGTGGCCTTTTAATTTTTTCAATTCTAGCTTTAAAAAATAATGCAGCTTAAAATTAAAATATTTTCCAACAGTTTTTATTTTCAAGCACCTGTCACAAAATACAAAGGGGTGTTAAAAGTTCGACAGCCGGTGTTTGTTTGTGTCATGTGGTATAATGCTTTAAATTCGTTGCGGTTATTCACTCATTCATCGCTGTGAATTAATTAACTTTGCTCATTGGATTATTTGAGACGAAACACACGACAATCAATAACAGAAGAAAAAAACACAGACATTAGAGAGGCTTGCCTTACCTATTGAGGGGGGGGGGGGATTAAAAATACAAAAAAAAATTCAAATCTTCTTAATTTTAATGTAATCGATACAAACACATAGTATAAACGCTACATAAACTTGGTCTTTCACACCATTTTCAGTGATTTTCTTAATAGCGTGTAATAACCAATAATTAAGAAGAAAACAATAAAATGATGTTAAAAAAATGGACCTGCTTATTTTATGTAAAAATATTCCAACAGTTTGCTACAAAAACACAAACAAGAAACTTTATGTTACCTTTTTTTCTTTGGCCTTCGACCGAAAGTCATAGTTGTACCTACATGTAAAAGCTTGTTGCTAGTCTATGCCATCATTAAAAAAATAGGAATATCGGCATCGTTTGCCCCCAACACCGATTCGCATATAAATATTAATTAAAATACCTTCGTATCCTCAAGCTTGCCATTAACGTATTAAATAAAATGTTCAGGATTATTTCTGGAACAGATGACCGGTTCACTACTTACGTGCAATGATATTTAAATAAAAATGAAATAGAGAGGACATCTCACTTTGTTTTTAGCAAAACTTTGATACCTATTCGAGTGTCATTTAAATAAATAAATATTTTAGGACATTTTACACAGCACCATAAAGACCCCAATATAAGCACAATGCATAGAATAATGTTTACACTATTTTGTAAATTCATACATATTATACTGACCTACAGAAACACCCAGATAAAAAATAAATATTTGTACGTAAATATTTGTTTGAGGTAGGCGTCGAACCTGCGACCTTAGCGTCACAGGCGGGTAATACATGATAAATATCCCGTTGCAAACTTAAGTATGTCATATAAGGTTGTGGAGTTGTCTCTACTAACATTGTAACATTGAATATCTTAAGTTACATGTGGCGAGTGTCATAAAGATAACTTGCATAGTCGCGCGTTAATAGCGCAGTGAGGGTAATGGAAATTTCTTACCACTTTTGTAATGGGTGCTTTGCGAAGTAACTAACTTAAGGAGATATATAGGTATCGCAATTATAAGGAAAAATAACTCACTAAAAAGCGTGTTAAAAAGGAATTGAAGGATTTAATAAGAACTGTAATCAGATAATAATAAAATCATCCGTAATGTTATGAAATAATAGTTTCTAGAATAGAACGGTTGTACATATACTTAAATAAGGGCTTTTTTTTCTACTAGACCTCTATAGATGGATCCTTTTTGCGTGAGCTTAGAGTAAGCTACCGTGTCCAAAGGAAATAACTTGTCAATACGTTTAGAAACAACTAAGACGCGGGTTTCATCACGATTGCTTATCTATGTTGAAAGTGGGCTTTACTCCGGTGGTACAGTTAGCTTCAGTTTTGACCAATGCAAAGACAAGATGTTATTTGACAGTGTCTCTAACGCTACCAAAACAAAAATCTAATTTAAAAATACAGTTAGAAAGCAGTGGAAGTTTTATAACCCCATAAGCCGTATTATTGCCAAGTAGTGGCTATTAGATAATGGAAATCGAAATACACAGATGGATTATAGTCCATTTAAAACCCATTCCATCTTCGTCGCGTGTTAAGTAAAGATATTATTAGAAGAGACAGAACCATAAAGAGGTTACCAAACGATAAGAGAAACCTTCGGAAATTATGGTGTTTTTATCGAAAAGGTGTAAAACTTTTAAATAATCTATTTTTAGAGTGTCAATAAAGTTTGGCTGATCGGAATTCTATTCAACATTGAAAACGCCAATGAGATTGGAGATCTAGAGGCTTTATCTATAGATAATATTATCAGAAAAATACACATATTGCTGTGTGTAAATGTATTCCAAAATATCAGTGTTGATTGCGTATATTAAGCATGTTTATTGGTAATAATTGATGTGATATTTGTTCTAGATCCAGACCAAAGCACCAAAGAAACACGACCAGAATACATTCACCCGGACGGTCTACTCACCTTTGATCCATATCTCTCAGACATAAAGCCTCAAATCGAAGAAGATGATTACATACCTCTACCTGAAAACGACGAGACTATCGACGGTTTACCTATTTTTCTGCTAGAACCAAAAGATTCTTACGTACTAAGAACTAAACCAGCTACTCTACTATGCAGAGCTGCTAATGCTCTTCAAGTATTTTTTAAATGTAATGATGTAAGGACTGATAAAACAAATCTGCTTGACCATGTAGACCCTCAGAATGGAGTTAGGGTGGTGGAAGCTGAGTTGAATGTAACTAGAAATGAACTGGATGAGTATTTTGGAAGGAAATACAGCTGTGAATGTTTTGCTTGGAACAGTAAAGGAAAGATTAGAAGTCAAGCTGTTTATATAGAATTTGCATGTAAGTATTGATTTTATACTTTTGAAATAATCTTATCGTCGTTTTATGACTAATGATCCCAAAGTTGCTGTGAGAGCTACAAAAAGTTCAACCTTAGTACATATTTCTTGATAAACCCGTGGTATAGACTTTACGTAATCCGTTTTTCATCATTCATCATCAAGGAAAATTGGTAAAATAATAATGCTTAGACATGAATTAAAAAAAAAAACAAATTAGCAAAAATGAATGTTATCTTGTCATATTTGCTTCTATAGCGATAGATAATTATGAACTTTCGCTTCAGAAGCAAATATGCAACAAGCAAATCACTTAGTGCTTGACGATTCATTTTTAATATTTAAACATTTTCCCACAAACTGAACACCTGCTTCCTCCCGTAAGATATAAGTCGTTTTAATAAACTCAGGGGTCTGATCCGGTTTATTGAATTAATTATTATTTTGAACACAATACTTTTAGAGTGCCAAAGGTTAACTTGAACGAGTAACAGTAGTATTAAATTACTTTTATCTTTTATTTTTAATTCTGATCCTTGGTAAATCCGTATGAAGCGCTACTTTACCTCTATGGAAGCGCTATAATAACGATGTTAATAACAACGATGTTAGTGTTGATAACGAAATATTATTTCGTTATATACGCAGTTAGTATACGCAATTTCATCAGCTTAAGATCTACAGGTTTCTTAACATCTACAATTATCAGATATTAAACATAAACTTTCTTTAAACGTCTTAATCAACGAACTTTGTAATTAAAACTTCGATCGTTTAAGCGTTGGGCGCCATTTCTAATTTTCTAATAGCTATAAATAAAAAATCATTAAGAATCAGTTAATTTGTAATTATAAACGGTATAATTATATGTATTCTGTATTAAAAATTGTTTATAATATTGATTGTATGAATAAAATGTTTCTTAAATAAATACAATATTCAAAGATATTAGTTTTGTTCATATTAAGTTTTAAATTGAAACATAGTCTTTGATTGAAATGAACATTTGGCTATTTATAGTTGGCTTTTAGTTTTAATGCGTGGATTTTTATTGCTGGGGTATGTTTCATATCACATTTCGTTTAGAAGAGAGTAAGTATGAGATATAGTCATTAAAATTTGAAGTTATGAATACGGATGTGTTCTTTTTGAGATATGATTGACTTCATTCACTTAAGCACTTTTGTCTATCTTCTCTATTACATTTAGTTCATTTTTATTTTGACTTATAATTAATTTTCTATAGATGTTCCATACCATACATCTTTTATTTAAGCAGCAGATTAAGTAATCTTCAAAGGCAGATATGTGTACTGAAATCACGCTTTCGAGCAGAACTCAGATAAAAATATCAATCTACCCTCGGTAGCTCATTGTGTCAGTACAAATGACACCCCTACCGCCGAAAATAAAGTAAAACCTGGACACAATTACCGCTCACCCATCTGCACCCATTGTCTACAAATATCACCCTCAACGCTTAGGGAAAACGCAGACCACAGTCTTAAAAATCGACCGACAGTTTGGTTTCAGTCTAAAGTGGCAGATAAACAAGTGATGACGTACAAACTTTAAGCTTACCAAAAGTCACTAGTCTGCGAGAACATTTACTGATACAATCAACTGACATTCAGATTCGGTTTTGGAATGTTGCCGTCTTGGAAATTAAAAACAAAAACAAAACAATTTTAATGAGAACAGTCGTATTCGTTTTTCAAATTCTTTTTCTGTTTCCGATGCAGCTTTTAAAATTAGAATGGTCGTGTTATTTAAAAATATTAAACACAAATGGCTCTACTGTGTAATATGGCTGCTATGTGAATTTATATTTCAGAATTATTATTTATTCTTTAAAAAAGTAGAAGAGAAAATAAAAACTATCCAACCGTAAATACAGCGCGAACAACAAACTTATCTCAAACTTTTAACATTAATTCTAAGGCTTCTCAAAACGTCTTATTGACACCGTTAGTTAAGGGGAAGTCTATCATAATTTTAACTGATATTTTTTATTCTCATCCCTCTTTTTCGGTGGGGTGGGTTGAAACGGAACCATTACGTAGAGGAAACATTATTTCCGCTCGTTAACTTGAGTACTTTGCACTTTGATAAATGCTTACTAGTCCTTTTGTTGGGGTGTGAATAATTTCTGAGTGGTTGAGTCAGATGTCAAAATTGAGTATCTTTAGCTTTAGTATCACAGATTACGATGCGTTAACTTTTAGAAAGCTGAGGGGAGTGGTTAAGTTATCTATACATACAGTGGATGCTTTATAATATTAGCCTTTACATCTATGGTATTTAGGGCGCTCTAGTGTTGGGGACATCTACATTAATACTAGCTATTGCCCGCGATTTCGTCCGCGTAACAGCCGAAAATGCTTCTAATAGGATTGGACCAAGGAATCACGTTGTCCCATACAAACTTCGCCCCCCCCTCTTTAGAAAGGATTTTTCGAAATTCTTCGAAAAATCCTTTCTTATCGAATGCCTGCGTCATACAAAGAACACACCCTCCAAGTTTCAGGTCTCTACGATCAGCGGTTTAGGCTTTGCGTTGATCCGTCAGTCAGTCATTCAGGTCAAAGCATTTTATATGTATAGATTATAGATTATAAAGCTGAAGAGTTTGTTTGTTTGAACGCGCTAATCTCAGGAACAACTGGTTTGAATTGAATTTTTTTTGTGTTGAATAGTCTATTTATCGAGGAAGGCTATGGCTACTTTTCTTTCAATATTTCTACGGAATCGGGAGTTACGTGGGTAAAACCGCGGGGCGCAGCTAGTGTATGTATAAGTGGTCTTGCCCAGATTGTTTACCATCCCCTTAGTTTAGCCGACAATGACTCTAGAGAAAGAAAAGCATTCGCCAATACGTCTGGAAAAAATTAAGCCGCAGCTTTGGTCATGATGTTTTCTTTCGTCCAATACACATAATTTTTTGCGGAAAATAAATTCTTTGGTGCACCGCCCACCGGCCGGGATTTGAACCTACGACTTTCGGAATGAAATCCACCACTAGGCCAACACCGCTCATTGCCTCAATATGTTGTTTTCAATAATGATCAGAGATAAATAATTTCAAATAAACCTTTAAAATAATGCCTATATTTAACTTTTTAGTAAATTCTTTAGAATTTGTATTTTTTTAATATTACGGGACATTTTTTTTGTTCATTCATTGTTCATGCAAAAGCATTCCAGCTACTAATGTCACAGAATTTTCTTTTCTCAAAATCATTTCCTTATAATTTCTTCTAGTTAATAGCGTTACTAAAAATATATGTACGCCATGTTATATGGGTGGTGTTCGTCTATATCTGTATTTTTGTCATTGCTAGTGTTAATTGAATTAATGATTTAGTATAAGAACGTAAATTAACGTTTCTCTCACAGTGTCATTGTGTTTTAATTATTATTTGTCGTCTTATGTGAACTTTATGTTTTCTCGTGTAATTCTCTCAGTATTGTTCATTATATTAACCGTTTGTATATATCAATATTTTAAGACGTAGTGGTAATCTATTATCAGATTGTTGGTTCAATAATATTTTATTCACCTCTTAATGAATTCTAATATAAGGCTTCAAAAAAAAACGGCAAACGCTTCGGGAAAAGGTTGGCAGTGCCCTAGCGCTTGGCTCGTCTTCGCGGGGGTACTGCCGCGCCACCCAGATGTTTTATCATTACATTGGTCATTTTATTACAATTTATAGAATTTGAAATCCTGGAATAACGATAATTATAATTATCTTCTTTGTCTACATTTACGTACTTTTTCTGTTTACTTACGAACTCTTATCTAATAGATAGTTTCTTTTATGTGATTTAACTAAAAATGTAAAATTATCTTTCTATTTAAAATTATAATTAATTTTAATCTCTATCTACCTAGACATAAAGAAGCAATTCGGCCAACAACCGCAGTCAACGACAGTAGAATCAGGACAAAGTGTGACCTTCCGATGTAGACCGCCACCAGCTGCTCCACCGCCAACTATAAGATGGGCGAGAAACGGAGTAGCCCTGGAGGCTACTGATGAAGTTCTTGTACTGCCGAATGTTGGGTTACAGGTTTGTGAAATTAAAAAAAAAAAATGTAAAAAATAAATACTTACCTACTTCACCAAAATTTTTTATGTGCGTAATGGTTATTTGAGTTATATTAAAAACAGTATTTCAATGAAGTAGAATGTATTTTTTTGTTTTTGTTTAAGGACATGGCTAATTACACTTGCATAGCAGAAAATGTAGCAGGTCGAAGAGAATCAGACGTGGCTGTTTTAGCAGTTTATGGTAAATAACACTAAATTTAGAAACATAGAAATCGATTTATATGAGTAACAATAACTGAATAGAATTTGTTAGTATTTTTGTTTGTTTATTTAGTTAGTATTTTTATTTCGCTGTTTGTGGCGTCGTTTGGGGGAGGCCTATATCCAGCAGTGGACGTGTATGGGCTGATACATGATGATGATCAATCATAGACAACTTATAAACAAGAGTTCTTGGAAAGAGTCCATTGTTTTGAGCTATTGTTTCAATTCCTAGATCTTATCATAATCGCTTTTCAATGTAGGTGTTATCGTGTAACATTTTAGACATATTATGTCCCGTCATTGTCTAGAATTTAATTAATTTTTAACCGACTACAAAAAAAAGGAGGTTCTCAATTCGGTTGTATGTATTTTTTTATTTTTAACAACAGCAATAACAACACTAGCAAGTCTATGAACCTCATGGAGGAATCTGACATGTTTTAAATGCAGCGCAATCTTCAGCCTGATTTGCTGTGCAATTTTTGGAAAAATGTTGCCAAATTATGTGTATTTCTAGTAAATGGAGGGTGGTCAGAATGGTCAGCCTGGGCATCCTGCCGATGTAATGGGGAAGTGGGTGGACGTCGACGTACACGGACCTGCTCACAGCCTCCCCCAGCTAACGGCGGCGCGCCTTGCAGAGGACTCAGTGCACAGAACGATGATGAGTGTATGAGATGTCAGAGTGGTAAGGGAATTCACTTGGATTATGTGAAACCAAAACAGCATTGATTCGATGCCCAAAATTTGAAAACAGATGTTCGAATCGATATCTCACTCTCATGCTATTTCTATACTAAGTTTATCCTAACATTTTTCTTTACGAGCACCATCAGAAGAAATTCTATTCGAGTTGATAAAGGAAAAATCTTATTTAACAAACTTTGCTATTCTTTATGGCCATTCATTCTCCAGCAGGTACCTGGTCTCCATGGAGTAGCTGGTCATCCTGCAGCGGTGACTGCATCCGAGTTAGAAAGAGGCAGTGTGTAGGTGCTTGTTCAGGGTCTACATTGCAGCATGCTAACTGTGTGGATGGACTATGTGCTGCAGGATTACGTAAGTATACTAAAAGTACAATAGGTTTATTACATTAGCATTTTAGGATAAAAGATTTAATATAAAAGTTTTTCGGATTCGTCATAATTGGGATTAAATACATAGGTTTTTTAAATTTAAGATCTTGCAAAACATAATATTCAAGTATCTTTTTTTTTAAACATTTTGTAAAGAAATAAGTACAATTATCATTTAGGTAGAGAACAAAACTGCTTGTCTTTTAAAACAAATATAATCATAACTTATTCAAGAAACCCCTTGTTTCCTTTCTCACGGGTTGTTTGATCAAGGTTAATAACTAAATTGGGCTAATTAACCAATTTGTTCTTCAACTGTTCTAATAGGATAACGACATAGTTTTGCATTCTTTGTTTTACTAAGAAGTTACTCTAATTGGGGCCTTAAATGATTGTGGACTTTTATATGACGATGGATTAGACTGCCAATTTTTTTTGTTAACCTACATTGTTCCACTGCATGGCAAAGGTCTCCCTCATCTGTTTCCAAGCCTTTCAATTCTGGGCTATTGATCAATTGGGCTACTCTTCATCGAATGCATCCAGATCATCACGCCATCTTTTACGGGGCCTGTTACGGCTACGTTTGCCGTCTATCGGCATCCATTGCGGATAAACCAATATTTAAAGCATTATTTCTATCCTCTTTTTTAAGAGGGTATTTATGAGTGGCAAACTTCCGTGGCTCAGTTATTAAATACGCTACTACGTTGATGTGAACTGAAGTCGTAGGTTCAAATCCCATCAGAACATATTTCTATTTCTATCTATATCTATCTATATATCTTATATATAAAAATCAATTGCTGTTCGTTAGTCTCGCTAAAACTCGAGAACGGCTGAACGGATTTATCTTATCTTGGTCTTGAATTATTCGTGGAGGTCTAGGGAAGGTTTAAAAGGTGAGAAAAAATTCCCACGGGATCGGGACAAACGCGGGTGAAACCGCGGGGCGCAGCTAGTATATATATAAAAATCAATTGCTGTTCGTTAGTCTCACTAAAACTCGAGAACGGCTGAACGGATTTATCTTATCTTAGTCTTGAAATGTTCGTGGAGGTCTAGGGAAGGTTTAAAAGGCGAGAAAAAATGTCAGTTCCTACGGGATCGAGACTTACGCGGGTGAAACCGCGGGGTGCAGCTAGTCTTATATATAAAAATGAATTGCTGTTCGTTAGTCTCACTAAAACTCGAGAACGGCTGAACGGATTTATCTTATCTTAGTCTTGAAATGTTCGTGGAGGTCTAGGGAAGGTTTAAAAGGCGAGAAAAAATCGAAAAATTTCCGGGAAAACCCTAAAAACAGCCCTTTTCTATTTCCCATACAAACGTTTTCTAGAGTCAATTCCTACGGGATCGGGACTTACGCGGGTGAAACCGCGGGGCGCAGCTAGTTTTTCTATAAAATTCTCTATGTTTTTCCCTTAGGACTGTACAACAACAATATTACTCTCTACGTTGGAGTTGGTATAACCGTGGCGATGCTTGCAGCCGGAATAGCGATACTGTACGTTTGGTGCAAATACAAGAACCGACCAGGTTATTTACCTGGAAGGTCAGGTAAGTTACCCAAATTTTCTTGACTTATCATTTACTATCCTGGAAAGTTCACCTTGAATTAATTTGGTGATTCAAGTCCAGTAAAAATGATCCTGTATGGCATAAATAATTCAATTACCTACTTAATTATTTTTCTTAGGTATACCAAAATCGAATAGAAGTGATAAAGGAAACACCGCTCCAGATTTAACGAGAACCTGCAATGAATACTGGATGCAGCCGGACAATCATTATGATATGCCACATGTTAGAGACAGGTATCCCAACTAATATTATATAATCAAAACTTCCTATGTATGTTTGATTTTATCCATAATATTCTCAATAATGTATAATTTTTTAATAGTTATTCATCACCATTTGGCAACAGAAGTAGGCAACAGTCTTCAGCTGGTAGCAATCATTATGAGATGAAACCGTACAGCCCGTCGGGTGAATCCGCTTCTAGCTGTTATACTAACTGTAAGTGGAACTTTAGGATTATCAATGTCATTCTTCTACTCCATTCTGCCCTTTTCATTATCGTCTTATCACATAATTATAACACCGAAAACCACGTCCCTCAGAGTATAATTTCCAATAACAGCTTTTTCTTATAAAATACAATTTTTTTTTAAATGATTTTTAGATTTCTGCTCTTTAATGCTGTCTGATCTACTAATTTGTTAATATTTTCCATTTACTTTGTCCTCTATAGCTCGGACAATGACATCACGATCGAGTGAGTGTTCATCTTCACAGCTTGCGGAATTGGTGGCGACATCACCAACTTCACCATCTAAAGTAGATGTAGCTGTCACGTTGCCTTCAGGTCATATAGATACTAGTTATAGGGACAGAATATGTTTGACTATTGTTAAATAAACTATATCATGTTCGGTATCTAGTTCCCATAATTTAAGCTCTGCTTAGTTTGGGGCTAGATTACTTTTATTTATTTTTATTTATAATTGATTATGACTATTCTTTAGTAAGTTATTTGTTTTAGTCTACATTAAAATTTCTAGTTAATAAATGTTAGGATTTTAATTTTGTAACTTCAAGATAATATTGTGTTACAAGGATCAAAACTAACCTTTTCGATAATATTGTACTTCGTCGTTTTTCTATTTCGACAATTTTATTAATTGAAATTTTTATACTTTGATTTTTTTATGTTTGGAAAATCGGCATTTTTATGACTCGTCATTTCCTTAATAAAGACATTAGTCGCCTAACTCATAAGATTATGAGAAACTACTGTGTCACTTTTGAGTCTTGTCAACAACAATCAGTAGATATATCAATTCATAGATTTTGGAATGCTCTATTTGGCATTTAGGGATTTTTATGTTTTGTTTATAAAACAGTATTTTAAAGAAACTTATTAAAAAAGAGCTTACAGATTTCAGCCTACTTGATTATTCTACTCTACATATTTATAAGTTCTCAAAGTTTTGTAATATTCCTGTAATATTCTAAACTGTTGACTTGGAATTTGCTTTTTTATCCAACAGCTATACACTGATTGCGTTATTATTCTTTGCTAGGTATTTAAGACTGATTGTTACTAAATCTGCCAATTTGTATGCATTTATTACTCTTTGAAATATCTTTATCAGATCATAATTAATATTGTACTTTTTCTAAAATAATTATATTGGTAAGGAGGCTTATTAAAGTAGATTAGATGCTAATTGTAAATTTTGTATCGTAAACTGTGATATTGAAATACATTGATGAAT
Organism: Idaea straminata; assembly: GCA_951213275.1. Classification (NCBI taxonomy): domain Eukaryota; kingdom Metazoa; phylum Arthropoda; class Insecta; order Lepidoptera; family Geometridae; genus Idaea; species Idaea straminata. The sequence continues at coordinate 1,009,528 of OX577852.1, forward strand.
AGAAACATATTTTCGTTTTAATTTCCCTTTTTTTCTGTGATAGATTTATTTGAATTGTATGGCATATACAGTCGATCAATATTGTAAATTTATTTTCAATTGCTTTATCTATTGGATTGTGTCATTATCAAGGGTAAATAAATCTGCGAAAGAGCAGTAGGTACTTACCTAAATGTATGCTGACTATCCTTTTGCATGTCATAAACAGTCGTGCACCGATAGAAACCTTGTCCTTATAGAATTATGTTCATATTTAGCAGCCTTAATCGATAGATATGTATTTTTTTAGAGAAAATCAAAACTAGGCAGTCTCAAGTCTAAAATTTCATAAGCCAAAAAACTCAGACGCACTTCAAACAAAAGTCAAGCAGTTACGAAGAGACATTTCCTCTGTTCCCAGTACAATTACACTACATCCAGAATGTTTGGCTCGTTGCCAATATTCATAGCATTTCAATGAAGATATGAAACTGTCAGTTATGGGTGTACTATAAATAGTTACGTTTTGCTGGAGACACTGATCGTAAAGATGAGTCAGACAAGTAAAGGGTAGATAAATGGTAGATGTTGGAAGTTTAATGGATCGACTTAAAATAAACAAGTAAGCAGCCACTTATATATTTCTCCTATAAAATATCCAACCTAAAATAATTTAAGGCTATGACTCCAGGATTGAGGAGAATCTAAACCTTTTGATAGGAATATTGACCGTCATTCTAAGATAACAAGGATGAACTATGTGAGCCGGGGTATAGAAGAGATAGATAAATGATAATATAACAGCTAATAGGGGAGAATGGAAGAAGAAGACCTACTGCGCTGACCTTAAATTGATTGGCACAAGGTCGGGCAGAAGATGATCGGCTGTTGCAAATAAAACGAGGACTTTGAATGTTTATGAAAAGGGGATCTAAGTGATCAGAAATTCTAAAAACTGAGGATTAAAACAAATTATAGTTGACCGCTAAGACTTATTTTTGGTTTGTACAAGAATTTAGCCTAGAGAAAAGCAAAATAACATCATGGCCGTTACTAAAATACCTAGTTTATAAAAAATGACAAAACAGAAAGGTTTAGATCAAATAGATTTGCTTTTGAATAACTTTTAACAAACATTTCCAATAAATAAAAGGACTAATAAATAAAACAATCAGTCAAACAGTTTAACAATTTTAATGACACGAAACTAGCAGCGGCGGGCGATAGCGGCTTCACCCGCGTTTAAATTCGAATACCTATTTAAAAAATGGTCTTAGTTCTCTTCTATGAATTATTGAAACTAAAATTTTTGGAATACGCTAAATAATTTTGTGTATCTTGAACAAACAAGAATTAGTAACATAAAATAATTTCCCAACCTAATAAGCAATTACAAATCAGAAAAATGGACACATAAAATTAAAAGATCCAATTGAAGATCTTTAAACGACCAATCAACGTCATTTATAAATGTTCGTAATGAATCAGACCACCCAATAGCGTACAGTCGATCCTCTTGAACCTATTTAGATGATAACAATCTTAAAAGTATATCGGATCCTCTTTAGTCAGTGAGATTTTCAATTAATGTGAAGAGAGGAGTTACAAGCTGTTGTGACCAAGGACGCAGTATAATTCTAAATCTATGGTTTTGAAAGATAATATGAGGTTCTCTTTTTTAGTATTAAATTCAGGACAGATGCGACCGCTTTAGTATGCTGCCGAATCATTAGGCTAAAGTTATTTAAAATGCGATATTTTGTTTTTTGTTTAGTTGTCTCGTGAACATGGCACTAATTACAGTAATATCGAGATCCACAAAACAAAAGCTAAAACTCTTGTTTAATAACTTTAGAATGAAAATATCCATGTGAGTTTAAAACTATTGGCATTATTATTGACTGACATCAATAATTAAACATACCTATAGCTGTGATCGCTGGAAAAAACTAGGAGCTGCTGCATAGTTTTTGTTCAGGAGTCCTACAGACACACTGGATCTGGAAAGGATTAATCATGGCCCCGTCATCAATACAAGTAAGTTAAGTGTAGTGTCATGGAAGTGCTACTAACATAGTTCTTAGCTATCTCTTTAACACATTCAATTATTATTGTATAATATGTATGTTAGTCTACAAGGTATGTATCTATGGGCCTTTGTAGCCTAAAATAAATGATTTATTATTATTATTAATACCTATAAAACTTGGATCATATTATGTAGGCAAATTTGAAACCTTTTTTCTAAACTACACTAAAGCTTCCAAAAGTGTTTATGATTACTTGCAAAAAAACTTACCATTACCTACCAACATTTTAGTTTATTTTTTGTAAATAATAATGTGAGTGTACTTTCTTAAATCGTGTCGTATCCAAATCGGTAGTTATAAAACTAAATAGCAACAAATCAAAGTTATTTTAACGTAGTACCATTAGTCAAATCGTATGAGTAAAACGAGTTCAAAGTTGCTTTAACAGAACGCATTTATGTCACTTTAACTCACTAATTGGGACAGTTTAAGTAGATTCCGAGTACTAAGGTTTGATTTACGTGAGATATTTCTTTGAATTTGAAGTAAATTCGCAGACTAACCCGATATTTCGTTGCACCCGGTAGGAAGTATTCGCGCAATTGCGGTGAAAATTAATCTAGTTTTGATAGGCGTGACCTATAAATTATGAGATGTTTTCCACGGTTTTGCTTGCGTAAGTTCCATTTAGAATATGGTGATTTCTAGGAGCCAATGTATCGTCATGCTAAATTATACTAAAATAGGTTCTTCAGTTCCGGAAAAAAAATATTAGGTGCGTACATATTTTAACACCCAAACTTTACGTTTTTATCATATTTACGATGTAAAATAAAAACCACTTGTAGGTATTCCCAAGGTATAAAAATATTGTTTACATAAAATAATTATTTTACGTAATTAAAATTTGGAAAAATACCCTTTACCGAAAGTTTAAGGAATTTTCAAGATGTGGTAACTACTGGCAACACCATTATCTATACATATAATAAATCTGTAGACATCAAAAAATCTGTAATTGTAAGATATCCAGAAAAAAAATACACAGGTCGCCTTAAAATCGTTAGCTGAACACGATAGGGTAGTTTTTAGAATTTTTGTCTGTTTGTCTGTCTGTTTGTTTGTTTGAACCAGGTAATCTCATAAACTACAGAACAGATTTTAACAAGGTCCACACGAATATGTTCAGAATATATCAGAATAACATTTAGGGTATGTTTTAATTTAATTTTTAATTTAATTTAATTATTTAACTTTAATACAATAATTAAGATATTTGATAAAAAAAACATTTAAAAAATGTGAAATCGAAATATTTTTCGTGGTAAAACGTAATCGAACGTCAGAAGGGAACAGTACCCTTACCACGGGTTTTTTACGTATTCGATTAAACATACTATATTGAGTATTTACTATGAAACTTCCTAAAAATCAACTTACTAGGTCTACCCGTCTCTGAGAATATCGGTAGTGACACACCGACAGACAAACGGACAAAAGAGTGATCGAAAAAGGGTTTCTTTTTTTCGAGTTCTTCAAAAAGTCATGGTAGGGGTGCAGTACATGCCTCCGCTCAAGATGACAGCTGTCATAAAACCAAATAGTTTGCATTTAATACTACCTACGTGAAACTGAAAATGAGGTTAGTACAAAGAGGTACTACTACATAATATTACCGATCTCCTTTACCGAAGACCTCCGATGTTACACTTCTATCGCGCTTTTCTCCTGCTATAGTTTGAATTATGAGTTCAAGTAGCGGAAACCTTAGATAGTAAAAACAAAAAAGAATTATCCAAATCGCTCCAAGAGTTTACGAGTAATCAGCGAACATACATAAAAATATATATATATATATACGTGACGAATTGAGAACCTCCACCTTTTTTGATGTGGGTTAAAAAATATACAGGTAATAGTCATTTGTAAAAATCATTTTTTTTCCCAAAGTTACGTAGCCCTGCCAGCTACCTAATATAAAAAAAACTGGGTATTTTGGTCAAGAATTCAGAAAATTGGATTCATAGGACATCACGTTTCTCCAAATACCCCGTTTCCGAGACGCTTTAGATGTTTGGTGTGAAAGCATTGTTTGTTCAACGTAATGCCTGCTATCAATATGTAAGGATCTCAATGTGCATCGCGTTATTTTAAGTATTAGTATTTGTTCTGTCCAATTGCCTTTCTTTTTAATCATTAATATTATTATTTGATAATAAAAACAATGTAAAATATTATTTGCACCAAAATAGATTATTATTTGCATGATGTTGGTGTTATAAATACTATAATAACCTCTTATATTATTAATATAGTTGATAATAATTTTTTCTTTAATTTACAAAAATCTAAAGATAACTAGGAAGACAAAGTATGTTGAAAGTTATGTGCGTATAGAAATTGGACTTAGTTTCAGCTTATCATATTGTTGTGTATTATGTTTTATTTGTGAAAAATTAACAAAAATAGTACATTGTGAAAGTCACTCATTGAGCCCCGAGACGGAGTTTGGCGCCCGAGCGTAGCGAGGGCGCTAATACTTCGAGGGACTAATAAGTGACTTTCACACCTTGGGTAAACAAAACAAACCCGAGGTAAACACTGTGCTTTTCATTACGAATAAACATAAAATTCTTTCTAATAACGATAGTGAATGAGAGACTCCATACTACCTGATCCTCTTACAAGGTTGGGACCAAAGAGGTTATACATTATGTAGATTTTTTGCTTTTGCTATTTGTTTTCAACATGTTTTCAATACTCAAATACGTCTATACTAACCGAAGAGATTTTTATAAATTAGTTTATCCAACACTGAGTGATGACGCGAAGTCCGTAGATTTCAATTACAGTTTTTGTAACACGGTTTGTCTAGAAAAGGTTATTTACACAAAATACACAATCATAAATGAAAAACCAGATTAAACTTAACACAAAAACATAATAAAATAACAAAAGATAATACTAATTAAAATCATTCAAAATGCAAGCATTTCCCGCCAGTATTTTTTACTCAAGAAACGACACTGACCGCACGGTCACATAAAGCCACATCTGCAACATCTTGACAGGGCGCCGGTAGAGGCGCAGCATGGTCATACGTCGCTTTGACCATTTTCATCTTTACATTTATTTTATTAAATAAGATATCTTGAACTAAATATATCTACCTGAATTCGATTACTAAGAAAAAACCTATTATGTACTAAACTCTGGCAGTATGGATGAGCTGTGCGAAGCCATAATTGTTATTCTTTGGTGTTACCTAAATCAAGGAGGTTAGGTTTTTGAAGTCCCTAATGCGTAATGATACTGATACTGGCTACAAACACATTGCACAAGCCGCGCGAAGCCATAATTTAACATGACAGCTGTCAGTGAAAGCGATTTTCCCTAGGGCCGAAAATTTTTCTTTCTACACGCTCTTCATGCATCTTTAGACCTACTTTCGGAGTATGAGTAAGCCTAGAATAAGAATTGCCTTTGCCAAATCAATTAAAAATATAGTTTAAAAACAATGTAACTACCTATTTTGTTTTTATAACTTACACCGAATGATAAATTGTATCTATGCAGCAAAATGGTATTCTAAATAACCCAAAACCACATCGCGAACGAAGTCGCGGGCAACAGCTATTGTAAATAAAATGAGAAGATAAAGGTGTTGTCACATCTTGAAAATTCCTTAAACTCTGGTTAACTAAGGGTTATTTTAACAAACTTAAAAAATACTTATTTTTTATATTTTTAATTTAATTTTTTTGGTCCCAACCAAGGTCCATGGTATCCAAGAGATATTACACTGTAGATGTAGTGCTTATAATATTTGATTTTATTCAATTCGTATCTGTTTTAAGCACTATGACTTTAAATAGAGTGCTTATATTCAAAACATCGCTTCTAGCTACCTTTAGACATTTTAAGTTTTGGTCTCCAAAACTAAAACATAAAATAAAATAAAGACAAGTCGTTGAAACGTACAACAAAATAATCAGCATTTTCAGTTCAAAGCGAAATGTGGAAAACATAACCCATCATCACGAACATTACTACCTAATAAACCGATATTAGGTATTCTAGTTTCGCGTTAACTTAGCATCTGTATAATATAAGGTTACCTCCCCGTGAAGTGCATGGTTTACTAGACCCGGTTGTAGATATGAAGTCCTGAGTCAGATAATCTATTTTTACGACTTTGTTTGGTAGATGTTACTCACGTTTCTAGGAAACTATGACAATGGGATCCGAATAGGTAGGGAAGTAATGAATAATAAAGAACACGGAGTTCGTGAGTCAAAGTTCCTTTGCTACGAATTTAGGCATCACATTTAGAATAGAATAGTATTTATTCACACACAAATACTACTAGTCCAGCAGCCCTCGAACGTTTTTTTAAGTGATTAATAACAGGCTGAATCTTCGTGAGCAGGTTCAGTTCGACGAGACGCCCAAGTTTCTTCCTCTGACAATTCTTAATAGAGGTAGCTAATGTAGTGCGCAGGTATAAAACATGTCGATTTGGTGGGGTGTCGAAATTGTCTAATAACAGTAAATTTCTTATTTAAATATCGAGGTAATTGAATGATAAACTCGGAACAACATTTGTCCTACAAAATGGATGGTATGGCTCTCCAGTCCTCCACTTCGAATGTGTCGAAATAACGAGGTCAATAAAATGATTAAATAACAAGGTGATTTTTTGTATGCAGCTTAGTAAATATTTGTACAATCAAATGGCCACATAGTCCTACAAATTTAGTAATACGTTTTTCCAGTCCTACGCTTAGAAGTGGTCCGATCCACGCTAAGCCTTTTTTATTAAAAACTGTAGGACAAAAGTAACACGCGTTAATTTACTACATTCTTTGCCTAAATCAAGAATCGGACAACTTCTAAGCGTAGGACTGGAAAAACGTACCACTAAATTTGTAGGACTATGTGACCATTCGATTGTACAAATATTTACTAAGCTGCATACAAAAAATCACCTTGTTATTTAATCATTTTATTGACCTCGTTATTTCGACACATTCGGAGTGGAGGACTGGAGAGTCATACCATCCATTTTGTAGGACAATTGTTGTTCCGAGTTTATCATCCAATTACCTCGATATTTAAATAAGAAATTTATTGTTATTAGACAATTTCGACACCCCACCAAATCGACATGTTTTATACCTGCGCACTACATTAGCATCAAGAATTGTCAGAGGAAGAAACTTGGGCGTCTCGTCGAACTGAACCTGCTCACGAAGATTCAGCCTGTTATTAATCACTTAAAAAAACGTTCGAGGGCTGCTGGACTATACCCAGTTTGCACAATGGTTACCATGTCGGACTGCCAAACACAGGGTTGCGGGTTCGATGCCCGCCTCAGACAAGTTTTCATGATTTAAAATTTTCCTGTTGACTGGTTGTTACTGTGTATTATAAGTATATATTTACAAAAGAAAATTATAAAGTCGTATATCCGTTGTCTAGTTACTTAGGGCTAGGTGGCGATGTGTGGAATGTCCTGTATTATTTATTTATTTAATAAAATAAGAAACAATAGGAGATAGTAGAAGAAAAACCGAACCGACCAACACCGACTATTTCAGAATTTTGTAGGTTTTCTTCTGGTATAATGGTGTGTATGAAGTTTAAGGTCTAGGGTACGTAAATTCTTCTTGATAAGCAGGTATTTTGTGACCATGAGCCACTGGTATGTTTTAGAGCAACTGTTTCACAATAACCCACTAGATTAATTCGATAGGAGATTGATGATGGGTGTAGTTTTCGAAGTTTTTGTGAGTGCTGAATTCGATTGCCATTTTGAATCATATAACGCACAGCCTAAACTAAAACCTAAATTTTTACAAATAATTTATTAGAGAACACAGATAAGCACTAAGAAGGGATTTTCAAAAAGTGAATTAGGATCTTGGGTTACTTAAATGAACGTGGGTTAAACGGTGTATCGTCTAGAACTTTATTATTCAAATTTCGAATCTAAACCGCGCTGTCATTCATTCGTTCTGATCTCAACCGTAAACGTCACACTATTGGTCCGTTCAAGTGAATGTTTTGACAGCTAGTCGTCACTCTTTGGTTCTTTGGTTGGCACGATTGGACAACCGCGATCGTGCATTCCCGTGGGAGATAACTCCGGGAATATGTGGCGGAAAACCAAGGACTCTTCGTTATTGTGTAATTATTGTGCCACCGCGTCCATCTCCAGCTAAATTATTGGCTGTCGAGTACAATCGTCTAAGTGTCGTATTAACCCGCGTGCGAGGTAGTTTGTGAACCACACCCTGAAGAAGGAGGCCGGACATCAGAAGTAGAGGACATAGCATAGCTTTGGTGAGTTCCCTTGTATATCTAGCTTGTTCTTGCTTCACAACTGAACCGACCAAAATCGTATTTCGTTATTTTCGATTCTGAAACTTATCTTCGACAAACGTTTGTCTGCCGAATGAGCCACCGACAGGATGTTTCGTTTATGATGTGTTCAACGACAGAACCTTTCAACTACGAGTCTCATATGTTTAAGCAACTCGAAGCCAGGCCAGATATGATACAAACGGAGTGCTCAAATTATTTTGTCATTTGATTTAATTAATTTTGTATGATACACTGAAACAAATTATCTACATCAATATACTTTTAAATAAATAAATTATAATTAGCTTAGTCAAACTGTTTCATCTATAGTACTTTATTATACAGGGTTATTGGTAATTATACTAGCAAGCCGTTGAGGGCTACTTTTGGAAATTCGAACATTAAATAAAATTGAGGTTAGGTTTACCTGAAAATCAGCTGTTCCTTACACGGAGAGGTCATTAACCTCAAAATTTTACTTATTTTTAAGTTTTATCTACTGATCTCAGTCTAAATGACCTTTGTTTTAAAAAATGCTGTGTTTCGAATTTATATAATCTCAAATTTTCCTTATTTTTTTCGAATTTCCAAAAATAGAAACATGGTATACATGAGTAACATAGGCTACTTTTTATCCTGATATTCCCACGGGATCGGGAGTTACGCGGGTGAAACCGCGGAGTCCTACTATTTTAATTTAACCTACAAAGTTAAACGAATACGTCGTGTGTAGGTACCTATACAGTTAATTTGCGAGGTATTCTATTGTCCCGTGGCAATATTGAGTTAATTGATTGATTGCTGACTAAGAGCAGTCAATAATGTTGCTTAATGGATCTTAAATTGATCGGAAATAGTTGAATTAATTATAATTGTATTTTGAGGTACCTACTAATTTGTTGTTGAGGTCTAAATTAAATTAAGTGTAATTTTCAGGTCTTTGAATACAATATACTAAGTTCACTGAACCTTGAAGTATTAGGATATTATTAGTAGGTATTTACCTACCTAAAACAAATCAAAGCATTTTCTCGCTACCACCAGGGGTATGGCCAGTGGTACAGTGGGTTCGTCATATCGTAAACCAGGGCTTGTATTTGAAAAATTACTCTCTTATTAACAGACTTTAAAACATAAAGGAGGTTATCATTTCGATTGTATGTATATTTTTCTTTCATGTTTAATCGGGAATAACTTAATTGATTATGAACTGATTTTGATGATTCTTTTTTATTGGAAAGAGTATATCTCAAGAGTGGTCTCGTTAAAATTTAGTAAAGATCTGACGAGAATCTTTAGAGTGATCTATACATATAATAAATCTGTAGACATCAAAAAATCTGTAATTGTAAGATATCCAGAAAAAAAATACACAGGTCGTCTTTAAATCGTTAGCTGAACACGATAGGGTGGTTTTTAGAATTTTTGTCTGTTTGTCTGTTTGTCTGTTTGTCTGTTTGTCTGTCTGTTTGTTTGTTTGAACCAGGTAATCTCATAAACTACAGAACAGATTTCGACAAGGTCCACACAAATATGTTCAGGAAATATCAGATTAACATTTAGGGTATGTTTCAATTTGAGTTTAATACAATAATTAAGATATTTGATAAAAAAACATTTAAAAAATGTGAAATCGAAACATTTTTCCGTGGTAAAACGTAATCGAACGTCAGAAGGGAACAGTACCCTTACCACGGGTTTTTTACGTATTCGATTAAACATAATATATTGAGTATTTACTATTAAACTTCCTAAAAATCAACTTACTAGGTCCACCCGTCTCTGAGAATATCGGTAGTGACACACTGACAGACAAACGGACAAGAGAGTGATCGAAAAAGTGTTTCTTTTTTTCGAGTTCTTCAAAAAGTCATGGTAGGGCTGCAGTACATGCCTCCGCTCAAGATGACAGCTGTCATAAAACCAAATAGTTTGCATTTAATACTACCTACGTGAAACTGAAAATGAGGTTAGTACAAAGAGGTACTACTACATAATATTACCGATCTCCTTTACCTCCGATGGTACACTTCTATCGCGCTTTTCTCCTCCTATAGTTTGAATTATGAGTTCAAGTAGCGGGAACCTTAAATAGTAAAAACAAAAAAAGAATTTTCCAAATCGCTCCAAGAGTTTACGAGTAATCAGCGAGCATACATAAAAAAATAAATATATACGTGACGAATTGAGAACCTCCTCCTTTTTTGATGTCGGTTAAAAAATATACAGATAGTTATTTGTAAAAATCATTTTTTTCCCAAAATTACGTAGGCCTGCCAGCTACCTAATAAAAAAACTAATTTACAAAAATCTAAAGATAACTAGGAAGACAAAGTATTTTAAAAATTTGTGCGAATAGAAATTGGACTTAGTTTTAGCTTATCATATTGTTGTGTATTATGTTTTATTTGTGAAAAATTAACAAAAATAGTACATTGTTACCCAAGGTGTGAAAGTCACTCATTGAGTCCCGAGACGGAGTTTGGCGCCCGAGCGTAGCGAGGGCGCTAATAGTTCGAGGGACTAAATGAGTGACTTTCACACCTTGGGTAAACAAAACAAACCCGAGGTAAACACTGTGCTTTTCATTACGAATAAACATAAAATTCTTCCTAATAACGAGAGTGAATGAGAGACTCCATACTACCTGATCCTCTTACAAGGTTGGGACCAAAGAGGTTATAGATTATGTAGATTTTTTTGTTTTTGCTGTTTGTTTTCAATATGTTTTCAATACTCAAATACGTCGGTACTTACCGAAGTGATTTTTATTAATTAGTTTATCCAACACTGAGTAATGACGCGAAGTCCGTAGATTTAAATTACAGTTTTTGTAACACGGTTTGTCTAGAAAATGTTATTTACACAAAATACACAATCATAAATGAAAAACCAGATTAAACTTAACACAAAAACATAATAAAATAACAAAAGATAATTAAAATCATTCAAAATGCAAGCATTTCCTGCCAGTATTTTTTTACTCAAGGAACAACACTGACCGCACGGTCGCATAAAGCCACATCTGCAACATCTTGACAGAGCGCCGGCAGAGGCGCAGCATGGTCATACGTCGCTTTGACCATTTTCATCTTTACATTTATTTTATTAAATAAGATATCTTGAACTAAATATATCTACCTGAATTCGATTACTAAGAAAAAACCTATTATGTACTCTCTGTCAGTACTCTGGCAGTATGGATGAGGCGTGCGAAGCCATAATTTGACATGACAGCTGTCAGTGAAAGCGATTTTCCCTAGGGCTGAAAGTTTTTCTTTCTACACGCTCTTCAGGCATCTTTAGACCTACTTTCGGAGTATGAGTAAGTAAAGTGCCTTCGCCAAATCAATTAAAAATATAGTTTAAAAACAATGTAACTACCTATTTTGTTTTATAACTTACACCGAATGATAAATTGTATCTATGCCGAAAAATGCTAGGTATTCTATATAACCCAAAACCGCATCGCAAACGAAGTCGCGGGCAACAGCTAGTAAACAATATTTCGCCTCGAGAGTGCAACAATTTTATCAGAGTAAAACAGACACTTAAACTAATATATACAGATTGATGGTGCACTTAAAATGACAAAATAAATAGACTCAGTTATTTCTAAGTCGGTTTTTTTTAGTTTTATAACTTACTAGCAGCGCTCCGCGGTTTTACTCGCGTAACTCCCGATCCCGTGGGGACAAAAAGTAGCCTATAGCCTTCCTCGATAAATGGCCTATCCAAGACAAAACGATTTTTTCAATTCGAACCAGTAGTTCCTGAGATAAACGCGTTCAAACAAACAAACTCTTCATTCAGCTTTATAATATTAAGTATAGATTTTACTCGTCTGTTGCCTGGATCCATTTTGTACAGTGTACCTACAACTTGAAGTTTTCAAGTTGCGAGTGATTATTTTGTTATAAGTTGCGAGAGCCAAAGAAATCGACCCACCCCTTCATTTTGTTTTCAATTTCTATGTCTTAAGTATTCGATAACAAGAAATTGAATAGATACCTATAGGCAAGCGACCTTAACGTGTTTAGTTGACAATAAAAAAATGCAAATAACTACGATTGATTTATTATTAAAAAAATTAAACTTGAAATACATAGTTACGCACAAATAAATCTACATTATACAGATAAATATCATACACTAGCGGCATATATTCTTTAAACGGATGGACAAGAGAGTGATCTTTTAAGGGTTTCTTATTTTCCCTTTTGTGGTACGGAACTCCGGAAAAGTAAAGTCAGGTTTACTCCTCGGACGTCCTTGCCCGTCGGCGTCGTCGGCGGCTCGGATGTCGGCGGTGTCTGTGTTTCGTGATCGGAAACTTTGGGCGAGGTGTCCACCACGGCGGGCGGCGAGGGCTCGGTCTCCATGGTCGGCGTGGATGCCAGATACGAGGACGACGAGGTCGAGGCCACCAGCGTTCACGGTGACGACGGCGTCGGCGTCTTCGTCGTCGCCTACATCGCCGACAGAGCTTTATAAACATAACAATTAGGTATATTATTATATTTTCATCTAGGTTCAATTTATGTTTTCGATTCATTTTTGTATTCGTTTTATTTACTATGTATTTATTTATTATTAATTAGTATCTTTATTTATAATTACAATAAATGAGAACCTTTTTACACGACCACAGGAAGGGTGTTGTGCTTGCAATGTATCTGTTTACATTGAGCTCCTTTTAGTCCAATGCTGAACATACGCCTCCCTAGCGATGAGCCGCAAGTCTCTACGTCCTACGGCTTCCGGTGACTTTAAAGTGTGGTATCCTTATTTTAGTACTCACAGATCGATGCCGATGGCGATGCCTGTGACAATGATGACATGCGCATTTGCACCTACAGCGGCTGCACGTAGACCAGTCCCTGGGATACGACTTATAGGTCCGTTTCCTGCGTCTCTTTGAACGTGAACGACCATATTTCATTTCAATTGCTCTGTAACGCCTATTGAATTTGGATTTCAAGAAAAGATAACTTAGTAAACTTAGGTACTTGGAATCTGTATGATTCTATGTATTACTATGTTCTAAGATTAACTGCCGTACTCAGAAACGTTCCTACGGGAAACTTATGTTAAATGCTTTGTCTTACTCTTGTGAGTTGCATTTAGCGTCAGCGATTGGTTCTTGAAGACCCTGTGCTAAGACCCTTCGCTAGGAGTTTGTCCTGGACTGGTCGAAGCTTCAGGCGATCGCAGGACCTGACATTCCTAGCCAAACAAATTAGTATCGCTATCCAAAGGGAAAACGCCGTTAGCATGCTGGGGACTATGATGGGTGGCCCATCGCCAGCATGCTATTTCTGATATTCCGATAATTTTGGCTGGAAGGTCGTTTCTTATTTTACTTTATCTCTTTATTTATTATTTTAGTCCATTATATTGTGCTTTGTTTAGTTCGTTAAACCTTAAAGGTTAAAGTTTTCATTTTAGTACCTACTTGTTATCTATACTAATCTCTATACGTTTATTTGTTTGTTTGTTTGAACGCACTAATCTCAGGAACTACGGGTTCGAATTGAAAAAATATTTTTGTGTTGGAGGAAGGCTTTAGGATACTTTTTTTATATTTCTACGGGATTGGGAGTTATGTTACAGTTTCACTCGCATAAGTCCCAATGCAGCTAGTTTCAGTCATAATTTTCACGTCAGCATAAATGTAACAAAGCGTTCCGTTTCCATTACGAACGTATGACTACGGCAGTAAGCCTGAGCTTAAATGGTACCTAAATTATGATCATTCCTGTGATCAAAGTTGCTTACTTCTCGTGGAGTCTGAGGTGGTTGGTAAGCCGGGCTGCGTACCGCGTGGTTTCAACCTCCCTTCGTCTTCGCAAGAAAGCTATAAACTCATCGTCGAGTTTCATCCTTCCCTTCTTGGACGGCATTTTGCTGAATTTAGTTTATGCATTGTGCAGTTTACCAAAAGATATTCAACTCATTTTTTGTATAAAAATATAAAAACACATTATAGGTATTTATTATAGAAGAAATTAATGCTACTTTATCTGTTTACTTTTCATTGTTTATAGTTTTATACATTTTCTTTCACAAATTCTATTAAAGTCACTCAGATAGGCTTAGTGAAGAAATAACAATGAAAGAATTAAAATAAATGCTTGAAAATTAAACTGTAATTTTTATCGTGTTTATCATAAATCCTCTTTGGTGTTTATCAACAATGAATAAAAATGACAGCTTGCAAAAGATTTGTGCTTGTCATTTTTTTTCTTCAAGTTTTGGCTTTGCACGATTTGCCATATTTTCTTCAAACATTCGACGTCCTCGTTTTGTTACTTGTTTATTTGTTAACGATACTTAAACTAAACTATTCAAGGTGCTCCACCTATCTCTCATCAATCTATCTTCCTTCATAACACATACGTATTAATAGAATAGAAAGTATTTCTCTTTCTATCGTTATAAAACAAGTGAAACAGTGGTACAAATCACCTGCGTACAGGGTATTTGAGTCATTTACGCGTAAAATTAAACTGCATTGCATACGTCGAGTATTTAGAATTTTTTTATTTCCTTTTTTTTCGGTGATACGGTTCACTGCAATAAGCGTTATTCTTATAAATTATCTATCTGAAATACAATTGGGAACCGGCAATTCCGACATTGACGAAGGCATCGACAAGATTTGAGTTCCGAAGATAACCTCTTTCAAATAATCATTAAACTGCTGTATTTAATTCTGAGCACACTAATGAATATGCTATGCAGGATTTTTTGTTTGTAACGAATAGGCTACGAAACTACTGGACCAATTTTGATGAAACTCGGTATGAGGATGCACTGATTCATTAAAAGTAAACCAGGTTACTTTAAATCCGATATTCCTATGGGATACGACTTACACTGTTAGTAGTAAATAACTTATAAATACGATTAATGTGAATGCTGTTACGCCGATGCTGATGCACAAGTATTGTGACGATATGATGAGCCAATAACCCCGCTATACACATGTGTATGACAATGTTTGCATCACACACAACTACCCGCATATTCATTAAGCTAATTGTTCCGTTAGGGGACGCGATTAATTCATGAATTTGCAATGGTTGCTCTATACTTAGGTATTGGTCTGCTAGTATCATTGAGCACATATCCAGTAGAGAGTCTTTAAAACTTAAGGTTCACTCGCAAAAAAATTATATAAATACGTTTAAGAGTGAAATGTTGATTTCTTGATTTATTGATAAGAGTCTTGATTTCTTGAGTTAATTAACTAATTGTCAAAGTGCCAAACATAAAATAATAAACCTTGTGAATCATCATCATCATCATCATCATGTCAGCCCATGCACGTCCACTGCTGGACATAGGCCTCCCCCATACGATGCCACAAACAGCGGTCCTGAGCCGCCTCCATCCACCGACTACCCACGACCGCTACAATGTCGTCGGTCCACCGGGCAGCTGGTCTCCCAACACTCCGTTTCGCGTTGCATCGCGGCCGCCACTCGAGAACCTTTACTCCCCAGCGGTTGTCAGTTCTGCGAGCTATATGACCTGCCCATTGCCACTTCAGCTTACTAATCCTGAGGGCTATGTCGGTGACTTTGGTTCTTCTACGGATTTCCGTATTTCGGATTCTATCACGTAGAGAAACTCCGAGCATAGCTCTCTCCATAGCCCGCTGAGCGACTCTGAGCTTTTGAACGAGGCCTATAGTCAGCGACCACGTCTCGGATCCGTATGTCATCACTGGTAACACAGATTGGTTGAAAACCTTCGTCTTGAGGCTCTGTGGTATTTGTGACGAGAAGATATTGCGAAGCTTCCCGAACGCTGCCCAACCGAGTTGGATTCGTCGGCTGACCTCTTTATCGAAGTTGGATTTACCTAGTTGGACCATTTGGCCTAGGTAGATATAGTGATCAACAACTTCGATAACATCGTCTCCGATGTGAACAGGTCTGGGTACGACATGGGCGTTCGACATGATCTTTGTCTTACCCATGTTCATTTTAAGACCCACCTGTCCGGAGACGGTGTTGAGGTCTCTCAGCATCCTGCTGAGGTCCTCCAGCGATTCTGCCATGATGACTATATCGTCGGCAAACCGAAGGTGAGTGATGTAATCGCCATTGATATTGATGCCATATCCGTCCCAGTCCAAGAGCTTAAATATATCCTCCAATGCAGAGGTGAACAGTTTCGGAGAGATAACGTCTCCCTGTCTCACCCCTTTTTGCAATGGGATCGGATTTGTGCTCTGGTTCTGAAGCCGGATAGACATAGTGGCGTTGCTATACAAACACTTCAGCACTTGGATATACCGGTAGTCGATTTGGCACCGCTGGAGGGACTGTAGCACTGCCCAGGTTTCGACTGAATCAAAGGCTTTCTCGTAGTCCACAAACGCAAGACATAACGGCCGATTATACTCCTCTGTCTTCTGTATAATCTGCCGGAGTGTATGAATGTGGTCTACGGTACTAAAGCCTTTTCGGAACCCGGCTTGTTCGGGAGGCTGGAAGTCGTCAAACCTTCGAGAAAGACGGTTGGTGATAACTCTCGAAAACAGCTTATAGACGTGGCTCAACAGTGAGATGGGCCTATAGTTCTTTAGAAGGGCTTTGTCACCCTTCTTATGGAACAGTACCACCACGCTCCTGTTCCACGCCTCTGGCGTTTGTCCCTCGAGAATGACGGAACAAGCCAGTTGAACAGCCTCTGAAGGACTTTAAGTACCGGTGCTCCACCCGCCTTCAGAAGTTCTGTCGTTATTCCGTCATCCCCCGGTGCCTTATTGTTTTTGAGCTGTTTGAGAGCCGTCCTTATCTCGTACAGGCTGACGTCCGGGATATCTTCGGTATAGTATCGGGTTAAACGGGCTCTTGCATCGCCCGCCGTGTTGTTTGCAGGGCTTTGCAACGAGGTGTACAGCTGTCCATAAAACTTTTCAAGCTCTCTCAGGATCTCAGGCTTGGAGGATATGATGCTGCCGCTATCGGTCTTCAGCCTTGTCAACTGGTTTTGTCCAAAAGACAGATCTCTCGCGAACACTTTCGAGCCCTTGTTCCGCTCTATTGCGCTCACAATACAGTTAGTACTGTAGGAGCGCAAATCGCGTCGGATGGACTTCGAGATCTGTCTGTTGAGCACACCGTATCTTGACATATCTGCCGAAGACTGCAGCCTCATTTCACTTCTCTCTGCCATTAACTGCAGAGTGTGATCCGAGAGTCTTTTTCCATGAAGTCGGCTAATCGCTGGCCCCTTTGGTCTCGCTGTCCAAATCCAAACTGGCCCACTCTCAGTTCGTCACCGCTCTTCTTGCCAAGCCGCGCATTGAAGTCCCCCATCACAACCGTGTAGTGTGTTTTCGAGGCATGCATGACACGTGCAATATCGTCGTACATGACCTCCACTTCATCGTCGGGGCGTTTCGAGTGTGGCGCGTATACCTGTATGACCTTCAGCGAATACCGGTTGGTGATTCTGAGTATAAGGTACGCCACCCTGCTCGAAACGCTCTCGATCTTAACAATGTTGTTGACGAGAGACTTGTGGACGAGAAACCCGATACCATGTTGGGACAGCTGGTCGCCCTCCCGGTGGTAGAACAAGTTGCCGGAATTAAGGGTGATCGTGTCCTCTCCCTCTCTTCGGACTTCTGATAACCCTATGATATCCCACTGCAACTTGTCCACCGCTTCTTCCAGCTCTATTATCATCTCGTCGGTCCTCAAAGTTCGCGCGTTGTATGTTACCAGGTGCAAGGGTCGTCGGTATTTAGTTTGGTAGCTCGATCTCTTCCGGAGATTCTTAGCACCCCCTGCCCCGCCGTTACCATGGCCGCTACCGTGACCAGGAATAGCGGAGCTGCCGGGGACTGGGGGCCGTTCTCTGCTTGCATCCGTCATGTAAGGGGGGTTTTGCCATAATCACCACGCTTGGCAGGCGGATTGGTGATCGCAGTTAGGTATTAAATACTCAGAAAGAAGCTGCTGCCCTTCCTCTGGTAGAATCCCTTAGTCGGCTTTTACGACATCCACGGGCTGAGTTGGAGGGGACGATATTCTTACGCCGCGACCCCACGGCCAGAATATAAAATTTTTGTGAATATAAAAAATAATTTTAGATTACACGATAAATGTATTTATCTAGTATTTAGCTAAATATGTTTAGGCACAACCTCACGCAAACCGCCCATACGAAATCGATACATATTTCAATTTCATCGTCAGACCAATATCAGTATCAAGAATCCAACATCCCTGACAGACATGACATTTGGTTCAATGCTATGCACCGATGCATTTCTTTATAATCATGCTATTATGAATCTTAGTTGTCTGTATTAAGGCGCATAATGGTTTGAGCAATTGTAGATATTTGAATAACCGTAGAATGTAGCAAGATGTTCTATTGGTTCTCGTAGGCCCTTAGTGACAGCTAAAATGCTGCCAAACAATACTATTTTAATACGAGATAATAAAGGCATAAGTACTACTAAATATAACCCTAGAGTAATTAAATAAAAAATCTCTAATTGGAGGCTACAGATACTTAAACAAATACTTACCTACTTACGCTGGCTCAGCGACCGGAAGTGGATCCTAGCCTCCGATACCAAAAGACGCCTTTGCACGCTATTCTGTGCCATTTGCTGCCGGTGCTTTAAATTTAACCTAAAAAGAAAACTAGAACCTACTTAAACGAATACATATAACTTTATAAAGGTAGTCATAAAAAAATGGACAATCTCCTGGCCAAAACTATCGGGACATGAGGAATTGGAGAAAAAAACAAAATTGTGGCAATATTGATTGTCAAAATGTGCAAAAAAATTAAGGTGACTTACACTTTAGCTGTTTTCTGTTGTGGTCAAATCGGTTTACAGATCACTAATGAATTCGCTTATTCAGAAAACCTTCTAATTCCACTTTACATTACTTCAAAAAGATTACAAGTGTAAATGATATGAACAAGACTCACAATATGACCAAAATTGTTTAGAATTACAAAATTTTCAACACACGTAATTCACAATAAACCTCAAATGTGTCGAGTGCCGACATAATACCCGACAATTATCAGAATACCAATCGCTTTGAACATACCTGTGAAATACTTCTTCCGGGAATGGAACTCTAGAATTTTCCAGTGACAGTCTGTAGTCTGTGGAGACAGTAAATCTGGGAATTTGGCAATAAGCGCCATTTTACTGTCAAATATACCAAAGCTAGTGTTGGGGTTGTGATTAGATATCTAGTTTCTTAAGCGTCTTCTGATTGGAGGGTGCTTAAGAAAAAAAATATCCAACTAAACTTTGTTTGTGAGACGCATCTAACCGCTCATTTGATTGTAAGATAATGATTTTATACAATAAAGTACTAATTGGAATAATTTAAGTATGAACTTTCCTTTCGCAAACTGTTCCAAATGTTTACAAATAAATTCATAGAAACATTAATGTCTACGACACAGACATAGGTATCATAGATAAGCTTGTTCTATTGTTGTAAACTATTTAATAAAGTATTTTTGTATTTTACTTCACGCTTGAAGTCAATGTTATAATCAACTGACTTTAAAAAGGAAACCTTTCTCAAAGTTTAAAAAATAATAGGTTGCAGCATTCAATTACATTTTTTAAATAGCATTATAGATCTATTTCGACCGCCTTTTGTTTCTGGTTTGCCCGTCTTTTGTCTATGTTTGTATCGTTTTTTTTTCTGTTTCAACAAGTCACTGTGTTATTGTAACACTTAGAATATTATTAGGGTTTTTACTAGAAGGTTTTTGCACCCGTGCATTGATCTTATCCGTAGGTTTGGGGTAAATTAGGAAAATGGGATAGGTAAATTCGAGGGCTGAATTTGCTGTAATGATGGATATGATTCTAGGGTTGAATTTGGAATAAATCAGTAATGATTAATAATATTTATTATGTTAAAACATTTACTCTACAAATCCACAACACTATGAATGGGTATAACACTCGACACATTGTCGGTTTACAGGTGCAATGCAACCTAAAGATATTTCGGTGAAGTTTATTGAAATTCTGCTGTCCTAACGATTTTAAGCGATTTTACAGATTTTACAACATTCCGGAATATCACACGAGGTACCGTCATTTAAAACATCGCATCAGTATTTCTTAATATCATCAGTGCCACTAACCTTGCAAACTTGTAGTATAAACATCGAAATAGAATATTAAAGCATAGTGTTTTTTCTTCTTTTCGTATCTATGAGTTTTGATAATTTTTTGTAAGTGGTAGTTGTCAGATTTACAGCGACGTCTTTGATCTACAAAAAGTCTGTCTTTTCTTGTGCAGGTGGTAGAACTCGATAGGAAATATATTAAAGTGACTAAACTAGCAATGAACTGGCAACCTCTTGGGCTTGTCCGTGTTCCGATACAGAGGCCGGTGCAGTGACAAAAGGAAGACGAAGAAGAAAGTTTTTCTTTCACTGCCGTCTTCCTTCCATCACTCGCGTCCCTAGAAGGCCTTTTTATTTAGGTGTCTTTAAGTTATAAGCGTATAGGTATATTCTTTAGGCGCGTGCTACATCTTAAACCGCATCGTCACTTATCATCGTGTGGTAAGTGTCACTATCTGATCAAATGCTAACTTATTTATTATAAAAAAGTAGATAACTGTGGATGTCATTGTAGTAGAAGTAAGCACCTCTCATTGGCTGGAGCCTGCTTCTGCTTTCAACAGATATTTGTGATATCTCGTAATTTATCCCGTTAAATTCCCTCACCCTACGGCACCACGTGCCATAATCTACAGCACATCCTATAACTAAACTCTTCTGTCCAGTAACTTCTAACCCAGTATTGCGGGAGCGTCCGTCCCTTCTATAAGATTGAAATGATAGCCATTAACTCATGTTTTACGTGTAACGTTTAGGGTTAAAATACATTAGGGTGATTGGAAGGAACTTCCCCATCGCTTTATAGGGCTTCCTCAATTTGTTATATAAGAAATGAATAGGTTCCCGACCGTAAAATGTTTGAGTAATTTGTTAGAAAACATGTTACAAGTTTTAACACCAACATGTATGATTTTCGGTCTTACAATCTATACTAATATAATAAAGCTGAAGAGTTTGTTTGAACGCGTTTATCTCAGGAATGACTGGTCCGAATTGAAAAAATATTTTTGTGTTTGATCTGAGTTGTGACTTGAGTAGTGACTTGAGTCCATTTATATATAAAGGCTATAGCCTACTTTTCATTTTGATATTCCCACGTGATCGGGACTTACGTGGGTGAAACCGCGGAGCGCAGCTAGTCAGTTAATAAAGTACTAGTTGTAAAAACCAGATGACAGCTATGATGTGTATCATAAAACTTCTATCTCTTTTAGCTAATAAGTTTATTGCATTAAAATGAGAACTCTCATATACTTCTCTAATGCGGCTGTGTTTCTGATTCAGCCGATTTTTTTTTTGTTGTAATCATTCTAAAATTTTACAAATTAAGATTCTACAGTTGATGAACCTGGCACTTTTTAAATTGATAAAAATGAAGTGTATGATAGAACAAAATTATGTTTTTTTATAATATGGATTGTTTTTATTCTCAGAATAATAAGGCGTAGGCGTTGCAAGTCAATAATTTAATACAAATTATGAGCAATACCTACTTATGAATATTGTTAATAAAATTGCAATTTAAACAGTTATTATAATCACAAATTCATATTAATTAACACATCGTCAAACATAATTACCTATGTACCTGCCTACTAACAACAAAAATAGAGCACTTCAAATAATGACAACGCATCCGACACTCGGTGAACCGTACAAAATAACACTTGATCATCGCTACCGAGATATCATAGATTATTTACTGATATTTGTTAGCTACAGATATGACACTAATATCTTTAAATTTATTAAATTAGATTAATGTTTGTGTTATTTATTGAAGGTAAAGTTGACAAGATTGTACGAGTAATTAAAGCTCTATATTCTAAGTAGACTCTACAGGCATTCAAAATTATCTCAATTAATTATTATTTATTTAACAAAAATGTTTATTTAAAAAGATCTTAACTTCTTTCACCTGCCTTTTGAATTCTTTGATCTTTTTTATCTCGATTAGTGCGTGCCTAATGTGTTTTTTTACTTGCGACAATAGTAATATGAGTGAGTATTAAGTCTTATTAAAAACAAAAAACCCCACAAGGGATTTTTTGTTGCTGTGTTGTTGCTGACACAAGTGTTGCTGGGTCTATCAGCCCCCGAAATAAGATAAGAAGTCATATTATAAATCAGGAGCTCTTCCTGACATTGTCCATACAAACAACTTTACTAAAATAATATAGGTATATTTTATTCTATAGGTAGGTTGGTCTTTGCACAAAGAGTCAGGTCTGTTTGAAAGTTAATCTCTATTTTGAATTTGGACGTTGCATACGAATAATACGTCATATCAATAGCAGCTAATGACCTGCAGTACGTTAATTAGACATCATTTCATGCATCAAAAGCTTGTAGTGTCGAATGCGGTGGTCGTACGCTGTCTGCTTGTTTTACACAAACAATTTAATAGGATTTTCGCGTACAATTTGTCATGTTTCAAATAAGTTTAACAACAAAATATTTGTGAAAAATATTGTGTGCGATTATCATTCGTTTTAATTACTTCAAACACGTAAAATAAAAAAATACTTAAATACACAGTACCGAAAACACTAATCCGACTTAGGTACTTTTAAGTACACCAAGACATTGGCAATTTTATATTTTGAAAATCTAAAGAAACTTTAGTGCTCGATTTTTTTATGTGAAGTCCGGGGTTTCATTTATCTTAGAGGGATACCAGCTTCTTCTTACGCCCTGTTAAAACAAGCCACAAATATTCTATCACACGGTGTCCTACTTATATTTCGTAGATATAAATAAATAATAAATATTGCAGGACATCACTATCTAGCCCCAAACTAAGTGACTAGACTTGTGTTATGGGTATTAGACAACGGATCTACTACTTATATACAACCAAACCACATACAAATATCTAAGCACAAATACTTGTCTGAGGCGGGAATCGAACCTGTGTTTGGCAGTCCGGCATGGTGACCATTGTGCCATCTGGGTCGTCAAATATGAAACTCGCGTCCCTCGAAGGTCCCCTTTTATTTTTGGGTCTTTCAGTCACAAGTGTATAGGTATCTTTTAGGAAAACTTGCTTTATGCAAGACCGCATCGTCACTTACCATCGCGTAAGACAGTGGACCAACGCTGACCTATTGATTACTTTAAAAAAATAGTGAAGTGCAAGATTAAGAGTAAAGACCGGACTACGCCGTAAAGATCTTATAAACTTCTTACACCTTAAGCCCACGTGATTCGCAAATACATTAATTGACTAGGTATATCCTTTCAAATCCTAGGTAACTTATCTGGTAAAGAATGAAGTGACCGCTTTCCAACCCTTCCCGAATATTTTCAAACCCTCTTGAGTTACAATAATAGACACCCCTTTAATCAAAATGCTATAGAAACAAGTCGTTCCTTCTGATACTAACCACAAATAAAGGCTGTGGTTTTCTTTAATCAACGACGTTTTTCTGGTTTCCTATATCTAATCTCTCAAAAGGACCCCTCAGATTATAAAGGGTACGACACATAGGACAGAGAAGACGGAAGCGGGCGCTGAAATTGTAATCTTTTTTAACCGACTTCAAAAAAAGGAGGAGGTTCTCAAGTAGGTTGTATGTATTTTTTTCTTTTATAAAGTTAGGTAATATAAAAACTTGAGACACATTTAAAACAACAAAAATCACCAACATCCGGTGTGCGAGTTTCCAAGTACGAAGGTTCGGTGACTGCATGCAATTGAAAGCTAATAAAAAATTGTGAACAACTTTAGATGTGCGGTAGGCATCTAATAATTTATTACATAATTATTTTTAAAACAAACAAAATTTAACGAAATTTTGTGCTAATTTATTTGGAAAATTCATAGGTATAACTATAAGGCTTAAGAATAAGAGGTACAGCCGAGTGAAGAAAAGAATATCTAAAATAATTATTTTTAAACATTCTTTTTTCAATCAAACGACAAACATTAAAACATAATATTATTATGTACTTTGTTTATTGATGCGTATCTTTTTTAAGAGTTTTTTATTATTTTACCAGTGATACGTCAGTATTTGATCACCATCACAACTGTCTGATGGTAAGTGATGATGCAGTCTAAGATGTACGTAAGATACCTGTAACCCAAACAGTACACGTTTGTAAAGTTTTAGATGAGAAAATTACAAAAAATTTAGCCCAAACTTGTCTAGAAGAAACTAAAGTATTTCGCTTGCAGTGCGATGTGTTGGACGCTTTTAGATGTTATCTAGGTATCTTCGAATCTGACTCTCTTGCAATTTTGCATTGGCTTATTTCTCAAGGGAGTATCCGTTTGCATTTATTGAAGTCTAGATCTACGTTTCTAGAATATTCCTGGTTTTATTTTTTAACTAATATTACTGAAATTATTATTTTATTTTCATGTAATAGCAACACTTCATGGTGTCACTTGCTTAAGTCTCGATCCCGTAAGATTATCAGGAATATTAGAAGTCCCTACACTCTGCGGGGACCCCATGTCCTAGAACGATGTAATATTAGCACCGGGACTCTGACTATCTAGATACCAAGTTTTGTCGCAATCGGTTCAGCTTAAAGAAATAATAAACATACTAAAACAGCAACTTTCAAGTTTAAAATTTAATTTTAATCTCTTTGCTGTAAAAAAGGTATAAATAAAATACCTCTACCTGAAACATTCGAGTTTTGGCTCTTATCATAAATAGGTATTTAAAAAGTTCATATTTCAACTTATTTTCTTCAATTAATCAACAATTTAATTTTCAAAATAAAGCAAACCACTTGAAAATACCACTTGAAGAATTTTCACGATAACTCGCGCTGCTAAATCAAATTAAATGGAACTTTTTTGCACCCTTCCTTAGCTGTAAACAAATATAAACCGTGGTCGCCAATGAAACATGACTTTTTTCCCTTAAGCTTGCAGAGTAGTTGAAGAAGAGATAGTATAAAATATGAAGAGGTCATAATATCTAATTGAACATTGTTCTTCGGTGAAGTAAACTGGACACGGTCGACTTAGCTGAGACGGTGGTAAAGGTGCTGAGTAGGGCAAGCCATCTAAGACATGTCCTAGGCACTACAGGGCCCTGAATAACATAGATAAAAGTTGCTAGCGCTGTATTAATCATCTAGATTAGATGTAAAAGCCAATATTTAAATAAAACAGTATAAATTGAAAACAAGACACAAGCACGTCCGCAATAGTCGCCTTTCCCACCAAATCTCCTTCTTCTGTGACAAAAAATACTGGTTCATTCTACACAACTGCCAGTGTCTTTGTTCTACATTTTGTAGTGTTCCGTAAGCACCCAAAGGGTAAAAACGGGACCCCATTTCTAAGACTTCGCTGTCCGTCCGTCTATCTGTCTGTCACCAGGCTATATCTCATGAACCATGATAGTTAGAGAGTTGAAATTTATTTATATTTTTTGCTTTGGAATCGGTTGAAGGTTGTTTTGAATTTGAGCTGTGTAATTTGCTGGGACTTTTCATGTTTCCTCCTTAGTTACAAATGAACATTCTTTATTCTGCTTAATAATTTAAATTCTAACATACTAAGTCAGTCTTTCTTAGTTAGAGTTAGTATAAAGTGCGTTTCATTCCAGCGTGTAAAAGGCGCCACAATCATCAAAATCGCAACGTTTTGTCTTCTACACCCTACTGTAGACTTTCCTACAATTAAATAAAAGTCACCTTTTTGATTGCTCCTTCAATCAACTTCATACCACTAACTAGCTGTAGTTAGTCACTTGCGAAAGTTAAAGATAAATATCTCGGCATATTTTCAAGCGATTACATGCCAATGTTGTTATGGATGTATACCCTTAAGTGGTAGACTGGACGAATCAGGAAATTAACTTTCACCCTCTCGTGGGACAAGTTTATTATGAAATACTTTTGTTATTTAGTTTTAACTTATTTTGATTTTTACAAGAAAGTCGGATTAGGTTTTGTCTGTCTTGTACCTACTTATGCTAGAACTGATATTTTAAAATTAAAATTTCAAGAAAGTTACAAAATAAAGACTTTCAAGCACTTACGCACTCAACGAATGAATAGAGTATAAATAAACGCTTACTAAAGAGTCATCACAATATTTATCTCATCATTTTTGTTTCGATTAGGTGGCAAAAATTAGGACGAAGCCGCAAAATAATTTTAAGTTCGTGAAACGTTAATTCTGACGAATGTAATTTAACCTATTTGTTAGTCAGATACCTACCTACCAACCTTTTAAAAAAGGTTTGATTAACTAGACACAGTGGATGTAAATACGCATAAGACGTAACATACTTTGCCCCTCCAAAAGGGTCACTTATAAAAACCAAATGTAACGAAGAGCAAAGGAAAAGACGTTTACAAAACTGTCGTAATTAAAAATTCGGATTTTGAACTTACCTACTTATATAAGTACAATTCGAATCAATTAATTACATAACCAACCAATAGTCCAATAATAGTATATTTATTCCATGTAATCAATATATAATAAATTAAAGTCCAAATTAATTAATATAAAATCAAATAGGTAAATAAAAAAATAATATAATATAAAATTAAATAATGTCCTACATACACTAATACAATACGAATACAAATTTAATCATGTAAACCGCCCCGAGTCACCCCTGGTGCAACGGAACCCATCACACTAGCAGCGTTACCACGCTGAATAGCTATGGCCAGCCTCTGCACCAGGAACGGCTATCCAAGCCTCTGTCCCTCAAACGCCAGCCAATACCCCTGACAAACACAATCACCTCTACTCCCCAACAATCCACAGTCTCCACAGGAAAAGGAACAAAAAAAGTTATTTACCTTCAAAGGAGCGTACTTGGCCCGCACAAAGCAAGTTGTTGGGTAGTTGTAGTTGGGAGCATGTTTGCAGGGTGAGGAGGTCGCCAGTTCAAGTTCCACTTCATTGAGAACGCATTACACTAAAATATTTAAAAGTATTTTTATCTCTATGCGCGTACGCCGCCTTTTGTGTATCCCACTTAAAATACAGTAGGGACACTCCAAGATTTACGATGCGGAAGCTCACCGATTCTCGCAACCTACCGAGCTGAGTCAACGAGTAAGGTAACAGAAGCGTCACTCTCGCTTATTTGGGGATTTTCAAGTCATGAGTGTAGGTATATGGTAGCTTAGAAGCTACCATATCTAAAGTCTAGGTCTAAGATATAGCACGGTTACCTAGAGGTAACCGTGCTATATCTTAGACCGCATCGTCACTAACCATCACGTGAGATAGTGCTCAAACGCCGATTAAGGTAACTTATAAAAAAAGACCTTTTTTTAATTATCAAACTAGTCCGCAAAATTTACCTATTCTGCAATTTTTAATCCATTGTGATTCAATCCTCAAGCATTTTACGTCATCAAAGCTTAATGCAATTTACGGGTCGAATTAGTGGTCTTTCCCTGGTGTTTTTCTTTAATCGCCTTCGGAAGCGGAAATAGAGTTAATAACCGCAAGAGTTACGCAAGTTTTACAAAAGTAAAAAACAAACATTTTTCTGATGAAAAAACGACAATTTCGTTTTTTAGCCCCTTATGATCGAGTTATCTTAACTGCGGGATGCCAATGAAGGCATTTAAACCACTGATGATGGTGTAACAAAGTTTGTTGAATTTTCCACGTGCTCTTAGCCCTACACATCCAAGTATCTATCATAAACAACTTAGGAGTACCAAAGAATAACAATGCAGAAGTGAAAATCACTAAAATCATACATTGTTGCCGTAAAAGCCTGAGTTTTATGACTTAAGTGCTGGTATTCTAAAAGTACTTGCAAACTTCACATTTTAAGTCGACCGATACTTTAATTCCAAAAAAAATTAACTGGCAGGTGAGACCCAGTTGTCTAACAATTGTTTTATTTTATTAATAGGTAACCTACAGTCACAGTCGAAGTACGTACTACTACTTAGAGTACTTTCTTTTTTAATAACTTTTGTATTTTTAATTTTTCATTAAAGTTTTTTGATTCTTCAGTTTACAACATAGGGTAAGTTTGAAAGAAATCATATTTTTAATCAAACCATTTTCATTTTCACAATTTTTCGCTGTCATGAAGACTTACTAATCGAAATCGTTTTAGCCGTGTAGTGACTACGAAATCAGAAAGGTAGAGTCTTATAATGATTCATACTAATATAAATTATTGGCCGACTAAAATCCGTAGTTTGCAAGAGCTTCAACAAAACTTGAATGGAAGCTGTAAACCTAAGGGACAAGATTGGACATTAAGGACCCATAAATATTGTGAAACGTTTACATTTTTTGATATTTTTTACCACTACCAAACCGTCGCATGGGCTACATAAAGATTGCGACAGCTCTGAAATAACATAATAAAATGCAAGGCCACCACTGAATATTATGATATTTGGCTGGGTGCTCAAATTACAAATACGAAACGACGTGGTATCCTTAAGACTGAAGTTTAAAAATCGTATAAATACCAGTTCGAGCCGGGTTTTTCCGCATTTTTCCAGTATTATCCGGTGAGTGAGACAAACAGCGGCAATCTGTTCTTATTACGGAAGCATCCTGATATTAATTCCGGTATAGCAAGCTTTATTGCAAAAATGTTATACAATCATTTGTACACAGATTTTTACGCTCGAATAAAGATTAAAAACAGTTATTAAAAATGTGAAAATATAAAATCTTCAGATCTACTTGGTAAATTTTGACGTTAAGTAGGTACTTATAAAGCAATAGATATGTAGTTTGCCTCTATTATTTGAAAAGAATAAAAAAATATCATTTTTCAATTCAAAATATTTAAAAAATTATGTATGAAATTTCAAAAGTCGTAAAACTTTGATAAGTTGTTTATCTAATTATCAATAACTCTAGTGGAAATTAAACTAATTCTATTTTGTTAATTTTTTGAGTACAAATAAAAATACACAACGATTTTTGTATATTTTTATTTGTATATTTAAAGTGTAAAGACATAATATAAAATGCATAAAATAGATAGGTATATAAATTAATAATAAACATTGCAGGACATTCCACACATCGCCATCTAGCCCAAAGCTAAGTAACTAGACTTGTGTTATGGGTGCTAGACAACGGAAATACTACTTATAAACTTTTTAATAGTACATTACGATATAAGTGTGGTAAATTGATCTTTGCATAGAGGCGGTTTATGACGCGCGAGCGGCAGCGAGCGTGTTATAGAAGCCAAGATGCAAATATCAATTCCACACGTATATCGTACGACGTTTTTTATCACAGTTGCGAATAAAAGAAAAGACTTGAAAAGAAAACAAAATAATAATTAACAAAATATTTGTGATAACTTTATGTTTACATTTTTTAAGGCAATATTTTTTTGTTAATTATGCTCCGGAAAGGCCAGGCTAAAGACTTTTAACCTATACATCCTCGTGTGACATACATTATTTTTTAGGGTTTTTCTATTTGTTTTTGCGTCGGGGGTTAAGAACAAAATACAATGGTACGGAAAAACAATATATTTAAGTAAAGAAAAAACAAAAAATAAACAACTCAATTTTTAATCGTTTTCTAAGTCATTATCACGTAAAATTTTCGTTCGTAAACCGACTTTAGAGACAACTATTTTTGCTAGTTATAAACTCTTTGGTACCTACCTTTTCGGGATAACTTTACAGCACTAGTTAACAAATCTAAAACGCACGCGTGCATAATATGTTGGATTATGAGCCTAAAAGCCGTTGAATAAGATCCACTTTATGAGCAACTGTGATAAAAATATATATTTATAATACATAGAAACAACTAGATTACAGACGAATATCCATATAAGCATAAATACTTATGATAGGCGGGAATCGAACCCGCAACCCTGTACTTGGCAGTCCGGCATGGTGACCATTGTGCCAACTGGGTCGTCAAAATCGTCGTACACAGTGTTTAAATTTTGCAGTCATCATCATCATCCTCATCCTCATCTTTATATCAGCCCACGTCCACTGCTGGACATAGGCCTCCCTCAAACGACGCCACAAACAGCGGTCCTGAGCTGCCTCCATCCACCGACTACCCACGACCGCTACAATGTCGTCGGTCCACCGGGCAGCTGGTCTTCCTACACTCCGATTTTGCAGTAAAGAGTTTTTAATAAGTCAAGTTCGCTGTCGCAATGTGCTCTTTACCACACATAATGTATAGTTAGACTACATCGTAACAAGAATAACCTACATAAACCCGTGAGGTATTAATTATACCAACAACTCTACATTTAGCAGTTACATTGTAAACTGAGAAGAAAACTAATACAAACAATAAGTTTTTATAGGTACTTAGTTTGTTGGTTTTAAGTAGGTTAGAGATAGAGGTACTTATTGGTTCTGAATTCGAAGGCTTATTACAAGGGATCCCTACTAGATAATTAGGTCATAAAATTACTTCATTTTTTTATGCCATAGTTAAATATTTATGTTTTATGTTATGTTAGAAATTGTGACCAAACAGGCACGAGCGAAGTGAGCGCTAATCCGTATAGGGCTATAGGCAAATATTTTGTTATTAGTAAGCCTAAGGTAAGCAACTAGGCTTGTGTTATAGTGACCAGACAACGGATAGAATACCTATTTACTCTTCTTTTATAAATAAGGATAAATAGGTACTTGTTTGAGACGGGAATTGAACTCGCAACCTTTTTATCTGTAGGTATCTATAATATTGTTATGAGGAAAGATTTTTTGTTTCTAGCAAATAGGCTCCGAAACTACTGGACCGATTTTGATTAA
This sequence comes from Idaea straminata, assembly GCA_951213275.1. Taxonomy (NCBI): domain Eukaryota; kingdom Metazoa; phylum Arthropoda; class Insecta; order Lepidoptera; family Geometridae; genus Idaea; species Idaea straminata. The sequence continues at coordinate 1,040,775 of OX577852.1, forward strand.
ACTTGGGATGAGGATACATTGATTCATTGGGATTAAATATAAGCTGTAATAGGCTTATTGTGAATAATATATATTGTAGTTATAAAATAAAAATAAAATAAATAACATTACTATCAGTATCAACAGCAATAACCTCATGTTCATCATTGTTTGTTCATCTCAACCAACAGTGAACGTTGATCATTCAACTTCCAATCATTATCTGAGCTATGGTTGAGTGAGTCGTGCTTGCTCATGCGTTCGATATTATTCTGTTTGACTATCTTTCTGAGTTTTGCATTGTGCATGGTAACTTTGAACTTAGGTTCATTTTTTTTTCGGATATTGTATCGTAAGGACTTGGACTCAAATGATAGTAGAATAGGACATGTGAGTTCCATGACTCAAAAGGCAGCATTAAACCAGAGTCTACATTCAGGTATAGCTAGTATTATTCCCACATAAAAGTCAAAGACAAATGAAATTTCAAATAAAATATTATATTGATTTCAAATAAATAACTAACTGGGGTAACTATGAAATTATATATATGTATGAGAAGAAGACATGAGAAAGTCATGGTTACTATTCTAAACTATTCCGTTCTAAGTTTTTTTACTCGTCCTGCCATATACTCCAAGGAAATAGATTCAGCAGTTTGTCTTTCCTCATTAGGTATTTTATTGGTAAAATGTTGACCTGTCATTTGTAAAAGCTAAGGCACTCAAATTCTATCATATAACAAATTGTATGTAGTAACACTCCTTGGTTTTACCCGTGTAAGTCCTAATCTATTTAGAATATTGTGCTAAAAAGCTTACATAGATATAATAATGTATCCTCAAAATAAAGATTCAACAAAATTAGCCCAGTAGTTTCAGAGCCTATTAAGCACAAACAAATAAAAAATAACGATAAAACATTTTTTTTCTTTATAGTAATTAAGTAAACAGTATGGGTCTGTAAGCTGTATACTTAATTTATTTTGAAAGATCTTTTGAAATTGATAAAAAGAATCAAACAGTTTATAGCTCAAGTCCCTTCATTACCTAGTTAAAACCTAACCTTACCCGAGTTGGGGTAAATTGGTAAATTACCCACCGCTCGGGGTACTCGTTACCCACTATTTGTGGACTTGCCCCTTGCCCTTTTCGAATGCTACCTTGCATTTCAGCTACCGGTTGTTATCGATTTGATGTCATCAAACTTTGATGGTACAAGCCTTATTGATTCCTTTTGTTTGATATGGAAGTGGAATCGGTTGGTACAGATAGGGAACAAAAAATCTGATTCATTGCAACTTTACCGATTAAGTAAGTAAGCTTTTAGGTGCTTGAGTTGAAACATTTATTGCTAGACTGTATCTGCCTATATTCATATAAGGTAGATGTGCGTAACTATGGAAAAGAGGGGGGATTTCAAAACAGCAATTTCACCAAAAATCGGTAACTTTATCAGGAACGCAGCCACAGAGACTAAAACTGTAGTAATCCAAAAAGAAAAATTAAACATTAATAATAAAAAGTACGTAACAATAACTTCTCCAAAATCTTAAAGGATTGGATTAGCAATATCCATTACAAATAATGACGTATTATAACGTCACATCCGTCAATTGAATTTTCCTTGACCGAATATAAAGATTAAAAAAAACTTTGTCAAAAATAAACCATAAAAACAATATTTATTGTTAGCACTTCTCACGAGTACTTCCTTTCTCACGTTTAAAAGTTAACAAATCACGTAACGCTCACAGAAACGTAACAAAATAAACCAATTAGTTGTAAACATGAAAACTTAATCAGTATGTGTATTGAGCGATAGAGATTATGCGCCATAATCTCGGCAAGATGGCCACTATTGTGAAGGAGCAAAAATAAACAAAACGTTATTCAATATACCCTCGTATTGTAAGCAATCGCTTGATGGGAGGGAGAGGCGATGTCGGGGGTGGTTAGAGAACTAGCGTTGTGTTGCGATTACGTTTATTTTAGTTTCGATACTAAGGCTGCCTGTCTATTGGAGCGGAGCGAGGTGGCGCAGCGATGAGCGAGGTAAAAATCCACCAATAGAACTGCATAACATCTCCGCTCCTCGAGATTTATGCAATTCTATTGGTGGATTTTTACCTCGCTCATCGCTCCGCTCCCGTGGACAGGCAGCCCAAATGGTTAAGAAACCATTTTAAGTACTTTTACGGGGTGTCCCTTGTTTGCATTTTCAACACTTTAAAATAACTGCCGGTGATTTTAAATTGATGTAAATCGATTAAACATATCTCCGTGGTCCGCAACGTCATAAAGCACTTTATTAGCGTGTAATATTAAATACTAGCAGCGCTCTACGGTTTCACCCGCCTAAGTCCCGATCCCGTGGGAATATCAAAATGAAAAGTAGCCTATAGCCTTCCTCGATAAATGGAGTATAACACAAAAATAATTTTTCAAATCGAACTAGTAGTTCCTAAGATATGTGCGTTCAAACAAACAAACAAACTCCTCAGCTTTATAAGTATATATTCAAACCGCAAAATTCAATTAATCTCCAGATTTATTCCTAGTAAACTAAAAATAAGTGTACCAAAGTTGTAAAGTACTTATTTCTATGAACATAAAATACAACACACAGACTTATGACGCGCCTAGATTTGATAGGACACGCTCCCGCTTCCGCTCCGCTACCCTCTAGCTCCAAACCCTCACTCATCTGTCAAGACATACCAGACATCACATCTAAAATCCAAGACATTCTTTCAGACAAACAATGCAGGGGAGCCGTGACGTCAGTGACGTGCCAACTTTGTCTCTCTACCCTCGCGCAAATAGACCGTAATGGAAATAGGGTCCTAGGGGATAGGAGAACATAACAAGGGTCTTTAAGGAACATTTTGGAAATGATACGGGTTGGAAGAAATTTCAGAAGTTTTTCTGCTAATTTATTTACTTAGGTGCCTACTTTTGTTGTTGGTTGCGGAGATGATTCTTTGTGACGTGATTGGAAGCTTCTTTTATTGTTTAACTAGCTGCACCTCGCGGTTTCACCCGCGTAAGTCCCGATCCCGTAGCAATATCGGGATAAAAAGTAGCCTTTGTGTTACTCCAGGTCTCTAGCTATCTGGTTTTAGCGTGAAGTAGCAACAAACATACATCCACACACACACACACACAAACTTTCACATTTATAATATTAGTAGGACTACTTTTAGGGTTCCGTACCTCAAAAGGTAAAAAAGAAACCCTTATAATATCACTCTCTTGTCCGTCTGTCTGTCCGTGGGTCACCACCGATTTTCTCAGCAACGGGTAGACCTAGTTTCATAGACTTATTTATTAATAGACTTTTTTCCCTGTTGCTTTATTATAACTACCTAAAGACTAGCTGTGCCCAAACCCGATCACACAACATAGCAGTTTTGCCCTCGATTTAGTTCCAATTAATTTATAGGTAAGTACTACTGAATTATATTCCCAATCAAAAATCTTAATTTAACCCAAAAAGTATTTTCAACTCAACCTAATTAGTAGTTCTCCCTTTTCAAACATCTATCCAAACTAACGCATTATAATTTTAAATTTAAAAATTTTAAGTGAAAATAGCATCCCACGGCCGAATCACCCCCTAAGCCTAAAATTTGTGCCAATTTAACCAACTTTGTCCAGAGTTTGATCAATGCAGGAGTTTTCAGCACTTGCCTAAACATCTATACATGTATGTAGCTGTCTCAACTCTTCATAGACTTGGTACCTTTTTTGCTCATCTGCTTGAACCTTATGCTCATCAAAATAAGGGTTAAATTCCCATTCAGTGTTATCATGATGGAATACGGAAGTAGCTGCATGGAAACGCATACAAATGGCATGTTTGCTGTCTGAGCCGCTGATGGATCTTTTTGTGGTGTTATGCAGAATTTAGGGGAAGGTTTTCAATTTCAAATGGTTATGGAATGTTTCCTTAATGGGTTCCGTGTTTAGGTTGTCGAATGGGTGTTACGGAAATTATTTGGACGCTATAAGAATCGAAGACCTAAGTAGAGTTACTAAGGCGAATGCAGATTACAAAATAGACAAAAAATCCTTAGTTAAAAAAATAAGTACAACTTTTCTCGTAACTGTACCAAATTTTAAAAATAAATAAATGCAAAGACAAAGTCCAAAATCGTTCAAATTGCATGAAATCACGTTGAAACGTCTAAAAAAACTAATTTGGTATGTATGCCTTCGGAACGCTCCCAGTAATAAGAAGAAAGCACAAGAAACTCATGGGGTTTTTTTTAAGTTAACTATTGCAAATGTAAATACATGCAAATTTTAACTGTATTAAAAATAAAAGAAGGTCTTTTATGAAAGTTTTTTCGTAGCTACAGCCGTTCTGTTACCTGCCCTTATTGACCCATTCAAATTAACCACCCGATTTATGCATCTATTTTTTCCTTCGGCTTTTTCCGCGTAGAAGTTGAATTTTTCTCAAACTCAACATTTTTTATTCAATAGGTGTCATGCAGTGCATTACATCACTTTGAAACGTCTTAAAAATTAAGTTAAGTTAGGATGTGTGCTTTCCGAACGCGCCCACCAATGAGAAGAAGGTACAAGAAACTCATGAGGGTATTTCTTTTTTGCGATCATGCTCACAAAAGTCAAGATAACAAATATTTTTGAAGATATTTTTGAAATGGAGCAATGAAATTTATGTCCATGGGTCCTATCATTAAGGTACGACGAAGTATCATAATTCGCCATACCGCACAGTTTCTGCGTTATAAAATTTTTAAACTTGTTAATGGACATGTCATATACGTCTTTAGGTTATTTATTATAATAGAGCACACATGTACTATTAAACGACATGTTTATTTTCCAGAGCCTACTACCGGGCACGGTCAGGTCTTATGTCTTATGCTGAAATTATGAAAATCGCTATTTTTGCGATAATATCAGGATTTTTGTGAACGTATAGCGCGAACGTTTTATAATTCTATTTTGGACGCCTACGTTATAATATTCATATGTATGGTAAATTTTTGCCCGATCCATCCATTGGTTTGAGCTATGCGTGAATATATTAGTCAGGGAGTTTATCAGGACTTTGAATTTACCATTTATTTGACTGGCCATAAACACAATCATTTACAAATAGCCAAAGCAAAACATTTCCACAAACAAGTTCAAAAAATCTATCTACATTTAAGTAAACTGCTAAATATTATACCAGTCAGTGGGACTGTCAAGGCTTTGAATTTTACATTTATTTGACTGAAGATTAACACACAAATCCACAAATAGCCAAACCAAAACATTTCCATAAACAAGTCCAAATAATATATCTACATTTAAGTAAACTGCTAAATATTATACCAGTCAGTGGGACTGTCAAGGCTTTGAATTTTACATTTATTTGACTGAAGATAAACACAGAAATTCACAGATAGCCAAAGCAAAACATTTCCACAAACAAGTCCAAATAATTATTCTACATTGGAATAAACTTTCAGAGTACCTGAACCTAGTACACCAGTTGTACAACTACGATTATTAAACAGCTATACAAATATTGATGATGGTAGCAAACAGACCGAGCCGGAGAGGCTTGACTCAGTCAATTTGAACGCCACAAATTGCCAAGAGTTGCTAATTAACGTTGCTGTGTCAGATCGTGGTGTGTGGCTATGATATGAGAGGGAAGGAAACAGAGATTATCTATGATGAAAAGGAGATATTTTAAGATAATTTTTAGTATTAAGAAAGATCTATAATGCAGTATTGAGTCTCCTCAATACCTTATAGACCGGTCACGGTCATGTTCCGGTTACAGAACTCTCGTTCTGTAACCGGAACATGACAGAATAAAATAAGAATAGAATAGTTTATTTGAGACGAAACAACGGATCACACGACAACATTAGTTATATAAGAGAAAGACACAAAAAATACCGAATCACCTATTAATAAGGGCTTAGGTAGGTACCTACCTAAATACACCCCCTCACCTACGAGAACCTGGGTGCTTATTTCGTCTTTCAAAATTGTCTCCTGTAAGCACTTGGATCACATCACGAAACTATGCTGTTCAGTTGGCCAGTTCAGTTAAAAATGAACTGGTCATCGGAAAATAGTGGGAATAAACGACCCAGGTCTTAAACTAGAATAGATTGTTTCAAGAATAGATAGATAAATTATTTATTTAAGATACCATTTTTAAATTACATTAAATATTAAAAATTACAAAGCTAAAGTCGAAGTGTTACATACGGCCTTATCGCTCAAAGCGATCTCTTTGAGCAAGGCAACCTTTGGATGTCCATCCAAAGGTTGCCTTGCTAAAAGAGAGAAGTTGAGGAAGATAAAATGGTAGAATTTAGTAATTAAAACTACAGTGTGGCAGTTAGGTATCTATTTATGATTGGAACTGTTTACAATCATGTTCTAGAGCCACTATACTCATAGCCCAATCGAATGCTATAGGTGCAACAATAATTGACGTCTCCCGGTAGTTCCAGGGGACACACGCCCCAGGCTCTGTTATTTCAGAGACATGTTGACAGCTAAAGTATGAGGATACATCTGTTATTTGTAAACTTGTTACGGTACCTGTAGGGCCAGTATTTACTGGGCTAACTATAGTGGTACCTACTTGCAATACAGCTTAAGGTGGTATTATATTGATTTGATTTCTAAATGATATTTTGAATAAAAACATGCTTATAAATACCTTGCTCTCGTAAATAAAACAAGTACTCTCTAATTAGAGCACCGCTACTGCTAGGTCGAACCCCATCGGGAGCATGAAATCATTATTTTTGAGATTATTCAATTTCTTTATCATATCACAGAAGTCTGCACCCTGTCAGTGATAATATGTCAACCAGAGTCATTGTAAAATAAACTTGACCTCACGAACTTAAGGTAATTGACTCTTAATTCCTCGGGTGCTTTCGAAAATGCACGAAGACAAAATCCTGGGACCACGAGAAAACAGCGGAAGACAAGCATTCTAATGATTGTGACAAAATAAAGTATTACGAAGTTCGGAAATAACCACAACCACTCTACAATTGTTACATCTCACTGCACCCTGTAGATGCATTGTAGCCCCCGGCATAGAATAGTGCTAATCTAAGACAACTAAAGGATTTAATAAGGGCTGATTATCGCACAGGGTCTTGTACAAGGTGGCTGCGATAAAAGAAAGAGTATTCTTGAGGAGAATTTTTATCAGGCAACCGGGCGGTGGCCGTAAAATTATGCGTTAGGTACAGAGGAGAAGAAGAACTGGGCTGATTTATCTATCAATATCTATAATTTATATATTTTTGTTTGTACCTAATAGGCTTCGAAAGTACATGACCCATTTAGATGAAACTTGGAGAATACATTGATTCATTGCGAGAAATAAAGGCTACTATCGAGAGCCTGGATCGGGAGCTACGCGGGTGATAGGGCGAAGCGTTGCTAGTATATTATAGACTACAACTTCCGGTAATTATGCCAGTTTTAAAATTATCTTATTAAAAATAAAAATCAACTTCAATTAATTTGTTTTGAAAATCACCAAGTCCGTTGAAAACCGGACAAGTGCCGTAATCCCGGACTATTCCGGACGCGTTTAATCCGTTAATTGATGCAACCGATCCGGATTCAGACGGATTCTACATTATGAGGGGCTTTATACAAGTGTGAAGGGATTTTCATTGTGTAATATTTGATATTGAAATTTAAAGTGTTTTAATGATAAAAACTAGCTGTTGCTCGTGATTTTGTTCACTTATGGGTTTAATTTAACAATAGTACATTACGATATAAGTGTGGTAAATTGATCATCGCATAGAGGCGGTTTATGACGCGCGAGCAGAACGCGAGCGCGTTTATAAAGCAGAGATGAAATGATCAAACCACACGTGTATCGTATGATTTTTTTTGATCACAGTTGCGAATAAAATAAAATACTTGAAATAATAAACAATATTTTTTTGTTGATTATACTCCCAAAAGGGCAGGCTAAAGACTTTTAACCTATACAGCCTCGTCTGACATACAATATTTTTAGGGGTTTTTCCATTTGTTTTTGCGTCGGGGGTTAAAAACAGAATATACTGATATGGAAAATGATCTATTTAAGTAAAGAAAAATAAAATAAAAAATTAAAAACACAATTTTTAATCGTTTTTTTAAACGTTATTCATCTACATAACATGTAATTAGCAGTAAGATACGTATTTAACTTAACGGGATAGCTTTATAGCACAAGTTGTATCATGGTAATGTAAAACGCTCGCGTGCATTATACGTTGGATTATGAGCCTAGAAGCCGTTTAATAAGATCCACTTTATGAGCAACTGTGATAAAAATGCTTTGTTTAATGAATGACTTCATCATAATAGCTGAATTGATTTCCGATCCGTCAATTGGTTTGAGCTGTGCGTGGTTTATCAATAAGTTACGTTTTCCAATATTATTGAAAATTATTTGAATATCCTTTTTAGGGTTCCGTACCTCAAAAGGTAAAAAAAGGAACCCTTATAAGATAACTTTCTTGTCCACCTGTTTTTGTTTTAAAAATTTTTTTTTGGAAAAATTTTGTTGTACTTCAACACCTACCTACAACACACATTTTTATTTAGAAAAAGAATAAATAAAACATCCAGCTTCATTCTTGAAATTCAAACAAACAAAATGTAAAAAATCTCCTCTTCTACAATCTCTGGTGTAAACATTGCATTGCTGAAGGTAGAACCATGGCGGACCTGGACAATCGGTACCTACTATCTGCACAAGTATGTAGGTACTTATAGAGATAAAATAGTTATACCACAGAAGAGAGGACATCTGGGAGACAAATTGATTCGATCGTCTTGGGCATGTCTTGTGTAAATCACTTCGATCCACCTTTTTAGAAAGAAATATATGATTATTCTTAGATTTACTTCTTGCTCTTAAACGGTAGATTGAAGAGAAAAAAAATATTATGGATCCACTGATGGAGCCTCGTTGGTGGATCCTAGTGGAATGAGGCCTCAGTTCCTTATCTTTGTCTTTCCAGATGTAAAATTTGTGGGTCTTTAAATCACGAGTATATACGAGGTATATTTTAAGTAAATGTGTTATATTTTAGACTGTATCATCATTTACCATCAGGTGAGATATAAGTCCAACGCTGCCTGACCTACAAAGAAATTAAACCGTCTATAGAATGGAGTGTTGCGATTTTATAGAATGGCCATTATAAATATCGATATATTGATAGATATTAAGTTTTTTTTGAAGCGACATACAATTAAAAATCAGGCTAAACCACAACGGCAATTTTCATCCTAAAACTTTGCTCCTTTTTTTCTGCGCATCTGTGCAGAATAGACTGATTGATTTTATACTAAGTAGTAAAAACCAAGCAGCCAATTTTTTTTTAGGTAAAATAGGTACCTATTAATAATCGTTGTATAAGTATGATTTAAATAAAATAAAAAAATCTGTAAGTTCTCTTACAATGACTTTCGGTAATAACTTTAATAATTTGCTTCGATTACAAAGCAAATTATTTAAAGTAGTATTAATTTAAAGAAGAAGTATTTAAAGAAGTATAACCAGCACGTGAAATAAGTACTTTTTGCTATTTTTTCAATAGCAAGTCTGCATTATGAGGTCTGATGATCTCTCTATTGCAGCAGTATTAGTATTTTTTCTCTACAGTACCTACAGAGTACAGAAGTATGCCCTTATGAGACTCGTAGACATTTCTAATAGCCCTTAAGTCCCGTCGAATGAAGCAAACAGTTTTATTCTATTGTCCATTTCATTCGAGTTTGTTATTTGTCAACAATCTTTATTTATTCACTTGCGAACTTTAATATTAACCCTTAAGTATTAAGAAATAAAGGTGACATCTCCTGCATGAAAAGCTTTGTTGTACGTCCGTGCCGTAACCATGGTAACGGCTCCCGTCCGCGAAGTATTATGCCCTCTTTATTTCGGATCTTTTTCCAAGAAGAATAAAGTTCAAAATAAAAAGTAATTGAAATTAGAATATTTTTGCAATTGTTTTTCTTTTATTGTTTTAAAGATTTTTTGTTTTTTAGATTCTTTATTTTGTAAGTGGACAGTTTGTAAAAGAAATTCACAATTCAAAATTGTTTTTCATAACTTATTCAAACAACTAACTATTTGGTTATATGTATTTAAGTAAATTCGTGGGCAGTTCTCGAAATGTCACAATAATATTAAGTCATTTTTGCATAACGAAATACTTATCTAATATTAAAATTATTATGCGCGAATAATTGTTGGCCATAATAATATTAAAACACGCTCGATTAAACCATTTTCTTAACAAATAAATTAACGTTTTGAACACCTTTTTTAGGTAAGTAAAAAAAATACACTTCAATTTCTTTCAAACTAAAAAGCCCCTAAACTGATAAGGACAAAAAGCAAGAATCATAAAGTAAAAAGGCAGAAAAAATTGAATTTTTTGTCCAAGCTTTAATTAACGTGAAGTAAAATCCGAGAAAAAGTTGAAAACTCTCTCTCCGACTCGAATGATACGGATTTAATTAAAGTTAATTGTAGAATAAAATTAGAGAAAAAAAATTAAGATCGCATTCAGTGATTTTTCCCGGGCATAGCTTTTCGTTTCTAGTTAAGGTTTAAGTTTGTAAAATAAAAAAATATAGGATACGAAGACTATTTTGGTCAAAGTCAGACTCTGATCCCAATTCAGATAAATTGGCTACCCAGCATACCTAATTAAAAGTCGTAGGTAAGTAATTGTTTATCTATCACTAGCTTTAGCCTGCGACTTCGTCCGCGTAGAAGTTGAAAATAAACCAATGAATCACCCCCTAAGGGGTATAATTTCGGAAAATCCTTTTTTATCGGATGCCTACGTCATCAAAGAACACACCCTCCAAGTTTCAGGTCTCTGCGATCAGCGGTTTAGGCTGTGCGTTGATCCGTCAGTCAGTCAGTCAATCAGGACAAAGCATTTTATATGTATAGATTGGCACAGAAAGTCTATGCCATAAAATTACATGAACAGTATGCATCATAAGTACACTATCAGTTTGCTACAATAATACTATAAACAAGTATTGGACTTACATACAAACATAAATACTTGAATTAAAAGTACTCAATGTGATTATTATTTTCAACATGATAGCTATGTCTTGAGTTGACCAAGTGGTATAAGCCGCCACCAGCTATACCAACCGACGTGGCTCCGATATGCAGGTTACGTTGTTATAATGTTCAAATAGTGCTGCACAGGATTGTAAAGGTTACGGTGGCGGTGGTGGACTTTTTAGTGTCGATTTTCGGATACCTACCTACTTTAGGCTTACCGTCGTTTTTTTATTATTGCTTTGCACGACCCGTGTATACAGCTAGTCTCAAATAAAATATTTTCACTAGGTTTTAGTTACCTATCAGTAAGCTGAAAAAGTCTCAAAATTGTTTGTTGGTATGAGGATAACTTACATCACTTGAACTGTGTTTTAGAGGTTTAGGGAATCACAAAAAATATTTTTTCCTGGGCGAAAAGGTCTGAGGTAGCTTCATATTTAATCCTACATAGTAGGTTTATTTTGTTCTTGCTTCAATTTTTTCTAGCTTACTTTTAATGATTGGCTATATTGCAGTTTTTTGGTGTGCTGAAGCCATTAATTAAAAAGAAGAAAATTTATTTTATCAAATTAAATCCATAACAACAGATGTATTCCTAAAATAATAATTAGAATTTAACATTTTAATTATTACAAATTGCATTATTAAACAACAAAGTTCCTTACATGAAGGGTACTTTATAAGAAGTGATATGAGTCATAATGTTTTGTTCGTCTGTCTGTATTGTAAGGAGTTACGATCATTTATCAAAGCAAACGTAGCGAAGAGACTTGTCTGTGGTACTTTCGTGTAAGAAATACTTCAATACTTATTTAGTTTTAACCTTTCTAATGATCCCGTACCCACAGGTTATTTATTTGTACTTAAAATATTAACTTGAATTTGAGAAAATTGCTCCTAAAGTTCTCTATTTTTATTCCAACGGCATCCATGTGACTTATTTTCGAACTTGTCGATAAAAGAAAAACATGAAACCTTGTCATGAATACAATAGTTATTCGAAGTAAACGGTCGTGCCGCCACCTTGTGTTTTACTAAAATATTTAAAGGATCACTATCATCACTAAAGTCTAACTAAACTAAACTACAAACTGAACTCGCTTCCCGCTGTCTCTCCCTATGTATGCTTAGATATTTAAAACTACGCAACAGGTTTTAATGCGGTTTTTAATAAATAGAGTGATTCAAGAGGAAGGTCATAGTATAATAAAACTAGCACGCGTACGAAGTCGCGGGCAACAGCTTCTGAAGAATAAAATGACAGAACGTGGTTCCCTTCGTCTCGCAGTGGCTTCATAATACTTAAACCTTTTAGTTTACTACTAGTTTCATAATATTATGAACTACATTAGATATACTCGTACCTAGTGCGAATAAAATATCCTGATCGGTTTGTAATCGCTATTATTTTGAGATGTGCTGATAGTAAGTGTTCTTATAATTAACCTACACTCATTTTTAACTACTTGTTGTCTATGGAAAGAATAGAAAAACATTTATTTGGAATAAATATTTAGAACAGTATAAGAGATGTTGACAAACAAAAAAAAGAACATTGAAAAAACAGAAAATTTAAAGAAGAACAAAATAGTATAAAATAAAATGACAGAAAATTCAGAGAATAAGTACAGTGGTTATGGTTACCGATCTACTTTAGAATCGTTACCAATTTAGCGCCGCCGGCATTACGCGTCGTACTCTCTCATAAGACTCATCATAAGACATGAACATTTGTCACTCGTCTCCACTAATTGGCAACACACATTCGTAACACTCCTGCGCACTTGGTAATAAGACGTATTGGCTTTGAACGAGACATTTTGTATTGTCGGCATCAGAATTGCGGGCTCATCGTAGTAGCTCACGTTTGTCTCATAAATTCATGAGTTGAAAGACTTTGTACTTCAACTCAAAAAAGAACCTTGGTTGAGTTAAAACATTCTTATAATATATCAGTTTTGGACTTCTATGGTGGGTCTGCAATTTTATTGCCTGATTGTACAAACCATGGATTTTTAGAATTAGATAGGTATCTAATATAAATATCTACCAAAAGTTATGTTTTTCAGATAAATAAATTGAAAGAATAAAAAACAAAGCATAGAATGCCCACTGACATAGGAAATTCCCTCCAGAAAAAGTACCTGAACTACCAACAGAAAAGAGCAAAATTTTTCAAATTTTGCCCTTTAAAATTAACATTAATTGACAGTACAAAAACTTTAAAATCTTGATTCCCATAATATGGTAAATTTATTGCAAAAGGTTAGGGTAAAAGGTACAAAATGTATATAAATGGTATAATGGGACTTCTCCATGACATACCTACTACTAAAATTTACTAAAAATTAAATGATTTGGTAATTTTCTTACGTCAAAAAGTTACGGAAAGAAAACATCGTTCGCTGATGTTAAAATGGGTTTCAATCGTAAAACATCATTTATGCAAAATTTTATACTCCAATTTCATTTCTCCAGCACCTCGTACCTAGCTTTTTTACAATAAAACAAGTGATCGTCGAAAAAAAACTCGAAAAAAGCTGTTTAAAAAAACATTAAAAATTCAACGCCGGCATACCATCAATAGTTTCTGATATAAACAGAACCTCAATCTTTTGATTAGAATGTGGGTTAAACAAATTATCAAATTGTCAACATACGAGCTACAAAAAATTCTCCGCAAGTAAACACTCGAAAATATTTATACAAAGAATTTTAACACTTACAAATTCCACAACAAGGAGCATAAATAGATGGCAGTATAAGCAAACTAGTATTCAAAACAGTATGAACTCAAACTTCTATGAAAATAACGCAGACCACGAACTTAAAATCTGCAGATCTAATATAAAGAAGACACCGCGAAATTTTTGAAAATACAAGAACTATGAGTCTAAAATTACGCATCCCCTAAGAAAGGAATTGTGGAACTTCAACCCCTTAACCGTGGGCCACAACCAGTAATTAAAAAAAAACAAATGGTTGTCTGTAAAGTCGGTTTACGGACGATAATTTTACTAGATAACGTCATAAAAAACATTGATAGCAGCCGTTACCTTGTCAGTAACATGACGCGTTCATGAATTGGCGAATGACGTCATGTTTTTTGTGAATGCAGGTTTTCATCAATTCATTAGACGTTATCACGTCAAAACAGGTTTGGGCACAAAATAAAAAAATTCTAAAAATGCAAAAAATCTAAGGCTTAAAAAATAACTAAGCCTAAAAAGGACCAGTTGTAAAATACCTAACCTAGATAAATCAGAAAAGCCATTGAAAAACAGTTGACAGTTGATAAATCGAATATTCGTAGAGGTCAGAAAAACAGTTTACAACCTGAAACTTGAGTGAATGTTCGAAAACAAATGAACGTCGGAAAATCAACAGATAAACAGTTTACATTGTATAAGAGATTTCCTACAGTCTGTCGATATTTTTAGATAGAACAGAACACCTGCAAAATAAAAAATTAAAGTACTTAAGTATTAGAAGTAAATTAATTTGAAAATTAAATGAAAGTAAATGCAGAAGAGGTACTTTACATTAAAAATGGTATCTACTGATATACGATTTTTACTGATAATTAAGATTTTGTTTTATTAAATTGAAAAAATATCGATAAAATAATCTGTAGTCTACGTCCGCCATAAAAATAAGATAAACAAAAATGTACTGTCACATCACTTGCGTGACCGTTAACAAACAACAAACTCAAATTTTACCATCTATACAACCTTATTTCAAAGGCGTTTAGGACTGATTTCGTCCGTTTTAAGTTCAAAATAAATGGACAACTTAATGTCACACCTTCATCTGTAGATTATGCAAAGTAGCGGACGATAATTTCTTTTTTTCTATTAACAGGCACGAAACCGAAAGCGCAGGAAATTCTATTTTTAGTTTATTGTTAACATGAGTACATTAAATTATGTAGTAGATCAATTACAGTTAAATAAAAGTTAGACAAGTATCTTCATAAAGTTAGAGTTACAGAATTTAGAACATAATTTTTCACCTACTAAAACCTAAATTAGGGTTCGAAAATATCCTTACTTTAAA
Source organism: Idaea straminata (assembly GCA_951213275.1). Lineage (NCBI taxonomy): Eukaryota > Metazoa > Arthropoda > Insecta > Lepidoptera > Geometridae > Idaea > Idaea straminata. The sequence goes on from OX577852.1 coordinate 1,055,928, forward strand.
TAGTTATGCAATTAACAAAAAAAATACTGTAGTGTAGTAAGTAGGTAAGTAAATTAATTGTTACATTACTCTCCTATTTTCTTAATTCATAATTACCGTAAAATTTTATATTTTATATTCAAAGGGATAGTAAAAGCTTAATTCCTTTTTTTTTATAGGTATTCATTTTAAATTAGTTTTTAAATAATGTTATTTCTTGCTTTTGTTTTGATCCACTAAGACCGCGACCTTATGATTAATAGTGTGTGACATGTGGTTTCAAAGTTCAATATTTCAGGTGATGCGTTTATCCCTTCGTATTAACAAGAAAAAAAAGTTCACGTGATTCGATTAATCACGTGGCCACGGCCTCCATGATTGTTTAAGAAATAATTTTTAATTTCATTTCCCGCGCGACCGGTGGCTTATCAATTAACATAATGCGAATGTTAGATGTCGTACAAAGAAACGTGGGAAAGCTAATACGTAATACATTACTCAGTTGTTTCCAAACGATTTTGAACCTTAATGTCCCTAATGTTATAAATGCGAAAGTTAGTGAGTGTGTATGTTTGTTACATCTAAGCTGAACCGATTGCAACGAAACTTGGTAGGTATATAGCTGGAGCACTAGAATAACATATAGGCTATTTTAATAATATATCAATATTAAACCGCGGGGCGCTGGTACTTATATAATATTTAACTATTGTAAAAACATTTTTTATTTTTGTTTGTATTGAAACTAAAGCTACGACTGTGCCAAAGATACATCACACATAGCACGTCGCAGATTGATGTCACCTCCATGTAAAACAAATGTATTAAAATAGAGGCGCACACACATGTCAAAAGACGGATCACTGCGATACATTGATGAACTTCATATATGTACTCAGGCTTGTGATTGGTCAAATCAAGGTCTTTGAGCCCCATCTCGCTCGCGTAGTACTACTATATATCTACTTGTGCGATGTCAATGTGCAATGCATCTTTATATTAGCCGTACCCTTAAGATTCAAAACCTACTTTTTACCTCGATATTCACGCGGGGTCGAGATTTATGTAGGGGAAACCGCGCCGTCCAACTAGTATTTTAATAATAAATATAATTTATATTAAAAGTAACATGATAGGTTAAATACGGGCGACGAAACGCCTCTGTTTATTAAATTTCTGAGTTATATCATATTACGTTTGTGGGCTTTTTATTTGCTAGGGGTCAAGTTGATGTGTTGCGCAAGTTATTGGGAACAATTTGAATATTTTAACAGATTTTTATTGGGCAAAAGGTTAATTAGGTATATTGCTAAGCCATGAGTCTAATATTGTTTCGTCATTCCTTATTCGTATCTACCGCAAGGGGATGGAATTAGTTGCCTGCGTCTGTCTTTCTTGACGTGTACTTACTATTTGGGGTTCTTCAATTCGCGAGTGAATAGGTATAAATAAATAAATAAAAATATTACAGGACATTCCACACCTCGCCATCTAGCCCCAAGCTAAGTAACTAGATTTGTGTTATGGGTGCTAGACAACGGATATACTACATATATACTTTTTCTTTTGTAAATATATACTTAATACACAGAAACAACCAGACCCCAGACAAATATCTAATAAATAGTTGTCTGAGGCGGGAATCGAACCCGCTACCCTGTGTTTGGCAGTCCGGCGTGGAGACCATTGTGCCAACTGGGTTGTCAAAGGTATCAAAGCGTGCTACATCTTATGCCGCACCTACGATCAGACAGGTGTGATAGTGATCAAACGGTGACCTGTTCATAAATATGTACAAAAAAGTTATCACCATCTTAAAATACCTACTAACCCCCCTATTCATAACTATTTAATAAACCTTCTTTGGTTAAAATATGTACGTCACTTTCTCACTTTGACAGATAAGAGGTGTGTGAAAGTGACAAAACACATTTTAACTAAAAAGCCTTAAGTATTTAATATTTATGAATGAGTGGGTTATGGCCCATCAATGACTTATCTATCCGATACCGAGAGTTAAAATGACAAGACAGATAGATAGATATCGACTTTCGATGAGGAAAATATGCTTTTATTTACTTTTAAGGCAAGAACAAACAAGTTAATAATACAAAAGGAATTGTTTGTTTATCCAATAATATTATTACAATGAAACAAAAAACTTGGTGAGTAAAACAAGATCGAAAGTAAAATAATGAATTAAGAAGAACACTGTCATGAAACTGACGAATTATTTTTTTACTGTCCAAGAAAAAAAGGCACTTTCATTCAAGAAACTTTTTTAAATCAAAGGGCAACTAAACTTTACTGTTAATATGTTTGTTACGTCAAGAAAATACTAAGTACTTACAGATTTTTTTTGTTTGATATCGACTGGAATTTTTGTACACAGTAAAAATCTACAATAGACAGACGGTAGTTGCACTTAAAACAGAAATCGGGCAGCCAAACTACAAAATGGAAAGTAAATCTGACTTCAGATTATTTTGTAAATTTCCCTTTTTTAAAGTCATTTTTTTATTATACCATTATTGCCACTATCGCGGGGAAGACCGCGGTATACATATAGTTATAAACATAATTTTTATATGCCTACCAAAAATAAACGCCTACAACCATTCTACAACTAAATAAAGTTTGTGTAATAACAAACTGCGAGTTTACGAGGGATGATCGTAGCAATTTCGTAGGAAAAACAAGGGGTTGCAAAAGAAAATAACATAAATTTATAATGCACATCGATTGGATACCATTTCCTGTGTTTTTTTCCTTTTCGACTGTTGTGTTTTGCTTTTAATATCGGGAGGGGGAGGAAATTGAAGAAAAGGTTTTCACTAAGTACCTACCTACCTAAACTTACCGAAAGCCAATTTCAAATGAATATTTAAAATTGTCTTAAAAACTTATTAAAAATAAGGCTTTGGAACTTTAGAACATAAGAAGAAAATCTCTTCTTCTTTTTCATTTTAGGGCGCGTCCCAAACAACAAACTCATAGGTCTTATACATGTGTTTATTCTCATAAAGGTCAGATATACTTGTTTGAAGGTGTATTTCAACGGCCGATTACAATCATATCTATGAGTTCTTATTACATTTCATTATATGGTCTCTTTTCAAAGGGGGTGTCGGCATCATTGTCCAATGCCTTTGAACCATGGTAAAATATTCTAGACCATGTCAGTTTCCTCATGATGTTTTTCTTCACCATTGTGTTTAAATTACATATAATTGGTTTTTGAATATAAAATCTATTAGTGCACAGTTACCATTGAAATTCAAACCCTACGTTTTCGTATTGAAAATCTAGGTTCTTCCACTAAGACTACTCAAGATTGAAATCAATACATACAGTCATTTAATATTTACTTTTTAGTGCGAAAAAGAATATTTTACAATTAATCCTTCAACGTCTAACACTAGAAGATTGATTGATGATTTAGTTCCTGCGAAATAGATTTTAACTGCTATACAATTATGTATTCAATTCTCGTTGTTAGAAGGTATCATTTAATCTGTAGTTTTTGTTCCGAAGTCTAGACTTGTTTTTGTGGTGAGGGCCACTTGGTTTGCTGGTTAGGTCTTGTCATTTGTCATTCATAATTTGACAAATAATTTTAAGTATACTTTCTGCTTGAAGAACAGAAAATAAAGGCCGTTAGACCACGGAACAAGTGAGAAAAGCAAAAAAACATGGGCTAGAGCACTCGTCCCTACCAACGTATTCCCCCCGGTGGGTAAGAATGGATTTTTCCACCTATCTATAGGTGGAATAAAAGTTCTACTTTACCGAACCGATATGTTTATAAAAATAATAAATACTGTCAGTAAAATGCGATCTGCAGCAGGAAGGTTTCTATCAGCGCAATTGTAAGCTGAAGAAAATATGAAAATACTTTTATCTCAATTTCAAATGTTTCAATTTTAACTTTAAAGAAAGTTGTGTAGACTTTGTCAGATATTTTCAGGATTCACAAATTATTCAAAGCGTTATTTGAATTTCAGATATTCTCGGTCTCGTATTCTTTGGATTTAACAACGAAATTGTTTCGCAAATCCGCTTTTAGAATCTGAAGATAGTTTCTGTGAAAAAGATGGGACTAGTACTGCCTTTCCAATATTAGGACGCATCTGGATATTACCGTACTTAGCGGATTGTTCCACTGTTTTCACCTGGGACAACAAAGTGTTATTTAACATTACTAAAATATTACTTCGAAAAGTTTATTAATTTTTTTTTTACTCTAAACATAAAGGTTACAAACCCTGAACCAAACCCTAACTGAAGACAACTGACCATACATACCTACTTATTTCTTGCAAAACCTCAAAAATTCATTACAATATAATTTCATTCGTCCACAAACAAATCACATTTAGGATAGGCGACCAAGAGGGTGTTATGGGACTTGACAGCACGAGGTATAGGGGAATGCCCATGTGATGCTGTCATAAAATTACCCAAATAATACACCCGAGCCTTATAGCCCCAGGCATAGACTAAGGCTGCCAATCTCCTTCCATGAGTATTGTAGAAGGCTTTAAGGGGTTTAGACACCTTGTGGTGATCATTCCACCTTCCAGCCTTCACATGGTAACTGGTAAATCATTCACTACAACAGCACTGTATAATAATTTTCCACGTAACCTATCGATCTATTATTGTAAAGGAGGACTGTCATCAGAGAAGTGGCCAGCAGTAAAATTATCAAATTAAATAAATAAATAAATACTGCAGGACATTCCACACATCGCCATCTAGCCCCAAGCTAAGTAACTTGTAGACTTGTATTATGAGTGCTAGACAACGGATATACTACTTATATACTTTTCTTTTGTAAATATATACTTATAATACATAGAAACAACCAGACCACAGACAAATATCTAAGCATAAATACTTGTCTGAGGCGGGAATCGAACTCGCAACCCTGTGTTTGGCACTCCGGCATGGTGACCATTGTGCCAACTGGGTCGTCAAATTATACAAATTAGTATCGAAGAGAAGAAAACGTACTGTATTGACCCTTAATGAATAGGGCTATAAGGGATGGAAGTAGATAAAAGGTTACCTAAGTAATTATACTTATTTCTCAAGACGTGCGGAAAAACATTGTTATTATGGAGACGTTACAGTTTAACGAAGAATTAAAAAGTAATAAACAAGTACTATACAGTAAGCATGTACTCTCAACAGGCTTGTCTACAGGATGTGCCTTATTAATGTAATGTTTAAACGTATTGTCAATAACATTGATTGTTGGCTAAAGATACGATAGGAAATTGGCCAGACAAAGAATGCACCTTTTATTGAAGTGATCCAATAGATGATTGATAAATGATTCATTTCTACAGACGAACGACAGAAGTTGCACAATATACCAGAACACTGCCAGAAAATAGGAATGTAACCAGACCTCAAGACACTAAAGTTTTACCAGTAAGTACGTGGGTTAACCAATATTTTCGATGACGTCCCAAAGCTTGAGACACTGTTCAATGTGATTTAAGTCATTCTTTGAAACGCTAACTTACACAGGATTAATCAAAAATGTATTTAATTCAAGTTAAGCTATAACCTGATGTGAATTTATGTTATAGATTGACACTGGGATATGCACAAATTGAGTGAAGTACTTTAACGCTAAATAAAATCAGGAACCTAAATTTAAATCTCCCACATTATCTTTCTTACACGCACAACACCCATAATTTTTAGTAGAATCACCTCCATCTAAAAGGTTGCCTAAAAGAGACCGGTTTCAGCGGTAAGGCCACCTATTATTTCACTCTATGTTTTTGCATGATTTTTATATTTTAATACAATAAAGCCTTCTATCAATATAACTATCTATCTCTCGTCTGCAACAAACATAAATTCACAAGCTTTGAATTGCAATCGTGCGTTTGACTCAGGGCACGCTGTTCGAATAATGATAGCTTCTGCAATATTTATTGACACCTCAATCTTGAGACATATCCGTTCAAACATTCATATTGTAAAGTAGTTTGTTTTATTGTTTTGTGAAAACATATAAAAATATTTCTCACGTTTAACTTGCGCACGTGTTCAGTGGTGACGTTTTGAATTTTAAGATTTTAGTAATTATTAAGTAGACCTTATAAACCTTTAGAGTTGGTAATGAGTAATGTGTATGAATTTAGAGGGATGGAGAGAAAGAGGAAAACAAGATATGAGAAAGATGGATGTGAACTATGAGATGACGGTTAAAAAAGAATGGAAGAAGAAGATGGAAGATGGAGGAAGAATCTAGGTAAATTGGCTTCAATCTAGGTTTAGCTTTTATCCCTTTTATCTGGAGGTAGAAGAAAATAATCGTGAGTCATCCAAAAGGGTCACATCACACCTCAGCAATTATTTGTGTTTACAATGCATTTATAAACGATTTATAGGTCTGAATTTTGTATACCTGTGAAACTTAGCGATATTAGAAAAGTTACGTTGCAAAACCAAATGTAACGGATGTAACGTAATCATTTGTAACGAATATAAGGTAAAATAATGTAGCTAATCTAACCTCTTTAGTCGCAAAGATCGAAACAAAGCGGAGCTCTTTGTACCTTGTAACAATGAGTTGGATTAGTGACATCCGTCGGAATTTTGTCGAGTTGACGTAAGATGAGATGTTTCATGAACTCCACAGCAACTGCGTGTATACAGTCTATTCCTATTTTCAGTTATCTCCCGTCTTCTTTTTCTGCTTCGTATCGATAGCACAAATTAAAAGGGAATTGATTAAATAGGATCAGATTCGCCCACTCCAATGCGCTGCCAGGTCTTTAGCGTTGTTATTAGCTGACATCAGATCAGCCAATGTACAGGTGTTAGGGCTAAAAGAAGAGGTCAAGGTGTAGCATAGTTTGATCGGGAGCCCCGCAGTCGCACTGAACATGTTCATGGACATGGATATGTTTTTGTCGGTGTAGTTTTTAAAAAGGGGAAATCATTTCAGCAATTCCACGGCATAAAGATATTCGAGATGACAGCATGATGGAAAAACTCAACAATAGGAAACAATCAGGCAGTGGAGCGAAATAAAAATACTTTAGTATGCGCTCGACAGCCGTCCGACGCAGCACAACGAACGCGAGCGACTCAAATACTTATACGGGATGTTTCTTTTTATGACAAAAATAATAATAATATAAATGTCTGCTTGCCTTCAAAAATGTATCTTACTACTGCTAATAACCGTGAGGTACACCAACTTTTTAAAGAAATTCTAAAAACAACAATTTTAAAAATATGGTTTTGAATGGTAGAGTTTAGTTCAAGAAATTTATTTATATCCTTTCAACGCCATCTCTCTGCCAGTTGATAAAATATGATTTAATTAGTAGGCTCCAGCTGACAATACCTATAATGCAAAAACCAATGTAGTAAATAAAGCAACGACAAGAATTAAATAAAGCTACTTCCTTTTTTGACCCAAAGCAAAAGCGATATAAACTACATTTTAAAATTAAAATAACATCAATCTGTATATAAAATCCAGATGTGACTGACAAACATGATTGAATTTATTTAATTCTTTTCCGTCATACTTTTTAAATACATTTTGAGAGTCTATGCTCACTTAGATTATTGTATTCTGATTAATTCCGACTGATATTTGACGCTCTTCTTTCCTTTGCCGGTATTTCAACAGAGTCAACTTTATTTATTTAGGCTCCAACACAAAGGTAACCCCATCCGTACCTAAGGTCTTATGATCCTGAGTTTCCTGAGGCCTTAAGAGGAAAGGGTACCGACGCTCTCTCCATACAAACGTAGTCGACTGTTTCCTCCCTGTATAATGACACTAGAGCAAATATTTTTGTTGCGTAAAACTTATAACTGTCATGACCATGCCCATAGGGGCATGGTCATGGCAGTTATAAGTTTTGTTTTGTAAAATCTTAATTTCTATGATAATTAGAAAATGAAAACAACCAAGACATAGGGGCATAGTAATGGCAGTTATAGGTTTTATGGCACAAAAATATTTGTGCTAGTGTCATTATCCAAGGAGGAAAAAGTCGACTTCGTTCGTTTGGAGAGAGCGCCGGTACCCTTTCACCTTAATCACAAGTTGTTTACGGACTTCATCAAACATACCGTAATAAGTATTATCCTTGGACTAAACTAGACAATTTAATACAATTCAATAAAACTAGTCTATTTTTTCTTAAAATAAATGGTAGATTAAAATCATATAACCAACAAAATTGTTAAAACGCTTCCTAACTAGTATTTGGTGAAAGGATTGATGACCGTGCAGTCATGCCGTGTTCCTGAAGGGTCACGTGATCATCATTAGGTACAGACGTGTGTTAATAATTGGGGAACGGTAATTATTGGTGCATTGGACGTGACTATGACGGGGGTATGCACCGCTGCCTCGACCCCCACCCCCCGCCGCGGCCGTGGGTGTGACGGGGATTTATGAACAAGTATGTACCTTTTTATTATTCAATGTGACATGTAAATGATTCAAATGAACAGAGAATTTTAACTTTGATTTTATTTAATAGTTGTCAAAATGCTCCGAATTTTTAAGGTATTTAAAACCGGTTATCCTATTTTAAATTCATCATATTATTAGTATTATGTAGGTTTTCGTAAGGTAAAGTTAGTTTAACAAATACCAGGAAACGACGCATTTTAATAAAACTACCCTATTTAGATGGACTGCTGGCATTTCAGGAATCGTAAATTTCGGTAATTAGACAATTTATGCTTGTCTTGGTATCTGTATTCGAACTGTCAGCTATTAATCATTTTATCTCAATGCTCATACGTGGTGCTTTAGAAGATGCATTTTTCTTTGAAAAAATTTAGCTAATAGTCGCTAACAAGTCTGAAATTCCCGTGGAAATCATAATTTATTTGTCATCACTAACAACATTTTACTCCAACTATACCCAAATACAAAACTATTTCAACAAATATTTTCCAACAAACATTTAGCATAGAAACTACAATGTCTCATCCATCAGCGGCCTTCGTGCCGTTACCATGGCAACGCTACCCCGACCTACCCTACACAGGAAAAACCTAATAAAAATACTTGTTATACCATTTTATACATTATCACTTTCCAACACCCTATGCGATACAACTTAAGGTTCTATTTCGTTCAAATTTAGGCGAAGTTGTGTTGGTAAAGTGTTAAGACTAAACGTATAAACAGTTTTCCTCCCCCACTTATTTAGTAATACAATACTTTTGTATATCAAAGAGAAAATGTGTGATGACAGTTTTATTTTACAGTGACTGTGGGCCAATGCTGTGGGCCCGATTCCGATATGCAAGCTTAGTAATGCAAATAAAAAAGTGCCAATTTTTTTAAGTCTAGGATTATTTTTAAAAACAGACTGTAGATAAAGATAGTTAAAGTAAACTATGAATCTTATCAGTAAGAATTTAGATGCAGTTAAATAAAATAGCTATTGGTCATCAAATAAACTTGTCATCGTAAAGGACCTCTCTCTACGTGTTGGTTTTGGCACCACGCACGCCTTTCAAAGATCTGGGGCTCCATAGTCCCAGATCTTTTATGTTTTTTCTGTTACCAGATCTGATATGAGGTAGGACAGATTACTTGATAAATAATAAAATAAAAATTTAATTCATTTAGTTGCAGGAAGACGGACGTCGGAATTGAGATAGAGCCCAAAGAAAATGGCGGGACAAGGTGCTTGAATATATATTTTCAGCACTTATTTTATAATAATTATTCACATCCTTTTCCCAGCAGTTGGTTAGACGGATCTTTGGTAGACTCAACCTGCGAGCACTAATTATCCTATAGGGTGAGTTTCCGAAGACGAATTTTAAATCGTCGAAATGAGTTGAATAAAAAATCAATAAAAATGCCATAGAATTATTGATATTTACGGAAATGATGTTGGTTAATTAGAAACTAGGTTTTTTTCCTTTTTTTTATGACTTGGTACATTTCAATAAAATTTAAGTCTCACACCTTTTGTTGTCTATTTATCAACTAAATAAAACCAGATATTAATCTAAGATAAGATTGAGCGAATGGAATCGGTGCCTGTATGAACCTATTCTTCTTTTTATTTATCTTTATTGCCTGATATGTAGAGTAATAAAATCTCGGTAGATACTTAGATTAATATCGGGTTATTTTCTTCTTAGAAATGTTAAGACGTTGCTTTACTTTCATGAAAATTTAGAATATTTCAAGTCTATTCCATACCTGGTATCAGCACTACCATCAGCACAGCGATCGCACTTGTCCAGCACAGTATAAAACAGTGTATAGTTTGTACAAAGGTGTCACAATTACCGCGAAATTAATGTTAGGGTGAACGAAAGTTGTTTTTAATTATTATGATATAAAAAAATCCAAATTGAATCAAAATATTAGTCTAAAATATTGATTTGTCTAAAACTTCAAAACAACAAGAAATTTTTGTGTTAAAATAATATCTAAATAACTCAAGTTAAATAGAAATAGCAATTTTTCATGTAATTTCAGTCAAAGGTGACATTTAGGACCTTTTGCGGCTACTCCCGCCATAAGTCTACGGTGTATAGCTGCAAAAACATGATATTATTGTGAAGTATAGACTAAACTAAACAAATATTCAAAATTGTAGAGTTCCGACCGCTTTTAAGCTAAAATACAATGAAAATACACACCTATTATTTACCTCGCAAACAAAGAGAAACAATAAATTCACACACACAACCATCAAAGTATTCACTTTAACATTAGCCATCTAAACACACACACAAAAACCTAAGCATAAATCGAAAGGAACATTCGGAAACTCTCATCGAATATAAATCAAACGTCACTAATAGAAAAGTTGGTGCGAGCTTTTGAACGCACCTGCCACCGTTTATGAAAATTAATTCGAACACTCCGAGTAATTGGTACGACTACCCTACTCCTGTAAGAGGCAACTTTTATATTGCACATTAAAGGAGAATGGTCTTTCTGGGCCTGGAGGCCTCATGAAACGAGTCATATATCAAATGAAAGGTGGTTTCAAGAGGAACATTTTATTGTAGGACCACTTTTTCAAATTAGTTGTGAGATCGGGGTTATATGTCATTAATGATAGGTGATCGATTCGCTCTCCGTACACCAGTAGGGAGTATTAACGCCTTAATAGAATCAAATGTAGCCATCGTATGGCAATGAGTCATATATCAAATGATAGGTTATTTTAAAAGGAATAATTTAATGTATGATGATTTTTAAAATTATTTTTATTTTTAGTGTTATAGGCCATTTATGCTAAGTAGTAGGTATAGGTGACTGAGGTCTTCTCTTGTGCAATGCAAAAGCTTGATTAGAACCAGATGTTGGTCTCCTCATGAAACGAGGCATATATCAAATGAAAGGTGGTTTCAAGAAAAACATTTTATTTTCAGACCACTTTTTCAAAATAGTTGTGGGTTCGGAGATATAGGTCATTAATGGTAGGTGGTCGTTTCACTTGCGAGTTTTCTCCGTACACCGCTAGGGAGTATTAACGCCTGAATAGAACCAGATGTACCCATCATATAGCAACGAGTCATATATCAAACTAGCAGCGCTCCGCAGTTTCACCCCCGTAACTCCTGATCCCGTGGGAATTTCGGGATATAAAGTAGCTTATAGCATTCCTCGATAAATGGACTATCTAACACAAACATTTTTTTTCAATTCGAACCAGTAGTTCCTGAGATTAGCGCGTTCAAACAAACAAACAAACAAACAAACTCTTCAGCTTTATAATATTAGTATAGACTAGCAGCGCTCCGCGGTTTCACCCGCATTACTACGTGCGTAATATCGAAATATAAAATAGTCTAAACCCTTATTCAACAATGGACTATGCAACATAAAAAAATTTTTTTTTCTATCCGAACCAGTAGTTTCTGAGATCAGAGCGTTCAAACAAACACTTTGTATGCTAAGTAGTAGGTATAGGTGACTAAGGTCTTCACTTGTGCAATACAGATGCTTGGTTAGAAGCAGATGTTGCCCTCCTCATGAAACGAGTCATTTATAAAATGAAAGGTGGTTTTAAGGGGAACCATTTTATTGTAAGACTATATTTTCGAAATAGTAGTGGTTTCGTCGTTAGAGATCGATAAATGTACTTAAGTAAGTATTCAGTTGTATCAGAAATAGTTGTCGTGATTTAATCATCACTACCTAATACTATTTAGTGGCATAGCAGGCGGATAAAAAGCATGATGCTTATCGTAACCGATATATAGGTTATGATACCTTAGTAGGATTATAAATAGGTTCAAAGTCCTGCAAACCACACAAGAAAAGAATGCTCACGTCTCGTGATGGGTCTTGTACAATAGGTATAATAATGATACCACATACCTTTCTACGAGTACCTATCGTGCGTTTCTTTTGTTACTGCAATAATATCTATTCAGATTTTCCTGTTTGGGGACTAGGTATTTTTCTAATCGACTAAAACGATTGTGATGAAACTCGGTATGGAAATTGTTGGAGACCTAGATTAACACAAAATATTATTTTTAACTCGATATTCCCACTGAATAGAGACTAACGCTGATGCAACTATGAATCTTCGTTATCGATTTCATTGAGAGGAATCATTTTCGAGGGTTATTCCTTTCGACTCACGCTTATAGGGGCCGTAAGGAAAAATCTTACGACCTCCACTCAATAATAAAAGTGCGGGGTGGTGGTCCAACCATGGGGCACATTAAGCGGGAGTCGAAAGGAATAATCCTCTATTTTATTAATTCTGTATTCATAATCCGCGTTGAACCACCGCACACTTGGGTCGTGGTTCAACTTTTTAAATAGTTGGACCACGGGACTGTTCAGAGTCCCGTTGGACATTCATGACGCGAAGGCTGAAGATTTGAATTATTTCGTTAAATAACAGAACACGGTTTGTCGAGAAAATATTATTTACACAAAATATGCAATAATAAATGAAAAACCACATTAAAATTAACACAAAAACATAATAAAATAACAAAAGATATTACTAACTAAAACGTTTAAAATAATTAAAAATGCATTTGCTGCATAAGCTGCATCTGCATAAGCAATTGCATAGCTTTTATCGCGGGCTTTGAGCGCAGCGCCCGAATCAAGAATAAAACCTAACACCCTCGACTCCACCCACCATGTAGCTCGGCCGAGCGTTTGCTTAAGTGTATGTATATGGTACGAAGCTCGCACGATGCAATAGCTTTACCGCGGCAGTCCCGGGTGCCACACATTTTTTTTTAAATAAAGGAACAACACTGACCGTATGTTCGTATAAAGCCACATCAGCAACATCACGACAGGGCGCTGGCGGCGGCGCAGCATGGTCATATGACGCTTTGGCCATTTTCGTCTTTACATTTATTTTGTTAAATAAGATAATAATATCTTGAACTAAATATATATCTACTTGAATTCGATTACTGAGAAAAAACCTACTAAGTACTAAACTCTGGTAATATACACAAGCCGTGCGAAGCTATGATTTCAAATGAAAGTTGTCAGTGAAAGCGATTTTCAGTATGGCTGAAAGTTTTACTTTCAACACGCTCGTTAGGCACCTTCGGAGTATGAATAATGAAGAGTACCTTTTGTTTTTTGAAGATACCTAGTCCAAAAAAGATGGTTTTGCTTTGTCGGAACTTATTGATTGCAATAGGTTCCGACAAAGCAAAACCATCAACATCAAAATGGCTTGCGTATGACTCTACATCTGAGCTCACGACTCGTGATGGTACCTATACCTCAGTTACGATAAGCATCATGCTTTTTATCAGCCTGTTGTGTCACTAAATAATGCTAAATAGTGATGTCTATATCACGACATACATTGTCAACAATTTCTGATACTACCGAATACTTACTTAAGTACATTTAACGATCTCTTACTTCGAAACCACTAATATTTCGAAAAAGTAGTCATACAATAAAATGTTTCCCTTAAAACCACCTTTCATTTGATATATGACTTGTTTCATGAGGAGGGCAACATATTCTGTTTATAGCCAAGCATCTGTATTGCATAAGGAAAGACCTTAGTCACCGATATCTACTAATTAACAGAAATGACCTGTAACCCCTAAAATAGAAATAATTTTAAAAGTCATGATACACTAAATTATTTCTCTTGAAATAAACTATTATTTGATATATTATGACTCATTACTATACGATGGCTACATCTGATTCTATTCTGGTGTTAATACTCCCTAGTGGTGTACGGAGAAAGTTCGCAAGTGTACCGACCACCTACCATTATTAACCTAAAACTTCGAATCCACAACTATTTTGAAAAAGTGGTCATATAATAAAATGTTTTTCTTGAAACCACCTTTCATTTGATATATGCCTCGTTTTATGAGGAGTGCAACGTCTGGTTCTAACCAAGCGTTTGTATTGCACAAGGGAAAACCTCAATCACCTATACCTACTACTACTTAGCCTATAACGGCCTATAACTCTAAAAATAAAAATATTTTTTTGAAAGTCATGATACACTGAATTATTCCTCTTGAAATAAACTATTATTTGGTGTATGACCCATTACTGTACTATGGCTACATCTGATTCTATTCTGGTCTTAACACTCCCTAGTGGTGTACAGAGAAAATTTGCAAGTGTACCGATCACCTACCATTATTCAACAACAGTCTCTTGTGCAGCGTGCAACGATGCAGACGTGACACATACTTAATAATTTATTTGCGTATTTGTGACGAATAGCGCAGCGTAAGCTGCCGTTCGTAATTTATCACAATGAGTAACACCATTGTGGTGAACGAGTTGCTGACGTTCCGGCAGCAGAAACTGGACGTGATGGACGAGTTGTCTGCACTTCAGATCTGCACATCGAACTTCAGTGAGGAGGACATAGCGGCGGCCAAGCTGTTGCTATTTGAGGTGCTGAATAAGCGTGACCAAATGGTGTCTCGTCGTCGCGACGGGACTAAAAAAAGCGTACAGGACATCATTACGCTGTTTAAGGAGACATACCCGGATGACGTGCCTACGTTTGTGGCGAGGGACTTAAATAAGCTCCCTCCCGTCACTTTCGACCACGTCGATGCTACGAGCCTCTTGAAGGACATCGTCCTTCTGAAAAAGAGTCTCAAGGAAGTGCACGAGAAGCTGGATGCATCTCAAAATACCGTTTCCGAACTACGCAAAGAAGTGGACGAGTTGCGCAAGAACGGAGCGGTAACGAGGTCACCTGTGTCGGTGACGCACGTCAACTCACCGCGCGGAGCTGTCCTAAATAATAGCTTCGCGTCAGCAGTATTGTCGCAGTCGCCGTCGCCTCGTGCGCCGCTTGTAGACAGCGTGCCCCGCGCGTCCCGCACCGCTGCGGCACCTCTACGTGCCGCCGCACGACCTACGCTCCTCGCCCCGCCGCCTTTGCCTGCGGCCTCAGTCCCCGCGAGCGCCCTTGTCGTTTCGAAGCCAAAGGTTCCGAACGACGACGATGATGAAGGTTTTGTCAAGGTGCAAAAGAAGCGGCGACCAAGACCTATCATGAATCGCTGCGGTACAGCCCCGACTAATTCTAGTCAGGGAGTTCGTGCTGCGACGCCTAACACTCCGGTATACATCTCCCGCCTGCACTACACCGTCGGGACGAAGGACATCGTCGAGTACGTACGCCGGAAGCTGGGTTGTACGCTGAGGGTGCATATGCTGGAGTCGCATCGAAACGTCAATTTCAAGGCGTTTGTGGTGCGAGTACCGAACAGCTATCTGCCTCGCGTTATGGACGAAAGCTTCTGGCCGAAGGACGTGGTGTTCCGTCGCTTCCGCGGACAAATTCCACAAGAACAGACAAAGACGAAAGTGTAGTGTCATGGAAGTGCTACTAACATAGTTCTAAGATATCTCTTTAACACATTCAATTATAATTATAAAATATGTATGTTAGTCTATAAGGTATGTATCTATGGGCCTTTGTAGCCTGAAATAAATGATTTATTTATTTATTTATTTATTATTTATTATTGACCTATAACTCTGAATCCACAACTATTTTGAAAAAGTGGTCTTAAAATAAAATGATTTTCTTGAAACCACCTTTCATTTGATATATGCCTTGTTTCATGAGGAGACCAACATCTGATTCTAATCAAGCTTTTGCATTGCACAAGAGAAGACCTCAGACACCTATACCTACTACTTAGCATAAATGGCCTATAACTCTAAAAATAAAAATAATTTTAAAAATCATCATACATTAAATTATTCCTTTTAAAATAACCTATCATTTGATATATGACTAATTGCCATACGATGGCTACATTTGATTATATTAAGGCGTTTATACTCCCTACTGGTGTACGGAGAGTGAATCGACCACCTATCATTAATGACCTATAACTCCGATCTCACAACTAATTTGAAAAAATGGTCCTACAATAAAATGTTCCTCTTGAAACCACCTTTCATTTGATATATGACTCGTTTCATGAGGCCTCCAGGCCCAAGCTCTGTACATTTTTTCCCATTCTCCTTTGTTTTTGTAAAATATATTTCACAACGGTTGTAAAATATATTTCACAACAGTTTTTTATAACTACATATTTGTTTTTAACCCCGTTAGAGGAAAAGTTTCAATAAAATACGAAGCTCGTCTTCCATCAATTCTAATAAAGAGTGTTTACGCAAAATTTGAAGTAGATTGGACCAAGGAATCACGTTATATCCCATACAAAATTTCACACCCTAAGGGGTAGAATTTCGGAAAATATTTTTTAACAGATGCCTAACATACATCATACAAAGAACACACAATCCAAGTTTCAGGTTTCTAAGATTAGCGGTTTAGGCTGTGCGTTGATCTGTTAAAACGAACAGAAGTAGCCCTCAACAGCTTTCTTATATAATTACCAATATTCCTGATTTACATTGGATCGTATCTATTACCATATTGTAACGTAATGTCATTAACTTGATTTACCTATATGCAAACTAAGACACAATTCAGTTAATATTCTCGCTTACCGTTAACCTGACTGGTTAATATTCAAGAGTACCAGTATATTTGCATACCAACCATATACCGTGTAATTGTATAACTAGCTAGACAGTAAGGAAAACTCTGTAATCCCTCTTAGGCACATGTTGCAGCCAAAAGGCAAAACTGTTGGAGATGTAGGCGTCGTATTCCTCGTCACTCGCAACATGAGTTTTTTTTTCTCGTTTTCTTTTTCTGAAGTGGAGCTATCTAAGTAGAATTTGTTCGAAGTTGTGTAGCAATAGACAAGTCGCCGATGGAACCACTGAAGGCCTGCGTAAGTAAACCTGTACTCCATCGGACACCGCACTATTGACAGAACACCGATGGGTTTATAGTGGCTGATTCTCCGGCCGCCTGACAAACCCAGGCTGGAGGAAACCTCAGACTTCCTCAGAGTCGCGGAATGACGCATCAATTTTAACCTTCACCGAAAAAAAGGAATTGCAAGGTACATAAAGAGAAAGGTGCATATTTAGAGGAAAGGGTACCGGGGGCTCTCGCCATACAAACGTAGTCGACTGTTTTCTCCCTGGATAATGACACTAGAGCAAAAAAATTTATTGCATAAAACTTAAAACTGCCATGACCACGCTCCTATGTTTTTTTTTATTTTTAAATCTTAATTTCTATGATAATTAGAAAATTAAAAAAATCAAAACATAGGGGCTTTATGGCACAAAAATATTTGCGCTAGTGTCATTATCCAGGAAGGAAACAGTCGATTACGTTTGTATGGAGAGAGCGCCGGTACCCTTTCACCTTAAGGAAAGTACATTTTGAGACGAGTGCTAAAACGCACTTGTCGCACGTATGGGGTGTATTTAGCGATATGCTATTTATGCATATATCATTATCATCGGCGGCACCTCTACGTGCCGCCGCACGACCTACGCTCCTCGCCCCGCCGCCTTTGCCTGCGGCCTCAGTCCCCGCGAGCGCCCTTGTCGTTTCGAAGCCAAAGGTTCCGAACGACGACGATGATGAAGGTTTTGTCAAGGTGCAAAAGAAGCGGCGACCAAGACCTATCATGAATCGCTGCGGTACAGCCCCGACTGATTCTAGTCAGGGAGTTCGTGCTGCGACGCCTAACACTCCGGTGTACATCTCCCGCCTGCACTACACCGTCGGGACGAAGGACATCGTCGAGTACGTACGCCGGAAGCTGGGTTGTACGCTGAGGGTGCATATGCTGGAGTCGCATCGAAACGTCAATTTCAAGGCGTTTGTGGTGCGAGTACCAAACAGCTATCTGCCTCGCGTTATGGACGAAAGTTTCTGGCCGAAGGACGTGGTGTTCCGTCGCTTCCGCGGACAAATTCCACAAGAACAGACAAAGACGAAAGTGTAGTGTCATGGAAGTGCTACTAACATAGTTCTAAGATATCTCTTTAACACATTCAATTATAATTATAAAATATGTATGTTAGTCTATAAGGTATGTATCTATGGGCCTTTGTAGCCTGAAATAAATGATTTATTATTATTATTATTATTATTATGCGACTGAGCCGTTTCTAGTTGCGACTCGCAGTTTCACCTTTATTATATAGGGTTAAAAGTAGCCTATGTGATCTACTTACATATCAAGTTTGGTTACAATAGGTTCAGTGTGCATAAAAAGACAAAATAAAACACAAACTTTTACATTAATAATCGATAGCTAAGTTAGAATATCATATAACATCCAAATATTATGAGTTATGTGAATGAACCGTCGGATTCTGAGCGTAACGGAAATTAAAACACCCCGTAGATTGATCCATGGGCCGTAGTTCCTGAACTAAATGGATTTCAATGGCTGACAGGTAGACAAGTGTAATCGGTATGTTTAGACCAGTGAATTTGTCTATTTCATTATAATATTAAAGTATTATCGTTGTAAAACGATGATTTTGTTTTAAGGTTGATATATCATCAACATTTAATAGTATGTGACGATGTGGTGTAAGATGTAGCACGAGCGGTGTTGGCTTAGTGGTAGATACCTCGACTTTCATTCTGAAGGTCGTGGGTTCGAATCCCGGCCGGCCGTGCACCAATGGGTTTTTCCTAAGAAAAATGTATGTGCGCTAATTGACATTGTTCTTACGGTGAAGGAAAACATCGTGATGAAACCCGCGGCTTAGTTGGCTTCAGAAGTATTAACAAGTTCTCTCCTCTGGACATGGTCGACTAAGCTAAGAGAGTAGTAGGTGCTGGGCAAGCCTACTCCATCCTCACGCAAAAAAGACCCAATTAAAAAGGGTCCAATGGCGGAAAACAGCCTGCTTACAAGTATAATATGTAGCACGTTTATCTAGAAGATACCTCTTTTTTGAATACCTTCAAAATATAAATGTCAGAAATCAGGAAATACAGACTCAGGCAACTAATTTATTTCCCTTGAAGTACGAATAAAAAATCAAGCAAACACAAATAAATTGTGTTTTTCAATATTTATTTTTCTTTTTTCACGGGTTTCAAAATCTTTCTATCAATCATTAACTTAATTCGTAAAAAAACCTATGATTAATTGGTGCCAATAGCAAAATATCTTTCGCCTATTGACTTCTTAAGTACTTGAAATTAAATTTTGCAAGGAAAAATATTGTTAAGATGATTGTGCGCAGCGTTTGTAGGTGAGTTTTCTTCTTACAGTATGGTATCATTTAAAGACAGATATTGCTTGCCGTTTCTGAGCTTATATTTAGTAAAAAAATATTAAGGTAAATTTTGGTATTACAAGTTTTCGCAGAAAATCTAAATTTGCCCATACCTCTCTATCATATTGACTCAGGACCTTGATTTTTATACATCTACCTAATGGATACTATAGTGCGGATCCCTAAAAAGACAGCATTGGTGTTTAAACGAAAAATTCCATATATTAAAAGCCAATTTCGTTATCTAATAAGCATTTTTCGTTTGGCCCATACTGTTACTTAATCTTTAAAATTGTAGTTAAGAAGACCATTTTCTTTCATGCACCAATTGAAGTTGATAGTAGATTAATTCATTCACCAGATAACGAGATCCTATCGCATCGAATCTTCTGACGTAGAAAATTGGGAAGGAAATCATTAGAGAACCTTAACTTTCCCTAGTGATCCGTTATTTGCTTCGCTTGTTCTTTGGATTTTTTTTAGAATAAACCCTCTTTTAAGGGATGATTGAACTTGTGGAGATAAAAGCATTGACCGTTCTTGGGTAGGTGGGGGGTGTGGGAGGGTATCAATGAGAGCTTTTTAATCCTCCTTGATAGATAGTGTGAAAATAAAATAATAATAGAATCAATACATTTTGTATCCTAAAATACTGCTTTATAAAACTTAAATTTAGAATGAAAAATACCACAGACTTTTATCCCCCATAACTTATAGATCGCTGAACAGCTTTCGATCAAACATAGCTAAGAACACTCCGAACTAATCACCTTTCACACAATAGAAATAAAATTAAAATCGGTTTATCTTTTCAGGAGCTACGATGCCACATACAGACACACACACACACAAAGTGACACATCAAACTTATAACACCGT
Source organism: Idaea straminata (assembly GCA_951213275.1). Lineage (NCBI taxonomy): Eukaryota > Metazoa > Arthropoda > Insecta > Lepidoptera > Geometridae > Idaea > Idaea straminata. The sequence continues at coordinate 1,076,443 of OX577852.1, forward strand.
CGTTTTTGCGTCGGGGGTTAAAAATCTTTAGGAGCAGTAAAAACAGTTGATCGTTAGTTATAGTGTAATTATGTAATTAACACAAGTAAGACATAGGTATAATTTCTACTTATTCAGTATTTCCAATAATATCTGGAACACTTAGGGTCTTTCCATGCTCCGAAATTTATCGATGATAATTGTCCACAGCTAACTCGACGATTTCTGAAACAATAAAAAATTTGAAGTAGAAATACAAAATATCATGTTTTTAAGACCCTGTAGATAAAAAAGAATCATCAAAATCGTTTTATAAATAACGAAGTTTTGCCCAAACAGCAATAAAAACACAATTAACTACAGAACCATCACTTTTTAAAGTAAAAAATTATAATGATATAGCACAAACTAACATTTTTTGGAATGTGGAACAAAACTTTAGGCCAAACGAGCAATAAATCAAAATTTCATCCCTGGATACGAGGACCCATTCGTAACCAGCTACGTAAAAATACTTTCTCTCCACTGTTTCACAACTAGTTATACGAAGACGTGGTTGTCACGTGGTTACTACAGTTTTATAAACAGTGTACCTGCTCAGATTTTACAAGTGTGTTATATTAAAAAGTGTGTTACCCAGGTCCAGCTCTCAGAAAAGCCTGAGGCTGTATCTCAGTCACCGAATCGCCAACATCACACAGCAATCTGGCGATTGTCATCTTCCTTATTTCCAGGAGCTGAGCTGCAATAAACATTTCTATGGTGAAAAATTGTATAACAGCCTGAGAATATGACTCATCTGATATTAAGCAGTACTCATAAATATTATTATCTACCGGATCATAGAACATAAGAAAGTCGGAGGTAGATAGATAACTTTATTTATACAACACATGAAGGAACATGGAACACGATATACACAGAGTATATTAATAACTAGAATGCGGTCTCTTTTGTGTTTTATCTCTTTTTTTTACAAAATTTATTTTTTCTTTTACCTCTTTAGCATAAACCTACTAGTTCTCCATCACCTACGAACGTCTGTTTCTTTTGTCGTGTGCTTGTCTAAACAAAAGCTGTACTTCTTCTTCACCTTCTTTATTTACCATTAGATGCTCTACTAATATACCAGCTAGAAGATGTATGTCATACTGTACTAGAACAGTTTATGAAGAAAATATATCAGAAGGTATACTTACGGTAAGTAAAAGCGTTAGGTCTATTTGGTCTCTCGTACCAATGCCTATCAGAGACTACATTCCTAACTAATTGCTGAATTATTAGACAGAAGAATGTGGGAGGTGTAATGCCTCCTTTCATTGGACGTTCTACCCATATACCAGCCAGGAGATCTATCTCGTCTACATCGTCATACATTTCACGGAGGATTTCAATACGCTGTGAAATGGAAATGTTGAGTTTTGAAATTATAGAATTTTCGATACATTATTTTTTTGCTAAGTCTCATAATATTATATTTGTACACATTTACATTTTTAAAACATTGAGTACATTACATTCTAAGGCAGATTAGACTAGATTAGTGTAATATGTAGGGCCCAGGGCCGACAGAGGCAGGACAGACGTGGTTAGACGACCATAAGGACTGGACCAAAACCGCAATTCACCGCCCGCCGCGTTCTTTAAAAGATAGCACCAGATGATGATGAGTGTAATATGTTACTGAGTTTGAGTATCCAGGGAGTAACCATGTTTCAAGATTTTGATAAAATAATATGAAAAAAATTGGCCAGAATTATGAAGCAATCAAAATCCTCTAGTCGAGCAAACTATCATTTTCAATCGACTGTAGGTACATAGAAAATATTCGCTGAATTATTGGTTGTGTTTAAGCAGCATTTGTTTCGCTAAAATCAATCTTACCTCAGGATCAATAACATCAATCAAATCATCGAAATTCTTTATCTGTTTGCCGAAACAATATTCCCTGTATTTAGCGTATGATTGGAAACCGAAGTATCTGCTTTTTGCCAGATCATTGGTCAAGATATCTATTGATTTCTGCAGTTTCGGCAGACCGGATTCTGAAATCTGTAAAATAATGTTTATAATTACAAGTACTTTACCCGTATATTCATGTCATTAAATGCCGATAGGATTTAATGACATGAAGTTTTATATTTAGTTGGTGATTATAAACTTTTGGCGTAGCACTATTCAAGCGAAATTGCTAAATATTTCGTTTCTGTTAGAGTTATTAATTACTAAAATGATTTTACCTAGTTTTAATTTTGTGTTCTAGGCCTGTGTTATATAATATTATCTTTTCTGTACCAATACTTACTTCGGGATCTACAACGTAATCAATATCGCCACAGCCCTGTCTAATTAAACCTTGAGTTAAGTATTCCATATTGTTATCAATTTCGAAGAAACCGGTCCTCAGAGTCATATTCGCAACACGAACCTTCTTCAAATAATGTCCTTTTGTGTCGTACATGCTGTAAAATACCTACTTATTGAAAAACAAAATTAAGTATTTCCTTTAGTACTTGTGTTTTGCTTCATCGTCTTTATCATTATAATCATTATTGGAACACTGTGTATACCTATCGATTTTTCTATCCAGTGATAAAGAAGTTTCTTCTGGTAATCGAAATATCATTTATTCACAATATAGACTGGTGCAAATTACAGACATTTTCGTATATCTTTGGACACTGCCCTCTAAGCTGACTGGGCAGTAATGGAACTGAGCAAGTCTTAATCGTCATATAATATTTTACTGTGCTTGAAATATCTCGTATAGTATGAATAAAAAGTTGTAAATCGTTTAGAATTAGTAAATAATGTATTTGCCTATATTTACTCACTACTGATCACCGTTCTGCATAGTATGACCATAACGTAGGACATAAATAAACTCTATAGACATCTGTGGTGGTACTGTTTCATCATATTCATCTCTGAAGGCATTCGATGACTTTATTGCACCGTATTTAACCATGTTTTCGTGACCTGCGAAGTTATAAAGGTTTTATTAACAAGTTAATTGAAATTCATGACTGATTTTTATGGTTTTTTACGGATAGCATTAATAATTACACGAAATACCTAATGTTCTTCGACAAAATTGAACACACTAAAAAAGGAAAAGAAAAGAAAAGCTTGTTTGGCACATCATCGGCGACTTGTGAAGACAACAAGCCTGTTAGTAGAAAGTTCTGATGGAATCAAGCAACTGGTCTCAACAGTTAATTCTACTATTCATAACATTCACACCTGCGGAGGTGCTATAATTATTTTCGTGATGTCTTACCAAATAATATCGGCATCAATTCATAATAAAATATTTGCATCGCCACTGCCAAATTAATGTCTCTTGCCACTTCGAACAGTTTCGTGTCACTCCAGCAAGGATTGATTAGGGCAAGTTCTTTGGCTATTAAGTTGTGGTACCTCCAGAACCAAACTGAGAGCATGTTGTTAGCGCTAAGACTGTTAGGCCCTATGGTGGCTGAGAGGAATGAGAAAAATAATAATTACAATGGTGTGAAATTAGTGACAAAAAGGATTGGATTATTATTTTGAAAGCGTTTCTGCTTGGTAATGCTTGTAATTCATCGTCGTCGTCGTATCTAATCATCGCTCTTTGTACGAATTGATCATATTTTGATTTGTATTTATTTGAAGTTGTACAACTTCACCCGCATCCAGTAAACGCGCTCATAGAACTAGGAAGTTCGGACAACGCATCCAAAGACCAAAGATTGAAAATATACACTAAAACTTACGTGTATCATGACATCTAGTTTCGTGAGGAGGTTCGTTTAACAAGCAAAAGTTAGTCGGTGTCCTAGTGCTTGGCGGCCAGACCTTGCCATAACTAATCTCAGTCTTCAGAAGGCCACCTTTCATTGCTCTACCTTTTTCTACTAGAATCTTCTCTGACGTTCCGTATATGATAGAAAGTTCGAAAAGTGGTGTTGCTGATACTATCTGCAGAAATATGATCTCTGTATAGTTTATAATTTTATAAAGAAAATAGTTTATTTCTGGATTTTTGTTTGTAACTTTTTATTAAACTTCATTTAAGGATACATTATAAACTAAAGAGGAACATAGGCTTATTTTAATACAGATATTTCTTAAGGATCGAAGCTATTATAAAGCTACCTACAAATTAATATCAATCACTATACAACAGTCAAATTATCTTATAAGTAGTAGCATTTTTGATTACCACCATCTCTTCCCGTGGATATCGTAGAAGGTAGAGTAGGGATTTTGAGGACCTTGTGCAGACTATTGCAGATTGGGTCTTCCAATAAAATTATTAGGTATCCTACACCATTCGCGAGTATCCTGCAACTGACACTCAAGTAGGATGAGTGTCAAATGGGGAGCCGTAAATATATTAAGCAAGTACGTATGTAGTTTAATAAATATAAAGAATTCGAACTAACTCGATCAGGAACAGTGTCATTCCTCACACAGCCAACAGATTGGAACGATATAGGCCTCGTCATGTTCATGCATCTGATACCAGAGAACCGATGGACGGGATCGTCTGCTGGAACCTTGTTGGGAGTACATTCGCGGTCGGTTCTGCCTTTAGCATTACAGCAATACGGCTTCCACAGGACGTAGTTTACTATGAAAGTAATGGAGAAATAGCGGTATTAGTACCTACCGCTAAAACTAATTATAGTTACTCTGTACTTCTCTAGGACATCCAACTATGTGAAAGTTTTTGTGTCAATGTGTTTGTTACCTGTTCACGGAATAACTTTTAAAACGATTGCGATCAACTTTGGTATGCTTTGGCTTAGGCGCAATTAGCTGGAGCCCTGACACATCGTAGGCTACTTACCCGCACTTACGCACTAGCGTAAGTGTAGGTAAGTAGTGCCCTGCAGTTTTACTAAAAACTGCGGGGCACAGCTAGTAAATAGAGTTATTAATAATTAGGGTTATGTTGATTCGAAAATCAGCTACATTTTCATTTTAAATAACATAATTCACCACGGCAGTGATTGCATTGGAATTGATCCAAGGTCACAGAATTTTCGGAAAGGCGTAGTGAATCTTTGGGTCCATAGACTATTTTAACATACCAGTGTCCTGCTGAGAAACAACATCGGTGGCCATAAACACGAGGTAGTTGATCGAGAGCGGTGTTAACTTTTGGCTTGCAACGCGACCTTCGGAGAGGAGTCGCGTGCGCAGGTACCTTGCGAGTGGTAGATCGTAACCGCGTTTCGACTTCCGTGGCTCAAAATCTGTGAAAATGTAAATTCATAACTTTTTTTATTTATTTTATTTATTAGTATTAATCAGATAGTACAATCCATTTGTTAGTAAAGTCTTACAGCTATGTTAGTTATCATTAAATAATGTCCAAAAGTAATTACTAAATTAATTAAATTCATATTTTCTATTAAATTTGTGATCTTTGGTGGTATCCGTATTAACACACATATGCATTCTATTCCAGTGTCTAATTATAGGACAGTCTAGCCTTTCCAGTAATGTATTCAGAAGACTGCTGGAGCTCCCCCGCACACGGCGCATCAGTGAGGCAGCTCTTTTACGTATTAGCGTATAAAAACAATCAACTTTTGCCTCCGCAAACATTCCTGATGCGCTACAAACCTTACCTGACTCCCCGCAGAACCTTGGTAGCCCCAGCAGCATTCTGAAACTTTTATTGTACTGGATACGCAGCGCGTTGAAGGTCTTTTTAGTGTACTTAGTCCAAAGGCTGCTGGTATAAAACGTCTGACAGTAAGTTCGAAACAGTATTAACTTGACGTCTTTCGAACAGCCAGCGAACCTCCTAATCACCATATTACACCTAACCGACAACGCTCTACGCTCCCGCTCAATATCCTCATCATCTGAGAGGTCCTCTGTGATCCAATGGCCCAAGTACTTAAACTTCTTAACTCTACCAAGTGATATATCTCCTATTTTGACTGGAGGTACGTAACTAGGGCTCTTTTTTCCCGCCTTGAAAACAAGTATCTCACTCTTAGTAGTGTTGTACCTTAGACCATGTGCCAACGCATACCTCTCGCATATCCCCACAAGAACGTTAAGAGCCCTGATTGACGGGCTCAGCAGAACCATGTCGTCAGCATAGCTAATATTATTTACAATCTTACCGTCGATCGAACAGCCGAGACCGGCTCTACTGAGCTCGTCAATCAGGCCGTTCACGTACAGATTGAAAAGACGAGGAGAGCTTAGTCCGCCCTGTCTGACTCCGCATTCCAACCTATACTGTGTCGAGTACGAACCGGCCCATCTTACCGTATTAGTTTGGTTATGGTACCAATATTTCAGAAGGTTAATAACTTCACTAGGTATGTTAGTGTCTCTCCGGAGCTTATCCCACAACACATCGTACGACACTAAATCGAATGCCTTCGACAGGTCCAAAAAACAGGCATACACTGGCGTATTTCTCGTTGTGTAATACTGAACGGTATGCTTTAACCTCAGTATTGCAGTTTCAGTGGAGAGTCCCGGTCTGAAACCAAACTGACATTCATTTAACTCTACGTATTTACTAAGCTGACGGTCAATCAAACCGTCCAATACTTTCGCCACTATTGTTGCTAGAGAGATTGGCCTGTAGTTGTTCCTGTCGGAGGCATCGCCGGTCTTGTTTTTAATTATAGGAACAACTATGGTCTTCATAAGCTCCGGAGGTAAATAGGAGTGAATAATACACACATTAAATAGTAATGCCAACACTCTTGGCAAATGAACTCCTGCATGCTGCAGATGCTCAATACTGAGATCGTCATGTCCTGGTGATTTACCACGCTTCATATTTTTAATTACATTAGCCACGTCTTTTCCTGTAAATGATATTAAATTACTACTTGAATCGATCACAGCATCCGGCATCTGCAACATTGGCTTAAGTGAAGAATGAACCCTGAAATGCTCTCTAAATATTTCAGCAATACGGGTCGGCTCGCACTCACCACAAACACTCGCCGGAAGACACGACCCACCCGCCAATGTTTTAGTGTGTCTCCAAAAACTCTTAAAGTCCTTACTCTTGTGATGTGTTGCTAGAATGTCCATCTTGATTTGAGTTTCATTATCATGGCACCACTTGAGTTTAGACTTAAACAGCCTCCGAGACGCACGCATTTTATTGTAAATCTCTCCTACCATAGGTTTACCAATTGTTGACCATTCTTGGAAGTTAAGTCGTGCCTCCCGATGGGCTTCACTGACGTACTTGTTCCATCCCGTTATTTTCTTTCTCTTTTTACATTTTCCACGTTTATTATTACTTAATTTCGAAGCCTCTCGCAAGCAGCCAACTATATCAGCATATAATTTGTCAATAATATATCTATGATCTACATTCTTACAAAAACCATGCGCACATGTCTGAAACTCTACTGGAAAATCAATGTCTTTTAATCTATTATTACAATAATACTTATACCTATTTATTTGATCGTCATCTCTATCTTTCCATGTCACTTGATTAAAATTATTTGTATACTTAATTTTACATGGCAAACTACTAAAATTAAACGACACTTCAACTGGGAAATGATCTGAACAGAAGACATCATATTTTATCTTAATGTCAGTTACAGACTGCCAAGCTGTCTCTGTGGTCAGACAGTGATCAAGCCAACTTCGAGAATTCTCATGACTATCACTTATAAAAGTATGCGTGTCCGACGAAAGCTTCAAATATATCACGTCTGCACAGAGCCAACTCCGTTCGTCACAAAATTTAGATAGCTCAACAAAAAATAACTCCTTAGGATCCGCATTAAAGTCACCTAGCATTAACACTGACTCCACGGCGCAACTTTCAATCACTGCACTGATCTCACCAAGAACATTTGTAAAAACATCCAAATTATCTCGATCGTTCGTAGGCATATACACGGAAAAAATTAGAGTCTCTCTTTCTTGAGTGGCTATTTTTATGGCCGCTAATCTTACGTTATTACACGGGACGACTGCAACCGAAGAAAATACTCCTTTCCTCCACATTATCGCTACTCCTCCGTGCGGTCTCCCACGTAGAATACCCGCTGATGTGTCTACCGCTGACTTACTCGTGAACTCAAAACTGTCATCAATTGAGCCAATTAAACTTAGATCATGATGTAAGAGCCATGTTTCTTGCAGAGCTACAACGTGTGCTGTCTTACAAACCTCTCGTATGCCCTCTATGGAACTCTTCACCCCCTTACAATTGAAGCTGATTACTTTAATGTTTTCTTCACAACTTAAATCCATATTAAGATATCATATAGGAGCCTCTTACCTCTGTTCCAATCTTCCAATATCTCTATTCGGACTCTTTGCTCGCTTTTCATTAAAATCTACAAAACGACGAAACGAAATACCTTCCGGCCACATTTGCTCGTCCAAAAACGTATTAATCTTGTGACTAGGCACGAAAACTTTGTACGCCCGATAGTCCTTCTCCTGTTTCATTTTTATCTCCACAAGTTTGACACTAATCTTTGTTTTGCTGTATATATATTCTGAAACATCTTTGACAGTCGTATTTTTATCCACATTGTTTATAAATAATGGTACTTTTACATCAGCTGCTTTAAATTTTCCAGCTGGATCTTTAGACTGTCCCTGTGTCGTAATAAATCTATTCCTGTACCTCCTTCTCTGAACTAGCTTCCAATCAGCATCCTTTTTACTAACGAAATTGCCACCCTCATTCGCTACCTTAGAAAACAACGCAGACTCAACGTACTGATTCATATTGGTACATTGTTCAATGCGCTCTGCGCTCACACCTGCAGATGACGGTGAGGCCATCGGCGGACCCGCATCGATTTCGAACGTAGGTATTGTGCACGAAACCACGGTAGGGGCCTCCACGCGCCGCTGTAATGCAGCTGTCGCTGCGAGGTCATTCGCACTCAAACGGTCAGTGTGCGACAAGGACGGCAACACCTGCGTCATCTGCATCTCGGCACGCTCGTCGGCGGTCGTTGGAGTCGACAATACTCGCTTTGAGGTCATTGCTCCGCCGTCAGCTGTTGAATCTACCCTCTCTAGCTCATTTTTTCGTGATATATTCATAATTCCAAATGGCCCACTATTCGCTTCATAGTTTTCAAATTGCATTGGTCTTTTAGATCCTCTCGTCATATTTACGAAATTAAGCGGTTCTAAGTTATTTACCAACGACGCTTGTTTTAAGTTAAGAAACTCATTTTTCAAATCGTTCAACTGCTCCATTGTTGCATATCTTTGCTTAATATCTTGTACTTGATCTTGTAAAATAACTATGTCTTTAAGTAATCTCGACACATCAATATGGTCGAATGTTACCGGAGGCAATTTACGAATATCACGCGCAACAAAAACAGGGAAACATTCAGCTGGTGTACATTTTATTAACGCAATGATGTCTTCTAGATCTTTCAATATTTTCACCTCGGCTTTACCCTTTCTCTTTACTTTTTTGTCTTCTGCCTGAGCTGACTCGTAAAGCAAATTTTTAGCAGCTTCCACTTCCTTGGACGAAAAAGTAGTCGCACACAGTCTAATAATACTATCCTCGTTCATCACATCTACTTGATTTTGGATAAATGTCAGTATTTCATTAATAACTACGTTGCAATTTATACACTTTACAAAACTCATTTTTGTTTACTATTATTTATTTACACTCGCACTGCAAACGGACGTGCATCGCGCGCGGACACCGAGCGCAAACGAGTTTAATTTAAGTTAAGTAAGTATGTTATTGTGTCCGATTGCTGGGCATATTCCCCCCAAGATTATCACCTATTTCTGGCCAATGCATCTAAATCGCGCGGCCGATTTTTAGATCTAATCTATGAGCTTTGCCGTATTGAGGAACCTATTTGGCTATCTTGTTTTTGATGGCTAATTATTTATTTATTTTTCCTATGATATGTCTGTCGGTGAAGGGCTCGTTTAGCACTACCCTGGTTGAAAGTGCAGCTGTTTAAAATTACCCTGTCTTACTTAAGTAAACAATTCAAGTTGAGGGGAAATGTCCTCTGATTTAAGTAGATACTTAACGTAACATAATTTCAGAACTCAATTACAAGATTATATTATTTCTTACACAACCACATCGTAAAAGGATTGAATGATGGTCAACAGGGAACAATAACACATTTCATCTTATACAATGAGAACATTTATCACTTCGACAGTCAGGGGAGTTTGAAAATATTCTGAGAAACGCCATAACGCGTCGCTTGTGTGATTGTATGGAATTACATGGCTGTTTGAAGCTGCGAATCGATGCAATCGCTACCAATATTAAAAAAAAATACGCGATACACGACTGGAGGATCATAATGTGCGAACATCTTTCGTTAAGTTAACATAATAATAATTCTAAAAAATCTTGCTAATTCCACATTTTTGTTAAAGGGGGATCCCTTTAAGAACGACCTTCATTGAGCTGTTTTTTAATTAAAGCTGCACTCTGCGGTTTCACCCGCGTAACTCCCGATTCCGTGGGAATATCAAAATTAAAAGTAGCCTATAGCCTTAATCGATAAATAGACTATCACACAAAAATATTTTTTCAATTCGAACCAGTAGTTCCTGAGATTAGCGCGTTCAAACAAACAAACTCTTCAGCTTTATAATATTAGTATATATTAAATAGGTCAATAAATATTATTATATTGCAAATGGGTTGCCTAAAAAGTCAGTATAGTTTTTTTAGGTTCAGTGGTTTGGTTCAAAATCTCTATTTTAATTTAACTTTAATTCATTAACCAGAAAAGTGTAAATGACTAGTATCGATTCACTTGCCTACCCTAACTAAAATTGATTAACCCTACCCTAACTGAGAGTTGTGACGGGAAAAAATAGTCAGCCTAACTTTTGCATATTCTATAGGCTTCATACTTTTTATTGGTATGAAATTTGTCTCTTACAAACCAGTGGAAGGTTTAAAAAAAATGTAAATTAATCATATTCTGGACTGAAATTTTTAGACAACCGATTTGCAATATTGACCTATTGACCTACTTAATTTGATATAAAATACATTTCATCCATTAAACAGCTCGTTGAAGGTCGTTCTTAAAGGGATCTTAAAAGGGGTAATTATACTTTTTCTAAGCTTATTAATTTTAGTATAGATATGAATTTAATATAAAGAGAAAAAAAGAAAAAAATCTAATTAAGTTTCCCCAGGTCCAATTCTTATTAATTATAATTAATGCAAATTAAAGAAACTCACTCTTATCGTAAATAGGTGGTAGGACCCTGAAGAATGGAGTATGAACCGCTCCCCTTGAGGGGTACTTGAGGTTGTTGCATGAACCGTCCACTCTTCTGCCTTCGTAGGGGTTGCATGGTTCCACCTCATTTATGCACCAACTGGGTCATTAAAGGTGTCATAATAAATATTTCAGGACAGCGCTATCTAGCCCCAAGTCAAGCAACAAGGCTTGTGTTATGGTAGCCAGACAACGAATACTTATTTTTGTAAATAAATACTAAACACTACACCTACAGAAATACTCAGTCCACAACAAACATTTGTTTGAAGCGAGAATCGAACCCGTAACTTTTTGAATCCCAGGCGTTCACTCGGTGCAACATAAAGGTCATCAAATTAAACCAACTCAAAAAGTATAGAATCGTTACACAGCCAGTTACCTACCTACTAAACTACTAAAATTAAATATTAAAAACATTAATTAAATAAAATTTTATAAAAATTAAAAATTAAATTAGAAGGAAGCGTGCCCTGGCTGACTGCATAACCTCGTTAAATAGCGATGCTTATCCATTATCTGAAGTGGGAGCTAGTACTTTGGTCACTCGAAGCTAAAACTAGTAAACATTAAAATTAATTTAATATTATAAGATACTTACAATGTAGTATTAGCTTTGATATGCCTTTTGTAATCTTCAAAAGTGATTTCAGTACCGGAATAAGAATCGTAATACAAAACACTCTGAACACCGTAGATAAATAATAAGAATATAAAAACTTTCATTTTGACACTTTTTTAATACGCAACAAAGAAACTATCACTAAATTTTAAAAAAGATAATCATTTTACCCTTAAACCTATCCCGGAATATTTTCAATACAGTATTAAATTAAAACAGTAAATTTTAATTCAAATCAAATAACTTTTTTTTTCGTGTAAACACATCGGCTGCTTTTTAAAGAATGTATTGAACTATATCTTGTGCTATATCAGTAAACATTAAAAAGGTTTAGGGCCATTCCGTCACCGGGTTTATTCATGTTTAGATTTATGCCTACCTAAAACGCAGTGTGCCCAAATTGCGATATGCCTAAATATATTTTAGCGAGCGTTTCGACTAAGTTGCTATTCACCTATTTATCTGTCCAGAACCTTTCCCATGTGGTAAACGAATGCCTACTTCGCTGTTTTCCCGGTGTGGAATGACGGAAGTTCACCAGTTCATGCCTGCCGCCCGCCGCAAACTAGCTAAAAAAACGGGGATTTGGTGTGTTTGATCAAAGAGCACGTTTATTCAAAAGAGTATTTCGTCAATATGGTCTTATATGTTTCGTCAAAACCTCGAACGTGGGTGTATTTAGTCAAACTACACGTTTAGCCAAAGGCGTGTTTCGGGATGTAGAGATTTGATCCACGAAGGATGAACGCAATTAGCAAAGATGCTTATCTATTTCGCGTTTATTCTATTTCTAGGTTAGCTTTGGCTTAAAGATTATTAAAATTATGAAAATATATAAAAGTTAAGTCCCAGCTTTTATCTGATGACGGATCATACGTGTGACGGGTAAACACTAACCCACGTTATACAAGTATAAAAAACCGTATCACAATAAAAAAAAACTGGTTTCATTTATTTATCAATAAAATAAATATCTTTTATTTTGGATCAACGACTTTTCAGTTGTTCCTTTTAATACCTAACATTATCAACGAGAACTTAAGAGGAAAGGGTACCGGGGGCTCTCTCCATACAAACGTAGTCGACTGTTTTCTCCCTGGATAATGATACTAGAGCAAATATTTTTGTGGCATAAAACTTATAAGAAACTAGCAGCGCTCCGCGGTTTCACCCCCGTAACTCCTGATCCCGTGGGAATTTCGGGATAAAAAGCCTGAGATTAGCGCGTTCAAACAAAGAAACAAACTCTTCAGATTTATAATAATATTAGTATAGATTAATCATGAAATCGATAGTAAAAAAACGCGGGTGGGATCGCGCGTTTTTTTAGGGGGGACTAAAAAGAAGGAATCGATTTGTTTTACAAGAAAAATCTAAATTTCTTGACTCAGTTTGACTTGGCTATTATGCACATGTCGTATTGAGTAATTACTGTAAAAAAATTGAAGTAAAACACTGAATTGGTAGAAGGTAGGTATGTCTGTACCTAGGTCATCTTCCATTTATTTTTCAGAATTAACCTTAAACAAATAGGATGACATTGTAGTAATTCCAATGTCCTAGATTATTCACTCACAAAATAAAAATAAACTATGTCAACCTAAACCTTAGACAAGGTGTACAACCATTAGCTTACATGGAAACAAGCTTTAATTTAAATTAAACTTTAATACATAATAATTTACATCATTAAATATTCAAGTTCATTGCCACCTAATAACAATAAATAAATTATGCATTATTTATTAAAATGTAGCGGTCCAATTTATATTATTATACTTATCATCTTTTAACAAACCGTAAGCTTTTAAGATGACCAATCACGATTGTCTAAAAAAGATCACATCCTACAATTACATTTCTGATGGAATTTTCGATTCAAGGCATACCAGTTTAAGTCCCTTAAATTGCAACAACATCATTGTCATTATTGATGTCAATCGCTATACTTTGTATTCAAGAATAACATGTTACAAGAATAACAGAAGCCAGTGGTCCTTCTTATTATCTTAAAAACATCAGACCTATCGATCTCCACAGCTATTATTTATTTTTGCGTGGATAATTACTCGGCATCACTCTCAACTTTTTAAACAGTAACTAACGTTTTGACTACAATAAACCGAAAAAAATTACTTATAACGAAAATAAGATTTATTTAATAGATTCTCTTCTCAGGTTAATAACAAAGCATTTAAAAATATTTTTAGATGCTTCAAAGAATAGACAAATTTTAGCCACGAGGGCCACTTTAAGCGATTATGGTATCATAGTAGCAAATATTTCGACTGCTCGAGAATATATATTAAAATTAGAATAAACTGGAATTCTCAGACGGTTTTCGCGCATTTAGGGTCTTTCCATGCTGAATAATCGATCTTGGTTATATCGTCGCAACTCGTCAGCTTGTTTCTGTAACCAAAATTAAATCATTTATATTAACATAGTCAAAGGTTTTAAACACAACCATAAAATACATTTTTTTTAAAGAACACTTTGTGATATTTACATTTATAAACGCTTCTATAAATTAATCCAACAATTCCATTCAACAGCCACGCAAAAACGGGTGTGTAATATATTATTACAAAATTTCGGCCGAATTTCATTTAAATTTACTTTTTTTCTTCAATATAACGATCAAACAGATGGGAAATTCAAATGAATTATTATAATACAGGCAAATGTATCCTTTTTTATGGGTCTATGTAAGTGAAGAAAAACATCATGAAATTTTATTGACTCTATTTTATAATAAATAAAGTTATGCCGTAGATGACGTGTTTGGTCATCACAATCACAAGTGAGTAGTTGGGGCTCGTTGTAATACATAAGGAAGCCCAGTGCAAAGTTTCTAGACTCAACGGTTGTTATGTAAAAAATTGATATGTCTTACCCAGGTCCAATTCTCAAGAAAGCTTGAGGTTGTATCTTAGTGACTGAATCACCGACATCACATAGCAAACTTGCGATCGTCACTTTCCTTATTTCTTTGAGTTGATCTAAAAAATAATTAATTAATTTTTGAACATCACTTATCATCAAAAACAACTGCCTGTTTAAAACAGACTTTTAAAGTAATTAACGAAGTGCTTATTTTTGTAAGTGCTTAATTTTACGATGTGACTGAATCATACCTAAAAAGGATGATAAGTATTATCAAAATTTGTTTCAAACCCTTTTCTTAGAGTAACCTTTTCATAAGAAAGAAAAAAAGAAAGAAAAGAAGAAGATAAATAAAAAAAGAGGAGAAGTGAATTAGATGAAATTAAATCAAAATTACGATATAAGATTTCTAGAATTCAAAGTTAATAGGATCTTACCTAAAGTAAAAGCATTAGGTCTATTAGGCCTTTCGTACCAGTGCCTATCAGACACAATATTTCTGATCATCTGTTCCATAACCAGGCAAGAGAAGGTTGAAGGGGCGCGCCCTCCAGCAATTGGCTTCTCTACCCAAATACCAGCCATTAAGTCTATGTCCTCTATATCTTCGTACATCTCTTTTAGAATTTCTATTCTCTGTAAAACATAGTATAAAATAGTGAAAATAAATGGGATATGCCTTTATATACCTATTTTATTTTAAAGTAGAGAAAACTTCATTTTACAATTTTAATGGCAATCATATTTATTTTTAAAACTTCTTTAGAGTAAATCTTACATTTAATAAAAGAAAGTAATGTTCATATTTTGTCTATCAGAACAATTATTGCAGTTAAAGCATAGAAATCGCATGTAAGTGAAATTTCTTGAGTTAAAGGTTGGTTAAAGGCATCGGCGTTACAAAGAATATTTATGTGTTAATGAAAGTCGTTATATACCTCACTGTTCGTGAGTGAATAGTGCTGCAATTACAAGCCGACAAGATTATAATCCAATAAGGAATATATATAAGTTAAGAATATGTGACTCTACTGACAACAATTGATTTAAGCCACATTCATAAAAATAATTGTTGACATTTCATTTAGTTATCACTTTTGGTAGTTTATTGAATTTTTACACACTATTTACTTTTTCGACTAAATTAAAAACCCATAGATAACTTACTTCTGGATCAATCACATCGACAAGATCTTCATAACTCTTGACTGGTTTACCGAAACAGAACTCTCTGTACTTAATATAAGGTTGGAATCCGAAGTATCTACTCTTAGCCATGTCGTTAGTGGTTAGATCGGAGACCCTTTGATGCGAACCAAGACCTAATTCTGCGATCTGAAAAACAAAAGTTTTGTGAAAACACACTTTTGTTTGTCGCTAAGCAGCAAACCACGTTTATATGATGAGGAAGCTCGTTGTGTTTGTACCAGTAATTTAACAGTAGTGAAGTCCGTAGATAGAGGTGATTTACTTTTAGCATTACCTGTTGTAACTAAGTTCTATGGACGTGGTGCAACATCGAAACTCAATGATATACATCAGCGATTAAGGATCTTAGTAACTGATGAATTCTCAGAGATGAGTTATAATATGCGTCCAAGTATGTTTCAAATCATACTGTAATTCTTGAAATTCACGAGTGCGCTCGACCTTTGTTTGTAGTTGTAATAGTAAATACACAGTAAATACACATGTTCGTTAGTGTGAGTACCAGACGGAGCGGTCCGTATCAAGCGACATAAATATACAGATTGGTCACTCACACAAACAAAGGCCGAGCGCACTCTTGAATTGCAAGAACTGTAGCGCAATTTCAAGGAAATTCATATGGGAGATAGTTGGAATATACCACGAATAAACCCTGTTGTTAATAAAACTTCATACACTACAGTAGTGACCGCTAGCTAGTAGTAGTATCTGTTTTCATGACCGCTTCAGCAGCAGCATTTTTTCTAATTTTACTTACGGGTCCGATATAACAACATTTATTTTGTCCTCACATTACTTATATGTTTCCTGGTGTAATGTTGATAGTTGTGAGACATGATTATGTTGATAGTTGTAGATGATGCTTACATTATCGTGATGTTTTCTCTTTCACATTGTATAAATTCGAACAGGCTAGATATAGTGTACAATGCTTAACTTCGAATTGAAATATGCCGATGTCGGTGATCTCTAACATATTATGTCCAATTTTTGACAGCAGCCTCTAGAAGGCCACCGACATCGGAAGGGTCATGTTTCAGTATTAACGTAACTCTACTTACGTCAGGATCAACAACGTAGTCAGCTTTAGCACTGCCTTGTCTAAAAGCTCCTTGAGTAACGTAAACGAAATTATCTTCAGCAGCGAAGAAACCAGTTTTTAAAGTAAGATTAGTTATTGGGAACTGTTTCAAGTAATTTCCATCTACGTCATACATTCTGAAAAACAAAATTCAAATTTAATTTTTTTATAAATTTTATATTTAAAGTATTAATGAACAACTGGAGAGACATTATAAAGCAAGCACATTAATTTTTATGAGGTGAAAAAAATAACTTTAAATTAGGTAATCTACATTCAGATTAATGTAATAATTATGTATTATTTAAATCCTTACTCTTTGCTTTGCACCCTTTAATACTTTTATGTTTTAGGCTTTAAAATATGATTTGTTGCAGTAACTTATTTGTTTTAAAACTGTATTATTCCTTATATGACTTCATGGTAGTGTTTAAGATACTTCTAATCCTTTGAATACAACAAGCCCACTTACTTGAGAGCACCTTCCTGCATTGTGTGAAGCCATCTCAAAACGTAAGGATACTCTAAAGACATTTGTGGAAGTACACTTGAATTGTAAATATCTCGAAAGCCGAGTGTTGGTTCCGTTACACCGGAATTCTTTAGATTTTCAGCACCTGTTGGAATAAATAGCATTATCGGTTTAAATGAAATACTATCCAGACAAACTTAGGCGTACCACAAGGTTCTACTTTTGGTTAGATTTTCTTCTTAATTTACATTGAAGAAATTAATTAAGTTAAATCAAGTAGATATTAAAAAGTTACATAATAAAAAGGACATCAGACCATTTTTATAAATATAAATAATTTAATCTCCAACCAAGTAACAAGCTGTAGATAACAATAATTGTGGACAACTTACCAATTAAAGGTGGAAGTAGTTCATACAAATATATTTGTATTTCTATGGCAATGTTGATATCTCTAGCCGTGTAAAACAATTTGTCGTCGTCCCAGCAAGGATTTACTTTAGCCAGTTCAGTTGCAATGAAGTTGTGTAATCTCCAAAACCATATTGATACTATATTTATTCCCGCTAAAGTGTTTACTCCATCATCAGCTGTAATAAAAGAGGAACTGTTAACTGAGGTAAGCACGAAATATAAAATAAACTTCTTCCAAGCTCGATACGTCCTTTTTTTCTTTCATTTTGACCTATAGAAACTCGAATGATTTATCAATTTACACACGTCACTCGATTAATAGCAGCAGTTAATCCTTAGCAGTATTATATAATTTTATTATTATGGCCTTGGGTGGGTACAGGTGGATACTATTTAATTCTGAAATTAATGTTTAGTAGCTAGAGTATCTAGATTTTCTTACGTGTATCATGACATCTAGTTTCATGCGGTGGTTGATTCGAATAACAAACAGTTCCTTTAGTAGATTTAGTTGTAGGAGGCCAAATTTTTCCATTTTCAACATCAAACTTTAGAAGCCCTCCCTCTTTCTTCCTTGCTTTTTGTGTGACAACTTTTGCAGAAGCTCCGTAAATGGGTGACAGGTCTAGTAGTGGCGTTGTTGATACTATCTGAACATTAATATTAATATTTTTATAAATATGTGCAAAATAATTTATTTTTTAAAACTTAAAGACACAGAAGGATAGTTTCGTTATATATTTTTCCTGTTATTTTGTACTTCTTGAAGTTGGTTTTAATTTTATGATTCTATTATTACCTAGATATAGATCTTTTGTTATTTTTAATTTTATGACGCAGGTCTAAATTTTGTAAATATTTCTGACAAAAAAATTAGATAAAATTAAAATAGAAATTCGTTATATCTATTCATTCATCAAAATAATGGTCTTATTTGACTTCTTTATTATTTCAGTGAACTTGAAAACCATTTTTATTGACATCGCATTTAGTTACCTTAATACCTACTACTAACACAAACCTCATTATGTTTGGTTTTCTAGTACTTTTTTAGTTATAAGATGTTTTTGTTAATATATAAGTAATAAAAAAAAATAAAAATAAAAACCTACGCGTTGGTTTCGCTCTAACGCATTACTTTCAAAGGTCTGGGTGCTCCATAGCGCCATGATTATGAAGACTTACAAACAATATCTAACATAAGTAAAACATTGTCCAACTTTATCCGGACGCCTGGCAACGCTACTTATGTATAACATTTAAACTGACGAATTTTAGGTTTTTGACATATTTAAGTTTCATGATCATAGCGCTTGCAACAACATAGAAAATAATGTAAAGTTCATTTACTTAGGTATCCTGTAAGATTGTTTTTTATCTAATGTTATTTTATTAATAATCTAACTAGATTACAATTTTGAAGAATTTCGATTTCAGATAGAATTTGATTTTCTAGAAGCTAGTGAATAATGTCTTGTTACCAAAAATAAATAAAATATGAATATATTTATAACACTAAAAGTTAATAATAATAATAGCCCGCAGGGCACCTTGAGGCGAGGTGTCGGGGAGTAGCCACCCCGCGGTTCCCGAGTGCTCCAGGGGGAAGCAACCGTTCCTCATCTTCGGCTGGCCTTAGTTGACTGATCGGAGTGAAAAATGACGAGGAAGCGGTCCCCCGCCTCTGGCTTGCCTTCACCGGCCGTCCAGAGTGGAGTCAGTGTCGCAGTCGGAGTCAGAGTCGGACGTCAGTGGTGAGTGGGCCAGGTAGGCTGGACCCTCAGGGAGCCCGTGACCTGAGTTTAAAACCCAGTGCGGCATCACTATCTTTAAGCCACTCTCGTCCCTGTTGCCCCCCTTGCTGTAATTTACTCAGCTGATTAGGGTGGCCCAGATTGAGAGTTGGCGAGTCTCCGCCTGCCACTTTTACATATTTGTTGAACATTGTTACGGCAGGTGCCATAGTACCCATAGTCTCCCAGTATCCAGTCCACTACCATCCCATTACAATAGCCCAAGTAGTAGTTTTCTCCTGTAGTTTATCAATAGTTCTATTCAAACCGGAGATTGTCCTTGGCTGCATTTTATAGTGCAGACAGGGATAATCACCGGTTTGATGTCCACATCATACTTTGCCATTAAACTTGTTATTGTAAAGGGCCTCTACGTGTTAGCTTCGGCCCCACGCATGCCTTCCAAAGAAGGTCCGGGACTCCATAGTCCCGTGATATAGGACATATAACAAACAAAAAATAATAATAATATACCGTGATATAGGACGTATAACAGACAATAATAAAATTAAGACATTCATCTTTGGCTTAGACTCTTGTTTGAGCATTATTCACTAGCTTCTAGAAAATCAAATTCAATCTGAAATCGAAATTGTGATTCTACTTTCGAAAAAACTTACTCTCTCTGGTGTAGTATTATTCTTTATGCAAGATTTAAATTGAAAACTCATGGGTCTAGTCATATTTAAACAGCTGATTCCAGAGAACCGGTGCACAGGATCGTCATGGGGTATTTTATTGGGAACACATTCTCTGTCGGTTTTTCCTTTAGGTGAACAACAGTAGGGTTTCCACTCGACGTACTGAACTGAAATAAATATTATTTATCATTAAAAATATTTGCCATATTCATATAACTGTGATGGGTTGATCTCATATCTCCAATATCTATCATATTCTTATCATACATTTTATCTCATGCCCCAAAAAGTAACTTAAAACTATCAAAACCTCTAGACCATAATCAAATTATTGGAAATATATGGAAATTAGAGTTACCTTTAGTTTAGTAAGTACTTTTAAACCTACAACCTACAATAGAAGAGAAGAAATGGCAAAAACAAAGACATTATGATTATCAAGATGACTGAATTAGAATAAAAGGTTTTGATACGCAAAACTATCAATTAATGTTTAAAGAAAATATGTTTATTTTCTTTAAAACATTAATTGATAATCGAAGAAATGTCTAAAAAAGGAACTACTAAGACTTTGCAACATTATTTATCTATCTTTTATTTCAAGAATATAAATATGTTCTCATTCATTTATTTATCTTAGAAATAGAATTTTAATAAAAACAAACTGAATACAAAATGATAATATATTAACACCACTACCAAATTAAAAAAAAATATCCAAGTACATAAAACTACCTATTTAAATTAAATTTATAAGTATCAAAATATTGTATAAATGTTGTACATTAGACCGTAAATTAAATAAATATTATTATATTAAAACAAATTATTATTTAATTATGAAGAAAACAACAAATAAAACCACTAATTAGTAAAAATAGTAAACAATTGATTCATTAAGTGGTTCTCACAGATATCCTCAAACAAAATGCGTCATTGTAATTAACCTCTGAAGTCAAAAAAGGCAAATAAACATTCTTCACATTTCAAATTAAAATAATACTAACTAATCTCCGATTTTTATATCATTGACGACCTCTGTGGTCTCTGGTCTGGGTGTTTAATATAAATATTGCAGGACATTACACACATCGCCATCTTGCCCCAAGCTAAGTAAATAGACTTGTGTTATGGGTGCTAGACAACGGATATACTACTTATATACTTTTCTTTTGTAAATAAATACTTCTAAAACATAGAAACAACCAGACCACAGACAAATATCTAAGCATAAATACTTGTCTGAGCCGGGAATCGAACCCGCAACCCTGTGTTTGGCAGTCCAGCGACAGTTGTACCAACTGGGTCGTCAAAAATATCTAAAATAGGTTCACAATTTTCTAAGGATTTTCGGCTTTGACATTCTTTACCGATCTTTTGCCATAGATCCTCTGACGTTTTTGTACAAGCTATGATTATTATGATATATTCAACTTACTTGTATCATGTTGCGATACTATATCGGACGACATGTACACTATATAGTGCACAGCGAGTTGGGTAAATGTTTGACTTGATATTCGACCGACTGAAAGTAAGCTCGTGCGCAAACGTCGGGCTAGCGGTAGATCGTTGCCAGATTTTGATTTTCTTGGATTGTCCACTGGAAAGAGAGACATAGGTTTATTGTTGTAACACCACAGGATTTTACGCTAACAGAGGAAGGGATGTGGTAGCTAGAAGACGAATGATTTGACTACAAAACTGCAGTTCCACAAACCCTTTTATACATTGTGCATTGCAATCATCATCCTCTTCTTTGATTTTAACTCTTGCTACTGGTATTCTAAAAACAAGAGAGTGATCTCATAAGGGTTCATTTTTTCCCCTACCGCCCTAGGTGACTATGCAACCTATTTTGTTTACAAAGTTATGCCCGCAGCAAGCGGACGAGCAACAAGCAAATAATATTACAAGATGGTTTGCTCTTCAGCTGATCGCGTTTGTCATCTAACGTACTCCTTCGAGCATCGTTCGCCAGCACTAAGACTTATCGCCTTCATTCCGGACCAAAATTATAATTGTACAATTTTTAATATGGATTACATATTATTGTAAATACCTTTATCAAACACCGGTGGTAATACACGCCTAAAGGGTGTATGAATAGCTCCTCTGGTTGGATTCTCTAAGTTATTACACGAACCATCGATACGCCTGCCTTCATTAGGGTCACATGGTTCTATCTGGATTGTACACCAACTATACAAGATAATAAAAATTAAATTAAAATCATCTTCTTTTTTATTATCTCCATCATCTTCTCTTTTTATAGTAGTTCGGTTATTGGACCGTTAAAACTTTAGTGTCAGTAGTTCGATTAGAGAGGCTGGTGAGGGCCTATTGACTCCATTTAGTTTCAGTAGTTCCGTTCCGAGTCTGGTTACCGAACTACTGCAGTGTTAATGGTTCTCTTGGAATGAAAAAAGACCACCGAGTCTAACTGAAAAGGCAGACGGCTATAAACAAAAAACTTTACAACTTATGTATAATAAAAATCAGCCTCCTATGCAGAGCATGTATTTAGGACAAAGAGACGACCGCCCAAGTACTCCTGGTTTGTATGTGCTGGCGAAAATCAAACTTAGGATGATGATCAAAAAACTTATATACAAATTTATATAAAACTACATCTTGTGGCAAAAATGGAATATAATCTCACACAAAAAGAACTCAACCTTACAGGTCTAACCATGCCAAATATAAAGTAAGGTTGACCTTTATGGTCAACCTTACTTTATTAAATAAACTAACTTGATTCTACGTTAATAAAATCATAGGTTGCTAAAATGAGGTACTTACAAAGTAGAATTGGTTTTATCAAAACGTTTCAATTCGTCCTTTCCAATATTTTTTGCATGATACGAATCGTACAATAAAGCACCATAACTTGTACTTAAGAAACACAAAAATAATAATTTTATCATCTTTAAAACACCATCAAAAAATGAGTTTAAAAAAGACAAATCAAATCATACGACTACTTTTAATAAATTTTTCTACTTAATTTTAAAGAACTAATTGTGTGGTGAATCTTTTTCTTTCTGAAAACAAACAATGAGATGCTGTTAAGATATTTATAATATCTTGTCGTAATTAATTTTATTAAAAAAAGAAATATTGTAAAAATGTTAAGCTATATGTGTCTGTTTGTGCGGCACAATTTTAAGACATTATCTTTAAATTTATCTTTATGGAATACACACTCTACTGGCTGAGTGACCCAAAGTGGATCTTTGCCTCCGAAACGAGAGTCTTCCATCGCTCTCGGTCCTGTGCTATTTCTTGCCAATTGTTGACTTGTAGTTCGTGCAGATCAGCTTCCACTGTGTCTTTCCAGCGATCCTAGGTCGTGCCCACCGGCCTTCGACCGGTCGAAGGAATACCTATTCTTTTTAATTTATCTCAACCTCACTAATTAAGCAATTATAAGGAATTACAGTCAGTTTCCCAAAATACACGCTCTGCATCGTGGTGGAACCCAAGTTTTTTATTACTATATTTAAATTATTTTTCATAAATATAATATTTGTTATTGGATAAACGTTTATTGCACACTATGTCTTATTTTTGCCCCTTTGCGTTGCGCTTACTGAATTCTTGAAAGTGATCACCCAATACATTATTATGGCATTCCAAGTAAAACAATGCCGTTATAAAGTGGAATCCCTTTGATTTCTATTTCCATCCGTTCTATTAATTATTATAATCATACAGTATTTATTTTTTAAAAATTGGGGTCAAAGTCACAGGATATGTAGCTAAATCCGGTTTCCCATGATTTGCACAAGAATTAGTTAAAATAATGTTTAAGATAAATTAATTTCACAATAAATAGGAGATATTGCGAAATATTTTATCGAAATATATAAAAAAATGCAAAGGTATGTATGTGTGATAGTTTGAGATCGCAGCAAATAGGCTTGCAAATAGTTTTCGTCTCATGATATTCTTACAGAATCAAGACATTCGAGGGTAAAACCACGAGGCGTACCTAGTACTTATACAAAATATATTATACCAAAACTGAATAGTACGTTTACTTTTCGGATAAACACTTTTTTACCAATTATAGTCGGTCTATATAAAATGCACGCATCTAATAAACGCGATCGCTCGTTGAATTTTCTGCCTGTGACACAGTTGGCATATTATTCTAAAAAAATATGTCAACATTAGTTTAATTGTTCTACCACGTTTAATATCTGAATATAGTTTAGGTTTGAGTTTAAGTTACAAAGCCACAACTAGATGGCAGCACTATGCAAATTAGATCGCGCTATCAAGATTTCACAAAAAATAGTAAGGTAATGGCCCATCCGCAATATACCTTTGTCTTCTGTTAGGGACTGTACGGAGCATTCTACTAGTGAATCCACCATTGTTGGGACACTCAGTGGAAACTCTGTACACTAGGGCCACCTACCTAGGAGCTCGCTGCTTCGGAAACGAATCCTACTAACTGGCATCGTTTCTGACTTCGGGCCTCCGAATTAGTTCGTTACGAATAAAGTGACTACCGTACGAGATCATTATGTTTGAATTTTTCTATTATATTATATATTTATTTGTATATATTTGACAAATATTAATAGTTCCAGAAGAAAAAAACGTAAAGATTGTCAAGGACATAAAGGAAACAATATTAAATGGGTCGAATGTCAGAGACATGAGCTACAGTCAGGCATGGTGGACTTCAGTTTCAGTATATATATGTGTGTGTGTGAATTTGGTACATCAATTAGAACTTACAAAATATACAGATTCTCAACTTTAGTCAAATGTATTGATATGCATCTTAATTTATAACTGCGGCGCTGATCTTCCGTCTTGACCCGTGTTGTGAAGTGTGAAGTAAACCGTTTCGCGCTTCCTCATTCAAACACATCATAAAACATTTTGTTGGAGTGTTAGTTTGTTTAAACCACGCAAATTCTTAATCTACAAGTATCATACCAAGGTAATCCGTCGACGAAGTTAAGCCGCGTCCAAACGCAATATTTCTTCAGAGTTTAATATTTTGGCCTCATCCGAGCAAATCCGGAAAACAAACTGAAAATTTAATATCAGTTCATTTGCGTACAGATTTCGGTTGCCATGAAAAGATTGTGTTTTTTTGAGTAAAGTAAAAAACTATATATTTGCTTTAGAAAAGTAGATTGAGCTGGCTGGAGCGATAGAAGAAGTTGAGATAATTTGTGCATGTTAATTACGACGGGTGGAGTTTACTCCAGAGCTGAGACGAAAAAGGTTGAGCGTATTTTTATCCCTATTTGTTAACCTTCATATTAAAAAGGTTGAATGGTTTTCGAAACTCTTTGTTATCACTTAACCTAAAAAGGTTGAATGTTTTTAGAAAACCTTAGTTAACATGGAACCTAAAATGTTGAATGTTTTTGGAACTCTTTTGACCACTTAGATAACTTAAAAATGTTGCATGTTTTTGGAACTCTTTGATAATATTTTGTGACACAATTGGCTCAATGGACCTGACCTGCATTCGCCTAATCTCTTGTTTTGGCGATTTGCACTGGCCGCCAAGATCGCCTAATGACCGTACCAGACTTCTTTTTGTGGGAGTTTTGAAGTCTCGTATTTACGTGAACTAGCTTCAGTCTTTGGAAGTCTTCAAGGACAACATCTGACACGGATGCGCGAACCTATCGCAAAAGCGATGGGAAATGCCATAAAAAGGGCCATTAATGCGGCCACTTGTGCGATATCTTTTCGACTTGATGACAAAAAAATTAATTAGTTAAACATAAATAATTCATAAATAGAATCAAAATTTTATATTTGTAAAACAAATACAGCCAAAAAAAATCGGATGATTACTTTTGCCTCGCCTGTTAGAAAACAAAACTTGAAAAAAGAAACTTAGTACCCACACTTTTATTTTAAGTTATTCACAAAAGGCAAAATAATGGGTAATTTAAGTTTTTATTCCAATATTATTTATGTGGGTAAAGTAATTACTTAATAACCAACTTATATTTTTGAAGTTCATTTGAAGGACGTTCTCATTTTTCTTAAAAAACTACGTAAAGGAAAATACCATAATTGAATCTAAATATCCTTAACAGGTTTATTGTAACATAGTTGTATCGCCAAATATTCGCTACGAGAAGTGGATCTATTGCAACATAGACATATTATAGACGTACTTAGTTCAAACGCTTATTTTAAATGACATTTTGGCATAACGCGAAATCAGCAGACTGCGAAATCGGCAGACTGCTTTTATGTACTCAGTGACTAAAGGGTTTATTACATTTTAAATAACTATTTTCAATTTTTTTTATTTTGGATCCGAATTAAATATTTAATAGTACATTGTTACCCTAGGTGTGAAAGTATCTCATTGAGTCCCGAGACGGAGTTTGGCGCCCGAGCGTAGCGAGGGCGCTAATAGTTCGAGGGACTTAATGAGTCTTTCACCCGAGGTAAACACTGTGCTTTTCATTACGAATAATACATAAAATTCTTCCTAATAACGAGAGTGAATGAGAGACTCCATACTACCTGATCCTCTTACAAGGTTGAGACCAAAGAGGTTATATAATGTATAACCTCTTTGGTCTCAACCTTGTAGTGTTTTGCAAAGCAAGGAGGTTAGGTTTTTGAAGTTCCTAATGCGTAATGATACTGATACTGGCTACAAGCACATTGCACACGTCGTGCGAAGCCATAATTTGACACGACAGCTGTCAGTGAAAGCGATTCTCCCTAGGGCTGAAAGTTTTTCTTTCTACACGCTCTTCAGGCACCTTTACACCTACTTTCGGAGTAAGAGTAATGAAAAGGACTTTTTTTCACTCGCGACTTGAAGAGCCAGACACGTCAGGAAAGACAGACGCAGACAACGGATTCCATTACCTTGCAGTATGAACAAGGTATTGATATTTCCACCATGAATTGGTGCCGCATTTCAGTCTGCCTGGTCAATTATCAAACATGTTTTGGATTTATATAAACTAGCTAGCTGCACCCCGCGGTTCAGAAGTTTTAGCGTGAAGGAGTAACAAATACACACACACTTTCACATATATACTAATATTATAAAGCTGAAGAGTTTGTTTATTTGTTTGAACGCGCTAATCTCAGAAACTACTGGTTCGAATTGAAAAATTATATTTGCGTTGAATGGAAGGCTATTTTAGGCTACTTTTCATTTCGTTATTTCCAAACGGTAGAGCTAGTTTATAATATTAGTAAGATAGGATACATAAACTGCACTAAAAGTATCGGAAATGGACTATTTCCACTGTTCCTGTCATATTTAAATCTTTTTAATTGAAAACTCCTTGGTTTTAAAAATCGAATACCATTTATTTATTTAAAAAAAGAATCTCGGTCTTGTCACAAGGTTTTGTCAAACTTGTTTAGTCGTTGAGAAAATGGAATTGACGCGAGAAAATTCAAGAGCGATGATTTATTATGACTTTCGAAGTGGTTTATCACAAAAACAGTGTGTTGACCGGATGATTTCTGCATTTGGTGATAAAGCCCCATCCAAAACCACTATTTATCGCTGGTTTGCTGAATTTCAACGTGGACGTGTCAAGCTCAGTGATGATCCCCGTCAAGGTCGTCCAAAAACTGCACTCACCCAAGAAAACGTTGATGCTGTGCGTAAGCTGATTGAGGAAGATCGACATACCGCGAAATTCAGGCAACTTTAGACATTGGCATGAGTCAAATACAAATAATCTTGCATGAACAATTAGGTGTAAAAAAGTTGTTTTCCCGATGGATACCGCATTCGCTCTGTGAAGAGCAAAAAGTGGCTCGCGTTACTTGGTGCGTCAGAACTCTCGAAAGATTCCACGCAGGATCCTCAAATGCTGTATACAACATCGTATCAGGTGACGAATCCTGGATATACACGTACGAACCCGAAACAAAAAACCAGTCACGAGTTTGGGTGTTCGAAAATGAGTTAAAGCCAACAAAAATTGTTCGTTCGCGGAGTGTTGCAAAAAAAATGGTGGCCACGTTTGTCTCCAAAACCGGCCATGTTGTGACTATTCCTCTTGAGGGACAAAGAACGGTTAATGCAGAATGGTATGCTAGCATTTGTTTGCCACAGGTCGTTTCTGAACTCCGTAAAAAGAACTGCAGCCGCCGCATCATCCTCCATCACGACAATGCGAGTTCTCACACCGCGAACAGAACAAAAGAGTTTTTAGAGCAAGAAAACATATAATTATTAGACCATCCGCCGTACAGCCCCGACCTAAGCCCTAATGATTTCTATTCTTTCCTTAAAATAAAGAATAAATTGCGTGGTCAGAGATTTTCATCACCTGAAGAAGCTGTGGACGCCTACAAAACGGCCATTTTGGAGACCCCAACTTCCGAATGGAATGGTTGCTTTAATGATTGGTTCCATCGTATGGAAAAATGTGTCAAATTTCGCGGAGAATACTTCGAAAAGCAATAAATACATTTTTAAATAGTAATGTTGTGTCACTTCCTTGATTCCCGAAATTTTCAGTGCCGCCCTCGTAGGAAAGTAAATTGAAAAATTGCCAATTTTGTTTGTTTTTACAGTTTTCTTATACAATGGCTGGAATTCTCCGGTAGTCTGTGCCCGCTGCGGCCTCGCCAGTTACGCCCGGTTACCTGGTTTCTATGTGAATGTAGCCTTAGATGTGTTGAAATTCAAAATAATAACTATCGTAACCAACTGGTAATTATCTATTTTTAATATTAACTAATTTATTTTTACAGAAGATAAACAAACTGAATACAAAATAACATCAATATAGAAACTTATAAAAAAGGTTTATTTGTTTGTTTTATCTTCAAGGTTTTTTTTATAAGCTAAGTGTGGAAGGACTAGGCTACTTTTAAAAAGGTTGAAATCGCGGGGCTTATCTCTACTAATACCTGTATAAAAATAAATGTAAAAGTAAATCTTGTCTGTCTGTTAAGCTTTCACGTCCAAAGATCTGGACCAATTTTAATGAATTTCGGCAAAGAGATAGACGAGACCTTAAGAACATAGGTTACTTTTTTATTTCTATCATGATTCCGGATTTACGCGAATGAAACTGCGGGCGCCGCTAATTTTTTACTTTTTATAACTACATTGTATGAATTATAAATAGTTTAAATAGATTAAAAACTGTATATAATTAAGATAAACATGGATACCTATAATTATAATGTTTGAGGATAAAATCTTGGATATTTAAAGCTACTTCACAAAAAAGAGATGCTATATTCGACCGAGATGTAGGTACTTGTAATAATTATAGTATCGGCCTTTACATTTAAATAGCATTAGTGTGGCATTAGTCCCGGTCCCGTGGGAATATCAAAATAAAAAGTAGCCTATAGCCTTCCTCGATAAATGGAATATCCAACACAAAAAGAATTTTTCAATTCGAACCAGTAGTTCCGGAGATTAGCGCGTTCAAACAAACAAACTCTTCAGTTTTATAATATTAGTATAGATTTTAATCAGCAGTAGCAACTATGACTTTAGTCTATGCTATTTAGGGCACTGGAGTGCCTGGGACATGTCTTAGCTAGTACTGGCTTGCCCACAACTTCAGTCAGGATTTTGAAATAAATATTTTGGCATACAGATACCTGGACATTTTGCTATTAGGTCATTTTGATATTATAAATAAATATTGCAGGACTTTCCACACATCGTCATCTAGCCACAAGCTAAGTAAATAGGCTTGTGTTATGGGTGTTAGACAACGGATATATTACTTTTATACTTTTCTTTTGTAGAAATATACTTATAATACATAGAAACAACCAGACCACAGACAAATGTCAAAGCATAAATACTTGTCTAAGGCGCGAATCGAACCCGCAACCCTGTGATTAGCAGTTCGGTATGGTGACCATTGTGCCAACTGGGTCGTCATATTGAGTCAATCAGGTAGAGTTAGGATTTTT
Source organism: Idaea straminata (assembly GCA_951213275.1). NCBI lineage: Eukaryota > Metazoa > Arthropoda > Insecta > Lepidoptera > Geometridae > Idaea > Idaea straminata. The sequence continues at coordinate 1,106,716 of OX577852.1, forward strand.
TGTTTAGGTTAATTTTAAATCGGATAGAGGTGGGATCGCGTGGAGTGGGGACGAAGCCATTTCAATAATAGGGCGTTTTGCTACATGTTCATTTCCCTTCGGCCGCATACGAAACCGGAGGTGCGTAAGCAGTTACCAAAGAAGAAAAAATCTTCTTCGTACGAAACCAGTTTCTTACTAAGAGGATTTTTTCCTAACACGAAACCCGGTTTCGAAATAGGATATCAATAATTAATGTTGATCTTGTATCGTTTTGATATGTAGGATATTTTACTTTTAGGCTAATCCTTGCTAAGCGAGGATTTTGGAAAGTTCGACTCCTGTGCGAACGAAGTCGCTGGTAAAGTTTTACCAACATGTAGATCAACAAAATGTAAAATGTGTATTACAATTCGGAGCTCGTATTATGGAAATCGATACACATTTGTACCGTATTGGAACTCGCACGTGACCGCGTCTCCAAACTGTACTGGACCATAGACAAACTTTATCATAGACTAGCTACGACCCGTGTAAGTCCTGATCTCGTAGCATTATCGGTATAAAACTAGCTTAGATATTAATCCAGGTCTCTATCTATCTACATACCGAGTTTCATTGCAATCGGTCCAGTTCTTTTTGCATGAAGGACTAACAAACAAACTTTCACATTTATAATATAAGTAGAGTACGGGAGTTTTTGACGTGAAACGTCTTTAAAAATCAGTCAGGAACTCTCCTGACTGATTTTCGTAAGTGACTCCACTTACGAAAACCAAATGTAAAGTTGTAATTACTGCTATGCCCATTGTACCCTAATATCTGCATATTATAGGACCTGATAGAGGCCAACGTTATTGTAGTGGCACTGGCCAACTATTGGGCAGGAATTTTTTTTCTGGTCGAGCATCATGTAACTCGGAAAAAAAGAAGAAAAAACCACGTCATGAACCTTGACTACCATTTTTTCCCTATCACAAGCCCTCGTGACTTTTTGTCTGGCTTATGTCAATTTCTGTCAAAAAGCTTGGGGCTAAATGGCGCTCTGTAGAATGTCTTGCGATATTCATTTATTTAATTATGTTTCATGAGGTTTGAGTTTTCAAGAGTTTCTTGTGCCTTCCTCTCATTGGTAGGCGCGTTCCAAAGGCACATATCCTAACTTAATTTTTAAGACGTTTCTATGTAATCTTGTACAAACTTTATGATTGCAAATTAATAATATATTTTGACTTTATTGACTTTTGTTTAGGCTCAATCTCAAGCAAGGCGCCTATTTTGATTTTCAATTTTGTCCATTCTGTAGTCGCCCATCATGGGCCATCGTTTGAACACAGCTGACCAAAATTCTGTAGTATCAGCAGCGTCACTCGATCCCTGTCTAACAAAATTTTAACATATCTATGTTCTAGACAAATATTGCGACAAATTAGATGCTAATCTCCGATTTTCGGTGGAACGACCTGTTTATGGCATTAAGAACGTTAACGCTTGGTGATATTGGCTATTTTTGAATAACTGGTTTTGTTTTTCGATTACCTAAATAACTGTTTTATCTGTTTTATTTAAAGCATATACCTACATAGGTACATTGACTATAAGAAATATAAGAACAGTAAATAAAATCCAGGGACTATACAGTGTTTACTTAACAAAAAACCTGTTATCCTTTTAAGTATTTTAGGTACATTACTAAAAAAAGTATAAAAATATTTTTGCGTGAATTAAAATTTTATGAAATATTAATAGATATCAGTTTCTAAAGTTTTGAATGACTATAATTTTTCATAATTTCATGACATGACATAATCATTTTAAATTAACAGAATCCATAATTTTATGTCCAAAAGAATATTGCAGAATGAACTATACATTTTTATTTTACTTATCTTTGAGTACCAAGACTATGAAAATAAATTTCAACTCCCTGTATAAATGGTGGGTAATCTTACAATAATATTGACCCCGTGTCATGTCGACTAAGTTATAGGTCTAGTCGGCCTCAAAGATTGGCCATAAGGACGTTGTTCGTCCGATGTCTCGCCATGGGACGTCCATTTAGATTAACATTTATACCGAACACAATACTGTTAGGTATTTGGTATACGTAGCTACAATGTTACCTTTAATTCGTTGATAGAGTGACGTAGTTAGACGAACAATCAGGAAACAAATGCGGAGACTAATCGTGTAGTTTTTATATTGCTGTTATTTTATTTATTAATTTATGATGTTATTTAATTACTTGAGTTTAAAACATTCCAATATAAATTTTAGAACTCTACAGTAGACAAAAAATGTCTTAAGTTTAAATTAATTCTAAGTCACACGACTGTATTTTAGTCCGGAAACTATCCTAACACGAAAAACGTTGTATTTTTTTTATTCTTTGGGAACTCAACTTAGTTTATATATGTAAAGTTAAATGTATTTTTAGGGTACCATACCTAAAGCCCAAACCTACTTATTACCCAAACCCAAACCTACTTATTACCCAAACCTACTTATTACCCAAAGCCAAACCTATTACTAATACTTTACTGTCCGTCCGTTTTCATTTTAGTAAAATTAATTTAAGTTTTCACTAAAATTTATTTTATTTTTAGTAAAATAATTGAATTTTTATATTCACTGTGACAAAAATCTGATTTTAACCATAGTTAATATATCAAAGTATTGGCCTAGAATACATAAGAGTACAATGTATTGACTTAAACTTATAGCTAGCAAGTGAAGTAAATTAAGCTATAAATATTTATAAAACATGGAACCAGTATGAAGATGATCCCCTTACGATACATTTTACATGCGATCATCACCATAAATAAAATGTTATTAAAATATTTATGATGAACCCTGAGGGGTAGGCATAATATTGTGAAAATTAATGTATAAAACTGGTTAGTTCTTCTTTGATACCTATACAGTGTGTCATGAAAACTCTGTAATCGCTCTTAGGTAGGTACTTGTAGGTATCCAGACGACAATTATTATTTACTAAGAAAGTATACCCGAAAAAATAGTTAACATTAACATTTTTTTAATGGTAAAATTTAAGGAGTTTGCAAGATGCAGCTACACCATTATCGGCAGTGGATTTTGCGGAAATGTGATATTACCTAAAAAGGTAATATCACATTTCCGCAAAATCCACAAAAACTTGGTTAATTAAAAAAAACATTTGTTTTGGGTAAGGTTCGGCCGTAGATACCTTTTTTAGAATTTAGTTTATTTACTGTTGGCACTAGGTGAATTAACTTATGGTCTTATAAAAGATGATGTCCTCTATTTCTAATTTCTATCATAACACTATTATTATGGTAGAAAGTAGACATAGAGGATAAAAGTAATACTATTTTGAACATCTACCTAGTTCTCTTCGGTACCTAATTCACTGTCATCATCATCCGAGCGATGTTCCCGGTTGCATCCCTCTCGGGAGCCGGGGGTCCGCTACCTAATTCACTATATACATAGGTATATAGTGAATTAGGTACCTAATCTTAAAAACTAGGTAGAAGTCCAAAATAGTATTATTTTTAAACTCACACGATTAGTATTTATAGTAATTGTTTTCGCGGATCTTAATCGCCATTGTCGAGATAAGAGAAATAAAAAATACATAATTAAGATCCGGGAAAATAATTACTTACTACAAACAGTAGGTACCTATTGTTAGTTTTGAAATCATGTCATCATAATACCTACTCATACCAAAGACAGACCATAGGGTGCTCTTACACACAGTATAACAAAACTAAAAATATCTTGTCTTACAAAATAAAACAGTCATAAATCTCTTCTTATGTCTGGGTATCTAGACAAAATGTTCATAAATTATATTCCACTGGGAAAATTCAACGTTTCCATTGCAATTGTTAAGTTCGTGTATTAATTGCATTGTTGTTAACTTAGGTAACGTAGGTACCTATAGCTAAGATGGTTAAATGTAATATCTTAGCTCTACCTTTAGATAGGTATCAAAATCTAAAACTCAAATTCACGTTTGCTTATTAAATGTTTTTTTTACCATTGAACAAAGTTTGTAATTAAATTATTTTAAAATATAAAATGAATTGGATTAGAAAACGCAGGTAAACTAAAAAAAATCTATTTCAGGTTCACACTTAGTTGATTAAATATGTTTTGTATTTTTTTTGTGCAACTTACGACTAACTTAAAACCTAAAAATTAAATAAACATATTAAAATAATAAATAAATAAAAGAATATAGCCAAAATTATAGAAATAAGTACCCAAAATCCATTGATCTGCAGTTGGCCGGGATTCGAACCCACAAACTTCGCAATGAAAGTCGAGCTACCTACCACTAGCCCACCATCGCTCGTCAAATACATACATGTTCACTATCATTGGGCAATATGCACAGTCAAGCATATTAATAGTCATCAATTATCGAAAGCAAATTAATTTGCTAATTTCCCCTTCTCTGCTGATACGATGCCAATTTACGGCGTGTTTGTGGTCGAAGCATATTTCAATTAAGCTCTGTACAGACCGGTGAGAATCGATATAAAGACGTATTTAGAATGTGTTAAACAACCTTAGTCTTATTTCTTACCTTACCCATAAACGAAAATAAAGGAGAACTATGGTTTTTAGGTTTAAGAAATTTTTAAGAGAATCAAAAAGGAGATTTGCAAAATGTGCAAACACTATTTTTTACCGAAGAACCGATAATTTTATTACTGCATCTTAATCATCTTAAAATTGATTTCTTAAGTCATTATTTTTTTATTGTCATAAGTTAAAAAAACATCGTATTATTGGTCTTTATTTCTAAACACAAGAACTCTAAACTCGAATTTCTAAAAGTCGTTCACGTAAACGTCTAAATCAACCCCCTTTCGTATTACAACACCCTTGCTGGAACACATTGTATACTATTAGTCATGTCCTCTTATAAACTTCTATAATAGAAAATACCTTCAACAACATTTAGTCCTGAAATAGATGTGATGTAGAATTGAAACGTTTACCGGTTCATTTGGTAGCGATCGTGTGAGTCGCCAAATGTACCGATACGGTAGAAAGATACTTATTTATACCGTTTCCGGCGAACCGAACAACTAAAGAAAGACAGAACATATTTATATTGAATACTAGCTGCGCCACGCGGTTTTATCCGCGTTAGTGTCTTCTTAAAAGTGGAACTGTTCTGAAACATAGAATACATAATACCTAATTACTACAAATTTATCACCCCCTTTTTACCTTTTTAGAGATGAAATTTCCAAAAACATTTTCTTAGTGCTCATCCACGTCGTTAACAGGATCCCAGTGACCCAAGTGAAGTAACAGACTCGCAGCTCTTGTAGTTTAAAAGATTACGTGATAAATATTTTTCTCTCTTTTATATTTTATAGATATACCTATAGACAGACTAGAAACAAATATCTGTTCATTAATATATGTTTGAGGCGGGAATCGAACCCGCAGTCTCTTGTGTCGTAAGTGGGTGTTCGCTCACCGCGCCAAAGTAGTCGTCAAAATAATAATCATAAATATATGAAATATTTAATATTCATTCACAAATATTAAACTTAAACCCGCTTTTCATACGACTTTTCACGCCTTATTAATATCTAATCCAGAAAAATGCCGATAAGAACTGTCAATAAAAACTAACCTCTAATCTAATCGAATAAAGATCAAATTCGCGTATGAAGTGTACAACAAAAATACCAATTGAAATATCTAACACGTGCAAGTTATTGGTTCACAAGTGTTTGGACAGATCGAGATATTCGGATATTGCTTATTTGTGCAGAAAGCTAGGGTATATTGACCGAGATGAGTGGCCGGAAAATTCGTTCACTGTTACAATTTTGTGGTCACCCTAGTGTGTAGTGGTTACATTTTCGAGTGATTTACTTTGTTATTTTTGTTAGCGTGATTGATAAAGCTTTGTCTTAAAATCTTATATATGAAAATATATAAAAAAAAAACTAGCTGCGTAAGTCCCGATCCCGTGGAAATATCTGGATAAAAAGTAGCCTATATGTTAATCCAGGCCTCCAGCTATCCACATACCGAATTTAATTGCAATCAGTTCAGTAGTTTTAGCATGAAAGAGTAACAAACATACACACACACACACAAACTTTCACATTTATAATATTAGTAGGATAGTAGGATGCCTAAGGTGTTAGAATGAGTCCGAGATAAATAATGACTGAAATCACAGTAGAAAAACAACTCGGCACTGGCTTATAAAGTCAAATTCATTTATTCCCAGAATGTTTAACATGGTGTTTAAATAAAACTAACATGGACATAAAAATAGTATTTAACATTACCCCTTTTTTAGTATTTTTTATTTAAATTTAGTATAAGTCCCTTACATTCTACCATAACAATAGTGTGCGGATTTCTTAAAAGTAGTTTATATAAAAAAGTAAAATTTGAACAAATCGAGCGAAGCCAAAACTATTTTTGACCCTATGTTTAAGGTCTCCCTCAAAGGTCTCCCTCGTCTGTTTCCAAGCCTGTCGGTCCAGGGCTATGTTCATTTCACAAGTCTTCATTGAAAGTATTCATGTACTTGTTTACAGGCTGTTTTCCGCCATTGGACCCTTTTTAATTGGGTCCTTTTTGCGTGAGGATGGAGTAGGCTTGCCCAGCACCTACTACCTTCCAGTCGACCATGTCCAGAGGAGAGAACTTGTCAATACTTCTGGAGCCAACTAAGCCGCGGGTTTCATCACGATGTTTTCCTTCACCGTAAGAGCAATGTCAATCAGCGCACATAAATTTGTCTTAAGAAAAATACATTGGTGCACGGCCGGCCGAGATTCGAGGGAATGTATTCATATCATCACGCCAATTTTTAAGCTAAAACTTGATAAGGAAAAAAATACAAGTAGCTCTTTCACACACACATTCACGGAAATAAGGTAGGTATACACTAATTTACTAACCACAAATAAAGCTAACATCGCTTCAACAAACACCGTACCAAGGTAATTAACGACGCAAAGATCCTTAAAACAATAAATAACATAAGAAAATATCAATTTCAGAGATGATTCTCATCAGACTGGGACGTGCTCGGGGCGTGCTGTGAACGTGGCTCGGACAGGGCATGGATTTGAAACGTTACATACATTTTACTAGCAGCGCTCCACGGTTTCACCCGCGTAACTCCCGATCCTGTGGGAATATCGAAATACAAAATAGCCTATAGTGTTCCTCGACAAATGGACTATCTAACACAAAAATATTTTTTCAATTCGAACCAGTAGTTCCCGAGATTAGAGCTTTCAAACAAACAAACTCTTCAGCTTTATAATTAGTATAGATATGAAGCAATTTATATCACACCGTGCTTGATTATCCGTTCCCGGACGACGCCCGTCTACCGTCCCGTCAGTGCCCTCGGCAGCTGATAACCCGGTTTAAAAAAAAAGTACAGCACGGACGGGCTCCGCTTCGGACTAGGCCTGGTCCGGACACGGCCCGGTCTAATGAGAATCATCCCTAAATTAGTACATTATACAAAGAAAACATCCGTTTCAAGGAAACTGTTTGAAATGAGTTTGAATTTCTCAGTCCATTGCTGTCTTAACTAGTCCGTGCAGCTGAACGACATCAATGTACCGTGAAATGTAAAGACAGAGAACACTTTCATGTGATTTGTACGTTAAGGAAAGGTGGAAATATATTCTGTATGTGACACTGAAAAATAAGAACATATTTATTAACCTAGTGGTGACTTTTGGAACTATGTTTATAGTTATTGCGTTACCCAAAAAATGTAGCAAACTAGGAACTCCTGCCCTTTAATGACGGGTGCTCTTTAAACTCAGCTACACGGCACACTGACATCATGGACCAAATACCTACCTAAGCATTTTAATTGTTTTTAACCGACTTCAAAAAAGTTCTCAGTTCGATTGTATAGTTTTATGGTCATATCTATGTTGTTAATAACCAGATTTTGATAGGTAGTTCTATTTGGTTGATTAATTAGGTAAAGAAAATATAAAAAGATTATAAATGGCTTATGGTTACTGTGGCTCAATCACTATGGTAAGCCGAGAAGGCGAAAAACTATCCGAAATTAGAAAACATAATAAAATTTGGATAGTTTTTTTAATTTCTAAAGATGTTACTGTTTTCCACAGGTTTACGATTGCTGAGCAGAGTCGGTTCTTAACCGTGACACAGCGGCTTTATGCTATCATCGAAAATAGGTCAACCTCAATACATGTACCAAAGTCAAGGTATTCCCATATGTTGTTTGCCAAACCTTTAACTCAATTTTACGCTTGACTCGAGTCCCTGAGATATGGGGGAGTTTTGAGAATTTGATAAAATTGCCATTTAAAGTAACATAGCGGATTCGAAATGTAATATTGAATGCGAGAGGAGACGGGCTCATTTCGTATATTGTTTTTTGATGACATCAAAATGATTGATATTACTGTTATTGGAATTTTTTTAGACACGCATCCACTTTTCTCATGCGCACTGCTAAGACGTGGAACTCTCTGCCCACGTCACTGTTCCCCCAAAACTACAATCTTGGAGTCTTCAAATCTAGAGTGAATTGGTACCTTCTAAGCGAGCATGCTATATCCTCAACCAATCTACGCTTCCCATTAGCTGAGATCGAAATCAAATCAAATGCAAGCCTATTTTGTATAAAAAAAATGTCTGACTTATGTAAGCCATACTTGATGTTTATTTTTTCGATGCCGTGCCTCCGCAGACCATGAAACGTCCATGAATTACGAGGCTTCGCCGGCCTTGTAGAAAGAACTTACTCTTATCTATGGAGTTAGGTAAGCGAGCCTACTCTCGCAGTAGCCATGTTCCTTGAATATCCAATATTTTCCCAACCCTTACAAAAGTCCTAACGACATTACGTCTTACATAAAACACAACCTTTTTCCCACTCTTAAGGTCATTGCAGACTATAAAACTTAAATCGGTCGATACACAATCATGAGGGGCCCATAGTCTAACTGCGATCACGAATCATTTATGGTCATTAAAATTAAACATATGCATAAGCAAGCATTACTTTGATTGGTGACAACGTTAGGCATATGCCTGGTGCGGTCATTACTTTGATTGGTGACAAAATTAAGCATAATAATATTTGCATAGCTCGGTCATTACTTTGATTGGTGACAACGTTCGAACCATGCCTGGTGCGGTCATTACTTTGATTGGTGACAAAATTAAGTAAATGCCTGGCGTGGTTATTACCTTGATTGGTGACAAAATTAAGAAGATGCCTGGCTTGGCTATTCTTTGAATGGTGACAAAATTAAGAAGATGCCTGGCTTGGCTATTCTTTGAATGGTGACAAAATGAAGGATATGCCTGGCGTGGTTATTCTTTGATTAGTGACAAAATAAAGCATATGCCTGACGTGATTATTCTTTGATTGAAGACTAAATTAAGCTCATGCCTAGAATGGTTATTCATTGATTGGTGACCAAATTAACAGCTTCGTCGACGGTATTCAAAAGAAAGGCCTCGTATTGACGAGGCCCTACCCGCCACGTCTGGAGCCAACAAAGAAACGGGTTTCATCACAATGTTTTCCTTCGCCGTAGCCCAAACACAAAATATGATTATAATTTTGATTGTTTCGGGTAACTGTAAGTAACCGTACTGAAAGTAACTGGTCTACGGATAAAGAGTGGAAGCTAAACTAAAGTAAGTACTCACCACCACTGTAAGGAACTGGAAAACCCTTTTGATGTGAAACAGGAGGCTTTTTCTTCGTAAACGTCGTGTACAGATGTTTTCAATGAGATTGAGGTATTATCGACTAAGGTTGAGAGTTTTTCGCAGTTTTACGTAACTTGTTTTGGAGAAATGCGTTGGGAATAATAGAAATGTTTTCTCGAACACTTCTGGTACAAGTCAAGTGGAGAATTAATAGATTGTTTGCTTACTTATCCGCTCAACTTTTTGGATATGGTTTTGTTCTACACTTCCAAGCAACGCCATCTATTAACGAAAATCTGTGACCCACGTTTTCATTCGCTTAAGTTCTGATAAAAAGTGTATGTCCTTCTTCTTTTTGTACATTGTGTATGCATTTTGATTTAAATCGGTCCTACCACTAAGTTATATTGAGTGCGGCATGGTAGTTCAACTTGTTAGACCACGATCCTCAGTTGAAGCCGCAGGGTGGTTCAACTTTTCGCTTTTTATATAAACAAAAACAGCAAATCAATTAGCACCAAGTTAAACATCTGTACATTACAATTCGATATCACTTAATCGAATCACAAATTAGCATTTCGCAAACAAGAGCCCCCGGTGCTGATTAACAATCACCAATTTCATAAACCGAGTGTCCGATGACGAAATGTCAGAACAACCAAATACACTTCTTGCTACTGAATTTGTATCGGATAGACAAAGCTTTCTTGAAATAGGTACGCTTTTATTTATCCAAACTTTCTTGAATTCCGTATCTATTTTTCGCTCGCTAGTCGGCTCTATCTATATGGGGAGTTGGCTGGGCCGGTCAACGTTTCTTATACGGCCAAAAGGTGTCGATGTTATAATCGAAAAAGCGTGTTATACTCAAAAAAATTCAGTTCATTTAGTATTTTACTAAAATGGTTTTAATCGTTTTAAGACAGATATCAGCAATTTCTCTAGATTTTTCTTGTAAGTTAAGATTATATTCTGTTCATAGACATTTATCAGTTTTTTTTAATCTTTCAAGCCGCACCATCTTAGCGCTCATAGAACTATAGATTATACATATAAGATACAAACGATTCACAGTAATAAAGTGAAAAAATGTTAGTTGAGTTATGTACGGTCGGCTGCATAATTGCAGACCCACCGTAGAGCTCCAAAACGGCTGTTATAAAAATGTTTGAAACACAAGCAAGATTCTAGACTGCTTTAGTTGAAGTTTAAAGTTTTTTAACTCATCAATTAATCAAACAAAAATTATAAGAATGAAAACATTCCAATAATAGTAATTTTCGAACTCTACTGGGGGCTGCAATTATGCAGCCGACTGTACCTATATATTAAAAGGGAAACGAGACCATGGGCATATTAAATAATTCAAACTTTAGTGATCAACATTGACTGCTCGATATTGTTATATTCAGCTTTTATAGCATTCCGTTGAAACACCGAATACTATTTGCGATATGTCTGAATTTATATGATTATTTTCGCCAAACGTCATTGTATCCAGTCTGCACCATACGGGATGATATTGACTGAAACATTCACATTATTGTCGCATAACAGTTAAATGTAAACAAGGGAATTAAATTTCAATAATTCCTTTTAATTGGAATATAATTATTTTGTATGATTGGGTAAATGAGTTTGGTACCTGCCAATGTAACGATACTTTGAGTGTCTTTGAGTTATGAGTGCAGAAAGGGATAATCACTGGTTTGGTATCCACATGTATGCTTTGATGCGATTATACTTGTTATTGTAAAAGGCCTCTAAGCTTCAGAGCTTAGAGGCCTTTTACAATAAGCAATAATAACAATAGGCGTACGTATGCTCAGGCATACGTACGCCTTCCAAAGGTCCGGAACTTCCGTAATATGGACACATAATAGAAAGATATGTTTAAGTGAGGCCTAATAATAATTCCACAATCATAAAATAGGTATGCCTTTATGTGTGTTAAGTGGAATCAGCAAAATATATTCTTCGTTCAATTAGCAAAGGGCCGCCCGGCGCGACGGCGCGGTGACGCCCGAAGTACCATGTTAGCAGTTTCCACATGATTTGGTACCAACAAATTAACTCTGTAACTTGTGATGTGGTTTAACTTCGCAGACAGGGTCTAACTCGACCCAATCTAACAAATAGAAACTCTATCAGATTTATGTCACCAAAGAAAAATGGTTTCGGTAACTAAAATTAATTATATTTTAATTCACTTGATATTTATGGATATTTTTTTCTTTTACTCAAAAATAAAAGAAAGCCCGCGTAAGTCCCGATTCCGTGGAAATTCCGGATAAAAAATGCAAAAAAAAATAGCCTATGACACTCAGCTATTGCAAACTATTTCAATACAAACATTGAAATCGGTCCACTGGTTTCGAAGATTACCCCCTACAACCTCACAAACTTCAATAACACAACGATAATATTAGGTATGCAAATCCAAAACTTGAAGAAATAATAATCTCTTACATACATAGGTACTTGTAACATACAAAAAGGCACAGCAAAAAAGTGGCAAGTAATTCCACTGGAAAAGGAAGCTACCCCAACATAGGGGCTGTAAACAAAGGGTTTTTTTGTTTTACTTTTAATATTTCACTCCTGTGTTCGTTCCTTGTAGAGATTCGCGTGATTAAAATTTACAATTACGTACGTAGAGTGATATTAAACACCAGCGTACTAGAGAGAACTAATATTTTAAAGCTAAAGAGTTTGTTTGTTTGAATGCGTTAATCTCAGGAACTACTGGTTCGAATTGAAAAATTCTTCTGCACGTAGAGGCCCTTTACAAAAACAAGTTTAATGTCAAAGTATGACGTGGACGTGACGTGGTTATTATTATTATTTGTTTGTTATATGTCCTATATCACGGGGCTATGGAGACCCGGACCTCTGGAAGGCATGCGTGGGGCCAAAGCCAACACGTAAAGGCCCTTTACAATATGGCAAAGTATGATGTGGACATCAAACCGGCGATTATCCCTGTCTGCACTATAAAATGCAGCCAAGGAATTTTTTATTATTATTATTTATTATAGGATGGTAGTGGACTGGATACTGGGAAATTATGTGTACTGTGGCGCTTGCCGTGCCAATGTCTAACAAACATATAAAATCGGAAGGCGGACACTTCTAACAAGGTTAGATTAGCTACATCATCATTCCTTAAATCCCAAGTTACAAAAATTTATCCATACCAATGTATTATGTTTTTAACCCCCGACGCAAAAACAAATAGAAAAAACCCTAAAAAATATTGTATGTCAGACGAGGCTGTATAGGTTAAAAGTCTTTAGCCTGGCCTTCCCGGAGCATCATTAACAAAAAATATTGCCTTAAAAAAATGTAAACATAGACTTATCACAAATATTTTGTTAATTATTATTTTGTTTTCTTTTCAAGTCTTTTATTTTATTCGCAACTGTGATAAAAAAAACGTCGTACGATATACGTGTGGATTCGATCTTTGCATCTTGGCTTCTTAACACGCTCGATGCCGCTCGCGCGTCATAAACCGCCTCTATGCAAAGATCAATTTACCACACTTATATCGTAATGTACTATTAACAGTTAATTCTAGTTGAAAGAGTGCTTTGAAAATCCACTTTGCTACTTAAAAACCGCGAACATAAAAGTGCAAAAGATTCATCGATGTTTTTTTACAATGAATTTAAGTCGATATCGCCAGTATTGCTATGAAAAATGTTTATGTGTTCTCTCTATGGAAACATAGATATTTTATATCTTTAGGCAAGTATAATGTGCGTGTTGAACCGTTCTATGTACTTAGTAGTTGTTTTCTGTTTGTTTTGCGTTTAATTACAACTATTGTAGGTAGCTGTGTAAGTTTTCTTGTTGTTTTATTTTTGACGTGTAAAAACGTCTTAGAATCGTCCAAAATATTATTTTGTAATGTTGCTAATTCAGCGTATTGTAATGATAACTTTATCGTTTAAACGAGACCTTTTAACGTTTCTACTGCGAATAAGAGCGACTGTTTTGAAGTATAATCTTTTATACATACGAATATTAAAAAGTCCTAACTGACTAACTAATAGATAAATCAACGCACATCACGCTTTTAGACTTTTATTTGCTAGCCTATATGCAAGGCCTTCTTAACATCAAACTAAAATTTAAGCAAGTAAAACTGTAAAGCGAAGCTAGTCTATACTAACCCTGACTGACTGATTTATTTTTGACAAACAAATTTAAAAAATTGACATCCGCTAAGGAAGGATTTTGGTAAATGCAACCTATATGATGACGAAGTCGCAGACAAAAGCTAGTTCAGTATAAAAGTGTACATAACACGAACAATGAACATATCTGCCTTTGTGCCGGTGTGCCGAACTGGCAACTTCGATAAAGGGTAGCTCTCTACTGAATAGTTAAAACAGTTCGCATCACCGAGTCTACTATAGAACTTGGTAAGACTCTGTAGGTCTATGGACTTGCTACGGTAAATTCTTGATACTTTGTTCGCGGGCTAATTTTCTGCAACTAGACCTCTTTCATTGGGTCCTTCTTGCGTGGGGTTCCTATCGTTAGGGAGAGACCCAACCCAGCTCTTCCATAAGTTTTGCCACATAGTGCATGATAATTTGTGGGAGGGGTTCTTACATTGCTAAAAGTATTTAAGTCTGATTTCTGTCACTCTTTACTCTAGGTACTTAAATAGAGTTTAATTTCAGTTATAAAGTTTATCCAAAGTCTTTAGAGACAGCCTTTTAGTCTTTGCAATGTTACTTTCAGAACAAAGTGTGCAGAACTCACAAAAGAGTGCCTTTGATACTGATAGCAGCTCGTTTTGTGAAATATATTGTTATTCTTGAAGTAATATTTCGTTTCAATAAGGATACATCTAGAAAGTATCAACTCTAGGCACATCTCTAAGTGTCTACCTATTTGATGAATACAATGCACATAACAATATGCAATATTGTAAGTACTTACCTAAATACAAAGTTAATACAAGTTTGTTTGTATTTTGGTAAGCCTCGTATTCAATTTTAAAGTTAGGCATTTTATACCCATTCTTACAAAATATTTGATTTCATCCCTGTTTTTGCTGAGGACTTAAGTAGTAGGCAGGACTACGCCTTCTACGACAGCGTCGTGGCGGGTAGAGGTAAGTTAGCCTTGGATCTAATCTAGACCTTTGTGAGCGTGATCACAAAAAATAACCCCATGAGTTTCTTGTGCCTTCTTCTCATTGGTGGACGCGTTTCGAAGGAACACATGCTAACTTAGTTTTTAAAACGTTTCAATGTGATTTCATGCCAATTGTGTGATTCCAAATGAATAAAGATTTTGACTTATCCGTATATGTAAGAAAAATTCAAATGTGTAATTGACAAAACAAAAATAATAAAAATTCTTAGGGGTATTCTTAGGAAGGGTGTGAAAAAGGCAGTCTGCATTGCCTTTTGGGTAGTTACAATGAATTGTCGCCCAAACTAGGTCCTTACAAGTAAGTACTTAGTGGTGGAAAACAATTTCTACCTAAACTTGAAACACATCCCTAAAACACATCACGAGCTAAATATAAAATAATACAGCAATATCCCTTGGTTTCTGCCGACGAATATATCTTGAGAAATATGTTCATTTTTATATTTTCTTGGAACATCTGCTGCGGACACCAACTCTCGAGTTTGGGGACAAATTTATTCCATCCTCAAAGAGTAAATTACAAGAAATATTGTTAAATCTTTCGGTAGAGAGATAAAATATAATATACCCTATTATAATAGAGAAAACATTTAAACAAGTTCCTAAATCGTGTGTTCAGTATTAATATCTTTGCACGATTTGTGCATTAGATTTATTTTCCAGTGTCAGGGAATATGTATGATATTTCTTAGTAATGTGTGCATGAAGTTTAGCCCAAATGGGCTGAAAATATTTGGGTTGTTGTTTGAATGCTTCCTTCTATCAAACAAGCTATCCTTCTTTTTTTTTAAGACGATTTCAAGTGGTCTATGTATAATTGTATTAAACATCCAAAAAAATATTTTTTTTTGATTTGATTTGAAAATGGACACAACAAAAAAATATTGTCGAATTACACTATCTGAACTGAGGCGAGTCATTTTGAGGTAATAAGAAAATATACTTACACATTGTATTATATTTTATCTAATATTATTAAGGTGTCAGTTAAATTCCAGTCAAATTTGACATATTTCAAAACAAAGTTACACGATAAATGCTATTGTCCAGCTGAGTTGACTATACAGCGTAGTATCCCTATGATTTCCGTGCTGTCTCCTGACCAAGTATTCTGCTTTCGTATCATCTAGCAGAATTGTCTTTCTGCTAACTAAGTCATCCTACTGAAACTGTCTTTCAGCGAAAAGGTAATTCTTTTAGTGACCCGATGAAATTGTTTCAAAATATTTTGATGATCTCTCTATTACACTACTATTTATATCTCTTCGACTTTAGGTATTTCCTAAAGAAAGTTTACGCTGTAACAAATTGATATTTTCTTTGTTATGTCTTGTAGGTATAAGTTTGAATTTTATGAAGTAATTTTTATCGCACTTCCGCGGATGGTGGTGACTCGTTTAACGACTTTTATGAATTGTTTCTTTATCGTGAAAATGAAAATTTTGAGCAATGATTTTAAGGTCTGTTGAAAACAGAAGGATCGCGAAATTTGCGACCCGATTTCAATTCGATCGATAAGTAGTTAATCTTAAAAACTATTTTTGTCTTTTTCTTTTGCAGATCTTTATAATAAATGTCTAAAATTTCACTTCATATCATCGCTTGGGTTTTTTAGAGAAGATTGAATAAAAATCCCAAAAATTTTAACAAAAACATTTTTTAGAACGCCATATTATTTTCCGAAACAGGAATAAATTAACATACAAAAAAAATATAGTCGTATTGAAAACCTCCTCCTTTTCTGAAGTTGGTTAACAAACGAAAAAAAAACTTTCCTAATAATAAATAAATGAAATGACACAGGAAGAACTAGTAAAATATTCAATATTTCTAACCGCAAACCAATAATTTTCTTCAAAGCACCCTATAAATTCGTCCGAGTATACAGGGTGTTATTTTTTTACCTTTATTAAAAAAAAATCAGCGAACTTCTGAGAATTCGTAATATTTCTAATTTTACAGATTCTTATGTTTTTTCCCAACTTTACATTTAAGTAGTTTCTTCTCAGATTCTAAGATTTAATGATTTGGAAGTTTTCAACAATACCAAGGACGCCGTATCAGAAGAAGTCTGAATGTAATTGTTTGTAGAAAGCCCAGTACATTGGATCACATCTTCTATTCAGAAGACACATTGAACAAGCTATCCTTCTTCATCAGGCAATAGTGAAAGACCAATGGAAAAAGACGGTTAATCCACCACAACAGAGAGCTTCGTCCCCACTCTACCCGACCCCATCTCTACCTGATTTAAAACTACCTAACGAAAATCCCAATTCTACCCAGTATGATAATTACTCTTTCCTAACAGTCGGGTAAAAAGCATAGTCAGAATAAAAAACATTTAAACAATATAAAAATGTTTTAATCAGCATTTTTATCACTAATTACAACAATCTACATTTGAAATAATACGAAAATAATGTTATTAATCAAAACACTTAAGAGGAAAGGGTACCGGGCGCTCTCTCCATACAAACGTAGATAATGACACTAGAGCAAATAATTTTGTGGCATAAAACCTTTAACTGCCACGACTATGCCCCTATGTCTTGGTTGTTTTCATTTTCTAATTATCATAGAAATTAAGATTTTTAAAACAAAACATTGGATGGATCTCAAAAGTCGAAAATTGTAAACACCCTGTTTGTATAAATCAGTATAAATATTTAAAAAGGGACAGTTCGGTATTATTTATGGATAATTATCGGGATTCCCTACTTTAAACGCCGCCGCGCCGCATATAATGACTTGGTAGGAAAATGGAGGATTATTGAAGTATATTTGCAAGGAAAGTACGTAGTCTGTGACTAATGGTTTTTGTGATTAAGTCATTATTTCCATCGATTAAAGCTTTTATTTGCAACTAACTGCCCCCTGCGGTTTTACCCACGTTAGTGTTTCATTAAAAGTGATATTGATTTCCTACAAAAACAGAATACACAGTTGTTAAGAACTTTAACAGCCCTTTAAAAGTCGAATTTCAAAAATTCATTTTTTAGTGCTCGCCTTCGTCCTAAAAGGTTGCGAAGCCATGCGAAGTTTCAGACATGTAGCTTTCGCAGTTTCAGATATTTCGTTATTAGAGTATATTTATCTTTTATTTAAAAACAGATTAACCAAATTATAAAAAAATACTATGTAACTACTGGACCGATTTTGATAAAACTCGGTTAGAGGATACATCGATTAATTGGGAGAAAACTAACATTTTAATGCCGATATTCTTACGGAATTGAAACTTACGCAGGTGAAACCGCAGGACGCTACTAGTAATTGAATAAATTAATAAACAAAACTTGTTACTCTCACAACTTAGACCATAATTTTAAAGACAATACAAAATTTAATTAAAGTTTAGTTTATATACTTTATTAGTTCTTTGTTGTGGTCTTCCAGGTATCAACACAGACTGCCGACTAGAAATCGGCCGATTTTAAACAGTCAGGAAACAACTTAAATTAATATTAAAAACTTGAAAAAACTACCAAAATATCCAGCAGTTTTTACTGAGAAAAGAAAACCGGTTTAGTAGGTAGGTAGTTTTTTCACTATCGTGAAAAATATCACCAAAATGTTTTGTTTTTAATGTTACGGTTGACAAGGTATCGGCCTACCGTTTTCTTTGTAATCTATCGTTTGACTTGAGGGTAGTTCTGTTTTTGAAATTGGTTTTCATAACTGTTTTAAAGTTTCCCTGAAGCGCTATGAGACACCCTGTTTTACTATAATAATTTTATTTTATTAGAATATAGGCAGTGCAAAAGGTTTTACCGGCATAAGTCTCAATACATGAGAATATCGGGATAAAAATTAAGTAAAAATTGTGTTATTCCATGTCTAAGTTTTATCACAATCGGTCCAGTAATATTTATGTGAAGAAGTAACAATTACAAGCAGTTAATCATGATTCCTAAAGAGCGGTGTTGGCTTATTGGTAGATACCTCGACCTTCATTTCGAACGTCGTGGGTTCAAATCCCAGCCGGCCGTGCACCAATGGATTTTTCTTACAAAACAGTTATGTGCGCAAATTGTTATTGCTAACGGTGAAAGAAATTAAATGAAAACTCTCGGCTTAGTTGTCCTTAGAGGTATTAACGACTTCTTTCCTCTGGGCACGGACTAAGCTGAGAGGGTAGTCTATGTGCTAGGCATAGTCTACTCGATCCTCAAGCAAAAAGGAGGAAAAAAGGAGGCAAGTACATCATAATCTAATGAGAAATACATATCCTCATTAGATCCAGGTGGATCTGGGAATAAATCAACTAAGTAAGAAAAATCTCAGTAGATCCACAATTTGAAATCTGGATCAAATGAGAAAAAATATCTCACTAGATCCACCCTGGATCTGGACAATGGGCAATCTCCTGAGAATGATCGATTTCTCTGATTTTGTCTAGAATCGCACGACTAGTCGCTCCAGTTTGTTGAGTGTCTAAGCTTCTAAAAGACTTGGTAAACTGGCCCGAAAACCTATCTTACAAGCTACTTTAGGCTACTGAATGCGTATTTGATGATCCCATAATCCCGGACAGCGTTATTAAGCCACGTAAACTGAGATAAGCCGGAGTTACCGGGGTTGAAGGGATAGTTTCCTGAATTACGTGTAGGCCTACATGTTGTGTATTTTGATTTAAACTTACATGTTGTGTATTTTGATTTAAATGCTAGCTGAGAGTAAGTATCGATCCCGTAAGAATATCGGGATAAAAAAACCAAGTGCCAGTCGTATTACTTCTTTTCATTTTTTTCTTCGTTGTTTATTTTTTTGTTTTGTTTTTTTCTTTGTTATTTTTTATTTGTTGCCATAGCGGCAACAGAAATACATAATCCGTGATAATCTCAACTCTCTGGCTATCACGGTTTATGAGATACATCCTGGTGACAGACATGGCTAACGGACGGACAGTGAAGTCTTAGAAATATTAAAAATAGGGTACCGTTTTTACCCCTTGGGTACGAAACTCTAATTAACTAGGATTTCAGCTATCTACATACAGAGATTCTAAGAGTAATCGGTTCAGTAACTATTATTTATTTTTACACCTATTATTAAAATTATTTTTCTATGTCATTATTATAAAGAGGAAAGATTTGATTATTTATTTGTTTGCATTGAAAGGGCTCCATAACAACTGGACCGATTTTGATAAAACTTGGTAGAAGGATACACTGATTAATTGGAAATAACATAGGCTACTTTTTATCCTGATATTCTGACTGGATCGGGACTTACGCGGGTGAATACGCGAGGTAATGCTAATAATAAATTCTTTCTACAAATATTATATTTTCCTACAAATCCTGGGAAAACTACATAAAGAAAGCAACTGTTCGACGTTCATATAATATTCCTTCAGTAGGAGACACGCCTACTAAAATTACAGTAGACCATCATACTGAAAACAATTCTGTTAAATACTTAATGACACAGTTTAAGGAATCGCTTTCTATTGTTAGTACAGTATGTGGTTGTATTATGTCTTCCTGAAAGTACTGGTAGTCTTTGGTAGAAATCTTAAAATCTTATCTTGAAGTTTCATATTGAAAATGTCTTTCAGTTCGCTGAAGTACATATAGGATGTAAATTCAAGAAAGTGCACAGTAGTTAAAAAAATATATTTTAAAAAATACAGATTTTTTCCGACTTGGGATATGGAATTCATAATAAACTTTTCCTCCAATCCAAAATCTGAAAAAAAATCGAGGTGTTGAATGAAGCTACAATGTAAGCTGTGGAAGAGCGAGCTAGGAGCAAAATTGTAGCCGCCAGGGGTCACACCAGCTCAAGTTGCTTCGTCTGGCGCAAGAGCGCCCGCCGACTAATATTGATGAAAGTAGTATGAGGTGGCATAAATACACAGTGTATTATTTTTTGGACTTGTAAAATACCTATAGATTTATTTTCAAAGGCAGTTGCTTACCGACACACAAAACTGAAAGATAAACGAGCTCGATTCATAATCGTTTAACTTTGGATAGTTACAATATGCTTCGCATCTGTTATTTGCAAAAGTGCGAGAGTGACCAAACATATTTTAACTAAGGTTAAAACATTCTGAATAAGGAAAATAAAAATAAATAGAAAATATTTATTCGCAACAAAAACTAAGGGTGTTTATTTAGTCTGTTGTAGAGTATCACATTCAAATGACATTTTTTGATGAATTTAATATGTACATAAACATCCAGACCTGACACAAATATCTGTATATCATTATGATTTGTTCCACAGCCCCGGAAATAAACTCGCAACGTTCATACTCTTCACCTATTCCGCCAGGGCGGAGTACGCTGTGAATTCTGGATCTTGTTTCTCAAATATTGTACCAGAAAAGGGTCCATTATTTCATAAAGAAATCAAACAAAACCCCACACAACAAATAAATATAATACCGTTCTCAATTTGCCAAACTATAATTCCCCCAATACCCTAAAGTAATTTGTATCAATTTCCGCAAAAACTATGAAGGAAATAAAGCTTCACGCACACAAAGTTTCAATCCCTAGGGATATACATACAGCAAGACAAGGAACTTATTGAATTTCAGACAGGGCGCTAGAATCTTCAATTCAATCAAGAATTTGAACATTTAGCAATACCCGCAAAAGTTCCATCCCTTGGGAATATCAAAATAATTAAAGCCTTAATGTTTTTTTAGGACTAGCCATTTACACACTTGTCATAATAGCAACGCTCACACACAAGCTTTCATTTCAAGCCTTTTAGCTTACTTTTCAACCGACTTCAAAAAGGAGGGGGATCTAAAATATGACGCTTATGTTTTCAGTGGGAGAGAACTAACAATAGATGGCAGTCAATAAGTCCTTCTTTAGTAAGGTTAA
This sequence comes from Idaea straminata, assembly GCA_951213275.1. Lineage (NCBI taxonomy): Eukaryota > Metazoa > Arthropoda > Insecta > Lepidoptera > Geometridae > Idaea > Idaea straminata. The sequence continues at coordinate 1,128,426 of OX577852.1, forward strand.
AAAATGGGATGATAGATAGATAGAACCATTTATTACACACGCAAGTTTTACAAACAAAATAGTTAAAATTACATAAACAGTAGCTTTTGCTAGATCGCGATCAATGGAAGAAAGGTAGAGATGCCTTTTCCCTACAGTGGGATAGTAAATAACCAGTAACACAATAGGCCACCTGATTCCAAAACCCAGACAACCCTTAGGATAGATATAGAACCTAAAGAGTGAGGTGCGCTGGATTGGTTCCTTTTCTTACCACGTTCGAAACGATCCCTACCAAGCTACCGTGATTGAATCACTTCGGTTTCAGAACGTTCAGTTTAGGTATATCGTGTAACCGCTGCCTTAGCCTACTTTTATTGTTTCTGACTTTTTTTCGAGGGATAGATGTATTGGTGGTTTTAGGTAGAAAAGTTTGAGTAACTTATCTCTCCAACATAATATAATTCATTATTAATACCTTAATTTGTTTTCCCAATTAGGACTCAAAAATAAACGAAAATACTAATTCCAGATGCCTCAGCATTTTTACATCAATGATGGGGAAAAAAGCTGAAAAATAACGCAGTAAAGACGACGCTGTATTGGCACACTCCGTAGTCTTTGCCTTACCTAACCTAACCAAGTAAAATAAAAATAAAACATACATCATTATCAATCAGAAACTAGCTTAAATAAACTAATCTATTATCCCTCATTAGAAACTTTTTCTTTAATAGTCAACTGGTTTTTCCTTTGTTTGTGGCAATTCACAATCAAACCGAAGTCAGTACAAAGTTAATCTAGACCTTGCAATCGCAAACTTAAAAGACTAATCTTAGCTAACCTACTTCGCTTCACTATGCAGCTCATGCAGGTTCTTTCAGACGTGACTTGAATTAACGTTATTTCTAACTCACGGCCAAAATACAGTTCCAGACCGAGGAATTGAAAAACCTTATCTCAATCATTTTGTCGGGGTCTTGAGGCCATTTGTAGCAAAATATAAAAAAATCGGTTACACTAAATATAGACTAGTAAATTTAATCACGATGCCTATCTAGCTGGGAAACTTTAAGGGTACCGGCTCTTACTCCATACAAACATAGTCGACTGGGCATGGCAGTTATAGGTTTATGCTACAAAAATATTTGCTCTAGTGTTATTAGCTACAGGCTGGAAGCAATGAAGAGAGAAACCTTTTCTCTTAATGCCAAAAACTTGACGGTTCTTGTATGCCCGGACCAAGATCTGGGGACCAGCCTCAAGTATGGTCAGGGCTCGATTGGTAAGTTCGAATCTCATTTGCCCATTCGCCTAGTCCTTTTACAAAGTAAAATATATTAATAACATAAATTGAAACCCTATTTAATTTTACGTCAAAATTGTATTAAAGGGCTACTTCAGCAAAATAAAATTTACAAAAAGCATTTTATTAAATTTTCCTTATGCACCTATATTTTTGACACAATTTGAATTCTGACAAAAAGGTATGGACTAAAACGAGAATTGTAAAATCAAGACTACATAGGTAAACCACGGTGCACGGCAAGTCTAATACAACAACCAAAACAACGTCCATTCTAAGACATAACTCCTTAACCGCGTAGCACCGACTGGAATACGAATTCACCGGTTAAAATACGAAACAACCGTCTAAAATACGGATAACCGGGTAAAACATGGATAACCTCTAAAGTACGGTTATCCGATACCGGTTAATTTATTTACTCGCGGTGCTAGAGGCGAATGACCCGGTTCAGGGGAGGTTTTAAGGTTAAGGAAAATTCTATTAAATTCGATTGATTTGCATGTTTTCTTATTTTCTTGAAGTTTTGGCTTCGTTCGATTTGTGGATTTAACACATTAGCCAATCTCAAGAATATATATTTTATACATCAAGTTTTATAATAACTGCCTCTCTTTGAAATTAATATAATTATTACTCGTGCAGTCCCTGTTTTCAGAACTTTTGCTGTGCGGTATACATAAATGAATCAATCATCATCATCATATCAGCCCATACACGTCCACTGCTGGACATAGGCCTCCCCCATATGACGCCACAAACAACGGTCCTGAGCCGCCTCCATCCACCGACTACCCGCCACCGCTAATGTCGTCGGTCCACCGGGCAGCTGGTCTCCCAACACTCTGTTTTGGCATCGCATCGCGGCCGCCACTCGAGAACTTTTACTCCCCAGCGGTTGTCAGTTCTGCGAGCTATATGACCTGCCCATTTCCGCTTCAGCTTCCTAACCCTGAGAGGTATGTCGGTGAAGTTGGTTCTTCTACGGATTTCCGTATTTCAGATTCTATCACGTAGAGAAACTCTGAGCATAGCTTTTTCCATAGCCCGCTGAGCGACTGTGAGCTTATGAACGAGGCCAATAGTCAGCGATCACGTCTCGGATCCGTATGAAATTGGAAAAAATGGTTAATTCAAATACTGTACATATTACTTTGTCAGTGCAGATCTATTTGCACTTCCAAAAATAATAAAACAAGAATAATCAATGAGAACACTCTAGAATAAAGGTAAGCATAAATAAGCTGAAATGCTTCGAGAAAGGTGTGCTTTATTTCATTTTGCTCGTCTTGGTGGGGATACTTCCGGGCATCCAGATAGTTGTTGTTGTGTTGTATTTTGGTGTTGTTGCAGCTACAGTCATCACTACATAGTATAAAACAAAGTCGCTTCCCGTTGACAGTCACTATGTATGCTTAGATTTTTAAAACTTCGCAACGGATTTTGATGCGGTTTTTTTTTATTAGATTAATCGATTCAAGAGAAAGGTTTATACGTATAATACATGAAAAATAGAGCCGCGCTAGTTATTGTTTATGTAGTTGTATGTTGATTTTCTGGTTGCTTGTCGATGTTTTTTTCGTTAACTCGGTGACATAATAATATTTTGCACAAAGGAAAATATAAAAGGTTACTTACAGCATGTGATTGTTTTGTGTAGCATCCCTCAGTGGGGTGACATTGAGGGTGGGTTCGATCAATCTATCCAATTAGTCCGTAGATTGACGTTATATTGACGGAAATCTCATCTGTCGGTTTAGACATAGGTAGGTAGGTACATAGATATAGGTGCATAGGTATGCTAAATTGGTGTGTGATGTAAGTACCTAAATGTTTAGGTATTTTTAGGTACGGTCGGCAGCATAAGACTCATTGTAAGCTCCAAAACGGTTGTTATAACAATGTTTTCAAAATAAGCAAGATTCTAGGCACGTTTAGTTGAAGTTGAAGTTTGATAAGATATGGTTTATAACCTATGTTTTTATATCTCAGAGGAGCTTACAGACGGGGAAGGAATTATTTCCGTTTCCCTGTCATTTAAGAACTTCAATAACTCAGGCAAATGAATGTATTCGCTGGACTTTGCGACACGCTGACCTTATTCAGCCGAACCTCACAGTGCATACGTAGGATTAGGTACAGTTCGCTAAAGTAAATAACATTGTAAGAACATTCAATGCAATATAAATAATCTCGAATGGTAAAGAAGTTAGCAAGGTACAGCCACGTAAACTCCTATTACCCAAACACTGTACAATTTAACCACCTTACAAACAAAGTCCATTATACCGCTAGCGTCTACGCAAAACCTTTACAAACTTTTAGTTCTTGGAAATTCCGCCAGTGTAAATAACTTGGTGAAACAGTACAAGGTAATCATTTAATTAGGTAGCAGCGAGTTAAAGAGTTTTGGGATCAAGCGGAGTTAGCGGCTGACAACTTTGTTTATAGCCAGTTGATTTATTCTTTACTTTCGATCTCCAAGTTATTTGGAAAAGGTTGTTGGTCGAAATTAAATTGGGGGAAGCGGTTTATTGGGAGTTTTGGCGGGAAAGCGGAGAAAAGGTGACGTGCTCTGTGTTTCAATTTCTCTTAGGAACAAGTAACCCAGAACCTTAGAAAAAAAAAATTAAAAAATAAGCAAAACATAAATTACCTATAGTCTGAAGTATGACTTTCAAAATTTGACAACCTAATCTCCCCACATTGTGAAAAATTTATGAATTTTCAGTAAACAAGGGCAATTTTCCTTAACTTTCAATTGAAATAGGTCATTATTTTATTTTCATCCAAAACTATTCTTTTATATTTTATTTAATAATATCCAGATCTAAAACTACCTAAGAGAGATTACAAGGTTTTTCGTCGACACCTAAAATTGTAAATGCGCATTAATTTTGCATAATTTTGGCGCTGATTCGCTTTCCTAGAATTCCTAGTGAATGTACCCCATAGTTTTAATTCAATATAACAAAATACCAATATCAAATGATAGAATTTCTTACTAATTTTGATGTAGACTAAAGATAAGATACAAATAGGAAATACCTAAACTACACCAACTCATAAATATTCTGTGCCTACATTACATAACACAATGTTTTCAAAAACACGAAAACACATTGCGCACTTAATCACTATAAAAATTGACACAAAAATGTATCCCTTATTCCCTAAAAGCTTTCATTTGCAAAAAACAAAGAGGGTGATATAAAATATGACAAAAAACCACAATGTTTTTTTTTCTGTTACTGTAAAAAAACACCATCTTTTACAAATATACAATCTCTTTCGATCTAATTTCCTATTCATCGTGTATAATATTTTCACAATACATCAAAAAACTGCGGTCGTTTTAATCCTTAAAATTATCACGTTTAAGTTTATATTTGCTTGATACAATTTGTTCCTGAAAATGGTAATCTCTGAAGAATTCGATACAGTCTTAGATACTTTGAAGATTGCAGATATTTTATCGGCCGATAGTATGGAAAAACGACCGCGACATCTACCTGTCAAATGTGAACTATCCTTGAAATTATTCCAGTCCTTATTTTAGGAAAAGATAAATGGACTGTGTGATATAGAATATGAGAAAGATGGATTTATAATATAATGGAAGAAAAGACATCACGCAAACCCCAATCATATGGCTATTATTTACCCTAACCAGAAGCATCCCTCTACTGGGCAAAGATCTCCCCCAACCCCCTCCATTGGTCGCGGTTCTGGGCTACCTCCGGTGAAGTTGGCTCGAGGCGGTCGAGGTCGTCTCGCCAACGCTTTCGTGGCCGACCTCAGCGTCGTCGAGCAGCCGGAGGGGTCAATTTTGTTTATTTTATTTAAAATACAAGACTTTATTTTAGGTCAATAGACTTTATGTACGTTGGATATGTTTGGACACTAGTCGATAGAACACTCTGGACATTGTGGTACTGGACCTAGATCACAACCTGGACGTAATAGAACACTAGACACTTTAGCATTTTAGGACACTAGGCATTTTCATTCTGAACGCTTCATATTGTAATCTGATAGTTCAGTCGTCGTAGAACTATCGCCCGATAAAAGTCTTTGGTATGCAGTTCCGGTTAGTATTTTTTCGTTAGAAGGAAAAAAACCTGTTCAGAAGCCAATCCGATATATTGGATTTAGATAAGAAAATGATTTACGGATGATTGTTTTATGAAATGTGTTGGAGAATTATCCTTTTATTTATTTTTATTTGAGTGATTTCGTTTCTAAATAATTTTAGTTTATAAAAAATGTACCAAACGTGAAAGTTTTGGGATAAAAATTAGCCTATATGTAAATCCAAGTCCGTTGGGGCATACCGAATTTCATTGCAATCAGTTGTTTTTGCAAAAAGTAGTAAACATACTAAAATTTCAAAATCAGGGTTATACGAGTAGTTTTATTTCAAAAATGCAAGGTCAAATTCAAATTTTTTTTTTTTTAATTTTTATGGTTCAATGACCCTTTGTGTCAATTTAACTTGGTAAGACTATAAAAGGACTAAGAAAATATAAATAGCTGTCTTGCTGTCTCTGTGATGTCACCAGAACAATATGGAAGACATTTGCGTGTCTACAACCATGTCGGCGTTTAATTTGACGACAAAATTACGATTCCAATGAAAATGCATTAAGAATTCGGCTTTGTAGTTTGAGAGTCCACTGCGGTTTTATACACGCTATTAATTTAAAATAGCAACGAAAATCAACTATGAGGAATAATATTATGACGACTTCTATGACGCCTTGAGTTAGCATTGAAGTGGTATCCCAGAGAAAGGTATAAAACCTGGAAGACTTGGAAAATCTGCAGTAGGTGAAGTGAGCCTTTCTTCCATTCACTTACACTTTTTTATATGGCGGCGTGAGAAATATCCGCCTTCAACAGTTCGACAGGTTCGTTTCCTAAACCGAAAAAATATTATGTTTAAATAATTGAATTACGACATTTAATATCTAGACGTTTTGCTACTAAGGGCAGTTAACGTTCATGTCTGTCTTAGTAACTATGGCGTTTGAATATCAAGACTTTTAGGAGGATATTGTCATTATGCAATATGGATATTCTGATAGTGACTATTTGTTTCTGGTCTGGGTGTGACTGTGTGGTTTAAGAAAATAAAAATTTATAAAAGTGTTCTCTCCTTTTGTTTGTGTTCTCTCATTTTTGAGGTTAGATGACGTTCTGTGGCAATATTAGCTAGAAAAGTGTAACAAAATTTCATCGTTCTCTTGAACTATAAAACACAGTCAGTTTTAAGTAATGCGTTTGTTGAAAGGATTGCTTGCGTGATGACGGGATTAGATGTTTGCCGGTTTTTAATACTTTCTGTTGAACTTTTTCTGTTAATGAATCATTTCGTGAAGTAGTTCACGTATAACGTGGTAACAGTGAAATTGGCTAATCACCTTCTGAGAATAGGGAAGGGTTGTCAAACTTAAAGTAATGGGGAATATCACACCCATTTTTGTAAACTACTTCCGATAGATGGCGCATTATATAAACACCATAAATTCTCAAGAGTAGAAAATAAAATTAAAATGCTTGCAATTATTTATAACTAGCTGCGCCCCGCGGTTTCACCCGCGTATTAATTTTCTATGCAATTTTCTTTTTTTCTTTCATGAGAACCTTCTGACAATAACAAACACAACAAAAGAGAATTTGCGGAATTCAGCAACACATTCAGCAATTCATTTAAATATTATAGAGATTAAAAATTTGATATTTACTGGTCATGGATATCTTTTAGTTTTTTTATTAAACATTTTTAAATTAAAAGTAATAGTATTTACATTTAGTTACGTTTTAAATAATTTTAGTAGTGAAATTAGCCATATGATCGTCGCATAAAATCGACATAAAACGATATAGTCTAGTCGTGACCTCTCAGAATCAGCACTGGTTCAGTGCAATGTGGAATACGGCAATTACCTCAAGAGCTCCGTGTCACACATCCTGCTAACTCCGCACGTTTAGTGCTGGGGTAATAAACACTATAAAAATATATCGATAGGTTATTTTTAGGATTACTTTTGTTTTACAGATTTTTGTATGACATTGTCCACAAACAAGTTTAGCAGATCAGTAGCTAAATTCATCGAGGAATCTAGCCACAAGGTTCATAAAATTTATTTGACACTTTGACAGTTGGTTAATCATGTTTATGATCTAAAACGCTTTTAATGTTTGTTGTGCAAGTCAACTTAACTAACTCTAAATTTGACGAATTGGTATAAAGATAGTTGCACTATTCATATTCTTACATAAAATACTTTTTATTCTGATCAAAATTCGGGACTTACGCGGGTGATTTTAAATATAAATAATGCACAAAGTCAAAGATCTACTTTATATAGTTTGCATAGAGCTTTAGAAGTGTTGCACGTTCCTATTAGTTAAGTTATGCTTACCTTGTTTGATTCGTTAGTTTTGATTGCTCAACAAAATGCATCAGGCTGTTAATGTAATGTCAGGTTGAATTTATCTGGTTTTTTAATACAAAATTTCGTCTTTTTACTGTTACAATTGAGGGTTTTTGAGGGTTGTTATGGTGCTTATTTTCTATACCAAAGTTATGTTCTGTTGTTGTATATTTTCTTGTTTTTATTTGTTCGACACTCGATATTTCGATATCAAGCTCTTCAATAGTTAGTACCTATATATTATTTCAATATCGATAATCTTAAACTTCCCATCACTACATCTCATATCGGAGTCGTAGACAGCCGTCTCCGGAGGTGCTCAAACACGAGGTCTAATGACTGCGCTAAACCTAGACACTTCATGCTTGAGGGTTTTGTGGTTCACCTCCTGTCGAATGTCGTTTTTAAACGCTACCGGTCCTCATTTGTTAATCAAGTAAGTGCTTATGGCGAATCAGTAGCATCTAATCGATTCGTTGCTACATCAGACAAAACAGAAAAGGCATTCTCATCGCGATATTTGTTGTAGTAACTTTCAATTTTATCGCCTATGATTGATAAATTAAAAGTTGTCGAAATCAATATACGAGTATACGAGTACACCTAGAAGTATGTATACATACTCGTAGGTGTCGGATACCGGGGGTTAAAATTACATATCCTCTTCTTATAGCAAAACTGTCCAAAAATTTCAGCTTAACCTTTGGTAGCTGATAGATAATTTATTGATTTTGTCCATAAGTCAGTTGTTCAGCATTTGAATCATGCCTTTAAGTTTGACATTTTCAATTGCATAGAGAAGAAAACAACTGGAAACTAACTTTTTATCACAGTTGCTGATAAAGTGGATCTTATTCAACCGCTTTTAGGCTCATAATCCAACGTATTACACACGCGTGCGTTATGCATAACCTCGACGCCACTAGTGTGTTATATGTTATCCTGATAAGTTAAATTGGTATCTTACTGCTAATTACATGTTAGGTAGATGAAACATTCTTAATTTATCTGGGTTATACTGTTTTGATGGATAAAATAAAGTAGGTACCAAAAAAGAGGTTTTACTCCAGCAATAAAGGTTGTCTATAAAGTCGGTTTACGAACGATAATTTTACGTGATAACGTCTTAAAAAATGATTAAAAATTTACTGTGGTTTTTTCTTTACTTAAATATAGTTTTTTCCGTACCATTATATTCTGTTTTTAACCCCAGGCAAATGGAAAAAATCCCTAAAAATATTGTATGTCAGACGAGGCTGTATAGGTTAAAAGTCTTTTGCCTGGCCTTTCGGGAGTATAATTAACAAAATATTTGGTGATAAGTCTACTTATCACCAAATATTTATTATTTTCTTTTCTTTTCAAGTCTTTTCTTTTGTTCACAATTGTGATAAAAAACGTCGTACGTTACACGTGTGATTTGATCATTCCATTCTCGGCTCTATAGACGCACTCGCGTTCCGCTCGCGCGTCATAAACCGCCTCGATGAAATGATCAATTTACCACACTTGTATCGCAATGGACTATTCTATTATTGTTACTTATTCAAGATAGTTTTATAACGCCAAGTAATCCGATTATACTCACTGGCATCCTTAGAGATGCATTAGATCGGCATATTTCTTCAATTAACTAAACCAATTAAACAAAAATAATTCAAACAATTTTTAAAACTTTACCTTCACCCCCAATAAATCATAAAATAAATACCATATGCACCCGATACATTAATTAATAATATCTTTTACGGACATATTTTCTGCTTTAATTAGTGACACCCTGAATGTTCGGGCATGTGTCTCTAATTATTCGGCACCCGTAACGAGCGTGAGAAGTGGTTATTTTAAGTATTTTGGATATTTAAGTCTATGGGGATGTTTTTTAAAGGAGTTGATGATTGATAAGTTGTCTTGATCTTTCTTCCTAAAATGTTCTTATAAACAATCTTTAAGATCCACTTTAGAGACTGAAAATTTTTGAGCAAGAAAAATTACCAAATAATCAAAATCTTCAATGATTCAGAATTTTTGTGATGAGAAGGTGGTTGAGGGTGTTCAATCATACTTAAACGCAGACTTGACGAGGTACAGCACTTTGTTTCTTACGTTTACGTTTAACGTGGAAAAGGATGACAGTTATGAAGAAGAACAAGGCCTAGAAAGTAGTTACTCTTTTTTTTTTCAATTATCCTGCTATGTCCCTGGACTCCTGGAAAAAAGTCTACCCTTTTTCTTTCACGTTTGTGTTGGATATTCCATTTATCGAGGAAGACTATAGGCTACTTTTTATTTAATTATTCCCACGGGATCGGGACTTTTGCGGGTGAAACCGCGGGGTGCAGTTAATAATAATTTAGATGATTTATACAGAGACAGTAACTTTAAACCATGCTACTATGGGCCCCTTAGTACCTGGGACATGTATTAGACGGAGTAGCCTTGCCCACAACCTATACCATTCTCTCAGCTTAGCGAATCTTGCACACAATATAAGTATGAACCTTAATACCTCTTCATAAAACAACTTAATCGCATAAAATTATGTTTCGCGGTTAAAACATAAAAGCACCAAGTAAAAGTCGTGTCTCAAGTAATGGAAGTGGAGTAATAAATCGTGGACTCAATAAATGGTCAGCGAGGTCCGATGGTGGTGTGGTGACTCGGTGGGTGCTGCAATTAAATACCACAAGATTAAATGGAAACCATTCATTTGTGCTCTGAACTGTCTTGCTGACTTTTAAAACTGGAGTACAAGCGGTTTAAAAAAATATGACCAATAATATATTTTTGGAGTTTCCTCCTTTGCCCCCGGTAGGGTTGAATGTGATGGTTAACAAAATAGTGTTGACAAAAAGTGTTTTGAAAGAGGAGGCAGTTAATCTAACCTCTTTCGATACTTTTGGGCTACCAAATCTGACATTATTAAGATGACTTGTAAACGTGTTTAAATAAAAAACCAATTGACGAATGTGACGTCATCAATACGCCATAATTTATATGGTCCGATACATCTCATTGAACCGTATTTGTTCCACTGCAGTCTTTCACTCACTCGCGTCCCTCGAAGGCCCTCGGTCTCGGGATGTTTGAGGTCTTTGAGTCACGAGCGTAAAGGGATCTTCTAGGGGCGACTCACTATCGTGTGAAATAGTGGCCAAACGCTAACCTATTTTTTATTAAAAAAAATGTTTTTCGATATTCTGCTGCTGCTTGATGCAATTTTGTTCAATTACCTAATCTGACCCATTTTATTTCTTCTTTATTGTCTGATCCATTATTTTTTCGATCGCTACATCTTCTCTTCCATACCACCCGTTGGAAGAAGCGCAGTAATTAATGCTTTCATGTAACTTTCTCATGTGCTACCTTACACCACCAGCCTGGAGAACCGTCCGAGAGATTGGATCGGAATTAAGGCTTTGCGGTGTCCTTTGTTACAATGACTAATGTTTCACAAGCCTTTTAATTTTACCTTCTGTTTCAAAGAGATAAGGTAAAAATGCAGTTTAGAAGATAGTATAGTACTAGCTTACATCTGATCTAGTTGATTTATATGGAATTAGAAATTTTAATTCATGGTATTCAGGGCGCTGTAGTGTCTAGGGTATGTATTGGATAGAGTAGGTTTACCTACTCAGCACATTTACTACCTTCTTAGCTTAGTCGACCATGTCCAGAGGAAAGAACTCGTCAATACGTCTAGAGCCGAAGTCTAGAGCCAACTAAGCTGAGAGTTTAGAAGTAAATAAAAAAAATACTTTAACTGTATACAACTTTCTATTTTTATTTGGAGTTAAAATAAGACCCTTTTTGTAATTTAGATTAAATATTATTAGAATCAACTGAAATAAAAAGGAGTTTTTCTCCCAAAATAGAGTTCATTAACTCTCCTAAAATTAGAAACTAATTAAGACATGCTTCAGATATTTCCATTCTTTTCCCATTAAATTAAATTAACCTATGTCAGTTACTGACAATCGACAGAAAAATACCAGTTTAACCCTAAAATCAACCCTTAAAAATTGGTCTAAACCCCCATCACTAATTTAACAGCCCAGCAGGGCAGTAGAGACAGGAATTAATCCATTTAAAATACATGCGAAATCCTATACGAAACCCGTTGAATAAGTTAGGATGACATTACGTTGACCCAAATTCGGGGTGATTTTGGTAAAACGCTGTTTTGTTTGGGTTAATGTGGGGGTTGAATTTTTAAATTAAATCCCTTTGTTTTGCTGGAAAAGTTTTTAAATAGACTCATGGAATTTGTCTGAAAATCTAATAGATACTTGAACAAAAGATCTCGAAGCTGTTTCGGTGTCTGCATAGCAATAAGTAATATATAGGAAATCTCTAATCTTAAAATTAATCATAATAAGAATATGGGTCACATAAAAACAATGGGCCTAATTAATTTTCTTTAGTAGTTTATTAATATTTCTATCTCAACCGGAGATGGTATTTGGCGGTTTTAATGCAGACAAAGATAAACTTCATCGTAAAGGGCTTCTACGTGTTGGGTTCAGCTTCAGACACGCCTTCGAATGGTGATATGGGGCATAAAACAGACAATCACAATAATAATAAAAAATCTTTAATAAAAAAATCCAAACACAAAGTTTCAAAACACTGTATGACATGAATACCTAACAGGAAACTTAAATTGATCCAAAACGAGCGTCGATTATGCTCCAATCAAACTTCATTCAGTACTGAAACTTGATACCGTTCTTATTATTTCCTACTTAACCCAGAATAAACAGAACAAAAACAAATACAAAAAGCCCTTTTGAAATCCGATATTTCTCTACTAAATGCAAAATTAAAAAGACATCTAAATCTTGGGAACAGGAATACTCAATAGTCACTTCATATTGTTTGTTGTGTAAACCACATGAAGTTCCGCGGTTTCGTATTACCTCTTCACTGAGACAAACCCTCGCATACAACCACAAGTAACTAAGTACTTTAATACACATTGCTGGTTTTCTAAATAAAACTTTAACTTTATTGGTACAAATCTTGCAAAGGATATTGAACTTAGCGATGGTCTCGTTTTAGAGATAGTGAAAATTTAAAATAGTAAAAGTGAAAGGCGATACAATATCCCGAAGGAGTAAGTCGAAAGTTGAGTGAACTTGTTTAACCTAAATCGGTGACAATAGTGGCATTGTCTTTGAAATTTCATTATGACTGCAAACAAGATAACGAGTGAGAAACTAGATAGAATAATTTGAAGTGATAACTTTTGAATAAGAAGTGGAAAGTGGTACCAGTAGTCCTTTCACACCATACCAACCCCGAAGTAAGCCATTGGCGAAGCCCTTCCAAGGCATTGTCATCAAAATTCCTATTAATAGTAAATCTGACACCCTGGGAAAGGAAACCACCAGCTCTGTGATCACCGGTGTCTTCGGCAAGACACGCTGACAACACCCCCAAAGTTTTATACATTTTCATATTTTCTAAAACTCAAGTAAAGACTCATCTTACAAACTTCCGCATGCAAGATAATCCCACCACCATCTTGTTCCAATTATAACATCCAGCTCTCCAACTACTCGTATCCGGGGCTTACTAAGGTGTAAGAGGTGGTGGTATACTGTTTATTTTCATTAAATATACAACAAGTCTCAAAACTTAAAAATATCGTGACGTGTTAGGTCGGTGTGTTCCTTTACCTGAATAATTGTATTGAGATACAGCCTTAGTATTTTCTTATCTTAATTCACTCTTATCAATGGGTGGTGTTGATGCAAGAACTTTGTTTTGATCTAACCGCCTAAGCATACCTAGGCGATACAACGTTGTGAGATAAAAACGATGTTTGATTCAATTTTGAACAAACACAGATTGCATAATATAGTCTTCCGACATCTCGCTGACGGTCACACCGGAAAAATTGATTTTTTTTTCAGACGTGACCAATTATTACTGTTTTAATACATTTTAAGCTCATGGCCAATAAGAACAATTTTTAAGAGTGACTAGTTGAGGCCTTAATTGGAATTATCAAATATTTTTTTCAATCTCGCTAACATTATTACAATCGACTGATTTCATACCTGTAGTGTGTAGTAAGTTACCTTATTATGAGTGTTAGTGTTAGTGCATTAGTGATAATTCTCATATAAATCCCCAATTCTTCCTCCATACTCCTTCCCATTTTATTGGTGTCGGCTATCCTAGTCATACTCCTCCAAAGTTGACAGAGTTTAGTTGTTTTTTGAGCGTTTAGTCTAGCTGATTCGACAAAATTTGAGTATTTTGTGGGGAAGGAGGATCTTAATCGTACCCACCCCACATTTACCACCTCGCTCCAATCTGTCACACCCCTTGGAACGACATTATGTTACGTCATACTGTGACATTATCAAAGTTGCAACACCATTCATAGTTAAGATACAATCTCGAACATAAAGCCTTACAATAGAATGCGTCTGAGGCAATTTGCTTGCATCTATGAGGTTTCTTATCTGTGTCGGTTAATTAAATTAAAGTTGTTCAACCCTCTGGTTTGGGTATTAAGGGTGAGATATAGCAGTTTGTTTACTTTAAATTTGCATTTTCACTAAACATTTGTCATTCGGTGGTCGTACTAAAAAGGGTTAAAGACATAGATATCAAGTCGCCAAGTGGAGTTGCCCGTTGTAGCCACAAAATGAAGACGGGTCGGAAAAGTTTTTGTTCCATTGCCATCTTCCTACCTTCACTCGCGTCCCTTTGTTTGAGGTCTTTATTAAGTCACGAGACTCACGAGCATATAGGCTTCTTCTAAGAAAGCGTCTTAGACCGCATCGTCATGTATCATCGTGTTAAATGGTCAAACGCTGACAAAAAAGTTAAAGGCCTAAAAGTAAGAGTGCTTTTAAAATTTAATTATAAATAAAACTTTACCATACCACTACCTGCACTTAAATCCTAAACCAAACCGACAGATACATCCAAACTCTTAACTTGTATTTTCCTTTTTGCGGTATCGTTTTAAAAATAGAACACGTAATTGTTGCGAATTCTGGCCGGCCGCCAGCGTGACGCGGCGCCCGTCCCGTGACATCTGTCACTACAATGTTCCTTTTTTTGCACAGTGAAAAGTTACTGAAAATAAAATGTTAAGACTTTCGTGGGCGTGTGTACTTTGTAATTTTTTTTATAAATTAGGTAGAAAAAAACGAAAGGTGTGTTAATTTTAAATTTACGTGTTTAAAATTAAGACAGAGGGACAAGAGAGTGATCTTATAAGACATCCTTTTTTTACCTTTTGATGTGCGGAACACAAAAAATCGAGTATCTCAAAGTATTTAAAGTAAAATCGTAGTGGGTAGGTCATAGGGGTATGTAGATAATAATGTCCTTGAAACTAGATCAAATTCTAAACTACTGCATTTTTTGGTTGAATTTTTCGCGCGAAATTTAAAGCATCTGTCAAACGTTCATTGCTTTGCATCTCGTTAACGTGACTTGACAGATGCGTACGACAACATTGTCGGTATAGATCGGTAAGAGATAGGGGGTTAAATATATAGGTACCGTCAGGAAGGGGAGGTGTTTCGAATATTTTTGTCGGCAAAACAAACTTAATTCGTCAATAAGACGGTGAATTAATTAAAATTGATTAGTTAAGAAAATACGGATTTAAATTGAAAGTATCTGTCTGTTTGAAAATTGCGTGAGACATTTCTTTTGTGTTTGAAAAATAAGTACGCTGAGTGATTAAAAATTTACAACTAGAGAAGATAAAGGAGACGCCGTAAGTTGCTTCGAAAAAATATTTCGCAGCAGTGATTACTCCTTCCTTACTTAGATGTTTAAACGGTATCTTCTACCCAAAACTATAGGAATCTGTTCTATCAACTAATTGAACCAAATAAGGGGGTTTTTCCAATCAAACAAACCAGTTGTTTAGATAATTCTGAACTGACCAACTAAATACAGGGATTTTTTTAATAGACCCAACTGGTTGATCATTTTAAAAAAGGAAAGACGATCGAATAATGTGCCTTTTTTGGTTTTTTTCACTTTTCCAAAACAAATCAATTGTTTTTAAATGAATTATTATAATCCATCCTAAATAACCCTAAAAGATTTTTTCTTATTCTTAAGCTCAGTAACAGAATAAATCTGAAATTCACTCAGTTATTTACGTGAATTTGTCTTCAGAAGGCGGTAATATTTTCATGTCGAGTGCATCGTTTATTGTGGACTGATTTATTTGTTTACTACAGTTGTAGGAAGATAGGAATGTTTGGGAATTTCAAAATTGTATTATACTTTCTTTATTTGCTTTAAATACAACTATTGAGGATTTCAACAGCGAAAAATAATAATTGGCGATAAAATATTGAAGTAAAACATTTATTTGGGTATAAACAGAAGCCCTCAATGAACTGCACTAGTCTGCGTTAATTCGACTAACCGACTGTGTCCAAGTAGGTCGCTGGAGACAACATATGGGATTTTCCCTTCAAAGCAAGATTGTAACCTAAATACAACTATTGAGGATTTCAACAGCAAAAAATAATAATTGGCGATAAAAAATTGAAGAAAAACATTTATTTGGAAAGAAACTGAAGTTATCCATGAAATGCACTAGTCTGCGTAAATTCGGCTAACCGACTCCGTGTCCAAGTAGGTCGCTGGAGACAACATATGGGATTTCCCTTCAGAGCAGGATTGTAACAGTAAGGTCTGTTATATAGGTTTGGTAGTTCAGCCTCTTTTTTCAAGTCTCAGTAGTTCATTCGTCCATGGATATGTGAAATGTTTCTCTTCTTTATGTTTCTCTTTGTGATGCCATTCATTTATCACTAGGATTTATTTATCTACATCTAGAATTAGATACCGACCTCTATCCTATTTCTAACTAAAATCCAACGCCACTATTACCAGAGCTGGACAATGGCTTCAATTAGCAGACCATGTAACGCCCACCGCACTGCACCACATCTGCATTTCTCACTAAACTTCTTTATTTACATTCATGTATGCACCTGGGAGCGTGTTGTATAATTTTTGTATTCTTTTCTAAAAAATCTATAGTTAGCTGCACCTACCTGTAGATTTTTTTTCAATTAGATTTTAACAAAAACTTTTCAAACATAATAATTTACATTGACCTCAGAATTCGCTTTTAGCACTTTTCTATAAAGTATATAATAATTTACTAATTTAACCAACCTCCCAAGTGGAATGCCCACTCTGGGGAAAGGTCTTCCCCATCTCCCTCCATCGGTCGGGTTTCTGGGTCACCTCCGTAGTACAACAGTATTTAAAAGGGCGCAAACGTTTATTTAAAACCTTTTTGTTCGATTTTTTTTATTTATTTTTTTTATTTACCTATACAATATTTTCTCCTTTAATTTGAAATAAAGCACGAAACCAGTCGATGACACCACAGCTTATTTTTCACCCCACGCAGGTTTTGAAGATTTTTCGGTAAAATAAACTGCAGGTAGATGCTGTGATATCAGAGTCGTAGCGTTTCGTGTCTTGTAATCAACAGACGAATATTTCGCAAAACATTGAAAAATACATTTGCATAAACATTGAATTGTTAACTATTTCCAACATATTTCCTACTTTATCATTACCACGATGTTACAAGAGATGAGAGAGGCATTTGCTCAGCCGTGGGACAGTCCATGCTAGTTAAAAAATCGTTTCCACCGGAAACATCTCTATTGTAGACGAAAGTAGTCGTGAAATAAAATATAGATATTTGTTTCTGTAAATTTCTGTTGATGTATGTATCAATCAACTTCATCTACCATCGAGTCTAATGCGTGGAACCAACATGAAGTGTATCGCAAACAAAACATAGCGTTTTACTTAATTGAATGTTTAATGAACACACGCTTGCAAATACCTACCTACCTACACATATATACCTAAACCTTAGGTACCTATTCACACATATTGAAAATGCAAGTGAAGTGTTATGTAAATTCGTTCGCTTAATTGAATTCTGTATTTGGCTGTTACTAGTTACGTTTCGTGGTTTCACTTGCGTCGATCCTGTTTTATAACTATTGATATAAATCTAAAAAAGGTGAATACATTCGTAGGTTTATTCAAATTGTCATTTAAACAACAAACATTTAATTTATTTAAGTCAAGATTTTCACTATTAGAATCTACTGTTTGATAACTGGCTGATACTTTGGCCGACGGATTCTCTTTGACATTCAAAGAGGCAATGCAGTTTGCCTTTTAGGCAACATACACAAGGAAACTTATTTGGATTTAAAATATTATTTTTTGCTTCAAATTATTCACTAACTTGACCCGAGAATGGTGATGGATAGTATTGGTCATAAACAAATGGGTTGTGCTCTTTGAATTTATAAAAAAAAATTGACGTTTGGGCTATATTCTATTGTATTGACGCTTAATTATATTAATATTTGCTGTGTTCCCACATCTATAGATTCCCAATTTTTCAGATTTCTGAAAATATATGAATCTATAGATCTGTTTATAGATTCTCAATTTTTCGGGATTTCCATGTCAATCTACTTGACTTAGTTGTGATGCCTGCTTATTAACCTATTATTAAGACCTCTGTGACCAACTAAAAGCAAATAAATACATTGAATTGAATTGAAACTTTAGCCTGCGTTCGCACAGGTCATTAGCACAGGTAGAATTTTACCAAATCTTCTCTTGGCGGATGCGTACGTTGTATCTGTATGCCAAAATTTTGTGCGATCCGTTTATTGTTATTGATAGTGAGTACATCAGTCAGTCAGGACTTTTTTATTTGACATATTTAATTATGCAAAAGCTACTTTTTAATAAAAAAGCAATAAAAATTTAGATAAAACAAATTCCGAAATTCATAACCTGTATGTAACCGAGAACTCAAAAGTTGTTTTTACTAAACATATTGCTTTCCATAGTAATGGATTTTTCAATAAATTTCAATAAGAACAAGCAGTTGGTTGTAAGACGCAATAAAACGGGACACAAGAGTCAAGGGGCGATGTCACAGCTGACACACACTTGCCTTACATTTACCTTTAGAAATTGCATTGAAGGAAATGAAATTTTGCTTCAAGGAAAATACCGACCCAATGCACTTAGAGAAGGTACTCTCTGCCATTATAAATATCATTTTAGGGTTCGGGTATTTTAAAGTTCTTAGATTGTTTGTTGTTGGTCTTTCGACTAGTGTCCGTTTTATCTCACGACATGGCATTTTATGCAATCCTTGGTCTTTGGCCCATATCTTCAAAACGTAACACTTTAATATTTTATTTTTATTCATGATATGTCCTCTATTTAACCCTTGCAATCTACTTACTATAGATGATGGTTAATACAATAATTTTATCACTTATCTTCTGTAATATAAAAATGAATCGCAAAATGTGTTGGTAAGCGCATAACTCAACAACGCCTGGACCAATTTGGCCAATTCTTTTTTTGGTCTGTTTGTTATTATCAGGAGAAGGTTCTTATGAAATAAAAAAATAAGAAAGTTGCGCAGAAAATTATTACGCGGGTGAAACCGCGGGGCGTAGCTAGTACCTTAATACACTTAAACTCTTTAAGACTAGTTTGAATACAAACAATTAACTCTAAACATACACATTTAAGTCACGAATGACACCCCAATACTTTACCTTTCAAACGTCATCCATCTTTGTGGAACCCGAACGTTTGCTGCTTAATTACCGCTTAAACGGTGTCACTAATAAATCTTAAATGTCACTTAAAAAATAGATAGTTTTATCTCATATTTTATCACCTAATTTGAAAAGAAGTTGAGGTTAGCTTTGTCCCATGTTTCGAACTATGTTGGTATCTCGAACCCGTTATGTACAATAGTACAAATAGAAGTCATTAATGAACAAATAGGAGCCAGCTAAATGTATTTCGCTTATAACTCAAAGTATTAATTAAATTGTTATTTTTTGTTAAGTATTGTTATGTGTAACCATGTCTACGTGAAATCTTTGCCTACATTTTGGTAAATAAAATTCCTAGTCATTTAAATTAGGATATGTATCTTCGGAACACATCCACCAATAAGAAGAAGACAAATAAACTTGAGCTTAGGTTAGGCTCGTAAAGTTCGTCCAAAAGGCAGGTGTTAAATACCTAATTTAAAAGAAAACATTTTTTTTATCCGTGTACATTCTTTATTTATGTAGATTTTAACGTATCAATTTAATTATTTTATATAAATTCTTTGTTGATTACATTCGATTATGCATACAATGCTCACCTGCTTCTAATTAAGCCATAATAAAGATAAGCTAAATATGCTTCGTTAAAACTTGTTATGGCTATTTTATTTTTTCACAATGATTGAAGAAAATACAATATATGATTTAAAGAAATAATAATATTAGCCTTTACATCTAATCTATATCTTAACTTATATTATAAGAAGGAAATATTTTATTGTTTGTATGTTTGTTTGAATTGAATAGGCTCCGAAACTACTGGACCGATTTTGATGAAACTTGGTATAAGGATACATTGATTGAGGAGTGTTACAGGCTACTGTTTATACAGCGCCAGCAACTTTAATTCATGATTCAGGACCCTGTTGTGTCCAGGACATGTATTTGGTGGAGTAGGTTTGCCCAGAACTTATACCACCCTTTTAGCTTAGTCGACTATATCCATAGGAAAGAACCCGTCAATATGTCCGGAGACAAAGTCAAAGTCAAAATTCTTTATTCCTTTGGATGCTTAATATCTAGGTACAAAGATCAGAACGTCTTAAAAATAAGTTAGAATGTGTGCCTTCGGAATGCGCCCACCAATGAGAAGAAGGCACAAGAAACTCATGGGGGGACAACACTGGCGTCTGGGCTAGTGTTTTCATCGTTATGGAACCCGCGGCTATTACAAATAATAAAAAAATATCTATAGTTATGTGTAGGTTTACCTACACATTTTTATTTTTATGAAAATATAATAAAAAATATTGCAATACATTCATCACATCGCCATCTAGCCCCAAGCTGAGCTACTAGACTTGTGTTATGGGTGCTAGACAACGGATATACTACCTATACATATACTTTTTATTTTGTAAATATATACCTATAATACATAGAAATAACTAGACCTCAGACAAATATCTAAGCATAAATACTTTTGTGATGCGGGAATCGAACCCGCAACCCTGTGTTTGGCAGTCCAGCATGGTGACCATTGTGCCAACTGGGTCGTTATACAAATGTGTTTTTCTTTCTTGTGTGTAGTATAAACAAACTTTTTCTATTTATATATCCATCTATATAATAAGCACATTATTTTAAACCTCCAAAAAATCTATTTTGGCCAAATTCATATTAAAATCTATTATTTTTTTTATTATGTCAATACATTTCGCAAAGCAATGTCCTGAATAAATATGAAATAGGTAAAAATATTATTAAACATTAGTATTAAAATCATGTACACCGTTAAAAGCGTCATCAACTTACACCAACATAGTGAATCCCTAACAAATTAAAAACAAACAACAGAACAAACTCAATTTCGGGACAATTAAACTCGCATTCATCATTTGTCCCAAAACTAACTTAACTAGGGACGTGTTAAGATACGCAAATATTGAATGTCTCTAGAGTTGTGCAAATATCGTAGTTTTGTTATGGACCTTACACATCAATCGATGTCATTCCTATTCGCTTCAAAATCAACGTTCTTAAAGTCTTGTCTTACATCTCTGTTCTATTTTTATCCAGTGAACAAATCTATTGATGGATCTATTTCTACTCATTGTCCCCACTGTAATCTATCGATATATTTATTTGTACTTTAATTCATCGATGATGATTTATACAGCGAGCGCCTGCAACATTAATCCATGCTAATCAGTGCACTTTAGTACCTGGGACACTGAGGAGCAGGCTTGCCTTAAACCTTTACTCTACCGCTTATTCTACCGTGAAAAACGTCTGGAGTCAACTAAGCTGCTGGTTTTTATCACGATGTTTTCCATCACCGTAAGATCAATGGTAAGAGGAGAGGGTACCGACTTCCTCTCTATACAAACGTAGTCGACTGTTTCCTCCCTGGATAATGACACTAGAGCAAATTTTTTTGTTCCATAAAACTTATAACTGCCATGACCATGATCCTATGTTTTGTTTATTTTTTGATATTTTGTTTTTAAAATCTTAATTTCTATGATAATTAGAAAATGAAAAAAGACCAAAACATAGGGGCATAGTCATGGCAAGTTTAGGTTTTATGCAACAAAAATATTTGTCCTAGTGTCATTATCCAGGGAGGAAACAGTCGACAATGTTTGTTTGGATGGAGCGAAAACGACCTTTAGAACAGTCCGTTTTGGGATCCCAGGACTTTCGATTCGATGTCGAGATATTTACCACTAGGATAAAAACCAATAAATCCCATTGTAAAAGGACTTTTATGTAAGCCATTGTTAATTCTTACTACAGTATTATTTACCAGTCAAGTTCAAACATAATATTTGAGGCAAACATTGGAAATGTGGAAACTCGAAACCGTATAATATTAGTTTGTATTTATTGAGACCGGTCCTCTTCCAAATATAGGTAAGTACTAAGAAGTTATTGGACGATATCGGATTATTAACTTTTGTATTTGCTGTTTACTTTTCTAGTTAGAGTCAATATTTTCAATAGTTTCGAACTCATTGTACTTTTGTTGTATGTTTTTATTTTACTAACGTTGAAATTGAAAATTAAACGACAATATATCATGAACTAGCTGTGTCTCGAGGTTTCACCCGCGTAATCCCGTAAAATCGTAGTTTCGTTTGATTTATTTCTACTTTTTGTTCTATTCTAATCTATTATTCAATTCCATTCTTATCTATTGAAAGACTCATTTTTATTTTTTATTTCCACTCTCATTCATCGATGAATTTATTTTCGATGATTTTGATTCTACTTTTGAGTTCCACTTTTATCCATTTAAATCAATAAATGCTAACCAGAATAAATAACGATCAAAATAACATAGCGTATAGAGTTTTTTTCTTCAATAGAGTTTATTCAAGTAAATTGTATAATTTTGGCAATTTTAATTTAGTGAAGAATTCTTATTCTTTTTTAATCAGCTGAGTCGTCTGAATCGCCTAAGCCGCTCGGGTAAACAGGGCTGGTTATGGATGGATTTGAAACCACTAGAGGTCTATTTGAAGTTTCTGTTAACATTATAAATTGACACAATTTTTAAATAAGACTTCTGTTTCCCACAATGTATACAGGATACAAATAATTACCTTACATTTAACTTTTATTTGTGTAAAAGCTCAAAGCTCTTCAGATACCTTTGTCTACAAATGATTTCAATAGACTTACTAAGACTTTTAGAATATACTTACTAATTTAAGAAAAAGTAATAAGAAAACATTGACCTACCTTATTGTTACCTTGTCAATAACTCACATTCCCGGAACGTGAGTGACGTTGCTATGGTTATGGAACGTGAGCGATGACGTCACACTTTTTTGTGAATGCTGCCGGAGTTCATCAATTTATAAAACGTTATCACGTCAAAAAACTTTATCTTTTTACATAATATAATAATGTGATCTTTCTATTCAACTTTCAACTCTATCAATGACCAAAAACAGCACCACAAAACGTACAGTAACTAATGAGACATGTTGACAGACTAACTGGACACTCTCCCCGAATGGTATTCATTAGGAACAAAAGGTGAGAAGGTGCTAATAGTGTGAAATTGAGGTAGAGAACGACACCGCCTTTGCATCTTGACCTATAGTGACATAACAAAGTTGGGTTTACACTATACACTTGCGGGAAAGTTTGTGTGCACTTTTAATTGAAAAGTGCGCTCGTACGAGGAGTTAAAAAACGTCTTATAGTCGACGAAGGGTTGTAACATTTTGGCATAGTAAACCGACATCCAATTTTTTTTGGTAATTTTTACGAGACTGCAAGAAAAGGGTTATGTTTTTCGCGCCTATCTTTGTGTGTTTGTTTGTTTTTCTTACATAATTTATGGTAATGTAATATAGATATTAATACAATATCAGATTTTTCCAATTTAGCAAACAAAATCTTTTTAAATATTCTTTTTCACATAAACGAGCATAATATTGTTACGTGGCATTTGGTATTTTAAGGCGACTACTATGTCATTAGTTTCCATTAAAGATTTCATAAGTCTTGAAATAAAGTGGTAAACCCATTAAACTCTATTAGATTTTTAAATAAAAGTATTTAATTAACCAACATCAAACGATCCATTGTTAAAATTCGTTACCAAAAATAGAACCATTTGAGTTAATGTCCCATTCGATTCGTGATAAGTCCTCATTGTCTAAGGGAATTATACTTCGAATGCCTTCATAATCTTTTTGTTATTACCATAATGAGACAGCGGTTCCCCATGCAATATGTATTAGCAAACGTTGAAGCAATCGATATTGTCCGTCTGTCTCGTCTATCGCCGACTGTCTAAGCTTTTTGCTGTATTTTTTTTCAAGTTATGGCATCGTAAGATGTCTGGAAATATACAGTGTAAAGTATCTAATGCATTAAAAGGGTTGTAATATTTCGGTATAGCAAATACTTAGCTATTTCTTTTGGGTCCGCGGCCCCATTTCAAACAAATGCCATGTAACAAAATCTCCTAAAGAGTCGGATTTTCCTGTTTAGTGGCAAATCTAAATTTCTTCTCAAATATTTTTCAAAATTGAGACTTTTTACATCCTCTATAAATTGCCATAGGTTTGAAAGATGACCGTGCAAAAAATTAAAAGCTAAAATATTGCGGCGACTGTCAGTCTCCAAACTCATATGTTAACACCCCTTTAGCCCAGATCAGTTTCAAATGATTCAAATGAGTAGGTAAATAATTATAAATTATAATAGTTGTGAATTTTGTTTTTATATTATTTGATCTTGATATTCGGACATTGTTGTAGTCACGTGAACATGGCGCTTGCAACAGTGCCTAAATATCTCGAGATCAATGAAATAAAGATAAGGTAAATATCCTGTTTTTGACAGATAAAGGCTATACTTTTGTGGTCATCTGTGGGTGATCTAAAATTGTACCGAACAATAGCTGAATTTACGAGTGACCATATTGTCCAGCCCTGGAGCATTGCGTGACCGAAATACCCAGAACGGGTCATGTACTTCAAATTGGCATTTGTTACTGCGCTTCCGAGAGTTCCCGGCTATTATGTGGCTATTTTGTCGGTTTACAGACATTGTTCGAATGGATTTACAGTTTAGTTTAGTCCATAGTCTATAATACCTTCGTATTTTGCTATTATTATACCTATTTTATCCTCTAAATAAACCTGAAAATTTATCCCTTTGTAAAGAACTCACTCTCACATCGAATTAAACTTTTTGACAGCTTTCGTATTGGTGTTTACCCTTCTTCTTGATTTACTTAGTCCTAACTCGTACCACTAAATTTCATCATACAAAAAAGATCTCAATTCATCCCAAAAAGCATTTCCAATCCAGTCCGTCCTCATACTAATTCTGTCATTTTATTATTGGTCTATAGCATCCAAATTGAAGTAGCGTTGCGTTGCGAGACGGGACTAATATTTTAACTGTCCGAGATCCTTTAAAATATTAGTCCTGTAATATCAGCCAAATAATTTTAATTTAAATTAACATAAAACAATAATTTCACGCCGAAGTAGAAGAGGAAAATTGACATCAAAATTACGTGACCAATCCTAAGTCAAAATTAGTATTCTAACATCAAATCTGGACATCAACATGCAAATCTCGACGCGTATCGTCCGTCCAATTTAGCAACAACGAAACGGGTCTAAGATGTTAGTCTAGGGTCAAAGAGATTCAATATCTACACTACAGTAGAGAGTACATCGAAAGGTATTCAAACAATTGCATTGGCAATCGCATCTATTCATAATAGGAATTTACCACATGATAAGTCACGTTTAGAAGATTATTATAGTAAAAGCTTTTTAGAAAATAAGGATGGGCATACCGTAATAGGTATGCCCATTCTTATTTTCCTAGGTAATCCTAAGCATACCTATTATGACGTAGTTATCCGCGATATCCGCGTACGAATTGAATTTCCAACAAAAAAAATTCCAAATTTAGCCAGCCGTTCGTCATTTTATTTCTGTTGTGCGTTGCTATATTGGTCAGTCAGTCATTACTTTAAATTTTGTTTTTGATATTCTATTAGCTTTATGTCCTCTCTATTATAAGTACTGTTATTTATGTCTTTGTCTAGAGGTCGAAACGTTAATTATAATTGTAAATGATCCGAAGCAAGACTCCGAAATCCCTTCAGTCTTCGAATCAAAATGTTTACGGAAAACAATCCTTTTGAAGATTAACTTGGAATCGATGGGGAATATTTAGGAGAATAATGCAGATTGATAACTTTTTCATCGGATGATGCACAAAACTAATTTTAAAAGTACAAACTATATTTTAAAGTAATGATGGATTTTAAACTAGTGTTATTTATATTATTACAAAATATTTATATTGTTTTTGTTTTTATTTTGTGAATGTGGTAGGTATTTTTGGGTTCCTAAACACAATTTTTCAATTAATAAGTTCTTTGAAACTATCCCAAAGCTAAATAACAGTGTAATTAATACTATTTGGCGATAAATTCATACACGACATTTTCATTTAGATCTGAATCCGTTTCAAAGCTATTATGAAGTAAGTAGTTGGAAAATTTTGTTTAATTTCGATTTTTAAAAATAGTATTTGGGTAACCTAAGGGCTGGTTCTTAGCTCGGACAGCAGATAAGCATCACCATCCAACGAGGTAACGCTGCCAGCCTTTTGGGCACACTTCCTAGGGACCATTTGTACTGTTAATTTTTATTAAATTTAGGTAGGTAATATTTTATTCATTTGTTTATTATCTGAATACAATTAATTTTAATATCATTATATGCTATACTTTAACAACAAAAGTCAGCATTAGCCCTAAAATAAAGGTCACCGGTTTTATATCTCTACATCCCAACCGAATGGTCATCATAACTTTTGCAAACATAACTTGTATATCGGTAGCGATAAATATCAAATTTCATTTGATAGTATACTGATCCTTGTTTCAATAGGCCACTAAAGTTTAACATAAAATTCTGATCCTGATATGATACCGACTGATACAACTTCATCTACGCAAAATTTTGTGGTTCAAGTCTTGAACTTAAAGCTGCTTATTAAATACAGTTCATGAAGATGATCAATCGCAATTGTCAAACGTTACGTGATTGATTTAAGGTAGGGTACCGGCGATCTCTCTATACAAACGCAGTCGACTGTTTCATCCCTGACACTTTTCGTTTCAATATTGTAGCACATTTTGTACCGCGTTATCCAGTCCCGAGCTAAGCAACTAGGCTTGTGGTATAGGTGCTAGAAAACAAATAGACTACATATATACTTTTAGGGATCCGTACCTCAAAAGGTAAAAAAGGAACCCTTATAAGATCACTTCGTTCGTCTGTTTAAATATTATATACTCAATATATATACCTATTTCTCGCAGGATTTGAACTTGCAACGGGCTTTAGTTTACTATATTATTTAAAAAAAAAACAACTTTTATTGGATTTGAAAAGTCTACCATCGATCGATTTTAATGAATGTAGTTTACTTTCATCCCAATATTTCCACGCCTAAATGATAGCTTACTGTTTATATTGGTCCGCTGATGACTTCAGGGATTTCACGAGCGACGCTATAGCCTATCCTAGGAATTTAAACGTACTTGTTTATTTTTACTTTATTTTTGTTCGTATTCTTTCCTTTTTTTGTTCATTTATTTCTGTACCAGTGCTTAATGTTCAACTCCCTAGGAGAGCATAGGGGAACCGCGAGGCGCTCCGATTTAATTTTAACTTAAGTCCAGGGGAAGTATAGAAGTAAAAAGTTTTTGACAGGGAAACCGTCGGAAGTAGGGGATCTGTTAGGGGAGACGACGGGCACGACGGGTTTTTTTAATTTTCTAATTACCACAGAAATTAAGATTTAAAAAACAAAACATAGGGGCATGGTCATGGCAGTTATAAGTTTTATGCAATAAAAATATTTGCTCTAGTGTCATTATCCAGGGAGAAAACAGTCGATTACGTTTGTATAGAGAGACCCCGGTACCCTTTCCTCTTAAAGCATCTATGTTGTGTTGTAAAGCGTAAGTACTAAAATACCTCGTGTTTTTTAACATTTGATAGGTCAGCGTTTGACCAGTCAATATCGAGTCTCAAGATGCGAGATTTTTACAGTTTACTTGCCTTTGCTCGCGAAATCGTTCGCGTAGAATTTGTTTTAAAAATAATTTCTCAGCTGATATCGTTATTAGCTATCTGCATGTTGGTTTGAGCAGTGTGTGACACAACTATCAGGCAGTCAGAACTTACAATTTTATATTTGTACATAGATTTTATATGTACAGTCGGCTGCATAATTGTAGACCCACCTTAGAGCTCCAAAACGGCTGTTATAAGATATCTCGACGATTTGATTTCAACACAAGCAAGATTTTAGGCACCTGCTATAGTTGAAGTTTATCTTCTAACTCATCAATTAATCAAACAAAAATTATTAGAATGCAAACATTCCAATAGTAGTCATTTTCGAACTCTACCGAGGGCTGTAATTATGCAGCCGACTGTACCTATAGATTAACTTTTCTCCACTACATCTCACACCTTAACCAACAGTAAGAGGATCATTCCACCCACAAACAACTACCAGTCGAGCAGTTAACAACGAAATGTCTTATTCAACGTAATTCGATATCTTTAACTGTTTTATTTACTGAATTTAATACTTTTGTTTTTGTTTGCTGCTATAGGTAGATAGATACTTAGCTTTGGACATAAGTAAGTAGGTACAGACCTACATCATTTTTATAGTAGCGAGGCATGTTCTGTGGTATAGCATAATCAAGATAGGTTCTTCCAAAGGACAATTTTTTTGACAAGGTGTTTTATAAGCTTACCTTTAAAGAAATATCACTCTCGCCACTGCTACCTCTTTACCTAGTGTAGTAATTCTACTATACATGGTGGTTAATTTAATTGGTTCAGTAAGGGCAGGTCCTAAAACCGGTAGACAGCGACGAGTCATGGCAGGCAATGAGGGCTTTTTGCGAAGCCGTTATGTCGGCCAAGGAGGCAGCTGAGCGGGAAAGGGAGATCACCTCTTCCGATCCCGCGCGATCCCCGCGCCCCAGGAGGAGGAGAGTCAGGAATGATAATCTTCCTCCTTAAAGGGGCCTGTGGTGATGGACTCAGGGGGTCCGTCACCTATTCAAGGGCCCGAGATGGCGGCGGCGTGTCCCGCGCCGCTTCTTATGAGTGGGTTTTCCCGCACTGCGGGTTTTTTTTATGCGAATGGAGTCTGTCGAGACCAATCGCCGCCGAGTGTATGTGGTTAAGCATGCGCAAGCGAATCGGTGGAGAGAAGGGACACCGTCAAGTTTTAGTGGGTAAACCTCTGGCCACCCACCATCTTAGGCCAGTAGGGAGCCCCACATACGCCCGCTGCTTCCCCCCCGGGAGTGGCGGGAAATGCATAAGGGCGCATTTTCCTGACGAAAAAAAAACAGGTCCTAAAACCGCTGTAGCTACGAGAAAATTACATGTTTTTTTTATAAACGTTCCTGATTTTTGATATAATTAACATCTGCTTTTATTATTCTATAATATTTAGTAAGGTTGCAGAGAAAAGTGATTTTTTGAAAAGAAATTTTTTTACATAGATCGATGTGGTTTCGAATAAGAAACAAATTATTTTTTGAAACCAACATAGGTTAGAGAATCAGAATCTCCGCAAATCACAAAAAGCTATCTCCATAAAATGTGTACTAAAATCAAATTTATCTTTGTTTGGACTTTTAAGAGGAAAGGGTACCGGACGCTCTCTCCAAACAAACGTAGTCGACTGTTTCCTCCCTGGATAAAGATACTAGAGCAAATATTTTTGTTGCATAAAACTTATAACTGCCATGACCATGCCCCTATGTTTAGTTTTTGTATAAATATTTTGACTCTTACTTTCTATGATAATTAGAAAATGAAAAAAACCAAGACATAAGAGCATAGTCATAGCAGTATAGGTTTAATGTAACAAAAATATTTGCTCTAGTGGCATTATCCAGGGAGGAAACAGTTGACTACGTTTGTATGGTGAGAGCGTCCGGTACCCTTTCCTCTTAAATTAGTCTCTATTTTTTCACTTTGTCTCTTATAAAACAAACAAAAATAAGAAGTTTTAAAACTGTTTTCGATAGCTTCAAGAGAAAAGGAATTAACAATAAAAACAATTGGTATGCAAATACTTACCTTATTAAGTCGACAGGATAGTAAACGGATAACTCCAAGTTTTGAACTAAAAGCGATTTCATAGAACTTTGTTTATTTAGTTCATGCCCGTCGTCTCCCCTAACAGATCCCCTACTCCCGACGGTTTCCCTGTCGAGAACTTTTTACTTCTATACTTCCCCTGGACTTAAGTTAAAATTAAATCGGAGCGCCTCGCGGTTCCCCTATGCTCTCCTAGGGAGTTGAACATTAAGCACTGGTACAGAAATAAATGAAAAAAAAAGAATACGAACAAAAATAAAGTAAAATAAACAAGTACGCTTAAATTCCTAGGATAGGCTATAGCGTCATTCATGAGATCCCCGAAGTCATCAAGGGACCTATATAAAATATAAATATAATAGTAAGTTTAGGCGTGAAAATATCGGGAAGAAAAGTAAACTACATTCATCAAAATCGATCTGGTAGATTTTTCAAATCAAATAAAAGATTTTTTTTTTAAATAGGTAATATAGTAAACTAAATCCCGTTGCAAATTCAAATCTTGCGAGAAATAGATATGTATATATTAAGTATATAGTATTTAAACAGACGAACAAGAAAGTGATCTTATAGGGGTTCCTTTTTTAAAAGCTTTTATTTAACTTGCAGTGTATGTATGTATGTTTGTTCGGGTGGAATATTGCAACTCAATTTTGATCCACTTCCCGGTTTTTACCTTTTGAGGTACGGATCCCTAAACGTATATATGTAGTCTATTTGTTGTCTAGCACCTATACCACAAGCCTAGTTGCTTAGCTCGGGTCTGGATAACGCGGTACAAAATGTGCTACAATATTTATTTAATTAGGTTTTTAATTGTTTTTATCTCCCTCTCTCATAACTTACACCACAATAATCCGATTTGTACAGTTTTAAAAGCGCCACTTTACAATCTAGTTGGATGTCGTGACGTTTATTGCATCAAGTTAAACCAACAGTATTGACCTCGACTTACCTACCTAACTACCTACTGATACCACCTAGACATAGCTAGCAATTCACTTAGATATTGCCTGGCAATTTCGTTCTAATATTTAGTTGCTTACTTACATATTTGACGACCCAGTTGGCACAATGTTCACCATGCCGGACTGCCAAACACAGGGTTGCGGGTTCGATTCCCGCCTCAGACAAGTATTTATGTTTAGATATTTGTCTGTGGTCTGGTTGTTTCCATGTATTATATGTATATATTTACAAAAGAAAAGTATATAAGTAGTATATCCGTTGTCTGGCACCCATAATACAAGTCTAGTTACTTAGCTTGGGGCTAGATGGCGATGTGTTGAATGTCCTGCAATATTTATTTATTTTATATTGCCTGGCAATTTTGTTCTAATACTTAGTTGCTTACTTACATATTTTCTCTGGCATTACAACCTTTTAAAAGTGAGGCTTTCTCGACAATCTTCTTTAAAAAGTTATCCCTGTATTTCAATACGCTAAAAAACTTCACCGAATGTAACAAATAATATTGGCAACACTTGAGCATATAAACTAACAGAAAAAATGTGATAAAATTCTCCGTTTTTCGTTTTCTTAGACGAAATACTTTCAATTTCATTATAATCCTTATTAATTCATCCATTGTAATGCATTGTAAAATACTATCAATTTCATTGTTGTGTTTGTTTTCTTGCCGAGTCTCCTTAGAAATTATTCAAAACAATTTTGCTCTGTACCACCGAATCTCATCACCAGTGGGGAGAGATGAATCATCAGAAATTGCTTACAGAGAAGATATTTAATTCACCAACGGTGGTGAAGTTAAGACGAAGGACTCCCATATTTCGTCTAAGCTGCCGACCAGTGACGAAATTGCCCTTAAAGTAAACAAAAGAAAACCATCCACTGTTAGCGGGGTCTTATTTTGGGTCTGCTGCGAAGTTCACTTTAATAATAAAAGAAATAAGTTTTTATTGTAAGAGATAGAATTTAAAGTAATTTGAGAAGTTGAGTACGTACCTTTAGGTACGGTCAGTAGTTTTTTAAATAAACCAATTTAATTTTTAAATCTCCTTCAATTAATATATTGTTTTTATTTCAATTAATTACCTACTGCATATAAATTGAGCAGGAAAACATTTTCATTGGAATTTAAACATCCTTTTAATATGCAATTTAATCAAAAAAAGATACATGGTTCTCGCTAACTATGGTTGAGGATTAATCATCGCTTTTGCAGTCATGATGGACTGACTGTTTTATTTTCAACTTTGTAACTTTAAAATTAAGGTTCATAATGTTCCGTATTCGGGATACGATTTCCCATTTAATCGAGATATCTTTGACATCGAACAGTAATGGATTTGTCAAGAAGGAGGATTTATTTAAATGTATAAATTGCCATGAAAACGATACAGTTTTAAAGGCTCTGTAAATTCTCAAATAATAGATACAAGCGACATGACGTACGACCAAAGTCACTCGACTTGCGAACCAAGCAGCAAGACGTGCGAACTAAGTGAAGCAACGTGCGACCCAAGCAGCATGATGTGCGACCTAAGTGAAGCAACGTGCGACCTAAGCGACACAACGTGGCGAATCGCACGACAAGTAGTGACGGTTAGTTCAAAGTTTAAAATTGCAAGAAATACGAGAACACTTAGTGAATAGAGTTTCCTAGAATCTAAAAACAAAATTATGCTTAATTCTAGTTTCCAAAGTAAACAAACAAGATATTAATTTCAATACCTAATACTACAACAAGTGCCACTGCAGACTACGAACTTTACATTCAAAATATATTTTCTAAGAAAAAAACATTATTATTCTATAAAAAGTAAAACATCTTAGGAATTAGATCACATGTCGTGTCGCTTAAATCACATGTCGTGTCGCTTAGATCACATATCGTATCGCATGGGTAGCACATCGTATTGCTTGGATCACTCGTATTGCTTAGATCGATTAGGTCGCAGGTTGTGCCACTTAGGTCGCTCTTCGTATCCCTTAGGTCATTGCAATTTGAACTAAATTGTAAAACTTATTTATCAGCCGAATCATAGTGATACTAAACTATCGGTCGACGCCTACAATATGCTGTCTACGGAAACTTTAAGCTCCTTGCTACTCAACTCAAAATGTAAATTAATGAACAACAATTTAACTTGATTTACATAGAGTCGGTGGTTATGGTTACCTTATCAGTTAGATATATAAAGATCGTAGTCTATGATAGGGACTAGATGGTTTTGTGTGCAATGTCCTGTAATACCTACTTATTAATAATGTTCCTAGACGAAGCGAGTAACTAAAAGTTACGTAATTGACTATTTAATGCACAAAAATAAGAATTTGTCATTTAAAGAAGAAACGCACCCAGACGAAGTAATTTAAACTTTACGAAAGATTCCTCTTACCAATATATATATTTTTACACGAAATAAAAAATGATATACTCTGATGGGAAGCGAAGATGAGGTCTAGGATGTAGCGTGCTTGTCTAAAAGGACTTAAAGACTCCAAGGTTGCTGTTTTGTTTGTACGTAAGTTTAATACGATCTCGGTATAATAGTTACCTACGTTTCTATCATGCCACAATATAGTGGACGTTGACTTTAACTAAATTTATAATACTAAAGTTTGTGATACTTACCTACCTTATCAGTTCAATATAAATAACAAATTCCTTCGCTATCAAATAACTTTGACTGGTTTTTGCTACTGGAATTTTTGAGATATGACCTAAGAATACATTTTAATGTTTAAGTCGATTTAATTACCATAAACTTCATTTGATAATAAATTGAACAGATTTATTGTAACGAATTTACAGTAGATTCGATATATATATAATTAATCCAAATAAGTTTCCCTGGCCCAACAGAGATCTTTTAGTCTAAATTAGAATAATAAAAAGATTTTAATAACCTTTTTAAAAACAAGCTTTTATTACATTTCCACGCGATTTACACATGTTTGCAAAATTTTAGCTCAATCGGTAACCTGGAAGTGGATCAAATTTTGTTTGCAAGATTCCATGACAGACATCGGAACAGGTGAAGCTAAATAAACGAGCATATGATTATCACTTCGATCGTCTTTTGTTTCTATTTGTTTGTTTCTAAATCAAAGTTGGTGTTATGCGTAGTTGTATAACGAAGTTTTTCTCTATACGGATGTATTTGAAACAATAAAAATTAATGAGCCAGTTGAATTACGTAGATTACATTCCTACCAACAAAATTTTAAGAATTTCCACAGAAATCCAATACAATTTACAAAAATTAAGCTTAAAAGCGTCTAATCATCAAAGAATCTCATCCATCCATGAGCCACCAACATCGTCCCATCACGTAGGTTATCTCACATGATTACGGTGATCAAATATCGCCCAGATAACCGGAAGCTGATGTTTTATCAACACTTTTGTATGATGTAAAGCGGTCCTGTTTTACAGATATACCTACAGGGTTAATGGTAATTATATAAGAAAGTCGTTGAGTGCTACTTCCGTGCACCTTAACAGATGAAGATTTTCTATTTTTGAGGTTTTATTAATTTGAAGCAGCAGTGTTTTTAAATTACAGGCAAAGCCCCTATAAGGACTTAGAACAACAAATAAAAAATAAAATAATAGTAAAATAATAAGGCTACTGACCTCCCAGTATAAGTAACAGCTGATTTACGGGTAACAAAATTTCAAAATTTCTAAAAGGTCTATTTTAGTTTTAGGTTTATTTTAGGTCTATTTATACCTAGACTTTTGGAAAAGATGTTCAATTTCCAAGTCTATTTTGTGGAAAAAAATATTGGTCGTGCGTTAAATCTTGTAAGGTTCTAAAGCCGTCCCTTAAAATACCTACTTCCATAGTGTAACATCGCAATTTACCGTCAAAATTGGTGTAATTAAAGAGTTTGAATTACCATGTATCGTGTTACAACACTTTCCAGATGTAATTAGACGAAATTTAACGTTTAATCACATAATTAATATTTGGGTTATGTTACAGGATGTTATTACAAACTGTAAGAATATATACAATTTTTATCATTATGGTTTTGATCGCGTACGTCATCAATTTGCAATACTAGACTAATGAGGACGAGGTGACTATTCAAAAGACAATAAGAATGTTCTAAAATCATTCGCTCTGACTGTTATATGAAGAGATGACAAATTAAATATTAGGTACCTATTTATTTACATTTAATTTCATACAAGCTTGCATTTGACCTCTTTTCACCTGATGGGAAGCAATGATGACACATGCTACATCCTCGAGGATGTAGCATGCTCACCAAGAATGGTTGTTTCAAACGAAAA
This sequence comes from Idaea straminata, assembly GCA_951213275.1. Taxonomy (NCBI): domain Eukaryota; kingdom Metazoa; phylum Arthropoda; class Insecta; order Lepidoptera; family Geometridae; genus Idaea; species Idaea straminata. The sequence goes on from OX577852.1 coordinate 1,163,750, forward strand.
CATTAGTTTGATAGTTTTATTTTCTCCCAAAATTCCTGACATCGGAATACAGGTAAGTTGATATTATACGTGTTTTTAAAACAAGAACAGGAATAATAGAAACAACCTTTTAAAGAAAAACATAAGCTTAACCATTTTGTGAACGTTTACCACCCATACGTGAAAGTTATTCAACATTTGTTTAAGAATGAAACAAGCAAGAGGCGTGGTCATATTCAATCTTATTGCGTAGTCTTTTATGTTTCATAGTAATCGATTGATGGTGTAGTTTTGTTTTACTTTTGTTCAGTTTAACATAAGTATATTGATTTGATAATAAATAAAACGAATATTGCATGACGTTTAACAAAACGCCCAGCCCAAGCTAAACAACTAGACTTTCAGGCTGTCGATTCTAGGCTATATTATAACAAAAATCCTAGATATTCGTAAAAAAAGGAATATATTATTTTCTAAGAAAAATGATTCCGTGCAGATAGTAATCAAAATATCGCAATTCAAAACTCATCGCGGGGCAATTTTTGGATATGCATTATTTCTAGGAATCAATTAATGCCAAGTGCTGGCTAACGCACTTAATTTTTTTTTTTAATATATTTTAGATACTTAACTTGATCCACAAAATTTAATTGTGTTACATAAATAAATACATAAATATAGGTAAGCAAAATAAAAAAATACTTAAAAAAGAGTTTAAATAAATAAATATTACAGGACATTCCACGCATCGCCATCTAGCCCCAAGCTAAGTAACTAGACTTGTGTTATGGGTGCTAGACAACGGATATACTACATAAATACTTTTCTTTTGTATATATATATACTTACTAGCTGCGCCCCGCGGTTTCACCCGCGTAAGTCTTGATCCCGTGGGAATATTGGAATATAAAGTAGCCTATGTGTCAATCCAGGTCTCCAGCTATCTACATATCGAGTTTTATCGCAATCGGTCCAGTAGTTTTTGCGTGAAAGAGTAACAAACACACACACACACACACACACACACGCACACACAAACTTTCACATTTATAATATTAGTAGGATAATACATAGAAACAACCAGACCACAGACAAATATCTAAGCATAAATATTTGTCTGGGGCGCAAATCGAACCCGCAACCCTGTGTTTGGCAGTCCGGCATGGTATCCATTATGCCAACTGGGTCATCAACCTTAATTGAAGAGTTTGTTTAAAAACTATAACTAAAAATATGAAAGCAGAACAAGCTGGTAACTGAGCTGCTTAATTCGCCGTCGAAATTCAAGACCGAGTTAACTTTTAAAACCGTTCTGAAATTCACACCAATCAAACCGAACATTTATTAGTTTTCTAAGTCCATGCCATCAACTTTGAAAAACTTAAAAGAAATTGAGACTTGGTTTACACTGTGAACCAATGACAGTGAGACTTACGTTAATTATTGTATTATTATTAGGAGTTTAAACTGTTCTATTGCAGCAGGGCTAATGCGTCTCTCTACATTCCTCCGATTTATCGTGGTGCAAGGCGATTAAGTACATCAATTCCTGGGTTAAATATGAAATCCTGTTGAATATTACTATAAACTAAATTGGGGTTTAAACGGTAAATAACATATAATCTTTGTAAAATGAAAAAATAATAATAAGCAGGACACGTTTAGGTTTCCGTAACTCAAAAGGTAAAAAGGAACTCTTTTAAGATTTGTCCTTGTCCGTCTGTCTGTCACCACTGACAACGAATATTTTTACTTACGACATTTTATTTTTTAATTTATTTATTTTGTCTACCACGTAACATGGTACGCTACTACCGCTTAGCGTAGTGGTTATCGCGCTCGTAAGGTAAACGGGACGTCGTAAATTTTAAAGATGCCCTATATATAGATATCCAAGAAAAAAAAACTAGTAGCATTGCTCAAATAACATGATATTATTTTACATATAATTATCTAATTACTAAAGGGAATCTAGAATTCTTTGTAGTAGGGAAGTCCAACTGTCATGTACTCACGGTCTAAAATTTCTTAAAGAAAATCCGATGCAAAAGGCTTCGGGGTATCGGTGAATTTTTTATGACGTAGGGTGCCATTGCCCTCTTTGAAAACACTACCTTGCTAGAAGGAAGACTAATAAACATGGTGAAGTAAAAAAAATATAGAGAAGGCAATTTTCCTTAACGACCGGACGAAAAAAAACCAAAAGAATATCTCTCTATGTTTTGGCTTACAGGTATTGTATTGTATTGGTTTAATAAAGAAAATAATTTCAAATTAACAATATTTTGATGAGTCAATAACTCGCACGAGAAAACGAAATAAGTGTACAACTTTATGAACTTAAGAAATCAATTTCCGAAAGAACAAATCAAACGTACAAAATTAAATCTTAGAGATTCAAGTATATTTTGGTACAATCAAAAATATAATGAATTTGCAAATACAACAAAAAAAAATTGCTGTGACGTCAACTCGCCCCACCACTAAACCTTTGTAGGCGAATTACAGAATAAACATGAGTAGGTACAATTTTGTATTCAAAATTAGAACAACCACATCCCAAACCTACATTCTTACTTCCGTTTCCGTCTACGGAACCATCTGTTTGCTCTCAGGGGTCCGCAGTATAAACCTTACGTTTAAAACTGCAATTGTGTACCTACTGTAAGCTAAACATACAACCTCCAGCGTTTAATTTGTATGAATGTTATATGTATGGGTACTCGCTTAGCAATCTACATCTACATCGACATTTAGACTAATAAAAAAAATCAGCTCGGTAACTAGGAAGTGGATCAAATTTTATTTGCCAGATTTGATGACAAACTTTGGGACAGATGACATTAGCTTCAACTTTTTTTTCCTCTTTATACAAAGCTTGTATGAAATAAATATGTAAGATTATTTTTTGTTTGTTTGATTTTTAAGAAACTTGGTATGAGGATTCATTGATTCGTTGGGATTAACATAGGCTACTTTTTATCCCGATATTTCCACGGGATCGGGAGTTACGCGGGTGAAACCGCGGAGCGCTGCTAGTAATATTATAAAATAAAATTTCGTAGGTCACGCAGACTATCTACTAAACGGTCGGCCAATTGCTTATACAATAGATTAATAGTCAAAGTCAATGGCCTATCATTCAACGAAAAAAAAAAAAAACAGTTTTGTCAAATGCAAGTTGTCAGAAAAATGTCCTTTGGTCGCTGAGTGATAGTAAGTACCTACTATGCTTTATTTTATACCTAACTAGCTGTTGCCCGCGACTTCGATCGCGATGTGGTTTTGGGTTATTTAGAATACCTAGCATTTTTCTGCATAGATACAATTTATCATTCGGTGTAAGTTATAAAAACAAAATAGGTAGTTACATTGTTTTTAAACAATATTATTAATTGATTTGGCAAAGGCAATTCTTATTCTAGGCTTACTCATACTACCAAAGTAGGTCTAAAGATGCCTGAAGAGCGTGTAGAAAGAAAAACTTTCGGCCCTAGGGAAAATCGCTTTCACTGTCAGCTGTCATGTTAAATTATGGCTTCGCGCGGCTTGTGCAATGTGTTTGTAGCCAGTATCAGTATCATTACGCATTAGGGACTTCAAAAACCTAACCTCCTTGATTTAGGTAACACCGAAGAATAACAATTATGGCTTCGCACGGCTCATCCATACTGCCAGAGTTTAGTACATAATAGGTTTTTTCTTAGTAATCGAATTCAGGTAGATATATTTAGTTCAAGATATCTTATTTAATAAAATAAATGTAAAGATGAAAACGTATGACCATGCTGCACCTCTACCGGCGCCCTGTCAAGATGTTGCAGATGTGGCTTTATGTGACCGTGCGGTCAGTGTCGTTTCTTGAGTAAAAAATACTGGCGGGAAATGCTTGCATTTTGCATGATTTTAATTAGTATTATCTTTTGTTATTTTATTATGTTTTTGTGTTAAGTTTAATCTGGTTTTTCATTTATGATTGTGTATTTTGTGTAAATAACATTTTCTAGACAAACCGTGTTACAAAAACTGTAATTTAAATCTACGGACTTCGCGTCATCACTCAGTGTTGGATAAACTAATTTATAAAAATCTCTTCGGTTAGTACCGACGTATGTGAGTATTGAAAACATGTTGAAAACAAATAGCAAAAGCAAAAAATCTACATAAGGTCCCAACCTTGTAAGAGGATCAGGTAGTATGGAGTCTCTCATTCACTCTCGTTATTAGGAAGAATTTTATGTTTATTCGTAATGAAAAGCACAGTGTTTATCTCGGGTTTGTTTTGTTTGCCCAAGGTGTGAAAGTCACTCATTTAGTCCCTCGAAGTATTAGCGCCCTCGCTACGCTCGGGCGCCAAACTCCGTCTCGGGACTCAATGAGTGACTTTCACACCTTGGGTAACAATGTACTATTTTTGTTAATTTTTCACAAATAAAACATAATAAACAACAATATGATAAGCTAAAACTAAGTCCAATTTCTATTAGCACAAAATGTCCTATGAATCCCATTTTCTGAATTCTTGACAAAAATAACCAGTTTTTTTTATTAGGTAGCTGGCAGGGCTACGTAATTTTGGAAAAAAAAATGATTTTTACAAATGACTATTACCTGTATATTTTTTAACCGACATCAAAAAAGGTGGACGTTCTCAATTCGTCACGTAAATATATATTTTTTTATGTATGTTCGCTGATTACTCGTAAACTCTTGGAGCGATTTGGATAATTCTTTTTGTTTTTACTATCTAAGGTTTCCGCTACTTGAACTCATAATTCAAACTATAGCAGGAGAAAAGCGCGATAGAAGTGTAACATCGGAGGTCTTCGGTAAAGGAGATCGGTAATATTATGTAGTAGTACCTCTTTGTATTAACCTCATTTTCAGTTTCACGTAGGTAGTATTAAATGCAAACTATTTGGTTTTATGACAGCTGTCATCTTGAACGGAGGCATGTACTGCACCCCTACCATGACTTTTTGAAGAACTCGAAATAAAATAAACCCTTTTTCGATCACTCTTTTATCCGTTTGTCTGTCGGTGTGTCACTACCGATATTCTCAGAGACGGGTGGACCTAGTAAGTTGATTTTTAGGAAGTTTCATAGTGAATACTCAATATAGTATGTTTAATCGAATACGTAAAAAACCCGTGGTAAGGGTACTGTTCCCTTCTGACGTTCGATTACGTTTTACCACGGATAAATAAATATTTCGATTTCTTATTTTTTAAATGTTTTTTTATCAAATATCTTAATTATTGTATTAAAGTTAAATTAAAACATACCCTAAATGTTATTCTGATATATTCTGAACATATTCGTGTGGACCTTTTTAAAATCTGTTCTGTAGTTTATGAGATTACCTGGTTCAAACAAACAAACAGACAGACAAACAGACAAACAGACAAACAGACAAAAATTCTAAAAAGTACCCTATCGTGTTCAGCTAACGATTTTAAGGCGACCTGTGTATTTTTTTTCTGGATATCTTACAATTACAGATTTTTTGATGTCTACAGATTTATTATATGTATAGATTGAAATTTTCTTGCAATTTCTATCAAAATTTTATTTGAATCGTAATTATCTATATCTATACCTCCATATTACTTATATATTTATACTTTACTATAAGGAGGAAAGATTATAATATTGTTTTTGATTTGTTACGAATAGGCTCAGAAACTACTAGACCGATTTTGATGAAATTTGGTATGAGCATACATTAATTAATTAGGAGTAACTTAGGTTACTTTTTACCCTTATATTCCCACGGGATCGAAAGTTATCGCGGGTGAAACCTTTGCTAGTTATTTATAATTTCACTACTTATAAGTAACTAGCTGCGCTTCACGGTTTCACCCGCGTAAGTCCCGATCCCGTGGGGATATCAAAATGAAAAGCAGCCTATAGCCGTCCTCGATAAATGGACTATCCAACACAAAAATATTTTTTCAATTCGAACCGGTAGTTCCTGAGATTAGCGCGTTCAAACAAACAAACAAACAAACTTTTCAGCTTTATAATATTAGTATAGATTTAATTCGCATACCTCAAACATGTTAATGGAAAGAATCGAATACGTACCCAACAATATTTTCTGTATGCAATAACCCCATCAAAAGTAACTAAATAATGTATACGACTTGCATGGTTTGGAGGGCATCAGGGAGCAATACTGCGTTTGTTTTAGCTTTACATCAATATACGTTTAAATTAATTGGTAAATTATTCAGGAATGCTTTGTGGTCTACTATTTGGGAATAAAATATTAAACTGGTTATAAATTTAGTTTAATATACTGTTGTTAATCATATTTGAAGAATTAATAAAACAATTTAAAATATTAAAACATCAAAAATATTACTTTTAATTCGGCGGGCGAGTTTCCGAATTAAAAGAAATATTTATTGATGATATCGCCTCAGTTTTTTAGAGGGCGAGTTGATAAATATATAGAAAAACCAATTATGATCGTGGTGCAAAAAATGTTAACCAAAATTGTTATCATCTTAAAGGCACAAGAAAATTCTACTAGTATAATGCTATAAAGTGGCAAAGGCCTTTAATTAAAGAGAAAATCGCAAAAAAATTCGCTGTTAAACAAACCCATTACGAGCTTCCATAAAAAATCCAGTTAATTTATTATTTTCAGCCACATAAGCTCCAGAGGTCGTTTATTTCGTGTACAGGATAATAATCCGTCGTCATCGCTTGTACAGGGTCATTGGTTAAATGACAAAACTACAGTCTTTACAAACGACTCTTTGACAGCTTTGAGCTGTCGTTTGTAGGTAGGTACTGTATAACAGTAGATACAATCTAAATAATAGTTTTATGAAAAGTTATAATAATAATAATTTTTGAATCTAATTTAATGATTTATAAAGCGCCAGCAACTTTAATCCATATTCAGAGCTATAGACATTGGTACATTAAGTAATGTATGTACCTACATCTACCCCGACGACGTCTTAAAAAGAAAAATAGCTAAGCTTTAAACAAAAAATACTTGTTGGCACGGAGGTTCTTGAAGTTCCTATACCAATGTGTAATGGGTTCAGATGCTGATAAAGAAAATGAAAAACATGTCACTTTAAAGCTTATATTTTTCAGGAAATACTATCTATTTCATTGTAATCTAGAAAAACGGAGAATTTTATCATACTTTTTCTATTTGTGTATATGCTCAATTATTGTCTTGCCATCATTTTCTAGTAAGGGTTTTTCATATTAAAAAACTATACCTACCACGTATATCTACCAATAACCCTGTACAACATTTTTCCTCCAATATCCATCAGTGTTTTCGCTTACATCATTGTCTTAGCTGATAAGGTCCCCTCAATCTTCCTTACTGTTTAATTCCGTAAGTAGGCCGTCATCGTAATAGCACCTACGTCAAATATTGACTTGTGTGTTCACTGATCCCATTTCTTCGTGCCAGTTGATGAAGTTACTAGGTGTCAACTGGTCCCAATAGATAACTATTTGGAAATGAGAAATGAATGAAAAAAATAATGATAAGAAAAGATGACAATTGAAACGAAAAACAGTTCAGTTGATTTTTTTATTTTCATTCGGTTTTTAGTGCTTTTTTCTGTTATTTTTTTGTTTAACCATTTGCCGTGATTTACAATTTGATTTTTATAGATACCTACTGTTTAATTTTAAAAAATAAGTGAACAGTAAATTTTCAATTCGTTAACTGATATGACTTAGTAAGAACACTTAACACAACCCAATAAAGTTCAGGTCAAATTTAACATTACCTTCTCCGTCTCATTTATTAGAAAAAATGAAAAGGAAATTTCTACGTCACGTGCATAATTCACAGATTAAAAGTGTGCAAAAAGTCAAAAAAATTGACTGTTTGCACTTTTCCCTGTATCAGTTCGACTTGCCCAGATTAATAGTCGTCAACTGGTACGAACTATTAGTATCAGTTTACACATAACCCAAAATCTTCAGGTCACATTTAATATCACCATCTCCGTCTAACTTACTAACTTTGTTACAGGAAAGAGTGAGAAATTTACTACGTCACGTGCAAAGTTCACAGATTAAAATTGATTGCATGGACTTTCCCTTTATCTGTGGGACATGTCCTGATTGATTCTTCATCAATCTTTATTTCAAAGTGTTATTTCTTTTTCTTTTCCTTGTTGTTAGGCACATGCACTTAGTATTTATTAACTTTTATTTTAATTAAAAAATTTCAACTTTTTTTGAATTTTCGTTGTATGGTAAGTACCTACTTATCCGATGTGCAGGATATTTAAAAAGCGCCATATTTATTTATTATACATAAAAAGGAATATTTACTTTAAATAACAAAATGAATAACACGGCTAAATATATTTACCATATTATTATTTTTTAGACATGGCAAATAGGTATTCCGTGCCCGTAAAATTAATTTACAATTTTATTATTTAATTGTTGCGTTTTTTTAATTCTTCAGTTAAGTTTGGTATACTAGTAGTTCAGTTCTATTCCTTTTTCTTAGTTAAAAATTTAACGAAACGAAGTTTTTAAATATCTTAAAATTACGACCTTTATTCACGTAATAAATTTTAAATGTGAACTTCGGTATCTCATATCAAATTTATTTTAGAAGCACAGTGTTCGCTTTCATTGCGACAAAATTTTATGGCACCATAAATTCAACCGGGTCCCATGTACTTTGTACATTTTTAAAACTTTCGCAAGAGCTTTGCCGTCTCATAGTCTAGCGGATTTTTTTTGATGATTTACATTGTTTTACGCTGATAGATGTGTGTCGAATGTCTGTTATTTGATAGGAAAATACCACTTATAAATATTATTGTAGGAGTACTTTTTATTAAAAAATTAAAATTACTTACCTACTGAGCCATTTTTAATCCGGCTACGACGAAGCCAAAAGGGAGGGCTGTGTTTTGTTATATATTCTTCTTATGTACCTACTAAGGTACATTTAGTGACAAAAATGGTTATTGTTTCAGTCTACTTCTGGTAATTTATTGAAAGTCTTTGTCACCAATAAATATCTCAGCGAGATGCACTCTTACGACTCTCTTATAAATGCTTTTGTTGACGTCAAATAATGTGAACAATAAAATGTTATTATAGAAATTTATTTTCAAATTCAATATACTACGAGGAATTAATTTAGATCGGTCACATAAACACGCGATGGGAAGTTTTGGAATAAAAAAGGAAATGTTTGAACTAAGAAAAAAATAGTTATATTTTTGTATTATTCAGTAAATAGTTGTAATAGAGCAAATTGTTTGCATTTTATTTTTATTTTTTTACATAAATTAGGTACGTTTATTTCATGGCGTGGGTTGAAAACGTGATAACGTCTTGTTTAAAGCAATAATATACTTAATAAAACAAAGAGGTTGGATTAGTAACATCCGCTACAAATCATCACGTATTTATGACATAATTTTTATGACGTCACATTCGACATTTAATTTTTGCAAGGGGCCCTTTAAGTTAAATTAAGTGTGCAAAGAATTAGTTTATACACTTGACAACTGACTTATTTTATAAACATTTACATTTCAAAAAGTGTAATACAGACGCATCTGCATACTTTGCGCTTCTAGTCTGAATGCTTTGCTTATTACAGATCCAAATTAACTGATCATCAGTGTAAACGTTTCAAAAGGTAATATTTCTTTCTAAATCAGGTGATTCAATCGCAATAATTCGAAGCTGTAAACCTGTTGTCTCATTAACCAGTCTCAAAGAGTTGGCATTTACTTTTAAAGAGGTTTAATTTGACGATTTATTTGTTACCGTTAAGTTTATGCTTTGGAGGTATAATGAGGATATTTCTGGATTCTTGGGGGTTGTTAAAAGTTTTTGAGACAAAGGGAATCGATTGAGTAAAACCGACTACGAAAACGGAAGGTTCTGAATTCGTGTGGTTTTTTTATCATTTCTATTCAACTACGAATTTAAATCAATAGTTTTTTTTTTATTAGTACATACTAAATTAAATTAATGTCGCTATTTAAATGTGTATTTGTCTTTGGTTTAAATCAAATTAAAAAAACGCAGCAACGTCAAAGTAAAATCGGCCAAATGTGAATCAGACGCGCGTACGAAGGGTTCCATTCATCATCTGTGAAAATTTCAACTGTCTAGCTATCACGGTCCATAAGTTACAAATACCCAAACAGTTGTAATAGAGGCGCCATCTATTGGCGCTAACTCGGAACTATTTCAGAAAAAAAAGAAGCAAATCTTATTAAATTAAAATAAATTCAAATTAAAACAACTTGTTCAACTTGTTGTTGTTGTACAACATGCCTGTTGTATGTAACGTTATGTTATTCTAACAAGAACACTATTTAGACAATCATAAATTATTTCACCAAAAAGATGAATCACCTAACAATCGTCCAGATTCAATAAGCTATCAGAAAACAAACAAAGACAAATATATACAATAGTAAGATGCTAAGAATGCATGCCGTGCAAATCGTGGATCTGAATTAAAAATTAAAGCAAATGCTTTCCCATGTCTCATTTGTGGCATTGTCAGCCAAATTTTTAGTTGTCAAATTTGTATAGAGTAAGAAGTATAATATTATTGTTGTTTTGAACTGACGTACGCCGTTTGGTAACGTTTTACTTTACTACCCATAAAATTTACCTTCCCTGGTGCTTCAAACTAAATTCGTTCTTCACGAGTTGACTTTAAAAAAAACTATTAATGTACAAAATGGTCTTTATTAAGTTTTGCATATTGGTGAAATGTTATCATAAAAAAGGTTTTTTTATATCTATAGTACCTTAATATTTTGTTTTTTTTCTCTTACCTCGACATGACGCGTTTGAGACCCAGAAAATCTATTAGGTACTATAATAATAAAGCTTTTAATAATAGAAAAAAATCCCGAGTTGCATTTACCGCGTCGTACTACTGTTTAAGTTAAGACTAATCTATAGCAAGCAGTCTACGTGTTCTATGGTAATGGACTACATGCTTTAGTTGTTCCATTTGACTTCTCTTCATTAAACACCATTTATTTTAAACTTTTTTTTGTTGGAAAGAAAGACATTAATTTTGGTCAGAGATAATGAGAATTTTTGGGAATGGTTCACTTAAGTATCTAAATATAAGTATTGGTTGATAAATTCTATACTTTTAATACAAAAAGGAAAAAATGTCTGTTTTCAAATAAAAAAAAACAAGGCTATGAGTTTTCGAAAAGGTTTTTAACAAGATTATTTTAGTTTGAAGCTGCCTATTTTGCCTGAGGATACTTAGAAACAACTGCAACCCCAAGCTCCCTTTAGTGAACAGACTGTGCTTTTCAAAATATTATTGAATTATTATAAAGAATCTTTTACTATAAAGAATCTGCCATAAGAAGAATTTGCCATAACCAGAATCTGTCCCCGAACGAAGGGAAGCGATGCGGGTGAGATTTCGAAAGTGGGAAATATGACTGGTAAGGAAAATAAGAAAAACTTTCCTCTATTGTAACTATTTGTAACCTCGCTGCGGTTACAAAACATAGTTACAAAGGCTGCCGAAAAGATGTTAATTTATAACCGGTTACGTGAAAAGAGAAAATTTTCTTGTTTTGTAACTTGTTATAAACCACAGTAATTTTTTTTATAAACTACAGTTAAATATTATCGAAAACTCAAGTCTTGGCTATTGGAAAAGGTTTTAATCTGTAAATGAGTTCCTTGGTATCAATTAATTTTCAGAATTTGATGGCACCTACGTTTCATTGACATTTATTTATCTAATACCATTATTTTATTTGATTATAATTTTTATAATTTTGCAATTCAATAAGTTTAAGAAGAAATTAATACTATTATATAAAAATATGTAGGAAATAACTATAAATTTGAATTTGCATGTCACTACATTTGACTTAAGTTGAGAATCTGTATAATAATATTTTAAAAGTTCTTATTAATGTACCTACTTTTACGCAAATAAATGAACTGAACTTAATTGGTACAAGCGGTCGAAATGGAAATAAGCCATTGAAACCGCGGGGCGCTATTAGTAGTTACACAGTATTTTTCTACTACCTTTTACATTACAGCCTACTATTACAATATTATTTAAAAGATTAGTAAGTAATGTACGTACAATATGTTCAAATGTCCGGAATCGTGACTCCGGGTTTAAACCCACTAAATATGTATGAGATAAATTAAAATAATACAAGAGAAAGGCGAACAGATAATACTTTGTTCTTGGGAGTTTTATCTACTGTAATATCTATAGTATACCTACGTTTGTCTGTCACTAAATTAGAATTTAGATTTTAACAAGTATTAACAGCTTCCTGCGGTTTCGTCCGCGTAACTCCCGATCATGAGCGAATATCGGAATAAAAAGTAGCCTATGTCGCTCCCAAGGATTCCATCATTCCTGATATATTTACAAAACAACAGGATTCAGGATTTAACCTCAATTCCTGATATACTTATTTCTATAATAAGATACAGTACAAAAATTACTATTATTGGCATGATTTCATTCTTATATTATTGTTTGATTAATTGATGAGTTAGAAGACTTTAAACTTCAACTAAAGCAGGTGCCTAGAATCTTGTTTTTGTTGAAAACATTCTTATAACACCCGTTTTGGAGCTCTACGGTGGGTCTGCAATTATGTCTGCCGACCGTACCTGCGGGTAATTAGGGCCACCTACCAGCTTAAAAAAATATATTGTAAAATAGGAAAAAAATACATAAAAACAAGTCAATAGATAAATATTTGCTCTATTTTCAATCTGAAAAACAATTCATTTGTTTATTTTCTTGTTACTTTTTCACTTTGTCACTAACTTCAACGTTTCACAAAACCCTTAAGTGGCGCTTATTATCCGCAGGCACGGTATTAGTGTAGACAACAAACTATTACGCTAAATATATCTGTTTTGAAGAATTTAGATATTCACTTACATAAAAATCGACGAAATTTGTAAAGTCATGTCTCACTCAGCAGTTTTACATCCCTGAACGTAAAAATCAGAAAAACATGTCTTACCCTGTGATGAAAAAGTAGTCTACCTATGTTACTTTTGCAAGAATAGTGCAATAAATGTAGAATCTTACAAATATTAGTGCCTCGGTGGGAATCGAAACTGCAACCTTCTGCGACCCCGGACCACCCGCCCACAACGACAGATGTCTAAAAACGATAACCAATCAATAAATTATCTAGAAATGCCTTCTTCCTCTATAAAAATCGAAATAAATAAAAGACAACTCTCATACTTTAAACTTGCCTAATCTATACAAAATAATTCAACTAACTTAAATTCAACTTAAATCCGACTTACTTGAACTTCTAAAGATAAAGATCCGGAATTATCATAAACCGAGATAGAGGTGGAATTCAGATTAACGACTTTTGATCCGCCGATAGAACTACAACTAAACTTTTGTGACACGATACGCTTTAAATGAAAGAACGTGTTATGTATTTAAAAACTTGCTGATGCGGAACAGTGCCAATTATCAAACATTTTTTATACAGGGAACGCGGTCCAATCATGAAAAAAAGTTGGACCACGACCTCTAGTCACACCCTAGTAAGAGGCCCGTGCTCTATATTTCTTAAATAAAGAAATTCGACTTGCGATCAAACAAAAGACGATAATTATGAACTAAATTAAAAGGCGATCTAAGCCAAAAATCGGTCGAAACAAAAACAAAAGGCAATGGAAGCAGAAACAAAAGATGATATTCGCACGCCTAGATTTTTAATATGAGTGATGATAGGTCAGCATTTGGCCACTGTCACAACTGCCTGATGTTAAGTGACGATGTGGTCTAAGATATAGCAATCGCGTTTAGAAGACACCAGCCCCCTTAGACAAGAGTGCTTTCTATTAGCGATATCGCCAATCGACAGATTTTCTTGTATGAAATCGACATAAAACATTGTACACAATTAGCATAAGATGGAACTAATCCACCATTTTTTTTTCTCTAACGCAAGACTTCGTGACTTTTCGTTGGCTTGTGTCAATTTCGTCCAAAAATATTAAAATAAATGTCTGTCGATTGGCGATATCGCTAATAGAAAGCAATCTTATCTAAGGGGGCTGTTCTAGATATTTAGCCACCATAAATCGGTGCCGTAGCCTAATTGTATTTCAAGATAAATCCTAATGTTTAATTTCCTTAGGTTAGTCACTTATCATTTGGTCTGCGAATCTAAATAAAATACACTAATACAAACAGATAATGAGAAACAGACTCCTTCCAGAACAAGGAGAGGATGATCGTCTACCTACGTTTGAATATCAAACCAAATCGGCTGACGGAAAAATTGTTGTCTGCAATAGCTATAAGTAATAAGAAAATTATACAAAGTTCCTACTTTTTGATTCGCCGTAATGGTGCCTATGTAAAATTATGGTTTTATACGATTCGATTAGTTTGATAAACTTTCTCTCTGTAGATAGTATGCGTCCCGCAGCTTATCGTGGATTATCTATAGATTTTACCATTCAAAATCAAACTCACATTTTTTATTCAATTCGAATCATTTGCATGAGGTCACATTGAATCGTTTTAAATACTGAGCTAGGCTATCTGTGAAACGCGATCAATGAGAAGACACGAGAACCTTCCCAAGAATTTCTAGCGTTTTTTTTTTCTTAATACATCGGTGCCGTAAAAGTAAAATTAAAAAACTAAAACTAACAAAACCATTTTTGCGAGGAAAAGCAGACTAAATTTTTATTTTTGCAAAAACTCAAATAAATATTTTATTGTATTTTTAGTGTCAGTTTTTTATGTTGTTGCTCCCAAAGGTCAAGATAAAAAACATAACCTGAACTAAGCCGAGAAGTTTCAAGGCAGAAAGTAAAATCATGATGCCTCTTATATTTCACATTTTTCTAATTAAATAAGTTTCACCAAAATTATGCAAAAAAAGTTGCAAGCAAAACTACCTAGCTAACACTAATTTGATAGAACTTCTGATACTGTATGAATGAAAAGACAAAAGCTTGCTTGACATTATGCTCAAACAAATTTAACTAAATTTAATTGGTTTTTTGGCGGGAACGAGTTAACAACATGTCGTGCTGCAGTTTTATTTTCATGAAACTTAGATGTAACCCGAGTTGAATTGTATAATTCTGGTGGAATGTTATTCAATTTAGTTCTGTGAAAGTGCACAAGTGTAGTGAAAGTAAAAATCAGTGTCAAACATGCAGTTTTCTCGTTGCCTCCAAATCTCCTATTAAGGACTTGACTTGACGGACTATGACGACTTTGACTGTATTGAAACACTTTAGGCCCGATTTATGAAAAATCGGGTCATAATTTGATGCAAAATATAACTTGACACTGGCTAAATGCACACGTGCGAAGCCACAAAGAAAAAAAAACTAAATTTAATTTAAAAAAATTACTAATTTATTTTAAGTTATACAAGTCAAAGTTAAAATAATTATAAGTACAACTACAATACTACCTTATTATTACCATAAACGGAATAATACAAAGCTTCAAAGCTCACTCCCACAAATAAATCATTCACTAGTTGTCTTTCTATTGTCTACAAATGTTTATAAAAAAGCTTGTTTGGCGGCTTAAAGCTTTAACAAAAGAAAAGATCGGAACAAATCGATTTAGCCGCAAAAGGACGGCGATGTGTCAGTGGCAGATATTATGGTAACTATATATTTTATGACGTCCCAAAACGTTTAGAGAAGTTTCGTGTATCTTTGAAGATAGTAATAATAAATAAAATAAATATTGCAGGATATTCCACACATCGCCACCTAGCCCCAAGCTAAGTAACTAGACTTGTGTTATGGGTGCTACACAACGGATATACTACTTAAGTATATACTTTTCTTTTGTAAATATATACTTATAATACATAAAAACAACCAAACCACAGACAAATATCTAAGCAAAAATACTTGTCTGAGGCGGTAATAGAACCCGTAACTCTGTGTTTGGCAGTCCGACTTGGTGACCATTGTGCCAACTGGGTTGTCAAAATAATAAAATCTTACTAAAATATAGATAACAATTAGCAGGACAATGCAATCAGCGCCATCTAACTCCGACCAAAGCAAGTTTGTGTTATGGTAGCCAAACACGAATAGAATAATTAAATACTTTACACTATAGAAATACTCGGATCAGAAACAAATACTTTACATAGATATTTATTTAAGGCAGGAAACGAACCCGCAACAGTCTGCGACGCAGACAGTCTTTCTTTTCGTTTTGTAATAACTTAATTATAAACTAGGCTATGGTTTCTTCTGTTTAGGATTCCTTACCTCAAAAGGTAAAAAAAAGTAACCCTTATATGATCACTTTCTTGTCCGTGTGTCACCACCGGGACGGGTGGACCTAGCAAGTGGATTTTAATTGACCTAAATGCTGGAAACCTAGAAAACAAACTATTCCAGCAATTTGTTATGTTATTGATTTCAATAGCTTCATGTTAGTTTTATTTTAGTTTTCCCCATTTTCCAACGAAAGGGATAAAACTGCCCCGAAACAAAAATCACATCGAAAAATGTTTTTAATAAGTGATCCTTTTAAAAGGGATAACTCGATTTTGTAACAAACTGTTAGTCTGTGATGGTATGTCTACTTTTTTTACAAGCATAGTTATTTTATTAATTTTAGTGACAAATAATCAAAATGTTCTTCATAAAAAAATAATGAAAACATATACTTACATTAGCTTTTGCCCGCGACTTCGTCCGCGCAAAAGTCGAAAATTTTAAGTGGACCAAGGAATTGTGTTGTCCCATACAAACATTGCCTTCCGTTTTTACCCTTAAAAAAAAACAGGTAATTTCGAAAAATTCTTTCTTATCGGATGCCTACGTCATACAAAGAACACATCGTTCAAGTTTCAAGTCTCTACGATCAGCGGTTTAGGCTGTGCGTTGATCCGTCAGTCAGTCAGTCATTCCGGACAAAGCATTTTATATGTAAAGATTTAATTAAAATTAAAAGTCCAAATGGGGGTCCAAAAGTCCCTAGGAAGAGTGCCCAAAAGCTTGGCTTCGTTACCTCGTTGGATGGCAACTTAATCTAACATTAAATTCAAGTAGGTACCTACCATCAAGTAACAGTAAAGTAAGTACTAGATCGAACAATGAACTGTAATTACAACAAACTACAATCCCATGTCAATATAATTTAACTGATTAAACATCTCACGTAACTTACATAGGTTTGTTTGTATACGTTAATAGTTTAGGAACAAGCACGTGTATTATATGGTACCTTATAATTATATACCTACTAGCTGCGCTCTGCGGTTTTACCCGCGTAACTCCCGGGAATATCAAAATAAAAATTTGCCTATAGCCTTCCTCGATAAATGGACTATCCAACACAAAAATATTTTTTCTATTCGATTGAGGATATCGGGATAAAAAGTAGTTTATGTTACTATCAATGAATCAATATATCATCGGAGCTTATTCAATGCAAACAAACAATCAAATCTTTCCTTTTAATAATATTAGTAAAGACAACAATAATTGGTATTGTGGGTCTAGTGGTAGATACCTTGACTGTCTTTCCGAAAGTCGTGGGTATGAATCCCGGCCGCGTATTAAAGGATTTTTCTTGACATTGCTGTTACTGTAAATTAAACCATCATGATGAAACACGCGGCTTAGTTAGCTCCAGTTGTATTTGACGAGTTCTATCCTCTGGTATCCTACTTTAGTATTATAAATGTGAAAGTTTGTGTCTATGTTTGAAACCACTTCACGCAAAAACTGCTGGACCGATTGCCATGAAACTTGGTATGTCGATGCATATCTCACCTAACATGAGGAGACCGGGGGCTAATTTTTAACCTAAAATTCCTACGAGATCGGGATCAACGCGGGTAGAACTAGTTTTTTAATAAAGTTGAGGTCGAATGATCCCTAATAAGAAGTGGCGCAATAGTGGGTATAGTACTTGTGCAAGCGGATCATACCCCATTGCGAGCTCTCTAGATACTGTCCTTTCTCTAAGGTTTCCTTCAATTGATTGATATTGTAGTGTGTAATTCATGTACTTACCTAACATTCCTAAATATATTAAGGATGCATCTTACTAATTAAAGTCAGTATTTACTCAGCACTCGTGATGGTTTCATTTCTCTCTATAACACCTAAGAACCATTAACCCTATATGGCGACCCTGCCTTTTAAGGCTTTGCCTCGCGCCGCTTCGTCACGTATCAAATAGATTGGACTTTGGACAACCAACTTACAGCCAAAATGTGTAACTTAAAAATAGAAAAAGAGGATGTCTTCATCACCCAAAATGGAGGTCAAAATATGGCGACAAATGAAGAACTTAAATTCCATCTATCAACGATAAGTATCATCCTCATTGTGATGTGCACAGTTTTGTTTCTTGGTGTATGTTACTTCTTATACAAGCAGTACAAGAAATGCCACCACTCTTGGATCAGAGAACAGATTACCAGTAACACGATGCGACGATCTGTAAACCGGAACAGAAACCGAGGTGGTGATTTGTACGAGTGCGGTTATCGAGCTAACGGCAACGGCGGTGATATTTCCAACAATGCGAAGTGATGATGGTTATTTCAGTTTTACACGATAACCGGGTGTAAATGAAAAGTGATTGTGTTGTGATGTGTTAATAAAAATAAGAGTGCGCTATGCTATTCTAAATAAACTATTGCGGACTAAATTACGATTGACTAAAACGGTTTAAGTGCGTATATTAATGGATTTTTATTAAGGGTAACATTAAAAAAAAATAATAATAATATGTAACGGTATGACATGTCTGTGGAGAGTTTGTTAGAACTATATAATGAACTATTAAAAATAAGAGTATATTTAAAAAAAATCGGGCCCACTAGAAGAAAAGGCGACATAGTATTAAAAAAAGATTAAGGAAGCTGATGTGTTAGTAAGTACTTTTAATTCAATATTAGAAAGTTTAAATGCATTGTCAGACAAATTACAAGTTGAAGAATGTGAAAGAATAGAAAAAATAAATACCGATTTTTTCGAATTATATGACATTATTTTAGATTTATGTAGTTCGTCTTCGGAAAAATTTGAAAAATCAGACAACGAAATGGCTACGTTCGATCTAAAAATTGCTATGAATTTACTACCAGTTTTAACAGAAGATGAAGTGAGTGTCAAACAGTTAATTGACGCCATCGATTACTATCGATTAGAATTAAATGAGGACTCACAGAAAAAGTTAATTAACTTCGTATTAAAAAATAGACTGTCACAAAATGCAAAATTAAAACTAGAGAGCTGTTATGACAGCGTCGATCAATTAATAAAGGCTATGAAACTACATTTATTACCAAAAAAGTCTGCCCCTGCTATTCAGGTTAAACTCGCCAACTTTAGGCAAAATAATCTAACGACAGAAGAATACGGTAGGCAACTAACTAACATGTTTGTTGACTTGACAATTTCTCAATCCGAAGGGAATGACGCCGATTATAAAGTGCTAAAACCCCGTAAAGAAAAACATGCAATTAAAGTATTTGCCGACGGGCTGAGAAATCGTCGTATTAGTACCATAGTAACAGCTAGAAACTACTCGTCCTTGAATGACGCGGTGCAGGCGGCTCTAGACGAGGAATCTTCATTTCCGCCGCAGTCCGGAGACATCTTAACAATGCGCCATAATAATCATTTTAATAATAATTCCAGAGGTCAGTATATTAATTATAAAGGTCAGTATAGTAATAACAGAGGCCGTTGGAATAGGAATCCAGGACACTATAGAAGCTGGCAAGGACGCAACCCACGGTTCCAGAATAACAACCAGTTTGGCCGAGGACGTGGAACCGGAAGAGGCTCGAGATATGGCAATTACCTTGGGACATCGAGACCACGTGGTTACAGAGGTACGTCAAATTATAATAACTATAATTATACAGGTCGAAGGTCAAACGAACAGCAAACCATGCATATTTTGACAAATTCGGACAATCAACAAGAAAAAACTTCACGTCCTGACAACCCTGACGAGTTTTTTCGTGACTAAAAATGCTATTTTGTCATGTAATAATACTTGTCACATAACTATAAAAACATTCAATCAAACTTTATACAATTTATTAATCGATACGGGTGCATCAATATCTGCCATAAAACATAAACACGTGATAGATCACAACATTCCACTCCATAAAGGGAACCTTGTTGTCAACGGGCTAGGAGGTAAGATCAACGCAATCGGATATGTCTATCTAGATATTATAATTGAGAATCAAACACTGAATCATCAATTTTATGTATTTGATTCATTGCCATGTAAGGCTAGTGGCATACTTGGGCATGATTTTCTTACTAAATATGGAGCGATTTTAAACTTTGACAATTATTCAATAACTTTGTGGAATGAAGGTGTTAAGGTAAATGTACCTCTAAAGACAGAAAATAATACATTACAGATACCAGCACGATCTGAATCCATTCATTATATTCAAACAGCAATGACAGAAGATTGTGTTATCAATGCGTGTGAAATACAAAACGGAATTTTTGTTGCGAGCGTTTTAGTTAAACCAATTGACGGACGAATACCAATACGTATCCTAAATACTACTGAACATGATTTACAACTGAACGATTTTAAACCCAACATTTTTTCAGCAAGTGATTTTGACATATGTTCCTTTGAAAAGTCAATAATAAATTCGGAAAGAGTTAAAAATTTGTTATCGACATTAGACCTTGATCATTTAAGTAAGGAAGAAAAACAAAGCATATTATCAATATGTGCTAAATATAACGACATTTTTTATATACAGGGAGACCGATTAACAACTACTAAACTATATAAACATACAATTATTTTGAAACCCAATGTAGCCCCGGTGTACTCTAAACCTTATCGACTTCCACATTCGCAGAAAAAAGAAATTAAAAAACAAATTGATAACATGCTTGAACAAGGTATTATAGAGCCGTGTAATAGTGAATGGAGTAGTCCCGTTCTTTTAGTTCCAAAACGATCTGAAGGTGAGAAAAAATGGCGATTGGTAATAGACTACCGAAAACTGAATAATTGCATCGTAGATGATAAATTCCCTTTACCCAATATCAACGAAATTATAGACTCCTTATCTGGTTGCATATATTTCACGCATCTAGACCTTAACCAAGGATTCTATAATGTTGAGCTAGAAGAATCCTGTAGGAAGTTCACAGCATTCTCCTCTGGCCAGTATCAAATGACCAGAATGCCCATGGGACTCAAAACAAGTCCGAGTTCCTTTTCACGCATGATGACAATGGCAATGGCAGGACTAAGCTACGATAAATGCTTATGTTATCTTGATGACCTAATTATCCTGGGTAGGAATTTACACGACCACAACAAAAACTTAATTGAAGTTTTTGAACGGATACGTAGCACTAACTTAAAATTAAATCCATCCAAATGCGATTTCCTCAAAAAACAGCTACTTTACTTAGGCCACATAGTATCTAGTGACGGTGTTTTACCGGATCCGGAGAAAATTAAAATTATTCACAATTACCCCGTCCCACAAAATGTTGATGACGTCAGAAGATTTGTAGCGTTAGCAAATTACTACAGGAAATTTATACCCAATTTTGCGGAAAAAGCGTACTATTTAAATTCATTGTGTCGTAAAAATGTAAAGTTTAACTGGGATAACCTTTGTCAAAAATCATTCGAAAATTTAAAACAATGTATTATGAATCCACCAGTCTTGCAATATCCCGATTTATCAGATAACAATAAATTCATAGTACAAACTGATGCGTCTGGCTACGCATTAGGAGCTATTTTATCAAATTCTGACGGTCGTCCCGTTGCTTTTGCAAGTAGGAACCTCAACAAAGCGGAACGAAACTATCCTACAATAGAGAAAGAATTGTTAGCAGTGGTTTGGGCTGTTAAACATTTCCGCCCATACTTATATGGAAAAAGTTTCAAGATATTAACAGACCACAAACCCCTAGTATACCTATTTAACATGAAAGACCCTTCGAGTCGATTACTTAAATTTAGACTTTTCCTAGAGGAATATGATTATGAAATAGAGTATGTGAAAGGTAAAGAGAATGCAGCTGCAGATGCATTATCTCGTGTGATTGTGACTTCGAAAGATTTGAAAGAGATGAATGATTGTTTGTTTGTGATGACGCGTGCTCAAAGACGAAGAATGAAAAGTAATAATGGTACTACTTCTCAATCTGACGTGACTAATAACGACGACACCTGGCCTGATCATCCACGTTTAGTCGAAACTCATATAAAACCTAAAAAATCAGTAGAACTCAGATTTATAGATAGACAAAAATTAAACCAATTACGTAACAAACACAACATCGAATATGAGAATAATATTTTTTCGTACGATAAAGCTCACCACTCATTATATATTAATCCGGCTTCTCAATCACAAATGTCGCGAGCCGAATTTGCGAGAGAACTGGCTAAGTTTTGTAAAGACATATCGATCGATGAATTATACTTAATAAAAAATAAAAATACAAAAGTATTTGTGGATAAATTAGTGAGCGAAATAATGAAAAATAAAGATTGGGGGGGCCCTTCCTTATGTATTTTAAAAGATGTTGAACGTATAGAAAATATTGACGACAGAAAAATAATATTAAATGACTTTCATCTGTTGCCCACGAGTGGCCACGCGGGCATTAGAAGAATGTTTAATAATATTAAAAAATATTATTTTTGGTCTGGACTTATAAAAGATGTCACAAATTTTGTAAATAAATGTCCAAAATGTCAAAAGCAAAAATATACAATTACGATAAAAGAACCGATGACGATAACCTCAACTGCAAACTCTGCTTTTGAAAAGATTTTCCTAGATATAGTAGGTCCACTTGATAGGGACAACAGTAATTATAATTACATTCTCACTTTACAGTGCGAATTGTCAAAATATGTATGCGCAATGCCACTTACAACAAAATCCTCATCCGAGGTAGCGCGAGCATTTGTTACAGAATTTATACTAAGATATGGAGTTCCCACCGAGATAGCAACAGACAGAGGCACGGAATTCATGGCTGACACATTCAAAGAGGTATGTAAACTTTTAAACATTTCCAAATTAAATTCAACAGCTTACCACCACCAAAGTATCGGTGCATTAGAAAACTCACACAAAAGCCTCAATTCATTTTTGAGAATCCACGTAGAAGGAAGACCAGAAACTTGGAGTACCTGGTTACCGTTTTGGTGCTTCGCATATAATACGACTGTACATACATCAACGCAGTTTACACCCTATGAGCTTGTTTTTGGTAAGAAATGTAGTTTACCTAGTAACCTTATTAAATCTATAGAACCATTATATAATCACGACAGCTATCCTCTTGAACTTAAGTATAGATTACAGGTATCTCAAACCGAAGCGCGAAACAATTTAATTAACAGTAAAATTAAAACGAAAGCTAAATTTGACACTTACACAAATGCTATAATATATAAACCAAATGACAAAATTCTAATTAAAAATGAAACTGGTAATAAATTAACAAACCTTTATTCTGGGCCATACACTGTAATAAGAGATCTATCGCCAAATGTAGAGATTGTAATAAATGGAAAAAAAGATATTGTCCACAAGAATAGGACTAAACCATATAACGAATAACTAAATGTAAATATATCTACCTATGTAAGTTCCTATAACATTGGAACGATGAATCACTAATATCTCGTATAATTCTCGGAACTATAAAGTACTGCATACATTTAAGTAGGTACTTATTGTTGACATTATAGTTCATAACAAATTATTTTAACAACGAATTTTTTTATATAAACTTTATAAAACAACAATTTATTATACTACCTATATCATTTAGAAACTAAACATTAATTGTAACTAGCATTAAGTGTAATCGATTTTAAAGATTTTATTACAGCAAAATAAAATATTTTGTTTAATATTAATAATAATATAATCATTATTTACTTTACTCGTAGTTATATAAAAAAAAATATGTTATCCAATTTTTTTTATTTTCCCTCCGATGGGAGGTGTAGTGTGTAATTCATGTACTTACCTAACATTCCTAAATACTCAGACTACAATAAATAAAGGCAGACACAGCGCGCCGAACAAGTGAGTGAATCCCAGTTCAGTGCTACTAAATGCATGAGTAATACGTTTCCGCACTTAGTACGCAACCAAGTGTCAAACGTGTCATACGTCTCTATCATAGTATTTCGCTGCGTATATTTTTGGTCATCATGCCGTATTGTTGCTATAAGGAATGCAAAAACAATTCCCAAAAACAAAAAAGTCACGCTGGAATATCTTTTCACAGGTAAATTAAGTTATTTTGCATATTTTTCATCGAAAAAATATTGTAAACACGACTTGGAACACAAAACCTTAACATATTATGTCATAATTACCCAGTGTTGCAAGTATGCGTCTTCCCCAATTTTGGGGTAATTTATAATTAGTTTTTTTTTATCGACATTTTTTTAATTTATTAGGCTACTGGCTTATATGTGCAAATGCAAACCGTGCACGTTACAGTACATACAAATATTATAAGATTATTTTTATGAAAAATATTAAATAAAAATTATAAGTTTTCTAGCTTATACTTAATTCTAAGGCGTTGTTTTTTTTTAGATTTCCTGTTGACTCTGTTTTACGCAATCACTGGGTTTCCATAGTCCGTCAAAATAGAAAAGATGAAACATGGATAGCATCTAAATTTTGCGTTATCTGCTCAGCTCACTTTAAAAAAGAGGATATTTACTTCAGAGGAAAAAAAGAACATCGTTGTCTTAAAAAGCACGCAATGCCACAATTACATATAGGACTTAAAGAATCTACTCATCAAGAATCAGAACCATCCCGTACCAGAACTATTGATAAGGAATTTGGAAATCAAGATGCAGGTCCATCCCGTGAACAAAATACGGATGACGACATAAAAGATTCGGACTTAGAATCCATATTTGACTCGCCTCGAAAACATAAGATGAGAATGAATCTGAGACGACAAAAAATAATTAGTGATAACCAGAAAAGAAAAATTAAACATTTACAACAAAAAGTACGGCGATTAAAAAAGAGAAATGTTTCGTTAAAAAATATTTTAAAGGAACTTTATGATAAAAGTTTTATAAATATGGATACGCATACAATGTTGAGTGAAAACATAGTTGCGGCTGAATTGTTTAACAATCTACATAAAAAATTAATTGGCAAGAAAACAATTAAATATTCACCATCTATGAGGAAATTTTGTCTGACATTAAATTTTTACTCGCCACGAAGCTATGAATACGTTAGAAAAGTTTTTAACACATGCTTGCCTCACTCCGAGACGTTAGCCAAGTGGTACACTCACATCAAAACCAAGCCCGGTTTCACAGGAGAAGCTTTTGTAGCTTTAGAGAAAATGGCGGAAAACTCTCCCCATCAGTTAATATGTGCACTGATGTTCGACGAAATGGCATTGCGTCAACAAAAAATATGGGATGGTAAACAATATATAGGTGTAGTAGACATGGGCGAAGAAATATCCGAGTCTACTGTTTTAGCATCCCAAGCATTTGTATTCATGCTTGTTGGTATAAATCAACGATTTAAAATCCCCCTGGGCTACTTTTTGACAAATACCTTAACAGGTGAACAAAAGTGTAACCTGGTGAATCTTTGCCTTACAAAATGTTATGATGCTGGAATCAAAGTGGTGTCACTGACGTTCGATGGTCATGCCACAAATCTGGCTGCCATGCAACTTCTAGGCTGCATAATAGATACTAACACTAACAACATGAAGACTTCATTCCCACATCCTTCGGATGGTAGTGAAGTGGTTTGTTTTTTAGACCCAAGTCATGTCATAAAACTAATTAGGAATCAGTTAGAAGCAAAAAAGCAAATTTTAGACAAAGATGGTGGAATTGTGGACTGGAATTACATGACAGAACTAAACAAATTACAAGAAATTGAAGGTTTACATTTGGCAAATAAACTTTCAAAAAAACACATTATGTTTAGAAATAACATAATGAAAGTAAAGCTTGCCACACAAACGCTCAGCAGAAGTGTAGCCACAGCAATAGAAGCCTGTAGAGTACAATTAAATCTTACTGAGTTTGAAAATTCTCAAGCAACAGAAATGTTCATCTCATTAATGAATGATATGTTTGACGTGTACAATACACGAAGTATGGCAAAATTCGACTATAAGAAAGCCATACATAAAGGAAACAAAGATAAAATTTATGCACTTCTCGACCGATTGAAAGAGTACATTCAAGAACTGAAAATCAAGACAATGGTTAAAAAAAAGATTTTCGAAGATGGAAGACCAAAATATGTCACAGTACGTTTCTACAAAAAAATTGTCGAAACTCGATGCAAAACTGGATTTATAGGAGCATTAATCAATATTGAAAGTTTAATAGTACATTACGATATAAGTGTGGTAAATTGATCTTTGCATAGAGGCGGTTTATGACGCGCGAGCGGCAGCGAGCGTGTTAAAGAAGCCAAGATGCAAAGATCAATTCCACACGTATATCGTAGGACGTTTTTTATCACAGTTGCGAATAAAAGAAAAGACTTGAAAAGAAAACAAAATACTAATTAACAAAATATTTGTGATAAGTCTATGTTTACATTTTTTAAGGCAATATTTTTTTGTTAATTATGCTCCGGAAAGGCCAGGCTAAAGACTTTTAACCTATACAGCCTCGTCTGACATACAATATTTTTTAGGGTTTTTTCTATTTGTTTTTGCGTCGGGGGTTAAGAACAAAATACAATGGTACGGAAAAACAATATATTTAAGTAAAGAAAAAACCTTTTTTTAATCGTTTTCTAAGTCATCATCACGTAAAATTTTCGTTCGTAAATCGACTTTAGAGACAACCATTTTTGCTAGCTAAAAAACTCTTTGGTACCTACCTTTTTATACATCAAAACAGTATGTAATTAGCAGTAAGATACGTATTTAACCTATCGGGATAAATTACAGCGCTAGGTTGGCAATATAAAACGCACGCGTGCATAATATGTTGGATTACGAGCCTAAAAGCCGTTGAATAAGATCCACTTTATGAGCAACTGTGATAAAAAATCACTTACAGACCGTGTGATTGAAACGGAAGAAAGTTTGGTGTTTCTACCCACATATAAATTAAGTCAAGATCACTTGGAAATATTTTTCGGGTGTGTAAGAATGTGTGGAGGACATAATGATAATCCTAATGTCAAACAGTTCAAAGGCATATACCGGAAGTTGTTGACACATTTAGAATTAAGAAGCCTAGAAACAGGAAACTGTGTTCCATTGGAAAATGTGGCAATACTAACGTGTTCTTCGGCCCTTCAAGTGATAAACTCAACAAGCACTTCATTCAGACACGAGGAACTTGATGACACCGAACTGGGATTCTTAAATGAGTTATCTGCAGACACAGATCTTGACGATTTGGCTCAAAAACTAGATGTGCCAATTTTTAACGATATGAGAAAAATGATAGTCGGGTACATAGCAGGAAGTGTAGTGCATTACATAAAAAGAGTTATCAAATGTGAAATCTGTCTGTCATATTTGGTTACTACAGAAAAACAACATTTTCATAAGCTAATTGGATTGCGAAACAAAGGAGGTCTATTGTTTCCTTCTGTGGATACATATGACGTTTGTGCAGCTTCAGAGATGGTAGTTCGCAAAATTTTAAAAGAAAATGTGACAATGAAATCTAAAAAAGATTATATTTATGTGACAACACGAATTTTGAAGTGTTTTATCGGAAACGAGAACACTTTTAAAGATTTAGAGAATGCGCATGAGTGGCACGGAGCGGATCACAAGATCAACATTATTAGAGTGATTTTAGAAAAATACTTGAGTATACGATTCCATCACATATCAAAATTAGAAACTAACGTTAGAAGTGTAAAAGTAGACGCAAAAAGACAGTATTTCAAAAAATTGATACAAAATAAAGGTGTTTAAAATAATATGATTAGGTTAGTTTAGATTTAGATTAAGTATTAGTTTATTAAGGCCCTTATTAAAAAAACTTATAGATTTTTTATTGGTATTTTATTATCTGATACAAGCAACATTACACCCCTATAAACAAATGCATTGCTACAGTGTAAGCAGCGCGTTGCTATGGGTGACACGCACACATGTATGATCAATCGCAGTCACTGGATTGTTCGGCGCACTTTGTCTGCCTTTATTTATTGTAGTCTGAGCCTAAATATATTAAGGATGCATCTTACTAATTAAAGTCAGTATTTACTCAGCACTCGTGATGGTTTCATTTCTCTCTATAACACCTAAGAACCATTAACCCTATAATATTGATGATGTTTATTATCAACAAGCGTTGACAGCTTCAAGTGCTACAATTAAAAGTGGGTTGGACCATGTCTTTTAATGTTACTATGATACTTTTGTACCAAGACACGTTTCATTCGCTATCTGACCTCATTTGTCGCATATTTTCTTAGGGTTATCTCTTACTTTCCATCTTTCTTCTTCTTTTATTTTTTTTTATTTATTATTTCATCTTTCTACAGTCATCTTCATTCGTTTTCTAGTTACATGCGTCTCATCTCTTCTCACTATGTCATATCTATACAAACGATTCACTTTTCTACCTTACTAATACTATTCTAATCTTAATCCTAAGTTAATCTTAACTTCATTTTATAAATCTGAAAGTTTGTTTATAAATAAATAAATAAATATTTCATGACATTCCACACATCGCCATCTAGCCCCAAGTTAAGTAACTAGACTTGTGTTATGGGTGCTAGACAACGGATATACTACTTATATACTTTTCTTTTGTAAATATATATTTATTTATTTGTTTGTTTATTTGTTCTCTCTTTCGACTGATTTGGATTAAAATCGGAATAGTGGTAGTTTAAGGAATGAAAAGGGAAAAAGGACTTTTGATTTCGATATTCCCGCTGGATCGGGACTAACGTGGGTGAAACCGTGGAACGCAGCTAGTTTTTTTATAAAATATAAAATATTTATTAACCAGTTAACAAGTAATCCAAGAGTGTCGTATAGACGTTATGGACGTAAAGTATTAATAAATAACAATTTCCACAAAGCAGTAACATTTCAATGAAATGACGGGCGCATTTCCGCCACGTATCACGACTGAGGTGGTCAGGCGCATAGAGTAATAACTTTATTTACAGATAGAAGTACGTGTAAAATAATTATTTGTTAGAAATTGATTGACAATCACACGACTCTTAGCTTTTTAATGCTGAATCAAACAAAACAACAGAACGGCACATTCATGAAGGTGAATGACATTCAGCAGCTTTCTGATAGAAACGCATTAAAATAGTTTTTTCATTACTCATACTCCGAAAGTAGGTGTAAAGGTGCCTGAAGAGCGTGTAGAAAGAAAAACTTTCAGCCCTAGGGAGAATCGCTTTCACTGACAGCTGTCATGTCAAATTATGGCTTCGCACGACGTGTGCAATGTGCTTGTAGCCAGTATCAGTATCATTACGCATTAGGAACTTCAAAAACCTAACCTCCTTGCTTTGCAAAACACTACAAGGTTGAGATTAAAGAGGTTATACATTATATAACCTCTTTGGTCTCAACCTTGTAAGAGGATCAGGTAGTATGGAGTCTCTCATTCACTCTCGTTATTAGGAAGAATTTTATGTATTATTCGTAATGAAAAGCACAGTGTTTACCTCGGGTGAAAGACTCATTAAGTCCCTCGAACTATTAGCGCCAAACTCCGTCTCGGGACTCAATGAGTGACTTTCACACCTAGGGTAACAATGTACTATTTTGCCTCCGGGGTGTATTGGCCCAAGTTTATTTAAACATTATTAATTATTTATTATTATTTTAACATTTATGAATGTGCCGACATTTAGCAACTTTCAGGTAAAACGCATTCAAATTAATCATCTTTTTATTTTAAAATATTTATTTTATTAAAAATAAAATAAATAACGACCTCCCGTCATACGAAAGTCCTTATTAACTTTCATAGGTTTATAAACATATGTAAGTACAGTATGTTTAAAATATGCGTTAATGTAATTTTTTGTGTAGTAAAAACATTATAGCGGGCAGTAAACAAACAGACAAAATATGATCAAACTATCTACCTTTCCTTCCTGCACTCTACAAAAATTTACATTTATAACCTAGTAGTTATCTAGTAGGATATCCACATCTATCTCACAGCTTACTCTACAAAATTGTCGCCTTGTTACAGTCAACTGCAGCACCGGTCTTTTTGATCTCGAACGGCGCGTGCGCACGAAGCCATTACAGAATTCAACTTTAAACTCAAAATTCGAACGCATACTTTTTAAATATTCGTTTTTAAAACAATGAGAAACTAGCTCATAAATAATGTATTTGAAAGGATGTAGCACGTGGTAGGTATAAAGTCTTAAGTTACTTTGAAAGAAAAGAAAAACTGTGTGCCTGCCGAAGCATGTAAAAACTCGAGAATACAAATACCACACTGTTTTTCGGTCACCCATTGAAGTAATAACTTTTTAGGATGAAACGCGATCAACGAGAGCTGCTAGACCATAATATTAGAATTTGCATTTAAACTAAGACAGCGCAAGAAACTTTAATCCATGATATTCAGGGCGCTATTGTGCTAAACAAAGAATTTGTCAGCACATCTAAAGCCAACTAAGCCGATAGTTTTATCACGAAGTTTTCTTTCACCGTAAGAGCAATGATATAAGCACACCTAAGTACATGACCGACCGGGATTTAAAACCCACGACCTTCGGAGTAAAATGTGTCTACCACTATGCCAACATCATACCTAGGTAGACCATGAGCCTAAGTAAATTATACCTATCTAACGTTAACAAAACAATGACAATATCGATTCGTCCAAATCCTCAGCCTGAATAGACTTAATACTAGGACCAGAAGGATAATCCGATTTGTGGTCTTTATTGTTCCACTAATTTAGGTACTCTCCATCTATCCCTTTTGGAAACATTAATTAAATAATAATAATAGAGAATTGCTATTATCTTTGTTTAAGCGGATTTGGGATTAAGTAGGAAATAATTCTTATATATCTTAAGGTAAGGTTTCCCATTATTGTCTAATTAAGTTCCATCTGAGAAAACTTACAACTGTATTTTGATTTCAAACATCAAATCGTAATAGAATACATTTTTTAGTTTGTAAATATTAATGCTAAATTGTCTGCCAGAATAGTCTGAATTTGATTGGTGGCGCATTTGGTCACGTTTCGATTTTGTTTTAATATCTACTCTTGGCTTGACGATAAATGGAAATACCTGATAAATGAAAATGAACAAGAATCGGAACATCATCGATTAGTTCCGATCCTACTATTTCTTATCGTATCAATGGCCTTAGTTAATCTTAAGTCTTCTCTTATGTACAAGTTACATACTCGTCGCGACCAATACTTTCACTTTAACATGTTCGATATACAGCGCCTAACCCCTGAGCAGAGCCGATTTGACGTCCACCAGATAGGCCAATGCAAATCGGAACTTGAGCACCGATCTTGCTCCACAAGTTTGATCAATTAACGTTTAGGGAGGCACATCTGCTTTCCTGTTTATCGTGCCATACTTTCTGCACTGGAGAAAATGTTTTTTTTTAAATAGTTGATTTTAGATACAGACGCCTTTACGTAGCTAGTTCCTGGTCTGGAAAATTTAGACTAAAAAAACGACCATTGACACGCTAAAAAGAAAAACGTTGACTGCTCGTGGCCTGGGTGATGGAATAACTTCTGGACAGTTTCTACGCTTAAGTTTATTTCCCTATATTTCTTTTACTAGTTTGTTCCCATAGAATCAACCATAGTATTACTTATTTCCCATGCATATATTTCTCTTCAACAAAAGTAGAGCAATAATTAATACAATCATCACGTTCGTAGTCGATGACAATGCCCGCCCCCATGCGGGCGTGGGCATGTGATACGGTTTAAATTGTTTACGTGTTAATTAGGAGACGGAATGAAGAATTATTGCTAACAGTTATTGCTAACAGCTACATTGTGAACGCCTACTGGTGAATAAGATATGAGCTAGTAAGTAGTTTAAGTACTACTAAAACTAAGGGAATAAAAGCCAGATGCCTTTTAATAACTGGTTTATCTTTTAAGTAGATAATATCTTTGAGTCTGGTAAAGAGCACGCGCATCATTGCTTGAAACTGAAGAGTTGAAAAATATTTGGATTCAAAGATGCGTTAAATCATTAATTTAGTCATAAATAGAATTTCTTTTGGGAAGAGTAGAAAATTTTATCGGTAAAGATGTCAGTAAAGATCTTAGCTACAAACTGTAGGTAAGTATATAAAAAAATATATATAAGAAAATAACAATTTTTTTTTTACAGAAATTAACAAATCAATGTTACTTATAGGTGACGGGTGTTGGCAACTAGCCCCACCATAACCAAGGATTAAATTCTTAGTTTGGTACCCTACAATATAAAATATCAAATTTCTATAGTATATTATGTTAGTAAATTACAGGGTAACCGATCATAATTGAAAGCTGTAACGTGATAGGAAATATAATTTAATTTTGAATTCTTAGGATCTTCGCCCATTATAACACTTACGGCATCTGAATGCACTGACACAGCACATGCATGTGTGAAACGTCACCTATCAATGATAGAAGATTGACAAAGTATAGTGAAAATAGCGGTACTGTTACAATTCGAGTAATATATATTACCCTTACATGTAATCTAAATCATTTATACAGTGCCGGAAACTTAAATCCGTGCAAATCAAGGCGCTATCACTGTTTTGCCTGGGACATGATAAGTCATCTCTCATCTTAGT
Organism: Idaea straminata; assembly: GCA_951213275.1. NCBI lineage: Eukaryota > Metazoa > Arthropoda > Insecta > Lepidoptera > Geometridae > Idaea > Idaea straminata. The sequence goes on from OX577852.1 coordinate 1,196,586, forward strand.
CGAATATATCTAGAGGAAGGACCTCGTCAATACTTACGTCTGGAGCCAACTGAGTTGTGGGTTTCATCACGATGTTTTGCTTCGCCGTAAGCGCAATGTTATTTAGTACACAATTCTTTTTCCTAAATAACCTATTGGTGCATTTGCGACCAGGATTCAAGATCCGTTTTGGAATCAAAGTTGACGACGTATCTGCCACTAGGCCAAAAACGCTAGTTCAGACTTCAATAATATATTAAATATCGTGAATAGGACCTTTGAAACAGCATTAAAACAAAAATATACTCGTTTATATATATTTTACTTCGACAAATTAATGCAAAAAACATGGTATTTTAATAATTTTAGGATTTTTCAAAGTTTTTACCCTATTGTCATTGAATAAAACCCTATAATCAATCATATTCCGATCAATTATCATGTTACGTTCGTTACGTTCACATAAATTGACAGATAAAAAGTACAAAGAGTATTTAACTGTCAATTTGACAGTTAATCGAATGGCGATTGATATTGATAGGTCTGATGTTAATAATGGGCTTTGGGATGGGTAATATGGTGAATGGCAAAAAAGCAATGGGAGTATAACAAAACCCAGTGAGATGTAACAGTAAAATAAAACCACACAAAAGAAATGATGATAATATAGTGCTTGTCAAAATACAATTTTACTACAAAATCAAAAACGGGATATTTACAGAAAGAAAGAAATAAACTACCATATTTTTGTTTTTATTTCGTATAGCTCGACATTTCGATGCTGGTTACAAGCACTATTTTCAAGAGACTGGAGTTTTTGCAACTATCTATGTAGATCTAGATAGTTAGAGGCTACCTTGAAAATGGTGCTTGTTACAACATTGAAAAATCGAGGTCTACACAAGAAAAGCTCTTAAAATAAACGCAAAAACATGCGTTTTATAAAGCATTTCGTTTCCGAGAAAATAATACCTAAAATATCTAATTCATGCAAATAGATAAATGCTGGGGCGGTGCGGGTTCGTGCCAAAAGCAGAGTTCGTAATAATCAAAATATCTTTAGACACCTCGCATTCAACATCTCAATTCCGACTTTAAGACAATTCCAAAAGATAACTCTATCACATTTACGAACAAACAATCTACAAATGTGAGTCATGATCCCTCCATATCTCAGATCAGTCTAAACTAGTTTCCATACATTATAGGCTGAACAAAACAAATCATTCCACGACAGATACAAGATAACCGATTTCGAATGCATCGTAAATCTGTACGTGTTACAATTAAATAAATGTTGTACTGAAGACCCAACACACTGCGCAAGTCCTCAACTAAAATATATGTTTTAAATTTATGATATTTTATGAAAGGACATAACTAAGTCACTGATCTCTACGTCTACATAGTCAACTTCAGTTGTATTGATGAGTTTTTTCCTTTAGCCACACACAGTCTACTAAGCTGAGAGGATGGTATGGTATACTAGATGGAATAAGGTGCAGGGCAAACTTACTCCATCTAGCTAGTAGGTACATATCCCAGACACTACAGCTCCCTTAATAGCATGGATTAAAATTGCAGGCACTGTATAAATTAAATCCGAAATTAAAGTAAAGGCAATTATTATATTATATTCGTACACCTTCGCTGACCTAAATTGGATTATTTTTACCAAAATTATGCAATTTAAAGAGAATAAACAAATCCATTGTTATTTCCGTCATAGCTCGTTCGATTTATGCCGACAAACAAGATAGTAGGCGTACTTACTCCTCGGTTGTCGGTAGTTTATGATAGGTGAGCACATGAACAGTGCTCAGTGCTCACCGAAGACAGCTACCATAGGTACCTTTATTTTGCCGACAAACGATCATAAACTTAACCTTGTATCATCTTAAGTTATCGTAAAAGGTCCTTAACACGGTCAACTTTACTAGTTGTACCTGCACAATGTAATTGGACCGTCATTGGATATTGATCGATATTTATCTCGATTGAAACGAGCGGTTCCATTCGATTTATTCATCGATGGTATTCCGGACTAGATTTAAATGATTCTATGAATGGGTAATTGGCATCTGGTTTTATTTTGTGCCAGTTCAAAATATTTTCTCATTTATACCCCATAAATGAGAAAATATTTTGAACTGGCACGTCCTACAAGAATAGGTCTTGTTGGCAAGTATATCTCGCTAGCCCATAGTTCTTTGGTTGATTTGCTAAAATCTGCTGGTTAATTATTTATATTTTGAAATTTGTGAGAAAACATAATAATATCTGAACTTAAAGTGAATAGTTATTAAACGTAACTGTTGTACTTCGATAAACATACAAAAACTTAATAAACATTTTTAAAACGAAACTTTTTCCTATTAAAAAACGAATCATTCGGTTTTTTACAGTGGTGAAGCGTGCCAGCAATAAAAGGGCTATTTTCTAAATCCACGATCGTACCTACTGACCACAAAACAAGCCTATTGTCCAGTGAGAAGCTACCAAATAGATATTTGGGTGTTTTTATTGCCACTTCTTGCACGGAAGGTTTCTCATTTTGTAACTTGTAGGGCGCGTTTTTTTACTTGCTATGGCTGATGGAACGAAAGTGTTCGATATTAATTTACTGTGAATACTGGATCAACTAAGTAGTTGACCAACACTAACTAAAACCATTCTAAAATCTAGCAAAAGATTTATTTCCTAAAATTAGTAATTATTATAACTCCAGTCTGCATCGAAATTTTGAGGTCCACAAAATAAAAACGAAAAATAAAATATGGTCAAATATCCCGTTTTATAAACTTTACGCCCCCTTATTCCAAAACGAGGTTTAAGGATAGTCCGAGATGTGGATTTAAACCATGGATTTATACACAGATTTACTCGTGAACTCTTTAGAGATTTATAGAGATTCATAGATTCATAGAGAATCATAGAGATTTTATCCACTACACTATCCCTATATAATCTCTATGGATGGTGTTTAGACTATAGGTCCCTATATAACCTATAGGGATAGTGATTAGTGATTTAAGTTCACGAGTAAATCTGTGTCTAAATCTAAGGTTTAAATCTACATCTCGGACTATCCTTAAACCTCGTTTTGAACTAAGGGGGTAGGAGTGTATTTTTCGACGTCAGATGTTTCGGCTATGTTGTAAAAGCCATAGTCACGGGGAATCAAATGATAGTATCTAGCAGTGTGACTTGATGTCGTCGTGGCTTGCAAAGAAGTTAAAAGTCCACGGATGCTTGCACTTAAATGTTAAGGGCAGGTGCTAATAAAGCTACCAAAATCGACCTTTGTTTTCAGCAACTCTAAGTAATCAAATACTCTTTTTTTGTTATTTGGATATAAATGGATCATCATCATCATCATGTCAGCCCATGCACGTCCACTGCTCGACATAGGCCTCCCCCATACGATGCCACAAACAGCGGTCCTGAGCCGCCTCCATCCACCGACTACCCACGACCGCTACAATGTCGTCGGTCCACCGGGCAGCTGATCTCCCAACTAAAACCATAAAAATGGATATTGTAGTTTAATAACCATATTTTTGTTTATTGTGGTTGAAAACATGATATGAACAACTTCGTTTGATAAAAAAAATGTTAGAAAACAGAGAATTATTAGATCGTTTATAGGGTTTTATTCAAAAATAGTTAACGTTTTTTTCTAAAAATGAATCAAATGATAGGTTTTGACCTCTAGGAACTATATTTGTGGATAATAATGCTAAAATGTTTTGCATATCGATCAAATATAACAGTTACCACGCAGCACGCTACGTTTTTGAGAGCGGGGGCTAAGGTAATGTGAATACCTACACACGGTACTGGAAGAGCCCCTTAACATTTTTAAGCGTGACCGATTTCATGTTTTAGCTTAGGAGACTCTAAGTTTAATTATATTCTTTTTGGACATATTAAATATCACTTTGGAAATAAAGTGTGGACTGCCGTACCACAATAATAGAAAGTGCCACAAAAAACCTTCAATATGATAGCAGATAGGTATCCAGGAAGAAATTATTTCAATGTAGGTACTTTCCTAAAAAATAACAAAGTTTTTTGTCAATTTAGAACTGTCATGATAAAATGTTATTATGCTTATTCGTTGATATATTTCGTGTTGAGAAAAAAACTCCTTTTTGAAGTTGGATAATTAAAAATACCAGATTTATTGGGTCATACAAAAGGTTATTTCTATAATACCAATTACAATTCTGTCCCACAGGGTAATCAGCTGTTTCTGATTTTCGAGTGAACATAACCACAAAACTCTATTTTTAGCAGAAGTTTCTATTTTGTTGTTAAGTCGCTTTATTTTAGTTGTGGAACAAAAGTTGCTTGAATTAATTTCATAATATCCTATATTTGCTATTAATATTATAAATGTGAAAATTTGTGTGTTTATGTTTGTTACTACCAAAACTACTTGACTGATTGCGATGAAACTCGGTATGTAGATAGCTGGAGACTTGTATTAACATATAGGTAACACTTTTTATCCGGATATTCTCACGGGATCGGGACTTGCGCGGGTGAAACCGTGGGGCTCAGTTAGTGGTACAAATAAGAATTTATCTTTCTATCTTGTTTTAATGATGTTAATAACCTTGTGAGAGAGAATTGGTATTTTTCAAATAACCCTTTATGTCTACACATACACGTACTACCAATCATTAATTATACTCTTAAGGTGAAAGGGTGCCGGCGCTCTCTCCATCCAACGTAGTCGACTGTTTCCTCCCTGGATAATGACACTATAGCAAAAAAAAATGTTGCATAAAATATATAACTGCCATGACCATGCCTCTATATTTTGTTTTTTGCTTTTAAAATCATAATTTCTATGATAAATAGAAAATTTAAAAAAAACAAGACATAGGGGCATAGTCATGGCAGTTATAGGTTATATGCAATAAAAATATTTGCTTTAGTGTCATTATCCAGGGAGAAACCAGTCGACTACGTTTGTATGGAGAGAGCGCCGGTACCCTTTCACCTTAAGATTCGCAAGTCATTACGTCGTATCAGATATAATGATTGACAGTCAACAGTTAATTATGAGTTAGCTTTTATACACAGTCCAACCAATTTATCTATGTAGGTGTTCAAAATTAGAACCTAAAGAATAGTAATACTTGAGCCTTTACACAAATAGAAAAAATATGGTAAATTTCTCCGTTTCTCTAGATTACATTTAAATTGATAGTTTAATACACTAGTAGATGTGGACAAAATATGTAAACATTTAAAGTCACGTGTTTTTTTTATTTTCTTCATCAGCATCCAGCATCTGACTATAGGAACTTCAAGAACCTAACCTCCTTGCAAACAAGTAATTGTTGTTCGAAGTTTTGCCATTATTTTCGTTGACGATTTCTGATTAATGTTTTTATTTTATTTTATAGTGCGTGGTCTGCACCTAGGCTATCTGATTGTTTTTTAAATAAAAGATGCGTCTTTAAAAGAAAAGAGCGAGCTCTCTATATCTGCATTTTTTTTGCAATATTTTCAGAGTTGTGATCATTTATGATTTGCGCAAAAATCACAACTGAATAGACTAACTAAACATGATTTTATTGTGAACGCTGCTTTCCGAAGTATTGGATCATTTTTGAACCTCACACTATTAATTATATTCGTTGAATTAACTATAAAATTAAAACTAGCCTCAAACTTAACTAAGTCCCATGAAGAAGCACTGATTAAGTATAAGTTTTCAAACATTTTATGCTAGAGAGACTTATTGTAATACAAAAGTTATGAAAATTCTCGTATTTACCATGTTTTTTGTCTTTCGTAGTGAAAATAACCATGGTAATAATACTTTTATTGTAATACAGGATTTTTAACTAACTTGGTTATTTTCACAGTTATTTTAAACGGAATATTCAACATGCTTTTTATAATTTGCACAAAATAAAAACCAGCCAAGTGCGAGTCTGACTTGCGCACGAAGGGTTTCATAGCATTTTCTATGGGAGCCTCCTTTTCTTTTCTGTATTTAGTATTTGTTGTTATAGCGACAACAGAAAATCATAATCTGTGAAAATTTTAACTGTCTAGCTATCACGCTTCATGAGATACAGCCTGGTGGCAGAAGTACGCGGATGGATAGTGAATTCTTAGTAATAGGGTCCCATTTTTTACCTTTGGGTACGGAGCCCTAAAAACATGACAAACATCCCTTTTTAAATAACTTTAGCTATTACTCTACTTTGTGTATTAATATCGTGTTTTATGTGTGTCCCTGTGTTGAACAAATTAAATTATCGATCTATATTTTAGTAATTGTAATACAGTCATAAAACATACGTACTGCAATGCATTACTCGACAATCACACTATCAAATAGGAACACAAGTACAAGTTCCTGGCAGGAAGTTACATTTGAGCATTAATTAGACGTTCAAATGGGCCACTGATTGTACGCCCTTAATGAACGGAGGTGATTAATTTTAATTCGAACGTTTCTCGCTGTGCATAGTAATATAGTTTCATTTACTTTATGGGGTAATCTTAGTGAGAAACAATAGTAAGTACTTTAATTTAATTTCCTGGGGTATGTGTTTGTGATTGTATGAATGATGGAAAACGGTTCACGTAAATCTACTGCTGTTATAAACTTTGCTATCATGTAAGTATCTACTATCTATCTATTAATGAAAAAATAGAGTTCTGACTAAATAACTTATATAACCATGCACAGCTTAAGCAAAATAGACTCTATGACGGAGGCACTTAAAAGAGATTTTATAAAATTTAACACTTACTCGAACGAAGTCGCTGGTAAAAGCTGGTTTGAGATGTAATTCAAAATTAATCGGATTGTCATTACTTGAAAAACATTTCACCACTTCCAAACATCTTAAAATTACACGATATTTTTCGATATCGTTCACAAAGTTCTTCAGTTTGTATGAATGACTTTGTTCCAGTAGTGCGGTTGCTTAGTCCGAACTGTTGCAACATTTTAGTATGGTCTCGAAACGTGGACATAATCAAGCAGAGTGTAATTTATTTTAGTTAAAATCTTCCAACTTTTTCACAATGCGCATGTTACTACATTTGTTGACCCACACTCTAAACGTTTACCAATTAGAATATGTAAGTATTGACTTCTATCGATTCTGTATCGATGTGAGTTCGATGAATGCTGCGGTATGCATACCAACTAATATACAAATAGAACTATAATATTATGTATGTTTAAGTTTATACACCATTGTTTCCAATCTTTTTGTACGGTTAGAGGCACGTTCTTATATCGAGGTTTGAGTGACAGCTTTCTGATGATTTGAATACATTAGGTAATTTGCGGTTTAAATTACAATGTGGATTTTTCTTTAGGCTGACTAGATTATGACATTCATTTAATTTTATTTTTACCATGCAGTCATCTTCGTATAAAAGTGAACGCACACCTTGCTGCACCGCAGTCATCGCTTTTGTTACCACCTGTCCGCGCCGCACTAGATTTCTTTAATTTTGTTCAGTTTCTATACGCGTGTATTACAGTATGGCTCTAGACAAACAATTTATTATCAGCTGTTTTTTGTTAGATGAAGAAAAAAATGAAATACCAACAAAAACGACGTCACCCGCGCCAGCCGCAGCGTATGGTGCGGGCGGGTGCCGGGGTGAGTGACGTTATCAGCTGCGGCTTGGGGAATTCCGTCACTGCACTGCGGTGCGGCATAGGTGCGCGTTCACCTTTTGTAAAACACCCATTCACAAAACGTCAGGCCAAAGCTTGATAACAGTCATCTTTGACTGTTAATTGAGCACAGAGAGTAGAACGTCAAGAGTGCTGTCTTTTGCGATGCTTTTCCATAGTCACACAAAATATTCATTTCCAAAAAAAACCTCATTTTCCCATGCTTTTCTTGCAGCAGGCAGCCTGGGTTTACCTACTCCATCTAATACATGTCCCTGGCACTACAGAGCCTTGAATAGCATGGGTTAAGAAGTTGCTAGCGCTTTATTAATCATATAGATTCGATGTAAAGGCCAAAATTATTATTGATCCTGGGTTCGCAAGCTATTAAGGAATTTCCCAATTATTCAATCAAAGTTTCCGCAAGCAGGATCTTCGATAATATGAAACCTGGGTATATGTATGAAACCTGGTATATATGCAGTAACTCTAGTATAGTAAAGAGTGGTAGATGCACTGTTCCATGACGTCGCTCGTTTTAAACACACTCGTATCTCAAATCTGGACCATAAATGCGGTGAACGAATTAACACCTCCAACCGACCTTCCGACCGACTTAAACAACTCATTGTTCTACGTAATTTGTTAAAACCTCAGTTGGGTAAACGAGTAAACCTGTTTGTAGTCTACTTTTATCATTAGAATAATAGAGGAAGTCAAGACTTTGATTGCGAGTTACTATACGACCATAGAAATAAACAGACATAATGCTAAAAGTGTTTATCAGAATAATTTCAACATTGATTTTGTCAAGTAATGAGAGCTCATAAGAGTGAAAATTTTACTAACATAACTTGTTTAATACGAGATAGAAAAATTTGATGGCTAGCATGTAACCGTACTTTGATTGAGAGTTACCAAAGTTTGGGTATTTCATAATAACTCATTTGTTTTTGTTAATTAGCTTTTTCAGTGTAGAAATAAACAGACATAATGCTAAAATAAATAAACGATTTCAATATTGATTTCGTCAAATAATTGGAGCTCATCAAAGTGAATTTCTCCTTACAGAGATAATACCTGCCCCTTAGACAAGACTGCTTTTTATTAGCGATATCGTCAACCGATAGATTTAATTGTATGAAATTGACATACCTACAACTTTGTATAAAATTAGCATAAGATGCAACTTATCCACCATTATTTTTTCTCTAACGCAAGACTACGTGACTTTTTGTTGGCTTGTGTCAATTTCATACAAAATAAATAAATAAAAAGTCTGTCGATTGGCGATATCGCTAAAGAACCCAATCTTGTCTAAGGGGGCTGAACAAAAACATACTTCTCTAGAAAATGGCGCACGTCAACATAGACTAGGATCGCCTCAACTATTTAGAAGTGCAACTCAATAAGCCCACAAAAAGACTCTCACTGCTACATTTCCAAGTCTAGATAATGAAAAGATAATCTAACGCAGTACCATAATTTATAACAATGGTTTTTAATGAGTTGTCAGCATAATTTATCAATCATGTACTAGTATTATTCAAATGGAAACAGAATCAACAGTTCAATTTGATTCAACTAATAAAAGCATTAAGAACCCTCGAATAATTAAATTGACATCAGATTGAATAAAATATTGGCTCGTAGGTACCTATTTATTTAAAATCATAGGCGAATCATTTATCATTTGATACAGCATTCGCTTTCACTAAAATGTAGCTATGCAATTGCAAAGATATAAATAAGACATCAGTGTTATTTTTACGAAATAAGTATATGACTAAACTTATTTTACAATTTTTTCCGAAGGACCTCCCTTTTTAGAAGTAGCTTAAAATAAAAAGAAGTAACAAGAGCAACACGAAAAAAGGACTCCACGGGCAAACAAACAAGCAAGCATGGCGCTGCGCAAGTTTCAAGAACGGTTATCACTAATCTAATTAAATAGTTATATTTCCTTATGTTTTGAATTAATTTTTAAATAATGGTGTGGCTCACCTACTGTTAGAGCAGAAACAATTTAACAAGCGTTTCAAAACACGGAACAGCCTGAAAAACTTGAATAAAAAGATTGTGAACATCATATGCAATCCAATTGTGCAATATATACTGAAGCTAGGTCCATTTAATTCATAATAATGTCAATAATACAAAATATATTTATAATTAATGTAACCATTCACACAAATGAATAGAGCATTGGACACGCATTTCCTCTCTGCTGTGTTCATTAATAAGTTGTTAAGTTTTGTTGTTGCAGTTTAGATTGTAATAAAAGCTTTATAACGACAGGCTTTAAATAAATTTAGACGTTTATAAGACATGGGTGTGAAAGCCTTTAAATGTTATACTCTGACTATGAGAACCAGCTTAACTGAATCGCGGAATAACATGGAACAGATCATCACCAAAGATAATTATTTGCTAAGGTGCAGGAAAGCTGGCCCTTCAGTAAGTATTTCTACGAGGCGCGAGCCTCTACTCATACCAATAGGTTATACAGGAACCAGTAGGTACTTACTCCAGATTGAAGAATATCCGTAGCTTTTAAACCGTATTGAGTTTTAAGGCTTTAAAAGTTTTTATCCTCACTATGTTTTCCTTCTCAGTAACAGTAAGTGAGTGAGTAATTTTTTAAAACAGTTTTTAGTCTGTAGTAATAGCATGAGTAAAGAATATAGACAAATAAATAATAAAATAAGTAATTAGTGCTCGGCCAGTATTAGTATTCTAACCCACGATATTCAAATTTAAAGTCTAAGTATTTCCTCCTGAGCCAATACTGCTCTACTGCCTTTTCAAATAAGAAACCAATTCAAGATAGGGTCAAAGGCTAATCAAAACCATCAAATTTTTGACCTGAAATTAATTTTGTCAAGAACTTGAGATTCTTCACATCAAAAGGAGAAAGTTGGGTCTTATTATAACGATGCTTGAGTTCCTTTTACATCTTTACCCTTGTTCAGATCATGCTATTGGATTCATACGAGTAAATAGGTTTTTTTTTAATTAACATAATATTTTCATAATATATAAATGTTTGACCCCCATGTATGTGTCACAAGATGCAGTAAATATTTAATTATCTACCGTCATAGATAATTTACATCAGAACATAATAAAAACTTAATGAGTCATGATCGTGTATGAATCAAACGTAACATTTGCAAATGAACGTCAATTAACTGTACAGTATCAGAGAGTATTGACCGATGACAAATAAATACCTATATGGTTTAGTAATGCTTTTGAACTCATAGGTCATGCTTTTAACAAAGTAAGTAAGCACTAACTTTAGAAGCGGAAACGTAGGTTTAACTAAGCAAAAATATGCACAGCAAGGTGCTGGCCTATCAACATTTTACATAGTTCTAAGTAAACAGACTGTGGACCTTAGTTACTATGCATAACACAAGCTAAACAACGAAATATTAGCCATTGAAAACTCCGTAGCCAACTATAAAAGAGCTTTTTACGACCAATAAACTTCAACTAACATGCACGTTAATTCTAAAGAAGGGATGAGAGACGAAGATCAAGTTAGACTGGTTCTTAGAAGTGCTACGTTTCCATTCTAGATTCTAAGAAACAAAATAGCAATTCAATGTTTTGAGATAGCAAAATAGTGTCAGGGAATTCAACTCATTATTGAATGCCTTGTTGTTATCGATTTAAATGATGTAGCATCGTGTAAATTAATTCAAATTGAAGAAAATATTCATTTATTCGAGTCGGTTAATTTACTAAAAAATGCATCATCTACTGTTAGATAAATCAGACTGAGTCTAGTCTGATTTATCCTACATTCGAACCCTATGTTTATTTATTTTAATATATCTTAATACAACCAATATTTTATTACTATATTTTTCCGTATTCTTTAAAATCAAAGTAAAAGTCAAGGCTCTTTTGGTACAAAATGTAAAATAATTCAATATTCCTTTTGTCTATGATATACTGTGGTAATTTAACTGTCTTTGACCGTATTAAGTTAGAAGCTCAGTCATGTAACGACTAAAAGAAACCACACACTTGTGTAGGTATGGACCATAATGTCCTCACAAAGCCCTTCATTCTCTTAAGAAAACAAAATGCAAAAAACTTCGCATACACAAGCCTTTATTATCTTAACTCTCTTGACACTTGACTTCTACTATCAAACACAAGTGTCGTGCTACACGCTGTTATTCTTTATCTCAAAGAAATTGCATACGTTTATCAATAATGGCGCTTTCTTGAGTAATGGGTGTCATTGTGCTTAGGCTTGCTATCTTTTTGATAGCATTGTTTTTATTTGTCGAAGAATACAATAAGAGGACTTTCAGAAACAAAAGTAAGTAAATTAGTCTTTACTTGTAACCTAAATGATTAATCATACAACGCCAGCAACTTAAATTCATGCTAGTCAGGGCTGTCTTTATTCGATTTATTTTTTATACACAAAATAGGTTTGCGTTTGACCTTATCTCACCTGATAGCAAGCGACGCTGAAGTCAAGGATATAGCATGTTCGCCTAGAAAAATAACGGCATGGCTGGACAACATGATTTTGTCAACACTTGGCACCATGAATTTGTCCAGGGTGTTAAAAACCAAGGCTTACCACTGCGTGATTGTCTGCTCCTTTAGTGGCACCCGGGAGTTGCGTATTATTAATTATCTTCCCAATATATAAAAGGAAAACGTGATTGACTGACTGATCTATCAACGCACAGCTCAAACCAATGGACGGACTAAATCTGGAAAAACTACTAAGAGAACTCCTGTGCGAACGAAGTCGCTGGTAAAGAGTAAGTTTTAAAAAAGCGCTATTTACACTGTACTGTTTGTAGTCTATTTAGTCTACATTCAGCTTACTTCTGCGGCAATGAGTGGGGAAGTAGGCTGGGTAATGACTGAGTATTTACATACATACTTACTGCTCTGTCAGATGGCTAAGTCTTTCATTGCCTGTGGTTGAATGCGAAAGTAACTATGTAAACACTAATTACCTTCAACGATGCCGTGGATGTATTTTGAAAAATATTGACGGTCGCAAAATTAGAAGAAACTGAGGCATATTGTAAATAAGGCATAACGAAAAGGTGTGACGCTATTTCTTTATCAAAAATCAGCTTTTGACCACTATCCTAATGGTAGTCACGATGCGGTCTAAGATGTAGCACTTGGGTCTAGAAGATCTATATTTTCGTGGCTTACAACGACAGAGAGCGATACCCAAAGGTATTTTTATTTTACTGTAGCATACAATCAAATTAATGACCAAATTTCGCTCTGTTTTTAAAATACAAAGACCTAAAATTTCCCATTCAAATAGATTCAATATTTTACTGAATACCTAATTGATGATTCGTTCCACTTCTGCAACACATTGCGATCTTAAATTCTACAAATTAGCTCTGATTAGAAGTTCTATTAGAGCGATATACAATACCTATGCTACAATAGAGAATAAGTATGTAGGTTCACCAGTTTTTTCTTTCCTTTTTTTTCAAAAAAGTCCTTGTCAAGGTTTTCTTTAAGATTACCCCAAATTATTACCATGATCCCGATTCCATGTATGAATTATTTTTTTAAATGGTTTTTTTTACTACGTACTACGTTTGCTATGTCTCCTAGACTCATTTTTTTAAATTTCTTCCATGTCCTCTATGTTCCAAGTACAGACTTTTTCTCCTCTTTTACTTTATTAAAAGTATAGAAATGGTCCCATTTTACACAACGTTTTTAATTTCTTAGGTAATTGTCAAACAAAACATATTAAAATATAGTATCGCAAACTACAGGATCGCAAACTTGTGGGAAGTACTTTCCAATCATCTTCTCTATTCAAATTATTTCCTATGATCTCATTTATGATCTCTATTACTAAAGTTTTTTTAGGACGGGATAGGTTTAGCTCAATAATTATAATCTCGTAAAAATGGAGATGTAACAAAACAAAAAAATATGGGAAAAAATCCGTATTAAATCACTTTAGTATGTAGTAAAAATAACTATGGAAGTTTAAAATGGTGTTTTCTATTGTAGTACAGATCCTAACATGTATTTTATGGCACATGATGTCATTCTCAAAATTATTCAATTGATTCCCAATTGTGACAAATACAGTATAAATCAGAGTGCAATAATCGTAACGCATTGATTTATTCAGACGCCGATCATTAAATTAGAGATGACGTAAAGGGAACGAGAATTAATCACTGAATTGATAAGTTATTCACTAGTTTGTCATTGCTTTGTCGCATGCAGTTCAGTTTAGATTGCTTGTCATTCATTCTATTAGTGATCATTTAAACAAATATAAATTGCAAAACAATGCACAAAGTGCCTTCTAGCCCCAAGTTAAGCAACTAAGCCTTTGTTTTGGGTAGCTAGTCTAGCTAGCAACGAATAGAATAATTAAATACTTAAAATATTTTTTGGTAAACATTAACTTAAATATATTCGGGAATACCCAGACCAGAAACAAACGTTACAAACATTTTTTTGAGATAGGAATCGAACCCACAATTTAAATAATAATATACTTGTACCTGGTGTTTTCCGGAACAAGATCTCTTATAAATTAGTTCGGTCATTTTTGCGTGAGGATGGAGTAGTACCTATAGGTACTATCCTGTCAGTTAAGTCGACCGTGTCCAGAGGAAAAAAATGTCAATACGTCTGGAGCCAACTAAGTAACCAACAACATTCCATCACCGTAGGAGCAATGTCAATTAGCGCCTTGATACCATCCATTGGTGCACGTCTGCCCGGGATTCGAACCTACGATCTTCGGAATGAAAGTCGATCTACCACTAGGTCAACACCGAGCTTTATTATTTACATAAGCTTTCAAGCACATAACTCCTGATAACCCCTAAGTACCTAGTACAAAGTCTCAGAACAACTGGAAGCCTGTCGCCTTCAAACTGAAACAAACTAGAATTGTGAAGTCAGTGTCGCCGCGACAAGTTTCCTGGTACGGAACAACAACTGGAGAACTTTGGAAGTGGGTAATTTGTTGGAGCTGTGTTGATTACTATCAACATTGTACTACTTGATGCATGACGTCACTGGTAGTTTATCAACTCGTGTCGTGAAATGGCGGAGTTTCGGAGTCACTTGTTGAGTTTAGCGTTAAAAGCAGACTTTACGTTGTATTGATGTGGAGAGATCGTTCGGTATCGACTCTTTACCTATTTATAATCGAAATTAATGACTATCTATCCACAGTATCAACGACCAAGGATTACACAACAAAATAAAATACACGACAAAATAATCAAAATAGGGTAACTCGAGGGATAGATGACCATATTATCTTGGGGCCTCCTATTTCCAAGTTTAGTGAATAAAATACAAACATGTATTTGTAATCAGTCTTACATTTATCAACGAACAAATTGGACAGAAAGCAAAAAAGTACCTAACCTAATCCTTAGTAGTTCATATACATATAGATATTGATTTCCTAGGCTAAGACCACAGTTCCGTGTCATTACTAAAAATCTAATATAAAAACAGAAAAAAATAGATCATAATTTGTGCCTCTATAAATCCTAGATTCAAAGATTCATTCAATTCCTGAAATCTTTACTAAAATTAGTTCATTAGCTTCTGACATTAGTTCAGTAGTTTCAGTAAGGAAGAATGTGGAGTTGGAAGAACTTGTGGCTGAGCCTAATATCATCTGCGAGACCAAATCGGCCCGACTTCGCTGGCTTGGCCACATCGAGAGAATGAAGGAGGATCGAGCGGTCAAAAGAGCGTATCTAGAACGGCGGTAGAAAGGCAGCCAGTTGGCAGACCTAGGTATCGCTGGATTGACCAAGTCCAACAAAACCTGCAAGCCCTTCATGCAGCCGATTGGCACCAAGTAGCGTAGAATAGGGTGCAATGGCGTCTTTTGGTGTCGGAGGCCAAGAGTCACTTCGGGTCGCTGAGCCAGCGTAAGTAAGTAAGTTTCTGACATCCAAACTTTACTTAAAAAAGTTTACTTAAATCTTACCCTTTTCAGTTCTTACAAACTGTCTATTAGTTCTAACACGAATACCTTCTGAAGTACTTATACAAACATAAACAAAACATAATAAGTACATATTACCATAAAATCAGCTTGGCAGAAAATAAAAAGGAATCCATTCCATAATTTGTTATGAATTCTTATTGCAAAGGTTTGCCCTACAAATTGAATACATAACTTGTAATCTTAACAACCTCAAACAAGCAAATATTCAATCGTAGAAACTCGAAGCCTTTTCGCAAGCCGATTGGGCCGATACCAGGTTGGCCTGAATGCATAATACATGTGACCTTACCATCTGCTGAATATGTGACTACAGATCGTATACTTTGAAGGGTTTGACAGGCAGATGACGATTTACATGGAAATGTTCGGGAGCTTAGGTTAATAGAATTTTGACCTGAGAACGTGCGTGTATATTCTCCTTAAAGGATTCCGTACCGATCAAGTCAATAATTGAGGCTCAAGTATTACGTTGTCTGCAAATCTATGGAGTAACTATGTCTACGACATGTCATTTTATTTTGTAGATATTTTTACAAGGGTCTCAAAAAATGACTTTTATAAAAACCAAAAAAACGACGAGCTAAGTGCAAAAAGGAGAGGCCAAAATGACTATGTTTGATGGTCACTCAAATTTCTCTTTTTAGGGCATGTTATCTTCTTTTTCTAAGAAACCCCATCGCTGAACTTGCTTAGGTTTGATCTTTCATAATGGTTGGGCCGTGGGACGATTAGAGCATGTCTTGGGGTATAATAAATATTAGATCATGGAAAAAAAGACGTCTCATTTCTAAACCCAATAGTTTAATTCAATTTTCATAAGGTTTCATTTTAAAGTCTACAATATAAAACTGCAACAGCAGAAACTTCTAAACAAAACTATACATTTGAAAGGCGAAATATAGTTTGATATTTCTCTACAATTCCATCAAATTCTTCCAGTTCAGTATTCGAGTTTGCTGTGTGCTCTACCGTACAAAGTTTTTATTTGAAAATAGTTACACTGTTTGAAACAATTCAGAAAGTTTTTACAGAAACAAGTTGCATGGTAATGCTATGTGCTGCACACTTGCGAATATTTGTTTGTACATTTATAAAAACTGGGGATATTTTTGTTCAATCCTGTGTTAAATATGGTGTTTCTCTAATCTTGATAATTGAATACAGCAACTGCAACTTTAATTCATGCATTTCAGTGTCCTGTAATGGCTAAGACACGTGTACGATGGAGTAGGCTTGCCCAGCACCTACCCACAACTTAGTCGACCATGTCCAGAGGAAAGAACTCGTCAATACATCGGGAACTAACTAAACCGCGGTTCATTACATTTTCTTCACAGTAAGAGCAATGTCAATTGGCGATTAAAAATATTCATCGGAGCTCGGCTGGCTAGGACGCGAACCTACAACCTTCAGAATGAAAGTGTAGGTATCCACCACAAAGCTAACACCGCTCCAGGTACAACTAAAACATACCAAAAGTTTTTTTGCCTAAAAACCAAAACCCAATACGCCATGTTTTCTCACGATTCCGCCAAAAATTCGACGTTTCGTCAGATGATGCGTCAGATGGAGCGAAGTGGAGGAAGAAGACCAGATAGACAGAACTCCCGATAAGATAGAATTATTAACTACAAGAGAGAGAGAGAGAGAGAGAGAGAGAGAGAGAGATGAAATACATTAGGCGAATACCTTTATAGTAAACATCCATTGAATAATTTTACTGTAGTATTTAATGTGGGTGGATTATTAATATTGGTTCATTTATCTAAACAAACACTTAAATTAATTGCCCACCCAGTCTGTCAATTAGTATTTTAACTTATTACTCAACTATTTCGAAATTTAGAACTAATTTTGCACAAATCGTTGTTGTCAAATGATTTAGGTTATTTTGTTCATGACTTTGAGAAATATTGCTGGATTTGTCAAAGTCCTAGCGTGTAGGTACTAGTGAGGATACGGTGTTAGATAAATAATTATAAAATAATTTAAATTAATTCGAAAGAAAGTAAATATACCTATCCATAGGTACTATCTTTATATATTTAGGTATCTATCTTTTATACATATAATAAAAAATAATCTCTATTTCCCTTGGACACGCCATAATTTTCATTTTGATATAGAAATATTTGTAAAAAATCTAAGGTAATTTTAAATGGTGAGTAAAAAAAATTACTTTTACTAGAACTTACGGAGTTGAAACCGTGGGGCGCAGCTTGATAAATAGAGAAAAAAATTAAATGTAATTAATACTAGGCTCTAAAACGACTTAAGAAAATTAACTGGGTTAGACAAGATGTGAGAGAGATGGATGTCAACGGTGAAATGAGGACTAAAAAGAAGAAGATATAGGTACTGCGCCAAATCTTTATTAATTAGGATAAGGGTATGTAGAAGCAGAACATTTTTATGTATAAACCAAATAATTAGGATACACAAAATGATTATTGTAAACTTAACTTTTCTCTTCTTTCTTAATTTAATTGTATTACTAGCAGTGCTCCGCGGTTTCACACTCGTAACTCCCGATCCCGTGGGAATATCGGGATAAAAAGTACGTATGTAACTTCTAATAAATTATTGTATCCTCATACCAATTTTCATCAAAATCAGTCCAGTAGTTTCGTTACAAACAAAAAAAGAACAAAAAGAATATTTTTATTATATTAGTGTAGATTAAAAAATAGCAGCTATTTCATAATGATGTGAAATATGTAACTGCTACACTACAGTAACAGGTAGGTACCTATTATTATAATACTTAGCTATAATAATGCACAATGTTCGTACTCCATTCTTGGTTTCTTGGCAACAGCCAAAAGGCGTGGTCAACTGCAACGAGATTACAGAATATTAATTCAAAACCACACAAGCACAGCGTTGTCTGTGTGTTGCGTGATTTATGGATAATATACTACGCCTATCCTGTTGGTCGTTTTTTGATGGATTTATGGTTACCCTATCGTGGTGAGGATAGTGCCAAATGCATTAAAAAAAGTTAGCATCGCTATTTATGGGCGATAAAATGCGAAAAATGTATTAGTCTGATTTCGGTGTTTCTGTTTTTGTGTAATTAATCTACACTAAAAAATAAAAATATTTTTTTTTCCTTGTAACTTATAGGCCCCGAAACTACTGGACAGATATTGATGAAACTTGGTATGAGGATACATTGATTCATTGGACGTAATATAGGCTACTTTTTATTAGATATTCCTACGGGATCGGGAGTTACGCGGGTGAAACCACGGAACGCTGCTAGTAAATTATAAACTGAGCTTGTGTTTCTTCTGTTTTTAACCACTTCAAAGTTTTAGGTTAGAATAATTAGTTAGGATCTTAAACTACTATGGTTATTTTCACGAGACAGTAATATTTAAGATTTTATCATATCCCTTTTTAAATAACTTTAGTAGTGAAAATGATACTTTTTTCAACGTTATGAAACGCAAACTCGATCAAATCTGATCACTTATTAAGGTTAATAAATAAGTCAATCAACTCAATATTGTCTTGGAACAAAATGGTGACTGACATCACAAAATTATGTTGACGAGTTCATTTCAAATAGTTAATTTCCTCCAATGAGCTAATGGATGAAATCCTCATTGTAGGCACCTAATTGGTTGATTGGGAGCCGGTAGAGAGGATGTGGGATAGAGAAGGGTGAGATTTGAATAAGGAACAAATACTGCTACTCGAACTGATCCCGATTCCGATTCGGGATCAGTTCGAGTAAAACGGCGGGGTGCAGCTAGTCCATTCCGCAAATTAAAAAAATGAGGTTTACTTTCACATCAAAAACGAAATAAACATGGTAATACGTGCAACTGTCGAAGTAAGTATCAACCTTGCGTTTATTGAAATCGAATTTAATTTATATTATTTACTAGCTGCGCCCCGCGGTTTCACCCGCGTAAGTCTCGATCCCGTGGGAATATCGGAATAAATAGTAGCCTATATGTTAATCCAGGCCTCTAGCTATCTACTTACCGAATTTCATTGCAATCGGTTAAGTAGTTTTAGCGTAAAGGAGTAACAAACACACACACACACACACACACACACACTTTCACATTTATAATATTAGTAGGATTAAATGTATTTAGGTAAATATGTTAAATCACAATGCCAAGAAAGTTGTCTTAAAAAATATTTATAAGAAACAAAGAACTTATGGTAATAAAAACAAATAAGAATCGTTCTCAGCTGCGAAATTGGTAAACTATGTTGGAGCGAGGGCGTCCTCCTCCAGAATGAGCTAATTGCTTGGAATCGTCAGTCACCATAGCACCTATCAGGGATCAGAGAACTGACCATGAATGAATGAAGAATGGAACCGGCTGCAGCAAGAGTTACTGGTTAACATAATCTTTAGCAGGCCTAGGAGTCTTTTTTGTTGTTGTAAATTGTTTTTAAACAAAATTGTTTTTGAAAATTTATTATTTTAGTAGCTGTTGCTACGCGTGATAGTTTTATTTGATATACTAAAACCTTTCTCAAGAACCACTCTATCTATTGTTGAAAACAGCATGAAATTCGGTGCAGTAGTTTTTGTGTTTATAGCAAACAGACAGACAGACGCGGCGAAGGACTTTGTTTTATAATATGTAGTGATCAAATAAACGCAATTTTTTTTTGATGAGTTTTTATGTCGGATTATATGAATTCCAATAAGTTACATAAACATTTACAATTCATTCACACAACAGAGAACTAGTTATCAATTTAAAAAAGATAAAACATGGATACATAGTTATCATTCAAATCTTTGAGATCGATTCCTAACGATATCAGACATCCGATGCCAGTAACAGTAAAGCCTTCACGGCTGTTTATTCAAATCACATCCTTACTATCTGGTAGGTACTTTACTTCTTTTATTTTTATTCAAATATTTGTATTGGTCAAAGAGACTATTATTTGATATCCACTCCAGCGATAGCTCTGAGTCAAGCGATAGCTGGCTTCTAAGAATGGTGATAGTTCCATTTTTTGGAATAAGGTAACGGTGAACCGTGTTTAAAATGACAATGTATTTTGTCAATATTTGATGTAGGGATTAAGTTTGGATATATTTAATAGACTTTTTAAAAGGTGTTGGTTTACTAAAGATTATAGATAGATAGCTAGATAATTTCTTCATTGACACACCTTAGAACAAATTATAATGTTTGATAATGAATATAAACTAAGTAACAAAATATGAATTATTTAATATTATATTTGCATGCTAAGCTAAGTGCTAGTGCAATATGTTGAACTATATTTTTATGTGACATCTTTATGCCATACATACCATATGACTAGTAGTTCTGCAAACAGTAGTACTCGCGAGCACAATCAGTTTTGCGACAATTTACTTATTAACTGCAGTTTGAGAAGCTATTCTGCTCATTGCTCCCATAAAATCTTTACCTAATTATCACACCAACTTGAAATTGCTTTTCAAATAGAAAAAGAATCATCGAATAAGGCCTAGAATTCGAAGATTATAATATCTAAAACCTATTGATTAAGTTTCGTCCAGGTCGATTGTAAATTACGACCTGTTAAGGAATACTAACATTTTGTCAGGCTTCAAAGAGACAGACAGAGAGATTCACTAGGTCCGTTCGGTCAATAATCTAGGTTTTCTCATATTATGAAAAAGTGCATTCTTACCAATTTAGGTAGATACTACAGGTACACTGCAGGAATCCTTTAAAGGAGTATTAAAGAACAATTACTTAAGACAGTTTATAGAAATATTTATGCTTCGCAAAACTGGGTTAAATTACTAAACGACCTAATTCATCATTTCAAAATGACTGCACACTGATCCGAATTCCTAAACTGTTTCTTCCTGAGGACAGGTCAAGTTAAACCGGTGAGTCATTCGACTTTCAACTTGTTACGCCTACGCGGTCACTAATTCTGCATTGTCTAATTGGCAATATTGTCCTTTTCAATGACCCCTTTGTTGTTGTGGTTAAAGTCACTTGCCAAGCTTGTTTTGGTTGGGCAGAACAGGATTTCATCTCTCTTTCTACAGTTTGTATTTTGAATAGGCACGTTTCTGGGTCGAAGTTTCGCATCATACTTTGTTGATCTTTAATTCTTTACAATTATATTATTTTGAGCTGATTTATTACAGTCTGGCACTGTGTGATTGGAGTTTAGATAATTAGATATCTATATAGAATTACCTTTGAGTTGCGAAAGGTGAACGCTGTAAATGGATTTTTAGTATTTATTTTGTTAAGTTATTAATCGAGTCAAATAAGAAATCAAAGAGGCCGTTTTCAGTTCACTTACATACATGTTTTGCGTTACATATCTGTCTTATTTAAAGAATAACATAGCAATAAATGGTCAGGGTTTTTTCCAAAGGGCACAAGAGCATCAAGAAATGTTTTTCATTCAAAATCCAATGGTTAGGTTATCTAAGAAACATTATTACCAGTTCCTTTAAATACAAGACTCTATTCTACCCTTTCTCATTTACTACGTCTAACATTTTCTCCAGAAACAAGCCAGAACCATCGAGATTACGGATTACTCACATTTCCTGCTCTATGTCAAGGGATGCCTAATTGAAAGTAACTTTCAACGCACAATGGCTGGAACAAGTGACAGCTACAAGTTGTTATAATGATCAGCAAACAGCACCCCAGAACCGATCACTGACACAGCAACTCGTCTGATACTCTCTTATTCGAAGATTAGACCTTTATGAAGCCAATGATGCTGTCATCGCTGTTGCAGGCTATTGATCAAAATTAAATTTTGGTAAACCTCTGACACGAAAAATAGAAGATGGCGCTATAGTGAAATAAATATAGGTATCCACTCCCATCATTGAGTTACAGGTACTATATTGGGATATAGAAACTTTGCAACTGCTGGTTCAGATCGTGGTTCCGAACAACGCTATGCTTTTTTATACAGTTTTTTTTTCACAATTTTTACTTGGGGTTAACTCTTTTTTTGAGTTTTTGAGGTAGGTACGTTTCACGATGTAGGTATAAATAAATGCGTCTAGATGAAATAAAAATCCGTATGCAGTGAATTTAACCCCCTCTTCAGTGCTTTGTCTCGCGGAGCTTAGATTTGATTGTATATATACGGTGAAAACTTTTTCAAAGATATATACCTCATACTTACCAAATTTCAAGAAATAATTGTGGCGTGTTTAGACCTGCAGTTCTCAGGACATATTCAACATTTTAGCTGAGTATTATAGTCCTAGAATTTATTGCGGTATCTTGTCGCCTCATCACTTCTCCATTGTGTGCTAAGACTCCTAACTCGACGGAATGACGTTGGTCGTTAATAAGTACGAAGTTATTCCGAGTATTGTACTATGTTAGTTGTCAGATTAACATGGATCTCAGAGTCCCAGGGCGTTAGGTGTTTCGATTGAGGTTTTATTTAATTAGTGACTGGGTTTATTACGTTTTAATCTTTTACAGAAAAATCTTAATGGTTTCCACGTAACAGTAAGCAAAAAATAACTTTGTAATATGTGTTATTAATTATATTAAGTAGTTTTGAAGCTAGATGGGAACAGATGAACATACAAACAGGTCAAACATATAACCCTCCCTTTTAGCTTCGCCGTAGTCGGGTAAAAAAGTAATGAAACGAGCAATAACTGAAAATAAAAAGAAAAAAAATAACATACAGACCAACAAAGACACAGAAGAAAATGAAATATTATTAATTTTCCAAGATATGGATACGGGTTTTAACTGAGGAGAAAAATACATGGATGAATTAGAATTTATTTAATAATTAAATAAATTTTAATTCTAATTCTGCCATTTATTTAACCGTCAGTTAATGATTAAATAAACAATACTAAACTGGTTCTTATTTAATTAAGAATTTGTAGTCCACTTAGCAAAATTTTATTACACACTTCTCAAAAGAGACGAGTTATATTCCTTACTTTTTTCGTTTTTTTTTCTTTTTAATTAATTGGTGGTCATCAAATTTGGTTTATTACTCATTAAATTATATTGGTTAAGCATTAATTAAGACGAATTGGTTAAGCATTAAGTCGAGGACCTTCCTGTCTTTAGGGCCTTCTTTCGTAACAAGTCATTATATATGTAATATTATGTGAGAGATAAGTTATACAGCCCCAGTAACTTTAATTTTATTCTTTGCTATTCAGGTCCTTAGAGCGCCTGGCAGATGTATTAAATAGCACATATACCTACCGCCCTATCAGCTTATTCGACCGTGTTCAGAGGAAAGAACGCGTTAATTAAACAACTAAGTCGCGGGTTTCATCACCATGTGTTCTTTCACCGTAAAAGCAATGTTCATATATTTTTTGCACCTGTAGCGCTTTGTACCGGCCGAGATTTGGATATATGACCATCGGCATGAAAGTCGTGGTAAACTTTACATAAGACACTCGACAATTTCAAATTAACTCTTATTTCAAAACAGACATCATGAAGTCCTCATATCTCCCTGAACATATTACTTAATACAATTCGAAATAATCCTTTCAAATCCGTACTCTAATTCCATACAATATGGCAAATTGTTCGAGATTGCTATCTCCCTCCAACCAACCGTAAAACCCATCGAAATTATCGTTCTATCCATCTTTAGGGAGTAAAACCGGGCGATTAGCAAAGCTAACTTTGTACTCTAAAATGACATAAGTGCCATAATATTGTTTGGCGCTTAATACGTAATGATTTCATGAGTAAATGTGCCGCGATGCGTGTATAAGCTGGCGATAAAGGATTGATAGCAATAAATGCATTAGCTTGCCTCTGTGTGATACGAGGGCGGCACTGAAAATTTCGGGAATCAAGGAAGTGACACAACATTACTATTTAAAAATGTATTTATTGCTTTTCGATGTATTCTCCGCGAAATTTGACACATTTTTCCATACGATGGAACCAATCATTAAAGCAACCATTCCATTCGGAAGTTGGGGTCTCCAAAATGGCCGTTTTGTAGGCGTCCACAGCTTCTTCAGGTGATGAAAATCTCTGACCACGCAATTTATTCTTTATTTTAGGGAAAGTATAGAAATCATTAGGGCTTAAGTCGGGGCTGTACGGCGGATGGTCTAATAATTCTATGTTTTCTTGCTCTAAAAACTCTTTTGTTCTGTTCGCGGTGTGAGAACTCGCATTGTCGTGATGGAGGATGATGCGGCGGCTGCAGTTCTCTTTACGGAGTTCAGAAACGACCTGTGGCAAACAAATGCTAGCATACCATTCTGCATTAACCGTTCTTTGTCCCTCAAGAGGAATAGTCACAACATGGCCGGTTTTGGAGACAAACGTGGTTACCATTTTTTTTGCAAAACTCCGTAAACGAACAATTTTTGTTGGCTTTAACTCATTTTCGAACACCCAAACTCGTGACTGGTTTTTTGTTTCGGGTTCGTACGCATACCCAGGATTCGTCACCTGATACGATGTTGTATACAGCATTTGAGGATCCTGCGTGGAATCTTTCGAGAGTTCTGACGCACCAAGTAACGCGAGCCACTTTTTGCTTTTCACAGAGCGAATGCGGTATCCATCGGGAAAACAACTTTTTTACACCTAATTGTTCATGCAAGATTATTTGTATTTCACTCATGCCAATGTCTAAAGTTGCCTGAATTTCGCGGTATGTTACATGTCGATCTTCCTCAATCAGCTTACGCACAGCATCAACGTTTTCTTGGGTGAGTGCAGTTTTTGGACGACCTTGACGGGGATCATCACTAAGCTTGACACGTCCACGTTGAAATTCAGCAAACCAGCGATAAATTGTGGTTTTGGATGGGGCTTCATCACCAAATGCAGAAATCATCCGGTCAACACACTGTTTTTGTGATAAACCACTTCGAAAGTCATAATAAATCATCGCTCTTGAATTTTCTCGCGTCAATTTAATTCCATTTTCTCAACGACTAAACAAGTTTGACAAAACCTTGTGACAAGACCGAGATTATTTTTTTAAATAAATAAATGGTATTCGATTCTTAAAACCAAGGAGTTTTCAATTAAAAATATTTAAATATGACAGGAACAGTGGAAATATTCCATTCCCGATACTTTTAGTGCAGCCTATGTACGAGTAGATAATTTTCCTCACATTCAATGGAAATCCTATTTACGAAACAAAATTTAGAAAAAACCAGCCAAGTGCGAGTCGGACTTACGCACGAAAGATTTTCTGTTTTTAGTATTTGTTGTTATAGCGGCAACAGAAAAACATCATCTGTAAAAAAATTAAATGTCTAGCTATCACGGTTCATGAGATACAGCCTAGTGACAGACAGACGGACGGACAGTAGAGTCTTAGTAAAAGGGTCCCATTTTTACCCTTTACGTACGGAACCCTAAAAGCCAACTTTCAAAAATATTCTCAAAACTTTAACCTGCGATTCATCCATTTTTAGCTACCAGTTGTTTGGACCACCAGGTTCTTAGTAGGAACAAAAGGGTTTCTGTTACAGAATTAAGGTCCAGGTGTATTCTGTTACCCAGTCTCACCAAGGAGGTCGCTATGGACGTTGACTCTAATCTAGACTAGGTATTTTTAACCAATCGACGTAACATTATAACCAGGAACACTCAGAATGTTTATTCATCAAATAGCACTAACATTTTCTTAGTAAATTAATAAACAGTGTAACTTGATAGAGTTAAACATTGTTTTGTAACAGTTTCCTACGGTTTTACTCGGGCTAGACCCGATTCTGTGATAATTTATTCTTAAAATATTATAAAGCTGAAGAGTTTGTTTGTTTGAACGTGCTAATCTCAGGAACTTCTGGTTCGAATTGAATAATTCTTTTAGTGTTGGATAGTCCATTTGTCGAGGAAGGCTATAGGTTATTTTAAATTTCGATATTCCCACGGGATCGGGAGAAACGTGGGTAAAACCTCGAAGCGCTATTTGATCCCCATACTAGCAGTATAGGGATAAAATAGGTCGAGGATTCATCGTATTATCATACACAAAAATAATATATTTTGTGCTCTTATGTCTTACGGTAAAGGGAAACATCGTCATGAAACCCACGACATAATTATCTCCAGACGTATTGACGATTTCTTTTCTCTGACTATCGACTAAGCTGAATAGGTTTCGGACAAGCTTAATCCATTATAACATGTCCCAGGCACTACAGTGAGCGCCCTGAATACCATGGATTAATCTGGCGCTAAGATTGGTTGTAAAATATCAATATTAATATTATTTTAAATGTAACAATGCTTTGTTCGCGCATATTTACCGTGGGTTGTAAACCTATATGTAATAATGAATAATAATTAACAATGACAATAACTTAGAGTGTTATTGTAGTAGTTAATTTTTATTTTAAACGCACAAAGCTTGCCCATTGTTGTTAGCGATTTTCATCATTGTCCTTTGATCCAAGGTTGACGTTGTAGCGATTTTTATCCTAATGCTCCAATAGATGGCAGACCCACTATATTAAAAACGGCTATGGCCAGTACAACCAGCCAAGCGCGAGTTGGACTCGCGCACGAAAGGTTCCGTACCATTTCGTATCTGAGCTCCACTTGAATATTTGACAACGTTTCGAGCGACGAGCGTTTAACGACCCAGTTGGCAAAATGGTCACCTTGCCGGACTGCCAAACACAGGGTTGCGGGTTCGATTCCCGCCTCAGACAAGTATTTATGCTAAGATATTTGTCTGTGGTCTGGTTGTTTCTATGTATTATAAGTATATATTTACAAAAAAAAGTATATAAGTAGTATATCTGTTGTCTAGCACCCATAACACAAGTTTAGTTACTTTACTTGGGCTAAATGGCGCTGTGTGGATTGTCCTGCAATATTTACTTATTTATTTTATTGATTTTCTGTTCTGTATTGATTTTCTGTTTTGTGTGTGTTTTTGTGGTAAATACATAATCTGTGAAAAATGTCAACTAGCCATCACGGTTTATGAGATGGCTGTATCTCATAAACCGTGATGGCTAGTTGATATTTTGCCCCCTTAGACAAGACTGCGCTCTTTTAGCGATATCGCCAATCGACAGATTTTTTTGATATTATCGTATGAAACTGACAAACCAACGAAAAAGCACGTGGTCTTGCGTTAGAGAATAAAAATGGTAGACAAGTTTCATCTTATACCAATTTTATACAATGCTTAAGTCAATTTTATACAAAAAAAACTCTGTCGATTGGCGGTATCGCTAATGGAAAGTACTCTTGTCTAAGGGGGCTGGTTAACTTTTTTCTTTTAACTTATACCACAAACAGATTTCTTTGTCAAACCGAATTTCATTGTTATCGATTCAATGAACGTAGTTTTTGAATCAATTCTTTTAAAGTGTTGAGTGTTATGAATGATATATTTTTATCCTGCGAATATGGACTTCAAAATCAGAATAAAAGTAAACGAATTCATATCTTAAAGCGGAGACTTTAACGCTTAAATTTGATGCTGATAAAAATATCTTTGGTGTATTCAATTGAGGCTAAAGTATGTCAAAATGTTTTAGAGAATGATTGATCGTTGTTTGATCGTTATTTTAGACCTAGTTTATTGATTTATACGATATAGTCAAGATATAGTCAATTATTTTGTCTGTACATCGATTTGTTTTGAAATGAACTTGTCAAAATTGAATTGATTTGTAGCATCGGACTTATATTGATATTATCTGAAGGATGATCTCATGTGAAAATACAAACAGAGTTATCTTTTACTATCTGCCCAAACGGGTTTACCTGTAGATGTAGATCCCGTGGGAATACCGGTATAAAGTAGACTCCAATTATATCTTATATTTCACTCGCGTAACTCCCGATCCCGTGGAAATATCTGGATAAAAAGTAGCCTATAACACTTAAAATGAATTAATTCATACCAAGTTTCATCAAAATCGGACCAGAAGTTTCGGAGCATATTCAATTCAAACAAACAATCAAATCTTTTTCTTTATAATATTGATATAGATATAGATTAAAAGTCCCGTTCCCGTAAGAATATGGGAATAAAAAGCCTATGTTACTGCAAAGAATTCAATGTATCTTCGTACCGAATTTCATCAAAATCGGTCCAGTATATTCGGAGCTTATTCGTTACAAACTCTGTAACTACTCAACAAGAGAAATGCATAGCTAATCCTAAGCTCATTATACGAAGGGGTTAGGGATATTGATCAAGTAAGCGGACGTGGGTGAGTTTGGATGGTAACCATATATTGAGAACGTAAATTGGCTAAAATGCTTCTTCCCACTCTTTGCTACCTGAAAATCTGAAGGTAATTCGAAAATAGGAGAAAATTTTACAAATTATTTTTACTTATACTTAGACAGTTTTTCATTTTTGATCATTGATATCTTTTAGTCGTAAAGGCTGGCCTGTTAACATCAATTGAAATCAGAAACCATAGACAAAACGATCACATACATAATAGGTAAAGGCACTTACCTAAATCTATACTTATATTATAAAGCTGAAGAGTTTGTTTGTTTGTTTGTTTGTTTGAACGCGCTAATCTCAGGAACTACTGGTTCGAATAGAAAAAATATTTTTGTGTTGGATAGTACATTTATCGAGGAAGGCTACTTTTTATACTGATATTCCCACGGGATCGGGAGTTACGCGGGTGAATCTGCGGAGCGCTGCTAGTAATAAAATAAATAGTATACAGTCTGAAGATAGTGTAGAATTTCTCACCGAATATCTGGTCACAATACAAAGACTATTATCAGGCTACTAATCGATTTGAACCCCACCATTGTACGACCAACTCATTCAACCATTTTATTTTATTGTTGTTACCCACACGTTTCGTTTTGACCCCATGTTTTAACACTATCCCCACCAAAACCTTTATCTCGAGGTATTATAGTTCAATTTAAGTAAAACTTTCTTTTTTTAGGAGATGATTATGTCATGTTTGTTAATTTTTGTAAAACGCTCGGATTGCTAAATTTATTCCCATAAAATTGGTTATCGATAAAAACGAATTGATATTTCAATTTGCGTAATAATTTTATTTTATCGATATTGTTTATGGCGTATTTATTTATAACGACAAAACTCTCTAAAAATAAGTACATTAAACTTTGTTGCAGTAATTAATTAGCTATAACTTCAAACTTTAGTAATTTTATTAGCAGGATGAATTGATTGCTCTTAAATGTATAAAAACGCATGCTGCTAAATTAATAGCCATAAAAACCGCATTCAAAAATATTAGTGAAAAAAAAGCAGCAAAAAAATATCGTAAAACACAGGACAATAATAAACTGGCAATCAAGCACACTCATTTGGCGGTGGACGTACAAACCGTGCCATTAAGGGCACCCCGCTAAGACATTAAAAACTAAATCTATTATATTTTTCAATGAGGCCGCCGCGTCATTGCCAGGAGAGAGAAAAAAATTCCGCCAATAATAAAATTATCGGGCTGCCGACGGGCTATTAAATGCAGACCGCTCGTGATATATATGGACAGGATTCTAGCACAGTCGATCCAGGGGCAGAACACGAGCATGAGAGAAGCGGGAATAATATTTTACAAACAGACACAGAAACGAAGCAAAAGAAAAAAAAATACTAACTTAAATATTCATTGACCTAGCTTTTGCTTCCGCATAGGGGTCGAATTTTTCAAAATCCTTTCTTATCAGATCCAATTGTTATATCAGCTAGCTGTGTGCCAAATTTTTATCACAATCTATTCATTAATTTGAGCTGTGCGTTAATACATCAGTCAGTCAGTTAGGACTTTATTTTTATATATTTAATAGATAACGTAGACGATGATCTTTAAATTCGTGAATTTGGTACTTACTTTTTTCACTTCATACAATTCACTTTCTTTTGTCATCATAAGTCAAAATTATTTATTCATTTGGATTCATTTACAATATGAGATCACATTGAAACAGCGTGAAACATAACTACTATTAGATCTAGTAAAATTAAAATCAATCAACGGATCAAGAATTTGTAGTCCGACGAACGAAAATAATAAAAGCAAAGACAATAAGTAGACGTCGAATAGATTAATGATGTGATAGGTACTACATTATTGTACAATGACAAACAATAGTTAGATTGACATGACACAAATGATCCATGGGAGAGAGACCTTTTAAATAATCGAGATACAAAGCGATCAGTTAAAAAGTTAGTTACCCACAAAGATATAATTGAAATTGATGACTTTTAGTATCGTTTGAAAAATCGATTGAACACGCCTTAAAAAGTTGAAACAAATGATGTAAGTACTCCTAGAGCGGCTTGAGTGAGATTCTGCTTAAACCTATTTCGCTAAATACTTGTAATTAAATTATATTTCAGTAATGCCAAGGTTGATACTATTAGAACAGTTTCACACTTTAACAGTTGGTTAATAATGTTTAAGGTCCTAAACGTATTTATTGTTTGTTGTGCAAGTTCAATGAATATGTAACTATAAATTGACTTTAATAAACAGAACTCTAGCAGTAATTGTTTTTTTATGAATAGTCCTTGAGTAGATCAACCAATTAATGTCGATGATTTCTAAATTGTTCGATTACGAATGAATATTAGTCTCATTCTTTTATAAGTAGCCACAGACTATAGTTTGTAGCGTATAATAGTTAAGTGGAGTCGTAGCAGTAGTCTGTAGTCTGCTTAATTAAAGTACGTTTCCTCAAACAGTTCCAATTTGTACCGTTATGTTGGCTCTTTTGTTTCGCTGAATTCAAGGTAGCACATTCAAGGTATTAAGACAATACTTATTTGCATTGCTGCTACTGCAGATCGGCATTGTAACTATTCTAATAATAGCATCTTTAGATGTTATTTTTATTACACTTAAATAAATTAAAATGCTTATGCCACACTAAGCTTAATTTTTAAATATTTACTAGCTACGCTGTTTTTTTATTTTTTATTAGTATTTTATTTATTTATTTTATTTTTTATTACAAAGGAAAACAAACAGTTATAACATACTATAAAAAAACCATTATAATACTTTTTCTGAACTCTCACAAATTTTAAAACCAAAATCGGTTGTTAAATGTGGGAGTTTTCCAAATCGGTTCAGTCGTTCTTAAGTTATGGCGTGACCAAGGAAAATAGGAATTCACTTTTGTATAGAAAAATAGATAGATGTATGTGTGTAATAACGCGATTTATAAGTCTAAATGCAGTTTCAATGATAAAAAATAATGACTTTTAATCGCTATATGGATCACTTTATCCTCACCCATATCGATAGAAGCCTTGATATTTATGCTTACTTTATGCGGTGGAGCCACAAAATATTCTCAGCGGTAAAATTTACCGAGCTTAATTCATTTAGCAGTTCGAAAACGAAACCCTGCGAATCCCTGTGCATCCTACAATTTACATGTTGGTTCCTATATGCATCAACCGGTTCTCATAGATAACGTATTATAACCTAAGATCCCTTTATGGACGACCTTCATCGAGCTGTTTTATGAATAAAAAGTGTTATAAATCAAATTAAATAGGTCAATAAATATATTGTAAATGGGTTGCCTAAAAAATTTCAGCCCAGAATATGATTATTAATTTTTTTTATTTTTTTAGATTTCGCTGTACTAGGCAGGTAAATCGATACTAGTTATTTGCACTGGTCTGGTTAATGAAATAAAGATTATGTATTTCATTGGTACGGAATTTGACCAAACCAGTAAAAAGTCTAAAAAAAAAAATTAATCATTCTAGACTGAAATTTATTTAACAACCCATTTGCAATACATTTATTGGCGATTTAGTTTGATAGAAAAAAATCACCCATTATACAGCTCAATGAAGGTCGTCCTTAAGGGGATCCCGTACTATTACATTTTATGTTAAATTCTCTTTGGAGTATTAAATTTTGAAACATAATGAACGTGGTTTTGTGGTTCGGTGTTATAGTTGGGTGTTATTTGCGGTATGAATATGAGTTTTGAGGTAGAGAGAATCTACGCTTACATAATTGTATCGATGTAATTCAGCGTACCTACTATTTTGATGTTCTATAGTCGTCGATTCTGTGGCTTTTTCATGACATACTATTGTTTTTGATCGTGTTAATAACTTATTTGCATATTCGTGCATATTTACTAATTTTCAGCATTTTTTGCATTTAACAACTTTTAACCTTTTTTGTCAGAAAATCAAAAGCTTTTCAAGCTCTCTTAATTTAGTTAGTAAAGTGGATAAAACTTTTTCTTCTGTACATAAATGAAGGGCATTTCGATAATAGAACGGTTTGTTACTAGGCTGTCTGGCCGTTTTTATTCTTGTGCTATCCTAATGTGTTAAGGATCTTATTCTATTAGATGGACAGATAAATTCTTCTGATTCTTCTGTCCTTGCTACCTTTAAATAATTGTTAAGATCATTGATCAGATCGTTCACAAAACTTAATTCGAAAATGAAACACGGTGAATGCGATCCTGAAATTCCACCTATGGCGCAACTGTTCAATTTTCGGAGACGATTTTTTCCTTTAGAAATATTTGTTAAGATAATTTTCATAAATTTATATCAACATGCTTAGCTTAGTCATACCTTACCCATTAACAAAAGAGACCAATTAAATAAATTAAATGTACCACCACATGGGTCCAATTCACGCATTCAGTGTTCACCCCTTTTTTGTCAAAAAACTGTCGGTGTCACATTGCACTGTTATTACTCATAATACAAATATTTCGCCCCCATCGTTACATGTCGTATGAAAAGTAGACTTCGATTAATTAGGTAGTGACGCCCTTGTTGAGCGTGAGAAAGCTTTGTGTTCGATTTTGGAAAATATAGTGGCAAAATAATTATTAATTCATGGAGGTACTACAAGGTAATCATTATATCAGCAAAAGATAGAGGGCCACTCAAACATTTAAAAAAAATTGAGGTTTTGACTTATAAATCAGCTGATTTTCGCATTTACATAACCTAAAACGCAACAAAAAAATGTTCAAATTGCGCTCAATCGCTTGCTTATATGTTTACCAATAACCCCGTATATATTGGCAAGCGTGGTTTGGTCATGTTATGCAGAGAGCATACTCATGTCACCAGAAGAGTACAGGATTTGGAAGTAGAGTTGGAGGGATTGCGTGATTGAGTAAACACGGACTTGACGAGGAAGAGAGTGGAGTGCATACTGAGATAAGAGAATGAAGAAAAATATTAGAATAGTTATAAGAATACTAGCTTTTGCCCGCGACTTCGTCCGCCTATAAGTTGAAAATGGATCACGTCGTCCTATACAAACTTTGCTCCCTTTTTCAACCCCTCAGTGGTAGAATTCCGGGAAATCCTTTCTTATCGGATGCCTACGTCACACAAAGAACGGGTGTGTTCTTTGTGTGACGTAGGCAAGTTTCAAGTCTCTACGATCAGCGGTTTAGGCTGTGCGTTGATCCGTCAATCCGTCAGTCAGTCAGTCATTCAGGACAAACCATTTTATATGTATAGATTTGTCACTTCATGCGCATTGGCCGATTTCTGATTTAAAGTTTTGTGTGAAGATATGTTTGGTTTATATTAAAAGTACATAATGTATCGATTCTAAAGCTTCTTTCACATAAGGCTGTCGTAAAACTCGGTATCATATACCAAAGAACAGTCAGAGGCAAGTGGTAACTTTATAATGAGTTCGTTAAGCCTCAAGCTTCGAGCTTTAGACTCAAAGATTATGCTTTATTGGAAACTGTATGATTGATTTTTGTTAAAGTTCAGATGGAAGTTCGCCGGCGACTGAAACTTCGTTTCAGTGCTCATTAACTGTTCAAGCTGAAATGTGAGAATTTGTTTTGTTCTTGTTTCCAGTTTCTCGGATGAGAACTTTTTAACAGTTGAGCTACGATCTAATTGTTTAAAAAATGTAAACCTAAAAGCACCAAGAAAATACTTTATTGTTTTATTTTATCGCAATTGATAGTTTTTGAAAACCAATCATTGAAATAATTGAGATAGATTTCAGAATTAATTCGGTTAACAAATAAAGGGTCAAACTCTGATCGATCACAGAGCTTTTCACTAGCTAATATCATTATGTACTTATTTTACGCTTATTCTTCTTCTTCTGCCTGTACTGCTCTTAACCCTCATTTATTTGAGATCATCGCAGCAAAAGTATACTTCCATTTTCTCTATTATCCGTCATCGTTCTTATCTAACTCTCTTATATCTTTTCTCACACAATTCATCCATCTTTTCTTAGGTCATTCTCTTTCCTTCGATCCCTCTTCATTCATACTCACTACTCCTACGTCGCCTCTCTCCACATGTTCATACCAACTCACACGGTCACGTTTCTTCGTAATCAGAAATATCCTCATTACAAATTCACAGTTTAATAATATCCAACAGCCTGTCAAATTCAATTTAACACGAACATTAATTCTATCAATTAATCAAACTAAATTGCAACCTAAACTTTACATTTCCAACGAATTCTTTCCCTGGATATTTCGTAATAGGCAGGTGTCCTAAGATCTAAACTACGATAAAAATATAGGTATATAAACGAGACAGAACCAATCTTGAATTTTTTGTCTGTATGTCATTCGATCTGCCTACGCGGGCTGTCTGCGGTAGAAAATACTACTGAACCGATTTCATGAAATTAAGCAACTATAGAATAACTTGAGATTACTATATACGGCATTTTCCAACATAGATAGTCTTCGTAAGATTTCTGTATTACCAAAGGACTGAAAGGTCTGAAATATTTTATTAATTGACTAAAAATTATTTTCCTTCTAAATAAAACTTTAAAACCACCACGGTGTTGCGGGCAACAGCTAGTTAGTGATAACGGAAATGGCATCACATTACAACTTACAACTATCATTGAACGTGTCAAATGAATACCAATATTACCTAGAAAAAATCACCTCTACCTTTTTGTCCCAGAACATTATTGAACTCTATTTCTAAAGTCAAAGAGTTCATATTCATGTATTAGAGGCGTGTAATGTATATTATTTATCAAAATTGAACTGGGTTAGTTATAATTACAGGGTGCCATACAATATGCATAATTACGATGATTATAGTATAGACCGCCCACGAATTTCACACTGTTTTATTAATTTTAATCTAGATACTCATATACATGTTTAATACTGTTTTGAAAAAAAACCCAAGTTTTGAATAAATACTTTTTGAGAAATTTGAGTCATTATCTTTTGCAGTTATTTCGTCATGATTATAGTATTTTTTTCAATAGGAAGATGTTACAATAAGGCACGGGTTAGGTAAACTGATATAAATAAATATAAATTTATTGAAAGACATTTCACACATCACCATCTAGCCCCAAGCTAAGTAACTAGACTTGTATTATGGGTGCTAGACAACGGATATACTACTTATGAGTATATACTTTTCTTTTGTAAATATATACTACACATAAAAACAACCAGACCACAGACAAATATCTAAGCATAAATACTTGTCAAAAGCGGGAATCGAACCCGCGAACCCTGTGTTTGGCAGTCCGTCATGGTGACCATTGTATCAACAGGGTCGTCATATGCGACAATGATTCATGGTGGACATTTTATATGATTATCTACACTAAGCTTTTACTTCGTTCTTCCTTATACGTACAGCAAGAGCATTGAATCAGTTGCTTGTGTCTGTCTTTCCTGACGTGGAAAATGTAGCGGTTTTCAAGAAACGTGTACACGCATAGGTCTTCTTGCACGTCTTCTAGGAAAGCGTGCTTAGACTAGTATAACAATTGTATTTTTTTTTAAATATTTTTGGTATCTTAATCTTATATTGGTATCTAGACATTTTTACGCTCTGAATATAGCGAAGACGCTAAAACAAAAGATGACATATCAACATAAAACTCAAGCAACATAATATCATAAGAATGATATTTAATAAAAAGATTACCGTCTACAAGGATCAGCGAGCAACGTTAGTTAGTGAAATGTCACGGCGGTAATCAACAAGATGTCACGCGTCATATCGCAGGGTGTCACGTCGTCGCACGTCAGCGCTCGGATCTCGCTTCACGCGTCACTGAGGTTATTGTGTTCTTTACTTAGTTATTTATCACGGGAAAAATGTCGGCTGATATTGATAATTAATAATTTTTTGTGTTGTTTGATAAAAATAATACTGTATAGAAAACAATATTGAAGTTGAATCGAAACTTTTCGTATCAAAACTTTACAATAAGGTCTATCAGTAAGGTAAATCAAATTTTGTTACCGCAAATGTTCTCTATATCAAAACTCCAGAGGAAATAAACCGTCAGGGTTGTCACGTCAGTAACCAACTGTCACGCGCGATATCAATTTTAGTGTTGCGACGTTTGACGGGACATGGCAATTTAGGGGTGTTACAAACACAGAGTCGTCTCGCCGTGGTGTGCCAAACGGCCTGACAAGAACTTAATGAAGGGTAGAGAGAACGGTTTATTCAAATTTAAACCTTATATTTTAATATAGGTACTGCATCAGTTTCTTTTTATGCCACATTCAATAAGATCCATGTCAGGTTGTATTCGCGATTTCTCAACGGTTTTGATTGAAATTGCTAGTTCTGTTTAATAATAAGTATAAACTAAGTATTAACTACAGACGTTTGTCGTGTAGAACCGGCGCAGATTGGATCACGCTGTGTAATCATTGATTTGCATAACTAGAGCCTTTATGATTAGATGGTGAGAATTCAGTGATTAATTTTCAAAACAGTATGTAGGTATGGATTAAGAATGATTCGTTAGTTTAAAATTTATTGGATAAACTTTAGTGATATTTCTGGTCTAGTTACTTCGATTTGTATATAACTGTAGTATCTAAGGATAAATATAGCCGAAACATCCGCATCTAGAAACGTAAAAACAAGTAAAATGAAAAAACTGGGTACTCTACAAGGGAATCGAATCAGTTGAATGCGTCTGTCTTTCCTGATGAGTACAATAATAATTTGGGAGTCTTCAAGTCGCGAGTAAACAGATATGTTCTAGGAAAGCGTGCTACATCTTAGATTGCATCATCATCTATCTCGCAGGTGTGATAGTGGTCAAACGCTGACCAATTGTTTGTTAAAAAACATTATCAGAATTAACTCGCAACAAACGAGTGAATAATAAATATAAAAAAATAGGAGAAAATAAAATCAAAGAGGTGTTTTTTTTGTTTTTTCAAGTTTATACCTTTAATTGAAACCAAACAATCTTTAGCTAAAAAAAAATTTCATCTGTCCCTACGATCCAATCATCGTGTTCAACAATGGAATTATCATCAAATCCTTCTTATCATCGCCTACTGTCCAACATGCACGTGCCTACAAATATATTAGGGTTGATTAGATAAAGTACGTACTACTAAAATTTATCTACCCTCATCGCCAAAACATGTCCTATACTAATATAAGTTTTTGGCAATTTATGTGATAATAATTTTAATATTGTTTGGAGCTTCTATAAAATTAATTTTGTAGCCTTTCAGAAGTGTCTGGATAAAAATCTATACTGATTTTTGTAAAATAATATAAGGATAGATTTTGTAACTAAAGAGTTTTTAGAGTAATGGACGGAATACTATGGGTATAATACCAGTCCTAAGCATATTATTGCGAAAAATTAATATCAGTGCCAGCCCAAGCGTTCGGTGTCTAATGGTTTTTTACATTGAACAACAATAATATTTTTATTTTCTATGATATATCATTATTGCATACTTCCTTCTGCAGGTCAATAAAATGCACCAACATCAATGAATTTGTATTCCAGCAAATACCTTGCTGGCAAACAACTCGAGGCACCTATGAGAAGAATTCAATGAAAACACTCTAAAATTTTCGTCCAAAAACTCTTTCGAGCTGTTACTCTAACGTAGGTGACACATCTGTGTTATCCATATGCAAATTACTTTGAGCCCCCATTTTTAACTTGTTTGTTTTGGACGTCTGCCTCTCTGAATACATGCATTTGTACTAATTTATGGGTAAGGGCTGGATTGATTAGAAGCTTCTGTAATCTAGGTTTATTTATAGGTGTTCGGAATAATAACAGGCCTTTTTAGAGTGGAATTGTGTGCTCTATAATTATTTTGGTCCTTTAGTTGGTTTCAGCCAATAGTGTTCCAAATTTCTTTTTTAACAGTTATCGTATTATTTTGTGGAACGAAAAGAGAAATAATTTTTTCAACCTAAATAAACAAAACTTTAGACTTTGGACGTCTACAAGTTAATTTTATTTCAACAAGAGTAATATGACAGATAAAACTTAAAACACACATTGTGTCAATACATAAAACATCAAACATAAAATATTTGCCATAAATACTCAAACCAGAACCTATAATTACTATAAAGTAACTCTCAAAGTCAAAATCATCGAGGGGGACAAATGAAAGCAACACTTCATATTTGTTATTACGAGTAGGCGCGGGAGGGAGCTATTCATATTCAAATTACTTTCAAATCTACAACTATTATTACACCCAAGCATTGTGCGAGTCCTTCGGGACCTATATCATTATTCCTCGTCCTTCAAATATCGCCCCATGTAAAAGTATTGTTGTGTACCAACTCCGCGTGGGCCACAAACTCTCCAAGGGTGATTCGAAAACGCTTTATATCAATTTACAACCTATTTACCGTCGATCTATTCAAAGCACGACCATTCGAAAACATTTTACGGTTTATAACACCATTATCGTCATTATAAAATTTGAGTTCAACAATGATTTAGGGACTATAAAAATATAACAAATTTCTCCAAATATAATCTTTTTTGATAGTGTCGGAATGTAATAAAACATCAATGTGTCGTGGATATGTGAATTCATCGGTTTCTTTCTGGAATAATTTATGTGACGGCAAAGATTTTTATGTAAGGTTAATGTCGGTTTCGATTCCAGTATCGGTTGGTCTAATGTGACTGGCGCCCTGGTTCCTGTCGGCGGCGACAATAAAATTTGTCCCAAACAAACATCAAGTTTTAGCGCCCTTCCCTTTTGTTTTTTTACGCTTGTTTTGTTGTGACAGGATCACGGATGATGATTCCGACGTGTTTATTCGATTCATCATTTACCTACGTTGTTTCAACAACTTTGTCGTTTGGTTCATTGAGTAAATTAATATTTAATGGATTATAAATATAATAATAGTAGTTATGATTAGATATTTGTCGTCAATTAAAAACTGCTTAACGTTAGCTCATGGTGCAAATGCTCAACACTCACACATTAAAGGCTTCGCGACGCCATTACTCATCTATGTAAGTACCTACCGCGAGGAAGTAGAATCAGTTGCCTGAGTCTGTTTTTTCAGACGTTTTCAACTTGGGGGTCTTCAAGTCGCAAGTGAATAGGTATTTTTTAGGTAAGCGTACTACATAGTTTTTAAGTCTATTCAATGCACTGTACAGTCTAAATTGACGACCCAGTTGGCACAATGGTAACCATGCCGGACTGCCAAACACAGGGTTGCGGGTTCGATTCCCGCCTCAGACAAGTATTTATGCTTAGATATGTGTCTGTGGTCTGGTTGTTTATATGTATTATAAGTATATATTTACAAAAGAAAAGGTATATAAGTAGTATATCCGTTGTCTAGCACCCATAACACAAGTCTAGTTACTTAGCTTGGGGCTAGATGGCGATGTGTGGAATGTCCTGCAATATTTATTTATTTATGTATTATTCTGAATGTATAAATTGACATTGACTTTGAAATCTAAGACCACATCATCACTAACCATGAAATGAGACATGTAAAAATGATTAATTTTAAAATTTTCTCAAATTACTTAGGTTCATCTAATTTTATTAATTTATTCATAGCACGTCGTCCAATAAGCTGCTTACATCATCCTGATGATACCTACAAACATTTATAGAGTAAAGTGGCAATGATTGTAAATTATAAACGCATATCCTAGCATTTCCGTCGATGGTGTTAAGAATTATAAATTCCGGATATGACAGCCCACCATTGTTCCATAGACAATGCGCTAGGGAAGAAAGAAGATGAATATTATCTATGGGTTTGGATATTTTGATTCATAAGATGGAGTACGCTAACAGTCAAATATTTTTATAATCAGTTGATTCCTGTTATAATTTTCTTAATTATTGAATTGACTGATTCTCATCCACTATTCTTCCGAGAACTAACAAAAATTATAACAAAATTTTTCATGTTTTTTACTTTCATTAAACAAAACAGCAGTGCATGAATAGTAGATTTTTCTGAAAGCAAATCTGTAGGTACCTAACGTCATAAAATTAGAGATACATTTCATATGCATCCACACGAGTGTTTGATTACAACTTATGAATAACGTCCATACAAACTTAACATCTTCATTTTATATGGCAACTGTTTTTGTGGACATTGAGACACCACAGCGGATGCTTCCGAGTGTGATTTTAATTAAATTTTCACAGTACACTGGTGTTATTTTCGTCACCCTTCCAAAGTCGCTTATCAAAGGAAACGTGGATTGACAATATCGGAGGATGTGTCGGTGCAAATGTGTCCAATTAAGTCACGAACGTTGCAAAAGGCTAAACCAGCACAGCGTTAAAATCATCTTTTGTGTTGAGAGCTTTTTTGTGATCAGCATTTTTGAGTTTTTAATGTACCTATTGTGCGTTTTTGATGTGTGAACTTTGATTTACCCTTCATATCAAATGACAGTTTTTATACTCAATTGGTGTTTGTACTTAACACAGCTGGAGATGTCTAAATCAGCGAAAGTGTTATTTTCTATCCCGTAACTAAGAACTCGATTCAATAGTAGGTGTTATTCAAACGAAACTATGACTAACAAATACACAAAATAAGCGTGTATAGAGATACGATCTGAAAGTGGGTGGGTTAAAAATTATACAAAGCGGAAGTAACACAATTAAAACAATAGCCACCTAGATCCCTATCTATCCTTGGACCACCCACGCACAACACTGTACCAAACCCAAACTATTGACATTTTTCAAACTGTCGTTCCCAATAATTCATCCCTTACCAACTTTAGATACCGAATGATGACTGATGTGACTATACATCATCAGACACGTGAGAAGTAAACAATTAATGCCCTAACGAATATTGCGTCAGTTGACAATGATCCTAAAGCTGCTAAAATCAACTTTAGTTAGAATGAAAGAGAGTTTAAAATTGTTTGTTATAGAAAGTGCTGCCAGGATGTAATTATGCCGTAAACTGTATCGGGTAGGCTGTAAGTCAGGTCATGTTTGATTAGGGTCCGCATTTTACTGGGAAGGTAAATATGTTTCGGTGTATTATGGTGTAATTTGAGATTTTCTGTGTCAGTGACTAAAACCCTTTCATTACTTGGATAGAACCATCGAGGCAAAGAAGACTGTTGTTGTCAAAAATAAATGGAGTTTTTTCAGGCGGTACGAGATACCTTATAATGAAAAACCGGCGAAGTGCAAGTCGGGTTCCGTAACATTATATTCTGTTTTTAGCGACAACAGAAATATATAATCTGGGAAAAATTTAACCATCTAGCTATCACAGTTCGTGAGATACTGGTGATAGACAGACCGACGGACATTGAAGTCTTAGTAAAAGGGTCCCGTTTTTACTCTTTGAGTACGAAACCCTTTGAAAAAAAATAGGCCAAATTTCTCTGAAGAATAATTTGTCATATTTTTTTAAACTAAAATTAAAAACGTATATATTCACAGACAAAATTTATTACAATTTATTTTTATGATTTCAATATTTTACCTTAAATTTCGTATTAAGACATTTTTAACGACACTAGAATAAACTTAGCCCTTTGTTTTCATCAAAAAATGCTAAATTGTATTTGTATTAATTTAAGTAGTATCACAATAATGAATTCTAGGACCACTATTTTAAGAGATATTTTAGCAAATCAGAAGAGTAAATTAAGTTCGATTCGTACAATACAATCGGTCAAATCAATCAGCAAAGGTCTTAAGCTGAAGTTTTTGAATAGCGAATTTGAAATTATTTTATTTCACTTGGGATTGAAATAAAATCTATGAGTGATATAATTACCCGACTGTAAGGAAAGTGTTATGTTTTTCGCGCCTATCTTTATATGTTTGTGTGTAATATTCTTTATTCTTAGGTAAAGCTACAAATAGTTCAAGATTTACCTTTGACAAAATCTTCGGAGATCTATACGG
The DNA here is from genome assembly GCA_951213275.1 of Idaea straminata. NCBI lineage: Eukaryota > Metazoa > Arthropoda > Insecta > Lepidoptera > Geometridae > Idaea > Idaea straminata. The sequence goes on from OX577852.1 coordinate 1,239,385, forward strand.
ATAAATAAAACTTGTTAAAAACTATGTAAGTGCAAAAAAAAACATTTAAGTACAGATTGAAACACTCCTTGAGTTAAAAATAAATTTTACAATATTGTTTGAATAAAAAGTTGTAATCTTATTAAAAGGAATTACAATATCAAAACAAGAACAATATAAGTAATGGCAGAAATGGTTATAGCATCTGCAATAGATTCTCCTCTGGATGATTACAACAATAGAATTTATTAGAAAAGCACACGGACAAACAAATACAAAATAGGTAGACACCATTACAAAACAAAAATAAATAAAAAATAAGATAAAATAAATCAAACCGTCGTTGGTGTATTGTACTGTACTGACGTAATATTAATTCAAAGAAATCTGCACGTCGTTCGTTTCAGTCAAGCCATCTCTTAACCAGAACCGAAAAACCTGTCACTATAACGATCCTTCAGAATCAAGAATCGCGTAATTTGAAAGTCTAATACACAAAAATACAGCAACTGTATAAGGACTGATCCCATATTCGATTCAACTTCAGAAAAAACATCGCCTCAACAGAGGATACTTCAAATTCTTCCAGCAGGTATATGTTATAAATATTCATTATAGAGGGGTGTAGAATATATGAGTGTCATATATTAAAACAGTGGGACGCTTTTTTAAGGATATGTCGAAGAGTTTAGGGCATTATCGAGGTATATGCACTCAGAGATCGATTTACAAATGTCAGAGTAGGATTGTTTTGTAAGAATTCATTATCAATATTTTACTCTACATGACACAACGCATTTTGGTTCATAAACTGTACAATAAACATACAATGGCATCAAAATTACATAAAGTCAATGTTGAAACGTTGCGTCTTTTGACATCCGCTATTTAATTGGGTCCCAAGAGACGATGGTGGATTTAAGGCAACTGAAGGTCGAATTCCCATTGGAATATTCGGCAAACACAACGATATTGGCACAAATATACAGCAATATACTAAAATATTATTCATTCTATTTCAATATTATAATATTAATTTGAAATTGCTTGATTATAATCGATATTTTCACAATTCAAGAATAAGGGATAAGGGAAGGGTGTAATGAAGACATTAATGAAAGCAACTAACAACAATAATTACTAAATCTTCTCGAACCACGGCATAATCTTATAATCTCGGTAACTCTCCATTCCCACATTAAGTTTACACCAAACTATCACAAACAAGATTAGTAAACATTTTTTAAATTAATTATTCTTACACTTTTTCTAACGCTATATTTAAAATTTAATTGAATTCTATTAAGTTAGCATTTATTATAATAGCCTTTCACATCATTATTTTTTATTTTAACTGTTCTCTCATAGAGATAGGTTTTGTTTGATCATAAATCTTGCGTTGTTTGTAACGGTTTTTCTTAAGTTTCAACTTCGTTTTTGACATGAGACAAGTATGAACGATGTTGACGGTAAACAGACTGCAATTTGGTTTATCTTTTATTGTATTTATCGTTTGAAATATATTATATGTTCTTGCTCTACTTTTTAATGGACTTGTTCAATAGGCTTGTTGCCTATTCGACTAAGGACTATTTATATATTATCTGTGCAACATTATCTCAGCTATCTTCAGTTTTTATAAATGTATTAGGTCAAAGGGATAAAATATTGGTTAAATTAATTTTAAATTCCGCTTTACAACACCCCGCAGAGACAGTGATGAAAACCCAAAAATATTATCTAAATGAAGACACAATAAACTTAAGAACCGAAAAAATTACAACAAAAAACAATGACGTGGCTATGTTTCTCATAGATGTGGCGTAAAGTTCAATCAATCAATGTCCCTAAAAATAAAAAGGTGGGTCTAACACGACCCACGTAAACTTAGGGATTGAAAAAAGTTTGACTTCTTTTTTTGTGGCGACCAAATCTGAGAATTGTTTTCGATGGTTTCGGGATGCGGATCGGTTTTAAATGTTTATTTAAATAGGTTCCGATGTATGAGGTTTTGTTTGGGTGGTGTTTTAGCGAAGGGATAAAAGGGTTGGAAATACTGAAAGACCGAAAGATTACTGTTAGATGATGATCGTTTTAGTTACGTAGGTATATACCTCCCATCTAAAAAATCATAGATGAAAAATAATCGTCAAGTCCAATTCTGTGGCCTTTAAGTAATATATACAGACATATAACGTTTCTCACAATGACCCAATTGCTAGAATGTGTAGAACTTATAACGAAGTTATCTGCGACGGAAATGAAGACATGTTTCATCATAGCTGCAACTCATTTAAGTTGAAAGTGAGATCAATACTAAGTACCTTATAGTTTATTTTACTGCATGTCATAAAACAAATTTTAATTATTATTAGTTTTTTAATTTCAATTTTATTTCTCTAATAATTATTGTAATAATAATTATTTTTAGAATCACCTAACTGTGTGCATGCTTTTTAACTGTAAGTTGTGTATAGTTGTAAGTGGGTCTCAGATTTACCTAGATTTATCTATTGTATGTTGGAATTTTGTAAGTCTTTGATCTGTTACCTGTAACTATACCTAATAAAATAAAATAAAATAAAATAAATAAAATATAAACGCCTGTGTTGGCCTAGTAGTAGATACCTTGACTTCGATTCCGAAGGTCGTGGATTAGAGACCCGACAGGCCAATGGGTTTTTTTTAGGAAAAATAATATGCGCTAATTAATTTTGAATGGTGAACGAAAACATCGTGCTTAAACCTGCGGCTTAGTTGTTTTCAGATGAATTAACAAGTTCTTTTCCCTGGACAAGGTCGACTAAAGTGGATTGAGTAGTATAGGTGCTGGGCAAGCCTACTCCATCCTCACGCAAAAAGGACCCAAAAGAGGTCTAGCTGCGGAAAAAAGTAAAATTATTATACGTTTATATGGGCCAAGGCTATCGTAATATCAGGGTGTACCATGTACTCGTTCCAAAACATTTTTCACATAAAAAAATCTTATATGAATTATGATAAAACCAAGCATTTCATATCATTCATCATAGTAATCTCTTGCTCGTTTCTTCCCATATCGTCGTTTCGCAAATGGCTCGCGTTTCGGCGCACGATGTTCATAAAAAATGTGATCACCTTTCATTTTGACGCTCATTGTAGTGTTATTCTTGACTACTTACTTTATTTATCTAAATAATATTATGTGCTTTAAGGTTTTTACTTTATTATTACTGCGATCCCAGGCTGTTCTCATGTAAAAAGCCAGTTAGCGAGAAGTCCATTGGTGCTGGTTTTGACAGGGTTAGTGGCGAAGCTACCCGATCCCCGAGCGACCCACTTTCATAACATTTTGTTTTACTATATTTTCTTTGTTGTTTTCAACTTGTATCGTGGACTTAACAAATGATGTCAATTTAGTTCTATTGGTGCATTTTTTTGCTTTTTCAGTTTTTATACTGATGTATCGGCTTTACTCACAGAAATTTCACTCCTCCTCCTTTAAAACATACAGACAATTTTGCCCTGCAGTGGGACACAAGAGATTCAATAATCACTGTTTGTATTCAAAATAAAATAATAAATATCGTGGTGGGCACAGATACTTCATAGCAGTAATAACCACAGTTCAACACGGTCTTAAATATCTCATGTTCTGTTCAAATAAGTATTCAGAAAGAAACCAAGGCAATGCTAGGTAAGACAAGCCCTCTGAACAAGAAAAAATCAAGAAACATAAAAAACAAGGCGTCTCGCCTCAGGCAACTGGTAAATATTTCGACCCTTTGTGAAACAAAATATGCAATAAGACATCCTTCTGTTTACACTAACTTTTATTTGAAAAATAAATATTTTCGTGCTACTATTTTAGTCTTTTTTAGGTGTATTTTACTTTTAAAACAAGCTTGTAAACGAATAAAATTATGCATAGATAAACATTATTTTATTGAATGTTGTCTGACTTGAAACTCTGACTTCGGAAGCAGTAAAAAGTGTGTTTCAGGACCCAGAGTCTTCTTCTTAACACTCAAGTGTGTTAAACAGAGCCTGGCGAGATATAAAGCTCTAGATGCGATGTAAATGACGTGACATGCGTCGATTATGAATAGATTGACGCAAGTCGCGTCACCTTGCGACAAATCTCGTATATGTGTATTTCAGTCTAAAACGTAAACTTCTCTTCAGGTATTTGTAAGGTGCTATTTGTAGGTGTATTTGTAAACTACCCTGTTGCTCATTTAATAGAGTTTAAATTTAAATTCTGCATAAGTACCTGCCCACCTTATAATTTAGCATTTCAATGCCGTTCACGGCTGGCGCCACTACTAAATTTATTTACTACAATTTTATTACAATTTATGTGTAAGATAATATATATTATTTTATTCTTCCAAATAAACTATATAATAAGTTCAAGTAAGCCTGCGAATTGAAGTGAGCAAGGCTTGGTATCACAACACTATTAATAGTCACTATAAAATACGCATGCATTTAGTAGGAGGTACATAAAAAATACCGACCGGTAGCTACTTAGATTACAGCGTTCAAACAAAACAAAGAAGCTGAAGAGTTTGTTTAATTAGATTAGAGATATATAGGTTCTGAAACAACTGGACCGACTAAAACTGAAAATATATAAATATTTAAGTATCCTAAGACATTTATGCTTTCTTTTTTATTACATTATAGTATTGCATTTTGTCTTCCAAATTACATATTATTATGTTCATAGTAAAATAAAAAATACTCTATTGAATTATAATTATTTTACTAACAATAATAATAATTTGGAAGACAAAATACAATACTATAATGTAATAAACAAGAAAGCAAAAATGTCTTAGGATAATTATATGTGAATATTGCTTTGTCGACTAAACGCGCTAGTTTCTCACAGCCCTAACTTCTAAACTAAACATTCACTATTTATCCAATGGAACCGCAATTTAGCTACCGATCCGCGTAAATCTCGCTTGTTTTTGAGACAAATAAGATTGTCACCAGAAAAAATGGGAACATAACGGGGCGCCTACGTGACTGGCCCTTGCGAAGTAACGTCGAAGTATCCCCTTAAAGATATGTAACATTATTAGAGAATAGACATTACACCTAAAACTTAATAAACAATAATTGAGTTTTATTGGTTTTGGAATGCGATTTATGCGCGTAAAATAATAGTTTTAATGAGTGTCTTTACGTTAAGGTTGTGGTGGTACGGTCACGTTATGGGACGACCTGACAAATAAGTTGTCAAACAAGCCCAACTCCCCTGATTGTAAATTAAATAAATAAATATTGCAGGACATTCCACACATCGCTATCTAACCCCAAGCTAAGTAACTAGACTTGTGTTATGGGTGCTTGACAACGGATATACTACTTATCCAGACCACAGACAAATATCTAAGCATAAATACTTGTCTGAGGCGGGAATCGAACCCGCAACCTTGTGTTTGGCAGTCCGGCATGGTGATCATTGTGCTAACTGGGTCGTCAAAAACTGTTTCGGAAAAGAATCAGAGGCCGCCCGCTGTTGACATGGTGGACTAGCATGATCCGTTTACTGAAGAGAGAATGTGTATCAGAGCCGACTACCAGGGACAGAATGTATTGGTGCCGACAAATTAGGAGATAGGAGATTAGGAGGAAATTAGGCCAACTCTACCTTAAGTGGGAAGAGGCAAAAAAGAAGAAGAAAAAAGGATAGCGTGCAGGTCCAGTGTCCTAAAATGTTTAGTATGCCTAAGTATAACTTGAAGTTCCACAATATCTAATTTCTAAATTAATCGTGACACTAATACGAACATTAAAGTTTTGTTGAAGTTTCCAGATGTTCTCTCTACTCAAATGTAATTTAAACCTCTTTGTTTTCCTCAACTTCTTCCCCTCTCGTTCATAATCTAAGGTTTCGGCTCGATAACCTTGCCCTAGTAGGGTTTTAGCTATATTTTGTTTGTTTTATCAGATTTTCAAAAAGTATTTTAAAGACCACGCAAGCAGCGTCTGTAGATTTACTCTACCTTTATCTACCATTTTGATTACTTAGTTCCGTAGTCTTATGGTTGCTTTCAATAACCTTTATACGAACTTCCAAGGCTTAAACTGTCATTTTTTGGTAGTTTTACTATAGGAAGGATCTAAAAAAAATCAGCCATGTGCGAGCGAACACGAGCATAAAGGTTGATTCCATACCATGTTGTATGGGAGCCCCACTTAAGGGCAGGTGCTAATAAAGCTACCAAAATCGACATGTTTTAAGCAACTCTAAGTAATCAAATAATCTTTTTTTCGTTATTTGGATATAAATGGATATTGTAGTTTAATAACCATATTTTTGTTTATTGTGGTTGAAAACATGATATGAACAACTTCGTTCGATAAAAAAAACGTTAGAAAACAGAGAATTATTAGATCGTTTATCGGGTTTTATTCAAAAATAGTTAACGTCTGTTTCTAAAAATGAATCAAATGATTGGTTTTGACCTCTAGGAACTATATTTGTGGATAATAATGCTAAAATGTTTTGCATATCGATCAAATATAACAGTCAGCACGCAGCACGCTACGTCTTTGTGAGCGAGGGCTAAGGTAATGTAAATACCTACACACGGTATTGGAAGAGCGCCTTAAATACTTATATTTTTTTAGTTTTTAATCGATCCAGTTGTTTCAGAACCTATATATCTCTAATCTTACAAACAAACTCTTCAGATTCTTTGTTTTGTTTGAACGCTGTTATCTAAGTAGCTACAGGTCGCATTTACAAAATATTTTTGCATTTAATAGCCCAATTGTTTACAAAGGAGGTATTGAGACTTCCGTGTTACTGCTAGTAAGTCCTATAACTACTGGATCAAAAACTAAGCCACAGTAATATTATTACGAAACAGTTTTTGAACCATAACTGATACAGTTTCCTTGTTTACAATCGACAAGGCAATATATACCTATGTATAATATTAGCATAAATGTCAACCGTTGCACTTAGTTCGCTAACGATAACTTAGACGTTATTTAACTTTACTTAAACTGACGTTTGAATATTGTTCTCGATTCTGAATGTTGGTGAAACATTCCGTTATTTGGTATTCAGCTGATTATTTCGTAATAGAAAATAGGATTCTATTAAGAGTGTTTGCAGACTATATCTTTCGTTTGCAAGCGTTGTTTTTTTAAAAACTCTTAAACATTATAAGTCCGGGCGGTGGTTGTAAAATATGAATTTCACCGAGTTACGAAAAAACATCGCTTTCCACAATGGTAGGAAAAACTATAGTCTGCCAAATATTTTTCGTATAGCTTGGGGTACAGCAACTTTAATCTTTGCTTAGGGCGCTTTTTAGTGCCTGCCTGGGACATGTATTAAATGGAGTAAAATTGACCACTACCAATACCACCTATACCAATACAATACAATCTCAGCGTAGTCGACCATGTATAAAGAAAAGAGCTTATTAATACGTCTGGAGCTAACCAAGCCGTTGGTTTCATTACGATGTTTTCCTTCACCGTTAGAGCATTTTAACTATATAAAGTTGACAATAAATAATCCTTTAAGTCAGAGCAATGTTATTTGGCGCACGTCAATTTTCGAGTAGACTTGGGATTTTTTGTTAAGTAATTTTAAATCGGGTTGAGATGGGATCGGGTAGAGTGGGAACGAAGCCAAATTGCGTAAGAAAATAGCATGGTGCATGGCCGACCAGCCCCTGATTTACAAACCGTCGGAAGGCAAACGAAACGTAAAAAAATGCTGCTCTTTTACTCCCGTGACTTTTAACGTTTTGGTTTGTGAATCAGCCTACAAGATTCCAACCCATGACATTCGGGAGAAAATCGAGGTATTTGCCACTAGGCCAGCACGGCTCTCGTAGACATTCATATTCAAACTCGTTATTAATATAAATTATGATATACAGACGAGCGTGTTCTTGTACCTGTTGGAGATTTCAATCAGCTTCGCTGAACCTAAGGTCAGGGTACAACTTTATTCTTGGATATGATGTGAAGGAACAGCTCGACTTGGGCGTATTAAAATGTCTGACAGATAATATGATCAGATATTTAAATTACAGTAACTTAGAGTTTGGTAGAGAAACTTTGAACATTTCTAGTAGCGTTTTATTTAAAAGTTTAGTTATTTTAAGGTGGCCTAAGTTGAAGCCAAGGTATGTAATTGCAACAAATGAAAATAAACAAAAATAGTCTAAAAACATGTAGATACAGATATATTTCGAGTCTTTTGTTTTTATTTTAAGAAGCTCTAATTCGAAGTAGGAATTGACGAAGAACTTTATGCTGAAGATGAAATTGGCTAGTATACATTTTGTGGGAACTGCACTTTTAGAGAAAGTGTACATTTCTGAAAGTAAGTTTTATGAGCCTAAGCCGATATTTCGATGTTGTTACAAGCAGACAAAATATAAACATTGGTAAAATTCCAATTTTTAATCATAAAAATATTTTTTTGTTTGATGTTTTTTCTTTTTACTATTTTTATTTAAGTGCTTAATTAAGTACTACAGAATTTATTAAACTTACTTCACCACATAGTCACACAAAACACCTAACTCATTGATTTTACTAAATATTTTTGTCTATAAAATAAGTTACCTAAGTTACCTACATTACATGTTTCTAAAACATATTTATCAAGAACTCTCCTATCGAAGTCCCATAAACCATTTCATCTCGTATTTATTGTGTGAAAAATGTGTTCCCTGCCCGATACAACATTATTCTTAATCCCAGAGGGTACGTCTGAAAATATTATGATATATTAAACTAGCCTGAAGCTGTTACTTGAATTACAACTTCGAGGAATGTTGGGTGGTATATCTAGTTTTATTTTGCCTTGGTACTATGGTAAATGTTTAGTCAGTATATTATTAGGTACGGTCGGCTGCATAATTGTAGACCCACCGTAGAGCTCCAAAATGGCTGTTATACGAATGTTTTCAACACAAGCAAGATTCTTAGCACCTGCTTTAGTTGAAGTTTTAAGTCTTTCAACTCATGAATTTATCAAACAAACATTATTAGAATTAAAACATGCCAATAATAGTAATTTTGGAACTCTACCGGTGGCTGCAATTATGCAGCCGACTGTTACATAGACATGCATTCTCCGCATCCTCACAGCAATTAATGCTCCCTTGGATGCAAGACCTAAATATGAACTGTTTGCGGACGACTGGAGATTGATATTGTCAGTGTGCTTGGATTTTTGTGGAAATGCATGTAACTCGCATGAAACGGGTTAGTTGCGGAGCTACCCGATCTCCGAGCGACCCGTCGCTAAACTACCCACTTTGATTACATTTTGTTTTTTTTTTTCATTACGTGCATGTGTCAATTAATGTGATTGGTTTTTAACCCCCGACGCAAAACGACGGGGTGTTATAAGTTTGACGTGTCTGTGTGTGTGTGTGTGTGTGTGTGGCATCGTAGCTCCCGAACGGATGAACCGATTTCAATTTAGTTTTTTTTGCTTGAAAGGTGAATAATTCGGGAGTGTTCTTAGCTATGTTTGATCAAAATCGGTTCATTATGTAATCGTATTAGTTGACAAAAATTAATAAATAAATAATAGTATTATAGGCTATATCTGGCTAGTTATTAGGTAAAATTCGTCCCTAGTCCCAGTTTTGGCATGGGCTATAATCATAATCATTTATTAATTCACACGAAATAGAGTAATACAAAATAGTCTTCTATACATATAAAATGCTTTGTCCTGAATTACTGACTGACTGACGGATCAACGCACAGCCTAAACCGCTGATCGTAGAGACCTGAAACTTGGAAGGTGTGTTCTTTGTATGACGTAGGCATCCGATAAGAAAGGATTTTCCGAAATTCTACCCCATAAGGGGTGAAAAAGGGGTGCAAAGTTTGTACGGAACAACGTGATTCCTTGGTCCAATCCTATTTTCAGAACCATTTTTAATTTCTACGCGGACGTAGTCGCGGGCATAAGCTAGTATAAAATAAAAGTCGCCATCGCTAGGCATGTGAATTTCCAGTTTGTATTTATTATGACAAAATTCAAATATCAATAGGACAACGATAGGTACATCGGCCCCTAAGTAAACATATTAATTTATGATTACATTAAAATGAATCAAAATTAATAATCTAAATATGTCTCCCTAGGTTGGGTGCCCAAAAGGCTGGCTGCATTGCCTCTTTGGATGACAATGCCGATCTGTTGGTCAAAGTAGCAGCCAGCCCTTTGGTCACATAAGTTACATTACTATTTATCAAAATCTGGGAGAAAATCACAGCTCGTGGGAGTTACCAACCATAACCCTGCACGTTTCCCTTGGGTGGTGGTAAACGAGCTCAAAAATTAAGAAATATCCTACAACTAGCGACCCGCTCCGGCTTCGCACGGCTATATTATGCATGTATTATACATATAAACTTTCCTCTTGAATCACTCTATCTATTAAAACCGCATCAAAATCCGTTGCGTAGTTTCAAAGATTTAAGCATACAAAGGGACATAGGGACAGAGAAAGCGACTTTATTTTATGTAGTGATTAGATCCATTTATCAAAATCGGTACAGCAGATCAAAAGATGACCTCTCTTTGGAACTCCTGAGTGTCGTACTAGAACGTGTAGATGCAAACCTATTACGCATTTACTATTAGCTAGAGGTTAGATAGGTGCTGTCAATTAAAATTCAATGTGTGACTTTAAAGTGAAAACCAGAATATACTTGTCCACAGGTCAGAGGGTGTCAAAGGTTTTAATCGAAAGCGCCTATATTCAACGTAATGAGGTAAATATGGATTTATCAACACTTATATAATTAAAGGTAAGATTTTGCCGTTTGTTTGTAACAGTTTATTTGCCTTGACACTTGGCACAAAAAAATCTACCATGGCACTACTAGTAGTGCCGTAGGAGACTTTTCATTACCGTGATCCTAGTATTCTCATTGGCATTCATGTGGAACAAAAACAAAAGACGATCAAAAAGAAAACAAAAGACGATCGAAAAAAAAAACAAAAAGACTTTGAAAAAAAAAAACAAAAGACGATCTCCAAAACTACTAAACCGATTTTGATGAAACTCTTTAAGAAGATTAGTTCGTTTGAAGTAACATAGGTTATTTTTATGCCGATATTTTTACGGAACCAGGACTTACGCGAGTAAAATCACGGGACGCTGCTAGTCACGTATAATCTTCGTGAGAGTAAAAAATATCATTTAAAATCTTAATACATAATACGTGATATGTGAAAATAAAGGTTTGTACAGAATATAATAATTGCTAAGTTTTGAAGCTAAAATCTTAATTATCGACTTAGCTCGGATCTGTGCCATTTAGCTCGGTGAGGCTCGGTTCGGTTCAGCCCTCTTAGACAAGACTGCTTTCAATTAGCGATATACCCAATCGATAGATTTAATTGTATGAAATTGACATAAAACATTCTACAAAATTAGCATAAGATGGAGCTTATCTACCATTTTTTTTTCGCTCTTTAGGTCAATCTACAATTTTCAAGGTGAGGTCTTTCCCAATATTTTGGTATAATTTAAAGACAAATATTCCTCATCGTTTAGATAGGCTTAAAAAACGATGGATTTTTTTTGTCTTTAAATTAATCAAAAATGTAGGAAAGAACTCTCCCACAAACTTTACACCTAACAAGTCTTAGCAACACTTCTCAATGTAAAATCCTACTAATAATGTTTGTTACTCCTTCACGCAAAAACTACCTAACCGATAGAAACCGTCAGTCTACCGATTCAAAAGTCGTCATCGTAAAAACTTTGAATCTAATAAAGAGCCTTTTGCGTTTGGCTCCTAAATACACCCTAAGGTATTTATGAAAATCATATCGATATAATGCAAATGCGTGTAATCACAACAAGTCAACAAATTAACGAAATTATCGCTCGGATTGAAATTTAAAATGCAAATTGTATATGAATGTTTAAATGTCAACGGTGAAACGAAATGTTGTTAAGTGTTAAGTGATATCACTTTAAGTCAGCTGTTAGTAATGGCTTTTTATTGAGGTCTGGGTTATTGATTAAAAAGTGGTCTTGGCTTAGTGGTGGTACCAAAGGTTCTTCAAATCCCAGCCGGCCGTGTACTAATGGATTTTCTATAATTCTTACGACAGCAATCTGTAACCTATCCATCAACAACCAAGGGTAAAGTTATAATTTTTGGACAGTTTTGCCACTTGATATAATTATTTCAAATTAATGTAGGTAATGGTTTTCTTAGTTATTAAATGGTTAATTGGCTATTACCCGTTTTCCCTTCAACGTAAGAGCAATATTGATAGTGCATATTAATTTATGGCCAACATCAATAATCTATCTATCAAGGACCAACGGTTAAACTGTCCTTTTTTTTGTTATTTTTGTATCAGAAAAGATGTCAAAAAATGCCATCAAAATGGCGTCACTAACGGGTCAACTTATTTTTTCAACCTAAAGCGGGACTTTCAATGAATTAAAATGTTAATTTCTCTTCATTTTTATCGTAGAAACATAGTGCCGGAAACGGACTAGACAGCTCCAGTCACAGAATAATTAACAGTTAGTATACAGGGTCGAGTTAATGAAATATAAACATTCATTGTCTCGCACTTTCACAGTATTATGTGACCAATGATGGGGAATTAATTGTACTTTGCTGGTTCTACTGGTGTATTTTTATTGGTTATTGGTAGTTAAAGGGTTAACGACATAACTGTTACTTATTGTAACGTCTGAGTATGAACAAACTAGGCAATTAGGCTTGTAATATCGTGACAGTCAACGGATAGAAAACTTATAGGTGAAAAACCCAGACAAGATTTTTTTACAGATAAAACATGTCGTCTGTCTGTTATGAGAATACTTATTCCCACGCGCCCCGAATCAATTGTTCTCAAAATATATTTTTCCCAGATTTTTAAGTACTTACCTAACCCACAAATCTGTTGAGATCTGCAAAGATTTCAAAACGTCAGGTATTTACAAAAAAACGTGATGACATTCGTTAAAATAGTTTCATTATGGGTTTAAGTCTCAAAACCTCATAAAATACTATGGTAACTCTTGGTAGCTGATACATAGGTTATAGGTTTCGACCAAAGTTAAACAAAAGATAATAAAAACCACCACAAACTACCCTTTCTCTGTTCCTAAGAAACAAACAGCATCCTGAGATCAATCTCAAGATACCAGACTCTTGAACAATTGCGTGGAAGCTGATGGGCGTGGATGTATGATGCAAATTGTAAGCCTCGGGCGGGCAGGGATCGTGCGCCGACCTCACCGGTAGCCGACGACACCTTCAGGCGTTGCTGTTCTGTGTTGCCGTTTTAGCTACTTTGTCACTGAATCCAGCGGCTTTGTCACTGCAAAGCCGCTACATTCAGTGACCTTGTGACGATGACCAAATACTTTATCCTAAATACCTCAAAATAAGATTCCACTTTTTCCGCGGATTTACAAAATTATAGGTTTGATGATAGAAATTAACTACCTATTTTTTTTTTAATTTAGACACAAAAAAAACTACCAGCTTTTATTTGCTTACTTACTTTTTTAACCGACTTTAGAAAAAGGAGGAAGTATTCAATTCGTCGCGTATAATATGATATATAATGTAAAATAATTATTGACCATTTTCGGGTTCTCAATATGTTTTGTAGACTGGCATAGTTTGGTCAATAAAGAATGCAGGATTTGGAAGTCATAGAGCGAGAGGACGATGGCCAAAGAAGATTGGGGAAGATATGGGGGAAAGGGGAGTGAACGAATTACATCGTATTTGAATGATTACAACAAGATGAAAGCCTTGCTGATTTTTTAAATTCTATTTTTTAAAAACTAGCTCCATTTTACTATGAGTTTAGAGACTTATTTTTTTCTAAAACGGCAACACTGTAGCCATTTTTAGTATAATGTTCTCGGTGAAGCTGGGCAAATGAAAGTGGATTGTGTTGTGGTTTTACAAAGATGAATATAATCGAAACGTTGATTTTAATCATAAACTTTTCTATATAATTCTAAACATTTTTTTTATATTTATAATGAACATATTTTATAAACGAGAGGGGTTGTGTTCAACTGGTTTTCCCAATCTCAGGAAAACAGTTATTTTATTGATGTTTAACTGTGATCATCAAATTACTTGTTTGTATTTGATAATATCAAAAGTTCAATGGAAGTAAATTGGCGCAAGAGATCATCGAATTTATGGATTAGGCCATATTTATATGTATGGTGAACGATATTATCGTTTTATTTTCAGGTCTAACATAGTAGGTACTCACAATTTTTCCCAAGTTCTAGACTAGACTATAACCAACTCTGTATAAAAGCTTCATGAATTATTATTTCTCTGCACGCTCCTTCAAGTATAAAATGAACAATACTGTGACAAAAGTTATGGATGTCTCTGCATTTTCCACCGCCTAAGGTTGTATATGGTAAAAGGTTTAACTCACCCTAAATCACATTCCTAATACCTACAGTAAATTTCCGTTCAGTAAATTGGTCCTTTTAGTTTACGATGATGTCGAACTAACGGCCCGCCAAATTCAATTAAGTTTACTTTTTCCAAAATATGACGAGTAAGAATGACCCAGTTATCGAGACAACCAGACCCACAAACGCAGTTCCCCTGGGAGTATCAGTGAATATTTTCCTTTGTCCAGGGGTTGAAATATGCCACTCTAGACCAAAATTTTTCAACTATTAAAACCTTTTCTTTTAGACTATGACTCTATTCCTAGTTTAAATATTTTTATTTACCTACGTTTATGAAATATACCTACGTTAATTCTTGTTTTGGCACTGCCATTTTGAATGAAGTATTTGTTTTAAAAATTGAAAAATTATATTCCATAGTTGTTTTTGGATCATTTTTCCTAAAAAAAAGCGCGAAATTCTTTGTAAAAAAATACAAAGAATTTCGCGGGTTTTCAGGTAACATTCACTATAAAATATAGACTCAATAGTTCTCAACATTTATATCTTAAAATAAAGCACAACCTGGCCATATTAATTATGGTATTTATAACTCGCTACCGCTTCTAAGAAACATAATTTTAATTAAATAACAAACACCTCTATATGTATTGTAATATTTTTGAATAAGACAGTTTGACAGTTGTTTTACGCCTTTCTGTAATTTAAAAACAGGCTTTTCATAAATGATAGAAAATAAATTATAGAATTTAAAAAATATACATACCCTTCCAACGAAAAGACGACAAAGTGTAGGTATATTACGTCAATAATGTTGTCAGTTCGATTTTGTTTTTAGTTTGATCCAGTACGTGTAAATAAATATTTTTTGCAAGATTGTGCACACAGTACCTACTATCAAGCCCTGATCTAAGCAACTAGGCTTGTGATATAGAGGCCACATAAAACGGATAGAATACTCATACACTTTTCTTTTGTAAATGCATACAGAAACACTAGAATAAAACCAAATATCTGTGTAACAATATTTGTTCGAGGCGGTACTGTCTTCAGTGAAAGACATCAAATTTTCGATTCAATAATGTATCTTAGCTGTAAACATGAAACCTCTTAATTAATTAAATTAAAATCACCCAAGCACCCCCTTAAGTCAAACAAATGTGTGGTCTCGTTAAAAATGAATGGCAACCACTGCTAATGTATGGCAAATATTGCAAACCGCAAGACAAATTACGTCGAGATAAACATCTTAAGGCGCTCTTCCAGTACCGTGTGTAGGCCCATACATTACCTTAGCCCCCGCTCTCAAAGACGTAGCGTGCTGCGTGCTAACTGTTATATTTGATCGATATGCAAAACATTTTAGCATTATTATCCACAAATATAGTTCCTAGAGGTCAAAACCTATCATTTGATTCATTTTTATAAACAAATGTTAACTATTTTTGAATAAAACCCGATAAACGATCTAATAATTCTCTGTTTTCTAACATTTCTTTTATCGAACGAAGTTGTTAATATCATGTTTTCAACCACAATAAACAAAAATATGGTTATTAAACTACAATATCCTTGTATATCCAAATAACAAAAAAAGAGTATTTGATTACATAGAGTTGTTTAAAACAAAGGTCCATTTTGGTAGCTTTATTAGCACCTGGCCTTAAGATTGAATCACTATCTTCTTCTTAGATGAAGTTGTTTGTTGTGGAAAATAGGCGGTAAATATAAGTTTATGAACAATGTAACATTGTGAAACAAAATACCTTCGGAACCCTACATTGCGCGTAGCCCAACACGCACTTGGTCAGGTTTTTAAGTTATATTTTGGGTAGCAAAGTTATCACAAACAATTTAGTTTGTTTTTCCATGACTATGGAGGAGGAGTCTCCTTACGACCATGACTTTTATAACATAGTTGAAACGAGGAGGTAAGAGAAATAAAAATACGCGATTAAGACCCGGGAAAATCTATACATATAAAATGCTTTGTCCTGAATGACTGACTGACGGATCAAGGCAAAGCCTAAACCGCTGATCGTAGAGACCTGAAACTAGGAGGGTGTGTTCTTTGCATGACGTAGGCATCCGATAAGAAAGGATTTCCCGAAATTCTACCCCTCATGGGGTGAAAAAGGGGGGTTAAGTTTGTATGGGACAACGTGATTCCTTGGTCCATTTTCGACTTCTACGCGAACAAAGTCGCGGGTAAAAGCTAGTAATTACTATGAATACAAATCGTGTGAGTTTAAAAAGTTTAATAAAGATGTTTATAATGTTTATACTAACCCTTTAAAACAACAGCTAACATTGTATATCCAGTTATTTTCCAATAAAAACCGATTGTTCGTGCACTCGCTAGGAATTTCAAGAGTCTTGTAGGAAGTTTACCGCTACAACATCTCTCACAATAGAGTAAAAACTTCGCAGTACATTTTGAAACGTTCTATTGAATGGTTTTTATATGGCAATACTTTGTTAGATAAGTAAGAACGACGTCGCGCGTCCCTAAAGAACTATGCCGACGTACCTATTCGACTGAACGCAGCTTTTAAAAACGCTGCAACAAACAAAATAAAATAAACAACATATTAAATATTATGTAAGTACACTTCAACCCCCTAATTTCAAAACGAGGTTTAAGGATAGTCCGAGATATGGATTTAAACCTTAGATCTAAATCTAAGGTTTAATCCATGTGTCTAAACACTATCCATAAAGATTATATATGGATAGTGTTTAGACTATAGTTCACGAGTAAATCTGTATATCTAAATCTAAGGTTCCATATCTCGGACTATCCTTAAACATCGTTTTGGAATAAAGGGGCAAGAGTTCCCGAAGTTCGGGGTGTTCCTGACTGGAAAACAATAGCCCAGAATTTACAGGAATGGAATAATAATAATAGAAATGCCTTTGCCCGATAGAAAGAGGAAAAAATATATATATCTAATCTAGGGTTCATAGAAACAGCAGTTCAAACTATAAAATAAATGTTTTTAAAAATTGTTTGGTGGTTTTTATCATTTGTGATAGCTCTATTATTATTAAGTAAAAGTTCAAAGAAAGCCTTACACAAATATTCAACTATTAGAACCCTAGTTATCAACGAAAAACTGTGGAAGCCCGCCTCGTTCTTGCGAAACGCGCTACGAGAATGCACTCTGCGGCTACTATTTATTCCGAATTTTCGTACAGAATTTTGCGACTAACAAAACATATAACATAAAAAAACAAAACATAAATAAACTTTTTACATTATGTCAAGACATTTTTACTCTATTCAAATCATATATTTGGTCAAATTGTATTTCGTCTATAACACTCTATGATTCAAATAAACTCATGCTTACTTCACACTGCACAGTTCCATACAAAATGAATATTTCTTGTTACAAATCAATGTAATAAATTGTAACAATTTGTCGTTCTGTTTGTCCGTTGGAATTGTTATCGCTGGATTGTGTTACGTAACATTGATTTGGAAATAGTTTAATTGTTAGAATTTAGAACTTTGCGGGCGGGCTGAGCTTTTTGATTATGTAAAAACTTTTAGGCAAATTTGCGCTTTAATATATGAGTTTTTTTATAATAATAGGAGTTAGCTGGATATAGAAGATACGTTAAAATAGGACACAAAACCAACTAAAATAGAAATAAACTATTATGTAGAAAGAAAAACATCCTGTTTTAAATAATTTTAAATTTATGATCCTTCTTATTTAAATTCTTCTTCTTCTTTCTCCCGTTATTCCTATTTATTTGAGGTCGACGTAGTACGTCTTCTTCTTCCATTCCCATCCATCGGTCATCTCATCGTTCATATTCAAATAAGTTCGTTTTTTTAGAATTTTTCATTTTAAGTTTATTTTATGTACAATCAGCCAACAAAAGGATCATCGTAGAGTTCTTAAAATGCTATTATTTAAGCTTAAAGTCCTTAAACTAGATTTTAAAGCTTCTAATAGGTATGTTGGATATCTACTTTTATGACAACTATTAGTTCAAATTAAGTTATCATTAATACCTACAAAAAGCATTTATTAAATTAACCTATCTATTTTCTCCATCTGACTTAACCTTCCTCAGACGACACATCCATCTTAATTTATTCTTAACTAAACTGCCAAATTAAAAACTGATATAATATTTTATTTGTTTTCGAGCTTCTTTTTATTCAACATCTAAGTAATAATTACAAAGTGAACTTGTTACCGGACTATTACAAAAGTGATACAAACTTTATCGGACACTATCTCAAGTCACGACCTCTTCGATACACTTGAAAATGTACATCAAAGTGAACACTTTATCGTGCTAAGAACTAGATGCGTATATTCAAACATACAAATCACAGTTATAAAAGCTTTTATACCAATATGTAGAACTTTACTTTTACTTCTTCTACTTTAGCAGTATGGTAGCTTTTGTTGTCTGTAGTGTAGTACCAAAAGAAACACGGGCGAAATATACTTACTAAATAATATTTAAAAAAAAAACATCATATTCATCAATGAGTAGCTGCGCCCAGCAGTTTCTTGATCTCGAGGGAATATCGGGATAAAAGTAGCCTATGTATTAATCCAGGTCTCCAGCTATCTACATACCGAGTTTCATTGCAATCGGTCCAGTTGTTTCTGGGGTGAAGGAGTAACAAATAAACACACGAACTTTTATAATACTACTAGTAGGATACTCTGTCAGTCAGTATACATATATGCCATTTGATACTCTTTAAGAGGTCGTATTTAACAAATGATTTGGTCAAAATTTGGTATACAGGATAAAGGATTTCATAAAAAAAAATCCGTCACCTATTTTTTATTGAAGGGATCCCCCAAAAATAGGCAAATAGGAGGCTACTGAAAATGTCTATCTTTTTTCATTTGAAAGGTAACTTTAAGTTTGTCTTGTGTACATTTGGTGAAGATCTAATGTAGATCTTCGGAGCGACGAGCAGAATAGTTCCTGAATACCCCTCAAAATGCAGTAAATGATCATTTAACGACTAGGAAGGGAAGGGGATGGAGGAAGGCTCTTAGCAAAAACCTTAAGTTCATGAAATCTATGTGCAGAACAACTAGTTATAATATAATTAATTCCCATCATAACTTTATAAATATTTATATAATAAGAATAACATAATTTTAATACAAATAATGTTACTGAATCATGAGATTTTTTTCTCTCTCATAACAAATATGTTGCCTAGTTATAATATTACCTTTATTATAAGTAGCTATGTATTTTGTCAAAGTCAAGGAAAAAAAGGGGTTTAAAATTAGATAATATACCTATTTTCACATTTCAAAATACCTTTCTTCCTCTATCAGACAAGTTTCTCAGAAATCTCCTATAATAGCTAGTTAGGTACCTATAATGTTACCCACTTACATTGTCTGTGATTTATATACAGGGTTATTGGTAATTATATAAGAAAGCATTTAAGCGGCTTCTGTTCACCTTAAACAACAACGGAAATTCGAACATTTTTTGGAAGTTTTCGAGTAATTAACTCGAAAATCTGCTGATTTCTTTTCGAGTAATTAACTCGAAAATCAGCTGATTTCTTTAAATCAAAGTCATTCAGACTTAGGACAGGCAATAAAACTTAAAGAATAAGTATATTCTTTAGGGTTAATGACCTCTCCGTGTAAGTACCTAACAGCTGATTTTCGTGTAAACAAAAGTAACCTTAAAATTTTCGAAACAATGTTTGAATTTCAAAAAGTGTTAGATAAAAGTTGATTGCACAGAAAAAGCCTTCAACTTGTTATAATAATTACCAATAAGCCTGTATACAAGCGCCTAAATACCAATACGCACTCAATGATGCGATCGTCAAGTCTCAACTATAAGAACAGAATGCTCAAACGGACGGACGGACCTACGTTTTTAGAATAATAAATTCTCGCGGTTGCAAGCAATCAAACGCGGTAGACCCCAAGAATTGTACAGCTTAATTGGAAGGGAGTTTTTAATTATGTCCAAATGTATTCTTTGGTTTTAGGGGATAAAAAGATGGATTACGAAGGGAGGTGGGCGGTTCGGAATGATGTATTTTGAAGCCGCTGCTGATTAAGTTTTTTGGGTGAGGTTTTAAATTTAGGATATGTACCACAATACTCTACTTTTAAAGTGAGGTGAGGTGAAGTGATATTTAGGATTTTGTCGCGAGACTTATTTTAGGGTTTTTTTATTAGGACAGTAATACCCACTTATACTAATATAATATAAAACATTTCTGAAATTAGGTATGTTCTAGTGTGTCCAATAATAAATACTTATATATGCCGGACTGCCAAAGACAGGGTTGCGGGTTCGACTCCCGCCTGAGGCAAGTATTTATGCTAAGATTTTTGTCTGTGGTCAGGTTGTTTCTATGTATTATAAGTATGTATTTACGCAAGAAAAGTATCAAACACAAGTCCCATAACTAGCACCCATAACACAAGTCTAGATACTTAACTTGGGGCTAGATGGCGATTTGTAGAATGTTCTGTAATATTTAGTTATTTTATATAACTTTTGGTTAACACAGAGTTAAATATTAAAATGAAACGAAAAGTTGCTAATGATGAGAAAGTCGAATCTTTTGCGATGACAATCTCAACGGTACGGAACCTTCCTGCACAATAGGTACTGTGTATACTACCTGACAGTCACACTTGTACTTCTATGCCAAAAAGATTTATGATAGTCATAGTACTAACCCATTAATTAACTTCGAAGTCCAAACCGCTGAAACATCTCTAACCACAACAAATCAGTCATCGCAGAAAGTTAAGCTGCAACTCAAACAACCCGCAAACAAAGGACAACTGATTAATAACATCTTTGTACCGATGTACAGGCGCACTCATAAATCATTTCGTACAGTAGTTCACGTTGAAATAAGGACGGTTCACACCACCCAGTCACGGATAGTAATGAGTAATGGACGGTTCATTACTCAGACGCCCCGCTGTTCGTCTTGCTCGTCTGTACGAGCCTTATGTCGCGTGAAAAGTCGACATGGATTTGAAACATTCTTTTTTTAGGGTAAAACTTCGGGATAAAAGCTTCGAAAATTTTCTTAGCAATTAGTCTGTAGCAAGAAATGTATAACTATACATTTTATTGAGGACGAATATACACCCTAAGCAATGCTTGGAGTCTGAAGTAACGACCACACACGGACTCCTAGACCTTTAATAGATTTCGGTCCAATGTATGAAGTTTTATTTTATCAAGGACAATAGAATTTGGAGGCATAGGATGAACCCGATGGCGAAATTTTGCTTTAGGACTATTAGGTGACGTCATATCCTTCCATCATATTTCATGAAACCACATCTGGCAGCAGTTAAACAAGAGCAGGGCTAGTTCTTTTCCTAACAAAAAGGACGCAACTAATGAGGTCTAGATTTGAAAAATAGCCTGTATACTAATAATATAAGTACAAGTACAGTCAGCAAAGGACTGAGGGTAACAGGTGCATATTAAAAAAAAAATATTTTTTTAAAAACTGTTCAGTAATTGTAAATTATTCTGCGTGATATCACTAAGCTTTCGAAGTGTTAGTTATTTCACGCAGAATAACCAAAAATTATTGAACCGTCATTAAAAAAATAAAACTTTAAAATATGCACCTGCTACCTTCAGTCCTTTGCTGACTGTAAAATACTATAGTGAACATAGACCAAAACTTCTTAAAAGAGAAAGTTCATTAATGAATGAGGTACTTATGTATGTAACAGATACAGTTCTAATAGCATTAACATCAACATTAATTGAAACACAAAGAAGCCTTTGCTTCACAGAATAGGGACTCATTTTTAATTAGCCTCTAAACTTGTAGTCTACGTAATGATTTGCAATCATGATAACAACAAAAGTACAATACAAGAATGACTGTAAGATGAGTAGATATCATTGGACTCCATGGTTGTTACTTACGTAAAGTTAGAAAAGAAATATAAGTAATAACGACATTGCACACAAATTCATCGTGTTTCTAGTTAGGCTTTTGTTATGACGACCAGATAACAAATATATTTATTTTATTTTGTACACAGGGTACATACTAATAACACTTTAAAGAAACGATCAGAAACAAATATCTTAAGAGCATACAAATATTTGTTCCACAGCACAAATCGAAACCGCAACTTATTGCATTGTAGGCAGGCAGTGCGTCCACTATACCACAGAAAAACCGTTTTAGACAATACCTACACCTATAATAACAAAATTAACCTCATAACCTACCGTTTGATATATCAACGCACAGCTGAAATCAATCGACGGATCGAGCTAATTAAATATAATTAGATATAAAATAAATAAATATTGCAGGACACTCCACACATCGCCATCTAGCCCCAAGCTAAGTAACTAGACTTGTGTTATGAGTGCTAGACAACGGATATACTACTTATATACATTTATTTTGCAAATATTTACTTAAATACATAGAAACAACCAGACCACAGACAAATATCTAAGCATAAATACTGGTCTGAGGCGGGAATCGAACCCGCAACCCTGTGTTTGGCAGTCCGGCATGGAGACCATTGTGCCAACTGGGTCGTCATTGGCACACAAATAGTTACTATGACGTAGGCATACAATAAGAAAGAATTTTGAAAACTGTATCTTCTAAGCTAACAGAAAGAAGTCATAATGATAAATTTTAATGAGCTAGATTTATAAATCAACAATATCTATCATATATAACTCCGGGCCTAAAGCAAAGCCCTAAGTAACCGCAGCTACCGCGCGTTAATTTTTACAACCGCTCCTTGCACGCAACACGACCGTATACCATATGCGTACAGATTGCGATCTTACGACTTAAAACTTCTTCGTATATTTATCATGTAGCTTTTTCGACAGTTGCTGATAAGCTCTGATAAACAAATTGCCTCGTTTTATGGATTTTTTGGTAAGAAGATATTGGTTAAGAATATACGTTTCATAAAATTGGTATTTATGTGGTATTGCTAAAAAAATTTGATGTGACTGTAAATTTTCGTATAATATTTATTTGAATATATATTTTGGACTTTATTACCAACTTTCAGAAAAAAAGAATCCTTTAATAAGTTAATTCAACTAAAATTATTATCAGATAATTAAATTTGTCATTAAGTAAATAGATAATTCTGCTAATACAAATTTGTGACATAATTTAACAGTGTGATGGAAATCTAAAAAAATATATAATCAAAGTCCTAACTGACTGACATAGTAACGCACAGCTTAACCACCTCTGGTCCTAGAGACATGTTATTTGAACTAACTAAGAAAGGGTTTTTCGGAATTCCACCCCTAAGAGAGTGAAATGGCTTTCGAAATTCCACCCCTAAGAGAGCGAAGCCACGTGGAAGCCACAGACAGAAACTAGTAGTTTTATATTATTACTCTGTAGGTCAAAATGTATGTACGCTAATCAACATTGCTCTTACGGTGAAGGAAAACATCGTAATGAAACCCGCGGCTTAATTGGCTCCAGACTTATTGACGAGATATTTCGTCTAGACACGGTCAACTAAGCTGAGACGGTGGTATAGGTTCTGAGCAAGCGTATACTCCATCCAAAACAACAGTGCCCTGAATATCATAGAATAAAATTACGACGCAGTATAAATCATCTAGTTTAGATGTAAAGGCCAATTATTTTACTATAGGACCAAACTAAGGGCATAGTTAGATAGTTACGCACTAAAGTGCTGTAACTAAAGCAAATTTAGTCTATTTAGTATTCCCCAAACTAGTGTCTTCAATCATTCACGACGTAAATAGAGTTTAATGATTCACAACACTGAATATAAATTCGCCAAATTGATACGTATTAGTTGCCTATACAGGATGTGCCTAGGATATATATCTCATATAAGTATCTACGTGTACATTTTACTAAGAATAATAAAATAACGTATTGCTTATATAAAAATACTAATTTATTGATATGAATTTATTTATTGAAAATCTCCCCCTTTATTGGTCGGTTAAAAATAGTACAAAAGTTTTCATTTACAATGAGTAAATTTTTAATTCGACATGTTTGTTTTATCAATCTATCAATATACAAATTCAAAGTCCTGACTGACTGATTGACTGTTATATGACGCCCTGGTTGGCACAATGGTCACCATGCCGGACTGCGAAACACAGGGTTGCGGGTTCAATTCCCGCCGACAAGTATTTATGCATTTTATGTATGTAAGCATTTATGCTTAGATATTTGTCTGTGGTCTGGTTGTTTCTATTGTATCGTAAGTATATATTTACAAAAGAAAAGTATATAAGTAGTATATCCGTTATCTAGCACCCATAACACAAGTCTAGTTACTTAGCTTGGGTAGCTTACTTAATGAACGAATCGGACTAAAATTTGTCAGACAGAAAGCCAATTTACGTAAATTTACAACATTGTTCAAATGCAATCGAAATTATATTGCAATGTAATTACAACAATTGTATTTACGATCATTGGTCTTCAGCTAGTTATTATGACGTAGGCGTCCTAAGATTTTTTTCTTGTAAAATCAATCCCTACGCAAACGGAGTATTTCACAAAATTATAAAGTCCAAAGTACAGGGATATGGCTACCTATTTCACCGCATAATAGATCACTCCCCATAGAATATCATCGTGTGAATTCCTAAAATATGGAATTAGTTTCATTATTCCATATAGAAATTCAACAAATTCAAGTACATTGGATGAAAGAGATGTACTTGATAACGGGACGCCTTCTAAACATCTGTACTGTAGATCAATGGATCTCGAATTACTTCAGAGAGAATTAATGGTGAAGCGTATTCGATTTCATGGATAAAGGTTCCGTAGGTATATTAGGTATTAATTTTATTTATTCTGTCGTATGGTCCAGAATTAGCATTAATATTTTTCTTAAATAAATAAATAATAAAGTACAAAAAGCTACAATTTGGAGCCATGCATTCAATATCAAATTATTATTTAATGATTGGTATATTTATATCGATTTAATAACATTTTTCAAAAACTTTATGGTGATATAGTCCCTAAATAATTATTTTAATTTTTTTTATGATAAATCACTGCACATGTACTAAGTAATATAAGTTAAAAATAATAAAAATAGTAATAGGTATCAGATTTTAAGTACTCAAATTATAATGTAAAAATATTATTCTTGAATGTCACATTTAAAAAAAAAAAACAGACATTTTATTTAACGGTTAATGAATTCATTTTTATACAACAACCGCGTTAACTGAACCCTAAAAATATAATATCAGGCAGAAGCTGATCCTATCTTTTGTCCTTTTGTTGCGTTCAGTTGTAAATTTTTGGGTTCTTAAACTCCACAATGTTCCCGTCATTAATCTAAAAGCCGTAACTCGACTCGGGTCTTTGTACCTGCTCTTCCCTACATGTGCAGGGGCAAAAACTTGCGCAACAATGTCGTTTTTCAAACGTTTTTGATGAGGAAATAATATGCTTTCGAAACTGGAAATATTGGAGGACAAAACTTGATGGTGATTGAGATTCATGATAATTCGAATAAAAACAAACTATTTCACTACAGCGAGCGGTTTTGGTCTACTTGTAGATACCTTTAATTCTGAAAGTAATTGGTTCGAATCCCGGCCGACCGTGCACCACAAAAAATTTCTTACGATAAAATGTATGTGTTTTATTAACTGGCATTGTTGTTACGGTGAAGGAAAACATCGTGATGAAATCTGCGCTTTATATGGCTCTATTGACGAGTTCAGCTATCCCCTGGACACGGCCGACTAAGCTGAGAAGGCAGTACCTATAGGTGCTGGGCAAGTCTACAACATTTAAAGAGGTGGTTACGGAAAAACAAAGCGTATACAAAAACTCCATTTCACCATTTTTATAACTTTTTAGTCTATAGTCCAGTTTTATAGGAAACAGCAGGTTTTGCTTTATACTCCAAGCTATAAATTTGCAACTTCTAAATAGTTTCTAGCTAAGCATAAGTTGAGCTAAGCTTTAATATATCAGTTACAAATAAGTAACCAAGTATTTAAAAACAAAACAGAAAGTCAGTAAACTTAAAACAATGGACCTAAGTATTCATAAACCTTAGTCATAATAACTCATTAAAATAAATGCATAATGCTCTGTTATACAACTTCAACGCTACTGGAAGCGATTAAAACTTACTTTAGTCAGTACTTATAAATATTAAAAAGGAAAGATAGTTTCAATACACACTTAAAGATGTCTTTTATTGAACTAAAATATAACTTTGCCTCCTTACAACCATAAACAAACTAAACTTAACCATAGACGGATTAAAAAACTATATCTCCAAAATATATTGCCAATCAATCCAACCACGACCGTTACATTTTAAGTGTTCTATTTTTAAAAATGTCACCCGCAATCTCAAGTTTTTCTAACACGTTTTTACTTGGGACATGCATTAACACTTAACTTCTAGTCCCGTCTTGGAGTGCATCATTAAAATGTTCTATGGCTCCAAAAAGATCAAAGTTATCTTCGGGTAGAGTTCCCTTTTCCCTTCCCCCTGTGCTATGTTCCTCAGTGTAACATCGGCCGTCGTGAAGGGCGGACGTGAAGCCCGCTCCCGCGCGTTCGCTACGAATTTTGTAAAGGTTCACCTTAGTGTCATTTACATACGTGAAGTGATACCGATTCCCGAAGTGTTGTGACAGTTTGTGTATTAATTTTAACTTTAATGGATGTAAAGGATTAATTTGTTGTTGTGGAATAATCTTTGTGGATTGTGCTTTTATATTGTAAGTTACATATTTTATTTATTATGATTTGAAAAAGCTCGTTTGTTACGGAAGTCAATTAAAGCTTCGACTTCGTCACTATCATATTTACGTTCGGTTCGCTCCAGTTTCTTATCTCTATCGGCTTCTTATTGTAGTTTAATGAGTCATATCGAAGTTTGGTATTGAGTTCTACCGGTTTTACTCGTCTATCGTGATGTTAATTTTATATTGCTAAAGCTTGCGGCGACGCCGATACTTCCTAGAGGCTTTGCAGATTTCTTTTGTGCTTAAAGTTTTACCTAAACTTTACGTTGACTTAAAATTTATGAATTATTTTAGAGAAGCTTTAAATATTAACAACGATATTTTATATAAAATAGGTGTTGACTGAAAATATATCAGAAAATTTCATAAAATAGCTATAGATTACTTTAACACCAAAAATTAAATACAAACACCGATTTACAAGTAAACAGTTGCATCACTAAAGTTATTCGTTTATGTTTTGTTGAGTGCTTGCCAAGACTGAGAATTTACCGGCAAAAATGAATGATCGGAAAAAAAAGAACTTATTCGAGCTTTCGAAGTCTTAGACGTAGCAAGAAATTTAGATGCAATGCACCATATATATGTCCGCATCAACCGAGTGTACACCAGTTTTAATCTAGGAATGTTTTAAGAAAATGCAGGTGTGATAACCACTACGCTTTCAGCGATAAGTCCGCCCATTTGTGCAACTTATACTTTCTAGCTATTACTTTACTTTGTGTTTATCGTGTTCTGTCTCTTTTTGTGTTGTACAAATAAAGTTATAAATTAAGTTATCTATCTATCTACGCCAATTTGTTTACAAATATTATTCTCAATAGTTTCATTGCAAACCAATAGAACTACCATGGTTATTTTCACTACTAAAGCTCCACAAATAGAAACAAGAACATGGTTTGTTATCTGTGTCTTTTCTTTTTTAATTAATTTTTAGGAGTCTCTTATTGTTTCATGTGTATTTATGTCGTGTGTTTGTACGAATTAATTCTTTTCTATTTGTATATATATATATTCCGTATTGAATAAGTTTATTTAGATCCTATTTATAATAATACTTTCGTCAACAATACAGAATATGTATTTATAGTCAAACGACACAGTAGGTAATATTTATTCAAATCCACCTAACAATAGACAAACTAACAAAATAAAGGTTCCACAAAAGATAGTCTTACAGATTTATCTGCACCAAACTATTTTTTATGACGCACCAACAATTGCGATGGTCGGATAAGCGACGTAAATGGGTTAATGTAGTTTACCATTATACTGGTACCTACTATCACGTGGAGATGTTAGATTAAAAGAAAGCTCGTTATTGGTTGATATGCCAGGGTCGTTGTATTTTTCTTTTGTCTATTTTGGGTGGAAAGGTTAACTAGATAGACCAGCACAATAGCCCTATAAAAGCATCTAGGTTAGAATTCCGACGCCTATTTTTACATACTTATTGTCTTTCTCTGTGTGTGTGTTTTAGTAAAAATAAAGGTCTTGTCTATCTAAATTAGAAAATTAGTGTTCGAAAACCTGCGGCTTAGTTGCCTCCAGACGTATTGAAAAGTGCTTTCCTGTGGACACGGTTGACTAAACTGAAAGAGTATAGATATAGGTTTTGGGTAAACCTACTCCATCTAATACATTTCTCAGGAACTACGTCTTGCCGTCGTCTTGAACAGCATAGATCAAAATAGCTGACGTTGTACAAAGTCCATTATTAATATCTCCTAATAAATGATATGCATGGGTATTATTTTATTTCTTGTCTTGTGCAAATCATGTTTAATGGTGTATTTTTTAGAGACTCATCACAATTTACCAAACAAGCTTGATTGATTCTTGAAAGATTAAGGTATAAGTCAGCCTTTTTATGCATTTTACTTCTAAGCTTTCAGTATATTCGTTGTCTTGAGAATTTGGGTACATTATTATTCTATCTTGGATGTATCTTGTCTCAATGTTTTGGATCGTTTTATTTTTTAAATCATAATATAAATTTCTAATTATTCTTTGTAAGTAACTTTATAGTCATATAAAAGTTATAAAATTGCTTGTAGAGATTAAAATGCACATTTTAGATGCTATAAAATAGTTTTTATAGATTTCTTAATGTGTATTTTGTAATAGATTTCTCGTGACACAAAAATAAATTTAGTACCTACTTTTCATTAATTTTTTATACTTAAGTACTGAAAGTATTAAAACAAATACTTACATGATTAATGTTTATTTTAGTTGCATAAAATTTTCCTCATGTCTTCGCTTAGCAATAATTGTTATAGTTGGAAACTTTAAGTTGTATCATACAAAAACTTTAAGCTGTAAGTTTTTGTAAATAAATATTTCAACAACATATTAAATTCACTCACATCGTTTTCATTTCGAAACTTCGATGGTATAATGATTAATTACAATCTAACACGACCTTTCAAAAACCTTGATGTTTGATAGACCAATCTTAGTAATTATAACAAACACAATAGCCCTTCTACATTCAAGGTAATATATTTAATTAAAAAATACCATAATGAATATCGAGCCCTTTTATGGTGCATATATAGGAGCCAAATGCCTGCCGCCGATAATTGAATGGAAAATATATCTAAAATTAAGTCAAAAAAACAACTATTAAATATCCCATTTTAAATAAGTTTACTAGTGAAAATAACCATAGGTATTGGTTTAAAATCATATAAAACAACTCGATTTGGATCGTCGATTTAGATAGATAAGACGATTTAATATGCGAGTAATTTCAATTAAATAAAAAATGCCACTTTTCACACAAAATTTTTGTTGGAATATTTCACCTGCCAGCTATGAAGTGTGCTTGATTTCACTATCAGCGACAAGCATTTTTCTTTTGCCTCCTATTTTTGCCTTAATTAAGCACGTAGTTAGCTCAAAAGGAACTTTATAAGAGTATTTTAGTTTATTATAAGTTTTTTTATGGTTGCTTGGACGAGATTTGACGATAAGGCCGCCCTTTAGATAACTCTAGTATGATCTTTCCCTATTTATTTTAAGTTTCCTGTATTCGTTTGTATTTTATATTTAGTCGTTTAAATTAACATTTCACACAGCGTCATCTAACTCCAAGATAAGCAATTGATTTTATTTTTATGGTACAATAGTGTTTATGGCAAATTAGGAAGAGTTTTTGTTGCACCTTAAATTTTGTACTAGATATTGTTTTTGATATTGGAATAAATAAATAATCTATCTTTAATATGTTACATGCAGGTTGATCGACTAACATATTTCTAAGTTTCCAAAACGCATCCATTAAAAGTCAGAAGCAGCTACTAACTATCATCTTCAATTAGAAGTAGGTACGCCATCAAGTTTAACTGACTTCGTTTATACTTTATAGGCATATAATTAAATTAATAAATCTATCAAATACCAAGGCCATCTATTTCAATAAAAAATAATCACCATCAAATTTAGGCACCTACCTACAATAAATCCTTAGATTTTAACAGTAACGTGATTCGTATCGGATTAAAAACGGCCGAGTTTTTTTGGCCATTAATTTTGTAGATTCGCAACACATAGCAATTTGAGATTTAAATGAATCGCTTCTTAGAATGAAGTATGGTGTTTTTGTGTCATGATATATAAATACTAGGGCCAGCTTTTTAGACGTCTTACAAAATTAGAGGCTTATGGTATAGCAGCGTTTACCGGTCGTTTAAGGTCGTGCGGGTTAAGCTACGCCTGAAAGGGTCATTACTTCGATGGGTGACGGAAAATCTGTGGGTCATTTCAATTCGCACCAACTTGCACCGCCAATTATAGTGCAA
This sequence comes from Idaea straminata, assembly GCA_951213275.1. Taxonomy (NCBI): domain Eukaryota; kingdom Metazoa; phylum Arthropoda; class Insecta; order Lepidoptera; family Geometridae; genus Idaea; species Idaea straminata. Next base: position 1,270,394 of record OX577852.1, read on the forward strand.
ATCAGAATTTTCATTCCAGTTCATACCACTGATCGAAATGTTATTTCCGAAACACATGGAATGATGTTATTCTTACACAATAACCTTATTGTGTAGAGTTTTAGAGCTTATTTTTATTATAGAGTTAAGTGCTGGTATTGCTACCAACGAAAGAAAAATGAAATAAAATAAAGTTAATATTAATTTTGGTTGTTTCTTAAATATTATAGGTTAATCCGATGAACTCCAAGAATGTACCAAAGACAACAACCATCAAGAAATAAATAGTCGACTTGCGAACCACTTCCTTTTTGAAGTCGATTAAAAATTTAAAAAAAAAGTAGGTAGTTTCTAGTACAATTTCAGTAAAAGATTTCCTTTGCCTTTTTGTGTTACGGCTCGCAAATATCCGGCTACTCACTCAAGGTTTGCCGGACATCCGGGACCCCACTTCACTCAAGCTTAATCCGAAAGCTCTACCATGCTATCAGTTTTAAGATTAAAACGAGATCGATTTTACTTTACTTAGGTAACTTAAGTTATCTATTACAAGATAAAGAGTGAATGTTTACAACGGACTTTAAGTGAATATTAATTATCCTGTTCGATCTGCTTACTTGTTGCTAAGTTGTTGCGGATTACTTAAGAAACTTTTCAAAGCTTCATACTTACTTTTAAATTATAAATTAACTAGCTTTTAGCCGTGAATTCGTCTGCGTACGAGTTGAATTTTCCAAAATTATTTTTTAGCGGATGCATTCGTCATAGTAGCTATAGGTATGTAGGCCAGAGCAGTGTTGGCTTAGTGGTAGATACCTCGACTTTCATTCTGAAGGTCGTGGGTTCGAATCCTGGCCGGCCGTGCACCAATGTATTTTTCTTAAGAAAAATGTATGTGCGCTTATTGACATTGCTCTTACGGTGAAGGAAAACATCGTGATGAAACCCGCGGCTTAGTTGACTCCAGAAGTATTGACAAGTTCTCTCCTCTGGACATGGTCGACTAAGCTGAGAGGGAAGTAGATGCTGGGCAAGCCTGCTCCATCCTCACGCAAAAAGGACCCAAATAAAAAGGGTGTAATTGCGGAAAACAGCCTGTATACAAGTATACATGTAGGCCAAATTTTAGCCCAATTTGTCCATAGGCTTGAGCTTTGCGTTGATTTATCGATAAGTCAGTCTTGACTTCGAATTTTATATTTATATAGTAAGTAGGTAGCTATATTTACCAGTATGCAACTAGAGCACTATGTATTCCAAGTAATAAAATACAATACTTTATAGTAAGTATGTATACAAGTAAGCAATTAAGTGGAGTCATAAAAAAACGCCGATAACACTTGCGGAAGCTTGCTTATCTCAACTTAAACATGACGTAAGGTTCCTTGGCATACAATATTAGTAGAGTAAGCTTTATGTAGTTGTTATCGATTTATTAGCTTTCGCTACCAGTTTTTGTTAATATTCATAAATTACACTATAATCATTTAAAATTATGAGCGGTGTTAGACTAGTGGTTGGTGTGAACTTCATTGTTGTGGGTTCGAATTTTGGCAGGCCGTGGGTGCGCCAACTTACAAAAAAGGTGCGTTCATGAAGATTGCTCTTACGGAAGAAAACATCGTTGTATGGCTCTTTTTTTCTGGAGTTCGATTCTCTGAATTTTGGAGGGGTAGGTACTTCCCTCAACAAGGGACAAAAAGGGGGATTTGGCCACTGGATGTGTCAGACTCTCTATTTCGTCTGTCTATTTCGATAATTATTTTTCTAAAGTCGTAACTTCAAGTTAGTCTTATAAAAAAATTGTGAGAATACGATAAGAATATGCAAAGTGACGAGCAGAATAGTACCCTAAAATGCACTAAATTGCTCACTTATGACACGGATTGATGAAGCACTTAGAAACATCTTCTCACACAAAACTCTTCAAAGTTTGTATTCGCAAAACAACTAGTTTTATGAGGTAAGTAACTTAATAATTTCACAATAGATACGTACGTATATGACATAAATTCGAAACAACTCATGTTATCTACCTAAGAGATCTGAAACACGTCTATAACGAACCTAACTTTCCCTACCCAACCTTCATAGACATACCTACCCGTATTAAACCATAAATTGTTTGAACAATTCATTCGCTTCATCACAAATACGAAAACTAATACAGAAAAAACAATAGAAATTATACTTTATTGCATTGGAATACAGACTGATAAGAGTAACAGTAAAATTTTGTGAGAATCATATATGTTTGATCAACTTTATTGATTGAATGATTGTTGTTTGCTTGTCAAGTTAGTTTGATGTTTCGTTTCTATGGATCAACAATTGAAATGAGGCTATCTATTTGTGCTGATATTTTGTTATTGATCTACAGTACCATTAGGCGTTAGTCAAAGTTGGGTATCAGTTTAAGCTACCGATAAACAACGAGTTCGAATTTTCTTGTTCTCGGATAGTGATAATGCTTGCTGCTTACGCATGTTTCAATTTTCAGGCTTCTATTTTGACCTAATGACACGACTTTCCAAATCGCGAAAAAAAAACAAAAACATTTTTGCCACATTTTAAATTTAATAAACCGTTAAAAAGTATTAGATGGCGTTAGCATGCTCATATTTTTTTTTATAATTATTGCTTTTAAATACTATTTTTATAATAGACTAGCTGCGCCCCGCGGTTTCACCCGCGTTTGTTCCGATCCCGTGGGAATATCGGTTATTCGATTTTTTCTCGCCTTTTAAACCTTCCCTAGACCTCCACGAACATTTCAAGACTAAGATAAGATAAATCCGTTCAGCCGTTTTCGAGTTTTAATCAGACTAACGAACAACAATTCATTTTTATTTATATAGATAGATAGATATTAAATAAATAATTATTTCAAAACATTACACACAGCGGCATCTAGCCCTAAGCTAAACAACTGGGCTTATGTTATGGTGGTAAGACAACGAATATAATACTTATTAAATACTATACTTAAGACCCAAACACAATTATCTGTCGATAATTATTGGATACAAGTTATTCAATACATCAAAATATAAAACTTAAAGACTCAAAGAAGAAATAAACTTGAGAAGAACAGACTCGATAATTTTTTTTTGAATCACTGTAAGGTTGGAATCGAACCCGCAAAGTTACCCGTCGAAGAGGTTGTCATTACAGCCAGGCGTTGCCTAACAGCTAGACATATCGTTACCTATATTTTATTTTATTTTATTTGTTAAGAGTATATTATATCTTTAAGTAATGTTTAACATAGCGTAGTCTTATCTAAGTTAACAAAGCGATTACGGCTACTGTACATTACCGTTATCGCTCGTCAAATATTAGGCGCTGACGTTTAATCTACAATCTTGATAATAGAAACCCACCGTGATAGCTCCATTTTACGTTGATTACTCTATTATATTTTATTGGTTTCCTAATACCGCTTAAAGTCTCCGTCGACTATATTTTATGAGTTTCCTAAATACACCTTAAAATATTCGTTGACTATACTTAGTCGTACCAGAATGGCAGCTTTCCGCGTCCTTTGACGATCTTCTTTCAAAGACTTTCTAAATACTATCATTTATATTTTTTTGTCCTAAAATTTTATGCCACTTACATATCAGCATAAAATAGCTTAATCTAGCGTGGCGGTTTTTATAAATGTCTTAATGTCATTTGTATAATACAATAATTTGACGACCCAGTTGGCACAATGGTCACCATGCCGGACTGCCAAACACAGGGTTGCGGGTTCGATTCCCGCCATAGGCAAGTATTTATGCTTAGATATTTGTCTGTGGTCTGATTGTTTCTATGGTAATACATAGAAACAATCAGACCACAATTATACTTATAATTAAGTATATATTTACAAAAGAAAAGTATATAAGTAGTATATTCGTTGCCTAACACCCATAACACAAGTCTAATTACTTAGCTTGTGACTAGATGGCGATGTGTGGAATCTCCTGCAATTATTTATTATTATTTTTCTAAAGAATCTGAATTAATTACGACGTCACATAGCCTATAACCAGCGCACAATTAAGACGCTTCTAACGATACCTTATTTGTCAAGTTATGAAAAGTGTTTTGGAAGATATGGGGCACACTCACATACATACGGTGCAAAACATAACCTTCCCTTTTGGCTTCGCCTGAGTCGAGTAAAAAGAAGCAGTGCATAAAAAGACAATCACTATTGTTCGTACCTATGAAGAAAGCTTGACATTATGGTTAGTAGGAATTTTTACTTTATAGGTATACCCGTAGGCTACTCTTTGGATCTTTGAATTTGATGCAGTGTTGCAGTTTATACATCCTTAAACGATAATGTATCAACACTACATGCGTTACAACAACTAAGGTTAAACCGTCTTCCAAAGATAGAATTATAATATCTGTGTTCACAACCGTGTCTAAAGGAAACAGCAGCTATATTAATATCCATGTATATTTGATAGATATCATTCGAACGACTATCTGTGAATCATTAGTCGGTGTCAGTCCATATTACTAGTTTTGTGAGGCACCGTAGCGTTACTAATTGGACCCTTTTCGACGATTTAGGGAAAAAATAAACGGTTCTAATGGGCGGGTTTGAGAATTTAGAAAACATATTTGTGAAGGAAATCGTTTTGTAATATTATTTATGTTTTTTGAAGCAGAAAACGGGTGGAACTAGAAAGTGACGACTAAAAAATCGTTTTACGAAATCAGTACCTATAATATTTTGAACATTTAGAAATTTTACGGCCCTTATGAACCAGAGCGGCACGGAGTGGACAAATCAATAATTTATTTACATTGACCTCTTGGAATATTTTGCACAATAATATATCTTTAGAGAACGGAAATATATTTGGTCATTAACATCATTTTCAAACACATTCCTTTACGTTTGCCGAAAGTATCAATAAACAGACTGAGAAAAAAATATGAAAAAAAATTAGTAAGTTGACCATTACTTCAAGTTCAGTAAACAATCACCTTCAGAATTCACCTGCTGTACCGCTCTGTTCCAATATTGATCAGGTTTCTCTTATTCAAACATGGCTGTATTGTTTTAGGTGATGCTCTCGTGTCTGTGAAGGCATGGCGGGGGGAGTGCGACTCATCTTGCTATGGGTGGCCGTCGTCGTTGCGGACAGCAAACATGGTGAGTTGACTGTTTAATCTAGTTTTAGATAAGCTACGTCCATAGAGTACTTTGGCTTTGAATGACGAGACACAGAGTCTTATATTAAACAAACAGATACATCTGAATTTTCCTAGACAAATGAATTTTCCTTGCTCCAAGATATAAATATCAACTACTTGAAATACTGTTCGCGTCAAGTAGCAAGTTGATTCAAGCATTTACAAAATTCATTGCATAATTTTACATAATAGGGTTTTACCGCATTTTAAAATGCATTGGAAATAATGGTCCAGTTTAACAAATTCAATAGCCTAGTTTAAAGTCAAACCGAATTATCGAGGTTAATTCTTTGAGAATCCAAACGTGTGGCTTTGGGTTAAGAATATTAATGAAGTGACCGGAAAATGGGACTAATAAAGAGTTTTATTTTAGTTTGAACTTGTTTGTAGATAAAGCAGTAGAAAAGCGAATTACGTAAGTAGAGCTTGATAATCTTTTTGATCTCAAAGTCTGTTTAAACTAATTTAAACAAATTTACTAAATCAGTTGCTACGGTTTATTCACAAAGATCTGTCAAGTAAACTTAACAAACAATTTAGAACATCACAAAAAAAATTTTCAAGCTCACTTAATTACCTCAGACAGAATAATCTCGACAAACTTTTTTGACAAAAACATTTTTCAACGTTTTATCTATAACTTTTAAAAGTAAAAAGGTCTTCGCACCTAATCTAAAAGCAGATAATACAAAAAAGGTTACTTTAAGTTCGAGGCTTTCGACGTCGTCGTACAAAAAGTTGGAGACAAAAAATGTTTGTCACGAACCACGATTGGGACTATTCAAAACCCGTATTGGGTTATGTCGTGCCTCACCATCGTGTATGAACACTGAACAGGGCTATTGTTTCGTATTCTCTTGTTAATGAGCTAACAAATAATCTGGGTCAGCTAATGTGTGAAAATTGAACTCCATTATCAAATGGAGGCGAAGGTAAACTACACGAATCGAAGGTTTCTTGTTAGCTTTTTTCGAACATTTGATTTTAACTTCTGGTTCGAGCATTTTATTACAAAAGTTTTTTGAACTCTTTTGCTTTTAACTGTTAAACGTTGATCGAATTTTTCAATCTCAAATTGATGCAACGGCATACCATTTTTTTTATCTAGCTAATTTAGCTCTAGTAATCCAGGATTTTTACTCACTTGGTCCCTCAGATAACAAATCAAAGAAAAAATTACCTGAAAAAGTCCTTAACGACGAAAAACACTTTCAAGATTGAAGATTTTTTTTACTTAATAACAAAAATTCCAAGACAATTTCGCTAATGCATAAATCGGATTTCCATTAACGTTGAAATCGGAAACGGGCACTCCACACCTAGGCTAGCAGCTGTTCGAATAATAGCCGACATAATAATAGTAACAATAGGATTATCTTGTTTGGGAACCTCTTGACTGGCACTCGAATTCACTCGATATACATCTTTGTGTATCATGTTACTGTACTGTTGAAGTTTTTGTGGGTGTGGTCTTTCTTTGTCGCTAGGGTGAGAATTCGTCGGCACATCACTCAAAGGATGTATTCTGCACCTTTTATTGTTTGAAGTTTTGGACACTGTAATGGTGATGTAATTTGAAATGTGTTACGTTCTTGTGTGCTGGAATTTGTTGGAGTTTTCTGTTGTTTGGCTCTTTTTGGCTTTCACTTATTTATTTTATTATTTTTGTACGCTTTGATGTTCTGTTTACTGTTGTAAACAAAATTATCTTTTAATCTGTTTTTACCTTATATGTTATCTACGTTAAATTGTTCTTCTCAGAAATTTTACTTATGTGACATTTTGATCAAATTGTGCTTTAAAGTTTCAAACCGATAGGATATTAAAATGCTAATGGATTCGTTCTGTAAAATTAACCACACCAGAAATATGGCGAACAACTGTATTAAATGAGCTCTTTTTTCTACAAGCTGCGTTTGCCCCATTAATTACTTTTGGTTCATCACAAAAAATGCCCCAGAAGACCTTGTTATTCACACGTGTTTGGTTGAAATTGTTGGTAAGTTAAGGCGTATGTTCACTCTGAGTACCTAAACTGACTTTAATAAAATAAATAAATAATAAATATTTCAGTACATTCCACACATCGCCATCTAGCCCCAAGCTAAGTGACTAGACTTGTGTTGTGGGTGCTAGACAACGGATATACTACTTATAAACCTTTCTTTTGCAAATATATACTTATAATACATAGAAACAACCAGACCACAAACAAATATCTAAACATCATACTTGTCTGAGGCGGGAATCGAACCCGCAACCCTGTGTTTGGCAGTCCGGCATGGTGACCATTGTGCCAACTGGGTCGTCAATCAACTGTATTTACTAGTTGATAGTTATGAGAAAAAACGTTTTTGTTGTTGTATGGATATTTTTGCTGTTTATGTTCTGTGTTGTGTTAATAACTGTATGGTTTGTTAAAAATGTGTAGCATTTCTTTGAATACCTACCCATAGTATTGTATCACTAAAATATACAAACGGGTGTAAAATAAACTTGAAAGAGCAAAAGAAAAAAGTGAATATGATAGAATAGCTCTTTCCTTTTGTATTCTTAACTAGCAATTTTCTGAGAATTATATATCATATATTTTATGTATTATATATTTATTATTCATGTTGTATAACTTTCACATATAAATTTTCACAAACAGATAAACGAAACAGACAGTTGTACATATAGTGAAATGATGTTACTGCTAAGTGTATTTACGAGTATTCTAACGGATACTAGCTTTATTACTCCTTGAACATTCATCAAAGCTGTCTGTTAGTGGATTTGCAAGTAGTTTAGTTCAGATACTGTTAGATCTTTTGAGATTCAGTGCTAAAGGATTTCTCTGTAAGGTATTATGTACTTTTTCAGACTAAAACCTTTTTTACCTTTTTTAGGTATCTGGTTTGAGGTCTTTGCATTGTTTATAGATGCTATAAACTAATACAGTGACATCTGTAACAATGATATTGTTTTTATGAATATTTCGGGTCATTCTTGTCTGTCCCTAAATTCAATTTCAGGGTCAGGCTGGAATAAAATATTCCTCCTTTCCTATCTGTCCCTGAATTGACTTCGATCGAAACGGAAACAAATCGTGGAGCTGAGTAGCATAACATAACCCGACAATTTAGGAATTTAAATTGAGAATCAACGAAATAATATTGTTATGAAGTTCCCAATAAAAGTTATTCCATTTTCGAGACGATATAAATCATCAAATATTCTCTTGCCTCCCCAACATTCTCCGCCAACACCAGCCGTAGGCAAAAGCTAATCAATAAATATTCCTTTATCGTAACATTCAACAGACAGACAGACATTATGGTTAATGTCCGATATCGATGCTTTTATTTCGGCCGTTCCGCGTTTTAGTGGGACCACTTACACACGCACGCATAATATAATGCCGTTACAGATAAAACCGTGTGAGACATCCTCTTAATAATCACTGTTAGTCTTTAAAATATCAACCACTTAAGATACAGTTAATGTCGACACACGAAATCTTTTGGCTGTTGAGGGTGTTGCCATATCGATAACGCAACGTTCGATATATCCAGTTATGTTCGCATTATTGTCGATTTGAATGAAAAAACCATTGAGGTTTCGAAGTCACTGTAATATCATTCTTTTATAGCTAATTCTGCAAAGCATTTTACTGTACTCGCTTGCCACATTCACTAAGGCAATAACAATTATGAATTCGATACGTGTCGATTAAGCTTTGACTGTACACATTAATGTAGAATTATTCTAACTAAAACAATGTAACTACTACAAACTATAGGAAGTATTAGATACAATAATAATACTAAAGTTGTAACGTCTTAGAATGTGCGTTCAGAATCAATTAAAGTGCCATAAAGCGAGTTCGACCGTAACGAAGATATTACAATAACTCAGAACTCGAATGATACCCTCGACTATCAAGGATAAAATGAATTGAGCCCCGAAGAATTCATCGCGGACGTTGATTAAGCACGACTCATCAATAAAGTCCTTCGCTATCTAGAATAGCATCGATCCCTACTTTAATTATTCGAATACCGGACAAAATGACAGGAGGCGGTCTCTTTCAACCTCCTAACGACGGGATGACGCCAATTCGATGAGTTTTCAGTTTGTTTTTAGATCTCGTTAGTAGACTCCCAAGGAATTTGAACATTCATCAGACGATGCATATTTCACTTCGTGTCGTGGCGATAAGGCATTTCCCATTAAAATTCTGTTGTTTACAATGTCAAGCTGTTTAATAGTAAGTGAATTATAATAGAGTGGTCGAGAGTGACTGAAAGCAAGAGTATCTGTATCCACATTGATTGATCTCATGAGGCGCGCAGACGTTTATTTATAATTTACAATCGCATCGTGACGAGCATTCGTTTAGTTACGCTTCTTATAACAGTACATCTAAATGGAGTTTCGTCACTTGTCAAGATTACACTTAAATAACGAACTGTACTTTATAAAGGATGACCCATATTACGAAACATGCAATGCAAGCAAAGAAACATTTCAATACGATAACGATTGCCGAAGAGTTTCGACGCGTTAATTAAAATGCGGATAAATCGATCGTGCCTGTCGATTTTATCAAAGGAACCAAATATTTTAATTCGATTACGCAATAGACACAGTCGTAGTAAACCCGTTAATCATTTCCAAGTGCTAAAAACCAATTAAAATTGACGGACCAGTTGAAGTGGTCAAAGTCAAAAAGGTGGCATAACTTGGGATTAATCAACGGCCTCACGGTGGCGGGTACACAAATGGAATAATAAATTTCAAATCCGTCAAAACAAGAGATTCTACTTTCGCTAGTCATTTAAATTGAAATGTGTTTTATATTTTCAAATTTTCGAAAAGACCATTTATCTACCCGTCAAAAAGTAAAATGATAATATTTTATAATTAAAACAATAAGTTTCTCAAAGGACGTAGAGTACGACACCTGAATTCCCAACTCGAATTGAAATTTTAATGATTCCAATACGACGTCCGCTAAGCGCCTCGAAATGGGAAAAACTCGAAACAAATCCTATTAAGGAAAAATAGATCCAGAAGGAAATATCGTTCGGTTCCCCAACGAAACGGAAATAGAAATAAACTGAACGGAAGTGAAACTAATTAAGTTATCCACGGTACGAGAGAGTCGCGGTTTATTTTCGTACAATTCTCTAGTTCAAATAACAATCCTAGTAATACTGTCAACACTGGATGAGTTACATATACTGTCGTTCGTAACTAAGCAAAATTCTGTAGACGACAATTTTAAAACTTACGTTAGATAGGATTCTGCTTTATGTTCGCCTCTTAAAGTTGGTTTTGAAATGGAGAATAGTAAATTCATGAAGTAGGGTGTACGGTATCCAAATATGTATGTTTTGCGTGTAAATAGGCGCGAGTGAGGCGTCAAGCCAGGTGCGGACTTTGAGTGAAATCGATGGCAAAACTTGGAGGGTACATGTTATTATGACAGATGTTATTTATACGTAGGCACACACGGGATACGTTTTAAGTTCTGTTATTAGATCGAGCGCGTGAAATTAAAGCTATTAACTGTATCATGTTTCATTAAGTTGTACTTGACGTTTTGTTGAGAGGTTACTGCCATCTGATATCTTTTTAGCTGGTGTTACTTATATAAAATTTATAAACCTGACACCGTACACAACTTCACATTCAATGCTTTTTACTGTCTTATTTGAATTGTGAAAGATATTAATATGATTTGTTTGTTCCAGAATTATCAAATTCGACAGAAGCAGAGCACACGACAGCTGCGCCAACCCCACCGATCCCCCTCCGGCCAGAGTACGCTCATCCGGCCGGAGTGGAAGCACTAGATCCTTACAATTCCGAGAAAAACCATCAACAGTCTAATCATAAAGACTATTTAGAAGAAGATTACGACACTATTTCACATAAAGAAGACGAACATGAGAACAGAGACGATGCCGATGAACTGCCTTCTCTATCAGGCGATCATCTGCTCCAAAGTTCGACAGATGATTTGCCAATGTTTTTACTTGAGCCCCAGCATGCTTACGTCGTCAGAAATAAGCCAGCCATGTTAAGGTGTCGAGCCGCAAACGCTTTGCAAGTTTACTTCAAATGTAGTGACACTAGATCGGTAGCCAGCACTCAGTTCGAATTCGTTGATCCTCAAAGCGGAGTGAGGATTGTTGAAGCCGAATGTAACGTGACAAGAGACCAGTTGGACGAATATTTCGGGGAAGATAGATTCACTTGCACGTGCTTCGCTTGGAGCAGTAGGGGCGACATCAGAAGTCAGCCCGCTGTCGTCGAATTGGCATGTAAGTTCTTGCATAGCTTTAACTAAAATTAGAATTCGAAATGAGGGTTTAGTATCTGTCAATCAGTTGAAAAGGAACTGCAGTCTAATTTACACACTCGAATAAAGATTATAAAAGTAAATTTACGAGCGGCAGAAGTTATTTATTGGTTTATAGTTATTACAGAAAATAATTCCAATGAAATTATAATAGCACTGTAAAACGCACTGTCGGGTTTAAATTGAATTGTTAAATTGAACACCTATACTGAATGCTTTATTTGAACTCGTAAAACAAGATAGAAATATAGTATTAAGGATATCGACTATTGAATATTTAATCTTGATCTTGAAAACAATATAATAGTTTTACATCCACTTTGCCATAAAACGCGGGGACAATAAAATATGCCATCAAAGTTTATGCGGCTACCACTGCGAATTATTCGAGCTTCACCGCTTTCCTTTACCCCAGCTATCTCGTCAAATATTCAAAAAATATCGATCAATATTATTGGAGATAAAATATATATAGTTTCCGGTGTATCTAGGGCGGAGTATTTCATCAAAACTCATAATTTTCTTCGAAGTTTCCGTGGTTTATTTTAGAGCAACCCAGTTATCTGGCCATCTCGCCACCCATCTCCGGTCCAAGACACTTGTTAATAGCTCTGGATTCGTGATAATGTGTCGTATTCTGTTCAACGGACATTACAATTTTCCGTTGCCTCGAATTCTTTGCCATTTTTGACCGTGCGTTATGCTTTTGACAGTTCGAATGACAGGTAATTTTTATTCTGACAGTTAAACGCCGATTTAAAATGTTCTAAATTAAAAGGTGTACTTTTTATGATGTTCTAGATTTGAATACGATCGTTGATGACTCAACACGAAAGAATGATTTAATTTCAAAATTAGTATAAAACACTTTACATTCTAGAGGTAGGTACTACATTTTTATGACGCCTCTTAAATATTCATTGAATCCCGTTTAATTTCACAGTACCTAAATTAAACAGAGTCTTCTGCAGTAAAACTGTTGGGATATTAATATGAATATCTTTTGTCCGAAAGCGGCTGAGCGGAAATAAATCAACCGAAACAATTTAAAACCTTGTGGGCGAAACGGGGGTCCATAATTTTCTATCAAAGAGTAACTACGTTGAAATTATTTTGACAAGACGAATGGGTTATGTTTAAAGAGATTTACAATGGAATAGAGAAAAACAAACTTTTTCTAATAGATTCATTAAATACCCTATAAAATACGTGGAAATGTGACGCTACTGAAGCGTTACTGACACCCCATTAGAATCAAAATTACGCAAAGGAAAAAGTTCAATGCTTTCTCTATTTCACTTTGATGTTGAATCTCTTTGTCTGCCATCAAATTCTTAAGGCAGAGCATTAATATTATTGTTCGTAAGTGTATTACGGTCCGATTTAATTCAATACGGTAAAGAGTAAATCTTCTATGCATATTAAATAAATGTCAGACTTGACCGTCCGTAAGATTTATGGTTTGTTGTTGGGCAATGTTTGAAAAAACCGGTCAAGTGTGATTCGGTTATCGCAGACTACTTACAGAAACATAGAGAAAGGGGTAGCTTGAAAACCAGCGCTGTGTCCCACTATCTTACGCTATAATACTTAGACTGTCTCTTTTACCATATTTTCTTCTAAAATGAGAATTCGTTTAATTATGATCTGTTATTGTGATGTAAAATATTATTTATTTGGAAATACATATTTTTCAAATACATAGTCTCCAAAAATTGCACTGTGGCAAGACTTGAACTGGCAACGCTCTGTAATAACCCAGTCAAGGCCATGCCCTGTAAAAAAAATCAATCATATATTTATTTAATTTTTAAACCGTCATTTTTATTTTCATCGTTAGATTTGAAGACAAAGGTTATTTACTATTTTTCTTGCCTTTAATTTCAGTCTGCGAGTATCGACCGATGGTAAAATTTGTAGTCTATCTTCACTCTAAAAACCGGTCAAGTGTGATGTGTTTCTTTAATTGAAGTTCGGTGGTGATGAAATTGAAATGTTATAATAGAAAATGTATGTTATTAGAGGTTATTTAGAATATTTGCCGGAGGTGTTTGAGAATGTAAAATTGTATGTCATAATGTATTATTAGGTATTGGGTTAATTACGTAATTATTGTTTATCGAAATTATACTAAATTAGATCTATTTTGCCTATAGAGGTTTTTTATTCACTACCTTTGAGAATCATTTTAAGACACTTGCCCCCTTAGAGAAGATTGCTTTAAAAAAGCAATAAAAAAAAGTCTTTTTTCCTTTTTTTTTGTATGAAATTGACACAAGCCAACGAAAAGTCACGTAGTCTTTATTGAAGAAAAAATTGGTGGATGAGTTCCATCTTAAGCTAATTTTATACAATGGTTTATGTCAATTTCTTACAATTAAATCTATCGATTGGCGATATCGCTAATAGAAAGCAATCTTGTCTAAGGGGGCAGGTAGGAAGGCAGTCTATAAATAAAAAAAATAAGGGCACCTTTTAAAAGCTCATAGTTTTATAAATGATATTTAAAAGCTCCGACAGTAACATTCGACTATTCTGTTGTGTTATAAATAAAAAAATACTTGTCTATAAGACGAAAATAAGTAATAATGTTTTCTTTAAAGCAGTAAAATGTTAGTGAGTCCTATGAACCACCAATAAAATTTATAGGTTGAAAAAAATATATTATAAACATATTTTAAAAACTCTCTAAAAGAAAAAACACTTTCAAATTACATTTTCGAGACCCAAATTCGATACTTCATTGTATATTTGACTAAGCACCTTCTGCCATCAATTTCTAGATTATTTTTCAATTTGTTTTCAATATTTTACAAATTATAACACAGTTCAATAACTCTGAATGAAGGGGTAAGACGATCTCAGCAATTTCAGTCCCTTTATCGAGCTTTTCCGTTTCATTAGAGAATTGAGAGTTTTGAATCAAAAGATATTTTTTATGGAGAGTAAAATATTTGGGAAAAGATAAATTGTAATAAATGTTAATTTCGAACTTGATCGCAAGTTTACGTAGATGCCTATTACGACCTCTGTGGCGAAAAAGGCGGCAGGTTCATTTCTCGCCGTAAATAAAAAAATGATATTTGTTAACCATCTTGATGTAAATATGAAGTTTGTGAAACAACACAGCTCCATCTACCAAGATGGCTGAACCGATTTCGCTAATTCTTTAAAAAAAATATTCCTTGAAGTACGAGGATGATTCTTATGGAGAGATTTTTTTTTAAATTGCCTGAAAATGTCTAAAAACAACACTTTTCTATCCTCCCAATTTCCATACAAACTATTCGTAATAATACTTAAAAGTAAATTTGAACTTTAATACCATATCATACAGTTCAATTTTTAATGGAGAGGTCCTGGGAAGACAAAACAATTGAGTGACGTTAACTGTATCGTATAAATATTGATGTCAGTGTTAGTTGCCAAACTCCACCTAAACTGCTGCACCGATTTGTATGATTTTTTTATATGGCATAACGTCGCTGAATGTGTTGCTAAGCGCAAATCTCGAGAACGGCTGAATCGATTTCACTAATTATTTTTTTTTAATATTCCTTGAAGTATGAGGATGGTTCTTACGAAGAGAAATAAAAAAAATACCTGAAAAAGTCTAAGAACAATACTTTTCTATACTCTCAATTCCCATACAAACGATTCGTAATAATAATTAAAAGTGAATTTGAACTTTAAAACCTTACCATAAAGTTGGAGTATTAGTGGAGAGGTTTCGGGAAGGCAAAACAATTGAGTGTCGTTAGTTTCGTATAAATATCGATGTCAATCGTGTCGCGGTGTTAGTTGCCAAACTCCACCTAAACTGCTGCACCGATTTGTGTGAATTTTTTGGTGTATATTCGTTAGGTCGAACAATATTCACTTTTTTTTCCTTTATTGACATAATTTTTTATTTTATATGGAAATACAACGTTTGCCGGGACAGCTAGTATTAGATAAAAGTACACCGTAACTATTCCAACAGAAGCCACTTAAAACGGGTCATTAAACTAAAGGTGGGCCCTTAGCATTTAACGTCATTAATTTACAGTTTCCATTCATGCGAGTGGACTAGACTAACACATTAATAGAACAATTAAAACTGTCAAGATGTTATATGGGACTAGGGGTGCTACTACTGACTTAAGAATAATATGATAGAATATTATAGATACTTCTTCTTCTTGCTCTTAGGTGCAAAATTTCAATGTTGCCAATTACAGTTTTAAAATGTAAAAATTATCAAAAAAGTTGTGAAAAAATGGATCATTTTCAGAAGATTCCTGGCCCAGATCCAAAATGGATTTGTGAGATATTTTTTTCTCATTGGATCCAGATTTAAAATTGTTACTTAATTTTTTTGTTGACTTTCCAGATCCATCATGGCTCTGCTAAGATTTATCTTTCTTAGTTGTCTTCCCAGATCTATCATGAATCTACTGACATTTTCCTTTCTTAGTTGTCTTCTCAGATCCATCATGGATCTACTGAGATTTTTCTTTCTTAGTTGTCTTCCCAGATCCATCATGGATCTACTGAGTTTTTTCTGTCTTAGTCGTTTTCTCTCCAGATCCATCACGGATCTAATGAGATAAATGCCTAAAGGGAGCACCGCGAATTCACAAAGTTGTCAAAGAATATGTTATTCGGTAATAGCTAGTCGTTTTATGTTTAATTGTTGCGTTAATTACACATTTTCAGGCGACCGTCAATTTAAAAAAGTGCTTTTCACCCAACGAATGTTGGTAAGTTTGAATTCAGTTGCGTACTTTTATAACTGAACTAGCTTTTGCCCGCGACTTCGTCCGCGTAAAAGTCGAAAATGGACCAAGGAATCACGTTGTCCCATACTAACTTAGGAGTATAATTTCGGAAAATCCTGTCTTATCGGATGCCTACTTCACACAAAGTATACACCCTCCAAGTTTCAGGGTCTCTACGATCAGCGGTTTAGGCTGTGCGTTGATCCGTCAGTCAGTCATTCAGGACAAAGAATTTTACATGTATATAGATATTCGGCCCCAGGTTTTCAATAGAAGACAACCCTACACACGACAAGACGTATATTAGACTGTACGTGCAATTAGAGGGTGTCCCGATTTATATTTAGGTGTTGGAGACGTATTTCGTCTTGATATACGTTTCTTAGTATTAAATACTTGTTTAGGTTGGATTAACTGTCTTTTCTCGAATAATTAAGTATGTTGCTTATTTAAATGCGTATTCACTTAACAAAACTCTAGACACTAAGTGATAGATGACATATTTATTACCTAGTTATATCCAAAATAATAATTGATGATTGGTAGAAAAATTAAACTTAATTTTTCCATAGGTTTTCTATGAAAATGTGACATAAACTTTATAGAAATATATCCAGAAAATCTGCCTTGTGCTGGCTTATACATAATGAACCTAGTTTCAAAGATACGTATTAGCAATAAGATTACTTGATACAAGTAATTAATATTACTTAAAAACTTGTGGCACGCGGGGACTGCCGCGGTAAAGCTATTCCATCGTGTAAGCTTCGTACAGTCGTACCATATACATACACATACACATTAAGCGAACGCTCGGCCGAGCTACATTGTAGGCGGAGTGTGGGGTGTTAGGTTTTATTTTCGTTACGGAATTGTTGATGAAGCCCGCGATAGAAGCTACGCAATAGCTTAAAACGTCTCTTAAAATATGTACCTAATATAAATTCTTTAATTTTACTATAGGTAGTGGCACAGTTAGTTATGTAGTTTGATATATTTTACAGCTTCTATACCACCGTACATCATCTTCTATTTTTCAATCAGAAACTAGCTTCTATACCACCTTAAGTTGTTATTAAGATCCTATAAATTAGTCAATTGATGTAATTGGTTTTTTGTAATCGACTTTAATAAATAAATACTAAATATCAAGGTAATATAGAACCGGCTTTGAACACTAAAAGCAAAAACTTTTCAAATTTTAATTTAACAACTCAAAAGCATCTAAATAAAGCTCTGAAAGCTGTACAATATATCAGGCTACATTACTAGATGTGCCACTCAAACGGATAATAAACGTATCTCTACTCGGGAACTACCGAATCCGTACTCTTGGGCTCAAAACGTCTAGCTGACTCTATCTAGATAGTAGGTCATCTCGTCTATTTCCGACTGCTGTGGTCGCCTGGTTTTATCTATGTAGGAAACCGCAGTGCTTCTGAATGCAGAGCTTCGACTACCATATGTTATTTAGACTTATTTAGTTGAGAGCCCTTGAAATTAATCGTTTTAGAGAAATGTAATTAAAAACGTCGAAATGTAATTAAGAGTCGGACTTGCGTAGGAAGGGTTCCGTACCATTATATTTTGTTTTTAGTATTTGTTGTTATAGCGGCAAAGAAAGAAATCATCTGTAAAAATTTCAACTGAGACTGCTTGGCGACAGACAGACAGACAGTGGAGTCTTAACGATTAACGATCAAAAAGACTTTTATACTAGAATGATTGTCCATTTTCAACCGGTAAGGGTACATAAGTTTAAAATGACATTTATTAACAGCTCATTTTAAGAAAAACATTTACCATGTAAAAAAATTAAATTCTTAAAATTCTATTAAAGTTTAGCACCAATCTAACCAAGCATTTCATAGAGTATTCTCTTAACTTTAAATATAGATCGCACCGTTCTCTCACCACCATCAAAGAACAGATGTGACACTTCACACTAACTCTTACGTTTCACCTACTCTATGCACTTTCATATAATTGATATAGATAATCATTACATAGTATAAAACAAAGTGACTTTTCGCTGTCTGTCCTTATGTAATAAAATCCTATACGCAACGGATTTTGATGAGGTTTTTTTATAGATAGACTGATTCAAGAGGAAGGTTTATATGTATTATTATACATATAAACCTTCCTCTTGAATCAGTCGAACAAAAATTTAATTTATTTACCTAATTTAGGTAATAATAATTCGCGTACCTAGTTAAAATATTAAGTGCAGAATATGCATTTTCTTTTAATTTTAATTAATAAACTATGTTTAAACGAAACAGATGAATTTACTTTCAAAGTCAAACGTCAAAAGAATAATGAAAAAGATCTTATTTTATTTTCAATTTAATAATAATGGCAATACTTCGAACACAAAAAAAATTGTTTGCAAGGAGGTTAGATTCCAAATATGATGATGAAAACAAATACGTGACTTAAAAATGCTTATATCTTTTTTCCACATTTAGTTCACGAAATACAATCAATTTCATTGTAATCTAGAAAAACGGAGACGTATATGGTCATGTATTATCATTGCTTATTCAAGATTTTGGCAATAAGAGTATGAAGAAAAATAAAATGGCGTAGCAGTATCGTATCTACATGATGTTAATACATTATACTCTGTGGCCCGACTATTAACAACGGAACACTATTAAACACATGAAAACATCAGAATCACACACAGTAGTTGTAAATTACCTAACAAGAAATATCGCCGACATTTTTACGCCTATACATTCACCAGTGTATTATCTTTTATGGTACGTATAGTATTTTAGTTTTACGAACATTTTAATGAAAGAGTTATCAATGGGGGTTATAAAATGTGGCAGCTGTTTTACTTGAGATATTTTTGTAAATTAATAGTTTGACGTTTATGTATTAGAGGTTCGAGAAGAGAAGATGTCTTCGACTGGGCTCTTGAGACCTAATAAGACCTTTATTAGGTCTCAAGAGAATATGATCCGCTGCAGAAGACTCTACCTACACGTCCCTGTAGTCGCGACAGGGTCGTCTTCCACTTTCAGACCAAAGGGATCCAGACATACCCTCGCTGCTCCCCTGGGAGTAGCGGGATGATGCATGAGGTCATATTATCGCAACCTAAAAAAAAGGTGTCATTTATGTAGGCCGTGAATCGACGATATGATGTCAGAACTTATGAGCTTATTCTCGGAAAAACTTCGTATACGCGATTCAATTCGGATCAGCGCCATCTGTTGGGTGACGAGGCAAAGCGATACTATTTCATAAATACTCGAGGTTCAAGTTGATCAGTCTAAAGTTGCACGCCTCACCATCTCTTCTTTTCAAAAGTTAACTATCTATTAACTATGTCTACCTATTTATATTTTTTTGCTTATATTTCTTTTAAATTTGATGGATTGCCATTTGTTATAACAAATGTTTTATTTGTTTATTTTTACTACCTAGATCACTAACGTTTTTAAGTAGGTGCTTACAGAAATCGTCGGTTTAAAAAAGTTTTATGAAGTCAGAACGACTTTAAATCGAACTTTTTTTTTAATCTTTTTGCAATTCAAAAGCTCGTGTTCATTATAAACTTCATTAAATGGTATTGCATTTTTATTCAATACGAACTGAAATCCTTCCATGACAGCTTATTTTTGTATGGATTTTATTTAGCGTTTATATTTTATTTATTGATATTTTTTATTTTTTTTTAAAACACGATTAAGTTTTAAGCGTTAAAAAACCCTTGTAGTATTCGAAAACCACATCATGTTGGTCAGTATGGTCAGAGTTAAGTTTGCTCTTTTCTTAAGTTTTTCTTATGGTGATATGGAAGTAACGGCCCGCCAAATTTAAATATATTTCAGTTTTTTTAGGGTTCCGTACCTCAAAAGGTATAAAAGGAACCCTTATAGGATCAGTTTCTTGTCCGTCTGTCTGTCTGACTGTTTTTAATGATAAAGTTTTAATTTGAAATCTAACATTAGTTTCAACTAAAAAAACCTTAATAATTTCATATTGAAATGAAAGTGGTTTTTATAAAGTTACCGAAATTGTTAATAGCATTGTTATTTAAATTTCGGATAGTTTTAAAGACTAATATAATCTAATCTTAGTTGTTAGAAAACTATGTATAAAAAGTCGCAGTTTAAAAACAATTAATTATCTAGCCACGAGTTAAGCAAGGAGACTTGGGTGGCCAGATAACAGATATTAGAGAACACTTATATACTTTTCTTCTGTAAACATATTATACCTACTCGATATATATAGAGAAAAACTCAGACCAAAAACAAACATCTGTAGGTATATAAATAATTGTTTGTTTGAGGTGGGTTATGTTACATTTCGATTTCTAATTTTATACTACATTTTTTTTGATTTAGCGGGCTTCCGGTACGCAATACCATTAAACTGTACGAAAAGCTCTACAAAACTTTCAACAACCTATATCTCGCTCCCTTCCACATCTTTAAACAGAATGGAACTCAACATTTCCATTAAACCTACCTACACTTCCGCAGATACGAAATTTTGTGAAGGAAATGAAACGTTGCTAGTAATTTATGGCCCTACACGAAGTAGAGTATGAAGTAGGTACTGTAGGTAGAGTGGACGTACACTTATCATTTACGCCCATCTGGCTTCAGAGTTTTGTGAGCTTAAATCGCGAAGATTTAGCGAAGGGTATTTAATGAATTTCCCTTGAATTTTGATACAGTTTTGTAAATATAACTACCGATTAAGGCGAAATGATGGAAAAATTTGCAAGCTTATTTTTAAAATTTTTGTTTGCCACAAAAAAACAGTAAATAATGACCAGATTACGAATAAAAACTTATTAACATACTTTTTTTACTTATACTAACGTACAAAAACATCCAGACCACAACAAATATTTGATTACAAGAACAACTATAAGTATAAAAATTCGGATTTATATTTGCAAATTTTTCAGTGTTAGGAGTCTAGAACAAAAACAAAAGAGATCGAAAAAAAAGATCCTACTCTTATTATTAACTAAGGATATCGATTTCAAGTCAGTATTCGACCTAATATTTATCTACATAATTATAAAGCTGAAGAGTTTGTTTGTGTGTTTGAACGCACTAATCTCAGGAACTACTGGTACGAATAGAAAAAATATTTTTGTGTTGGATAGTCCATTTATCGAGAAAGGCTATAGGCTACTTTTTATTTTGATATTCTTACGGGATTGGGACTTATGCGGGTGAAACCGCGGGGCGCAGCTAGTACTGTTATATACCTACTTATAAAACAGGAAATCAAAGTAATACCCTTTCATAAATCATTTGAACCATAACTAAACTGAAACAGTAACAAACGTTAGTAATAAAACTGCTTCAACAATATCTCGCGAATGTAATTTCACTAAAGTGTTTAACATTATGAATATTCTCGTAGGTGTGCCTCAAGTTTCTTTGAGGTCGTAAATCTGTTGATGCCTCATTGCTCCCAGGGCAAAGTTACAGTGTGTGAGGTAAAGTTGGTTTGGAATTCATTTTGATAGAAGCTTTGAATGGATTCGTTTAATTAGAGAGGCTAGGCTTTAAAAAGTTTGTAATATTTTAAAGTTTAAACGTAAATATTAACTCAATTTTTACAGGGCGCGTCTCAACCAGGGGCCTAAGTCTGCTAACACAATTGTGTTTCAATAGAGTGTCGATGGAATCGTAATAGACAAAAATATGACATTACATGTCAAATTGGTATTCTTCTGATGTTAACTATTCTATCGAAACACCACTGATGCACCACCGACTCACTTTGGTATTCTGCTCTAGTATCGTGGCTCAATGGAATCTCGATAGTTGTCAAAACGGTATATCGCTTAGCAACATATTCCATGTTGCTAGGCAACACCAACGACGTATCTATTACCATTCCATTGAGACTCCATAGCGATTGTATTGCGATGTTATTAAAACTTTAGCAGAATACCAAATAAAGTAACAATCTCGATATAATATCATCAGAGTCTCGATATAATGACAATGGTAAATCCATTAATGCAAAATAGCAGAATAAGGCTCCAGGTTTCTTGTGACCTATAGCATTTTCGTCCTAAGCTCTTTCGGCTTTAAATCCAAAGAGTCCAATGTTGCTAGCCTCATGGGCACGATGCTTCATAGGGGTACAGAATAATATAGTAGGGGCTACCTTGGAGAATAGTTTTTATTTAAAGTTATTCTATTATTAGGTGTATGTTTAGAATAATTTTAAAAAATGCATCTCTTCACTTTTGCCAAACAAGTCTGTCAACGTCAAATGAAGTAAGAAAACAAAATCCCTATTTCGTCTGAATTTCAATTTGACTTAACTTGTACATATTTGAATTGAACTACCTAAATAAAATTGTATAGAATATCACCTACATTATCCAATTAGGTACACTTAAGATATTATTGTGAAATGCCGGTTGGGACTGGCCTTCGGAAATTCGACGTTCAAAACTTTGAAGAAACATAATATTCATAAAGTACAGAAGTACGAATTATTTAGATGGATAACGATTCGTCATGGCGATGTACGGAATATCGAAAGTTGACTATAATTGTAATTTCCGGTCCCAAGAGGTGCATTTAATTTTTTTTCTTGGAGGCTCCAAATTCTTCGCATATTGTATTTTTTGCTCATTCATATTTAAACATTTAAACAATTTTTTTGCGGAAATAAGAATCAATTCTGAGATTACCTATTGCGTAAAAGACCTTCATCGATGTTAAACAAACATATTCAACCATTATAAATCAGTTTCATGACTTCTCCCTACAAACATAACTTAGAATATAGCTGAATATTAGTTTTTCTCAGTAGTGATTTGTTAGGCTTCACAAAGTTTGTAACTTCGCCGGCGAACTAACAAACTATTGAATGTTAGAAATTGCTAACGTTAAATCAAAGTGGGACTAACAGTTTCATATTTTGTTGATTTTGTTTTTAGAATTCTTTTGGATGTACATAGCTTGTACATACATATGTACATACTTTCCATTGAAAACTATTTACTTTTTGCAGAACTAATACCTCGCTCCTCATAATAGGTATTCCTCCTCACAATATTACTCATTACTCCATCTCTGACCTTCTTTCTCCAAGATATTTTCTTGCCGAATCTCCTTAAATATTCCTCAACACAATCTATCATATTTGATGATTTTGAAATTGATGTTTATTGTTTTTAATGTATTGTAATTTTCTTATTGTTTTATTTGTTTTTAATTTGAATTGTAATTAGGTATGGATTTTGATTTGTGTAATACTTAATTTTTTTTTATTTAATATGACATTCCTATCAATAGTAATATTAAATTAATTAATTAAAATAAAGAGATTTATCAGACATAAATACTTCTTTTCGCAAGCCGAGTTGCTTAACTTCAGGCTGGCGCTGTGTGTAAAATGTTCCTGAAAAAAATATTTATGTCACTTGTCTACTGTTTCCTTGGTCTTTAAACCAGGGTCCACTTAGTGATAGTTTTCACAGCATCCATTCGTTCCTGCTGATGAGACGAACACTGCTGTGCACTCCGATCTGTACTTCTCAAACTATTTCCTGCATGCCATTTCCATGCCATTTCAAATTCCTACTTAAGTATTAATGATCCTACTGCCTTCTGTAGGTATATTCGTGGAATTCTCACAAAAACCCTAGTTATTTAATAAAACGTCGATTATCTCCGTGGGACGTACGATGTATACTCGACTAGTTAATTGTATAATCGACTTGTTCGACGTAGTTTTATTAAGATTGACGTGTGAAGACAGGAGTGCAATTGTAGTTGGTCTAATTGAATAAGTTTAAGCGATTTTGAAAATCTCTGGTATAGCGGTTGGCGAACTTGCGCTTGCGACACTGAAGATTGCTGATGCGATTCCCTTTGTGAAATATTTACCTATAGGTTTTTATTTTTCTCCGTACCTCAAAAGGTAAAAAAGAAACCATTATTAACTATCTTGTCTGTCTGTCTATGAATATGAAAAATCGGTGGTGACACACGGACACCACCGATTTTTCATATTATCTGCGGATAATTGTTAGGAAGGTTATGCAAATTGAACCAATCGTATTTTGTTATTTGTTTTGTAGTTTAAGAACAGGTGTTCTTGTTTTTTGTTATATAGTTTGGTTATTTAGTCCAATCAACATATTGGTGAGACTCTTTCGTCTCAACAGTTCGGTAATGCAATACAACCGGAGTACTGCGCCCGATAGTTCGGTATTAGGGCTTTTAGATAGTACCAGTTGTTGTCAATACCAGTATGTGATTTCATACGACTGGGCTATTGAACTGGCTAGATTCAGTATTAGTGATTTTAAAAAACTGGTTATTTTCATATACATGTGTTAATACCGGATGTGGTTTCCTGGTAGAGTCCTGGTATGTTTTCTTTCTAAACATTGGAACATTGGGTAAAAAAATTCATGCAGAATCGGGATGAAATCAGCTGGTATAGTAAAACGCTTCCGCCTATCACGTGTACCGTAGACTAAATTGCACAACTGCTAACTATTGTGTGACAATTAACGAATTAGTTCAAAAGGTTTCGATAGTTTTGTTAAAACGTCATTTGACATGACATGACCCAATTGATGTTGACTTTTCATTATTGTTCTATTTGAAACTTGAATATTATGAATGTATTGTGAAATTGAATGAATGCTACCTACCTATTATCGATTAGAGACGTCGTGTGGAATGCGGGTACTTATAGAGATAAAATAACGCTTTAAATAATAAAAATAAAAATGAATCAGTGAAATGTACGCGCATAACTTTCGAACGACTGCACAAAATTGCATAATCCTTTTTTGTATTTGTTATTGTCAGGACAAAGTATGTATAAAAGAAAAATACAAAAAATCTAATACGGGTGAAACCGCGCTGCGCAGCTAGTAAAAACTGCATTTAAAGATACAATCAATCAAGTGACAATCAGTCACTAAAGTCCTGCTCAATTTGAAGTTTACAGTCTTTTATATCAGAAATTACTAAAATTAAAACATTTCAATAATAGTCATCTTAAACTATAATGGGTTTGCAATTCTGTTGCCGAATAATAATTGAAATTTTCATTTTACCTGATTATTTGCCTTGTAATTACGGCAAATGTGGCAGTATTTCAATTAACTGACGTATGCATCGGTATCATTTACCATAGACATACAAATACATACCAGAAATATATATTTGTCAAAGCAGAACTTCAACGAAATTTTATGCTCCTGTTTGTTGAGTGACCTATGAACTCGTCCTATATACCAACGACCCAAAAAGTGTCCCATTTTATAATCAAAATTCATAAACGTGTCCCATTTTATAATCAAAATTCATAAACGTGTCCCATTTTATAATCAAAATTATATTTGGTAGTGTCAGAAAGAAATGTTGCTCGTTTACGACGAAACATTTAGAATATAGATTCATAAAAAGTTTTCGAACCACATTATCTTTTAAATCTTCTTCCACAGACCTAAAGAAACCCTTCGCAGTCTCCCCAACCTCGGTTTCAGTGGAGGCAGGCTCAGCAGCATCATTGCGCTGTTCCCCACCAGCAGCAGCACCTGCTCCTCGAATATCATGGCTGAAGCACGGAGCTCCTCTGCAGCAGGACCACAATGTGCTGGTGTCAGCTGACGGGAACCTATTGGTTTCAAGAGCTACTTTACAAGTCAGTATACCATGGTTGCTTTAGTATGTATACCTAAAGTTTGCCATTTTGCAAAAAAAAACAGTTCAAACTAAAATGTAAAAAACGACTCGGATTTAGTAGATTTGATTTTGGATATTTATGGCTTCAGGAAATTTTCCTTATCTAATTTATTTGAGGCTGTCGCAGTAGGTCTTTTTTTTCTGCAGGGTAAGCATGGCCGGAGACATTTTATCCACAGGGAAAGGACAAAATAGTCTTTCCCTCTGTCAGTTTTGTCCACCCCCTGAGCATGGGCGCAAGGGTGGATATACTATCCACGGTAGACAAAACGGGGGAATCGCTTATCTCCGTCATTATTGCCATTATAAGAAAGCCACAGAGTCAGAGTACATTCGTCGCAAATCAACCTAATAAATTCGTTTTTTTATACATCTATTTGATGTCATTTGTTTGACTTAATTTGACTCTATTGTCTTCCATATGTCCCCATGCTATAGGCGGGGATTAAATGTCCACGTGTTATGTCAAATGGGGATATACTTGACCTTTCCCCTTTTGTCGTGCTTTGGTCAGGTGCTTCATTGATAAGCAGACTGTTAGGTGCGCCATTCACACAAAGTTTCCGATCTGAAGAATCTCCATTCATGGTCTCCCTGCAGCGGTTCTCCCTGAGTCCGTAGAGTTGATATCCTTTATTATATGTACTATTTCCTGGGCCTTAATGCTTAATATCTAATTGAAATCTAATAATCAAATAAATAAAACACAGATACAATAGATAAAATTAATTCAGTTTCCACTTCTAATATTTAAACGTCAATAATTTGCCATTAACGTCATAAATAAATTAAATCCTTGGTACAAACAGTAGAGAGAGCTGGGCGTTGTTCATATAGCAAATCTCCAAAACACCTGGGGCTATGTAGAAACTAATAATATAAACAAAAGTATACCTTGCATTAATGTTGCTACTTCAGCTTAATCTAAATCAATGTTTATTAATGTTATAAAATATTGAACACTTTATGTTACGGTAGGTGACTATAAAGGACCAGCAATTTGTATTTGACCAGCCTTCTGCAGAATACGTTTATATATCTACTTGCTACTATAATCAAAAAAAGTCTATTTAATATTTAAAACACACAAATTGGACAAAGATCTTTTTAATCTATTTTCATCCAACAATTTTGAGCTGTCGGTGATAAATTTTTCATTTAAAGGACTCTAATCATCTGGCCCTCTTTTTCTACTTCTTTTTGTTTCGATGTTATTTAATTTAATTATTTTGTAAAGTTTGCAGTAATAAGATGTCGATAAAACAAGTCTTCGCAGTATGGTATTTTTGCAGTAAAATCCTTCGCAGTATAGTTTTTCGATGTAACGTTACAACGCAGTAACAATACGTCGATTTAATAAGGCGTCGCAGTAGAGAGATATCGATGAAAAGCGTTCGAAGAAATAAAATTCGATGAAAAGTTTTTCGCAGTGACGTAGGTATCCCCTTCAAAACTATAACTAATCCTAACAAATTAATAAATACGGGAATAATTATTAGAAGAACTCAGCCAATAGTAACTCAAGAATTTTAGAACCATACAAATTAAGTCTACGGTATGCTTCGCTGCTATTGGTGCGCAGATCTTATAGTTAGTATGGCGCCATTTCCTCTTCACAACACAACTGTTAATCTCCCGAGTTATAACAATAATGTAGAAGCACCCATAAACCAGAAATATTGACGGTTTAAGCCTTTTAGTTAATTAAAACCCCACTTTTTACCACCTACTTGTCAATGCATAAAATTATCGTTAAAATGCTGTTGCTTTATTGCACATAAAAACCCAACCTTCGAAACTGTCTCATAATAATTGTACTAAAGATAATAGGAATATAGATTGAAGTGGATTAGGGAAGACATTTTTAACATTTTCCTTAGTAAAACTTTGAACCTGATTCGGGTGTCAGCAACGTCTCAGTATCACTCTTTTACGGCAAATATTTCAAAACGAGTTATTACATTGATTCTAAATATTATACTTTCCGACTGTACCACGCACTTAGTGCTCAAAACTCGTAATTACTCATAAAGTCCATTAATCATTAATGAATAAGTTATCTCCAGTAGTGGTTTTAACTTTTAAAAACACGTGTCTGTTATGACTGTTTTATGACAGCAAAGTCATATGAATAAACTTAAGTGACTGTAAGTCTGTAATACGTAGAGTAAAATAACTATAAAATAATAGATTGTAGGTAGGTACTCCATCGGAAAGGTTCCATTTTCGAGAAACTGATATAAGGATTAAAAATGCAACGATATACTCGCTATTGTAAGTACAAAGATATTTTTATCTGTTCTGTAATATTTTAAAAGATGACTATTCTCGTTATGGTACCTGTTGGTGGTAGTTACTGTACTTTCTAAGTAGTAATAATACTTACTTGATTGCAATTTCTATAAATTAATAAATTTTAGAAATTGCAATCTCAAGGAAACTACGTATTTATAAATTAAACGTCAGTAAAAAAAGATGCCCTTGCATTTCCGTAATCTGGTTCAATTATTTTTTCACATATAAAACTGGTTTGATCTCAAAAATGTATCTAAAGTGGAACCGTGAAACAAATCTATAAATTAAAATGATATTTCAACGAAAATTCAGCTTTATAACCTAAATTCAACCCAATCAATAAAGATAGAAAGCTCAAAGTTAAACAAGCAAATATTAAAACAGAGGATCTTACACTAGATGATTCAGAGGACACACATGGTGATACTTGAAGTGATCCAGGAATAACGCAAAGTGCTTCTAATGTTTTCAAACATGTTCTAATTTCACAGAACGATGTGATTACATGAATTTATGAGACATGTGTTTGTGAGAATATGAAAGAATTAAAGTCTGTGGACAATGAAATGGGTACTTTTGTGTTATTAATTGAACCTTTCGTTAGAAAAGACAGTGGAGTGTTAAAAGCCTGTCACGGATAGATTTATTTTAATTAAATAGTTATGGATACAACTACAAGCTGTTATAGATTCGCAAAGATTAGTAAAATAGAGCCAAATGCTATATGGGCACTGGGCAGGGATAATGAATTTTGAGTTCAATTAAAGTTTATAAATATAAAATAAAAATTAACAAAATAGTTAGACCTAACGCCCTACTTGCTACGCCTAAATTGAAATATCAGAAAATAACATGTATTGCTTCATTTTACGTCTTTACACTTCAATTAACTTTAAAGGAAGCAAAATTTATATTTACTATAAACTTATCGGTTAAACTCTACTTCATTCGTCTGTAACCTATCAAAACGTCCGATCTACTATTTGTAATTATTGTAACTAGTTTCTCGTCTGTTGCTTTATATCCACTAATAAAGTCATAGTTAATTAGTAGTGTTTCCATTTCATTACACACGAGGTGTTCTGATTCATTAAGATGCAAGTCTGGATCTTCAATCTGCATCATTGCTCTTTCTCGCTACGTTTATAGTGTGTCTATACGTGGATACTTATTAACTTTATACTGTTTTGATGTTTTATTTCAAAGTTTTCTTAATTTATTTTGAAAAAGGATGAAGCTTAAAGTAAGAAATAATTAAAATAATCTGTACTAATATTATAAAGCTGAAGAGTTTGTTTGTTTGTTTCTTTAATCGTGCTAATCTCAGGAACTACTGGTTCAAATTGAAAAATTATTTTTGAGTTGTCCATTTATCGAGAAAGGTTATGCTAATTTTTATTTTTATATTCCCGCGGGATCGGGACTTACGCGGGTGAAACAGTGTGGCGCAGCTAGTAAGAAACAAAATAGGAGACATTCCACTTCGCGTGCCTGAACAAAATTAAGACTTGGAATTTGCCACCACAATCTTAGTAGAAATATAGGCCCTCAACTTGTATTTTTTTATTTATTTTTTCAATTATATAGTTAGCTATAGGTTAGCGTTTGACCACGCGTTGTAAAATTTAGTACGCGTTTTCAGAAGATTCTTATTACATGAAGATTACCAAAGAAGTGGGAGCCTTGGACTCGAGTAAAAGTAGGAAAACGGCAAAAATTTACAATACCATTAAACCGGCTGAATTGGTAGTTTGTACTGTTTCTATCAAGTCTTAGTTTAAATCATAAAAATGTTCTTATTCAAATATTATCCTAATTTTTATCAAATAAATTATAAATTAACCTCTCAGGCAAAACAGCGACACTATCTCGACTGAAACTAATTGGCCGAAGCAACAGACGTTTATTAATTGCGACACGAGTCACTGTCGCAGTCCTGTCGCATCTTGTAGTTTTGTCGCTCTTTTTGTCGTTCCGGTGTACGCTTTCAAAGCTCTTCGTACTGATAAAAGTAAAGACAATTTTAGACTTTACGGCTAGTTAACTTTTAATTTTATGGTCTTGCTTTTTGTTTTGTTTTTCAAAAGCTGTTACGCGCTAGGGGTTATTTTATTGCGAGAACTTTACGAGGTAAGATCCTGTGTGTTAAAAATCAAGGTAAAATAATTGTATTATTATTTAATATTTTTTTTTGAAATTAAACGAATCTTGTTTTTCATATTACACAAATAGACCATAAGTAAAAATGTTTTTACTATGTATGTAGGTATTTTAAAAACTTCATGTAATTTCATCTGCATCATAATAATATACACATATTACTAAAAAAGTCCATAAAACCATCATGTTCCAATTCTTAATCATCATTTACAAAAACAAACAAATTAAGAACGTTTCATGTTTTCTATCACGCTCCACTTAGTCCGATACCCACATGTCCATCTTCACGCCCTTTAGCGGTACCGTCGCAAATAACTCATTCCATCTCCGGTTTCCGCTACAGAGCATTCAGTAATTAACCAACAAACGCAGACATGTATTAATTGCAAAGTGTTTGCTTTCCGAGATGGGATTGTGGTAGTGGATTAACGCTTTTTTGCGAAAACGAATTATTTTTGAAGGTGCTGAATTAGTTGGGTTTATCAAGTTCTTTTGTCACTAATTAGATGCTGGAAACTTGTTGAGGGGATGCTATACTGAGCCTAGTCGAAGGTGGCGAAAGGATTTAGACTAATTTGAGACTGATTGGCTATCAATCGCTATCACTAGAAGGGGAGATGCCTTTGCTCTGTAGTGGGATACTACTGGCTCCGAATAATATTCTGTTAAATGTAATCACTTAAAACCTTAAGAAACAGAAACCTTAACAAAATTCCATCTTATTGTGTAACAGAAGAACAACTTTATAGCAAGGTGTTGGCTGTTGGTACTAATTAACACAACACCCTTTATATTAGCCCCGTCTCGTCCTCTGTAATTCAAACTTGTGTTGGTAATAAACAATCCGTTGTATTCACGATGCGGGTTTCAGTGAAGATTCGGTGCGGAATTCTGGCTTTATTTTCAAAGACGTTGATTTTGTTGTGAAGCCTTTTGTGTAGCAGAATTTAATATTTTAACAGTTGTTTTTATTTTACAGGATATGGCAAACTACAGCTGTGTTGCTGAAAACATTGCTGGAAAAAGAATTTCTGAACCTGCACTTCTTACTGTTTATGGTGAGTCCACAAACTTATAATGTCCACTGCTTATATAGTAGAGTCAACAACTAAAGCCAATACAAAACCTTGATAACAAATATACCAAACTAGCTTACAACTAGTAGAAAAAATAATAATCGCCTTGTTAATCATGTAATCCAGATAATTTATACAGCTCCAGAAACTTTTATCTATATTATTCAGGGTGCTCGCTGTAATGTTTTAAAAATGTTGGTATTACATTAAGAATACTTGCCCAGCACCTATACTATCCTCTTAGCTTACGGTTGACAATACAGCTTGTCTATGACTTGCCGTTAATTTGATTGATCTTGATTCGATCCCCATAGATATCCTTCAAGTTATCGGGATCACAACTAAACTGAACGACTTTACCAACACTATTAATCCCAAAGAAAATAAGAAAGATAAAATAACTTTTTTAGGAATATAGTACCAGATAATTTGCTAACACTGTTCGAAGAAAGTTTAAACATTGTAAAAGCATTAAACTCAGTCGCAAACGCAATGTTTACTCTGCCTTTCCAATAAATAATATTAAAACCTTTGATGTCAACAGCGCTACAATGTTGCCTAGACCGAGCTTCTATAAATTACATTGGATATTAGCAAATGAGATGCAATATCCTAGAAGCTCAAGTAGAGATTGATAGATAAACACTTTATTATACCATAAAATCAACAATAAATTAAATGGAAATGATTATAAAGATAAAAGAGAGAGAGAAAGAGACAAAACAAGACTTCACGCATGAAACTACGTCCCTTATGCTTGTTAAAAGTGTAAATAGCAAGACATTTTGCCATATATCTACACTTGTTGCTTGTAGTGGCCGTACAATTTGAGGGTATTCAAGTCGCGAGGTACCTATCATATAGGAAAACGCGCTACATCATAGGCCGCAACGTCACTTTCCATCAGGCAGGTGTGGTAGTGGTCAAACGCTGACCTGTGAAATGTAAAGACATCAAACGGAACAATAGTTTTACCACATCAATCAAAAAGCTCACTCAAATGAATCCAGCAACGTTTCACACTTGAGACTTGATCCGATTTAATCGTGACCCTTTAGCAAATGAGTTGCAATATCGTGGAAGTTACTGGTACAATCGCCGTCATAACAGACGATTTAGCGTTGAACAAGACAATATCTCGCGTACATTATTTCAAAGGTAATTTATTAGACAACCGTGCATTTTGTGGTGTTAAGCCGCGGTGAGATGAGAGCGATCTTAGAACCTTGATTTTATAGACCGTGTTAAATTTTGACATAGAATATTTTGATGTGAACTATTAGTGATTCAGAATTTAGTGTCTTTTATCATGGTATGCTCTTTTTTGTTACTCAGTGGCTTGATTATATCTAGCTATATTTTTATTTCTTTAGAAAAAATATTTGTGAATTTACTTTAGCGATACAATGGTTTTGATTTTAACGTACTTACCTACACGTATATACCTATCATTTTCCGTATTGCCATTCTAAAATGCGATTTTTTTTATTTCGAAAAAGTACTTTTCGCATTTTGTAAGTGTCAAATTAATTTTGCCGGTCCAAAACTGCCATTTCATTAGAACATCAAAATTGCAGTCCCGTCCTTAAGCTCATTTCACCCTCGGTTGTAGTAATAACTATCTTTAGCGAGATCAAAGGGCAGGCGCCGATGCCGGTAATAATTGCAGTGCGCGAGCGCATGGGTGGATCATTAGGATAGTGGCTTCACCCACGCCGACGTCGTCGTACTGTGTAAGTGCTGGGAATTGGGGTTTTTTTCTTTTGCTGTTTAATCTTTTTTGATGACATTATGTATTTTTCACGGCTATAATTATTTTGCTTCATATTTTCGTTTTGTTACATTATTCACCATTCTATTTTAGGTATTTCCTCTGTTTCTTTTACTCCTGAATCGTGCAAGATTATAACAACGAAAAATTTAGAGTCTAATGTAATCACACACAATATCATACAGGCTTGATGGTTACTTGTAGATTTTTTTACATCAAAATGTCTATAAATTTAGAATTCTAAGTTCTGACTGACTGGCGGATAGATCAATCCAATGGACAGATAGGGCTATTTGTCATACAGATAGCTGTTAACACGGAGGCAAATGCTATGTGAAATTAAATTCAAAGAAGTCAATACAAAAGCCAGTGCTGAAATAATGGCGCCTAACAAATTACTATGGACTCAAATAGCTGATTACCATCGTACCTTACTTCACACAATCGTACGTGAAAGAAGCACGTGAGTCATGAATCTATGTTTTGGTATTTACATTTATCATGATGATTTATACAGTATATTTAGAGTGTTGTAGTGCTTGGGACATCTGTGGATGGGATAGGCTTGCCAATATTCCTCTCAGAATGGTCGACTTGAGTCAAGAAAAAAGAACTCGTCAATACGTCTGGAGCCAATTAAGCTGCGGGTTTCATATTGTTGTATGTTGTTCATCATCTACCTATATACTTACATTATACGGATAGATTTATGAAGACAGCCTTTTTTCTACAAATCAGCGTCAGCGTCATCGGGGTCAGCGCTTGCCCACTGCCCGATGGTAGGTGACGATTCTGTCTAAGATGTAGCACGCTTTCCCAGAAAACACCTGTTCACTCGTGACTTGAAGACCCAGAACTTAGGGTACATCTCGCCCACGAAAAAACTGGTCTGCGGGCCTATGTCCACTTTTTAAAATGTGTATGCGTAGATTCATATACGTCAGGAAAGACAGACGCAGGTAATCCTCACAAAATTTATGACAACAACTAAAAATTGGTGGCCCGTTACTCTATAGATTAGATTGAGTGTAAGAACGAGGCACCGTTCATGCCATGTAAAGAAAAAATGTATCAACATTAGCAACTTTAACTTTCTGAACCTGAATGTTATATAACTAATGATAATAATTTAGAAACAGTAACATCACTTCCTACTGAGCTAAATAAATAAACATAATATTAACAAACGATATCAACAAACTGCGCCTAACACGTCCCCTAATAAATACAGGGTGCCCTTGAGATTTCTAACTGTCCCTTCGTGCTTCGAAGGACGACCTCTTAGTTAGGAAATAGGGCACGATGACCCTAATAAGGATTACCAAATGTCACACGGGTTTAGCGACATTTTGAATTTTCAATTACTTACCATGTTGTTACAAGCTTTATTGTGAAATTTTAACTAATTCATATCCCTTTTTTACCCGACTGCAAGAAAAGGGTTGTGTTTTTCGCTCCTATCCTTTTATGTTTGTTTGTAATATTCTTTATTCCCTTATATCTACCAAACCACTCGATGGATTTCTTTAATTAAGGTATCATTAGATTAGTCTTATTCTTGCTTAATAATTAGTACCTTATGGTGTTTGTTGTGCTTTTTTACTTCTCATTGGCAGGCCCGTTGCCTCATCTTACCTCCTTTTTAATTTCGATTCGATATGATATAATGCGAATGATTCCAACTGAATAAAGATGTTTGGGTTTACTTTTATCTTTGTACACAGTTACTTGACCAATAAAAAAAACATATTTTTAACTTAGGTAGGTATGTAAAGTAAACCACACGACCTACCAGTTAAACTAAACAGACCTTCTCTATCCTAAAGTTGCCTGGAAGAAATCGCTTTAAGCGATAAGGTCGCCTGTTTGTAAAATTGTACAAACTTACTCGTACAGCTTTCTCGTCCTTTTTGTTATTTTCAATGTTTCGTGTGTTGTACAAATAAAGTGTTTATCTATCTATCTAAATTACTTGTTTCGTTTTCTTAAAAGGCTCAATGTTGGTAACTTTGTGTCTAAAAATGCACGCATTGTGTTATAAAGTTTTAATGGTTCATTTATCAAACACTAGCATTAAGTTCGTTTCCCGTGGGAATATCGAGTTAAAACGAAGCCTACGTTACTTTTGATAAATCAATGTATCCTCATACCAAGTTTCATCAAAATCGATCCAATAGTTTCGGAGCCTAATTGTTACAAATTTTAAAAAGTACTCTATATTACACACTACCTATACAAAAGTGGCGAAGGGTGATATTTCTTAAAATGTAAGCCGATAAAACACCAATAGCAACAACAAGAAACATTTTAGTGCGTGTGAAAAATCCACCTTTATTATGCTACACTACAGAAAGCTATGCTTGAATTCGTAAAGGTAAGCCGACAGGAATCGCTTCTGTTATTCGAACAAAGTACCTCACTACTTTTTTCCCGAAATAACTTTTTAACAAAGATACATTGTTCAAATAACTCAACATAACTCCATCTACAAAGCAAAGCCAATTAGACATTCGTATAATATAAACAAGTGTCACTTTCCCGCTCTAAATTAACTATAGTGCCCGACTACGTTGCACCAATTACCTTTATTAGAGGCTTTAAAACCCTTTTGTTTGGGTGGATGTATTAAGGTTTGTTTTTTAGGGGGGGGGGAAATGAAATTTTGATGTTCCTACGCAGAAAATAGGAAACAATACACCGATACTTAACAACGGGATTATTTAAAATGTTTTCTTTAAAAAACCTTTTAGAGTTTTTTTGCTACAAAAATAGCACCTGCAATAAATATTATGTAATCTACAGTATTACATGCCATCATGTGAAATAGAGATCCAAATGTGTCAATTATCAATTATTAGAACAGACGAAGTTTCATTTTGCAGATGTGTTAATTTTTTTGGGATTATGGCCTAGATTTAACATCTGTCGAACCCATAGACATGACTATAATTGCACCATTTCAAATATACTTTTAAAAATAAATTATAATATTGACCTTTGTAAGCACGATCACAAAAAAATAAGAACTACATGAGACTGAGCTTCTGCGCGCGCGGTGGGTGCGTTCCAAAAACACACATCCTTACATAGTTTTTAAGACGAGACAATATTATGATATCATGCAAATGATTCCAACTGAATTGAGAAGTTTTGAATTTAACTTTGTAAATCGTCCACGTTAATTAGATAGATAAACTACGTTTTTAAATAAACACAAACTTAAATCTAGGTAGCACAAAGGACGACCTTATCGTTGCATGATCGCTCTTTGAGGACAAGAAGTTGAAGAAGATTAATCTGCACCGCCCAATCTCGCCCCTTCCCTGAGTACGTTTCCAACTATCTGTATAGAAATTGTGGCAGTAACGTGCAAATTGGGCAATACATTGTCGCTATCAAGTGAAATCGTGTGGGCGACCACAATACTTTAACGCTTCTCACAATCATTACCATCTTGAGATCTGGTTCTTGTTTTTTCTTCTTCATCCTTTAGAGTTTATTTAAGTGTATTCTGTCTGAACTTACTGACTAGTAGATTCCCGTGTTTTATACGAATAAAAAATTAAGCTTTGTAATAGTTTATTAAATTAGCTCACAAACCAGTGTAATTTTTTGATAAAATTTTATCTGTACATAATTTTTTGTTTGAGTCGGGAACTGAACACGTAACCATCAAGGCCTGCCCTGCCTTGATGGTTTCTTGTGTACAAACTTCTTCGCTTTTACGTAACAAGTTTTTTAAGTTACAGAATATGTAGTAAAAATGTAGTTTCACACAAAATATGACTACTTAAACTCACTAAAAGTCACACAAATAAAGTAAAAATCATCCAATACTACAAAAACTTCTTAGTACAATACAACGATAAAAAATATTCTTTCTCTACATATAAACGATCCAGCAAATAATAGTTTGAACGTAAAATTTCAAAATTTATTACTCCTCGTTTGTAATATCACATACACAACTGTTTATTAATATTAACAGTACTTTAATAGTTTAATAACAGTGTAGTCTCAATGGGGTAATCAATTTTTATTTGGGAAATACTAATGGAAGACTACGGGTGGTCACTGGTCATCGTATCTACTAACATGGATAGATACTTTTTAATGTGTGTGTTAGCTAATTGTATGCTGTTGTGTTTGATTGAAATCTTTTATGATGTGTTTAATTAACTACATTGGTATCAAGTATCTTAAAAGTAGGTATTTGACCGAACGAGCGAAGCGAGAGAGCTTTCGTTGCGAGACGCTCCGTCTCGTTTGTATCTATGCACAGTATGCGTCATAAGAACACTATCAGTCTGCTACATCTTTTCAATCAACATTCTTTGTCCTGAATGACTGACTGACTAACTGACAGAGCCTAAACCGCTGATCGAGAGATCTGAAACTTGGAGGGTGTGTTCTTTGAATGACGCAGGCATCCGATAAGAAAAGATTTTGCGAAATTATATCCCTTAGGGGGTGAAAAAGGGGGGCAAAGTTTGTATGGGGCAAGGTGGTTCCTTGGTCCATTTTCGACTTCTACGCGGACTAAGTCGCGGGTAAAAGCTAGTAATACTATAAACAAGTATTGGACTTACGATCTTCTCCTAATAGACGTTACACACAAACATAAATACTTGAATTAAAAGAACTCAGCGTGATTATTATTTTCAACATGTTAGCTATGTCTTTAGTTGGCCGAGTGGTATAAGCCGCCACCGGCTACACCAACCGACGTGGATTCGATTCACAGATTACGTTGTTATAATGTGCAAATAGTGCTGCACAGGATTGTAAACGTTACGGTGGACAGAGACTTTTGACCGTTGATTGTATATTTGTTCGACGATAACTTGAGTACCATTGCTCCGATCTTCATGATATAAGGTATACGAGTAGTTGAGGTCTAAAATTTTTAAGTACGAACAAGAGTGGGATAGGTCGGGGGAATACCCTATACCTATCTATATGGTAGGAAAACTATAGGACAAATATACCAAAGTGGGGTATCAAATGAAAGTGCATCCCAATTTTTAATTTAGCTTCCTTTGAAAAATCACAAGTAACAATCGAATTGAGAACCTCCTCCATTTTATTAAGTCTGTTTTAAAATTAAGACTTATTTCAATGGTTTTTATTGACTATAGGTACTTTGTCTACTTTTTATTATTAAAAGGAAAGATTTTTTGTTTGTTTGTAGAAAATGGGCTCGGAAACCACTGGAAAAATTTTGATGAAACTTGGTATGAGGATGCAATGATTAATTGGGAGCATTTGGGAATAATATAGGCTACTTTTTAGATCGATATTCACATGGGATTGGGAGTTACTCGGGTGAAAAAGCGAAGCGCTGCTAGTTAATAAAAATATGGGTAAGATAATCAAAACTATTCACCGCCTATAAAATCATAACACGAAATTCTGTCTGAAAATCTAAGATTTGAATTCAAAGCATTTGAAACGCATGTTTGAAAAGTTCAAACATATGGACCACCAACAAATTATAGGGTATAATCTTCCACGCATTGTGTAAACTTAATACATTTAATGACTAGGTTCGCAAATTAAATGTGCACGTTATAAGAAAATGTATTCAAATTTTATACAATAACGTCTTGGGTGTCCCAAAAGTAAATGGACCCATGTTTAAATTATTGAAATTAAAAATATTTGCAAATAAATTGGGCTTATGTACTTTTATGTTTTAATAATATTGGCTATTATATATAACAAAACTTCCACCCCCCCCATTTGCCCCCCTTAGGGGTTGAATTTCGCAAAATCCCGTCTTAGTAAGCACCTACGTCATAAAAGGAACCCCCATGCAGAATTTGAGACTCCTAGCACTTATAGTTTCTGAGATTTCGTGATGACTGAGTGAGTCAGTGCTTTTCCCTTTTATATATATAGATGTAGATGATTTATACACCCTGGGACATGTATTAGGTAGAGTTGCCCCCTTACAGCTTAATCGACCGTGTCCAGAGGAAAGCTGAACTCGTCGATACGTCTTTAGCCAACTTAGCTGCAGGTATCATCACGATATTTTCTTTCACCGAAGAACAATGTTTATTGGCACACATAAATTTTCGTAAAAAAATCTGAGATTCGAACGAATGAAAGCCAAGGTGTCTACCACTAGTCCAACACAACTCTATATGCTTTAGTCATTCTATAAACCCTAGGTTATTAGGGTCAAATTTACTAGCTAGGTGAAACACGCGACTTCGCGTGTCTCGGGCCGTATGCGATTTTCTAACTGATTGTACGGACTAGCTACCGCATCGTGGTTTGCTCGTTAGCCTGTGCTTTATTGGTATCTAGATAATACCTACACGTATACGTAGAAGGATTTCTGTTTGATTACGTTTGTGAATTGTATTGGTGATCTATAGAAATAGATTATCTACACGTAGTAATAAAATCTTTACTTTTATTTTAAAGAGGAAAGGTTTGATTGTATGAATTGAATTTAATAGACTCCGAAACTACTGAACCGATTTTGATGAACCTTGGTGTGAGGATACATTGATTTACTGGAAGTGCGGAGGGACACGGAATAAGGGGTTACGCGGATGAAACCGTGGAATGCTGCTAGTAATAAATAAATAAAAATAGTATAATAAATTAATAAATAAATCAATAAAATTAATAAGTTATGTTCAAGAACGGCAAAACAGTATTTTATTTAAAATAACAGTTAGTTATTTTATAGTTTTCCTGCGAAATTTATATTTAAACTAAATATGCAAATTGTCAGCCATAAAGTTGTTATGAACTAAGTAAATATTAAGTCAGGTGAGTGCAGCCTTTGACTTAAGGCGCTCTTCCAGTACCGTGTGTAGGTATTCACATTACCTTAGCCCCCGCTCTCAAAGACGTAGCGTGCTGCGTGCTAACTGTTATATTTGATCGATATGCAAAACATTTTAGCATTATTATCCACAAATATAGTTCCTAGATGTCAAAACCTATCATTTGATTCATTTTTAGAAACAAACGTTAACTATTTTTGAATAAAACCTGATAAACGATCTAATAATTCTCTGTTTTCTAACATTTTTTTTTATCGAACGAAGTTGTTCATTTCATGTTTTCAACCACAATAAACAAAAACATGGTTATTAAAGTACAATATCCATTTATATCCAAATAACAAAAAAGAGTATTTGATTACTTAGAGTTGCTTAAAACAAAGGTCGATTTTGGTAGCTTTATTAGCACCTGCCCTTAACTAAAACAACCGCTAGGCGACGCGACGCAAATTACAAAAGCAATAAACATAAAATGAACCATACCGATATAACCAAATACGAAAGTATAACTTCACTCAATAGAAACAGACGGAGATTAGTCTTAGAAGGGTGTTTTTGAGGTACGGAAGCCCAAAAACATGACAATAATTATATGTTTACAAATTTGACTTAAGGTATTCTAATTATCGGGACTATTTGCAATTTTAGACGTTTTGCTACTTGTTCATTCTGCTTTAATTTCGCCCAGCTGAGTTCACTAGCTCCTGCCTTCTGCTTTTCCGTCACCTAGATAAATTGTGCCTGCTTTTATAACATCCTACTGGACCGTTACTCCGTTACAAACCCAAAAAAACCCTCATTTTACAATGAATTTACAAGAATTTGTCAATTGTTCTATATATTTTGACGTGTCTTTAAAATTGGTCGGAATAGCAACGTTTAACTACTATCTCACACAAGGTAAGTGACGATGCGGGCTAAGATGTAACACTCTTTTCTACAAGATACCTATACGCTCATGACTAAAAAATAAACGGGGGCCTTTGAGTAACGCAAGTGAAGGTAGGAAGACGGCAGTGAAAAAAATCTTTACCGAGCTTTTGTAGCTGCACCGGCCTACGTATCCAGAACTATCAAAACGCTCGACAACAAAAATATTGTCAAATAAGTGATAGACAGCTAATATATCTATTATCTACTTCGTAAAACCACGATCAACCATTTAAATTATTTCATCGATAATTTCGCATTGATTCATCGCTCTTCGGGGTCAAAGCATTTGCATGCATAATCAGCTCTTCATAATAAATTCTTGCCTCATGCATTTCCTATATGCTAATTTATTAATAGTTACAGCGAATGTTGTTTTGTAAATTGACGTTTGAGCGGTTAGAAGATTTGTGAAGTAAAGATGGACACACTTTTACTACGCTAATATTCAATATACATAAAGAACTATATATAACAAAACATGGTTTGACGCAAAAGTATTTGGATGACATTTAGGATGACTGATATTATAACGAGGAAAGTTTTTCGTTTGTAACTAGTAATCGAATAGGCTCTGAAATCCCTAAAACGATATTGTTGAAATGAGGATATTCCCATGAGATCGCAACTTATCGGTTTCGTTTTTTTTTTTTAAATATTCTGACCAGCTTTTAGCTTAAAAAATAAGGAAAATTTCGAAGTTACTCAAAGTTCACCTTTATTTTTTTTCTCAGTGAATGGTGGTTGGAGTGCCTGGGGTCCGTGGACTCAGTGCCGCTGTAATGGGCGCATATCAGGAGGACAGAGGCGCACCAGATCCTGCACTGAGCCCCACCCACTGAACGGTGGAGCACCCTGCCAAGGTCAGGCTGTGCAGAGGACCTCGGATTGCGTACCTTGTCAAAATGGTAAGTTATAAAAGCTAATTTTGAAACTATTGGTCAAACAACCTCTAATTATCTACAAAGCTGGTAAAGTCCACAATGTATTGTGCTTTAATATTGTGACATCATGAACGGATCCACTTAAGGGCTTTTCGGGCTACAGCCTAGGGCCCCGTGGCCTAAACAGGGGATTATCTAAGAGAATTTGTGGAATAAGCCGATCCAAAGGCCCCTCCATAAAACACTGATGAAATTGTAAAGAATTATTTGATCACAAGGTTGGGGCCCTGAAAGAAAGGATGCACCATCTTTCATAAAAAACATCGGTGTTTTTAAAAGCGAAAAGAGGATGGGGGAATAACTTAGGCTCATACGTCGTATTAGTCCAGCCCATAATTCCTACTGGGATATTATGTCACTCTACATTTAATTCTCATATGATATATTTTTTAGTTATGAAAATGACTATTAGTAAATCTCATACCACCTAGCGAATCTCGAAAGTTAAATCCCTTTAAAAATGTATTATTTGTTAATGCTAACTAAAGACGGATATATGGATCTCCAAGGTTACGACAATACACAACAATTGTTGATTGGTAAGTAATTCAATTATTTAATTAATATTAGGTTGAACAGCTGTCACTTTTTGGATTACCATACCTCATAAGGTAAAAAGGAACCCTTATAAGATCACTCTCTTGTCCGTATGTCACCACCTATTTTTTCTTCTAATAATAAAAGTGACAACCCTAAGTAAACAATACATAGACGAAAAAAGTATAATTAAAAGTAAATAAAAACCTACTATTCAATTTAATTCTGCTGTAGTGATTTTTCATATAAATACTGGACCATAAGGGCCTGTTCCAAAACTATCATAATGAACGGAGACTCTTAAATATAACTTAAAGCATAGGCTACAGCAATAAAATAACCAAACGAAACATTAAAAATAAAATAAATAGTCCAGAAAACACGTGGCTTAGACAATTGAACGCTTCTGACCTTTTAAGTGTTATATCTATAAGGGCATACGCAGACAAAGGACTTTGAATCATTCGATAGTTAATTATCATTTAACTCTTATTTTTATATTTATTTATTGGAAAACAAACATCATTTAGAAAAAAAAGTTGCTTAGGTAGATACTTACTTATTATTTTTTTTATTAAGACATCTGTTAGCTTTCGTCAAACAATTATTATTTTGCCAATGTCAATTATTGTGAAATTATAATCCTTAATTTTTAGATTACAATCTTTAGCAAAACCTTGCCGTGTTATGTTTGTAGTCAAGAAATGCGTCAGATAGCATTTGAATTTTATCTTGTATACAATAATTTTACCGTAACTGTATGAAAGGTCATCGAAATAATCCAATTTATCGCAAAATACATCATTT
This sequence comes from Idaea straminata, assembly GCA_951213275.1. Classification (NCBI taxonomy): domain Eukaryota; kingdom Metazoa; phylum Arthropoda; class Insecta; order Lepidoptera; family Geometridae; genus Idaea; species Idaea straminata. The sequence continues at coordinate 1,313,729 of OX577852.1, forward strand.
ATTTACATCAAAAAGGACGTACGCTAATTTTGAAAATCCCACTAGTTTTTATTTTGTTTGCCTTTAAATGTGAAAGTCGAAGAGCTATCGGCCAACCGTTTGGTATGTAATCTATGGTCGCCCTTAAGTGATTTATCTATAAAATTAACCATTGGTTGTAAAAGGGAAGTGCTTCGAAGGGCTTACAAGGCTTAAAAATGTATATTGGATTTGTTAAAAGTATGTAGAGAAGCTTAGACATGTTTAAATGTCTATCTGTTAGGTTTATGGTTAAATACTCAGTACAATTTTTACAAATGAAGATTATTAGGACTTACAAAGGTCAATAAAACTTAAAAAAATTTAGTAAAAACTAGTAGCGCCCCGCGGTTCAAGCCGCGAACTCCCGATCCCGTGGGAATACCGGGACAAAAAGTAGCCTATAGCCTTCTTTGGTAAATGGACTATCCAACAAAAAATATTTTTTCAATTCGAACCAGTAGATAGTTTCTGAGATTAGATAGATTTTAGGTCATTGACGTCTCCGTGTAAATTTTTTTATTCCTAAATTCTTGGTAGTCTAAATGAAATTGTCTACGCTTAACTGACATATTTCTATCAATATATATTTATTTTATCTGCTTAATTAATAATTATTCCTTACAAAGTACAGCCAATGAAAGTTTTGGTAGTCTGATGGTAGACTGGATTGGATATTTTCCTTCAAATTGACAATTCTTCTTCTTATCGTATCGATTGTTGTTTTTTTATAAAATTAGTTCAGAGAGGAACCATTCTGTGGTTGGCTTTGAAGAGAACCATTTCAAATTTCAAGTCATTGTATTGGAAGGGTCTCAATCACGAATCTACTATCACTTCTATGAGTGAATCTTGGACAGTCGTGTCCAGGGTGCGCCGATAGATTCTGCAGTGCTAGCACCAGTCAAGCAGGGAAGCAGATCCTTTCAGGCATAAGTTGGAAATTACACAGTATCTAGTCATAGATACTTCCAGCTTGGTTTTGTCATGTCCTCCTTTCGAGTATCACCATTCTATCGAGGCATAATAGAACTATTAGTCAGAATTCCTCATTCCAGCTTTATTCTTTCAACACTCCTGCCTAAGATTATAAAAATCACTCCCCTTGCATCAATTACGAGACCAACCACGTTGATAATAAAACTCAATCAAGTGAATCGTTATGACCGCAGTCTGGTTCTAATCTTTAACACATGGTTGCATTGTCTTTATTATTATCGACCTTGTGTTTCGTATGATTTGTTAATTCTTTTACGATTGAACCACAAACGACTTGGTATGTAGACAGCATGTAGATTAGTCATTACATTGTATTTCATTTTTAGGCATAAAGTGTAATGGAGAGAAACTACATGGAGAAACCTAATGTAAGGACATATCTGTTTTCAAATCTATTGGAAATTGTAAAACTTATTTTTAAAATTTTAGAGTCCAGTGAGTTCAATCGCTCTAAAGCCTCAAACTTGACTTACAGTCGAAATCAATAACCATATCTTACTTCAGTCATTCACAGACATCAACTGATAAAAAATAAATTAAAAACTGCCGTTGATACGATAAGAAGAAGAAGCAACCAAGCCCAACGTTTTGACGTGTCTTTCGAAGCACGAATGCTCAAGAAAATTTCCGGTAGCCCTTTTAAAAATTGGAATTTTCCATCTTATATCATTTCCCAATATAAAGTGACCGCGTCTTTAAATTTTTAACGTCTCCCAAACACACACAACAGCAGAGTACTGCATTGCAACTAATTTATTCCACGACAATGTAACTCGAACAAAACTGAAGACGTGCAGCCTCCTCGAACGTAATGCAGTAGTACCGCCAGGTCGTGACCTAGATACCTACCTACCTACTGCAGTTACAGCATTATGCCATTTAAACACATACTACCAAGACTTGGATATGGCTAAGTATAGTTTGGTTTATTATCAGTCAGAGAGTTGCCTATCATGTCATCTATCTATACTTCTATACTAATATTATAAAGCTGAAGAGTTTGTTTGTTTGTTTGAACGCGTTAATCTCAGGAGCTACTGGTTTGAATTGAAAAAATATTTTTGTGTTGGATAGTCCATTTATCGAGAAAGGCTATAGGCTACTTTTTATCCTGATATTCCCACGGGATCGGGAGTTACGCGGGTGAAACTGCGGAGCGCTGCTAGTTAAATATAAAATGCGAAGGAAAACATCGTGATGATACCCACAGCTAATTTGATCCAATCGTATTGACGCAACAGTATCTAGTAATGTCCCAAGCACTACATCGCTCTGAATAGCAGAAACTTTATTTATAAACATATAAAGATTAGATGTAAAGGCCAATGATTTATAAGTAAAAGTCATCATATAAAACTATGTTTCGACGCACAGCCTCACAAACCAATGAACTGATCGGGCTGAAATTTGGCATACAAATTGCTGTTATAACGGAGAAATCCGTAAATGGAAGTCGTGGGTGAAAACTAGTTAAGATTAAACGATAACTTTTTGAAAATCATTGCTTAGCTAAAAAATGTTTAGAAATTTTTGTTTACCCCTCTAAGCAACAAGCGTAATTTCACAATATATTGTTTGAATTCCTTTACGGTCTCGAGAACATTAACTCAATACAGTGTCTCGCTATGGGAATATCTTTAGAATACATTTTAGAGTTCCGTTGAGAAAGTTTCTACAGAACTCCACAACTTCACTAATGTTCTTTAGGTTCTCATTAGGTGAGGGCAAGTTTGAATGTGACGTTTGAGTATTTTGGTTATGAATATGGCTTGGGAAAATTACCACATGGAAAGTTTCTGTTACTATGAGTATGCAATCTAGCATGAAAGGTTTTTGTCAATCTTATTTTGACATCGGATCCGTATAAAGAAATTAAGTTTCAACCATTGTTAAACCAATTATGGTTAAATTTTACATGAGATAGATATAGAAAGCTTAATTTCACATCCACAGATTATGAATAAAAAATAAACTAAAAAAAAATGGTGGAATAATGTCTGGTAAAGCTGGACCGAGTTTTTGTTGCGTTTTAATTAAGTGCTTAATTATAAGGATAAAATGTACTTGTAATTTATAATCGTATATAAAATCAATTGAACAAAAAAAACATGACATACTCGTAGGTTGAGATTATAATATATAAAAGTCAGAGTCGACAACAGCAAAAAAATAAGAAGTACGAATACGACTTACCAACTAATTCTGTGTCGGACACAATCTTAATATTGCATTATGGGGGCAGTGGACGCAGACTTTTATACTACAACACTTTGAAAAGTAGTTTTTTCTACCACGAAGTTAAAGACTTAAAAAGGACACAATAAAATGTTAAACTAATTATACGGAACCAGCAACCACCCACCCACATTACACGCTTTACTACATTTTTATTCAGCTAAAACCGTTTTAAAAACTCCCCTTAAAGGCGCGTCGTGGGATGCAATTACATATAATTTATTTACATAGTCGACGTTTTTAAAAGAAAATAATGTCTTTTACCGTACATGTGAAAGTTCTTTGTCGCCTAACGAACCGAGAGTGATATATGCGTGCGCGCATTAATTAATAAACAATGTCACTTGGGGTAAACGTAGTTTACAGACAATATAATCGACCGACATTTCGCTGACTGTCATTGAAGGACAACAAAAATACAAGTGAAGAATTTAAATCGTCGATCGTTTTTTTTTATTTCTTTGTTTTTTTTTCGCTTGTTTATTTGATGATTTATTTTCTTTCCCCCTTTGGTTAAATAATTAACAATATATTATTTAGTCTGTTATATTTATACTCTATCTGCTCAATGATTCTTCCATACACATTTTCAAATATTGACTGATTTTAATTCACCCTTACACTCACAGCTATTGGGGCACACAGCTTTTTTAAATGGTGAAATTAAAAAAATGTTATGTTAAAATATTTGGGAATTTTCACACACAAAACGTTTAAGCATCAGTATACTTAAAACCATCTTCAATTCTTTTCGTTTTCAAAAGTTTGGTAATCTATTATCTGGAAAACCCTTTGAACTAAAAATAATGACTAAAACATGAGCATAGAACTTTATTACAACTATACATTTTCCACATTGAAATCAATAAATGTCCTTACATTTAGAATCACGTAGCCATTTGAAATAATAAATAATAGTAATTGCTATGATACATGGGTGGAACTAAAATATGGATTCCAACGACGTTGATTTAATGGGAAATTGATTTATGGTATATTTTTATAATGTAGGTTACTTTTTTGTGAATGGTTTATTAGAACGGAACGAATACAGTTGGTGGCTTTTGTTAGCCACAGTCAAACAGCAGTAATGAGGATGCGTTCTAGATTCAACAGTCATGCCTGAAGCTCGCTGGTTTGACTGGAAGCTATTTATCTCTCTAATGTTTTGGAAATCTTTTGCTAATCAAATTCTTTTTCACAGCTCTTCCCGGCCGCTGGGGCGCGTGGTCAGAGTGGTCTGTCTGCGGCAACGACTGCAGGCAGACGAGACGTCGGTCCTGCACCGGTGACACGCCCTGCTCCGGCGCGTATACGCAGCAGGCAGACTGCGTGGGCGATTACTGTGGAGTCCACGGAGGTAAGTTTACCGAATGCTCTCTTTAGTTGATGGGGTACGTGGTCAGAGTTTTCAATTTGTAGCAACGATTGCAAGCTGACCAGACGTCAGTTCTGGTACTGGTGACATTCGTTTTACTCCTGAATTTTTACGCTACAGGAAGACCCCACAGGCTTACTATGCAAACTTTTTGTCTGCTGTATGGGCAGTGTCATCACTGATCAATTTAAGACATTGACTGCAGACAGCTATTGTAGGTTCTGTTAATCAGTTACTATAATAGCACTATTCGCTCACTTTTACTGACCTTTTCCTCTTTTAATCGCTCAAAGTGGCCTCTGAAGTAGCCAGGTTGTGTTTTTCATCTAAGATTTGACAGTTGCAATGGTCTGACCAATGGATATAGATAAAATAAAAAAGATAGTAAGTAAGGTGCGTTTTAAACTTACAAATACTTACATAGTCTGTCCGAAAACTTAAAAATCAGATTTACAGCGCAGTGCGCGGCGACGTAATTTTTGCGTTTCAATTTTAAGCCACCCCTTTCGCCACGTTCAACGTGAGTGGTTATAATATATAGATATTTTGTAGTACTATTTGAGATCTTGGATGTTGTTGTTTTTCCACCACAAATATTTTATCTCAACTGCATCTACTAAACAACACTTCCAGCTCATTAATGCAGTCATCAAATGTTATAAAACATCGGGAATAGCCACTCAAAGCCCATTCCGAAACTAATATATTTTTACGGGAAAGCATCGCGTTCATTCGGTCACTCATAATAATTTCAACAGAAAGCTTGAACGTTTGACAAATGACGTCATAACTTTTCATTATCTCACATTTCCTGTTTCTTATTATTTTATTTATTGTTCTTAATTTACGAATATCAGAAACAGGGACGTGTTAATTAACTGCTTTTTGTGAAAAATGAAGTTTACAGATGTTTTAAATATGGAACCTAAGTTACTTCCTTTTCCGTGGTCATAGCTGCATTGGCTGTTCTTCTTAAGATCATGATGTCTAGCGGTGTAATTCTAAACCACCATAATATAATGATCCCTCCAAACCTCTAAAGTCCACGGAACCTTTACAATTACCTTCTTGGTAAACACGAAGCTGAGGTCAAACTAAAATGGTTGCTTGAAAAAGAGTAGAGTTAGTAAAATCGGGTGCCGTGACCATCTGGATCGTATCGTTTCTAAATTTAGTGGGACTAAATTTTTATGGTTTATTTAGGAAAATGGTGTGGTAAAATTTTATTATACTATTTGCTTTTTTAAGTAATTTTGGGAATCTCGTGGGTCATATCTTTTACTTGTAATTTTGAAATTACTAACAAGTTATTTAAGAAAAGATCTCATGTATTAGAAAAGTGCTAAAAATGTTTTATGACGACACAATGAAGCCTAAATTTATCTATAATACTGAAGGAAAGGATAAATAATCAGTAATATTAGGTGATACGGTGCTGTTTATAAATTAGTATGCTATGTTATATCCTTAAATTCATCGTCGGTTTCCATCAGGTAAGATTAAGTCAAATACAAGTCTATTGAGCGTAAAAAAATAATAATCAGGCCATGCTTTAGACCACAGACGAAATAATATTTAAAAAAAAATATGTACTTACATAATTTAAGCAAAACAAGAATTAATCATACCAAAAGATGTAACTAAACTTCAGGAAGGAGTCATATGGTACCAAATACTCCGCATTAAATTATAAGCTACCGTTTAGATAGATATCTACATTAGTATTAAATAATAGTACAAAGCTTCCAATCTTCAATTCAGTGAACAATAGCAAGCTTCTTCAAGAATGTAGCTTTCACTATCAGCTTCCTTAAAAGGATCGTACCTTATTTGTTTAGCTAGCGGCTGTTTGAAGTCTTCAGCTCCTAAAGGAAATGATTTTGAAATTTAAGCTTAGTTATAGACCATTTGTTTTGAATTATCTATTCAGTCTTGGTTTGTACCTTAGGCTACATTCAGTAAGCGAGATGGCGCGTTCGTTTGTTTTGATTTTTTGTATATGGCACTAACTAGCAATTGATTAAAAACTATTTAAAACCTAACACGATTTGTATTCATATGTAATAGTACCTAATTTTTAGTAATATTGTCAATCTGCTCGAAACTATGACTATTGCAACATAGTCGAAACGTTAACAGCAGTAAAATCCGGGAAAATAATTAGCGGTTGGTCACAGGTTACCTATTTTCTATACGAATACATTATTAAAAGTTGGTATTTAATTAAATCAAAATAAAAACCTTTATAATTATAGCAATCAAAAATATTAATGCTTTCAAACAAAATTATGGAAGAACTGCAGTTTATTCATCAACTCTGACTGAATAAAAAACCCTGACTGGTAGTTACCAGGCAAAGTTTTGTCAGAATGTTAGAACCCGTTTAACTTCATTGTTATTAAAATGTACAACAACAATTGGAACAATCGTTTAAAACCAATTTTCATATTATTATTTAGCTCCCTCGGCGCAGGCGGTCCCAATTCCAATCTTGAAGTTGTAAATGATCGGTTCATATTTTGTTTAATGGTAATAAATCATGCCCGTTGATTCGGTTTCAATTTTCCGATTCTGGTTTTATTGTACGTTTGATAAATAGCCCCTAGACGGCTCGTTTGTTTTGTACTCTTGTAATTTCTTAAGGTGGTTTTCAAATGAACATGTGTTTTTTGTCTATTCCAAAATTCGTGAGATTTATTGAATTATGTTCTTTACCGAAAACACGATTCTCCATACATTAAAGTAGGTATCAGGTTCTTAACGTAACATATCGAATCTCTGCGTAGTAGAACCACAGTAGACCTAAGTAGTAAGAAATTTGCCAAATTTTACTGACAATTTAGCATAGATGTCGAATAACGTGTATTAGACTGATGGTTGTACACGAGAAAAACAATGAACAGCAAAAAATAAAAAGGTACACAAAATCTTTAGATGTTTAGGTCAATATGGCGTATTGGGTAAAACAGTTAAATATATGGAGCACGATAGTTAATATTTTATTTCGATATAACGTTGTTATCTTTGGTCAATAACTTGATTTCTCCATGGTTTTGGAATAGATTTTACCAGTGTTTTATGTTCTACAGTAAATATGTTATTATATTAAAGCTTAATTTTTATTCAATCTAAGTTCCTTGTATATTTAGTTGCTCTGAAAAACAAATTAACTATTGATCAAATAGTTATTATTTATTGAATAAATTTTTCACATCGTAATATAAACTCTGTGTATTATAATAAATTGCGTTTCGGTATCTCGTTACAGATTGATCGGTATTTACTGAAGAACATTTTTCATCGAAGTTTCTTTTAACTTTGGTCTTTTAATTGATGAGGTTCTTGATTGATTTGGTTAAAATGGGTTTGAACTTCAAATTTAAAACAATAGATAAATATACAGGAAAAGTTACATTGAAACTAGCGTAAAACTAACAAACTCAAAGTTGAAATAACAGTTTAAGGTACAAAGGTTTTAATTATTTTACAAATACTTTCACTACAATCACACCCGCCTGATGGTAGAATATGATGTGGTTTTTGGAGGGTCACATTTCCTTTTGGTAATTACTTATCAGAACAACTTGCTTGGTCATGAGAAAATCGGTGGTGACACATGGACAGACAGACGGACAAGAGAGTGATCTTATAAGGGTTCCTTTTTTTACCTTTTGAGGGAACTCTAAAGTAGGAAAACAGAGGATCATGTGGAGCAAACCTAGATTTTGTGAAAAGTAAATAGGGATTTTGTACCTATATGAAGAAAGCAATATCTAACTGTGTACCATGTTAAACACTCTGTCTAGCTAGAATTTCAAAATGTTTAACATTATCTTAAGTGCAGCGTTTCGACTTTTCTAACCATCTAACTAGTTATAGGTAATGAAAGGTATTTAAAACGATATATTAGACACGTTTTTAATTAGGGTTCCGTACTTCCAAAAATAAAAAAGGAACTCTTATAAGATCACTTTCTTGCGTTTTTATTTCATAACTCCAGACCAACGCGCAAAGTACAATCTCGTGAATATGAGCAAACATCACATTTACAGGAATGATGAGACTTATGTAACAAGAGACAGCATCAAAATGTTGAGCTCCAAAAATATATTAAAAATCCCGTTTTAACAAACTGTAGTAGTGAAAATAACCGTGTTAGTATAAATTCCTATATATAACTAGTTAAATCTTTTGTTAAGGAATGTTATACCTTTTATACAACAGTAACCTCGTCTATGCCCTTGCCATTTCTATGTAATTTCCCTCAAAACTAACAAACGGTTGCTAAATAACTCAACCATACGGAATCACCTATCAAGTTACTGCTAAGTAACAAGTTATATCAAATACATTTCACATGGAAATGTAAGTAATTTCACATCTATAAATACTTTATACTGTCCGATTGATGCACAATTATCACTATCTACTAGATTATTTTACTACATAGGTAATTTATTTTTAAAAAGAGTTTCATTTTTCTTTGACTTTTTTATACAAACTATTTTCTGCAGTAGCTTTATAGTGATCTAGCAGCGCTCCACGGTTTCACCCGCGTAATTCCCGATCTCGTGGGAATATCGGGATAATAAGTAGCCTATGTTATTCCCAATAAATCAATGTATTCTTATACTTAGTTTCATCAAAATCAGGCCAGTAGTTTCGGAACCTATACGTTACAAACATAAAAACAAAAATCTTTCCTCTTTATAATATTAAGTACAGAGTATTTTTAGTAACAGTTATGTCAGTCCCTATTCCTCTGAAATATCAGGTTTTAAGAAGCCCATCTTAGTTCCCAAGATCTAATGTAATGATATATCCTCATATTTTCAGACAAAGCTTTACTATAATCAGTTCATATAGTAGTTCCGGAAATTTAACAGTAAAGACAATCTTCTCAAAACACATAAGTTATCTATAGATTAAAACATGCATCAATATGACCATTGGTTTAGTTTCGTTTCTACACCTTCCCATTTCGGCAACCGAATATTATCAGGTAGTAATTGACAAAAAGAAAACAAAACAGTTGTAGGTGATTGTTTTTCGACGAAAAAACAATTGAAGTAAATAATAAATGGGCCATAATTTGATGAAAAATAGAACATGACAGTGGCTGCGAAAGCACAGCCATAACTTTAAATAAAAAAAAACTTATTGAAAGATGGCGGCAAATTTGAATGGCTTCTTCCGTAACTTTCTCTAATTTGCTCCGGTATAGTGGACGTTTACCTTAAGGGAGAACTTCCTACATTCCTATTTAGGCAACAAAGCTGAGGAGCTATAAATTTGCCCCATTTCCCCTTTGAGAGAGCAATTAGCCTAATGAAGTAGCTCGGGCAGTGAGGCGGGGATGAATGGCCCAACGTTCTTTGCATTGCCTTTCATGTGGGCTATTTCACTGATGGTTCATATTCTATGGAGTTAGGACCATTGCTGAATGAAATATTACATATTATTTTAACTACGGTAATGTAGAGAAATAATAAACATTCAAGTGACAGAACTGTCTGCTTTTACGTTTTGGGTTATTCCCACCAGCTGCTCCGCGATTTTGTTCATTTGGACTCCACTGATCGAAAGATATCGACTCTTATTCGCACTCTATTATTTTATTAGCAACTCGGCGCAGAAAACCGGCTTTCTAAAATTTGTAAATATTGTCTGACAGTGCACACAGTGCAATCTAGCCTTAATCAAAGCATCTAGGCCTGTGTTTTGGTGGCCAGATAACAGATAGAATACTTATCTTTTCATTTGTAAATACATACAGAAATACCCAGAAGATTGCGGGAATCGAACCCGCGACCTTCTGTGTCGCCATGCCACAGAGACAGTCAAATATTATATGCGGCCTTGTTGTTTTGATCTGAAATTGTGTCAATTTTTAAACTCTACCTACGTATTTTCCTCGTATGGTTTCTTTTATCGTTCAATATCTTAATTTGTCTTTCAAATCAATTAAGAATTAATTTTACATTTTGATATTAATGTCTTCATTCACGGCTCTCATTTGCATGTTGATCGCATTATTTGTTACAGTCATAGTTTCAATTTTAAAATAATCGATACAATTACAGCCAGTAAATTAGAGTCTGTTGTTAAATATTTTATTTTACGTGAAATAATCGGTGAACATACGTAAAAAAATATATAATAAAAAAGTATAGGTACGCGGTTAGGTCGTTTTTTGTTTTTGTCCCAATGGTGGTGGAAAACGGACATATATTAGATTTTCTCATTGATGACCACTGGTGGACATTTTGTTGTTTTTTTTTGCTTCGGTATCAAGAATTAAATATCTTAAATAGTTTTGCTACAATAAAATAACCATATCCTTGCAGTCGGGTAGTGAAGAGAATATGACTTGGGCTACAAACTTGAAATAGTGTTCAAAATTCTTGATTAGATAGCTTTTTAAAGTTTATTTTGCAGACCCAAATTCATGGCTCGACGGTACAGTTTATAATACAAAATATACGTACCTTTATAAGTTATTATTTATCATATTAATGGTTAGTTCTTAATCTCCGTGAGACTGTGGGAATTTCATATGAAATTGGGACATAGTAGGAATAAATTTTCATTAGAAAATTATAATATTGATAATGATATCTATGATGATGTAGATATTTTATCTTGTGATAATGTTGTCGTTGTTCGTGATAATTTTGAAACTCGTTTTGAAAAAATATGTTAAGTTGTCTAGAGATAATTTTTTATAAGTTATTTATTCGTAATAAAACTTAAGCATCTGACGTCACCGAAGTGACCTCAAAGAAAGACTAGCGCTGTTAGTCGAAAGACTAGCATTTCACCGCTTTGGGGGTTCGTTTTGCATCAATTTTTAATTTATACTGAGGTACACAGACACTTTGTTATTAATTTTTTGTCGCAAAATATATAGGATATATTTTTTACATAGGATGCGTTTGACCAATATCACATCTGCTTGATGATAAGTGACGATGCGGTTTCAAATGTGGCACGCTTTTCTAGAAGATACCTGTTCACTCGTGACTTTTTCCTAAATGCCCGAAAACCACTACGCCTGAATCCTATGATTGTATATACATATATTATATCATATTAAGTATTAGATGACAAAGACAAGGTTTCTACAAATGGTCCAAGTTAAAAACCTTGAACAAAATGAAATATAACGCAGGTGTTCAATTCTAATACTTACTCTAAGTAACGAAAGGTACGGTTCTAAAGTAGAACAATGTTGACTGATAATGTCAAAGCAACCTTAATAACCTTTCGACAGCAATGAATTACTGTTTAACTTTGACAAATTCAGAGATTAATGAATAAACAAACAACAGTAAAATCCAATTTATATGCGTTGCAGCCATCATTATTGGAGGTGGACCCAGTAAATGATTTGTTGTGATTCCGAAGAGAGAACGCAGCGGGTGATCGCAAAATGCATTCGCATACCCCAACTGTTCTTCACAAAGTACCAAACCATTATCAATCTTATAGCAAACACGGTAAAGGCGGAATCTCTATACAGTTTACAAGTTTGAGAATTAAATTCTGAAAGCCCTCCTACCACGTTATGTGCAAAACGACAAGGGTTTGTAAATTTCGATTGGATTTTCTATCAGATCTCTGCATTCGCGATATACGACCGTCTCAACGTTATCGTATTAGTATTAATTCAAAACTTACATTTAACACTAATACTCTGAGAAATTACTGTGTAGAATTATATGCGGTTTGAGGTAACGGTTCGGTAGCGGATGTAAAATGATTTATTGAATTTCAAACATCGGTCAGCAATAAAGTTGCGGTGACTTGAAACTTGTTTATATTCGAGATTTATTGGTATCAAGCACTGTTTATTGGACATTGCACCATAGAGGAAAATGATATTAAAACGCTGTGGATGTTAAGAGGATCACATACCAATGCTGTTTTGTTGTAATGATCTCTAATGTTTATTTGTTTGCATTGAATAGGCTCCGAAACTACTGAACCGATTTAGATGAAGATAAACTGAAATGAGGATACATCGATTCATTGATAGTAACATAGGCTAATTTTATCCCAATATTCCCACAGGATCAAGAGTTACGCGGGTAAAACCACGGAGCGCTGCTAGTGCTTTATATACTTGTGTGGTTTTTCTGTTTTCCTACCTTGTTTGTCGTGTGACTTTATTGAATAAATCTCTTATCTATCTACTCTACTACTAACCCTCCCTTTTGGCTTCGCCGTAGTCGGGTAATAAGTAGCCAATGACACTTTTAATGATTAAATAGCCTTACCATAACAAGTTTCATCAAAATCGGTCCAGTAAGTTTCGGAGCCTATTCAATTCAAACAAACCAATAATCAAATCTCTCGTCTCTATAATATTTGTATAGATATAGATACAGAAGTACCTACGTAGTATGTAACCATCTTAAATTGGTGCGGATTTTAATGATCGAAAATGTATACGTTATGTTAGAAAAAACATGTCGTTAATATCGATATGATATCGTGATTGTTATTCGATAGCTGTCTTAAATAAAACTCAAGTGTTCCATTTTTTTGTCTTGTAATATTATATTTGTTTGTGAACAGTTGATTTGCTGTCATGAAATTATTCTGACTGACACCTATCTCAACGAAGTAGTTTACGAGCACATCACAAAATCTCTCAATAACAACAGCTACGAATCTAACTTCGCAAGGGGGTTCTTTTTAGTTTTTTGGAAATAAAGGGTAAAAAGAGTAAAGATTTAGTTTATAGTAACTTTAATATTTTCTGTGTCTGTAGAAAATCAATTTCATTTTTCAAGAGACACTAATGCGGCTCAAACCGTAGGGTGTAGCTAGGCTAGGTACTATAAATTCAATAACCCTGAACTAAAAAAGACCTTCCTAAAATGCTCAAAAAACACTAAGACTGAATCCAAAACTGGAGATGACCTTCGCCGTAATAATATTCTTATAAGGCCCGTCCTATTACGAAATGATGTCACAACTTTGACCCGCTATACCCAACAAGTACATTTCACGGATTTCCGATAAAAATAAATAAATTCCAAAGTCGTAATATAAAATTGTAATTCAAAACCGGCACCGATAATAATTGTAAAGCACAACTTGATTGTTTATATGTAGGACACGTTCGGTTTCTGATAATATTTTTATCGTGAAACTCGTAAGCTTTTATTATTTTGTTGGTGAACCTGCTGACAAAGAAGTAGCGGCTGTATATTTTATTAACTAGCTGCGCCCTATGGTTTTACCCGCGTCAATGTATCTTTATAAGTGACATTGATTTTCTACAAACACAGAAAACATAATAGTTACTGCGAGCTTCAAAATTCATCGGTGCTTTTTACCCCTTTAGTAGTCTAATTTCTGAAATCCTTTCTAAGTTTTATAAAAAAACCCTATGCGCAGTTTCAGACTATAGAAGCTCTTGTAGTTTCAGAGCTTTCATGTTGACTCTTTATCTCTTTTATTAAACTTTTTTCAATCGACATTACATTTCGAACTACGTAATAGGTAGGTATCTGTAAAAGGCTTGGTTATCGGCTAATCATTGAGTTCAATAGGCAGAATACGAAATTTTCAATAGGAAAAACAGACTCTACTTCCCAACTTTCCCCAGGGTTTTTTAGAAGACACTTATCTGATATACCTACAAAGATAAAGTCAAAATACAATTGTTTAATTCAGTCGGAAACATTACATTGAATCGTGTTAAAAACGAAGTTAGGATATGTGTTTTCGAAACGCACCAAAAGGAAGTATTAAATTTTTTTTAAAATTGATTTTTGAAAACTCTTCTTTAATATTAGTATAGATATAAAACAAATACTAGACGTGTGGCGTTTACCGGAACATGACGGTGTCATGTTCATGTTACCATTACGCATAACGTCAAATGTTCAATTTAATTTTTGAAATGGAACGTTGAAATCATGTCCATGGATTCTGATCATTAAGGTAACATAAAATACCTACTTTAATACTTGATATGTCACCAAAAGAGTGCAGGATTTGGAAGGAAATGGTCGTAAAGCGAAAGGACGGCCTAAAAAGGGGTGGAAGGATTCTGTTTTGTAGGAAAGGGGAGTATACGAAGATTTGACGGGGAATGGAGTGAAAAGGTTGTTATGTTGTGCCAACCTCATATAGTAGGAAAAGGGGGAAGAAGAAGAAGAAAATACCTTTTACCATTCCTTTACTGTCATCTTCTAAAATTGTTATTAATCATGGTCCAACTTTAATTATGAATACATTTAATAAAATAACTATGAACACTAGACACTAAAATATCTCAGTAAAGAAACTATACCTTTCCTACAAAAAGGCTTCGATTCGATTGACCTCTTTAATTACGTTCACCGGGAGCTAACGGATTGTTATCAAGTTATGGAACGAATGCTATGTCTATTCACTTGTCTCGTTTTGAAATAGGTTAGCTGTTCGTTCGATAATTGAATGTTTTAATATCGAGATTGGAATGAGTTTTTATGGTAGGAGGTAAATGTAATTTAGCTTTCTTTTTTACAAATGATCACTATGACCACTATCACATCTGCCTGATGGTAGGTGACGATGCACCCTAAATATTAGTAGGTACAGTTTTCTAGAAGATACCTATTCACTCGCAACTTGAAGACACTCAAATTGTACATGTCAGGAAAGACAGACGCAGACTTGATATTAATGCCGATTCCTGCCGCATACTTCTAAACTTAAATAGTATTCTAGAAGTATCTATGTGCTAAGAATCGAACTATAGACGAAAAAACAAAGCTGAGAAAATCCTATAAAGACCTTTGCTAAGTATAGGTATATTATTAGGTACGGTAAGAGTTTATGAGTTGAAAGACTTTAAACTTGAACTCAAGCAAGACCTTAGAATCTTACTTAAGTTGAAAACATTCTAATAATAGCAGTTATGGAGCTCTACGGTGGGTCTGCAATTTTAACTACGACCATACCTGTGTCATTTTTAGGTTCCATTCTTTAGTGCGGTGCAAATGTAATCGCGCTTTACGAATAAAAAATATGAAATCATTTGGTTAAAGCCACTCAATTTTTTATTACCCTCGACAGTAAGGCCGAACCTTTAATTTCCCTATTTTACTATCTTCAACGTTTTTAATAACCGACAGCAGTTTTAAAACCTGCCTACACATGTTTTAAGCATTTAAAATTCAAAGATCATCCCCCGCGGCGTCGTAAAAACCAATACTTAACTTCTTACCACTAGAAATACATTAACGTTTTTTAAAATCCCGATTCTGTAGCTTTGCCGAGGCGTTGACATAAATTATATGAAATGGCTCCTTGCTAGAGAGACTATACTTTGTCCAATTTGTGGATATATTGATGTCAAGCCGATGATATTTAAAGTTTATGTTCAACAAATAAAATTCCATAATTAAAAGTAGGTACTATTATTTTACCGATATCGCGCGATAAATCAATTCAGGCGCATTCCAGCGTATTCTGTCACCATTTATATAAAACATGACAAAATACTAAAAACATAAAAACTACTGCGCAAACTCGATAAATCACACGATAAATCGCTACACTATGTTTCTTATAATGTGAACATATTTTTGCACAAACAATAACTTAAATCCATGCTATAGGATTTAAGTTTTCTTTGACAGTAGTTCAAACGTCAGAAAGAATATAACACAATGGTTGAACTATACTATCGGTTCGTGTTCCATAAAAATTGAAAACCAATTTATACCTTTACAAGTTATAATCTCTATTTTTATCGCAATAAGGGCTTTAATCTAAAAATCGATAGCAACGTTATCGGAGCATTAGATTTAAGAGTAAAAACCTTACCTACTCGTTTTGTGGTTTACTTTATAGTTACAGATGTTTTAGCAGGATTATAAATGTTACAAATTAAAATATGGCGTCGTCGTAGCCTGAAGTAATAAAAGTTTCCGAGAAATTATTACTTTAAGTTGTTATTTATGATACTTTGTTTGTGGATACTGGCAATTTGTGTTATGTACAAACATAGCAACCACCATAGGTTTGAATCAAGTAAGACACCGATCGGTTTTTGTTAAAAAGTGCTACGAAATCTTCCAGTCGGTGATCCTTTACTGTCGCTTATGGATTTGAACTGCTGTGATCGATTACAAGTCATTTGAAAGTTTTCATACAGGCTCAAACCGTTTTAAACATCAAAAGTTAAGTGTGAAAATTTCGCCTGAAATAAAGTAGCTATGAAATTTTTCAGTGTTTCCTCTTTCAATTCCAATCCGTAATCAGGGTCTTGCTCACCTATTGTTAGAGTTTTCAGGTCCAACTAAATCCTTTAATTTGACCTAACGACTGCTACTAGAGACAGCAAACGAAACCTTTCGGATAACGTGCCTTTCGAAAATCTTTCCAAAGCATAGAATTTTTGCTACACTATTAATCGGTCACACATCAACCTATTGAAAACGCCAGGTACTTAATCAGGACAATGTATTATAATTTCTTTCCTTGTCCACAGTTGCAGCACATAGTGACATACCCCTCTACATCGGCATTGCTGTCGCTGTTGTGGTTTTCTTGGCAGGAGCTGCCGTGGTCTACAAACTTCTGCAGCGGAAGACCAGGGACCATTCCTTGTACACTATGACTAGAACTGGTAAGTGGAACTCATCACTGAAACCTGGTACAGCATTTTTTATTCCCAGGCCAGGAATATATTTCTAGAGCTTCCCATGACTGGAAAAGTCAACTTCTAGAACATTGAACAAAAAAACCAGGACCAAGAAGCAAATATCGCCACTGAATTAATAGAAAACAAAGGATGCTTATGTGCGTAACTTAATTTATGACACCATAAAGTCGACGTAGACGTTTTGTCTTACCTATTGTACTTACCATTGTTTCTCACCTTTTAAGAAGTTAATGTTAGTAGGCTAAGTTGGTAAATGTCATGTAAGAACCAGCTGACACTCTATAAGAATAAACTTCTAAATAATAACTAGCTGATCTGCCCATGACATTAATTTACACTTTTCTTATACAGATTTTCAACCAGAAATGTACCCGACGGTAGAGAAACAATCTCTCTCACTTGCTCCTGACCTGATGCAGCACAGACCACCAAGATACGAGCATCCACCACTGGATACACGAGCTGAACATCATTATGATGTACCACATCTTACTAACAGGTAACCATTTAATAATAAAAAAAGTAATCAAAATTTTATAGTCACAAGAACACACCCTCCAAGTTTCAGGTCTCTACGATCAGCGGTTTAGACTGTGCGTTGATCCGTCAGTCAGTCAGTCATTCAGGACAAAGCATTTTATATGTATAGATAAAAATGCATTAAACACAATAGGTACAGGTAAATTGAAAGAAAACATAAAAAGTATGTCTGTTCCCTCTTTATAACCAAATGGCTCCATCGATTTGGAAGTATTTAACAATTATTTTGTTGCAGTTACGCTTCGCCAGTAGACCATCAGGTTACTCCATGCGCTTCGAGCAAGGGACAAAGTGATGACTACGACAGCAAACCTTACAGCGAATCCGAACATTCGGCATCCAGTTGTTTCACCAGTTGTAAGTATACATTTCTTTAGATAAGTAGTTGTTAGTAGGTATAGGATATGCGGCTGATCTTTTTTTATTTCCAGCTGGATCAATGTACGACGCAGCAAACGAATCAGTCACACTTCAGCTAGCTGAGCTAGTATCCAATTCGCCCACTTCACAGTCATTATCGGTGTCAAGTGGAGGAGCAAGATTGGCTCTCCCAGCCGCAGGAGTCGCCCTTTCCATACCAGAGGGTGCCCTCACTAGAGGTCGGAGAGAACAAATTTATGTCGCAGTAGTCAAGGACGACCGCTTTCGACCTCGGCTCGGCAAAGGTAGGTCAAAGTTCCCTCATTATTCACACAGAATTCAAATTAGTTAACTTCCCGTTATTCTAACCTAGTATTTATTAAACCCTAAAATTAGACCATGAATATTCAAACTCTGCAAATTGACTTTATAAGTTAATAAAAACAAATTGATTTTGCAACATGATAGAGAAGTTTCAAAGGCAATTTGTATAAATTATCGACTGGTATTTTCTGTAGAGAAAAACGTACGCCTCCGGCGGACGACGCTTGTAACCACTCCTTTAAACAACTGGTAAGCGTATCAAAGTATTTTAAGATAAATTTCGCCCCGCAGGTATCACGCAACTGAGTCCGGTAGTTAAGTGCGGCCCGCCGCGTCTCCAGTTGAACAAATCTGTCATCCTGCAGATACCTCACTGTGCAAGTCTCAAACACGGCTTCTGGAATCTATCCCTGTACGCTATAGATCACAGCATGAAGCCAGACTCCACGCAAGGGCAATGGAAGAAAATTGTCGGTCTCGGACAAGAGACCATCAATACACCCGTTTTCACGCAGCTCGACAACGATAAAATATTTCTAGTTACCGACATGCTATCGACTTTTGTATTGGTCGGTGAAAGTTTCAATGGAAAAGCAGTCAAAGCACTTCAATTAGCAATATACGCCCCTGCCGCGTTGAACGAAACCTGTTCGGAGTACAACATCAGGTTGTATGTATTCGAAGATACACCTTGCGCTGCGTACTATTGTCAAGAGCAGGAAAAGAAATTGGGCGGAGTTTTACTCGAACGACCGAAGACTTTACTGTTCCAAGACGGAGGCTCGAACCTTTGTTTGAATTTGGAACACGTGAGCCCCGGATGGAAACCGAAACCGGGTATAGGGTACCAAGAAATTCCTTTCAATCACGTTTGGAGCTCAAATTACAACGCACTACACTGCAGCTTTGCGTTAGAAAGGACGCATGACTGCGATAACATCGACTTTACGGTATCTGCCTGTCAAAGGACGAATCCGTCTTACAAACAGACATTCCGAATATCGCTTGAAGACGTTCGCAGCAGATCTCCTAGAGGACGATCGCCACGGACAGAGTCACAGCGCAGTTTCAACATAACGGAGAATATTTTAGAGGCTAGAATGTGTAGAAGCGAGGACGGGAGTGACGGCAGTGGAAAGAGGAACGTAACTGTTAGCGAAGCGGGGGTGAACGAATGCGCAGGATCTGGTGATGGACCATTTAAGCTAAGTGCGAGGGTCAAGAGACAACTCTGTGGAATTTTAGACGTTCCTAACGCAAGAGGTAATGATTGGCGAGCATTAGCTGCTCGGCTTGGAGTAGATAGGTATACCACGTGGTTTGCTACTAAGAGTTCGCCTACTGAAGCTATATTGGAACTGTGGGAGTGTCGCGAAAGAGGAGCTGGTGCAGTGGCTGCCTTGGCCGCTGCCTTACGCCAAATGGACCGTCATGACGCTGCTGACTTGCTACAAGCTAGACCTTCCTGGTTATGAAGAAATTAACTGTGAGTACGTTTTGTTGAGTCATCCTCTCACTCACTAGCCTAGTGATGGGCAGATTACACAAACTTTATTAGAAATTTAAAATAAAAACGCGGGGTTTAAAGTATGTATGATTGTTGGATTGGAATGTTGGTTCTAGTTTAAATGTTTACTTTATATAAATTATAGTTACGCGGCCGGCGGCCTATTGTAAAATCTCGGTAGTATATTTTGTATAGAAACGTTATTCATCGCTGTAGTTATCTAGCGAAGGAATAAATTATATTAGCAATAATAGTGCCTCCGATGTCTTAAAAAGAAATAAACCTATCGGTTATTTTGTTTGTTTATTAAGTGTTTGAGTGTTTATTTTATTCTGGATATCGGCTGATTGTGTTTAGTTGCTGGTTTACTTTCTGCTTGTGTTTTTATCGTGCCAAATGTGTGCCACAAGTTTGGCAATAATTTTGACAATGTTTTTTAGGATTGTTATGTTATATTCTATTCGCTGTGTAGCGGCACCGTTGACTGCTAGAGGCTAAGCACTTTTATACAAAAAAAAATGTATTGTACTGTATTTCCACTATTTTAACTATTACTTAGTTAAAACAAAGATAGTATTTTGTATTAGCAAAAAAATCACCGAATAATCGATAATTTTTCGCATAAATTAGTGGAAATATCACACCTACAAAACGCATTTAATCTCTTACATTTCTAACGTAACTTACATAATACTAGCTGCGCTCTGCGGTTTTACCCGCAAAAGGCTTAGAGCATTTTCTATCTCGTACCATGTACAGATTTTCAAGTTTATCGAGCCGTTTGACCTGAACAAAAAACTTTCTAATTTATGTTATTAATAAGTATAAACCTTAGATTGCATTTTATAACTGTGTATATAAAGTATAATAGATTGTAAATAATGTATCTTATTGAAAGCTTTGTTGTAATTAGCGATGTCAAAAAAAAACTAAGGAGTAGGCGAACAAAGCGCCATTTTTTTGTGGATTCATGTTTGCAACCTTGAGATCTATCGTTTGCTTTAAAAACTTACCAATAAGCTATTTTTGTAGGATCAAATTGATATGTTTCGGATATAGATATTTCTTATTATTTAAACGACACTTCTTCGAAAATTATACGTCTACTCCTCAATTTTAATGTAAACATGTCATTTATAAAGTTCTGCGCAAAAAAAGTCTAGTAGCGAGAAAAAGCCCGTAAACAAGTATAAATTTCTCTAACAAACAATAACGCTTCTTAAAAAACAAAAACTTTGATATTCTTGTTCATGACAAATTATTGTTAGGTACTCGCACTTTAGAAACTTTCTATGTTCAAAATAAATACTTTTTATTCTATGAGAACTAGATAGTACTCGTACTTTACCTAAAATTCCTTTAAAATGATGATTCTTTATTATCTTTAAAATGTATCAAAGTATCTTTTCTAATTTAACTGATGTCTGTTTCTTGAATTATAAACAAACAGAAGTCAATATTTTACGATCTACAGAGATAAAAATAGTTCTTTTTGAACAGATAAACCTAATATATTTCATTATTTTATTCGTTTAATGAACTTTTACATTCTTTGATATTTTATGAAAAAACGCGAGATTTTTTTGGTGCACCAAATTGTTTTTCTGCATATTTCAATTTGAATTTAGGACGTTATTCGACGATTATCGTGATTTAATAAATTTACATTTTTTAATTTAGTTTTTAAAATATTTCTATCGCTCTCAGTAAGTTAGAAGTTGTTGAACATAGAATCATCGACCATTTATCTCGAAAAGACAAAATATGATAAGGCGATATGAATAGATATATTGGCGGACAGAACAGGCTTTAGTTGCTCTCAATGTACGGTTATACCGAAGATGCATCGCACATCACAAATAACACGTCGCACATCGATGTCACCTCAATATAAAAAAATTTTTGGAAATAGAGGCGTACGAACATGTCGGAAGACGCCATACCGCTACATCGATACATCGATGTGTTAAAGTCAAAACTCCTATAATCGGTCAAAACTACTGACTATTTTTCTCAGTCAACAGAAAGGCCGGTCAAAACCACTATTGACTAATGATTTTCAGACCAAACTCTTCGGCCAAAACTAGTATTGACTGTTTTTCTCAGTGTCATCTTTAGGTAGAAGAGCAGGGATTAAGCCATGAGTTAGTATAGCAGGTGCTTCTTTCATGACTCTATGTCTGATTTTATACAGAAGTTGCATGCAGGTCAAATCAACTTTCCCTCTTATTTCTGTTTTCTTAATTATAGCCAGTGCTATTTGAGGAAAAGAAGATGTAATTCTACTGAGAGTTGCATCTTTTGACTGTGTCTCAACCTTCTCACTTCTTTTCCGCCTTGCTGACTCCTCATCATTGTCACTTTTGATCTTATAAGTTTGAATTTTGACAAGCAAAGGAGTTTTAACAGTCTTATCAATTGAAGATAATATTTTTCTGAGATTATTTCCTCTCGTTAGAAAGAGTGTGATCAGAAATAGCATATCCTTTCCAAGGTTAGCCAATTCAGTTACCTGGAATGTATTGCCATCAAGGGCTAAATCCCACACTTCTGGTCTGGGACTGGTATTCCATGATTCGGCTCTCTTCTGCAGTTCATTTATCATTACCACTGGATTGAAGCCTTCATAAGCCATAAGCTTAGTCAACATTTTGCAAGCTTCAAAGTTAGATTTTCCAACAGACCCAATGATTGCTGCTCTAACCATATCCTTGTTAGAAGGGTTTATAAGTCCAATTTGCCCCTTGACTATATCATCTCTCTCAGCACTTGACAGTTTCAAATAACCTGTTAATATATCCCATTCTTCATTTATGGATACGTCATCATCTTTCTGGCCATGACTACTAGTGCCTGCTGAGACATCTCTGTTGAGGGTTGGTTTCTGATCTCTATTTAGAGCGGGCGGGGCTGAAGGATCTGTGCCCTTGCTAGCCATTCCTCCTAGATTGGAATAGATTTCTTCCTTTCCTGTATTTCCACCAGTTGCCATAATGATGGATTCTTTTTGGTTCTTCAATTTAGGACTCTTTCTCAAACCAGAATCGACTTTGGCTCTAGGTGGTGGTGATTTAACACGCTTAGAACTTGACATAAATCTTCAAATTATTATGATTATAAACCAGGTCTGTGTGACAAATACTTGTCAAAAAAAGTAGTTTTGACCGATTAAGAGTTCTAATGGTAACAGATGCAAGTTCATCGTTGTGCTCTGGCTCATGATTGGTCAATGTTCATATCTACTTGTGCGATGTCAATGTGCTATACATCTTTGACATAGCCTTACCGTTACTATTTTCATCGCTAATTACATCAAAGTTTTTAAAGTAGTGAACAATAAAATTTAAACAAACCATTATCGTGTAGGTATATGGTAACCCTACTGTAGATTACGACTATATTTTTGTTAACGTGATTACTATTAAAATAAATGGATCTGTGATAATTAAAAATAATAAAATAAATTATGTTTAACTGTGCATACTGTGGTTTTATTTCGTTTGTTAAGTAATTAGCGACCCGACTCACTAACATTATTTTTCAGCCAATTTACACAAAGCCTTAATGAATTAAAGAACTTTACCTTCCTCATTTTTAAAACGATTCAATATGTAATATCAGCGAATGATTCCAAAAGAAGAAAAAAATTACTTACGCCCGAATACAGAAACGCTACTTAGGTGGCGAATTAATTTATATTTAACTGTCATATTTCAATCGGATAAGAGCGTCTTACATATTAAGGGGACTCCTAAATGTTTGCGTATTCGAGGGTTAGTCTTTGACGTGGACCGGACTAATGGTGAAAATCTTATGAAAATTGATTTAGTAGTTTTTGAGTTAATTGCGTTCAGACAAACAGATACGGCGGGGGACTATGTTTAAAATATTAGGTAGTTATGTAGTGGGGTTAACTTAGCATATTTTGACCCACTACGAGCTTTAAGGTTTCCCAGTTTTATGGTCGAAGACTACTGAGCACGGACCTCCTTTGAGCGGTTGTTTAGCTATGGTAAGTAGGTAAGTAACCAAAATCTTAGACTCGACTGTTTAATGTCTATTAAATTTTCATCTTATTTCATAAAAATCTTGTAAGACATTTTTACAATCAGAGTGTGACTACGCAGTTTCAAAACAAGACATGACGCATTTGCTTTCCTGTCCTACCTGCAGAAAAGGACTTGATGAAAGCCACAGTCGTTCTTATGACCTGTGAGGTACAGGTCTTAAGATGGAGACTGGGACGCAATGGCGAAGTCGCAGTATATTTATCCAACTAATTCGTATTGAATGGCGATGGTGTGGCGACGTCGCGATGGAGTCACGGGAAAGGTAGCCCTAAGTGTGGCACGTTCCTGGTCTGGTCTCCAAATAAAAAGACGTCTAAATAATTTGAATTTCGAAAACGTTGACTGGCAATCAATTATTTTGAATTTCGAACGCACATTGACTTACTTTTTTCCTTTCTTTGTTTTGTACAAGCTTATTATAATTCCACTGTCGGCACCAGAAACCGAACAAAGTGAAAGAATTTCTCAAAGAAACCCTAAAGTTACAAATTACAATTATTATTTGACAACCGAGAAAATGTCGACTAACATTTTGTCCTTTGTCATTTGAATTCGTTAGAAAATGTCAAACATTTCTCTCGTGTTATTTACATGTAAATACGGCCCAACCACCTAATTTGTACCGACGGAATTTTCTTGAACTAAAATTTTACTCTGAAGATTTAAGTGTTTACTTAAACGCTAGCGACATCGTTGACTTAATAGATAATTTGGTAAAACTAGGGTGCGGTAATGTATTTTGTTTTGTGGCGAGCAGGTGTGCGCTTACCTTTACGTGACGTCACGCATCACTGAGGTGACCAAAAAACGTGTATTGAGTGTGACCAATCGGTTTCGTTAGTGGACATTGGGCGCGAACTTTGTATAATTTGGAGCTTTTTAAAATTGTTATGTTAGAAGTATTATGTAAATATGTATTTGTTTACATACCGTTTTAAAATCAAGTGATAGCTGACTTTTTTAATTAGTATAAACTCCACGGCAAGGTTTAGTTAAAGGGAATCACTTGTTTTATCGAAAAATGAAGATGGAAGTAAGAAAAATTAATGAACGATTCAAGGAATACCAAAACTTGACACAAATACTATTGGCACTTTTATTCCAAATGCTTTTTTTTATAACAAAAATCTTATCTGTCAAAAACTCTTATACATTGAGAAATGCTTTGTCTCACTGAATTCATAAAGCATTGCTTAACTTAAGGTTTATTAAGGAACGTCTATGAATATAACAGTTAGGTCAATTTCTTCCATATTTAAAAAAAGTCGTTTCTCTACTGGCACCCTCTCGTTTTTTTAGTTCGAATTTTAAAATTTCAATTCGACCCGCGGGTCATAAACAGGGCAGGTGTTAGGTAATAAAATTGAAATAACTGACTACCAACACTTTAGGGTATTTTTAGGACAACACAAAGGGGTAGGGTGTTCTCACGTTTCGGTGTTTTTTAGGAATGATCGATGGTGCTGATTAGATGATACGAATCGAATTTTTTGTATTTTTTAAATCCCATTGTTTATTTTTTATTTTTGCTTTTGATATAGGTATTTGTTGTGAATTTATTACTGCGTTACGCCCCGCGGTTTCACCCGAATAGTAATCCAGGAGATAATAACAATGTTTTGTAAGTATGAATTAGTAAGTATAAATCAAATAAGCTATTTTAAAATTAGTTTTATTTTCTAATTTCATATCGAATCACTCTATAGATGACGTTATCTCTAGCCAAGGGCCGGCCAAAGTTTCTGGTAGCCAAAATATTGACGATTGAGGCAATGTTTAATTTAAAAAACTGTCAATATAAAATCTGAAAAATAATTTAATTTTAATTTTACCGCAAATGATGATAACAACATTCAAAAATCGCTAGTAAATTTAAAATTATGCTTTTTTTGAAGTTATACTTCTTTAGGCGCTTTATGAAAAAAAATATGAGAGTAAAATTTTAAGATGAAAAGTCACATGTTGCAGCTCAGTAACTCAAAATTAAAACAGGTTGTAGTTGCGAGAGTGAAATTTTAAGATGCAGGCGCATCACTGTAATACTAAAGTAACAGGCTGAAGCTGCCCAACAAATAAATATCAGATGGACGGACGGACAGACAGACAGACGAACGTATAACTTCTCACGCGCGTACATAAGTACAAAGCATCGATGATTGTCTTAAGCTACAGAGAGATTTGGTAACAATGGTCGATTGGTGTAAATGTAATAAGATGCATCTTAATGTGGATAAATGCTTTGTAATATCGTTTACTAATAAACGCCATAAAATTCTATATAATTACGAATTGTCTGGTAACATCTTGGAGCGAAAATCGACTGCTAGGGATTTGGGCATTGTTTTTGATGAGAAATTAACATTTCGAGAACATTTTGAATATATTATCAATAGAAGTTACCGTCTTCTCGGTTTTATTACTAGAATTACTAAGGAATTTAAACAACCAAATAGTTTAATTTATTTATTTAACGCTTTAATAAGACCCATTTTGGAATATGGAAGCCCTATATGGTCTCCCTACTATCATTGCCACGAAGATAGGATTGAAGGGATCCAGAAGAAGTGCCTCAAAATTATGGCTTACAGACATAATTTAGGACGATCCCTGTCTGGTTATGAAAATAGGCTTGAGAAGTTTAAAATCACTTCTTTATCTACTCGTAGGCAACGTACAGATCTTCTTTACTTACATAAGATATTGCATTCATCAATAGACTGTCCCAACCTACTATACTGCCTCAACATCAATACATATTACAGAACACGTGACCCCCAAACGTTTGTTTTGAAAACATACAAAAATAACACTTCCTTTTACAATCCCCTAACAAGAATGTGTCGTCATTATAATGAACTTGTCTCCAATAGGTATCCCAATCTAGACATCACTATGGCAGCTGCATACTCTATAGACGTATTCGACGGCAACTATACCCGTTTCAAAAGGTGTCTGTGTTATCTTATAAAATAGTGTCTTATTATACTTAATTATTATTATTATGTAAATTAATCTTTATCTTTATCTGTTCTAATTATTACTGTAACATAAAAGGAGTTTTTATATTCGCATTTAGGATTACAGTCTAGATCATAACCTGTTATTGTATACTTGCCTACTTTTTGTGATTGTAATCTGCTGTGTGAATTATTAATAAAATAAAATAAAATAAAGTACACGCACCCATTTTTTTCGTCACCGTAAAGCGTGCCGCATTTGTAATAAAGAAAGCGTTAACAAAGCACTTTGTATCTACTATTAACACTTCACAAAATTAATCATAGAGTTAAGTATACATGAAAACAACTATTGATTCCGCCTATAGAACGGTGTCGGTACCCCCAAAGTTAACAAGTGAACCCCTTACTTTATGAGGCTTCAGGAAGACGTCTTACAACTGAAAGGGGCTGAAATGTCGGCTAATCAATCGCAAAGGGCATCGTTAGAGACGGCGCGACAAAAAGGGAACTGTACGGTGAGTATTAATTTTGTAGTTTGTAAGCATTTTTCTATTAATAATAAAATAAATTAGCTTAAAATCCTTATTTTTTACTCTAAGTTCGCTTTAAAGATTAAATTACTTCACATGGTCATAGACCAGATTATTTTTAACTAGCAGCGTAAATCCCGATTCCGTGGGAATATCGGGATAAAAAGTAGCCTATGACACTCCCAGTGAATCAATGTACATATTCTCATACCAAGTTTTATCAAAATCAGTTCAGTAGTTTCGGAGCCTATTCAATTCAAACAAACAACAATCAGATGTTTTCCCTTTATAATATGAAGTATAGACTATCCGGCATCCTTGCAGTACTTTCTCCATGCAAATATAGTCCCTATATATAAATTGGCGATATCGCTAATGAAAATTAATCTTGTCTTGTCTACTGACCACTTTTCATTGCAATTTCTCAAAGTGAAACTGAAAAAGGTATTTATAAAATAATCTAAACATTATTACACTGTAGGTTATTTAGTTCCCGGTTAATAACCTCTAAATCATAAAAGTGGTAAAAAAAATAACCTAGAAAATAATAAAACATAGTCACCCTATTTTAGTTACCCGAATCCGTCAACCAATACCTTACTATAAGGTCAAACTATTGCCTTTCAATAAGGGTTTAGTTTTTGTTCGCGATAATTAATTCCCTCATTTCTACTTGAATTGAGGGAAAGCCTATCGATAAATTACTGAGGGTAGATGGATAGGAAGGTATTAGGCTAAATCGATATCGCTGGCATCAACATAGGGTATCCTAGCGTCGCTCGCGAATCCTTATTATTTTGTGTCACTTACACGTTTTTCTTCTTTTCGAGTCAGTGACGTTCGACCAGTCAAATTTCTCCTGCCCAGTAGTTAGTCACAGCAACTGCAGCAGCGTTTGCCTTTATCTCCAATGTGCAGGTATTAGGGTACAATGGGCATTGGAGTATGATTGGAGTAGGTGACCCATGGACTGCGATGGGGCTCCACACTCGCATTGCTCCTCAGTCGGTGCAATTTCCTCAAATGTTGTTTACAACGGCCCAATTAAATAAATAAATATAAATAATGCAGGACAATCCACACAGCGCCATCTAGCCCCAAATTAAGTAACTGGACTTGTGTTATGGTTGCTAGACAACGGATATACTACTTATATACTTTTTTTTTATAATACATAGGAAACAACCAGACCACAGACAAATATCTAAGCATAAATACATGTCTGAGGCGGGAATCGAACCCGCAACCCTGTGTTTGGCAGTCCGGCAAGGTGACCATTGTGCCAACTGGGTCGTCAATTATGTTACCACAGTCTTATAACATGTTTGTATACATAGTTATTTGTAATATTATTAGCAAGCGGTTGACGGCCTATGCACCTAAACAAACAACTTTTGTTCTACGACTTTTAGAATTTTGGTCGTTTTTATGTAAATTTAAAACACAGCAGATTTTTTAAATCACATTTAGAACATAGGTACCTAGATAAAGCTTTAAAAAAATAAGCATACTTAATCTAATGGTCAATGACCACTCCGTGAAAGGAATAGTAATTTTCAGGCAAACATTAATTCAAAATTTCAAAAAACGATGAAAGAAATAAAGTTCTTATTATTGATACTAGCTGTTGCCCGCGACTTCGTTTGCGATGTGGTTTTAAACAAAATAAAACAAAATAGGTAGTTACATTGTTTTTAAACTATATTTTTAATTGATTTGGCGAAGGCACTTTACTTACTCATACTCCGAAAGTAGGTCTAAAGATGCCTGAAGAGCGTGTAGAAAGAAAAACTTTCAGCCCTAGGGAAAATCGCTTTCACTGACAGCTGTCATGTCAAATTATGGCTTCGCACGGCTCATCCATACTGCCAGAGTACTGACAGAGAGTACATAATAGGTTTTTTCTTAGTAATCGAATTCAGGTAGATATATTTAGTTCAAGATATCTTATTTAATAAAATAAATGTAAAGGTGAAAATGGTCAAAGCGACGTATGACCATGCTGCGCCTCTGCCGGCGCCCTGTCAAGATGTTGCAGATGTGGCTTTATGCGACCGTGCGGTCAGTGTTGTTCCTTGAGTAAAAAAATACTGGCAGGAAATGCTTGCATTTTGAATGATTTTAATAAGTTATTTTATTATGTTTTTGTGTTAAGTTTAATCTGGTTTTTCATTTATAATTGTGTATTTTGTGTAAATAACATTTTCTAGACAAACCGTGTTTCAAAAACTGTAATTTAAATCTACGGACTTCGCGTCATTACTCAGTGTTGGATAAACTAATTAATAAAAATCACTTCGGTAAGTACCGACGTATTTGAGTATTGAAAACATATTGAAAACAAACAGCAAAAACAAAAAAATCTACATAATCTACATAATCTATAACCTCTTTGGTCCCAACCTTGTAAGAGGATCAGGTAGTATGGAGTCTCTCGTTCACTCTCGTTATTAGGAAGAATTTTATGTTTATTCGTAATGAAAAGCACAGTGTTTACCTCGGGTTTGTTTTGTTTACCCAAGGTGTGAAAGTCACTCATTTAGTCCCTCGAACTATTAGCGCCCTCGCTACGCTCGGGCGCCAAACTCCGTCTCGGGACTCAATGAGTGACTTTCACACCTTGGGTAACAATGTACTATTTTTGTTAATTTTTCACAAATAAAACATAATACACAACAATATGATAAGCTAAAACTAAGTCCAATTTCTATTCGCACAAATTTTTAGATTTTTGTAAATTAAAGAAAAAATAATTATCAACTACCTTTGTGTCTCGATTCATATTCTTCAATTAATCATATAAGAGGTTATTATAGTATTTATTACACCAATATCATGCAAATAATAATCTACTTATTTTGGTGCAAATAATAATATACATTGTTTTTATTATCAAATAATAATATTAATGATTAAAAAGAAAGGCCATTGGACAGAACAAATACTAATACTTAAAATAACGCGATGCACATTGAGATCCTTACATATTGATAGCAGGCATAACGTTGAACAAAAAATGCTTTCACACCAAACATCTAAAGCATCTCGGAAACGGGGTATTTGAAGGAACGTGATGTCCTATGATTTCACAAAAGTGCACGGTGCTCTTTGAGACTCATACCTATCGATAGAGGGCATCGAAAAAAAAAACAAATAATAAAAACACCAACCCTCTAAAGCGTTTTCGATACAGGGTTTTTGAAGAAACGTGATGTTCCTTGATTTTCTAAGAGTGCGCGGTGACTTTATGCCAAAAATAATTGTGTAAAATTATGTTATGCCTAGTTTAGGTTTTTATGTCAAAACCGATTATTCCAAAACCTTTATGCCAAACTACAAAAGGACATTCAACTTCTAAAGCGAGACGTTTCGGAAATGGAATATTTAAAGAAAAATGATAACCTATAATTTTTCAAAAGTTTGCGGTTCACTTTGAGTCCCATACCTATCGAAAATGACAAATAATGCCATCAAACAAAACCTATAAAGCGTTGGGCATAATTTATTCATCGGGTCTAAAATCACAGCGCAAAAAACATAACATAACATATAACCACGCTACCATACTGAATGTACGGACCCCTTTTCCAATTTTCTAAATTCTTGACCAAAATACCCAGTTTTTTTATTAGGTAGCTGGCAGGCCTACGTAATTTTGGGAAAAAAATGATTTTTCCGCTACTTGAACTCATAATTCAAACTATAGCAGGAGAAAAGCGCGATAGAAGTGTACCATCGGAGGTCTTCGGTAAAGGAGATCGGTAATATTATGTAGTAGTACCTCTTTGTACTAACCTCATTTTCAGTTTCACGTAGGTAGTATTAAATGCAAACTATTTGGTTTTATGACAGCTGTCATCTTGAGCGGAGGCATGTACTGCAGCCCTACCATGACTTTTATAAGAACTCGAAAAAAATAAACACTTTTTCGATCATTCTCTTGTCCGTATGTCTTTCAGTGTGTCACTACCGATATTCTCAGAGACGGGTGGACCTAGTAAGTTGATTTTTAGGAAGTTTCATAGTAAATACTCAATATATTATGTTTAATCGAATACGTAAAAAACCCGTGGTAAGGGTACTGTTCCCTTCTGACGTTCGATTACGTTTTACCACGGAAAAATGTTTCGATTTTACATTTTTTAAATGTTTTTTTATCAAATATCTTAATTATTGTATTAAACTCAAATTGAAACATACCCTAAATGTTAATCTGATATTTCCTGAACATATTTGTGTGGACCTTGTCGAAATCTGTTCTGTAGTTTATGAGATTACCTGGTTCAAACAAACAAACAGACAGACAAACAGACAAACAGACAAACAGACAAACAGACAAAAATTCTAAAAACCACCCTATCGTGTTCAGCTAACGATTTAAAGACGACCTGTGTATTTTTTTTCTGGATATCTTACAATTACAGATTTTTTGATGTCTACAGATTTATTATATGTATAGATAATATAAATGCTAGCAAAAGAACGCTGTTTCACCTGTCATTTCTTCCTCTTAGGAGTGGAATTAAAAAAAAACATTTCTTAGTTACACTTTATAAAAAAACACACCTTTCACACGTGTCCAGGAATCAGTCAGCCAATAAATAAAGTGTATTTAATTTTATTAACATCACTGATGAACCTTGTTGAAATCGGTTTGAACTTTTTTAAGCTACCTCTAGCAAAGAGTCTCGGTTCAGTATAATAAAGGTCCAGACAAACTTGGTCAGTGACCACCGGGGCAGGGTGAAGGTAGCGATGTTATCAACGTGTCGCATTTGGATCGCTAGTCGGTCGTGACTTACCATACTTGAGGGTGTGGGGTCTAAGTTATGAGACATAGCGGGTAGATACAATCTATCGCCTTGTAATTAGATAGGTTTTCAGTTTTACCGGTAAATATTAAATATGTTCGATCTTGTAGCAGAAATAACAATAATCATAATCAAACCAACCAAGTGCGAGTTGGACACGCTCACGAAGAGTTTTGTACAATTATATTCAGTTTTTAGTATATGTTATAGCGCAACAGAAATCATGTGCGAAAATTTCAACTGTCTAGCTATCACGGCTCATGAGATACAGAATGGTGACAGTCAGACAGGCGCGAGGCGGACAGAGGAGTCGTAGTAAAAGCGTCCTGTTTTTACCCTTCGGGTACGGAACCCTAGAAAATGTAAAATAGTTTCGTAGTAATCTCAACGCTTTGATTAAGAACAAAACATAACTGACGATTTTATGGAATACTAAATCTAGCGCATTTTATCATGGGCTAGCAAAGCTTTAAATGGAGTCTCAGTCTCTATTGCGCCTTCTGCTCAAAATATAGTTTAGGCACCTTAACGACTGATTTAAGCTATCTATTTCTACACACGTATTAGCCGATTCCAGTTAAAGTTTCGTGGGAAATACCTAATACGGCACGTTTATAATTCTAGTACGTAAACAACTTACGGAGACCATTGTTTTACGCGTAATTCGAATAATCAATATCAAGGCAAAACCAGTTAATTTTCTGACCCTCCAATTACGGTATAATTTCATAACTTAAATCTTTCAGTGAACAAAGAGTGGGCGCGATCAAGAGAGGAATGAAGCAAATGCACGAGACTTCGTGTAACTACAGATTCCTCAACTTAATGAGTCATCTGATATATTCTGTTTATGGCTGATTTTAGAAGAATAGGGAACTACTTTGGTGGTCTATGATGATGTGGTTTTAATGTTGAAGTAGCACGTCTCCTCTAAGATGTAACATAGATAATTACGAAGTGAGATAGATAGATAACTTTATTTGTACAACACAGGAAGAAACAGAACACTATATACACAAAGTAAAGTAATAGCTAGAAAGTATAAGTTGCACAAATGGGCTGACTTATCGCTGAAAGCGATTTCTTCCAGGCAACCTTTGAATGGAAAAGAACTGATTCAGCTTTAATATGTATAGTATGTATGTAGAGTATACTTACTAAAAAAATAATAAATAAAAATATTGCGGGACATTTCACACAGAACCATCTAGCCTTAACCTAAGCAAGTAGGCTTGTGTTATGTGGCCAGACAACGAATAGAATACTTAAATACTTATTTTAAGTTAATATGTACTGAACTAATATTTGAACGCAGAGAGCATGCGACCGATCGCTCTGGAAGTCTTTGGGGGAGGCCTATGTTCAGCAGTGGACGTCCTGTGGCTGATATGATGATGATGATATACTAATATTATAGAGGAAGTACTTTTTTAGTTTTTATGTTTGTAACGAATAGGCTCCCAAACTACTAGACAAATTTTGATGATAATTGGTATGATAATACATTGATTCATTGGGAGTATCATAGGCTAGTTTTCATACATTTGTACGTTGCTATACGTTCACAAAAATCCTGAAATTTTTTCGTAAAAATAGCGATATTCATAATTTTAACTTAAGAGATAAGAATGAACTGACCGTGCCCGGTAGCAGGCTCCGGAAAATAAACAGGTCGTTTAATAGTACATGTGTGCTCTATTATAATAAATTACCCAAAGATGTATATGACATGTCCATTACCAGGTTCAAAACTTTTATAAAGCATAAATTGTGCAGTAAGGCGTACTATGATACCTAAATGATAACAACCTATGGACGTGACTTTAGTTGCTCTATTTCAAATAATATTTTCAAATATTTGTAATATTGACCTTTGTGAGCGTGATCACATAAAAACCCCATGAGTTTTTGTGCCTTCTTCTCATTGGTGGGCGCGTTCCGAAGGCACACATCCTAACTTAGTTTTTAAGACGTTTTCAAGTGGTCTTTGTACGGTCGGCTGCATAATTGCAGACTCACCGTAGAGCTCCAAAGCGGCGGTTATAAGAATGATTTCAACACAAGCAAGATTCTAGACACCTGCTTTAAGTGAATTTCAAAGTCTTCTAACTTATCAATTAATCAAACAAAAATTATTAAAATGCAAACATTCCAATAATATTAATTTTCGAACTCTACCGAGGGCTGTAATTATGCAGCCGACTGTACAATTGTATTAAGCATCCAAAGAAATAATTTTTTTTGAGTTTGCCTTAAAATTTTAGAAATTTAATTTTCTAGCGCTCGCTGTATAAAATCATCGAGATATAAGTTCTTCTTCTTATCTCATCACATCAACTTATTAATTAAATAACATACTATAAATGATTGAAAGATAAAAGATATCACAATTATTTTGTCAAACGCAGTTGAAATGTTAACATTGTCAACATAACATTCATGTCTATGTTGGTGGTCATCTTTATCTGAATGGATCTACGTTACTGATTAATTATGTCATGTTAAATCACTATAGTATAGTTCGAATCATGAAGTTTATCATTCTCTTATCTTTTAACATGAGATTGGTTGAAGAGTTAGGAAATCATTGACAGGACAAGACCTGATCTGAGCTTTTTTTATATTTTTGGTTTTAATGTCTAGGTTTAAATTTTGGTGAATAAACGCCTTATCTATTTTTTGACGTGATAACAAACACCTGCAAAAAAGTGTCATGTTCAGGTAGGTACCATAACGCGTCATGGTAAGTACCAGAACATGAAGTAGAACATAAAGCAGAACAAAAAAAATAAAGTAATTATATTTGAACGGATATACCTATTCGCGTTTTTTATTTTTCCCGAAACGCCAGGTTTAAACAAAAATAAAAAACGCGAATATATCCGTTCAAATATAATTAGAAATATGAGTTCAAGTCGCGAAAACCTTAGAAAATACTAAAATAAAATAAGTACAACATCGACATAAAGTTTAAAAAAAATGTTTTTTTCGAGTTCATAATAAACGCACGCGCACTCAAATTGACGCTTGCGCGAAAGCCAAATGAGCGAATGTTTATTTGGCACATAATACCGAACATCCCTTTACGCGATAATCGTTTCCGCCAATTTTTCTATTAGGCATGCTATTATAATTGTCACCATTTTCGAACATTTTAAATGCAATAGCTTAGATGAAGGCAAAAATTCACTAAGATTTCTAATAATTATTCACATAAAGTGTATCAAATCAGATTTATACATCCGTAAACCCACAAAACTATCGTGTTAATAAAAAAAATCGAGTACAACTATGAAATGAGAAGTCGGTCAATAAACAAACTGAGCTATGAACAAATCTTATCGTGTAAGCCCACCCGTAAACAAAGGCAAACTTCATGGTTTTTTTTTTACAATTTTGGAATTACAAGATGTGAGATATTTCTTATCCTCCGATTGGAATTCCGATTGAAAGGATGAGTGGGAACGTTTTTCCCATTGCTACTTGTACTATTATACATATATTTATGTAGTAAAAATTATCTGTGATTACGGTTCAGTGGTTATATTAAAAATCATCCTACTTTCTTGATCCTATCAATTTTGCCAAAGTTTTATATTTTTGTTTAAACTCACCTAGTTTGTTATTGAAAATATTTCTGACTCCCGCTGGCAGCTGTTAGAAGCAATACAGAACATTCAGTCACAGAGCTACCCACTTACCTATAAAGCAAAAAAAAACATGATTATTGGTGGATTTAGAAGAAAACAATTTTCAACTAACTTTTAAGTGGCGCAAAAATAATATTGACAAGTTGTTGATAAGTCTTTAAGTTAATGGATTATAAAGATTATTGAACGAAATCGGGTACTAAGCGTTTAAAACATCCAGGTACATCTAGTTTAAATCCTCATCTACTTAATAAATCACCAACATAGGCTTAACAATAAAAACAAAACAAAATAATTAAACAAAATTATTATCGTAAGCTCCAACTCAAACATGTCAACAGGGGCAGATAAACCGAAACATTTTAATACGAAAGTTGTGTTATCGAACATTTTATGAGCGAGGGTCGTGATTTGTGACCTCGTCCGTCATTCGGGGATGAAGGATTCGAGTTTTTAATACTTTTACCCGATTGTAAATCTTTGATGAGAGCTTATACAGACAAAATTCCCTTTGATTTTATTATTTATAGTGCCTTAGCGAGCATTAGGCATTTTTGAAAGGTTTTTTACCAAAGTTATAGGTGTCTCAGCGTTTGACCACTGCGACACTGGCCCAATGGTAGGTGACGATGCGACCTAATATTTAGCACGCTTTCCTAAAAGATACCTGTTCCTGTACCTGTACTTAAAGACCTTAACTTGTAGCTTAATTTTATTTGTTGACAGTGCTTAAATAGATAAATATAACTGGGCAGTTTAAATATAGATAGAGAGTCAAGCCTGCAAGTATAACAGGAGTAGAAGTGAATAATTAAGCATTTATGCACACATCAAGGAGATTATAGTCATTGTCATTGTCATCAAGGAGATTATAGCGAAGTGATAGCGTTGATAGGTTAAAATGCTTTAGATTCAATTTAATATTACTTCAAGTCTCAAAGATTGAGAGGGTCTTTATGTGTATGCAAATACCCATGATCTTTTCTTTTTTAGTTTATGGTTATACAATATTTTATTGTGTAATGGATTAGTTTTTTCCTTGATTTGAGGCAAATAGTTGTTTTATTTGTGGGATTTAGGGCGGACTCAGAATAGAGACTTGAAATTGACCGATAGTTGAATTGAAACTGTTTTACTATTGTTATACTTTTTGTTTTATTTTTCGAGGTATTGACTGACAGTTTGGTGTGTAGTCTGTTTTTTTTATGTTTACACCTAAAAACAGAGGCTATAAAACATAGGTCCGCCCTCAAGGTAAGTTAAAGAGATATGACGTTGCACGGAGTGTTGCATGCTGAAGCATTAACCGATTGCATCAGAAATATGAACCTGCGCTACTGACTTCACAGGTTGACCGCAAGACAATTAACGATGACCCAAAATAATTGAATGGTCTCCCATAGGAAAACGAGCACGGGGTTTAACAAGACGATGATGGCGAGATGTTTTGACCCCTATAAGAATGACTGGTGTGCCAAAGCTACAGATCGCGATCAATGGAATAAAGAATCCTTTATCTTGCAGTGGGATAGGGATGCTCTTAAAATAATCTTCTCTTTACATATAAAATTCTTTGTCCTGAATTACTGACTGACTGACTGTCGGATCAATACACAGCCTAAACCGCTGATCGTAGAGACCTGAAAATTGCAGGATGTGTTCTTTGTACCTATTAGGCATCCGATAAGAAAAGATTTTCCGAAATTCTACTCCTTAGAGGGTGAAAAAGGGAGGCAAAGTTTGTATGGGACAACGTGATTCCTTGGTCCAATCTACATCCTTCAAATCGCGAACGAAGTTACGGGCAAAATATAGTAATAAATAAAAAACCTAGTTCGTTTATTTCGTAACCTTCTTTTTTTGACTCGGTTAAAATATAAAAAAACATACTCAGACATTTACATTCTCAACCCATCAATTCCAAAGGAATAAATAAAACTGAATAAATGAAAACATTATAAAACAGTCTCAACATGTAATTAAACTCAATTTATGATAATCGAAATCATTATTAAGACTATAAATTATAGGAATGCTATTAATTGTACAATAAAGAAAAAAAGGAAATAAAATATTTTTTATCAGAGAGGTCACCGTCATAAAATGTGCAGCAAATAAATATAATTTAAAACGAAAATAATAAAAGACGACATTACGCAAACATGAAGTCGGCTATTGGTCTGACTAGTGTAGTAAGTACTTACTTCGTATCGGCCCCGGACAAACAGGCTTGACTATAGTCACAATCCACCATTAATTTAATTGGCACATAATTTTAAAAATGACAGAAGTAGTAAATTATATTTGTTTTGTGTATTAAGAGTACATTTATCTATTAATTTTTGTCGTACCTTTAAAAGGATTTGTCCTAAACAAAAACATAAATTCAAAAAGGAGAGCCAAGAGCGCACACTGCCGTATTAGTCTGCCTGTCTAGTATTTATATCTATGGATTCGGCTGTCAGTGTCATCAGTAATCACCTCTTTTTGTCTCGTTTACCTCTTTGACTATATACCAATACTTACGTAAGGTGAGAGATACTTATTTTCATTTTTATTAAAAATGATATTATTTCCAACGCCCAGAATAACACCATCATCAAGAACCCCATAATTGAGTCATGAAAGTCAAAGGCTTGGCTTACAAATGCCGGACTAGTATTAAAAATATCGTAAATAATATTTTATTGCCTGTTATTGTTTGAGTTTAAATCTGAAATGTTTAAACATTTATGCCTTTTTGTTTTGGTGATTAAAAGGGTGTATTTGTTGTACGATTTTATTTAAAAGTCATTGTCATGTCAGAAACAATGGGTGCTTACTCTTCTGACATTTACGGATGGTTTGTTAAATTTCCAATCGGCTGCACGGATTATCACGTGATCACAAATTGCGCCAATCAGAGTGCAGCGGGTACTTTAAGTAGATTTGTGATTTACATAAATGTCAGTATTTATTTGACACAAGACTAGCCTTAAGACTCTACCGAACTGTAGCGAATACAAGAATTTTTAATAAAAAAATCACTCATCACTGCAAAAGCTCGTGATCATCAAAGTATGGTGAAATCTTTACATATACAATTTGTGATTGTTAAAGACCAAATTCAACCCAAAGTAAAAGGAAATGAATACATCCAGGTGCACACTTGGTAATTATTTTTTATTCTTAATTTCTTTAAAAATCACAAAGACGTCTAATTTATATAATGTTGTATTTTTATATTACATAAATAGCACTTTTTTAACAAAACACACGTATGTCCTATACATTAGTACAGGTTTATAAGAAAATAATGGCGAATGTGGAATGAATGACGATTAATTTATTCCCATTCATTCTGAAATTGTTGCAATAGCTTTATTTACTTTCACCCAATTTATTAATACATCGACACATCCCGTATTTGAACGAGCAACACACTCATAATCAACAACTTAATTCAATAAAAATAAATTAACTTAATTAACTATTTAAGATAATATTCAGATTGAGCGTTAATGTTACGATAAAACATTGAATAATTAATTATAAGACGACACTTTTAAACTATATTCATCTCGCTCTATCACGTTGAATGTTTATAAAGATAGACAAAGATAGAAGATTCGTTAATGCAAAATTTCTTAATGATTTTTGATCGTCGTGGGCGATTCCCCGAGTTAATGTTAATGCTATAAATGGCAATCATATATTTTTAACGAAAAAAGGTTTTTACCAAAAAGGTACGAAAATCTGCGAAATACAAACAAAACAAGCCGCCAAAGTATTAATAAATATCATGTTATTGAGATAATGTTTTACAAAGTATCGCTTTAAAATGTAAAAGTTAAGGTTTTGTTAAACTTATTGGAATAAATGTCTTGTAAAAACACGCCACAAAATATAAAAGTAAGTTAGTTGTCTCAATGAAATCTGAATAAGTTAGATTTATCACGGTCAAGAAGCAAGTCAGACCAAAGTTTAACAGGTTAGAATCAGTAATTAAACATAAAACAATAACCCCCTTATTTCAAAACGAGGTTTAAGGATAGTCTGAGATGTGGATTTAAACCTTAATAGTACATTACGATATAAGTGTGGTAAATTGATCTTTGCATAGAGGCGGTTTATGACGCGCGAGCGGCAGCGAGCGTGTTATAGAAGCCAAGATGCAAATATCAATTCCACACGTATATCGTACGACGTTTTTTATCACAGTTGTGAATAAAAGAAAAGATTTGAAAAGAAAACAAAATAATAATTAACAAAATATTTGTGATAACTCTATGTTTACATTTTTTTAAGGCAATATTTTTTTGTTAATTATGCTCCGGAAAGGCCAGGCTAAAGACTTTTAACCTATACATCCTCGTGTGACATACATTATTTTTTAGGGTTTTTCTATTTGTTTTTGCGTCGGGGGTTAAGAACAAAATACAATGGTACGGAAAAACAATATATTTAAGTAAAGAAAAAACAAAAAATAAACAACTCAATTTTTAATCGTTTTCTAAGTCATTATCACGTAAAATTTTCGTTCGTAAACCGACTTTAGAGACAACCATTTTTGCTAGCTAAAAAACTCTTTGGTACCTACCTTTTCGGGATAACTTTACAGCACTAGTTAATAAATCTAAAACGCACGCGTGCATAATATGTTGGATTATGAGCCTAAAATCCGTTGAATAAGATCCACTTTATGAGCAACTGTGATAAAAAGTTAAATACAGATTTACTTGTGAACTAATCTATAGAGATAGTGTTAAGACTATAGTTCCCTATATAATCTATAGGGATAGTGTTTAGACTATAGTTCACGAGAAAATCTGTGTTTAAATCTTAGGTTTAAATCCACATCTCGGACTATCCTTAAACCTCGTTTTGGAATAAGGGGGTAAGTGTCCTAAATCATCTGGTTTTGGTTTTCTAATTTCGTTAGGTCAAAGTATAGGGAGACGTTTAAAAAATTGTCGTTTAAAAACAGACCTGTGTCTTTACATGTTGTTCACAGTTATAATGCAATTATGCTAATGCATGTATTACTGTTTTGGCAAAAAAACTAGGTAAATATGTTAGGTTAGATTTGAACTTTGCAATCTTAAGAGGAAAGGGTACCGGCTCTCTCTCCATACAAACGCAGTCGAGTTTCCTCCCTGGATAATGACACTAGCACCAATATTTTTGTTGCATAAAACCTATAAATGCCATGGCTATGCCCCATTGTCATTATGTCTTGGTTTTTTTCATATTCTAATTATCATAGAAAGGAAGAGTTAGAAAACAAACAAAAAAAGCGTACGGGCATGGTCATGACACTTATAAATTTTATGCTAAAAAAATATTTGCTCTAGTGTCAGTATTCAGGGAGGAAACAGTCGAGTAGTTTATATGGGGAGAGAGCCGGTACCAAAAATCTTACGACAGAAACGTTAATTACTGGTTAATTGATTAAAATAGATAAATTGAAACAAAAGAATACAATGTACGTAATCTTTAAGTTTAGCATTTTTATTTTTTAGATTTATTTCTTTATTTGATTGTGCCTTTTCAATTTTAATAAGTATTATTTTTTAATTAGAGACAATTAGTTTTCAAAATATTCACCCGGAAGTCCCAGAAATAACAAAATATAATTATGTTTTGTAATCTAATTGTGTCATCAAAATGAATACATCAATGAATTGTTTACGGACAATAATGTAGAAATAACTTATTCATAAATCCAACCGACCCATTTACCTTTCCATCCCGTTGTGGTAAACTTTAATCACTGAAAATTCAGTGCGGAAACCAATTTAATAAGCCATTTAATGTGATTAAAAAAAACCCCCAGATCACGCTTTTGGGACGGCAGGCCTATGTCATATGAATATGTGGATATTAATTATCTTTAAACGAATTACTTTCGACGCTCAGCGGTCGGCAGTAAAATTTAAATTAATGCTATTTTTGCGATATAATGCTATTACTGACTGTACCAAACTGATATGCGACAACGATTCATGGTGGAAATC
This sequence comes from Idaea straminata, assembly GCA_951213275.1. Lineage (NCBI taxonomy): Eukaryota > Metazoa > Arthropoda > Insecta > Lepidoptera > Geometridae > Idaea > Idaea straminata. The sequence continues at coordinate 1,355,777 of OX577852.1, forward strand.
CTTACTACTAAGTGTTTTGCTTCTTCATTATTATCCGTACAGCAAGGGAAAGGAATCAGTTGCCTGCGTATGTCTTTCCTGATGTGTACAGTTTTAGGGTTTTCAAGTTGCCAGTGAACAGGTATCTTCTAGAAAAGCGTGGTGAGATTTCCTTTCAATTCGTCTAATCATTTTTCCGGACGACTTAATTAAGGTCGAGGGAAGTCGTTGGACGCAGAGAGCATGCGACCGATCGCTCTCGTCTTTGGGGGAGGCCTATGTTCAGCAGTGGACGTCCTGTGGCTGATATGGTGGATCATTTTTCAGTTTTTTAGTCACTCTTCTGAGAAGCACGTAATTTCTCCTTGGCTATTAAGCTAAGGAGAAATTACGCACTATCCTCAATTTTCGAATCGAACCCTTTAACTTTATCAGTCGCAGGCGGTTGTTCACCCACTGCGCCACAGAAGTAGTCAAGAAAACATTTTGTCAAAAAATCATCATTAATTAGTACAGTTACAAAACAAGCATGTACCGGTCTACCTATTGACATAAAGAACAACATAATAACAGGGTTGTAAAGTTTAATATTTCCTCATCTAACTCCCACAGAACTTTGATCTCAAGTCATAGGAGATCAGATAAAAAATCCCATAGATTTACAACGTTAGACCCCACCCACAACACAACATATGTTTCATAAACAGTACTTACAACAAATAAATTTAATCCGAACAATTAAGACTACATCTCAACTAAGGCCCCTGTCGCACATAAAACAAATAGTTAGCAGACAGTATACATTTCTTCATACTGACAAAATTACTGTTGTTGTTAAAATATTAAGCAACTTGAAGGTATTGTAGGTTAATTAGATTTTTAGAAAAAGCTGTAAATCACAAATCAATAGTTTTTTAAATGGACAATTGTCTCTTTACCTTTCAGTTACCTATGCAATTAAAAATACGGAATAAGATTTCACTATTGAAAAACTCTGATTTCTCTTAATTTCGTGGTATATACTTTACATCAGAATTCATCAAAAAAAAACTAGAGTAATTGAAAAAACTAAAAACTTCAGCTACTCATGCCCTGAATGCGGCAATGCCCGATACTTACTATACACCTAGTCCCGATTTTTCCACAGGATCGTGACTTACGTGATTGATAACGTAAGACACAGTTAGATTTTAAAGTGTAAAAAGGTCATATTATCTGATCGAAAACGATGAGGTCGAAGATTTAGCAGGCTTGCCTACTATGTCTAGAGTGAAAGACAATACCTTTCACTTTAAGGTTCTACTTCTTGTATGTCAATAGGGGAAGAGAATCAGTCGATAAAAAGTCTATAGTTTGTAAGGCGTCTTAAAACTAAATGTGACTAAGGCCAGCTGCAGACTATCCGATTTCTCCGAACGTCGAGCGATAAATCTGACAGCGGCTTGTAATTATACGTCGATGTTCATTAATAATGCATAACTCGATCAAACACGTCGAGGGCGCCTCACAGAGACAGGTTTACATTGTCTTTTGTAACTTTATTACAAGGTTTAAGGTATATACCTACTTGAGAACTGAGAAGGATCCAAAAAGGATCATGGAAATTTAGTTATTTTTGTAAAAATAAGCGGTATTCAGGGTGTAATTTTTCAACTAGTTATGTGTCTTTGACTGAACTAAGAACACACACAAGCTATTAAAAAGGATAAAAAAGTAATCAAAATTATATTTTGGTAACAAAAAACCCGTTAATGGCTTAATTAACAGAACCTCAAAACTATAAAATTTAAAAAAAAACTCAAAATTTTAAGAATCGCAAAATTCTAAAATAAACGAACCTCAATTTTGAGGTTCTTTCGAAAAAGTTCGAAAGTTTAATCAGACGATTAAAGTACTTCTACTCGGTCAGGAGTTTTAAACCCAAAACATTCTAAGAGTAGTAATTTTAGTACCTACTCAACGATGGGCCTCCACTATTGTTGCGACTGTAAATTTCAACACAAGTCCTTTTTATCCGACTCCGGTGAAGCTAAAAGAGAGGTTTATATCAGAACAAATTTATGTTTGTCCCGTTAAAAAGATACGTAAATCAATTTGCAAAACTTTCGCAACAAAATAAAATATCCTACGCATTCACAAATAACATTTATCATACTTACTATCAATGTTAGAGTCGTACCTAACTGATTTTGTAATACAAAACAAACAAACTTGTACATAAATTATAACTAGGACTAGCTATACCCTGCGGTTTTATCCGCGTAAGTGGCGATCCTCGGATGAAAAAGTATAATTACAAGGCTTCAGCGATCTGATTCTATCATTTGATAGGTTTTGCTTGATAGAGTTTGGTCCAATGGAGCTGGATAAAAGTTGTTTGGTCTAATTTATTCATGTCTCTCACAGAACTGACACGAATAGATTAGGTTAGATGTCGCGACCAAACCCGCGCGAGCGAAGCGAGCACTTATGTATCTAGATCAATACAGACCCATCCTGAATGCTTTTCTTACATAGAATTGGTTTTATGTAAAAGCATTAAGTTTTGACGACATTGACGACCCAGTTGGCACAATGGTCACTATGCCGGACTGCCAAACACAGGGTTGCGGGTTCGATTCCCGCCTCAGACAAGTATTCATGCTTAGATATTTGTCTGTAGTCTGGTTGTTTCTATGTACTATAAGTATATATTTACAAAAGAAAAGTATATAAGTAGTATATCCGTTGTCTAGCACCCATAACACAAGTCTAGTTACTTAGCTTGGGGCTAGATGGCGATGTATGGAATGTCCTGCAATATTTATTTATTCGATTTTTAGGCGAACTAAAGTTACCGACATAGCCCAAAGAATTAGTAGGCTGAAGTGGCAATGGGCGGGACATGTGGCTCGTAGAACTGATGGCCGTTGGGGCCGAAAATATCTTAGATTGGAAACCACGTACCGGAAAGCGCAGCGCGGGACGGCCTCCGACTAGATGGACGGACGACTTAATTAAGGTCGCGGGAAGTCGTTGGACGCAAAGAGCATGCGACCGATCGCTCTGGAAGTCTTTGGGGTAGGCCTATGTTCAGCAGTGGACGTCCTGTGGCTGATATGATGATGATGATGAAGAGTTTTGTTTGACTGTAACTTAAACCCGTATACAGACAGAAAAACTTTCATATTTACAATGTTAATATAACTAAGTAATAATTCAATTCGCGTGATGTGTATTACAACATTATTTATTGGTGTGCACGCAGCCTTATTGATTGAATTGAAAGCTGCGTTATTTATTCTGTAAATTAAAACCTACCTTTGCACGCATAATCGAGCTGATAAATACTGGTGTACTTGGACTACCTACGCATAATGTTTTCTTCAGCGTAAGGGCAAGTTAGTTGGCCCCAGACGTATTGACGAGTTCTTACCTCTGGACATGATCGACTAAGCTGTGGGCAAGCTTACTTCATCCAACAAATGTCCTAGATACTACGCGCCTTACCTAGTGAAGTCCAACGGCTTTTAACGTTCCTTCCGAAGCACGGAAGCTAGCCCTAAAAAGCATGGATTAAAGTTAGCTCTGTATAATTTATCTACATGCCTATATGTATAAAATAACCGATTCGTATGATTTTTTTGTGTATATTCGTTAGATCTGAGAATAGAACATCTATTTTTAGGATTCCGAACCTTGAAAAGGAAAAAACGGAACCCTTATAGGATCACTTTGGTATTCGTCTGTCTGTCAATACTCTTTTTCCCAGGAACACGTGGTGGCATCAAGCTGGAAATTATATCAAATACTCAGGTCTACTGTCCCTTGGAGCTGTAAAATCAAACTTCTAAGCCAACGTAATCAAAAGATACAGACGTTTTATGCCGCAAATTTTCGAAACTCGCAAGGAAATCAAAACCTACAGGGCACTTCCCGTGAACTCAAAATCTTAAAATTTGGTACGTAGCAACGTCTTATAGCACAGATAAATGAAAAATGCCAAAAAATAAAAAATGTTAAAAATTAAAGGATGTCCCCATACATAGCTGGTCCAATTTAACTTGACCTTACATTGTTTGGGCGCCCAATCGAAATAGGGGTCAAGTTAAATTGGTAACTACCATGGGTAAGGGTAGAGAAAGAGAGTTGAAACAAATGTTCGGAACCCTCGGCGTGCGAGTACGACTCGCACTTGACCGGTTTTTTATTTTGTTTCCGTTAGTTTTTTTGAAGTGAAAACTTCTTTAGCGGCGTTGAGCACTTTTTCTGTAATGGGTATAAAAACTTAAACTCGCGTCAGGACACGTGACCTGATCGAAAAAGCGTAAGACGGATGGAGAGTAGACAGCTATAGTTTTAAAGTGTTAAATTTTTAATGTAATATAAATTGTCATGTTTGTGTACGATAGCGATAATATAAATGAATATTGTATTCTACCACATAAATGATAGTACTTTTATTTTGTAAACGGCAAAATAACGTGTGCCGGCACTGCTATTAGATGTAAAGGAAAATTTTATTACGCTTAATGAAAAACAGATAAAATCCTCGACGCATGGCATATCTTAGAACTACCAGTCGACATTGTCACATTTAACTGACTGTACTCTTACTTTTTCTATAAAATCGGGTAGAGTTGGGATTATTTGTTAGGTTATTTTAAATCGGGTTGAGATGGGATCGGGTAGAGTGGGACGAAGCCGATTATTCTTGATAAAAGAAAGTTAATAAAAATAACATCTTAATACCTATTACTTTTATCACTCGACGGCGAGTCAATTAAGTGATATTTTGAAAGGATTTCTACTTAGAAACTTGCTTATTAATTTATGTACCTAACAATGAAACACAATTCACAGGAAACAATTCCTTCAAACTAGCTTCATTGGAAAACTAATTTCTGTATTCGGCACGTCAAAGGTTTGTTAGACTTTTGTTAATTACTATCGAGAACTAATTACCCATAGAGAAACCTTAGTTGTAGATGCAGATTTAATTTTTAACCGACTTCAAAAGGAGGTTATTATTCGTCGTGTATATTCACAAGAAGCTTCAGATAATAATAAATTTGGTTAACACTTTCTGGACGATACTTTTACCTATCTATACTAATATTAAAGCTGAAGAGTTTGTTGTATATTTTTGTGTTGGATAGTCCATTTTTCGAGGAAGGCTATTGGCTACTTTTATTTTGATATTGCCACGGGATCGAGACTTACGCGTGTGAAACGCGGGGCGCAGCTAGTCTATACTAATATTATAAAGAGGAAAGATTTAACTGTGTGTTTGAATTGAATAAGCTTCGAAACAACAGGACCGATTTTGATAAAAACTTGGTATGATGATACCTACATTGATTAATTTGGGGTGACATGGGCTTTTGACCCCGATATTCCCACGGAATCGAGAGCTACGCGGGTGAAATTCAAGATATATTCTAAAGTGTCGAGAATTTAGAAATTGGGAGTCTCGGGGACGGGGCGCTCGGGGTTCGGGTCTCTCCGGTACTAACCCTATCTCTATAGGTATCATCAAAGTAGGTACCTACCAACTGTGATGGATTTGTCAAACACTAGACAAAGTACTAAGAAATAGTCAATAAAATACCTAAACTATTGTATGGAAGGTACGTGACGAGACATTCAATACAATGTACCTACCTACATTGACGTCGTAAATGTTTTATTTATGTCTTTTGATTACTTGGTATTTTGATATAAAAAGCTCGTCTTTTATACCTTTTTTGTCGCTAAAAATTATTTGCGATTATTAATAGTTGTCAATGCCTTAAAAAGAGAAATAAATGGGTAAGTACCTTCTTCAAAAAAGAAAGAAGTTCTCAATAAGATTATAGGTGCTTATTTTTTAAACATGAACAGATCTAAATGACCAATTTTTTTAATGAACAGATTTTCTAATTAACATTACCTACCTTAAGTTTAATTGGTAACTTACCTATAGGTATTTATTAATTTAGTTACCAATCGAATGGTAAAAAAATAATAAAAAAAAATATTGAATTTCTATATTTTTTAAATTTAGTTTCTCAAATTTTGACTTAGTAAATAGGTACCTATGAATTGTGCATAGTTATTGTCAATGAAACCTATATGTTTTATTAATAGAGCGAAAATCTCTATTTCTCATAAGTTCTATCAGCACCTACTAATAATAATAATATATTTAACCACTCTAAAATTCACTATTCTGAGTAAAGTGAAGGTTTGAAGTAAGTCCTCAATATTAATATGGGTTCGACCATAAATTCAATTCAACAAGAAACGGTAACGCTGGGCAGATTTAGATGGGTTTATTTGGAGTAACGATATTAGATTTTAATACTATGATATTTTACATTTTATCATGATTTTTTTATAGTACGTGGCTTGCAATGGACTATCAGAAAATAATTTAAAAAAAAATGCGTTTCAAAAATTGCAATCGAGACGAGATTGAACTCGCAACCCCTCTACAGGTGCACACGGTTAAGTACGTCATGGGTAACATTTAAGAAACCCAACGAATTAGGTTTCGTTAGCGACATCTGGCCAGACAATTGATAGAGCATAACTACCTACATTCTGTCAATTCTCTGGCCAGCATAACACAAAGTGGTGTGGCTTAACTTGGGGTTAAAAGACGCTGGCTGTGTGCAATGTTTATTTATTTTCTAATATCGTACGTCCTAATAGTAAGCAGTCCCGAATTTGCATATAAAACGGGAACAAAGGTCGGGCCAGTCACCTGGGCCATTTACTTAAAATGTACCGGATTAGGGACACTCGATAATGGCTCATTTTAATTCTAAAAGACCCAGAATAGAACATGGGATGGGACAGTATTTTAATACAGGAAGTTAATGTCCCAGACATGACAAAAGTGGAAATAAAAAGTAAAAAAAAAACTTTTGATTCCACGAGTGGTTTTAATGCCATTGTTAAATTAGGAACCTACCTCTAAGGTTTTTCAAACAATAATTTATAGTAACATTTCTACAGATAAGGAGTTCCTACTGCTATGCTCCTTCGTTAATGTTTTATTTCCTTCCTTCCTTTTCTTTATAAACTTTTCTTGCAAATTTTTTCTTCTCTTTGTTTATATTTAACATCTACCGTAAAGTTATTTATATACCTGACTAGCTTTCTTTTCTGAATATTTCAACTTATTTCTCTACTAATAGATAGTACACACTCCCAAAGAATAACACCAACACTTGAACGACGATTGGCAATCTAAAATTAATTACCTAATATACCAATAAAATACAACTACTTTCCCAACTGCCTACAGGTTACATTTGATCGGAATCTAACAATACCTTGGATAGGAATTAAGAAATGATACCTTCTTATTGTCATTCAGTATATTAATACCTACATAAGTTTTCGTTTCACTGCCGTCTTCCTACCTTCACTAACGTCTCTCGAAGGCCCCAGTTTTTTTGGGGGTATTTGTTAGGTGTCTTTTAGGAGCGTGCTACTTTTTAAACCGCATTGGTGACGACGGTACGTGAGTACCGTCGTGTCAAACAGTGCTTAAACGCTGACCTATTTAATATAGAAAAAAATCGCATATTTTCCCACTAATGGGCAAAAGCATCCTCTCAAGTTAACGTATATCTCACGAATTTAAGCTGTTGTGAGTTGGCTTGCTCAGTTTTCTCACGATATTTTACTTTAACATAAGAGTAATAAAATTATGATTCTAACTTTAACCAAGTAGTGACAAAATCCGCCTAGGAATTCAATTTTCTTATATCCTTTCTTAGCGGATGCCAACGACATATCCACTAGCAATCTGTTTATCAAATAACCCTATCCGTCCATTGGTTTGGGATGTGTGATGATATAGGTATTAGCAGACAGTCAGGACTTTCAAATTTATATTTATAGACTAGCTGTCCCGGCAAACGTTGTTTTGCCATTTACAAAAACGAAATAGAGGAAAAAAAGAAAAAAATAGATGTTGTTCGATTCTCAGACCTAACTAATATACACAAAAAATCTAAAAAATCGGTTCAGCCGAGATGGTAACTAACACCGCGATACGAGAATTTTAATATGTAAGTGCAGGGATGTTAACTCAACATTCCGTCAAGAAAAACGCACTGGTACATTGCTAATCATTGGTTCCACTATAAAACAAAACATTAAAGTAATACGTCCAATTTATAACAAGAGAAATACTGGGAGGTGAAAACTGTAACCACAACGATAGTGTCAAACTGTTCCGAACGCGTTTACGGTTTGAACGAGTGGAAACTTCAGTGAAATGAGATAAAGAATACCAATAGGCACTTATTGGCTGCTAGGGTTCTCTGAAAAGGCTTTTGTGACGAAATTAATTGCATTTTCCCCCATTGCACTCCGAGTGGCTTCGCGCTTAGGACTCTCATAGACGGCACACTTTTTATCGACCAATTCAGGCTTATATTTGGAGGCATATAAAACATACAGCGAGTGGATAGTGATAATGGGGGCTGAATAACTTTTAACATTGAAAATGTTTTTCAAATCGAGGGTGCCCAAATCGTGAAAAGTGCAACAGGCCAATATAAAATCTGAAAGATACGAGGTCGCGAGAGGTGTCGAAATGACCGCATGTACCTAAAGTATCGTATGAATTTAGAATTTTGTAAATGGGACTGTTTGGATTATTTATTAATAAAAGTTCCTAATAACGTCTATATAAATGAGGCTCATTTTTTGAACATGTTTATGTTTTCGTGATCGATTATAGTGCCCCGATTTATGAAATTGTGATATTTGCCTATAATTTCGCAGATATGAGAGATACCCGAATAAGCCATATTTTATCAAAATGTGCGTCTGCCAGAGGGCTTCAAAGTGCATTTTGAATTTCCAAAATCGGTCGGTAACATTTTAAGAGTAGTCAAAAGTAAAAATTTAAAGAACAATTCGTCGACTTTCCCAATAATTTTTTTTTTTTTGGAAAAAAATAGTTCTCAGTATTACATTAGCAACAATTAGAGCTTCTTCTTCTTAGGAGACGGGCGCATAAAAACTGTAGGCTATCGGGGTCCCTAACGCGCGAGGGCAGTCTAGGTTCCGTTCACTTTATCGTATTTTGTCACATTTTATCGTGTGTTTTATTTCTAAATTACATTTTCTATGCCTTTGATACTTGAGCTACAGATCTGTAGATCTTTTTTAACCAGAAGGCCTATAAGGGAAAATGTCATTCTGTGTAGAAAGTCCACGTGTTAAAAAGTCTATTCCACCAACCTTCACTAGCTGAAGAAAAAACCTGAAGAGAAGAAGAAAAAACATACCTAACTTTTTCTATTTACTTTTTTCCATTCTGAGACCGAGACATTCTGGCTTGTAGGTACCAACTTTTTGTCCCCTTCTGATCAATTTTAAAAGTTATTGACCGATACAAACTCTGTGGTCTGCGGGAACCCATGTGTGCTCACTGCTCTTGTACAAGCAAAGATAGAGAGATATGATGCTTAAAATGCTTGCTTTTCTATGAGGATTAATGGTTCGACGGTGAAATAAGATATTTTCGCAATGGTTTGTTACGGAATTGATACTTTTCGAATGTAATAATATTTTTGGTTGATATTATTTTATGATTAGCCGTAATTTTAGGAAGTTAAAAGGGGAAGGTGGGCACTCATTGCTTTCTCCATACAAAGAAAGAAGATAAAAAAAAATACACTACTCTTCATTTCCTTTCTGAATTATGCCTCATGAGCTATTATTTTTTATTCATTGAATAAAACCTAGATTTACTGTGCCTATGCCATACTTTTTTTAAAACTACTGAACCGGTTGCGATGAAACTTAGTATATAAAATGAAGATAAAGGTCCTACACTCTTTAAACATCGTGGTGCTACGTAAGGAGCATTTTTATAGCTCTTACTAATGGCGCTTAAAACGTAAAAGTGCTGTCTCATGCTTTCCCAGCTGATTCTTATCATTAGACTGTAAAATACGGACGTGGTTTGGTTTTTTTACTTGGGAATACTTGAGCATTTACACAAATAGAAAGAATATGATAAAATTATCCGTTTTTTCTAGATTACAATGATATTGATAGTATTTCGTTAACTAGATGTGGAAAAAGATCTACCTACCTAAGCATTTAAAGCACGGATTTAAAGTCATGTGTTTTTCAGTTTCTTTATTAGCATCAGAGACCCATTACAAATATAGGAACTCCAAGCACATGAGTAAAGAATACTCATGTGCTCCAAGTACAAGGAGGTTACCTTGCAAACAAGTAGTTTTTGTTTGAACTTTTGCCATTATTCTTTCTCGAATGTCAGGCGAAAGCAGCACACAGACTTGTCGATCTGCCGATACCTCACTGACCGTAACCGTAACGTAACAAAAATTAAACTAAAAAACCAAATGCTAGTTTGTATTTCTATCACGAGTTATTTGTGCAGACCCGTTCCTGAGAATCACACTTTGATTACATTTTATTTTATTATATTTTCCATTATTTTCAATTACCGATAACATAACAAATATTAAAAAACATAATTTTTAATGTTTTTTATTATTACGTCCTGTATCACGGGGCTATGGAGCCCCGGACCTTTGGAAGGCGTGCGTGGAGCCGAAGCCAACACGTAGAGGCCCTTTACAATAACAAGTATAATAGCAAGCAATGGGGTGGATTCTAAAACGGCGATTATCCCTGTCTACACTATAAAGTGCAACCAAGGACAACCTCCGGCTTGGATGAAAACTATTGATAATCTACAGGACAAAACTACTGGAGCTATTGTGATGGGATGGTAGTGGACTAGATACTGGGGAACTATGGATACTATGGCACCTGCCGTAACAATGTTCAATAAACACGTAAAAATGGCAGGCGGAGACTCGCCAACTCTCAGACTGGGCCACCCTAATTAGCCGAGCAAATTACAGCAAGGGGCAACAGGAACGTGAGTGGCTGAAGGATGGAGAGGCCTCACTGGGTTTTAAGTCATCGCTGGTAGACCAAGCGAGCGGGCCAACTCATCACTGACGTTCAGCATCCATCCTTCGAGCATTTCTGCTATTGCGACTCCACTCTGGACAGCCGGTGAAGGCAAGCCAGAGGCGGGGGACCGCTTCCTCGTCAGGTTTCACTCCGACCAACCAACTAAGGCAAGCCGGAGGTGAGGAACGGTGACTTCCCCCTGGAGAACTCGGGACCGCGGGGTCGTTACTCCCCGTCACCTCGCCTCAAGGTGCCCTGCGGGCTTATTATTACTACTACTATTATTGTTCATGCGATACACCCTGGTGACAGACAGACGGACGGATGGACAGTGAAGTCTTAGTAATAGGGTCCCGTTTTTACCCTTTGGGTCCGTACCCAAAGGTTAAAAACGGAACCCTAAAAATGAAATGCTCTACTTGTCCTAAAGTGTCTTTATGTAAAATCAAAGGGTGGTCCAAACAATTATTTCGCCACATCCCTCTCTAATAAAAATATCTTCTCATATCCCTTACAAAAAGAAAACTATTAAAACAAATCCGCTTTAGGGCTTTAACAACATAATCAATTTCTATACATCGGCAAGTGTTTCGGGGCTTTTTTCGCATCTGTTCCTATATTTCATATTAGACCTAAAATGTTCTTTATTCCATCGACTGAAGACAGAAAACGGTCTGAACTGTTGTAGGTTTTTCATAAATAATTACGATGTAATTTAGGTTTTATCCGCTTTTAAGTTGAACGCTTGTTTGGAATCGATTAAATGTTTTTTTTTACATGTATATTTGACAGGTGGTCACGCCTGATGGTCAATAGGCATGCTGTTAATGGTCACCGCCTAATATACCAAATCATACTTAGTGTGAGACAAATGTGAAATGGACGGACGTAGACCTTTAAATCGTTAATTATTGGGCAGTCTTAATTGTCACAAGGGACGGCTTAGATGTGACTTTTAATAGAAATCTATACTAATATTATAAAGCTGAAGAGTTTGTTTGTTTGTTTGAACGCGCTAATCTCAGGAACTACTGGTTCGAATTGAAAAAATCTTTTTGTTTTGGATAGTCCATTTATCGAGGAAGGCTATAGGTTACTTTTTATCCCGGAATTCCCACGGGATCAGGAGTTACGGGGATGAAACCGCGGAGCGCTGCTAGTTATAATATATACGATGCCTTTGATTTCTTTCTAAATTAGGTACTAGTTGGGTACCGCGGAAGAATCGCACCACGGTCCCGCAGTTCCGACATTCAGGCGAGTGAGGATCCGGTGGAGTTTTTATGTTGTGGGCAATCCTCTGGTCGCCTTCCACCTTCAGACCAGAAGACCAGACCTTTGGTTATACCAGCTAGGGAGCCCCACATACCCTAGCTGCTCCAACCTCAGAAGAGGCGGGATGCATATGACCAATTCTTTCCTCTGGCCACGGTCGACTGAGCTGAGAAGGTGATATACTTTCTGGATAAGCCTACTCCATCCAATATTCTCAACAAATTCATGTCAAATACAGTTTTAAAATATGATCGGAAACTATCGCAGAAGGATAACGTATCAAGCGCGAACTGCAACCGCCTCATTTTGTTTACTAGCCAGATACGGCTATGTGTCTATGACTCAATAAAACAAATCAGATAGCTTTGACTATGTATATTTACATAGCCAATGTCAGATAGATCATTTCTCTGTAAAGTTGGAATTTGACATAACTCCGTCACGGTCAAATCATATCAAGTCTCAAGCATAAAGCTGCGTAGGGTTGGTAGAATTTTTTATTTTATTTTTCAATCTACTTCAAAAAAGGAGGAGGTTTTCAATTCGACTGAATATATGTTTTTTTATGGCTGTTCGGATGTACTTACTTTCTTTACAAACCGATTAAAAGTTGTTATTTTAGTTAGTATCAAAGATTTTTAGTATCGATTTATTCCCGTAGGCATGTTTATTTTTAATTATAACTTTTTTTTCGTAATTATTTTCGAAAAATGTGTTGTACGTTTGACATTCGATATTCCCTTAAAATGGCTTGAATCAAATGTTCAAACACTTGCTCTGGAAAAACTGTTTAGACGCTTGGTGGATTGACATATATATTTGCGACTGAGAAGAGATTCAAATTTAATAGCTCTTAGCTATATGCTTCTAAGCCGTTATATGCTTGCTGCTTGAGCTGTATACTTGATCGTGTAAAGCATTTCAAACTATCGAAGGATCGATTCCAGATTGTTCTATGGCGTGATGTTATATCATGACAGTTCCTTGATACACAGTAGCTGCGTTTCTTGAACATAAATTGGTGATATTGTATGTGGTTTGTAAGCCGTGGGTTCGCTGTACATTCAACATTTTATGTGACGGCGAGGAAATAAAAAGATGGCATAAGACATAGAATACTGCACCCCTAACATGAGTTGTGACGGTATTTGACAAACGTTAACACACGAACAAAAATGCAAATAACTTAAACATAAATGGAAATAGGCTGGACATACTGTACTTAGCGGTATCCCCTCAAACCGTGGAATGGCGTGGTTTTTTTTAATTGTTTAAAGTTTTGTCATAAGGTGATACTTGGGGTTGTTTTACTTTAAAGCTCGCAAAAATTTGGGGGAGTTAAGGAGAAAGAACGGAAGGGGAAACAGCTATTCTTTCGCGCGTATTTGATCACAATATCAAACCTAACCTATCCGTATCGGTTCTATAACAGAAAATATTTCAGGTAGGTCTATACTGAGTCCTAGAAACCTAAGACAATAGTTGCTAGTACCTGCTAATTAGAGCACTTGATTAAAGACAAGTTGACGCATAAGTTAATTTGCATTTCCGACAATCTAGCTTACCTTTTTGTAAAAAGTGGGTTAAAATCTAATGAAGATTTTTGTATGAAAACGTCAGTTTGAAGGGATTCATTAATAAAACTTAATTAACTCCACATTAAGGACGTCAGAGAGGATTAACCGAACTCCGCCTCGACGAATTAATAGGGATTTGCTGAAATTATAGGGAACACCTCGGTTCGTACAGCCGACCATAGACAATACACACGGGAACATTTTCTGTAAGACATTATGGATTCTACTTTATTATTAAACTATCCTATTCTACTAATTTACCGAACGAGCGAAACGAAACGTCTCTGTATAAAGTCTGATGAAATTTTCGAACTATATTTTTATGTGATATCTTTATACCATATTTCGAGCATAAGATGACATTTATTCATTCAAAATTTGCTTTCGTCTCTATGTATGTTGGCACTCACACATGTTGTATTTTATAGCCGATCTGAGGCCTAAGTCTGCTAAAACAATTGTGTTTCAATAGAGTATCGATAGAATCGTAATAGACATTTAATGTCAAAAATATGATATTACATGTCAAATTGGTATTCTTCTAAATGTTAACTATTCTATCGAAACACCACTGACTCACTTTGGTATTCTGCTCTAGAATCGTAGCTCAATGGAATCTCGATAGTTGTCAAAACGGTATATCGCTTAGCAACATATACCATGTTGGTAGGCAACACCAGCGACGTAACTTTTACCATTCCATTGAGACTCCATAGCGATTCTATTACGATGTTATTAAAACTTTAGCAGAATACCAAATAAAATAACGATCTCGATATAATATCAACAGAGTCTCGATATAATGACAATGGTAAATCCTTTAATGCTAAATAGCAGAATAAGGCCCCTGGAGGAAAGCTGATGAAGATCTTTCCGAGTGATGAACCGAATAGCTTTTCAAAATGCAGTAAATTGTTCACTGTTAGAGTTCCACCAATGAAAACGACCTTTAAGTTACTAGGTAGAAACTGATGTAGCACCTGGAACCCTTTTCTCACGGAAAACTCCTCAAAGTTTGTACTCGCGAGGTCTGCAATTCGATGAACCACTCATTATTGTAAATGTGTAAGTTGATGTGTTCGTATATGTGTGTATATTTGTTATTTCTTCACCGATTGCGATGAAACTATACATTAATGTGCCTTTCGGACAATATCCCTCTGCGAAGTTTGAGTTTTTTGAAGTTAATATTGTCTCCTCGTGTATTTTTGACGCGAACAAAGATTTTTATTCAGACCTAATTCGGCCAAGATTATCTATGACTGGTTAGATTTATAAGTAATGTAGGTAACTTATATTTTATGCGCACCGTGGTTTCACGAAATTTGGGATCAAAAGTATCCTATGTCCTTCTTCATCCCGTAAGCTACAACTATGTCGATTTTCATTCAAATCGGTCCAGTCGTTTAACAGTGAAGAGGGTACAAACAAACAAATAAATAAATAAACAAACTTAGGATTAGGATTTTTTACCTTTTTATTTTTATTAAAAGTCGCAACGGCAAATTAAGTTTTTTTTTCAATCGGGTGAGTCAACCCTTGATGGCCCTTTTCATCTCATTCCTACATTCACTTGCGTCCTTCAAAGTACTTCGCTTCAAGTCACCAGTCTATAAACATCTTCTAGGAAAGCGTACTAAGTAGGTACATCTTAGTTAGACCATATCGTCACTTACCATCTGGCGAGATAGTGGTCAAACGCTGACTTATGGGTTCACGATTAACCGTCCCCCTGGACTAGTGGAACCGTTAGGCGCTAAACTGTATTAGAATTTTTCACGCTGATCCGTCTTCCTAGTACAAGTAGAAGACGATCGAAAAAATATACACAAAAGTCGATCAAAACGGACACAAAAGACGATTATACATGTATGAAAAAAAAATCTAAATACATTTTTACAAAAATAGAGTTTGTTTGTTTAGTTGAATGCGCTACTCTCAGGAACTACTAGGTTCGAATTGAAAAAATATTTTTGTGTCCATTTATTTATAGAGGGAGGCTATATGCTACTTTTCATTTTGATATTCTCACCGTATCGGGACTTACGTGGGTGAAACTGCTGAGCACAGCTAGTCTCCTAATACCTGTACACCTACCTATAGCCTCTTATACCGAATTCCATACATCGCCGGTAACATCTCCAACAATGCATGTCACCGTCAAAGTGTTCCGGCCTGACGTTTCCACAATATCTACACTTACCTTTGCTTTTTACATTATATGTAGGCACATATGTAGGAACCTATTGTGTTACATTCAAAGAGATTGCGTAAGGTATACTAGGTTATCATACTTACATAGTTATCAATGTTTAGGTAAATATTATCATCATGATAGGTTGCCAAGTTTTAGAAAAACAGTGCAAATCCCTTCGTCCCGATTAGTTTGAGAATTTATCCTGGAGATGTTTTCCCGCTGATCTTGCGTATTATTTGATTCACGAGTATAGTTTTAAAGAAGTTGTAACATTCTGGCATAATCTCATAAAATTTCAGGTGTATTATTTATCACTCATTCATTTATTTATCTTAAATTTAGATTTTTATAAAAACAAACTGAATACAAAATATGTACATCACTATAGAAACTTATAAAATAATTCCAGGTTTTACTATTATATGGCAAAAAAGTGCGAATCGGACTCGCGCTAAATTGTATGGGAGCCACACTTAATTTATTTTTTCTGATTGTTTTATGGGCATCAAAAATACATAATCTGTAAAAATTTCAACGTGCACGACCCTCAGCATTGAGGGAACGCTGGAGGAGGAACAGGCAAACTTGACACTTTACAAGATTTTTTGTTACGTGCATTTTTTTTTGTATTAATGTCCTCTATACATTGCTTTTTTAAAGGTCAAATGACAAAAAATATTGAGGCACTACTATGTCCCAGTCTCCATACTTATACCTATGTTACTACCTCTTTTAAAGAATTTTCACAACTCAAGTAAAAATTATTAGGTTTTTCAATATTTTTATTAATATCAAATCCATCTCGAAATCAAACACTATAATACCTAAGCATCTCCAATTCCATTAACCCATCAAATACCGCAGAATACCGGTCGACGAAATCTGTTTGCGGCAGTACCGGTACGGTCCTACTATACCGGTATTAATAATGTACGTCTAACTGAACCACTATTCAATAGTGTACCGGTTAATAATTGAATAGATATCACCGGTAGTCTGTCCGTACCGATATTGATTAGGTACGGTGTGATTGGTGTTTCATTTGATTTGGCTGTGTTCTAGTAGGCTGTTTGTTGTTTGGTTGTGTTTATTAAATACTAGCTGTTGCCCGCGACTTCGTTTGCGATGTGGTTTTGGGTTATATAGAATACCTAGCATTTTTCGGCATAGATACAATTTATCATTCGGTGTAAGTTATAAAACAAAATAGGTAGTTACATTGTTTTTAAACTATATTTTTAATTGATTTGGCGAAGGCACTTTACTTACTCATACTCCGAAAGTAGGTCTAAAGATGCCTGAAGAGCGTGTAGAAAGAAAAACTTTCAGCCCTAGGGAAAATCGTTTTCACTGACAGCTGTCATGTCAAATTATGGCTTCGCACGGCTCATCCATACTGCCAGAGTACTGACAGAGAGTACATAATAGGTTTTTTCTTAGTAATCGAATTCAGGTAGATATATTTAGTTCAAGATATCTTATTTAATAAAATAAATGTAAAGGTGAAAATGGTCAAAGCGACGTATGACCATGCTGCGCCTCTGCCGGCGCCCTGTCAAGATGTTGCAGATGTGGCTTTATGCGACCGTGCGGTCAGTGTTGTTCCTTGAGTAAAAAAATACTGGCAGGAAATGCTTGCATTTTGAATGATTTTTATTAGTATTATCTTTTGTTATTTTATTACGTTTTTGTGTTAAGTTTAATCTGGTTTTTCATTTATGATTGTGTATTTTGTGTAAATAACATTTTCTAGACAAACCGTGTTACAAAAACTGTAATTTAAATCTACGGACTTCGCGTCATCACTCAGTGTTGGATAAACTAATTTATAAAAATCTCTTCGGTTAGTACCGACGTATTTGAGTATTGAAAACATGTTGAAAACAAATAGCAAAAGCAAAAAATCTACATAATGTATAACCTCTTTAGTTCCAACCTTGTAAGAGGATCAGGTAGTATGGAGTCTATCATTCACTCTCGTTATTAGAAAGAATTTTATGTTTATTCGTAATGAAAAGCACAGTGTTTACCTCGGGTTTGTTTTGTTTACCCAAGGTGTGAAAGTCACTCATTTAGTCCCTCGAAGTATTAGCGCCCTCGCTACGCTCGGGCGCCAAACTCCGTCTCGGGGCTCAATGAGTGACTTTCACACCTTGGGTAACAATGTACTATTTTTGTTAATTTTTCACAAATAAAACATAATACACAACAATATGATAAGCTAAAACTAAGTCCAATTTCTATTCGCACAAATTTTTCAAAATACTTTGTCTTCCTAGTTATCTTTAGATTTTTGTAAATTAGTTTTTTTATTAGGTAGCTGGCAGGCCTACGTAATTTTGGGAAAAAATGATTTTTACAAATAACTATCTGTATATTTTTTAACCGACATCAAAAAAGGAGGAGGTTCTCAATTCGTCACGTATATATTTATTTTTTTATGTATGCTCGCTGATTACTCGTAAACTCTTGGAGCGATTTGGAAAATTCTTTTTTTGTTTTTACTATTTAAGGTTTCCGCTACTTGAACTCATAATTCAAACTATAGGAGGAGAAAAGCGCGATAGAAGTGTACCATCGGAGGTCTTCGGTAAAGGAGATCGGTAATATTATGTAGTAGTACCTCTTTGTACTAACCTCATTTTCAGTTTCACGTAGGTAGTATTAAATGCAAACTATTTGGTTTTATGACAACTGTCATCTTAAGCGGAGGCATGTACTGCAGCCCTACCATGACTTTTTGAAGAACTCGAAAAAAAGAAACACTTTTTCGATCACTCTCTTGTCCGTTTGTCTGTCAGTGTGTCACTACCGATATTCTCAGAGACGGGTGGACCTAGTAAGTTGATTTTTAGGAAGTTTCATAGTAAATACTCAATATATTATGTTTAATCGAATACGTAAAAAACCCGTGGTAAGGGTACTGTTCCCTTCTGACGTTCGATTACGTTTTACCACGGAAAAATGTTTCGATTTCACATTTTTTAAATGTTTTTTTATCAAATATCTTAATTATTGTATTAAACTCAAATTGAAACATACCCTAAATGTTAATCTGATATTTCCTGAACATATTTGTGTGGACCTTGTCGAAATCTGTTCTGTAGTTTATGAGATTACCTGGTTCAAACAAACAAACAGACAGACAAACAGACAAACAGACAAACAGACAAACAGACAAAAATTCTAAAAACCACCCTATCGTGTTCAGCTAACGATTTAAAGACGACCTGTGTATTTTTTTTCTGGATATCTTACAATTACAGATTTTTTGATGTCTACAGATTTATTATATGTATAGATTTAATTTCTTCAATCTTCTGTGCTACTTACGTGGCTTTACTTTATACTTTTATTACGAAAAGATTATAATTTATAGTGAAACCTAACAATTCTCCATATCTTATTACTGATTTCAGAAACAGAACTAGTTTTCAATTCTTTGCGTTCGTGTTCTCTCTATAATTATAAAGACAACTTTGTTTGATTGTAATGATTAGCCTCTGAAACTACCTACTGGACAGATTTCAAAGAAATGTTACATGCACTTAAACCTGGAGCTAACATAAACCTTGGTTGGTAGTGAACCGACAGAATTGACAACACAAAGAAAGTTATTTCTGCTTATCAGTCCGATGGTTCTCATCAGATGTTCAACGAATTTTTATGAGACCAACTTGAATACCTTTGAAAGGTAATTTAAATGCGAATAACTTCAGTAGGTATTCAAAATTTTTAAAAATGTATGAAAACCATTTACCAAGTTTCGTCTAAATCGTTTCGTGAAATAACATACTTACTCGTACATGACAGACGAAAGCAAATTTTGTCAGACTTGAAGCAAATCGCTTGGTCAAGTAACCTATTTTGAGCTAGGAGTCGTGTCGATTAGTATACAGTAATAGTACATTACGATATAAGTGTGGTAAATTGATCTTTGCATAGAGGCGGTTTATGACGCGCAAGCGGCAGCGAGCGTGTTAATGAAGCCAAGATGCAAATATCAAATTCCACACACATATCGTACGACGTTTTTTATCACAGTTGCGAATAAAAGAATAGACATGAAAAGAAAACAAAATAATAATTAACAAAATATTTGTGATAAGTCTATGTTTAAATTTTTTTAAGGCAATATTTTTTGTTAATTATGCTCCAAAAAGGCCAGGCTAAAGACTTTTAACCTATACAGCCTTGTCTGACATACAATATTTTTTAGGGTTTTTTCTATTTGTTTTTGCGTCGGGGGTTAAGAACAAAATACAATGGTACGGAAAAACAATATATTTAAGTAAAGAAAAAACAAAAAATAAACAACTCAATTTTTAATCGTTTTCTGAGTCATTATCACGTAAAATTTTCGCTCGTAAACTGACTTTAGAGACAACCATTTTTGCTAGCTAAAAAACTCTTTGGTACCTACCTTTTTTATACATCATAACAGTATGTAATTAGCAGTAAGATACGTATTTAACCTATCGGGATAACTTTACAGCACTAGGTTGGCAATGTAAAACGCACGCGTGCATAATATGTTGGATTATGAGCCTAAAAGCCGTTGAATAAGATCCACTTTATGAGCAACTGTGATAAAAAAAAAATTATCGAACAAAATAATACATACTTCAATAATTCAAATAATCAACATTCACAATTTAATATTCCACGTTCCGTTAGCCATAAAATACAGAAACAAAATTAACTTCACTAATTTTATTAGTTCTTTAATTGAAATTCAGAAATCAAAGCAAAATAATTAAGTTTTAGTTTTACAACATCAAACTAACAATGAGGAAATTCCATCAAAAAAGATGTTTATTTTAATTATTATACTTGTTGTAAAATTAAATGCAGTTAGTAGTGATGATGATAAACCGATTTTGATACAATTTGAGCCGGAACAACTCTTACACACATTCCAATCTATGATGGCTTCAAAATATTTTACAAGTCTTGCAAATGAATTCGCTACAAAAGCAGCTCAACATTTTATTGAACAAATAAAGAATAAAGAAAAGGAAATAAAAAGAAATGACAAAATTGTTGATTACAGGTATGTAACTACTAAAAATGACTAAACTAATAATGACTAAACTAATTAAAATCCTTATTTCGACGGTTATAACTTATAATACTTACTATAATTTATGACTTAAAGTGTTTGAATGAAATAAAGATAGGCGTGTAAAGTAAAAAAGACGAGATATGTTAACAGAAAGGACCTATTTGTAGGTAAAGAGCCAGACTATACAACGTAAATTTTGAGTCAATCGTCTTGCCAAAAGTAAGTTAGAATGCAAGTCTGTACATTTGATTAACCGTTTATTTACCTCTGAATTTTAAGGTCTCCAAGTACTGCTACCAAAAATCGAGAATCAACTATCCTCGACGAAACCCGAGCTTTAACTTTGATGAGTGATCCGTCTCCTGATGGTGATAATTTAGACGAAGATAATGATTCTGAACTGTCAAACAATGAAGAAGAAGAAAAACAGAAAGCTCCAGCTCCTGCGGTTGGCGGATTGAAGATCAACGGTGTTTATTACAGAAGATTTCTAAGATTCTTGTCAAATAATGATAGAATTAAGGGTGTGATATTAATAGACTAAATAAAAATATCAACATGGTTTGTTGAAAAATGCATTTCAAAAAAATCAGTGATACCTACCAAATAATTTATAAATAACCATAACCCATGGAAGCCTCTAGGACCCCGTCGAAGATGGCGAAATGACCTGAACATACTAGCAATCCCTCATCCAAGATCGCAGACAGTGTACGGGGAGAAGAGTTTTGCAATGCAATAGGATACCATAAAAACATATGTAATTATATGTGTAAAATGGTAAAAAATGATCATAATCTGATTTTATAGTAATTTTTAATTAATAATTGTAACATTATTATAAATGCAAAACTTTGGAAGTAAGCGTACTATTTACACAAGAGACCTTAAATTTTACAAACCTCACATACTTTATTGTATAATGTATTAGAAGTTCTAATGATAAATCGAATAATCCTAAAGAATATTGCTGTTATCAATAAATTGAATTAAATTTAAAAGATATTACCTACAGCAGCATACTCAACAAGAATAGAACCAGAATGAGGAGACATTCCTTCACAGACAGGACATCATCAAATAGCCTAAAGTAGCCGCATTATATAACAATAGAGCCTTGGAGCCTTCGCGTTGAATTCCCTTGAATAGCGAGTAAGAAATCCTCGAGGATCGTCGCAGCTATAACTCAAGATGCGATGAATTATTGATGTCTAACAATGTTGAGACCAGACGCTATTGGATCATGTACGGAATTTAGGTATAGCGACGAAAAATAATGGTTGAAAGATTTAAGGGTTTTTTGGGGTGGTTAGGGAATGTTAAATATGTGTAGAAAGAGAATTTTTTACTAAACATTTTATGAAATATTCAATATTTTATTTTCTTCTTCCGTGGTCATAAGTATAGACAAAAAAAACACCACAGACACAAGGCACAGACTTAAGGCGCTCTTCCAGTACCGTGTGTAGGTATTCACATTACCTTAGCCCGCGCTCTCAATGACGTAGCGTGCTGCGTGCTAACTGTTATATTTGATCGATATGCAAAACATTTTAGCATTATTATCCACAAATATAGTTCCTAGAGGTCAAAACCTATCATTTGATTCATTTTTAGAAACAAACGTTAACTATTTTTGAATAAAACCCGACAAACGATCTAATAATTATCTGTTTTCTAACATTTTTTTTATTGAACGAAGTTGTTCATATCATGTTTTCAGCCACAATAAACAAAATATGGTTATTAAACTACAATATCCATTTATATCCAAATAACAAAAAAAGAGTATTTGATTACTTAGAGTTGCTTAAAACAAAGGTCGATTTTGGTAGCTTTATTAGCACAGGGCCTTAAGTTGATTTTTGATTAAATAATTATATTAATATTTTCCTGTTATTAACATTACGGATAAATATATATAAATCATCTCGCTTATTAAACTACTAATTCTAATGTAAGTATACTACAAAACTAAGAAAATAAGAATTTTTAAACATTTTAAGAGGATTTACAATCAGGTTTTTTTCTACTATTACCCACAGTGCACCGCACCGGTCCGGCACAAATTTATTATTCCAAGTCAATATCGTCAATCGAATCACCCCCGGTGGTGCAGCATCGCTTTGTGCAAACCCATTTGCTAATTATAACGCAGCCATAACCACGGATGTATTGTCTTATGTTACCGAAAATGTATTGTATACTGCTAACTTTATTTCGCTAATTGTATATTTAGGAAATAAAATATCAAAGATTATTTAACGAAATTACTCTATTAGTCGAAATTACTGAATTTCGTTTGTAATCCTGGGTATTGTTTGTAATTCCTAATAGGTATACCTAATAAATTTAGTAGTCTGTATATGTCAATACTAGCTGCGCCCCGCGGTTTAACCCGCGTAAGTCCCGATCCCGTGGGAATATCAGGATAAAAAGTAGCCTATATGTTAATCCAGATCTCTAGCTATCTACATACCGAATTTCATTGCAATCGGTTCTGTAGTTTTATCGTGAAGGAGTAACAAACACGCACACACACACACACAAACTTTCACATTTATAATATTAGTAGGATTAACCAAACCAGAATGTTTTTCTGCCACGAAACTGACACGGATAGGTTAGGTTATTGTGACCAAACTCGTGCGAGCGAAACGAGCCGTAGGTTCCTAAGAATTACCTACCAACATTTTGAATTTAGCACATTTCCGATTGCTGTTTAAAATATTGGTAGGAAATGTAATACGGATTATTTCACATATTTCCTGTAGATTTTATGCAATTCACATTTCTTACAAATTTCTTTATATATTTAATAACGGATTGCAACTAAGCAGACACGAGAAATAGCAATAACAAGGCGAAAAATTACCAAAGTTAATGAAATTATTTTATTTAGTTAACTCGCACAGGATGAACATACGTTGGTACGAATGTCGTTCATAATTTAATACTTATAGCTGTCATATTGGCGTGCCCTCTGGGAGGTAATATTGCTAGTGTCAGTCACAATGCGGTCATATTGAATAATGTAATGTTTTGTCGTATCGTATTGTGACGTGGAAATTTATAATGCAGTACAAATCATCTGCATCGACTATCGGCGATACCCAGTGATCAAACTGGCGCCGATATACTTCTATTTGGCCTCGGAGTAATTAGAACTACTACATTTTTCTAATATTTACGACTTGAACTCACATTTTTTTTATTTGACCTATTTATTTTTTATTAACCTATCCTTCTTTTTTAAACTCTACAGTTACTTTCACCCCACAACTTCTCGTTAGTCAATTTGTAGATGTCGATAGATTCACCAAATATAGAAGTATACAATTCTTACATAATTCTTATTAATCTGCTGTCAGTCAGACTTACAAGGAGACGCTAAGTGGATTATAGGGCATTAGCTTCGATCAATAAGGTAGTTGGAACCAGGGGCAGCGTCAGGCCAGATAAAAAAGGGCTACAGGGTTCTTTAAATAAAAAAGTACTAGAACAGAACAACCGATAACGACTGATCTAACGAATACAGTAACTTATATCTCTGGTAGCAGTTGTAGCCCTGGTAGCACTCTACGGCGTCTAGCCTCAAAACTTTGACAATCACTATTATACGAAAAAGTGCTAGATAAAGAAAGTGGACTATGATACAGATAAGAAGCTTAAGTAGCGATACAAATGAATCTTTAAATACTTTATTTCCGTTACGCCTGAATGCCAAAAATACTTCTTCGTTGTCGGAAAACAACTACTACTGAATCCATGGAAATGAATTAAATTTTCTCTTTTACCTACCCTATTTTTGAACCACGTATAATAACTTTATTTTTAGGATGTTGTAAGTGATCATTTTTAAATAAATATTATACAATAAAATAATTTAGTATCTTGGCATAACATTGCTCTTTTCACATATCACTATCAGTATCGTAATCGGAAGTTCCAAAGCTAAGTCAGATTTTACAGGACGTACGTCCTACGTACTACGTACGATTTGTTAAATCCAACCGCCCTTGGCTCCCTAAGTACGTCCCTGTATTCAAAATTCCAGCAGCATTCGCTACCGGTTTCGGTCCACTCAATATCATATAGGATTTATTTATCGTACCCCGATTGGATCAGAACGGATTTTATTTATTGACATTTTTATTTTAAAACGATAATGTTGAATTTAATGCGGGGTTCTGTGAAAAGATATTGCTCTTTTTGTGGGTTTAAAAGTTTACAATTACAACGCAGGGGGTTTTGTAATTATAAGGTTTTACACTCTCCTAAATGACATTGTTGGCAATACCTATAAATAATACATAAATATTGCAAGAAATTCTACACATCGCCATCTAGCCCCAAGCTTAGTAACTAGACTTGTGTTATGGGTACTAGACATCGGATATACTACTTATATACTTTTCTTTTTGTAAATGTATACATAGAAACAACCAGACCAAATACAAATATCTAAGCATAAATACTTGTCTGAGGCGGGAATCGAACCAGCAACCCTGCGTTTGGCAGTTCGGCATGGTGACCATTGTGCCAACTGGGTCGTTACCTATATCAACTTTCATTCCGAAGATCGTAGATTCGAATCCTTGCAAATAATTTAGAAATAAATTGATCTTACGGTGAAGGCATACATCCTGATTAAACCCGGTTTATTTGGCTCTTTATTATTTAATGACAAATTATTTTCTCTGGACAGGGTTGTCTAAGCTAAGAGTATTAGGTGATGGACAAGCCTACTCCATCCTCAGTTGTGGATGACAAAAAGACCTTATACAAGTACAAGTAATCACGGTAAAAGCTCTGAAGCTGAAGGCGTTTATCTCAACAAAACAAACTACATAACTTACTTCGTGAACTAAAATGACGGTACACCATTTAACACCAGAAAGTTTAACAGAAACAAAACTGCAACAGAACTAAGTACTGGCACTCATTAAAGTAACCAACAAATAAACTTAGAACTTCATTTAACTCAGATGAAACTTGTAATGGAAAACAAGCATTGTTGGTTAAATAATACCTACCTAGGCGAAAGAGATTTTCAGGGACCTGGTGGAACTCCCTTGTGACTCCTTCCTTCGCTGAAACTGTGACTATGGATCCGACTCGAACTTTGCCGATTTTTTGACATGTAAAAGTTATTTTGCCACTAGAATTTAAGAGCACACAGGGTCCTAAAAGTCTGCAGTATGTGAGCTTATGTTGGATAGGCCAAACCACTACCTTCTCTTCGATCAGGTACAAGTACTAGCTACTGAAAATCGGTTTGTGCCTAGAATGCTTCGAGAGGCCTTTGAAATCCAGAAACATCCCAACAATTTTAATAGAGAGGATAGTTGCAGATAACCACCGGTTTGGGACCAAGTACTACATTTCAAGCCCCGCAAGCAACAGCTGCAATACCTCGGGACACCTTCTAGTAAATTCTGCGTTAGATGAAACCTTTTTATTATTATTAATTTTAAGTCGGTTTGACAGCATTTCACATAATATATTTTTGTAAGACGAATGTCATCTCAGTCTGCTTGTGACCATGGGATCTGCAAAGTTCCTAAAACTTCAGGTTTAAAAATAAATTAAAACACGAATATATCCGTTAAAATAAATATAATTATGTAAAAGTTTGAAATTGAGTTTCTTGTTTCGTTTAAGACTAAATAATAATAAATTTAACTGAAAACATTACTTGTGTGAAATTATGATTTGATCATATTACGGTTTACAGCTGGTTAATCGTGTTCAAGGTCCTTACATGTATTTATTCTTCGTTATGCAAGTCAACCTTAATTCTGAAATGGAATATTACATCCCAAATTTTTTTGCCAGTAGGTATAGTTAGTTATAGGTTTTAAATTAAAGTTTTTCATTAAAAATAAAAAGTAACTTTTTACTTACTTTACTACTGAGGTTAACCCCGTTTAAAATCCAATAGCTAAACAGAAGCAAGCTACTATCAGTGCAATGATCTTATTTCCTGAAGTTCAGGCAATGGCCTAATTTCTATTCAGGCCCGACTGGCCGACGTACGTGGTCCGAATACGAGTTACATTGTGTTAGTAGTGCAAGGTTTTCAGGTGCAATTTTAGTAAAGGATTTTGTGGTTCGACTGTAGTTCGAGTTTTAGCTGTGGTTTTTATTGAAGATATTAAAATAAATTAGTGTTATACATGAAACACAGCGCCTGCGTTTTAGCGGACGTAAGAAGAAATCACGATGTGTTCTGTGTTTCAATTTAGCTTTGTTTTGGTGTAAATTTTTGAAAAGAAAATAGAAGATACAATTATGATTTCTCTTCCTGTCCCAAAACTCCTCGACTCATTTCAAGTAAATGTAATGAAGGTCTTTCACATGCTCCAAACTAAGCAACTAGGCTTGTGTTATGGTAGACAGTAGAGCGGTGTTGGCCTAGTGGTAGATACCTCGACTTTCATTCTGAAGGTCGTGGGTTCGAATCCCGGCCGGCCGTGCAGCAATATATTTTTCTTAAGAAAAATTTATGTGCGCAAATTGACATAGCTCTTACAGTGAAGGAAAACAACGTGATGAAACCCGCGGCTTAGTTGGCTCCAGAAGTATTGACAAGTTATCTCTTCTGGACATGGTCGACTAAGCTGAGAGGGTAGTAGGTGCTGGGCAAGCCTACTCCATCCTCACGCAAAAAGGACCCAATTAAAGAGGGTCCAATGGCGGAAAACAGCCTGTATACAAGTACAAGTATGGTAGACAGATAATATAATACTTTTCTATTGTAAATACATAATAAATAATGTGCATATAGAATTAAAACAATAACCTTGTCACGAATATTTGTTTGAAACAGACATCGAAATCGCAACCATCTGAAAACTTCGCCCGACGCACCAGAGAGACTGTCAGTATTTGTTAAATAATAGGAAGATATAAGGCAATATATACTTACGATACAAACATATTACCTATCACACATCTAAGTTAAATTTCTACCTTCCAATAAACAACTTTATCCAAAATGATGAAGGTAACTTACCTAGAGTTATCTACGTGTAATTGACAGTATCTTACGACGACAGTTCGGAGGCCGCATTCGCTAAATCACGATATATTCGTTATATCGTAAAACAAGTTATTTGTTTGACAAGTTTAAAAAAATTGTATTAGCTTTTCAATTGTATTAGATTTTATTCGAACAAATGTAACTAAGAACACTTTTGATTAAAACAAATAAGTATTTCTGAAGTTAGGTGAGGACAGATGTAAGTACATACATACACACAGGTCAAAAACACAACCCTCCCTTTTGGTTTCGCTATAGTCGGGTAAATAGATTATGTTAGGGAGCTACGATGACAATTGCCACATGAATGATACATACACACGTCAAAATAAATTACCGTGGTATTACAATAATTTCAAATCATTCAAGACGTTCTAAAAAAAGCTGCAAGCTGTAGATGAAACGTCGACTAAAATTACAACTAATAATGCGAGTCCCACAAAATGTTAAACGACCGGCAAACCCAAAAGCAGATGAAAAGAAGAGCTTGACTGGTCAAATATCACCATAGATCATAAAAGATATAAAGTCACAGTTCCATCGGAGTATCCAACTAAAGATCTATGTCTTTCATATTTGCGACTTTTCACAAAAAATAATGTCACACACACGGTGAAAAATAAAGTGAAATATAAAACAGTATTCCGTTGCCCTACATTTGGTATAACGTGTCGAGGGAGCGATGTATCTAAGCAAATTAGTCCCAACACACTATATTGCTTATTAGAATGAATTATTGGGACAAACTTCTATAACTTATAAGTACCTATCAAGTTTGGGAAATATTGATTTTTAATTTGAACTCCAGTAGTGGAATATTTGTAAATTTCAGTTTGGATTGGTATGAAACCCACCCCAAGGTTTGCGAGACGTAGTTCCAAAAATAATAAGTACCAAAGCGTATTTTCACTAAACGAAAGCCTATTTAAACAAAGCTCACAATCGTAGCTTTCAAGTAATTGTTCTAAATAAAAAAGCTTAATTCTAATTAATTTTACAAAGAGCTTCGTCAAAGCTCCTACGTTACAGTACAAAGTTTCTTTGGTAAGCGGTACAAATGACATTTTTCTTTGTTCCTACTAGTGAAACAGCTGAATCAACAAAGGGATTAGATTAAAGAAAAGTATTCGAAGAAAAATCTCGGAAGTGCGGCTGTCGTCTGTTTGTTCACTAATTATGAGTAAACATACAGAATTGGGATGTGTTTCTGAAATATAGTCATAATAATTGGAGTCGAGCGATCAGAGGCCTTACCACACATTGTTTACGCAAACGATCAAACGTACCGTATTGAGCATTTCCTAAGAAACTTTAAAGCTGAAATCGGTCAATACGCGAAATAGAACATTGCACTGATCATCATCATAACCATTTATTCTTGAATATAGGTGGTACAGTTGACATAATTATACCTTACAGGCATACGAAATTTAAATAAAATTATTATAGAAGGCCATTATTATTAAAGTTATCGTTAATTTTACAAGATTACGAATTTAAATTATAAATGTCAATAAAGTTTGTTACAAAGTAGAATTATTAGAAAGTTTTCTTAATTATTTTCAATGTCAATTTGATTGTCAAATAATGTTAAATAAGAAATAGTCAAACAATAATTTATAATGAGGATTCATTTAAAAACTGCCGAACAGAGTAATAAGCCATATCTACAGCAGGCTGTGCAGTTTGGTTTTAAAAATCATAAAGATAAATCATTTTTTTTGGGTAGTTTGTTATATAATTCAGGAACCATTACAAATATACTTTTATGAAACAATGAGAGTGTCATTCCTGCGCTGGCTAGTCACTTCTGTAAACCTGTGCATGTCGTTATCTACATCTACACTAATCTATACATATATTTTAATATAATCTATACTAATATTATAAAGCTGAAGAGTTTGTATGTTTGTTTGTTTGAACGCGCTAATCTCAGGAACTACTACTACTGGTTCGAATTGATTTTTTTTTGTGTTGGATAGTCTATTTATCGAGGAAGGCTATAGGCTACTTTTTATTTTGATATTCCCACGGTATCGGGGCTTACGCGGGTGCAACCGCAAAGCGCAGCTATTAAAGAGGAAAGATGTTTTTTTTATTGTAACGAAAAGGTTTCGAAATTACTGGACCGATCTTGATGAACTTAATATGAGGATACATTGATTAATTGGGAGTGCTATAGACTACTTTTTATCCCGATATTTCTACGGGATCGGGAGTTACGCGGATGCAACCGCGGAGCGCTGCTAGTAAACTTGACATGTATTTAAGTGCACAGAATAAACACAATTAAATATTGTAAGCAACTTTAACTACTGTATAATGAGCATTTAAGATATTTATGACATCCTACATTGAACTAAAACTTGCTCTACAAGAAGTAATGTAACATCTTAATTTAGTTTCAAGTTTTCGCCCACGACAACACTCCAACAAAATACCAGTTCATTTACTGATAGCGCTAGTGTCTACGTAAAAGAATAAATTGCTGGTTACATTTTTTAGTACTGAAAAAATCCGTTTGTGAATGGTTTCTGGTATTGGTGATCTAGATGAGTTGTGATGCCTGTCAACTAACTCCACCTTAGTTGACAGGCGTAGATGCAATTCTGATGATGTTTTAATAATATATCGTAACTTTACCGTCTATGATTTAAAAAATACTTTTTTTTTTCAGATTTGTCTGAATTAGGTTCATATTATGTACAGCCGGCAACATAATTGTAGACCCATCGTAGAATTCTAAAATTACTATTATTGGAATGTTTTCATTCTAATAATGTTTGTCTAATAAATTCATAAGTTCTATTCTAATAATATCCGTTTTGGTACTCTACGATGGGTCTGCACTTTTGTTGCCTACTAAGTATCGATACGGGTTGTTGTTGTTGTTCCAAGGCTAAGCCTGTGAATCCTAGAAGAAAAGCATTAAACCTGGAGAAAAATAGACATGAGAAATATTTTCTCTTTTGAAAAAAGTCTTCCTTTGTCTTCAAATTAAGGTGCAAATTAACATTATAAACTGAAAAGCTCCCAAAAAAACTTAAACACGGTAGTGCTACGAAAACTAGATTTGTTTTTTAAATAACGAAAACCTTACATAATAGGTAGGTATTAGGTACAAAATACCTACACTGGTAAAA
This sequence comes from Idaea straminata, assembly GCA_951213275.1. Classification (NCBI taxonomy): domain Eukaryota; kingdom Metazoa; phylum Arthropoda; class Insecta; order Lepidoptera; family Geometridae; genus Idaea; species Idaea straminata. The sequence continues at coordinate 1,387,005 of OX577852.1, forward strand.
TGGTAATTTCTTACTAAATGCGGCAAGTACAAAATATGAACAGAGCAAGCAAAAGCCAACGTAACCCAACTAAAACCTCACACTCCATCAATGAATTCCTTTTATTTTTCGCTCTCAACTTTAAATTACAGTCGCCGCCAGTTTGATAGCTTCGGTGTGGGTTTCACAGTGTTCCAGAATTGGATCCTAGATATTTTTATAGCATTTAGCATAACTTTGTAGGCTATTATACTAAGATTAGAAGTAAACGTTGCACAAAGCGTCGCGCCGCCGTTCTTAATAGCTGTTTTTAACCGACATTTAAAAAGATAGAGGTTTATAATAAGTAAAAAAATAACCTCTAAAATAATCAATGTTTCTTTACTATACTAAGCATGTATTATACATTATTAACATTTCTCTTAAATCACTCTATCTGTTTAAAAAAATCGCATCATAATCCGTTGCGTTGTTTTAAAGATCTAAGCATATACAGGACAGACAACGGGAACGACTTTGTTTAATACTATGTAGTGATGATAGTAATAGTGATACTAAGGCCTATATAGTATATAGTCCCTATTAGGTGAATTAAGCTCCCAAAATTAAGCTCCTCAGTCAACACGATAAAAAGATATGGGAAAATTTATCAAAGTTATATCTTAAATAAATTTTCCAGTTACATCTTATCTTATCATACCAATGCAGTTAATTAATTCTTTATTATAATACATTTTAAAATCTTTATGAAACACTTAACCACCTATCTACATTATACCTAGTACATGTAGGTAATAAAACATACCCTATTAGAAATCGTTGTCAATACGTGTGTTTACGCGGCACATTCAATCAAACGGATCAACGGACGCTGATTGGTAAATGACGCACCGTTCTGTTCTAGTTGTTGGTGAAATTCAACTGCAACAACAAATACGGTGTCAAATACATACCTACCTACTAGTAGGCATTTAAATATAAAAGCTGGTTAAGGAGTATTTGATTTTTTCTAAGGTATTATGTAAATGAGCTCTGATTTTACTAAACTAAGTTTCACACAAGTATTTAATAAAAAGTATGAACAAATGATAGGCATCTTTGTTATAAGATTGAGATTTTTTTGGATCTAGACTATGTGACCCTTTTTATTTTTTAGATTTTGGTTTCTGTACCCTTTGAGTGCGGAACCTTCGTGCGCGAATCCGACTCGCACTTGGTCGATTTTTTTTAACAGTATTTATAATATTACCATATTTATCAACCGGTCTATCATACATCCTAAACCACGATCAAATTGTTTTCATTAAAGCGTCCTGAAAACAAAAAGGTTTTTCGTACACAAATGAGCTTTCTCTAAAACAGCTTTTTACCCATTAGAACCTCATTTTCATGAAAAATCATAAAGCCTCGAGCTTTGAAGAGATTTAAGCACAGATTTTTTCAAAATACCCTTACCCTTAATTCTTATATCCTCACGTATCTATATTGTATGAAAGACATGTAAATATGTATGTTGGAAAGTTCACAAAGGGTCGGCCCGTTTGATCTTCAAATAGAGAGATTTTCAATTTGCATCGTATTTCTTGAAAGATCGGGTATTTGAGGAGATATTCTGGATTTCGTGTGCGACATTGACTGCAACATTTTATTTTTTATACAAGCAGGTATTAATATTTTATTCAGAAAGTAATGGCGCCACGCGGTTTCACCCGCGTAAGTATCGATTTCAAGGGAATTTTCGCTCTCTACATATCGAGTTTTACTGCAATCGGTTTTCTAGTTTTGCGTGAAGGAGGATCTTGTATTTTTTAAGTTATTGATCTTGTTCAAATCTTTGAGATATTATAGTTATCAAGTTCAAATTCACTTATAACAATTTTTACGAAAATTATGATGGTACATGGGTTGCTTTTTTAATACAATTGGTACTTGCTTTTAAGATGCACTTCGCTCTTAATATTTCTCTTTTAGTATTATTTCTAGTGCCATAGGTAACAAATTTATTTCTACTTCCCACTTTTTTCGAGTCTGTGTTACTTATTATTTCGATTACTTCATAATAACCCCTTTAAAGGAATGAACACATACCTTGAAGTCCTCAACAAAAGGCACGCGACACGATTCGAGTGATTGACAGATTATCTCTCGATATAGAATACCCGCATGTCTGAGTGGGTGTGATGCGAAATCAATAGGTACCTTTAATGCAAGCACGTTCGGTTGTTTCATTATAACTTATTTTTTCCTTGCGTATAGCCATTGTCAAGTAAATGTTATTTGCATCAAGTTATAACTCAAATTAGGCCGAAAAATCTTCAGCCTGCTTTATCCCAATTTATTTGGAGTCGGCGCAGTATTCACTTTTATTACTCGTCATCTCATCTTTCCCACCACTCCATCCACCTTTTCTTACATCGCCCTCTTCCTCTTTATCTTTTACCTTTATACTCTTCTCACATCACATGCGTCTCTTCTCTCCTCATCACCTATCCATAAAAACCGAAAATATTTCAAGAATATGTATTTATCCGTCAGTTTTCTCATTATCATTATATTAACGGAACTGTTTCTTGAAACTTCAGGACATCATAAATAATCAAGGATTTTATCTTTAACTAGCTTTTTCCAGCGACTTCATCAGTATAAGCATGAAATTTCCAAAATCCTTTCTTCTTATTTTATCAAACAAGTTAATAAGGTAAACGTGAACATTCATTGAATTAACTCAGCTTTGTGCAATTTGCACTAAAATTAACACTAATTAGGTTAGTATAGTGAAATATGACGTCATATCATATATTTTCACGACCGCACCAAAAACTCTTCTCGTTAAAACTGAAATGATACCAGTTTTTTCCGTTGTTAGATATTCCTTTGTTTATCTGAACTTTACACACTCCGTCAAATTGAAATACCCATTAGTGCACGGCCATTGTATTGAAAGTCGAGTTGGGAAGTGCCTCGACTTTACTGCTCTGCCAAAAGCCTTACAATTTATAGAAGCAAACTTCAACAATATATCGTTCTACGTTCAGCATATTTCATTTAAATAATGATGTTACAACACACCACACAAGTTTGCCCGCATTTGCATCCAACTTGCTTCAATGGGTGTGTTGATTTGTTTGCGGAGTGTACTTTATTGAGTTTAGAATCTTCATTCCGTTTGAAGACATTTATGAACATTAACGTTAGAAGTTGAATTTCTAGAATGTAATTTTGTAGAAGATTTAAATAAATATTTCCTTTACAAGTGATGTCAAACTCGAACAGTAAAATATCATCAGACAGAATTGGTGTTTCTTTTCGCAAGTACCTATCTATAGTGTATAAATAATGGTATATGAATTAAAAGGTTAATCGTTATAGTTTGTCAGAGTAACTGCTCACCAAATTTAATTTTTATTTTAGTTTTTCGTAAAAATTATCAAGTTATAAATCGAAATATAAATTATATTGTAACCTTCTATGTCTCCCATATCACGAAGCTATGGAGCCCCGGACCTTTGGAAGGCGTGCGTGGAGCCGAAGCCAACATGTAGAGGCCCTTTACAATAACAATTTTAATAGCAAAGTATGATGTGGACACCAAACCGGTGATTATCCCTGTCTGCACTAAAGTTGTCCTTGGCTGTAATATAGCCAAGGACAACTTCCGGTTTGGATAGAACTATTGATAAACTACAGGAGAAAACTACTTGGGCTACTGCGATGGGATGGTAGTGGACTGGCTACTGGGATAACTTTCTATTATTGTTGGACTAGCTATGCCCCTAGATTTCATTCTTGTAAGTCCCAATCCCACAGGAATTTCGGGATCATCCCCTAATGCTGATTTTCATTATAATTGTCCAGTAGTTTGACCGTGACGATAGAACAAACCTACAACCAAAAAACCTATTTTTCGATTTAAAACTCTGTTACATTTGTTTTAATGTGGCAGACAACCAATACAAAATAACAAGAAACATTGTAACAACTAAGTATGCAAATATTTACGTGTACTAAGTTCTTTTTAAAAAAGGTACATCATGTAAAGTTCCTGAAAAATCTTTTTACGACTTCTTCACTTCCAAACGCAATAAAAACTTAGCACACGGTCCAGTGCCCGGAATCCGTCTGAAATCCATTATACCAACGATTTTATGAGCAAAATGATAAGTCGAGCTAAAACTTCATAAAAGTAGAATTGTCCATAAAATGTTTTGTGTCGAAATTTTTATGTAGTTTTGATCACCCATTACAAGATTTGTTATAGAGTTGAGTGGTCCTCGAAGGTTTATGGCCGAACTATACTATTGTTTCGATTTCGTATAGAGTTTGTGATTGGATGCGGTTTATGTCTTTATTGAAAGTTATTTGTATAAGGGTTGGGGCAAAAGCGGAGTTGGGTCAGTGGTAGATACCTCGAGTTTCCTTTCGTCGGTCGTGGGTCGAATCCCTGCACCAATGATGGAGCAATGCAACAATAAGGCAATGGATTTTCTTATGAAATTTATTATGTATGCTCCAATACTAGTCAAGAATGACGGTCAAATGACTAAATTGACCAAATAAAAAAAGTATGCTGTATTAGGGACTTACCGTAGTAGAGATGCGAAAACGTCTTGTTTTTAAACGAAAGATTCTTATATTAAAGCATTAAACTCGAGGTTGGATCAGTTATTTAACCAAATCAGCATCAGCATCGTCTTTCCTTAAATTCGTTACGAATAATGACGTACTTTTGACATCACATCGGTCGTTTGATTTTAACAAGTGACCCCTTACTCTTCAAAAATGTGGGAGATTGGGAGAAGAATTAGGAAGTACTAAAAACTTTCTATGGTCTATAGGGAAGTATTTTGTGTATTGTTTGGCGCAAACCATGTCGAAATATACCGGTATGACGGCCTTAAGCAGCTATCCATAAAAACTTTTTAACCATCATAAAATTTGACCTAAAAAGTAAAACCGTACGCCAACGACAATAAATCTACCTTTTTCCTCAACCCCTTTGCGTGGAATTTCTATTACAACATCCCTTGATACCGAAATCGGTGTAAAATACAGCACTACCCTTTCAGCAACCCTTACCTTGCTAAACCCCATAGATTAAGCTATAGAAAATCGTTTAATATCACCATGATCGCGGAAACCATTGATATAGGTATTCTGTACGACATCTCACTTCACACAACTCAAAGCAAAAAGTAGAAAATTGCACAAATTATATGTAAAATAAATTTGATGCAGTGGTAAGACGTTATTGTAAAGCTCAAATATACTAATAATAATCATGTTCACAGTATCAAACAAACCTTTCTTATCCACATGTAATGGGTAACTATGGAAGCCTACACAGCGCGTGGCGCGACGATACGGTTTTTTTAAAGATGCTAAAGAAAAAATGAAGTTATTTTAAGGTTCATAATATATCCTTCGCAAAGAAAAGATGGATGGACTGCGTGAGACAAGACATGAGAGAGATGAATGTGAACGATGAGATGACGACTAGTAGGAGTGAAGTAAAGAAGAAAACACACTGCGCAGACCCTAAATAAATTGGGATAAGGGCAGGAAGATGATGATGATGATGATGAATATATCCTTCGCAATTAAGCATGCTATAGATAAATATTTCACACACATTTTAAGCCTGTCACACCATGATTAGCTAAGTTTTCACGTAACGTTTTTCTTTCAGTTAGTGAATGCGGCCCCCAGTCACACAATAGCGTATATTGGCATTCCATGGCACAATGCAAGCCCATTGTTGCACAGCTAATGATAGATGGCTGAAATCTCGCCGCCCCGGCTGCCCCAGCGTGGCGTAGGCGCTCTCTATTGATTACTTAATATTGATTGTTTTGCTGTAATTCGATTTAAGGAAAACGCAGACAACGGACTTTTCGATAACTTTAATTTAAAGGACAAGATACGAGTTTTCCCTGAAATTCACAAATGTAAAACAACCTATAGGTTTACAACAATTTTAAATCTGGCAGATTTTATAAACGTTTTGTAGATATTTACGTTTATAATGGGGATTTCAAAATAATAAAAAAAATATTTTTCGAATATCTCGTTTTTCGAAAATTCACTTGAGAAGTCTTTTTTGTATAGTCTGTGACGACTATGGAACGTAGTTTCCTAAAAATTATTTAAATATAAATGCTATTATTGATTTAAATATCATAGATTTGATACTATCCTAAATTTAATGGTTTTGCACCTCATTCAATGGTTTTAAAACGCAACTATAACGCTGGCTTACCAAGCAAGCCTTCTAATTCATTTAATGATTTTATTGAGTAGGTTCATTGTATTTATAATTTTAACAGCAAATTTTATTTCATTTTGAATGTTTATATAATAGTTACATAATTTAGTTAGTTATAAAAAAAAGATCCATTTTTACCAATAAGAAGAACCTTGAACCTTGAGTTGAGAATTCCACTTAAAATGATTTACGGTAAATTCTAAAACGAAAACTATATTTAAATACTACTTAGGTTTTTTAACACAGGGTGATTAAAACATCATTAATTTCAATATTCTTGGATTGAAATTGATATTTTTATCATTTCTCCGGAAACATAAAAAATATCAATTCCGAACATCAATATAAATTAATGATGTTCTAATTGTATTAAAGGCCTTTACAAAAAATAGAAAAAATGACCTTTTTATTAATAGACACGATACTGGCAGCCCTGCGGTCAGATTAATTATTTATTAACATTTATTGGGGTTCCGTGGTTCCCCAATTTGGTAAAATCTAAGTAAATACAATCAACCCCGACTAACATTGAGAAATATTCATAACTTTCTAAACGTTTTAGTCAATTTTTATGAAACGAAATATATTGTTTTATTTGGAGTACTTTGCGAAAGTGGTGTATTAATCATTTATTTATCAGTTTACTGAGAAAAAAGGCTCGACTAGTTTAGTTAAAACTTTGTAAAATTCAAATTCAACGTACAACTCAAACCGATGGACTAATCATGCTAATATTTGGCATACACATAGCTATTATATTGTTGACATTCGTTAAGATTTTTTAGACTTTAGATAATTCAAACACTACGCAGACAAAGTCACGAGCAAAAGCTCATTAAGGCGCTCTTCCAGTACCGTGTGTAGGTATTTACATTACCTTAGCCCCCGCTCTCAAAGACGTAGCGTGCTGCGTGCTAACTGTTATATTTGATCGATATGCAAAACATTTTAGCATTATTATCCACAAATATAGTCCTAGAGGTCAAAACCTATCATTTGATTCATTTTTAGAAACAAACGTTAACTATTTTTGAATAAAACCCGATAAACGATCTAATAATTCTCTGTTTTCTAACATTTTTTTTATCGAACGAAGTTGTTTATTCATATCATGTTTTCAACAACAATAAACAAAAATATGGTTATTAAACTACAATATCCATTTATATCCAAATAACAAAAAAAGAGTATTTGATTACTTAGAGTTGCTTAAAACAAAGGTCGATTTTGGTAGCTTTATTAGCACCTACCCTTAACATAATAGCAAAACCGTGGTTAAAAGTTACGTATATTTATTAAAATTATGACTTTCTGATGTTACATGTCGTCCTTGGAAAGCCATCTCTAAATTCTTTAGGGACAAAAACGCATTAGCGTTGTCTCGAGCGGTCCCCTATCGATGTCTACTTACCATACTTTTATCAAACTTTTTTACTGAGAACAGCTGACCGCAATGTTATACTGTATGAAAAATTTTAGGGGACTTTTTGCGTGTTTATGTTTGGCTGAGTCATGGTTTGTAATTAATACGTTTTTTGCAAAGGGATATCTTATTTAGATATTTATGTTTTAAATACTGATACTTTTTAGGAGTAGTTTTAATTCATTGAATATATATTTAGAAGTCTCGCAAACTACTAGATAAATAGATAAATAAATTATTGCAAAACACCATAATTACATAAAATTTATAAAAAACCGGCTAAGTGCGAGTCGGACTCGCGCTTGAAGGGTTTCGTACTATTATACTCTGTTTTTAGTATCGGTTGTCATAGCGGCAACTACACAATAAACAAAGACATCATCGTGAAAATTTCAACTGTCTAGCTGTTCACTGCTTCACGGTTCATGAGATACGACCTGACAGACTGTGGAGTTTTAGCAATACGGAATCTCCTAAAAAACGAAGCTTAAGTCTAAGTGTTACATTGGGTGGCCTAATCGCTCAAAGCAATCTCTTCCAGGTAACCTTTGGATGGACAAGAAGTTGAGGAAAGTGATAGTTTAGTGTCATCTGATATTAAACCAGTGAAAGCTTGTCTTCAATTGATGTAAAGGTAACTACGTTGCATAAAATCAAATGGTAGGTATTTTATTTACATTTCCTACGGAACCATAACATTTGACGACAAAGCAAAGCTACTTCCATAAAATTCCTTAACATAAAAATAAAAAGATTCAGTTTCCAATACATTATTAAAACGGAAGCAATTGCCAGCACTTTTATACTTCTTTATTCTTGAAGCAAAAGTTTTGGGGTGCATAAAATATCAATGCTTGCTTTACCTACGCGATTGTTAAAGAAAGGTATTGGTTTTTATGACATGAAGAAACGCATGCGAAAATTCAATGGTTAAACGAAAAAATAGGGGAAATAAATGAAGTACTTACGTCTGAAAATCTAAAGAAATCCTTTTCTATTATTCTTATATATTTTGGGGAAAACGCAATCGGACATTAGTAGGTATACACAAACACATGCTTTGCCAATGTCTAAACTTTTTGCTAATTATAAATCAAATTAATCATCTAATTATAAATCAAATTAACTCAGAAAAATCTAAGTAGATTTTTCTGAGAAATTATACACAAATATTTTATTTTACATTTTCTCAAAACTACAAATATTTTCATACTCAAAATTATCAGAGAAAAGAACTGTAATAATAATAATTAGAAACAAATTTTAGAGTGCAGAAGTCAATCGGTTTCCTTTTATATCTTTTTAATTTAGGTTTGCAGTGGCCGCAGGAGTCCATTACGGTAATAGCCAAGTTCGAACTGCTAACGTTATTGGCAAATTGAAGAGTCGGCGGACATAAACGAAATTTTTGAACGAGAATTGCAAGTTTGTTTCCTGATTTCGAAATGGTTTCTTGTTTGGAAAAGGGGCTTTTTGAAAGTGCAAAGATGTGCATGATAGGATTCTACAGCTCTCATCATCATCATCCGAGCGATGTTCCCGGTTTCATCTCTCTCGGGAGCCCGGGGTCCGCTTTTCCCATTGTGATATCGCTTTAAAAGATTCTACACTACATCCTTATTATATTGAAATTAGAAAATGTCATCATCATCATGTCAGCCCATGCACGTCCACTGCTGGACATAGGCCTCCCCAATACGACGCCACAAACAGCGGTCCTGAGCCGCCTCCATCCGCCGACTACCCACGACCGCTACAATGTCGTCGGTCCACCGGGCAGCTGGTCTCCCAACACTCCGTTTCGCGTTGCATCGCGGTCGCCACTCGAGAACCTTTACTCCCCAGCGGTTGTCAGTTCTGCGAGCTATATGACCTGCCCATTGCCACTTCAGCTTACTAATCCTGAGGGCTATGTCGGTGACTTTGGTTTCCGTATTTCGGATTCTATCACGTAGAGAAACTCCGAGCATAGCTCTCTCCATAGCCCGCTGAGCGACTCTGAGCTTTTGAACGAGGCCTATAGTCAGCGACCACGTCTCGGATCCGTATGTCATCACTGGTAACACACATTGGTTGAAAACCTTCGTCTTGAGGCTCTGTGGTATTTGTGACGACAAGATATTGCGAAGCTTAGAAAATGTAATTCACAATAATTTCAACAGATTTACAGTGAAACCTTGTATTCTGTATAATATCTTCAAGTCTATATTAATATTGCGACGTCTTCTTTACGTCCACAGCAGTCAAGATAGCTCCCAAATTTTTTATCGATGAATACGAGCAGACTACATGTCTTTAGACTGGTAGTAGGTAGACTTCTACAGATCAAATATAACCCTCGGATTATTAACCTTTCTTCCATAGCAAATAAAGTCCACATCATCAAAATTTTACTAATGAAACTGCTCTGATACCGCATTTTATAACTGTTTGTTTATCTATAGCCGTTCAAATGGACCTCATTTTGTATCTAAATGGTTGTATTGTTTGAACAAGAGGGAAAATAATAAACAACTTGTGCCTATTACAGCCTATATATACATATGTATATCATGTGCCTCCTCCCTCAGATGTTCCAAGTAACATAATGTGTCAGGACTCTTGGCAACTTGCGGAGATAATATTATGTTTCATAACAAAAGAGATATGACTATGATGAAGATGCGTAATTAGTTTCTCTGTGGAAAATGTAGTTGAAGCTTTCACGCTTGTCTTTTGAGTGAATATTCAGTTGATATAATACTGGGTGTGCGTTACCATTATAAAATATTATCAACTAGTTACGCCCTACATTTTCAACGGGTGAGTTCCGATTCTGTGGCAATATCGGGCTAATTAAAAAGTAGACTCATTACAATTGCTCCAGTAGTTTTAGACCGTATAATAGTGCAAAACTCGGTAGATAGAAACAGTCGTCAAAACAGGCTTTCCTTAGATCTCTATTGGCTGGTAACATTATTCAATTGGCCATCCTACTATCCAAGAAGATTTATCAATGATATTCTTCAATATATTTGAAGACTCTTAGAATTTTCAGATGTTCTCATATTATTTACCTCGCACACGAAATTCAATCCTTTATATGCCCATCAAACATACCGTATCATAGCGATACTCCATTAGCCTTTCATCAAAGGAATTATGCAATACATATCCAAAATACATGTTTCCCGAATAGGCCTTGCAAACTGCAATGTACAAAGAGTCCTTCTATCTGAGGGACTCTGGCGCAGATGCATGGGACCGTATGCAATCTCCTTCAAAGACATTATCGAAAATTTAATACGCCCTGGCTTGGGACTGGCGTATTCTTTCGTAGGGTTGCCAGTGTATATGGACACAATAGATAGGCTTTTTGTTCTATGCTGTGTTTTTTCAACACGTGATGTTTAAGTATCACAGGATCTCAAACAAAGTTCCAGACTTACCTATGAAAATGTAACTTGGTAGCGGATTAGTTTCTGTTAAGAAACTGTTAAAAAAAAAATGTTTTAATTTCTAAAATAGAACTCAATTTGGGGTCAGGTTAAAAAGAGGGTTATTCTTAAAGAATTCTTATTATTCATTCATATTATTCTTAAATAATTAATAATCAAGAATTCATATTATTCCCAAAGAATTAAAGAAAGACGAAGGTTAAAGAATTCTTAAAATATTCTTAAAGAAGAAACAAAAAGAGATTACAACGGAAACAATAGACAATCGTTAAAACAAAGCTCGATTGAACTCAAAACAAGAGATGATCTTAAACGAACAGGGAAGAACTACAAAAAAGTCACAGTATTTCCCTCAAAGGAACTGACAAAAATCAACTAATGAGAAGAAACGGCATTGGCGACTTAATACAATGACTAAACGTAGTTGAATTCGACAAGTGTTCAAATAAATTAAAGCTATCAACTGAACAGTAGTCACAGTGTACCAACCCTAGTTTAATCCAGTTTCACGGTGTTCAGTCAGCACGCTGAGGCGTTATGAACCGATTTGTGCTACTACGAACGTAATTTCGGATATCAGATTATAGCTCTAATTGGATATGGACATAGGCATTTCATTTCAGTACGTTTAACGTCTGCAAGCAAGGTTTTAGTGTTCCAAGTTAGATGGAGAAGTGTGTAAATTATTATATGTGCTTCTCCGTGAAGTGTTTTTGCTCACCATGCATCGTGTCGTGTGCATGTCTGGGAAAAGCGCTTCGGTTATTTTCATTACTTAAGTTTTATAAACCATTTTTTTTATATTATATCGGTCAGCCTTTCACCACTATCTCATCCGATGGTATGATAACGATGCGGTCTAAGATATATAAGACGGTTATTGACGGCTGTGGAACGAGAACGTTGCCGACCTATCTTCCTTTGGTAATAATTCCTACGGCGTATAATCCAGAGGACTTTTCATGTGCTTTTATCACTAAGTTCTAATTTTAGAATCTTCAAAATAGGACATCAAAATTCAGTCCCATCTCCTCAATTTCCGAAACTACAAATCGGTAGCCCTAAAAACACATGCCTTTGATGTAAAGATTTGCAATGTAAATTGCGAGTACAATCCATTAGGTTAATGGAAGTCGTATCTGTTCGTAATGAAAGCAACGGACCGGGTTAAATCAATCAGTTTATGCTGAACGCAAAGTAGTGGACAATCAGAACATTGAGGGATCCAACTAAAATGGATAAGAATGATTTTTTTTTTTAAATTAAAAAGGTATGACTTTAGTCAATAGTCAATGTTGTATAGTATCAACAACTTCGTCTGCGTATAGTGTGAATTTTTCTTATATTTCTTAGTAGATACGTTAACGTTACGTTATAATCACTAACCTAGATAATTTCTACTCAGTCATCGCGTTTTGTGTTGCAATAGGGCTGTGTGTGGTCACTGCACTCGAACTCATAAGTAATTTTCATAATTTATTTGTCGATTCTTTCTGGCAGACTGATCTTCTGATGATGTAATTTTATTATTTTCAATTTCAATACAATTTCTAAATTTTAAAACTGAATTCGACGTTTAATTTCAATATCTATAAAACTCATTCTTCAAATCATCGAATTAGTTTGAGAACCTCTAACACCCTCCTTAACAGTTCATAGACAAATAAGTCTACGTTATAACACTTATATTTATGTCAAATTATAGCCCGATCCGTCAATTGATTTCATAACAGTTCATAGACAAATAAGTCTACGTTATAACACTTATCTTTATGTCAAATTATAGCCCGATCCGTCAATTGATTTCATAACAGTTCATATACAAATAAGTCTACGTTATAACACTTATATTTATGTCAAATTATAGCCCGATCCGTCAATTGATTTCTTAACAATTCATAGACAAATAAGTCTACGTTATAACACTTATATTTATGTCAAATTATAGCCCGATCCGTCAATTGATTTCTTAACAGTTCATAGACAAATAAGTCTACGTTATAACACTTATATTTATGTCAAATTATAGCCCGATCCGTCAATTGATTTCATAACAGTTCATAGACAAATAAGTCTACGTTATAACACTTATATTTATATCAAATTATAGCCCGATCCGTCAATTGATTTGAGCTGTTCGTTGATATACCAGTCAGTCAGCAGATCAGGACTTTATAATATTTATAGATTTTGGCATTAGGATCCGAAAAATCCAAGCAGGACTTATTTGGTCCGTGGAAATGAAACTATGTATTTGTTACCAAGTGAGTACTTCTGTTGGCTAAAACTTAAAATCAAATTTAGCTTTGAAGATTTATGACGATCAAACCTCGCGCCCTTCGGGAAATTTGATGCATTATCGATCTTTAGTGATGTACATCGTAAAATTATCGATACAACCTACATGAGTGATTTCTACTAAATCGTGTATCGTACAAGCAAATGAAAATTTTAACTTCCATTCCAACTTCAACTTCCAGTCATAAATTAAATATTTTTGTCAGTTAACATAATAATAACTGACAAAAATATTTAATTTATGACTTCTTTATCTTATGCAAATTTTGCAATAAAACAACTAAAAACGAACCTAAAAAAACTTAAACCTCTAATACTGGAACCAACAAAGCCCCTTCCTTTTTTCCTTTACCGTCAGAGCAATTTGTAGAGCACATATTTTTTCGAATGTAGGGGTAGAAATTTTTTGGAAAGTGCCGGTAGAGATTCAAAGCCACAATCTTAAAAATAAAAGTTAAGATACCTGAGAAGAGGTTTTTCTTATACTTGTAATTCAAGCCAAAATCTATCGACAAAGCAAGACCTAATGTTCCCATCCATAAACCGACAGGATTGCACGTCGTACAGGGAAATATCTGCAAATATTCCACATTTCATTTCATATGAAGATTGGCAGCCACTCGAATTACCTGAGGCTTTCAGATTACCTATGGAGCCTGCATTCTCATGTTTAAAAGCGAAATATATTAACCGCCTGTAATATCACGCTATCCGTTTTCTTATTCCTAAAGATTATTTTAGATTTGCGTTTGGATACGATGTAAAATGGGTGTGGGAGAAAATGGGAATCAGTAAAGGGTTTTCATGTTTTACATATCGTGTCAATATATAAACTAAAATGCAAAATAAAACGCGATTGATCAAAATTCAATGATACAATTATTTAGTGGTTTCAATTCAGGGACTGGACCACTGTAGGTACTAGATAGGTAACAGTAGAAAAAAGGGACGGATCGAATTACAATCCTTTTTCTTCTTCCTTCCCTTTTTCTACTTTGTAGAGTCGGATATATTATAGTCCTCCCCAGTCCACTCTCTATCAAATTGTGTATGGAAAAATTGTTAATTTATTATGTATGCTTCTCTTTTGCCTCCACAATAAAAAATTAAATTCAATAATATTGAAATTATTGTTTACATTTTGATTTGTTTATTTATATTAATTTTAATTTAAAATTTTACTGCCACTCATATTAAAAAAAATTGACTTTTTTAGCTTTTAATTTTTTAATAGTGAGATGGAATTTATTTGGCATTAGTCTTTTTAACTATTCAAAATTTTATTTAATTGTAATGTATGGATTTTATTATCTGAAATAAAAGAATTGAATTGATTTGAATAAATAATTTTAGTAACTCGGTTCGTAAAAGCGGTAAAGATAGGCAATGGAAAAAAAATCCATCCTTCCCCGCCAGGGGGTTGGTAAAGACTTGTACACTAGATCAAATTGACGACAATATCGCGTTATTCATAATCTTTAGATTATTATTTTCATCTATTTTCTTAATTGGCGCTATCACATTTACCACAACTATAACATCACCGCCACTTATCTAGAATATGTACGTACCTACCTACTTTAATTACACCACCTTAAACCCAAGATGGCTGTTTCTCCCACATTCGGTAACCGCGATCGAGACTCCGGCTCTAATAAGCAAGCATTTAAGCTATTAAAGCATCAATCTTAAACTCTCAGAAAGTTCTAACCAATCTTACAATACTGAAATTAGTAAAGATTTAGAGATCTAGTTTTCTGATACTAGAATAAGAATAGACATTTATTAGAAGAGTACACGGATAATAAAATAGGTACAAAAAAAAACAAAAACAGGATTACAAGAAAATCTTATAAAATGAGTAAATAGGCACATAACCACACATACACTAGCAAGAACTATCTATTGATTTCAACTGTGCGTTGATACATCTGTCAGTCAGGATTTTGAATTTTGTAGTTATTGATTTAGAAATGTTAACTCAAACTCCAAAATACCTATATGTTACAGGTGAATTAATTGGATACAAAGTCAAATATTTTTAAATATGTAAGATCCACGAACCGGTAAACAAAATTGAGCTTACAAATTCCGCTCGATTCAACGGTCATGTGTAAATTGAACGGAATGCTAACAGCTATCCACATTCAAAACAAACACTACTTAATAAAATATTCAAAAACTGTGCTCGGAACAGTTCGAAGTTCAAAATAACAGTGCGTTCGGATTGGTCGGAACAGACTGTATCGTGAAATTTTAACTAGACGATGTACGTTCTGTTTTATTTGAAGTATACTCTGTCTGTAAAGTTTGCTCTATGTAACGGTTACTGCAAACTTTTATGTAAACTATTTATTTATTCCATAACACAACACATATACATAAAATACATTACAATAAGTCATAAAATCAAATAATTACAAAACAAATAATAATTAAATAATAATATCTCCTACATTTTGTTTATAGTAAATAATACCTATATTAAATTTAATTGGATATAAGTTAAGAGAAAGAGAGAAAATGTTTATAAAAAATATACCTACCTAAATAAAAAATACACTAAAATTATTTTCTTAGAATGTACTAAATGTTAAATGTTTGCTACGATTTTGACGTACGTCAAAATCGTAGCATAGATTTTTGTAGACCAATCCAATGTCTCCTTTGTAAAAGGCATCATGATTGCGTGTTAAGAGTTAAGACAGACAAAACAAAAAAACATTTTCATCCCTTGGGAGTTTCATACAACATTATCGCACTTAGGAGTGCTTTTACGTTAAGATTCCCTACTAGGTCTGTAAGTCGAGATTCTAGAGCTAAAGGAAGCTTTCCCTCCAAATTAAAAAGTCTTAAAAACTATATCTTTTCATTAAAACTAAGCCAATTTCACAGAACAATGAGTTCAAATATTTAAATTTACCGTTATCAATTCATTTCGGATGCAGCCTGGAGGCAGAGTATCATTGCATTCAGAGAAAGAGGAAATTTAATCCAGTCGGAGTCGGGAGTCTTTCAAAACATTCATTGTGAAAATATTGTGAGGATAGTGCATATTGCGATGGGAATATTGAGTTTTATTCATATTGTTATAATACCCTCTGAAGAAAGGAATTGTCTGTAAGGATATTGTAAGTAACTAAACCCAATAACTTTTGACGTGATAACGTCTAATAAATTGGTGGAACACCTACATTCACAAAAAAGTGTCACGGTAATATTGTGTGACGTCAAGCGTCATGGTAATATGGCCAGACGCGTCATGGTAACTTAGGAGAAAGAGTACTTAATAATAATATCGCTTATCTGGGCTTGTGTTATGAGTGTGTGAGTGAAAAATATGAAGGAATAACAAAAAAAATCTAAATTTTTCATCGTTTTCTCGTAAAATTATCGTCCGTAAACCGACTTTACAGACAACCATTTTTTATTTACATTGGCATTTATTTTATTTTACTTATTTTTTCAGTTTTAATTTATACTCATGTAAACAATACAATAATAACCTCATATACTATTCACTGATCGAATTGATTTATTTAAATTCTAAATAATTGTTTACATTTGGAAAATATGTATAGGTCCTATATTTTTGGTGAATTATTATAACACATTGTGAAATTTTCATATGCCTATAACGTGAATCATGGAGGTATGTGTGTATGAAATAAAATAAATTAAGAGGAAAGGTACCCGGCGCTCTCTCCATACAAACGTAGTCGACTGTTTCCAACCTGGGTAATGAATGATACTAGAGCAAAAAAAATGCCATGCTTAAACTGCCATAACTATGCCCCCTATTATTTTGTTTTTTTTTTTCATTTTCTAGTTTTAGCAAGAGAAACAAGAGTTAAAAAAACAAAATATATATTTAAAAAAATAAGACAGGGGCAAGGAATGTTCAAGCTGTGGCAACACTATCATTGGCAGCTTGCCCTTTTGTAAATAGGTTATTGTTGTCATATTTTGAAAATTCCCGCAAACTCTAGGTAAATTATGATTGTGTTTTCCTCATTTTCATTTTTTCGGACTCACACGACGACCCAGTTGGCACAATGGTCACCATGCCGGACTGCCAAACACAGGGTTGCGGGTTCGATTCCCGTCTCAGACAAGTATTTATGCTTAGATATTTGTCTGTGGTCTGGTTGTTTCTATGTATTATAAGTATATATTTACAAAAAAAAAAGTATATAAGTAGTATATCCGTTATCTAGCACCCATAACACAAGTCTAGTTACTTAGCTTGGGGCTAGATGGCGATGTGTGGAATGTCCTGAAATATTTATTTATTTTATTATTATTTATTATCTGAATTGAGTCGAGGAGTCTTGGGGAATAAATATATTTGATCGAAAGACAACAAGAAATTATAAAAACACCTTGTATTGAATTTATTTTTATTTTCTCTATATTCGTGCACTTTATGACCTTGCTGGTCTAAATTTGAGAAAGTTTTGCCAAAATTATGAATAAATAAAATTCAAAGACAATACACGTAATATTTTCTTCTAGTTCCCGCCAAACCACCATAAGATCGACCTTGAAATATCAAAAATATTACATAGAAATGTAATTACAATAATACCTCTACTAAATTGAGTTTCATCTTATTTAGGTACCTCATCCATTTTTCCCGACTCTTTAAGGACTAAATCTAGTAAATTAGTTTCATTATCACTTAGTCCCAGGTGCTTCACAATTCTGTGTTTTGGACCCCTTTTGCCACCTCTAGCTGTTAAAAGGTAGCCTGTAAACTTGCTACTTTTATCGGCGGATACTTATATTACCTTAAAATAATTCAATTTTTTGGAGTGCCAAGCGATTTCTTTTAATCACAAAAAGGTGCTATAACGGGATCATTAAATATGCATAAACGTCGGGGCATAGCTTACATAAATATTATAACCCTAATTTATACCAAAACGCAACAATACAATTGATAAAATATCAGTAAACGAAAAATAATAAGTAAATATACTTGTAATACGAGTGCTAAAACAATAAACTCATTTGTTAATTTTCTTGTTAAAGTGTCGCTACTATCTAGATTTAAAAATAATCTTTGACTGATTCTCATTACCTGCAGGCACCTTACTCTATAATCTTTATAAATATGAAATTCAAAATCCTGACTAACTGACTGATTTATATCAACGCACAGCCCAAACCAAATAAACAGATTGAGCTAAACTTTGACACACAGGTCGCTATAATGACGTAGTTACGAACGGAAAATTTGGAAAAATCAACCCCACGCGGACAAAGTCGCGGGTGAAAGCTAGTTAGATACTAAACTAACTAATAATTCTGCGATTAATAATTTCCCGTCTACAGAACCCCTTAACTAGCTTTATTACTTCAAGTCTTTGGTGTTAGTAGTTTCTTGCCCTCTGAAGCGATTACCTACAAGTCTTCCTACTTAACAGTGTTAATGTTTTGTAAAGGAAAAGTTGATATAA
The DNA here is from genome assembly GCA_951213275.1 of Idaea straminata. Taxonomy (NCBI): domain Eukaryota; kingdom Metazoa; phylum Arthropoda; class Insecta; order Lepidoptera; family Geometridae; genus Idaea; species Idaea straminata. The sequence continues at coordinate 1,405,866 of OX577852.1, forward strand.
TTGCATTACTTATTCTTAAGTCTTTAGGCTCTTGACAAGGTTATTTATAGACATTTATAGAACTAATAGCTCTATAAGGTGATCATTGTTACTATAGTAGATTTTTGCTGCACATCATGGTTTCATTTGCAAAAATCGCTTTCCTGTGGGAATATTGGTATAAGAAAAAGTGATCTATTTCTTTCTCCACATTATGGTTTACTTTTAAAGAATTCTTATTGAAATCGGTCAAGCTGTTTCACCTTAGCATGGACAGAACTGACATGACAGGTTTGACTTTCTTGAAACATTTTTGGCTCAGTTTGGGTCACACAACTTGATGAAAATTATTTTTTGTTACTTAACACTAGTTAATATGTAGGTGAAAGTCGTGCGATTAAGCCAACATTTGATAAAAGAGAGAGGAAAAGCCATACTTCATTACCCAGTAGATCAAAACAACGGAACACAAAGCTATCACAGAATCCGGGGCCCATTCACCCAGGTAAAAAACGATAAGAACCTGTCGCTTACATTAAATAATGACATCTAATTATACACCCATTGTAGAATTTCCACGCTGCATTTAATTTTGTTTGTGGAGGCTTTACGTTTGGCGTAAATTAGGAAAGTTAACAGCATTTTACTGCAAACAATTTTAATTCTATTCTATAATGTAGAAAGAAAGAAAGAAAGAAAAGAAAGAAAAAGATTTATTTGGTACAAGCACACGACAACTTTAAAATCAAACACACAATAAAACAATAAATAAATAAAATAGCAAAATAATTATATACGGTAAATAGGAAATAAAATAGAATAAATATTTTATTTGTAAAATACATAAACTGAGTATAAACAGCCTAGAGAAGAAGAGGAACTGCCCGTAATAAGAAAAAGAAAAAAAGGCGAAACGTCACTGTCATTTGCATTTGACAATTCAAATTCCGAGGTTAGAAAGAAAACGAGATGCCACGTTTTTGGATTGCAACTGATGACCAAGGAGAAAGACGCGGATAACTGAAAATTTAAAATCTGCACCCTAGCCCGTCCGCAGCCGCCCCGTCATACCCCCAATCAGTGTGGATAAACCATCGCTGCAAGTCGTGCGCAAACTACCTGTAAGTATTTCGCGCATCGACTTGCTGCTTTTCCAACAGCAATGCCTTGAAACATCTTCTAAATTGGACTACTGTTTTCAGAGCACGCCAAGGAGGTGGAATATCATTCCAACACTGGGAGGCAGAAAAGCGGAAAGCGCCACGGAAGGCCGCAGAATGATGCCTAGGAACATCCAACACGTGCTTGCTCGGCCGGCTAGGAAAACGCCGTAGATCATCCGCCCATTTTATCTTTTCAAATAGATAACCCGGCTTATGGAAGTTTACGATCATATAAAAAATGAATCGCTGAATGTGTTGCTAAGCGCAAATCTCGAAAACAGCTCAACCAATTTAGCTAATTCTTTTTTTGTTTTGTTTTTTATTGTTAGGAAAAGGTTTTTATAAGAAGAGAAATAAAAAACAATGCGTAGAAATATACGCGGGTGACACCTCGGAGCGCAGCTAGTTAATGATAAATATTATAAATTGAGCAGTGTTGACTTAGAGGATCTTCTTTCAATTTGATGGTTGTTTCGAATATCGATGCTGGATTTGCAATAAATTTAAGCACGTTAAATTAATGGTCTGAACACAGTAAAGAAGAAGAACAGTGCAGAAGAAGATCGTAAGGAAAGGATCATTATTATAAAGAAGCAACACGTTATATAACCACTTACCGAATAAAAGAAAGAAACAAAATATGTTCCCGCTCTCCTTCTCAACTTATACCAAAATTAAATGTCATTTAATTTTACAGGAGAGCGTTCGAGTGTGCACTGATAAATTCGCAGGCCACCATCGCCTTTGAGATAACATCGGCGGGACGTAATTAATTTTAAATATGCCCAGTAATTGTCAGTTCATTAAAACTCTGACACTTATACCGCGAACAAGTTAATTAAGCCTTGTAAGTGCTTTATAAGAGTCAATGAGTGGTTCTTAACCAAGATTTACCTTCGAAATTATGTGGAATTTCAAATTTCTTCATGAGCGTTGTTGGCTTAGTGTAGATACCTCAACTTTCATTCCGAAGGTTGTGGGTTTGATGCCCGCCCTGCCATCTACGGATTTTTCGTACGAATAATTTATGTGTGTTGATATTGCTTTTACGGTAAATAAAAACATCGTGTTAAAACCCGCGGCTTAGTTGTCTCCATACGTATTGTAATTATTTCCTCTCGGACACGATCGACTAAGCTGAGTGTGTAATATAGGTCAGGTAAAAAGGACCCAAGTAAAGAGGTCTGTTATTTGCATCTTATTTAATCATCTTAAGTTTGAACACCCTACCCTTCACCATCCTCAACTTCTTGTCCATCCAAAGGTTGCCTGGGAGAGATCGCTTTGAGCGATAAGACCGCCCTTTGTATCACTTAGACTTAAGCTTTGTTTTTATTTAATGTTATTTGAAATTGGTGTTTACAATAAAGAATTTATCTATCTTATCAGATATTTCATATACCTACTAACTTTAAACCCAATAAAATGTTCGTAGATAACCGATTTATAATAAAAAGTAAACATTTTTATTCATACTTTGTCTACATACATCGTATCAATACAAATAAAACGACGGTAATCACGATCCGAACTATCGATATCCAATACTTACAAGTGTGAAAGGAAAAACGTATTGCAAATAAAGTAAAAAAATCTTTCAACGTTTGTGCCGTCCGAGAAGTAGATTTCGAAGAATCAAAAAAACACAATATAATCCTATAAATGTGAAAGTTTGTGGGTGTGTGTGTAAGTTTTTACTCCTTTAAGCAAAAACTACTGGACCGATTGCGGTAAAACTAGATTACCACATAGGCTACTTTTTATCCCGATATTCCCACGGAATCGGGACTTAGGCGGGTGAAACCGCAACTAGTAATGTTATAAAATGAAATCATTAAGAAGTTTTGTTTTGTTGCTAATGACACACCTACACCTATGAGATAACAATTTCTGGACCCATTTGGATAATGATGATAAATGATCAAAGTTTTATTAACTTCATGACGACGCAAAGCTGGAATAGCTGAGTCTGTTCTTATTGAAATCTTCAACTATTTAACTTCTGCTTTCAGAGATAGCTATAGATATTTTATAATTTATTTTTCCCTTTAAAAATCTACCAAAAATATAATAAACCTTACTAACCGGACTATGAATATTTCAATATAAATCCGTGTCCGTGAACGGTGCGTGTTTTTTTCACTATTTCACGGCTTTGGTCGAGTTTGCACTAAATGCAATACGAAACAATAGTCGAGAATGCTGTTAGATTCCTTTTTATAGCTTTTATAAAGCTTAAAGTTCTATAAAGGTTTATTAGAATTACCATAACATTTTCGCACCTGAATGATTGATTTGTAGTTCTTTGTAATCGGAGTTGCGTGTCATATTAAACTAATATTGCATGAAGTTGCGTCTTGAAATTGGTTTTTAACGATTTTATGAAACAAATCCACATTTTTGGCACTTAAAAATAAATGGACCAAGCCCCGGTGCTCTAGTTTCTTTGTTCCTAAAGACTCTGACTCGCAAAGACTTCACTTTGTCGCCGTCATCTCTCATTTCAGACGTTACCAATTATGAGACTATCAAAGAAGAAAAGCTGTTAAATTGTCTTGTTTAAAACGTTTTAAAAAATGTACTATGATAACTCAGTAAAACTTAGAGTTATTAATTTCTTTCAAATATAGAGACCTATGAATATAAAGTTCGAAGTACTGACTGCCTGACTGACTGTTATATTAACGCACAGGCTTCACGTAGGCATTATAAAAACGGAAATTAATATGGAAAATTCAACCCCTATGGGGCCGAAGTCGCAGATGAAAACTATTGGAAAATAAACTTATTGCAAAATTACAAACACACTTTATGTAATCTTAGAAAACCGCATATAACAATATCATTAAGTTAAATCACGTTACTTTAGTCAAATAAATCTATACTATAATCTATATTATCTATCTATCTCGATTCCGTGCAAATACTGGGAGATACGCGGATTAAACCACGATGCTAGTAACTAATACATTTTTGACTGCTTATACCAACCTAATTACCTTACCTAGGTAATCTGGAAAACCGCTATTAACCCTTAAATTACGTTCAACCAGTAGTAGTTACAAACGTCACGTTTTCTCAGCCGAGTAATGCCCACTCCCAAGCACACAGACTTACGTGGGCAATAAAACTCCTCCTAATGCCTCTACATTTTATCTTCCAGCTCTCATATCCGTAAACCTGTAAACATATGTACACGGAGGGTTTGTTAGTTTACTCATACATAACACGAAGGAACCTTAAGCCAGCCCCATAAAGCCAAATTAGGCATGTCTTAGATAGCACACACGGTTGCACAGATAAGAAAATAATATGAGATTGCATGGTTGTGCACCCTTTTTTACAATTGTGTTTTTATAAGGTACAGTCGGCTGCATAATTGCAGACCCACCGTAGAGCTCCAAAACGGCTGTTATAAGAATGTTTTCAACACGAGCAAGATTCTAGACACCTGCTTTAGGTGAAATTTAAAGTCTTCTAACTCATCAATTAATCAAACAAAAATTATTAGTATGCCAACATTCCAATAATAGTAATTTTTTAACTCTACCGAGGGCTGCAATTATGCAGCCGAATGTACTTACGGGTCATAAGGGCCACTAAAAGTTTTTCAAAAGCCTTGATATTAGTGACAAATAACAACAAAATAAGTTAACAAATGTTTGTTTTTTTTTTTCAAATTGACAAGAAAGCAAATATTTATCTAATATTGTATTGTTTTACCAGTAAATTTATTCATCTTAATTTATTTTCATTATAACTAATAATAAAACTAACTTCGATTAATATTTTTCTAGACATTATTGTCCACAACACAATTGTGAACGCATTTCACCTGCATTGTTAATTTTAACTCTATTCATATATTTTATAAGTCGGCGTTTATGTAATTTTATTGTGCTTTTGTAGGGACAATTGTCACTTTTATAAGACTTCTAGTTTTACAATAGCTACCGCATCTCTAAAGGGCAGTTTTATTGCCATGACACGTCATAAAAGAAAACACAAAGAGTTGTAAAGAAAATAAAAATAGGTACTTAATTTATTTGTTTACCTTTTTATTCAAAATTCTTCATTTTAAAAACCCGTGTGTCTGAAGCACAAGACTGCTAAAACTCTTCTCCGAAATGTTGCATTTTCCCACAGTAATTTCTTAAACAAAATTCTACTTTACCTCCTCAGGAATAAGAGTTACAAAACAAAATGATTATTAGCATTATTTATATTTCACGGTACACATGTTATGCTCAAGTTTTAATGTGGTAGCTTATTTCTTTGTTAGTCGAACACCTTGGTTGTTCTAAGTTACCTAGTTTTATGGCGCTGTGGCTAGAGATTAGTTGTGCCAATTAGTCGGTATGGTTACGACGTACGCTTCTATAACGCCATACGGGCTAAAGAAGTGTTTAATAGAACTGGTTTATTGCTAGAAGCTATATAGCATACGTACTAAGTTTGTCGAGTTAATTTTATTCAGATAATAAACAAAAAATAAATATTGTTCATACCAATTAAATAATAAAAATTATAATTTATTTAATTAACTACCTACTTACATTAAATAAAAATTAAAAGTCCAAATGGCCCTAGGAAATGTGCCCAAAAGGCTGGTAGCGTTACCTCGTTGGATAGCGAGGATTATCCGCTGTCTGAGGTAGGAACCAACTTACCCAAAGCTAAAACGAGAAGCTAAAACACTTCTAAAATGTCCCAAGTGCTAAGTGACGTTCCTTCAGTAGTAAACGGCAGACATATGTATCCATCACCGATAGAACGATATTTGTTTGTTGATTAATTATTCTATTCTATTTATTAAATTAATAGAACAGAAACGAATCCGGGAAATAAGAGTGGACCTATTCAAATTACGGCCAATTTTTTTAAATTGTATAACAAATTGACGTGTTTGGCTTGTTGTTTCGGCCACGTTTCAGACGAAATTATTCCGGAATCCTGACAAATAGGGAGCAATTTTAGGTAAATGAGTTCCGCCTACGTTCCCGGAATCGGAAAGGGACGGCTTACGAATTAATTTGGATTCGTCGCGTACAACACTATTTACGTTTTGTTTTGCTGGATTAAGGACGCTAACTTTGAACTTTGATAAGATGCAGGCCGCTAGAATAGCTGACCACACGTGACTTGAAGACCCTAAATTAAACACGTCAGGAAAGACAGACTTATATGGGCAACTGTCTTTATGATATGATTCCATTGTCTCGTAATGCGAATGAGGAATAACGAAGCAAAATTATAAATAAATAATAATCAATTTTGCTGAACATTGTACAAAGCGCCATCTAGCACTTAAAGCGACTATTCTTGTATTATGGTGACCAGATAACGGACAGAATATTTGCACCGTGTTTCTTATTTTATTAGTGTTTTCAGGGCTTGATCCTCTAAAAATATGGTATCATGCCTCCATAGAAATAAATTATTATTTATTTAATATTTAATTAATGTCTCATGCCCTCAAAATACAAAATGAAAGTATCGTAGGCAAAAAAATCTAAATATATTTTTTTAAATATTAAACTAAAAAAAATCCTCATCTTACAACGTCAAAGATTTACAAGAAAAAGCTCAGTTCAACTAAATACTTCGAAACTTCCTCACGTAGTTATGCATAAATCTCGAGATTCCACTAACTCGAACTAACTTAACAGTAACTAGTAGTAAACAGTTAATCCTTTAGCTTTCTGCAGTCTGCAACTCTTGTATAGTACGTAAACGGATCGCTTAAAGAACATTCTGAGCAAGTTTCCGAAGTGAAATAAAAATATGTAATAAACTCTTTTTATTTGAACGTTAATGAGTTCCCAGCTCGACCCGCAGCGATCGTGGATTAAGAACTGTTACTACCGATTCTCGATTGTGTTATACAATTTAATCGTCTCATAATATCTTTGTCTTTATATCATCTGTGGCTAACAGGCCCCTGTATCCCACTGGGCCCCGTGATCGATAGTTCCTGCCAGATAACTTTTTTCTCAATTTTAGTCAGTACAAAATCGATCTAAATAAACACAAAGATCAAATGACTATGTATATATTATGGCTATGGCTACCGTCATTTTTAAGGTCCCGTACTTGAAAAGGTAAAAAAAGGAAACCTTAATTTCAACATTTACCTGTGAATGCTAAAAGAGTAACTTTTCTCAGTAACTGTTCTCTCAAAGACTTAGGGCCCCATTATCTCAATATGTCCAGGGCCCCCAATAGGTTAACGACGGTGGCTAATAAGGATCACTAAAAGTTTATTAAAAACCTTGGTATTGGCACGTATTAGTGACTAAATAACAAGGAAATAAACAAATGAATATTATTATTTTTCAGATTGACAATAAAGCAAGTATTTATCTAATGACCTTGTACTTGTTTAAGGACTGTACTAGACCTCTTTTGGTTTAAGCTTTTTGCATAAGAATAGAGTAGGCTTGCCATATACCTCTACTACACTCTCAGTCCGTGTCCAGAGGAATGAACTCGGAAGCAACTACAACTAACAAGAAAAATCGATTAACGAACATATTTTTCTCCGGAAAAATCCATTGGACATTGGCACGGTCAGCTGGGATTCGAACCCACGACCTCCGTAATGAAAGTCGAAATATTTACAACTAGGCCAACAAATATTTTAAACCTTCCTTCCTATACATTTTTTAACTCGATTTAATCTCACTTTACACTAAACGAGAAACATCACCGTAGTATTAACTCATAAAAACTGCAACGTTGCTTGATGGCTCGAATCTTTTCGCTCGCTCGTAAAGGTGATTTACCAGAGAAATTAATAAGGAAACGCTTTGAGATTGATTAGGAGAGAAATTACGAGTACCTTACGCCTTAATGACTTGGGTTTCCTTACATTTATAAGCGTATAATTAGTTGGGAGAGCTTCGCCTTCGCGTGAGATAATAATATCTTCACCATGGTATAGGTACGTATATCTTGTATCGTCGTAATAGCTAATGAACAGGAACATCTTCTGTTATTGTTTTGTTTCTAATTAATATCAGTTATAACATTATCTTGATCCTTTTACAACTTAATTTAATAAAAAAAAAACAAAAACGAAAACAACTATTCAAGCAATAAGTCAAGTGTTCGGTGAGATTCGAACCAGGGGCTAAACATTGATACAAGTGTTAAGTAGCGCTCAAATCCACCAAGCCACAAAGTCTTATTACCGAGCGACGAAAATATAGTACTGTTTGAAGCCGATAATAACGTAGCTGTCACATTGCGTCTCGGTAACGAGTTCAGGAATTTGATCTCATCTTAAAATATGCGTACCGCGCTAAAAATAAGTTTACACTTAAATAATAATACCTATTAAAATTTAAATAAGTTTCCCAAGTTAAGTACCCAAAAGACTCGCTCCATCGCCTTTTTGGATCGCAATTCTGATCCTTTGGCCAAAATAGCAATCAGCCAAAAAATGATAGGTTCATAATTATAATTACATTTGAACGGATATATTCGCGTTTTCTATTTTTGTTTTAAACCTGACGTTTCGGGAACTTTGTAGATCCCATGGTCACAGGCAGACTGAGATGACATTCGTCTTTTTTTTTTTCTTTTATTATGGCTTCGCACGTGTGCATTTAGCCAGTGTCAAGTTATATTTTGCATCAAATTATGACCCGATTTTTCATAAATCGGGCCTAAAGTGTTTCAATACAGTCAAAGTCGTCATAGTCCGTCAAGTCAGGGGCTATAGTAAAGCGGTGGCAAGTTTACCATAACCTTAATAGGAGATTTGGAGGCAACGAGAAAACTGCATGTTTGACACTGATTTTTACTTTCACTACACTTGTGCACTTTCACAGAACTAAATTGAATAACATTCCACCAGAATTATACAATTCAACTCGGGTTACATCTAAGTTTCATGAAAATAAAACTGCAGCACGACATGTTGTTAACTCGTACCCGCCAAAACCTCAACATTCGTCTTACAAAAAAATATTATGTGAAATGCTGTCAAACTACCGCCTACTTAAAATTAATAAAAAGGTTTCATCTAACGCAGAATTGACTAACGATGTCCCGAGGTATTGCAGCTGTTGCTTGCGGGGCTTGAGACCTAACGAAAAGGTAGGTTACTTGGAAGTCGGTCTGGATTTTATTGAATGCTAAGATAACTCTACTGATGGACACAGAAATAATTTTTTTAACCGACTTCAAAAAAGGAGGAGGTTCGCAATTCGGTTGTATGTATTTTTTATAGGTGTCATAGTTTGTAGGTTTATTACCTTTTTGCGAAAAACTATTAAACCGATTGCAATTAACATTATATATAGCTGGAAATTTGGATTAACATATAGGCTACTTTTTATCCCAAAATTCCCACCGCCATCAGTTCACCTTTTGAATAACCACTACAATAAGAAACCAAAGTTCTTTAAAACAAAAAACATTTGACCTGATTCCAATTCAGAGCTTGCGGTCGTAAGGCATCGCAGTAAAAAGCGAAATAGGTACCCTATTGCTTACTTTGTTTCCTCTTTACCAACAGAGTAAGTACTTACCTTTACTTTACTGTGGTCGTATTCAAACTCCGAAAGCACCCAGCCTAGCTACTCACCTGATTTTATTTCTGCGGTTTCCTTGGACTATAGACTGCATATTTTTTGAGCGGCCGATAGTATGATAGTTGGTTTATTCACAGAAAAAATAATATTCAATTACATCCGTTGTCAAATCATCGTATTGTTGCTAAGCTTGGGGATAGAAGACATTTATTTAATCTAGATTATTATAATAACAGTTTTTTTTGTAACGAAATTGCTCCATAGCTACTAAATCAGTTTTGATAAACTTGGTACCGTAAGATTATTTCAATTCATTGGGAGTAACATAGTTACTTTTTCCAGATATTCTCATGGGATCGGGACTTACGCGGATGAAACACACGATTTATACGATATAATAGCTTTACGACAAATTCGTGTTATGTCAGAATCTTATTACGACGGATTTACTTAACTACAGAAATGAGTAGGTATAATCGAAACAAAAGGCGATCGAAACTATAACAAAAAACATTTAGAATAGAAACAAAAGACGATCGAAATTAGAATAAAAGACAATTAAAACAGAAACAAAACTATAACAGAGGCCGATCAAAAAGGGAACAAAAGTCTATCGAGAATTAATAATAGTAGAATTAGTTATCGACCAGCAAAATGAACTTTGTCCCAGTTGTTCGGTTGCAACTTTTTGTCCCAGTGGTTCGGTTGAGGAGACAACCGAACTGTTGAGACTAATTTGTGTCAGTAGTTCGATAAAATGCACCTTAAAATTAACAATCTGTTGACTATCCGCCGATATAAAAGTCTGTGGCCTGTATTTACTCCAAGAATAAACCGGTAAATACTTTGTGATACTTATCTTTGTAAATTGGGTTGATAATACGGTGATAGGGCTCTCGGTCTATTAGGATCGGAGAGTTACGTAAATCCACACTGAATTTGGGGTTTACTCGCCACTTCACTGGATATTGGTAGTCTAAGATGTGGGTAGGTAAACATTTTACTTCTTTTAACAAATAAAAGTGGAAAAACATCAAATGACTTACCGTTAAAAGATTTGCGATCATTTCGTCGACCTCTGTGGCATGGGTCAACGCCTGGACGAAGAAGGTTGCGGGTTCGATTTCCGCCTGCAAATATTAATCTACTTACAGTACAGGGTTTGAATTCAGCCTTTAACAAATATTAATGTACAGATATCTGTATCTGGTCGCAGTGTTACTGTAGGTATATTATTTCGTATATATTTAACAAAAGAAAACTATATAAGTAGTCTATTTATTGTTTGACCACCATTACACGAGCCTAATTGCTTAGCTTGGAGCTAAATGGCGCTATTTGAAATATTCTACAAAGTAACACTGCGCGGATGAAGTCGCACGCTAGAAGGGTGATTTGATAGAAATACAATGTGATTTTCTTCAAAAATGTATCTTTCAATTCTTCAGAACTAAACTAATTCAATCATCGCTCTATATTCCATAATCATAATATAGTACAGTATATAGAAAGGTGAATTTTCCTTGGACCCGGTGGTGGCGAACTTTCAAAGGATATAATAAATTGAAAATATACGAAGTTTCCTTCGTACGAAGCCTTCGCTCTTAACTTTAATCGTAATGTAATGTTAGTTTGACCTACTTGAACCTATAGGCTAATATCTGGTATAACATGAGAGGGCAAATGAGATAAGCAGTGTTTCCAGCCTCAGTGTTTTATTCTTGAAACGTAAGGATCTTCACAAATTAGTAACAAAGCAAATCAACCAATTCTCAAATGATTAATGACAGCATCACAAAGACAACATTGCACCGATATTCTCGTGACCACGATATTTTTTTACATATTTTAAGTTAGCGTTTGACCACTATCACACCTGCCTGATAGGTGACGATGCTGCCTAAGATGTAACACACCTTCCTAGAAGATACCTATTCACTCGCGACTTGAAGACCCCGAAATTGTACACATCACGAAAGACAGACGCAGGCAACATATTCTAGTACGAATAAGGACTGACGAAGCAAAACGCTTAGATCGAATGTCTGGTAAATGTCCACGATGGATCGATGCCTCACATCAGTCTGCCAAAAATGGAGATGACAAAATTAGGTCGTGGAGTTCTGTTGAACCCTCCTCGAAATCACTGGGAATGTCGGGAAAATAATTATATTATATTAATATAATAGTAGTAGTTACAACACGTCCTGTGTTTGTAGAATAAATACGAATTGAATGAGTTTAATCCGTAATACATTTTGGTCTAATCGCATAAAACATAACTCGTTCCACGAACCCTTCCAGGGGTCGAGACTTCGAGATACGGAACCGTCCATATGCTGTACACTTGCGACAAACTTATTGGAGTGTTTTCCTTTAAATTTAGGGCACCGTACGTGACCTAACCGGGGCGTGGTGAGACGAATTACGAGCTAACTTCGTTGCTCGATATATACTCAGCTTTAGCGAATCTTGGGGTGTTTACCAGTTCAATGTAGCTTCGTTATCGGTGGGGAAAAAATGGAAATATTTCATTGAGCAAAATAAATATTAACAACTGTGTGAAACTTTACTTTTAAGGTGAAAGGGTATCTGCCCGCTCTCTCCATACAAACGTAGTCGACTATGCCCCTACGTTTTGTTTTTTTTTTCATTTTTGTTGTTTCATCTTAATGTCTATGATATATGAAAAAAAAAACATAGGGCATAGTCTATATTATCTATTATAGACTATGCCCTATGTATATTTTTGTGCCATAAAACCTATAACTGCCATGTTATAGGTTTTATGGCACAAAAATATTTGTGCTATCCAGCGAGAAAACTACGTTTGCATGGAGAGAGCCCCCGGTACCCTTTCCTCTTAATGTATGATTATTTTGTTTTTATATTATTTTTTTAGAGAAAATAAAAGTCTTTACCATTATGACTACATAGTTTAAAACAAAGTCGCTTTCCGCTGTCTGTCCCTATGTATGATTAGTTCTTTAAAACTACGCAACGGATTTTGATGCTGTTTTTTTAACAGGTAGATTGATTCAAGAGGAAGATACATAAAACAAAACTACCACACATACGAAGTCGCGGGCAACGGCTAGTAAACCATAAACATAGCTGTCATCTGCAGTGGGTGTAAATAGAACGTGTTTTTCGGCAATTGGTTGCTATTATTGCTTGTTTAACAACCAGTTATAATCTTAGTTATAAAAGCGGCCGGAGGGAATCAGAAGAGCAGAAGATCAATTGTGATTAACCAAATGTAACTCATATAACATCATAATTAAAAATGGCATAACCAATTATTGCAATTCTAACAGATATGGCTTATCTAACCTTCTATCCTAGGGGCCTAGGCGTCCTAGGGGCGGCAGATTTCAGAGGACAGTCACTCGATTTCAGAGGATAAAAGTCAAAGACGTGTACTTAAAATATACTTTAAATAAATCCCTTTAGAAAATCGTACTTATCAAAACGTATATTATCGCGTGAGATATAGATGAGAGAAACGCGGCGAGCGAACAACCCCCGCTTCCCTCCGCACTCTCCGAGCCATTCGCGCTCGACGCGCCACTATTTTACTTTTTTCGTGAAAAATTAACGAATGAGATAGGAAGAGGAAAAACACTCAAGAGAGTGAACCTCACTCGTTGGTCGGCTAGAGCAGATGCCTGATTGCCTGCAAAAGACTAAAAGATTCCTGGGATGAAGTAATTAGAGTTTTAAAAATGATTGAAAATGACAGTACAGAGAAACCAGTCCTGCGAAATGAGGCAAAGGGAATTCGCATCAAATTAGAAAAACTTGAAATTACGCAGTTTCAAGTTCATGGTCGTATTTTGGAAAGGTTAAATAAAGTGAGTGTTCAGATTCAGAGCTCATCTGTAGATGTATTGACGGTTTCTGATCTCTATGGATCTCTAGTAGAGTTTACAATAGCAGAATGACAAAACTTTAACTATTTCGAAGAAAAAGCAATTGAGATGAGCGCACTTAAGCAATACCAAGGTGAAATAAAGAGACAACCCAAAAAAAAAAATAACGGATGAAACAACGAATGAAGAACCTGAAATATCCTCCGGCTCTAGAGATTATTTTGGAGTGAACACCTTTTTGGTCATCCTTGATAGACTGAGAGCTGAAATACAGAGAAGGCATAATGCTTACTTATACTTAAAAAAAACATTTTTAACTAAATTGACTGAACTTTCAACACAAAGAATTACAGAAAAAACTCTCGTGAAATATTATAACTATGATTTAGAGGACGATTTGATTCAAGAATGTGTGAATTTTCATAGTCACATTTCCTCTGAACTGTAGAGTGTGCAGTGAAGCCTAGATCAAACTCACTAGGTACTCAGTCTCTCAACGTTTTTGAAGAGTCACTCTCTGTCTAATGTTTACCCTAACTTGGATATAGCTCTCCGCATTGCACTCACCACTACGGCTACAAATTGTTCTGGGGAAAGGAGTTTTTCCTGTTTAAAACGCGTGAAAAATTATCAAAGGTCTTCAGAAAAACTTGAAAAAAATAATTATCTTGCTCTTCTGTACATAGAAGCAGAGATAATGAACACCTTAAACTATAATGATATTATAGATGATTTTGCTATTGATAAGTCCCGTAAAAATGTAAATCTTGTTTCTTTTTTAATGACTATTTCATTCGTTTATTAACTTTAAGGCCTTTTTTACTACAAATAAAAATTATTATATTAGAAAGGTTTGTACTTAGGCGGCAGGAAAAAAGTGGCCTACACTCATAAAACATATGAGGGATGGAGAGGAAAAGGACGACCTAAGTAAAGATGGATGGACTGCGTGAGACAAGACATGAGAGAGATGAATGTTAACGATGAGATGACGACTAATGGGAGTTAATGGAAGAAGACGACATACTGCGCCGACCCCAAATAAATTGGGATAAGGGCAGGAAGATGGTGATGATGATGATTCATAAAACATATAAATCCGGCACTGCTCTCATTACCACTCATAGTTTTAAAAAAACACAGAAATAAGACAAGACAGAGATAAGACAAATGAATAAAGCGAAGCAAAGTAGGTATACAGAGTAATAACAATGTCAATTTTCGCGAACAATAATCAAGGCATTCGACTCGATTTTGTACTGAAAGTACAAGATATTTGGCATCCCTGGTCCGGCATCTGGCAAACCTGACTCGCACACTAGGCACTCTGTTGCTAGCTCACCCACTCGCTCGACCACCGACCGATTCGAGTAACAAAGTCAGTATTTGTTTCATGCGCCCATTTAAAAATTTCAAAATTTATTGTTAAAAACAGGGACTCCCAAACGTATTTAGTTTTAGTGTTTATTGTTTTAGTGTCTTGTTGAAATGTGTAAGTGTAGGGTAGATGCAATGATGCTAGATTACGAAGACACGATTTTAGCGCGCCCCTCCCGATCCTCGCGCCCTAGGCTGCAGCCTAATTAGCCTAAGGGTAAATCAGGCCCTGTGCACACTACTAGGCTACTAGTATACACGGAGAAAAAATCTAGTTACGTTTACTAGGTTCTTGTAAATGTAACTAGTTTTTTTTGTAGTATATAATATATTCTAGTTCCCATTACAGTAATTATTGTAGAGTTTATCTATTAAGATCTGATCACTCTACAATAATTGCGTTTGATGTAAAAATCAGTTATAGTAATCCTAGACATAAAAAAAAGGATATTAAAGTTAGACTACATTGTCACGTAGACTACGTGTATGTACGCCCTACGAGAAATGCAGCACATGGAGTAATACCCGGAGTCCGTAATACGTACGCACTCTCAATACAAAACAAAATTGTCGTCTCCACCAAGGTAAATTGATAAAACGCAACGATAGCGCGATCTAAAATTACTACTGGCGCCATCTAGTTGCGACAGATAAAACTAAAAAATTGCAGATACACATAAATCTAATTATTTAACTAGACTAACCTCTGGCATTACCAAGTCGTTATTTGTATATAAAAGAAGACACAGTATTCAGTTATATGAACATGATATTTATCTATGACAACTTGATTATTTTGTTACAAAAACAACTTGTTTTAGTTATTTTCAGAAAAAAACAAATAGATATAATATTAATTATAATATTCTTGTAGTAATTAAAATAATGTTGTTGTGGGTACAGACAACTTCGTAGTGCATTACTAACATGACGATCATTATCAGAACACTTAACTTGGTCAACTGTACATTTTATTCTAGTAAACAATACAAATCATTTCCTATTATAAGCAAGAATTATTGTTTAAAATACAAAATTATTGTACCTTTGATTTAAAATATTTTTCTAGTATACCATATTAAACATTTAGTGATGTTTAAAATAAAATCGTAGAAATTACAAGAAAATAGTATTTCAGACTAAAATTGTCGTAAAATAATTTAAGTACACTGTTTTGTACTTCTGGTTGACTCCAATTTCTCTGCGTGTATTATTTATTATGTTTACAGATTTGTTTCTGTAAACATATATTTGTTAAATTAATAAATTTTATGTATAAACAATTAAATGTAATGTATTTATAAAAGAAAAGTAGGTATATATAAGTATTCTATTCGTTTTCTGGCCCCCTTATACAAGCCTAGCTGCTTATTTTGGGGCTCGATGGCACTGAGTGCATTATTTATTTATTAGTTTACTAGAGCGCAAAAGAGCTTGCGCCGCTCCAAAAATTGACCTTAAAAAGAAATTTAAATCGTCTCATTCGTATTGGCTAGTATCAATTTTGCCGGCCAATGTCCCTAATGTCCGAAAACGCAACGCTTGCGCGATTTAGCAACCTGCACCCTGCTGCCATCTGGTTTGTTTTAAGAGAAGTTTTACTGTACGTTATCCTGCAGCTTAATGCAGTATAGTGGCCAAATGTGGTTTTAAAGCAACATATTTTCAAAATAAAGTACTTACAATTTTGTCAAAAATGGTCATATTCACTGAATATTTTCGTGATTCATACTTTTTGGGTGCGTTAGATTAGTTTCTCTTACAGTTTTTCATTTCACGTTTTCGTAACGCATAACATTTTTTCTCGGATTGGGGACCTAGCCTCGCCAGCCCGCGATAAGGAACTTCGTCATACTTTTTAGGACGCGTATTTTCGTATACCTTAGACATTCTGAAAATTGAACCAAACTAACTAGAAGAAAATGAAGTATCTTAGTTGAAAGTGGAACGCAATCTTTACAGCTAAGGGTCTTGTAAAGTGACGTACAGTTAATACAGTAAGGAGTTCTCGTGAGTTGTGATTTGTTAGCGATGTTAACTCCGAGTTTCGAGTCATATTAGCTAACTTTGATCATTAGAATATTTTGTAGTGGAATATTCTCTTTGGTCTGAACTTTAAATACTCAAGTTTCAGAATGTAGGTGAGGTTGAAGGATAAAATATTAATGATAATATTATATTAATATATTACTAAGAATTTACCGTTTGTCTGTCTGTCAGTCTGCCACCAAGCTGTATTTCATGAACCGTGATAGTAAGACAGTTTCTGTTGCCGCTTTAACAACAAATACACAAAAAAAAACATTTAAGATTTCGTACAAATATGTTTCTGTTTTATATTATCTTTTAAACAGCCAATCACTTTTAACATTGAAAATGTTTATGGCTTCAGCTTAGGGGTTGTATTTAGAAAGATCGTTAGAACGTTGTTATCGAGATTCACGTACGATTAAATTACGACAATCTAACGCGTAGTTTTAGATTTTGTTTTTCTTTTTTAGGGTTCCCTACCACAAGAGGTAAAAAAGAAACCCTTATGTTCATGGAGAAGGACAGTCATTTTCACAACATAAGTATATATACCTGTGTATATAATAAAGACCTAAAAAATAAATGACGATTAAATACAACGGCATAATGGCAGGTAACTGTCAAAATCACATATGTCAAAGTGAGAGCTGTTAAACTTATAACGGCTATATCTTAAAAAACTAGATTTATGGTCTATTTACAGAAGTGATAGATCTCATCGTTATCTACATTTCTGATGACAGCTGTCAAACTTAAAACGGTTATATCTCAGAAACTATTGATTCTAGACACTCTTTACAGAAGTGATAGATCTCATCAACAGCTTCATTTCAGATGACAGCTGTCAAACTAGGTCAGTCAACGCTCCGTTCACTTTATCGTATTTTTGTATCGTATCAAATTTTATCGAGAGAGATTCGGTTTTTTTACGTATATGTACAATAACTAACCATAAATATATTGCAAAATAAACATGTTTTCTAGGTACAGATAACCATGAAACCGCCTGTGAGTTACGATGTCTGAGGAAGCTCCATCGAAATTAATGTTCTGTGAATAATTAATATCATGGTATCGATTTATCTTTGCGTCCGTTTCCTTGCACGTTTCCTTTCTGGAGACGAAATATTGGTAGCTCGAACTCTACCATTTTAGATCAATACATAAAAATCGAAAGAACCAACCAAGAGTACGTTAGATGGAAACTCATCGTAGTTACCCTATAAATTCCTTGTGCCTTCTTATCATCCTAACTTAGTTTTTAAGTCGTTTTAATTTGATTTCGTGCAAATTGTATCATTCCAAATGAATAAAGAATTTTGACCTTTAGTAGTGTTATCGAAAGTTCTTTACCACAACCCGTAGAAAACCGGATTTAAAAAAAAGTAGTACTTTAAATTGTAAACTTTTTATTGAAAAATAAATAAATAAATAAACTTATTACCTACTATTGTATTTACTGATATACCAGTAGTAATAAAAATCTAATTGTGGTAGTGAAATTTTTGGGATTGTAGATTTAAATTCTGGTAGTGTCTAGTTTTGGATTAGAATAATATTTGCCAAACACCACTTTGATTCAAAAAAATATTAATCGTTGTGAATATTATTGTTATAAGGGTCCAAAAAATGACTTCTAGGTTATATATTCTATTTTTCGAAGATTACATTGCGTTATTGGTAGTACGACAAAAGACACTTGTTTGTGTGCGAAACTTTCAATAGTAAATAAAAGTTTTGAAAAGGATCCTTAAGCTTCGACTTTTTTGCTTTGTTCAGATTAAAATCATTAACAAACCTTTTAATCAAGCTCTCAACCCTTCGAAATTAAATTTCTATTAACAAAATTCCAAAACTCATTTTAATTGGCCGCAGAAGTGAACAATAAAAACCAGTTCAACAATATCTAAAGTTAGGTAAAACTTGAACTTTGTAAAGAGAAACTTTGAGGTCCCGCAAACTCCCGAAAACTCGGGAAACTCGCGAATATTAGGGTATCGAGCATGATTGATGGCAGCCCCAAGTTTCGTCAGATGAAAAGGTGGAAATTCTTCTTAAATGTTTGATGGAAATTCAATCTTGTCGAACTTTTTGATTGGTTTGTCATCGTGTTGATGAATCTGAACATGTTTGAGGTCGTACATGATTTATTAATATTTTTCAAGAAAAATGCGGTGGAATTTTCAGGAAAAAAAATTACGTTAATACCAAGCAGAAACACACTTCTCCAGATTTTGACTTAAAATCTAATTTTCGGGCTCTTAATTCACTAGTAATACCACCAACTAACCAATTTTTATAGGAGAAACATCTACATTTTTTCATCAAGAAATCTCTGAAAATACAAGAGCTACGGATTTAAAAATACGTAAGCGAGCACTAATAAAGAATTAAAAGGGTAAAAAGTACTTTTAATGTTTGTAGTTCCTAGTAACTATTATGTATTCTGTGTTTGTTTGGAATTCAATATCACTTTTAATAAAAACACCAACGCAAGAAAAACTGTGTAGCTAGTATTTAAACAAAACAACACCTCTATACAGCTATAAGTCGCATATAAGCCTTACAAAGCAACGAGGCGTCCAAACGTACCAACAACGCGACGCGAATCTCACTATCCGCAGATTATTAACTAAAAGCAAAACAGTGTTACACGACGGGAAGATGTCATGCATAAAATAAGTTAGCGCTAAGAAATTTTTGAGCTCCTTAGAGTTTGTTCACGGTACAATTGTTTGTTTTGAATATGTTTGGGGGACGTCGACTAATAAGATTATTAAATTAATTTACTAAAACTTAGGAGTACACACACACGCTAGTTTGACTGAATAATTATCTCTCTGACTGACGACATCGCATAGTGTAAGCCGTTTGTGGTCTAGAAAAATAAAAATTTGCAGGAGTTTGAAAATTCACACGGTAGAGGCCTTAACCTGATTTAGCTAGGCAGCGGAGCATTAGTCCAAAAATCAAAACTTAACTTTAGATTGGGTCTCACAACCATAATATTTTTAACCGACTCTTAAGAAGGAATACGTTCTCAATTAGACGCATATGTTTTTTTTTTCGGTAACAAAGAGTCTCTCCCCCTTCTTTCAACGAGATGTGGATTTAAACCTTAGATTTAGACACAGATTTACTCGTGAACTATAGTCTATATAATTTATAGGGATAGTGTTTATTGCTTAGACTTTAGTTCCCTATATAATCTACAGGGTTAGGGTTTAGACTATAGTTCCTTATTCCTTATAGATTATATAGGGATAGTGTTTAGACTATAGTTCCTTATTCCTTATAGATTATATAGGGATAGTGTTTAGACTATAGATCGCGCGTAAGTTTGAGTCTAAATCTAAGGTTTAAATCCACGTATCGGACGATTCTTAAACCTCCTTTTTCCAAAACCTTATTCCTTATTCCTTATTCCAAAACGAGGTTTAAGAATCGTCCGATACGTGGATCTGTGTTTACAAAAAATAAAAATAGGATTGAAACACCATTTTCTTTGACATATTATTTTGCCTTTAAGACTCTTCTCTATCTATTGCTTTGTGGTATGAAAGCAATAATAAACTTCATACTATCTACGATTTTAAACGAACATGGTTATTTTGACTACTAAAGTTAAATAAAACGGGATATTTACCGTGTTTTTTATTATTATTTTATGAGCTCATTATTTCGATGCTGATACAAAAAACATCGTACATGTCCGGTTTTAAATACTTTAAGTAATCCGCATTATAACCACAACTGCGGTATCATACTTTATAATAATATTATTAAATCTGACACCATTAAAGCGAAATAGTGCGTTCTTTGTTCCCGTAAACCGCTCAGCGCACTGTAGCGTTATAACAGGCTTTTTCGTTGCTATTACGCGAGCGAAGTGTGTTGTGTAGGCTGCTTAAAAGCGTATAAGGGAGGCATTTATGTTGAAAGTACTGGGAGTTGTTTTGTTTAAAAGTACCATTATTGTAACTACCATTATTGTAATATGTCCCATATCACGGGGCTGTTAAACCTCGGACCTTTGGTAAGCGAGCGTGGAGCTGAAGCGAACACTATTCCGAAACGAGGTTTAAGGATAGTCCGAGATGTGGCTTTAAACCTTAGATTTAGACACAGATTTACTCGTCAACTATAGTCTAAACACTATCCCTATAGATTATATAGAAATAGTCTTTAGCTATAGTTCACGAGTAAATCTGTGTCTAAATCTAAGGTTTAAATCCACATCTTGGACTATCCTTAAACCTCGTTTTGGAATAAGGGGGTAAGATACCCTTTAGAATAACAAGATTGTTATAATTATCGTTATAATATTTCAGGCAACAAAAGCCCATAAATTTATACCTTACATTTAATTCTTGGGAATAACATATTTTTTACCACCATATTCTCACGGGAACTGAACTTACGCGAGTGAAACCGTGGGCCGCTGCTTATTTAAGTATATAAAGTCGCCTGCCCGCCCATTCTCCATTCTCCTTAAGTTGCATATATTCACGTTTTGCAGACAATAGGATTTTTCCAGCTCTCTTTGTTGGTTTAATTCTTAACGTTCTAACTGTTTAGTGACATCCATTTTTATAACCAACCGTGAAACTAACAACAGATAAAACTGTGTGATGTTTTTATACAGATTTTTTTTCTTACTTTGAAACCTCAGAATGCTGAGGACACTTTGTGAATTGTTTAGCATTATTTATTCATTATTTTATTGGGGTGCAACAAAGATTACGCCTGTGCTTGTATCACTTCAAAAATGGGTGCTACGCATTTATTTTTATTTGAAGCTAATTTAGGATTAAATTTTATTGTTTGAATAAGGCTTCGATGCTACAAGGAATTTCTCCAAAATCACTCTTACAAATATGATCTATATTTGTAAGAGTGATTTTCGCGTACAAATATAGAAAAAATAATTTAAAAAAATTCTCAATTTTTCATGTAAAAATTAATAATAGGTAACTGGCTCCAGACTGCTACCACCGTCTGAACAAACCACTAGAGTTTTGTAAATAAGAAGTTTTTTTACATGCACAGAAAAAAAGTTTTCTTTAAAGCAAGAAATTATCTTCTCTTTATAGACGCTATAGAATATGTTTTTAGTTTTAATAAAAAAATTCAAATGCACTATTCTGAATTAACGATTTACTAAAGTCAAGATATTATTCTCTAGCGTCTATAGGGAAAGGATATTTCTTGCTTCAAAGAAACCGTTTATCTGTGTGACTTTAGGAAATATATCAAAAATATGTCAATTTAGGTCACAGGCTAAATTAGTTAACAACCCTTGTTAGCTAATTGATTAACCCTGTTTGTGCAGAGCATTAAAATAGTTCAACGCTGTAACAATTTTTCGTAACAAGTATTTGGCATCCTTCCAACTAGGATACCGTGTTAATTGTAACTGGGTCGTTTTAATTCAAGATATCTAGTGGCACTGTGGACAGCCGCAGCTGCAACGAGACACGATTGCTAATACAATGTTATGCGACACAATTGAAGGTGAAAATCCCAGATAACCGCAATAATCGTTTTACTTTACCCATCCTTATGCGACTCAATTGAAGGCAATTAAAGGTAGAAGTCCCAGAAACCCACACTAAGCGTTTTACTTTGTCAATTCTTATGCGACATAATTGAAAGTAAAAATCCTAGATAACCGCACTAAGCGTTTACTTTGTCAAGCCTTATGCGACACAATTGAAGGCAACTAAAGGTGGAAGTCCCAGATACCCACAATAAGCGTTTTACTTTGTCAGTCCTTATGCGACATAATTGAAAGTAAAAATCCTAGATAACCGCACTAAGCGTTTACTTTGTCAATCCTTAGCGACACAATTGAAGGCAATTGAATACTAGAAATCTCAAATACCCGAACTAAGCGTTTTACTTTGACATTCGTTATTTATACAGCAAAGGAATGAAATCTGCCTTCCTCTGTCTTTCCAAACGTCACACACAAACTAAACTTTCGACTTTGGTTGAAAAAAGTCGTTTTCACGAAATTGGGAATATCGAGATAATAAGCAGCCTAAGTTGCTTTCTTATCAAGTTTTATCGAATTCGGTCAAGTAGTTTCAGAGCCTTTTCAAATCAACAAAAAGTATTAGAATAGAGATGACAGAGATTATACCCATCATCTACGAATGATGGTTACGAATTCGTAGACATTGCTACGAATTCATCGTAGACACTTCACTAAAAAAAATCAGACACTTCTACGATATAATTTATATCATTTATACTTATTTTTTCAGTTGACGTAATTTGGCTTAAAATTCTGAATTAAATTTAAAATTTATTAGACCTAGTAATAATATTCGCCTTTTGTTCATCTAACCTTAACATATTTAAACAGAGCGCCAGCAACTTTAATATATGCTATTCCAGGAGCTGTAGTGTTTGGAAAATATTTTAGATGAAGAAGGCTTGACCGGAACCCATACCAACCTCTCACAGCTTAATCGATGTCCAGAGGAAATATGAAAACTTAGATGAAAGCCGCAGCTTAGTGCCAACTAAGCTGCGGCTTTCATCATGTTTTTCTTCACCGTAAACGCAATGTCAGTAGCGCACATTATTTTTCATAACAAAAATTCATTGATACGGCCGGCATTCGCACCTACGGGCTTTGGAATGAAAGAGATGTATATGCCACTAGACTAACACCACTCCAGGAACTTATACAATAATTTTACCCGCGGATTCGTCCTCGAAGGAGTTGATATTTTCCAAATCGTTTCGTATCGATGCTTTTACAAAGAACAAAGAACACACCCTTCAAATTTCAGGTCTCTACGATCAGCTCTTTAGGCTGTGCGTTGATTCGTCAGTCAATCAGAACAAATCATTTTATTTGTACTAGGTATAGATAATATGTATTCTTCGGTTTGTTTTACTTTCGTTTATTTATGTAACCCTTATTATGTATCTACTTATGTAACTCTAACTGTTGTTTCTATTTTGAGTTGGTTTGTCGTGGGGTATTTTACAGAATAAATAATTTATCTATCTATCTATCTTTTTTTTTAAATGATAGGTACTATCACTACTGCCTGATAGTAGGCGACGATGCGACCTAAAGCATGCTTTCCTAGAAGAAACCTATTCACACGCGACTTGAAGACCCCCAGATTGACACGTCAGGAAAGACAGACGCAGGCAACTAATTATATTATCTATTCCAGGCCAGATCACCATTGGATCATCATCACCATCTTACAATTTTGTGAACGCTGTGCTGTCGTGCCCGATATGCGGCAAAACATTTTCTGGTACGTCAGTCACGAACGAGCGCACCGTCAAGGGGCTAATCAGCAAAGTCCGGCATTGTCATGATAAGATGTTCTCACATGGATATGGTCTTTGAACGGTCGCTGTGGCCGAAATCGGCTAAGAGAGACATCATCATCATATTATCTATCTATATTAATTAAAAATAAAGTTAAGATAAAGTTAATAAAAATTAATGAATTCGTTAGAAATTAGCGCGAGTTAAAAGCGAAAGTTTTGTCAAACGGAATTCGAAGAAGATCTTCAATATGGCTGAAAACTTTTTAATTGAGATACCTTTCCGATTCATGTTCCATTATTAACATTTTGTAACAACGAGTTTAATAGAAGTTGAGGGGATATTGCTTTCTTAATAAAAATAGATTACCCAGTTTCCTTCTTGAATCATCACTGCCGGGGAATGCCTCTACGGCAAGGACTCCCAAAGTGATCTATATTGAACCATAGGATTCGACGGCGACCTTCATAAGGGTCTACAAGAGCGAAACTAAATTTTATTTTGGTTGGTTAATTAATCTAGGTATTTAAAAATAAAATTAAAAATTTTGAAAAACTCACGACGTATGAACTTAATCTTAACCTAGGACTAGGTATGCCTGGGGCGGCGGCAGAAGACGCTGCCAGTAAAAAATGGGCCAAATATATGGACTTGATGCCTAATTACATTTTTGTGCCTGTTGCTGTGGAGACGTTGGGGGTGCTGGGGAGACGACACCAAAAAGAGTTGGGTGTTAGGATTAGAGGGAATGGGGGTTTCTGGCGCAGAGGTTAGCTATGGGAACCTTTACGCCGGGAACGATAAGGGGCGGGTCATTTGACTAACTGGTCACTTCATTTTTTGTGTCGTTGAAAAATAATCAATTCCTATTTTCCTTAGTCACGGCATCACATGTTAACGGCTGAATCAATTTCGCTTATTCTTTTTTTGTTGTGTTTGTCAGGAGAGGATCTTACGTAAGAAAATTAAGGAAGTTGCTCAAATAATTATCACGCGGGTGAAACCGCGGGGCGCAACTAGTAAATAGTGTAAAACTTTACAGTTAAAAGTGAGAATAAAATGGAATTGATGAATTTCCAAAAATGCAATAGGTTTTTCCACAAAAACAAAAAATAAAACCCTTGAAATCATAATGAATTCTCAGCTGTGAAAAACCTAAGGAAATAGGTACCTGTATTTTTTTTTTTCTATGAAACTAATTTAAGTTTGCTGTTCACGTAGCCCTCTGTTTGCCTCATTTCTAACAAGTCAAAAATGCAACAATCTACCTCTAGATTTAATAAACACGAAATAGTGCCGTATGAAGTTTTTAGTAAGACCCGATCGAAAGTGCGTCTGTCTGTTAACTGAAAAAGGTTCGAATATAAGGTAGGTATTCAATTACGCAGGATACCTGTCGACTCCAACCTTCCCAAGTCGAACAGTTTTGTGGTTGAATAATAACTTTAAACAGACCCTGAGAAAGGTGCATTCCATGCATTTTCTCAAACAGCCCAAGTAACGATCAGAAGCGACGAACTACCTGTAAAATAAGTCCTTATTTATTTAAAATTGTCGTGTCGCAGTGTGAGTTGCCAAACTCCACCTAAACAGCTGAACCGACTTGTATAAAATTTTTGTGTATATTTGTTTGGTCTGAGAATCGAACAACATCAATTTTTTTTCCTTTTTTTTGGATTTTTTTGTAGTTGTCCCGTTTTGTCGGGATATCTTTTAACAATGGAGATAACTAGATTCGCATCTAAGGGTTCTGTACCCAAAGGGTAAAAACGGGATTCTTTTACTAAGACTCCACTCCACCAGGCTGTATCTCATGAACCGTGATAGCTAGGTAGTTGAAATTTTCACAGATGATGTATTTCTGTTGCCACTATAACAACAAAAACAGATAATTATAATGGTACGGAACCCTTCGTGCGCGAGTCCGACTCACACTTGACTCTTTTTATTTTTCTAAACTAGGTATACCGCTCGATAGATATCTGGAAATACTGGAAATATTATTGTTACAAAATGTATTTTTTGGGCACAGACAGGTCTTTCAGTTTTTTAACCAGTAGTTAATGGTTCTTTCTAGTGTGGTAGTTAATGGTACCGCCATCTATCGAGGCATTTTACTAAACTGAAACTAATGTATCTCGTGAACATGCAATTTCACGGCTTTAGCAACCATTACCTTTGGACAGGAACACAGCGAGCAAAGTGTCACAAACATTATGCAATTTAAAGCGAATCAACACAGAAGATGCAATGTTTTCTTAGCACTACCACCAAATGTCTGGTTTTCCTACCTCTAATTTTTATTCAGAAATACAATAAAATATTAAAGTTATTGGTTATAGGTACAAAATTTTACCTTAATCTACGTCCACGTGTGCCTGAACTAGTTCGTTAGTTGGTTCCACCTGCTTTTGACTTGCACCATAGACAATTTCTGGAACTTTTCCAATAATACAGGACTGAGGTCTGTAGGGATGTCATTGCGGTCCGCGTGCATTGTTGTGTCCTCCAGATAAAGGGCCCCAACCGGTTCTATCCACTTTTAACCAGTCCCATCCAGTTTTAAGTGGTTTAAACCGCTTTAATCTTTATCTACATGTTTTCAGGGTTTTTAACAGAAAATTGTTTTACAAAGGCCCCCGTTTTTAGATCGGCCTTTCAGATAATACGAAGGAAATTGAATTTTGAAGTGTTATTTTATGGACCTTTTAATAAGATTGTTTTCTCTTTGTTTCGGCGATGTTTTCTCTATTGTTTTTCGTTGTTATTGTTGTACGTTGGATTTTTAATAATCTTTTAAGTGATTAGCGTTATACAATATTAAATTGACATATTCGAATGATGTTGGAGTAGTGAAAGAGGCAATTTAACTTTTGAAATTTCGGTTAGGGACTGGTTTTTGCCTAGTGGTGATACGACTTTCGGAATGAAAGTCGCGGGTTCGTATCCCGAACGGGCGCGCGTTCGGCCTTGCACCAATGGATTTTACCTACTTATGAAAAATATTAATATAGCGCTAATTGACATTGCTCTTACAGTAAAGGAAAACATCGTGATGAAAACCGCGGCTTAGTTAGCTGGAGGTAGGTATTGATGAGTTCTTTCCTCTAGACATGGTCGACTAAGCTGAGAGCGTAGTATAGGTGCTGGGCAAGCCTACTCCATCCTCACGCCAATAGAAACGCTAACGCTAAGAATGCGATCTAGGTTCGATTACCGACCATGCTAAGTATCTATTTCTGTTAAAGCGATTGGAAGCTAAAAATACAAAATTGAAGGCGAACCTGACTAATACTAATTCTAACTAATTTTATATTGAATTTCCATTTTGTTAATTAAATGTATTTGTTTGTTGTTTGATTGTAATAATTGTTTGTTGTTTGTTGTTTGTTGTTTGATTGTAATAATTGGTTGTTGATATCGTTGTTGAAATAAGTGGACCGATTTAGATGAAATCGGCAAAGTGGTAGTTTAAGGGTTGGAATAGAACAAAGAATATTCTGACCCCGAAATTCCCGCGGGATCAGGACTTGCTCGGGTGAATCCGCTGGGCGCAGCTAGTAAGTATTATAATTGTAAAACTCTTAAACAACCTCCTTGCCTTTAATATTTTTCTTGTAATACGATACTAGTGACCAGCGTCAGATATTATTTTCCTCGTTAAAAAAGGCGATACCAAGAAGTATCAATATCGGAAACCTTAGAACAAGAAACATTAAATTTTTACGTCACTGCGTGACAGGTGGTTTGCGGGCTACCGCAGCTAACTTACCCAAACAGTTATTGGTGGCGCTAGTATACATGTAAATGCGAATAAAAAATATAGTTTCGTGAAAATCCGTTGATATAAATAAATTGGTTAGGTATTAGGTATAATGTTCTTATAAGGTGCTATAAATTGAATTGATAGGAATTGAAGGTTCGAGAGCTTTTTATGGAGACTGGACGGACGTCTCGAAGTTTTTATTAGGTATGGCTTAGCTTGGGGATGTTTTTAAAGGATAAAAAGGATTTCGAAGGCCATTGCTTTGGAAAACCTTTAATGGTGGAGTTAAACATTAATGGGCTACGAAAGCTTTACATAATTTTGACTTGGTTTAATTAAGTTTAGCCAAAATAACCCCAAAATTGTGTCAATTCTGTCCCATAGCCCCGTACCGCTATGTGCCGCTACTACGAAATGTTTATGCACTCGAACAAACGATATTGAGATTTTACCATGAAACTACAAGACTTTAATCGGTCAATACGCCAGTTCCGTTCTAGCTAAGCTAGCTCGTGATACGAGATAGATAGCTTAGAACAGTATCTAAACCAGCCCTAGACAAGTTACAATCGCTAATATCGCAGCGATTTCTACAATCGTTAACGCTAGAACGTTTGCGATTATAGAAAACGATAAATTGGTAGACAAAGTGCAATTTCGTTTGCGATCGCTCATTCTATCAGTCGACTCGCTATAGTCTATGGTTTGCGCGACTAAAACTGTCAATTTGGTTTTGACAGCTCGGCATTCGCCCGCGTTTGTGTTTGGTTTTTTGTTTATTTAAAAATCTTCGAAACTAAGTTGTGAAGTTTTTGTGGCTAGAGGATTTTGCTTGCGGTAAGTGTTTATTACAATTGTTTAATGTGTTATAGTGCAGATAGTTATGTATTTAAGTATTTGTAAAGCTTACATTATCAATTGATAACGTTCCACTCATAGTTTAAAACTTTTCAGCAATGGAATCGAGGTTGCGAACAAGTAACGCACAATTTGCTGCTCTTGTAGAGTTTATGGAGAGGTACGTATGTTAAATGCAACTCCGTTCATTTGTATTTATTGTAGGGAATCATCGTTTTTTAATGTTAATCGAAATATTTGTGGAGACTTATTCTTATTATGTATGTTTGCCATACCTTTTGTTCAAATCCAACAGGTACTTGAAAAACCACTTGAAAGAACCCCACTCTTAGTGACGCGATAAGCAGTGGAATAGAGTTTAATAATTATAAGCTTTGTTTGTACACAATATAGGTATGGTGATATAGGCCAGCCCCAGTCGGGTTGGTGGGGCTCAAAGGACACCAGATAAGTGGAAAAAAGTAAGTTCGGTCAGCGGTTTCATTATCAACTAATTTACATAAATAGTAGGTTTATGACACCATCATTATCAACAGGCATTATCAATACTTCATTGACACCATCATTATCAACAGGTATGGACAGACTGGAAGTCAAAAACAAAAAAAAAGGCTGGGGAAATAAGGCAGCATGCTCGTGGCACTGGTGGTGGTCCACCGTGTACAAAAACCCTTTCAGTTCTGGAAGAAAGGGTTGCGGCTATATTGGGGAAGACTGCTTTGGAAGGGCAGCATGGAATTCAGGAGCAAGGCTTGAATGTTAGTAAATATAACTACTATTTTAAATTAATTTTTTATGGTTTATTTTTATGATTTTTTAAGGTTTTATTGATTATTATGAGTTTTCCTTATATGTTGGCAATGCCTCCTACAGTAAGATTATTTTGTTTTCAGAGAATATCTGATCCACATGAAGACATGGTTTTTCTCGAGCATGACACCAGTAATGTTGATGGTAAGTTTATAAAATTTACGATTCAAAAGAATCCTCGGGTCAGCATATTTCCCTTAGAATCGAGGAGTTTTCATTTGTCTAACAAATAACTTGTTTTGTGTGTATTATTTACAGACAGCTCTCTGCCAGCATCAACTCAGGTGACCACGCCTCCCCCAAGGACGAGGACCGCAACTGCGACCAGTCATGGCGACCAAGACGCATCACCTCATGTCGCCGGTCCGAGTGGTCTGTCCCGAACACAGACAGGGACAGCCCAGGAGAGCACCGGCCATGAGCCAAGCATGCTGAGATCACCATCGCCGCAATCCGGCCCGAGTACCCCGCGCCGCCGGCGTCTACATCAACCGCGGGTGGCGGCATCACCGCCATCAGGCGCGAGCACGCCGAGCAGGCGCGGGCGCCCACCGCGACCGCGCGGGGCTATGTCAGCTCAATCCGCCGTAACCACCGCTCACCGCCGACGCCAACAACAACCGCAGGTGGCTGCTACATCCCCGGCATCAGGTGCGACCACCCCTCGCCGACGCCGGCGCCTACAGCCGCAACAGCTTGTGTCTCCCCGCAGGAGACTTACACACAAACCCCGTTTCAACAAGCGGCGAGCGAGTTTGTTACATACCTATTAGTTTATTAGTGAAGATTTAAAAAAAAAATAATATTATAGTAAAACTTGTGAATTTCTAAAGACTGAATGAAGTAGAAAGTTAATGATTATGACTTTTTCGTTTATTGTATTAATTTTGTTTTTATTCTTAGGTTAGTTAGTAAATTAATATAATATTATAGTAAAACTTGTGAATTTCTAAAGACTGAATTGCTAAAAAAAGACTGAATGAAGTAGATAAGTTAATGATTGTGACTGTTTCGTTTATTGTATTAATTTTGTGTTTTATTTTTAAGTTACTTAGTAAATTTAATAATTAAAAAATGTTGAACAAGCTACACACTGAATATTGTTTAATCCTATGTTAATAGGTAATAATTTTGTAGTTGGTATTGCGGTAGTTAGTATGAGTATGTTTATTACAAAAATTTACTGAACCAATTCCAACTTCAATATGTGTATGGAGTTATTAGGATAACACAGGGTAAGTAAGTTTTTATTTACCTTTGCGGGTAAAACCGTAGGGCGCAGCTTGTTATTCATAAAATAAAATAACTGATGATTGTTATCATCTTTATATGCCACAAGTACTTAAAAAAGGTAAGTAAGTAAGTAATAATACTAACTTGAAAAGGTAAATTTTTATTATTTAAACTAAAGCTAAAAGTCACACATATATTTATTGTATCCACCACTGTGCCTAGGTTATGAAAAAAAATAATTTAATTAAATTTAAGAATAACATAAATATTTACATACATTAAATGAATATTTAATAGACTAAAATGAGAAACAAGCTAAATAAAATAATACATACTATATTAACCTATTAATTAAAGAACTTAACATTGCCCTGCCTAAAATTAAATCGTTTTGACTGTCAGCCGTGGAAATGTTTCCTCTCTGATTAAAATGATCATCATTATTATCATCAACTGGCCAATCACTTGGTGGTGGTAAACGAGACTCAATTGCCATATTGTGTAGGACACAACATGCGAGGGTGATTTTGGAGGCAACTTGAGGATGATAGTGAAGAGTTCGATCTTTGAGCAAACACCTCCAGCGGCTCTTAGGCAGCCCAAAACACCGCTCTATACAATTTCTTGCTTGTATATGGCGGTTTGTATAAATTTCTTCTCGGGACCCAGGAGCAGCGTTAAGAATTGGAGTCATCAGCCAACTTCTTTGCGGGTAGCCAGAGTCACCTGAATAAAGTTTTTAGATTGGTTTGGTATCTTTAAAAACAAAATAGTGTTTGTTTGTAACCTGTCTATTTATAAGACATACTTACCTAAAAGCCAAACTTGTTCACCACTTTCATGGAGCCCACGCAAATAAGGTTCCACTTCACTAGACCCAAAAATATACGCATCATGTGTGGCTCCTCCAAACTTAGCATTAATATGAGTTATTTTCATATTATGGTCATATATCTGTAAAAACAAATATGAAGATGTTAAATGGAGCCAAATTATTGTAAAAATAGGTATTTTATAGGTACACTTTGAATTATCGAACTTACCATTTGGACATTGAGTGAGTGATATCCCTTTCTATTAAAGAATAAATGTTCCTCTTCAATGGGTTTCACAATAGCAATATGGGTGCAATCGATACATCCAATCACACCCGGTAAATGAAATTTCCTATGAAACCTGTAAAAGAAAAAGGTACAATGTAAGTTTAATTCGTCAGAAAAGTAGGTTACCTAAAGTATATAATTAGATATTTATAATATATTTTTAAATTTACAATTGAGTTTGTGATCATTTTCATAGTACTCACTCTTGTTTTATATAATTCCTTTCACTTTCTGTTTGTGGAAATACTATCCATTTTCTTATCATGTTTGGATGATTTAAGGCATCCACAACTTGTCTAATACAACGACTTGCAGTTCTTTGTAGCAGTTGTTGAGACAGGCCCACAATCCGTTGATATGATCCCGTTGCCAAAAAACTTAAAGCACATAGAACCTGTAAATATTAAATATCAATGTAATTAGGTGAACAAGGGTAAGTAAGTACATAGTAATTATGGCACTAATAATAAAAACTCATTAGTCTTACAAGAAAAGTGTCTGCATTAAACTTTCCCTTGTAAAATTGAAGATTACTACATTTACTTGCTTCAACACTAGTTACTTTAAATGTATATCTAGGCAAGTGAAAATTGTTTAGTTCTTACCTTAATTTGTAAAGGAATTTCTTTGGTTCCTCTTAATCCAGTAACATTTCGCAGTCTACGGCAAAGATTCCTAAAAGTTTGTTTATCGAACCTATAACGTTCTCTAAACAACAATTCCGGCATTTCATCAATTAACTCTAAACAATTTCTTAAATTACGTCTCTTTTGTCTTCTTATCCATACTTCTTCATTTTTAGCAGCCCATAGGAGGTTTAGCTTATGCATTTTAATGAAATTCACAACAAACACAGTCAAACTCTACACTTGTATTAGCACAGCTGACGAAAATTTCGCCATTTTTTATCGATTTCTACAAGTGGTTAGCGATCGCTCCAAAGCGATCCCAAGAAACGATAAATCAACGATAACGCTTGTCAAAACCAACACTTGTCTAGCAAATGTATGGAATTTTATCGAATCGAATAGCCAACCGAACGTTTCGTTCTCTCGAATAGAACGATTTAAAACTTGTCTACCATTTTTTTTTCTTTATCGCAATACCACGTGACTTTTCGAGAGCTTATGTCAATTTCATACAAAAAAAATCTATCGATTTGCGATATCGTTAGTAGAATGTAATCTTGTCTAGGGCTGCAGAGCTACCTATTTTGCTGCTGTCTATTTTGGCTCACGTACCTATTAATAAATTTCAGAAACCGATTTTTTACGCGATATTAAATATTAATTCTATAAACATATGTCGCTATTACTAGTTATTTTAGTCTTCCCGCGACCATGATCGGTGCAACTCGATCGAAACAACATATTAAAATAACTTGTAAGTAATCGCGACCCGTATGAATGAAAGATATTCTGTATTAAAGTTTTGTGGTTGTCTGATCTATTGATGATACGCACAACGGATAGCCTCGTGCGGTACTGACACATAGTCTCTGGTTCTATTATTTAGTCATGTGGTACTGATAATATGTGATCATAAGAGATGATGAATATTGTGTGCCTACTAACTTATAGGTTCATAAAATGAGTTTAGCTAGGAAGTTAATAAAGATAGATAGATAGATAGATAACTTTATTTGTACAACACAAAAAGAGACAGAACACGATAAACACAAAGTAAAGTAATAGCTAGAAAGTATAAGTTGCACAAATGGGCGGCCTTATCGCTGAAAGCGATTTCTTCCAGGCAACCTTTGGATGGAAAAGAACTGATTCAGCTTTAATGGTAGGTTGTGAATAATTTAACTTATAATATACACTATTTACATAATTATGATTTTAAATATTAAATTAATAATACATACCAAATAAATTATATTCATAGATACATACAAATAATTACATACAAACATGTATACATACATAAATAATACAGGAATATATACGGATATTAGACAGTACTGAGGTAGTGATCAGTTACCATTGCTTTGAAAATGGGTAGGGACTTAGCAGATCGGATGGGTTGAGGCAGGGAATTCCAGAGTATCACAGAGTGAAAAGAGAAGGATTTGTTGTAGAAAGTAGAGTTGAGGAGAGGAGCTTGAAGGAGAAGGGATTCTGTTGAACGGAGTTGTCGTAAATGGGCGTCACTCAGGAATTTGAAACGTTCTCTGAGGTAGTGAGGGGAGGAGGGGACGTATTGCTAGGGCATAAAATTTACAAAAGTATGGTCAATTCGAGCCGGATACACACGGATAACTGAGGTCTGACTTACCTGAAGGAATCCAAGTCCCCGCGTGGGAAATGACCGGCGCCGGTCTCTGCACATCCAGGTGTTTTTGTCAATTGATTTCACTTATAGATGTTGGTCACGCGTTTTCCTCATCGTCCAAATAACTCAAGTTAAAGGCTTTGTGTTTTCACCATTATTTTTCGAACGAAAAAAGTTTTGTCCGTGTTACGACAAAAGAACGCGGAGCAAGAGAGCAAGAAGATACACTGGCGCCAAAAATTGACAATTTGACACACAGTTGTCATTGACAAATTGCGGCATCGTGCGATTTATGCATAACGCCGCGTTGATTTAAAGGTTGAGTCAAACACTCAAACCACCGGTGTTCCAACTGAATTAAACATAAATTGTCTTTTATTGTTATGGCCCAAACAGTGGTAAATACTCGAAACGATATGTTTCATCGAGTGCGTAAATCTTAAGGTATCTCATGCATGAAACCTGATAGCAAGAGAGTTACAATTTTCATGATGTATTTCTGTTGCCGCTATAACAACAAATTCTAATAACAGACATAGGTCAATATTTGTGGAGTGTGGTTTTAATAACTTTAGGATATTTTCAAGTTTACTATTTTTTTGTGAATTATGCTACTAAAAGGGCAGGCAAAAGACTTTTAATCTATACAGTCTTGTCTGATATACAATATGTTTTAGGGTTTTTTTGCTGCAGAATAAAATGGTATGGAACCCTTCGTGCGCGAGTCCGACTCGCACTTGGCCGATTTTTTTCCTCTACCACATCTTCTACAACAAGCCTACAACCGAACGTTCTAGCTTTAAATACCAGCGTTCGTTCAAAAATCAAAGAACAATAAAAGTATTAATAACAGTGAAGCTAACCGTTTCCTGATTCGTTCGTCGAACATTCTAAATTCAAATTCCAGTTAAAACAGAAACTATCAACTAATTAACGTTTATGGTTTACTCTACAGTCGGCACGAAGTTCCTTGTTTAATATTAGAAAATTGTTATTGTAGTTTCATAGGTACTTGCTGTTTGAAGTTTGTGATATGATAGAATTTCACTATAATGATAGATGGTGGGTCAATTTGACATGTATGGGGGAGTCTTCCTCCTATCTGGTGGCATTTGTTTTAATAAAGAAATATTATAGGACTCAGTGCCATCTAGTCCCAAGCTTAGTAGTAACACAAATAGGCTTGTATTATTGTGACCAAACAACGAATAGAATACTTTATATACTTTTCTTTTGTAAATATATAGATACATTAAGCAGAAATTGAAAAAAGAAAATTCTTTATGTAGATACCTCATCACCCCAAGGAATGAAAACAGCTAGGGCCCCGTAATGAAAATTCCATCAAAAAATGAAGTTTGTATGTGATAGGTATTTTTATAATAGTTTACATAAATTTTCGGCCAAGAAAAGTATTTAATATTCAACGCGATAGATAAATCCAGTACAAATAGTTGTATAGTATCTTTCTAAAGTAAATACTCTACAAATTCTCATACATATCAATAAAGAATCTGTGACGAACAATCAATTTCTATTTGCATGAAGCGAAACAAATCGCCTACTTTGTTTTCAGCCTAAAGTTAACTGTAAACAAACTTGTATTTTGAACTTTACGTCTTCGCTTTTAGGTTTAAATTAGCTAAATGTATTTATTATGAAAATGTACCGTTTGTTTCTATAAAAAAAGCTTTCTTAATTAGAAAACAAATGAGTTAAATTAATTTAGTTAGTTCCTTTCTCTGGGGAGCCATGTTTAAACTAACTAAATTTGATTTTTTGTGAGTTTATGAGAGAAATAAGGACAATTTTATGCCTGAACCGTTGATATTTTAATGAAATATATTAAACAAGAATACTTTTAAATAATCTATACTAATATTATAAAGCTGAAGAGTTTGTTAGTTTGAACGCGCTAATCTCAGGAACTACTGGTTCGAGTTGAAAATATATTTTAGTGTCGGATAGTCTGTTTCTTGAGGAAGACTATAGGCTACTTATCATTTTGATATTCCCACGGGATCAGGACTTACGTGGGTAAAACACCGGAGCCTAGCTAGTTCTCTGTATTTATTCTAATCTTGGCTTCGAAAGAAAATATTCACGAAAATATTCACAATAATAAATGAATGAAAACCTAAATTAATTACGCTGACATTTATTTATTATTATTTTGAGCCATTCCGTTCCAAAGCAGGGCAAAGGCCTCCATCCCCTCTTTCCACTATTTCCTGTCTAATGCCAGCTGGGTCCAGTCCCTACGGTGCGAGTCCAACTCGTCCCATTATCTAGTTTTGCGCGAGCTTACATTTAATATTAAATAAACAGTCTGAATGGGGGTTTCCTAGAATGGGTTTGCCCTAAGGGCTGGCTACGGAACCTCGTTGGACAGCGAAGCTTATCCGCTGTCCGGTAAAAACCAAGCTAAAACTAGTAATTCAGGCCTTTATTGAAAATAGTTTTTTTTTTGTAAACTATTTTCCTGCTGACCAAGGCAATGGCCCGCAAAAGTTATTGCGCGTAAATAGAACTAATTCTTCAGGAAGGCTCATTATTTTTTTAGAAATAAAAAATAACAATTTAGAGCAGGGCGACATTTTTCCATAAAATATCCGGACAAGCGGTATAGCACTTCGGTCCGGAATTCCGGGATAACAGGCATTAGCGCAGTTGTACCAATGAATTATAGCTGTAACGAATTGAACAAATAATTTCGTTTGAATACCTATTTTAGATCGTATTCACTTTTGTTGAGGCTAGATTTATTACTTACGTTTATATACTGTTACAACGGTTTTGTTTTAGTAAAAATTGATTCCGAAAAAAAACATTTTTATGGCCTTTGCTTAGATTTGCTTTTTTTTTCAATCAGTTCCAAATCGCTCAAAGGACGGCGCTCAAATCTAACTCCAGGATCAAGCAACCATTATTTGTCATTGTTACTTATTGCCTTTTCAGGGAAGGTAAAAGGTTATAAGCCCAAACAGTCTATTTACACACTTCGTCAATTTTCACTGGCCATAGATATTTTTTAAATCTTTAATCCTGTTTCAAACTGGGTCTACCATCTATCAAGACTATCTTAGTTCCTAGTTATTTTTAGTAACCTTATTATACCTCTATAATTTCCTATACCTGCTGTTGCTCCTGAAAAGATCGTAGGAAAAAACACCTTAAAGATGTCTATGCCCAGGAGCCCAACCGCGCTAGCTGCGTCGCCTTCAAGCCGACGTCGATATCCCAACCCGCGCCTCACAATGGGCAGAAAATCATATGAAATGCAGGCTCAAAATTACGCCCAGTGTGAGGCGCGGGTCGGCATAAGCCGACGCGTTGACTTAAAACCGACGCACTTATCGCGGTACGGGGGCAGATGTGATCAATATTTTTATGCTTTTTTTTCGATGCAGATTAGGCACCTAATTTGTTAAAAGAAATTCAAACTAAATTACGAAGAAGACAATAAAACAACTTTAAATTGCAATTTTTTTTATTTAATTTCGTTTATTGCTTATATTTTATTCGTTTATACTATAATTGCTTAATTCGAAATTAGGATAGCAAGAAATTCTAATTGCTTAATTAGGATTTCTTGCGAATAATCCCAACTAAATCAAGAATGTATACTTTTCAAAGTTGTTTTATTGTCTTCTTCGTTACTGAGTTCGAGTTTCTTTAAACAAATTAGGTATTTTTTTAGGAATAGACTGCATCCGCAGCGGGGATAGATAGCATTGCATGTATTTGGTATTTATTGTTAGTAATATACCTATTGCAAGTAAAAAGAATGGACTTAAAAGGAAAGGGTACCGGGCGCTCTCTCCATACAAACGAAGTCGACTGTTTCCTCCCTGGATAATGACACTAGAGAAAATATTTTTGCTGCATAAAACTTACAACTGCCATGACATTGCCCCTATGTTTCGATTTTTTTCTTTTTTTAATATTAGTTTCTATAATAATTGGACAATGAAAAAACCAAAACATAGGTTATGCCCCTATGTTTTGGTTTTTTCTGGCAGTTATAGGTTTCATGGCACGAAAATATTTGCGCTAGTGTTGTCATTGTCATTATCCAGGGAGGAAACAGTCGACTACGTTTGTATGGAGAGAGCGCCGGTACCCTTTTCTTAATTACCTCAAATGGCGAACGTCTCCGTAGGACTGCCATATTATAAACTCTCTCCAAATAGGACCGTCATATTGTAAAATCTCGATATAATTTTCAATGTTATTGAAGTACCGACAACCGTGGTGACATGTTGAAACACAAGGAACAATATTCTGTCAAAATTGGTTTAAATAAATCTTATAAATGCTTTTTTTTTAAATGCCTTTACAATTCATGGTCAATATTAAAAAAAATACCAAAACGTAATTTGTAATCTCCGGAACTACTGAACCGCTTTTTTAAATAATAGTAGTTTTAATAGTTTTGTGTTTTTTAGTTTATTTAGTTCATAAGCTCACTGCAAGTTTTTGTTGCGAATAAATGTTTTTTCTATTTCTATTTCATTTAACTTTGTAATTATTGTTTGATTGATATGATTGATCATCGACCAATCTTCTCAGCTGTGGCTTATTTAGACTGCTTCTGTATTTATATAGCTTTTTTCACTTATCCGAAAATGCATTTGTTCAATTTACACGGTAATCTTATACTTCACTGCCCTCCAAGAATTTATTAAAAAGTTACAGACTGTTTAAAAATATAAATGATGATTAATACTAGGGCATATTTAGATTATAATTTCCTCTTATGTCAAATGTGTGCATGTGTCATTGGTGGGCGCGTTCCGAAGGCACACATCCTAACTTAAAAACGCTTCAATGTGATCTCGTAAAAACTGTATGATTAGAAATGTATAAAATTTTCGAGTTTTGAGTCTCTCTGTCTATCTATCTAAATACTATAATATTTAGTTCTAATAACCACCCGTAAGTATACAAACAAGCAAAGTGACGGGTGGATTTGTTCCGGTTATTTCCGGCGTGGCATTCGGAAACGAGACGGTAGACGGTTGCGTTCGGCTTTTCCGGAATTACCGACTACAAACCGGAACTGGTCTTGAAATGTCCAGCGTTGTTGAAGTGATTAAAACAATTGAAATCGCTGCTTAACATTCAGCTAGTTCCGGTATTTTGATGTTTGATGTAAATTGCTATTGCTACTAATATTAATATGTATGTGGACGTTTGTTGGTTGGTGGCCAACCAGTTCTACCGATTTTGATGGAAATGTCAGTACATTTCCATCAAAATTGCAACAAAAATGGAGGCCACCGTAGAGTATTTTTTTATTATTATTTAAATTTTATTTGAAATAAAAGCTTATGACAAACGACGATAAGGTCGAGGATGTAGCATCGTCACTTAGAAGGTACCATCACAACACTTTTACTCCTATTCACTCTTAGACATGAGGACTCCAAAGTTTTAGGGGAACAACATGAACTGCAACGCGGGGAGAAAGAGCACTGTTGTCTTAAGCAGGGCTTTAAATTCTTGTTTTTAAGACGAAGGACTTTTATCTCAAAATAGGTTAAATAATAGTTAATTATTGCTCTTGCTGTATCTTTAGTTTGAGGCCTTACCACGAGTTGTTTACACACTTCGTCATACATAATATACGTACCGTATTGATTATTGCCCACGAAACTTTAAGGTTATAATATTATAATTAGCCAATCCGCGAACAGAGATAGCTTATAAAAATATCTCTGACTTCGTCTTGACGTCTATTTGCAGCTATCTACCTAAATATAAAAAGTAATATTAGATCACCCTAAACAGAAATACTATTTTAGTATCTATCGTGGCTTCAATTCATGTCACA
This sequence comes from Idaea straminata, assembly GCA_951213275.1. Lineage (NCBI taxonomy): Eukaryota > Metazoa > Arthropoda > Insecta > Lepidoptera > Geometridae > Idaea > Idaea straminata. Next base: position 1,446,014 of record OX577852.1, read on the forward strand.
GAATTTAACCCACATTAAAAATCTCAATGCATTCCGTAAGAGTTGCCAATATTGTTTACATTTTTTCAATTTATCCCATCCCCTATAAATAAATAGAATAGTTTAATAAAATAAAATGGAGTTTCATAATTAATTGTAATTTAATTATAAACTAATCTGCACGAAGACAAAACGTGAATGTGAGAAGTTTGTCGCCTTCTCGTTCTCGCGCTCGTCTGTTCTCCGTCCGGTGTCGGTATTTTTGGCCGAGACAAAGGATTTCTCGGGGGAGAAGAGAGAAGACTCCTACACCCACGTTTTGGTAACTCTGTTCTGTTTGAATGAATTTTCGTTACCCATCATCGTCTAGCTTTTCTATATTTTTTAGTATTTTTAGTTACAACATTCACATAGTTACAATATGCACAGAAAGCTAAACCGGCTGCAGCTTCAATATCGTCGTCCATACCGGATAAGAATCAGAACACGAGTGAGAAAATTGAAAGTGTGGATAGTTTGTTTGTCTCGGCGAACTTCTCGCCGAGCCTTTTCAGCCGAGCCGATCTGCTGCTTCATGTTTGAACGAGTCCGTAAACAACATGTGGTAAGTCCTCAACATAACGTAATTAACGATATCTTGTTTAAACGTAAATAACCCAATATTACAAACATGGCGGTCTTTTATATATTGATGGGTTATTTTATCAATAAATAGATAATCAAATTAGGGCGTTTGTACAAAGAACGGCGGGTCCATGTATGGTGCATCGTAAAATGTAACGCGCCAATGTAACACGACAGTATCTCTGGTGCGTGCCCATTGGCTACTTTTTAAATAAACCTTCAACAATAGGTTAAATAAGGTAAACATAAATACGGAATCTTTGCTCTAAAATTGAGCCCAACATCGTGCGATTTCAAGTCAATATCGTTTTTTTTTCTTAATCATCTAAGCGGTTTCAGCGGTGTGTGTAAGGACTTCACGTAAAAACTACTGAACCGGTTGCAATGAAACTCGCTATGAAGATAGCTAGAGACCTAGATTAAAATATATATTTTTAACTGATATTCCCCAAAAGGCGGGTCAGTGTGGTGAAATTACGGAGCGCAGCTAGATATTAAATAAAGCTAAAGTTGAAATGTCTAAAATCGTTCGATTTGAGAATTCATCTACACTAATATTATAAAGGGGCAAGATTTTTTTGTTTGTTTGTTTGTAACGAATAGGCTCCGAAACTACAGAACCGATTTTGATGAAACTTGGTATGAGGATACAGTGATTGGGAATAACATAGGCTACTATTTATCCCGATAGTCCTACGGTATTGGGAGTGCTAGTCTTAAATCCAGACGTTTTACAACAATACAATGGAAACGCACTTAAACAACGTCAATCCAAAGTATTTCGTAGTCGACTAGTGCCAATAAAAGTTAATGAGCTACACCGATTGCCTCAGTATCAGTACTAGGACATGTGTACACTCCCTATATATTAACGATCAACCTGTATGTTTAATACCTACTAGTGAATATATACTCCAAGTTCTCGTTGATACGTTTGAAAATTGATTGAAAGACAATGATTTTGCATTATTTTGAGAATTTTTTAACTATACGTGGAGGTCTTTACCGTGTTATCGGAGATACAAGACACAAGTGTTCCTTTTTACCCGACTGCAATGAAAGGGTTATGTTTTTCGCGCATGTATGTTTGTTTATTTTTGAATAGTTCCTTCAATGATAGATTCCGGTCACTATTATGCCCGGGTTGTTTGGAAGGTGAACGGAGAAAAAACGTTTTTTTGAGACTTTGTCACCAAAGGTTTTTCAATCTACACTAATAATATTAAAAACAGGATAGATTTTTCGGTTCTTTGTTATTTTGTTTATAACGAATAGACTCCGAAACTACAGGACCGATTTTAATAAAACTCGGTATGAGGATGCATTGATTAAATGGGAGTAACATAGGTTTTATCCCGATAATTTCACGGGATCGGGAGTTAGGCGGGTGAAATCGGAGCGGTTCCTTTTTTTAATAGTTCAATGAGAAATTCTGATAAGTTCTATTATGCTCGGGTTGTTTAGAAGGTGAATGAGGAAAAATCTTGAGACTTTGACACCAAAGGTTTTCAATTTGACATCTCTTGACCCGCAAGGAACTTGGCGACGCGCCATCTATCGAGTGATAAGGAACTGATTTAGAAAATAATAGAATTCCATTTTCAAAATCAAATTCTCCTTGGACTGTCTGCCGTTCTACCTACCTACAGAGCTATGAATAGCCTATACAGGGTTATTGGTAATAAAATAAGAATATGGTTCAGGCTACTTTGTACACTCTACAATCACCTTTTGTTTTACGACTTTACATAATTAATTTTTTTTATAATGCTTATGTTAATTCGGAAGTCAACAGATTTTTTAAAAAAAGTTCATTCAGATTTAGAACTTATAAAATAAGTATAATGTTACTGACCTTTCCTTGTAAGTATCAGCTGATTTTGAGATAAACATAAGCTCACTTAAACCTCATCATCATCATCCGAGCGATGTTCCCGGTTGCATCCCTCTCGGGAGCCCGGGGTCCGCTTTCCTGCTTTTGCGCTTCCACTTCGCACGATCTTCAGCATCCTGGTTTGTAAGGCCATTTGCACGCATATCACCCTTTACGACGTCAAGCCAGCACTTCTTGGGTCTACCCAGTCTGCCACGACCCGGCGGAGGCGCCATAGCAAGACATTTGTTCCCCACGTAACTAGCCGGTTTTCGCAAGACGTGACCGTACCAGCGTAGGCGGCATTCTTGCAATTTATCTGCTATGTCTCGGACATGAAGGCTGCCCCGGATGCGAGAGTTCCTGACGCGATCCTTTCGCGTCACTCCACACATCCAGCGCAACATCTTCATCTCCGTGACACGCAGCTCCTGCTTATTTCGCTCAAGCACCGGCCACGCCTCACTACCATACAAAAGGACACTTAAACCTATTTAAAAGAAAAGATTCGAATTTTAAAACGTTGATTGTAAACAAAAATTTATTGTTAAGGTGCACAGAAATGGCCCACAACCCGCTTTCTTATCTAATTACCAATAACCCTGGAGATAGTTCTTCATACATTTCGGTCGTGTCCCCAACTCCCCACGCTTCAGTTGGCTTCCCGCTTCGTCACACCCTCCCAAACGATTGACGCACACAATTTCAATTGTTTTTCATTTTTCAACTGTTTTGGAAAGATATTTAATAGTATAGTGAGATAGAGAGAACTCTGGGTACTTTTAATAAGTTTATTTTGGATATGATTTAAGCTTGAGCAGGATTTTATTTGAATTGAAAACATTAAAATTTTAAGAACTGAGCTCTTTTATTAGCGACTGTGCAAATTAAATACACTGTTAAGGAAAACATCTTGAGTTGGAACCTGGTACCGACGCGTGCGCATCGTGAGTTTTTGACCTATATCTTATCCTCTCTCTTAGCAAATCCGAACCAGCTCTCTTCCAAAGTAAAAGCCTTCAGGCCTAATATTGACTAGCAGCTTGTAGAGTACTTACGCATGCAAGTATAAGAGAAAAGAAGAGGAAATATAAGAAAAAATTAAAAACAGGAGAGCCAGAAGAGGTGTTGATATTACTTGCACTTGTAAACAGACTGCTTTTCCGCAACTACAGCTTTTTAGTTGAGTCCTTTTTGAAGGATGGCGTAGGCTTACCCAGCATCTATACTACCTTATTTTCTTAGCTTAGTCGGCAGTGTCTAAAGGAAAGCACTTGTCAATACGTCGAGAGCCAACTAAAAGGCGGGTTTCATCACGATCTTTTCCCACATGGCACCCATACACTTTACGAAAGAAAAATCCATTGATCTATTGGGAATGAAAAAGACGAGTTATATTAGGAAATTAGCAAAAAAGATGTGTTCTCTGATTTGACACCGTCTCGTAAATATGTAATTAAAAAATAAGTTAGGATTAAGATTTCTATTATTTGTCAAATGAATATTGTGCATAACTCTTATCGGAGCATGAATCTAATTATTGATAAGTATGCTATTTGTGTATCTGTGTTTTTAGTTGTGTGCTGTTGTTCTGCCTTATAATCCCTATATATATATAAAATTATCGTGTCGCGGTGTTAGTTACCTATGGCCACCTAAACGGCTTCTTCTTCTCGTATAGTGGTGTGGCTCATCTATTGTTAGATCGCCTTAAGGCCTCTAACTTGACCTAACGACTGCTACTAGAGGTAGCAACCGGGACCAACGGCTTTACGTGCCTTCCGAAGTAATGACCGCGCCAGGCGACGCTTAACCCGCACGACCGTAAACGATCAGCGAGCGTCGCTTGACTGTGAGCTTCCTCAACGGCTGAACCGATTTGTATAATTTTTTTGGCTATTTTCGTTAGGTCTGAGAAGCGAACATCTATTTTTTTTTTGTAAATGGAGCAACAACGTTTGCCGGGACAGCTAGTAAATAAAATAAATATACTACTAGGCCAACACCAAAGTAGGGTGATATGTACTTTATATCTTCTTAAATCTCTCTGTTTTTAAACAGTGGCTGGCTGGTGCGAGTGTTACCGTCTCTGTGGACACAGATTTCGCGTTCCGATAACTACGAGAATTCACTTTAAACTTTGACTACAGTTCGCAAGAGCGAGAGACGTCGGGGGATAACGTTTTAATTTTAAATCATTTATAGTCTCCGTCTATTATACCGAAGCATATTGAAAGATTTTGGAAAATTCAACTCCTAAGTCGACGAATGCCACGGCCAAATGGTAGCTAATAGGTCTTAACAATAACCAAACAATATTTATTGTATTAAATACATGTTCCAATTTTTTTACGATTATTTGTCTGTTGATAACAAGAGACGAAACGACGCCCCGAATGTGACGACAAGCAGTACAGTGCAGTACATTTTACAGGAAAATATATAAACCTTCATTGAGTGAGCCTTGAAATATAGCTTGTGATCCATTGTTTTCGTAATTTAAATTCATAAAGAAAAATGTCATTAATTTCAACTTTAAAACGCTTTTTAGAAAAAAAAATTACTTAGTGGTTTCAGTAAACATTTCTGACTTATAAATACCGGAAATCTGTCAAGGAGCCAACTGAAGAAAGATAAGGCTTTGTGGCGATACGTTCTAATTACCTTTTCGAATTGGAACCATCTAATTGTAACTGAAACGAGTGACTTATTGCGCTGAATTCCTGAAACTGGGAAATTATTAAATTAATTTCAAAGGAATTAATGCTTTCTCTTAGAGAAAATGATTTATTACAGAGATATGTATAGGTAGATGGTTATTCTTTGTGTTTCAGTGAGAGAAAATTAATTATTTGTAGCTTCTTGAACGAAACTAGACGCATGAGTTGTTTCTTTGAATTGTATAAATGTAGTACAAATCCTTAGTTATTGATTAATTTCTTTTCAGTATTCAGTATTCAGTATTCATTTATTCACTATAATCATGGTTACATGGATTCAGATGGAATAGGTACATTAGTTCTTAGGTCTACATGATCTACTCTATTGAGCGTACAGTGATGTTAAGTCGATAGTATCGTCCAAAACTGTGTAACATATTAAAGAAATTTTTGTCAAAATTAAATTTCTGGGTAGGACTTTAGGCTAAAGTTTATGAAAGTATCCTGGCAGTCCAATATCCTGTTATTAAAATCCTTGTTGTAATAATTATTGAATCCTAATTATTTTACTTTATTTAATTACGTTATAAAAAATTTTTTGAGTGCCAGCCATATCTTCTATGGAAGAGGATTACTATACAATGTGTTTCAGCGAAGGGGTTACAATCTAAAAGGGGGTTGTTCTAGACGTCTAGGCGAACAACTTTTGTTTTACGACTTTTGGAAATTCGAACATTTCGTTCGAAGTTTTTGTATGAAACAGATGATTTTGCAAGTAAAATTTCCATCAGAATTTTCGAAAAAAAGTTCTAATTTTCAAAAGTCGTAGAACAGAAGTTGTTCGCCTAGACGTGTAGAACAACCCCCTTTCGTATTAAAACCCCTTCGCTGAATCACATTGTTTAAGCGGAGCTACTGTCCTTTCTTTCAGACACAAAGCACTCAAAAAACTTAGTAATAAATAGATGAACTTATAAACTTAACTACTGAATGACTGATGAACATCTATTGTTCACGATCACTCGAAAAAGTTCCCAAAAAGTTTACAACTCGAATCATTGTAGTATCATAATAATCAATCATAGAAACAGTAAAGTCATTTTTACCGCAACAGGGGTGAGAAGTTTGTAACTTTATTAAGAGACGACGCTGATAAAACCATTTCTCCTATATACAGGATTATTGTTAAATATACTAGCAAGGCGTTGAGGGCTACTTCTGTTCACCTCAACAAACAACTTTTGTTCTACGACTTTTAGAAATTCGAAAATAATATGAAAATTTTGAGGTTATGTTTTGCAAAACATAAAACAGCAGATTTTTTAAAACAAAGGATATTTAGACTAAAAACAGTAGATGCAACTTAAATAATAAGTAAACTTTTAAGATTAATGACCTCTCCGTGTAAGGAATAGCTGATTTTCGGGCATTTTTCAGGTACACATAACCTCAAAATTTTCAAAAAAAGTTCGAATTTCCAAAAGTCGTAGAACAAAAAATGTTTGTTTAGGTGCACAGAAGTAGCCCTCAACGGTTTACTAGTATAATTATCAATAACCCTGTATAGAACTAGGTTTTGCCCGCAACATCGTCCGCGTATAAGTCGAGAATGTTTTTTGCTATTAATTATGGCTTCTCACGGCTTGTGCATTTAGCCAGTGTCAAATTATATTTTGCATCAAATTATGACCCGACTTTTCATAAATCGAGCCTAAAGTGTTTCAAAACAGTCAAAGTCGTCATAGTCCGTCAAGTCAGGGGCTATAGTAAAGCGGTGGCAAGTTTACCGTAACCTTAATAGGAGATTTGGAGGCAACGAGAAAACTTCATGTTTGACACTGATTTTTACTTTCACTACACTTGTGCAATTTCACAGAGCTAAATTGAATAACATTCCACCAGAATTATACAATTCAACTCGGGTTACAACTAAGTTTCATAAAAATAAAAATGCAGCACGACATGTTGTTAACTCGTTCCCGCCAAAACTCCGAGAATGATTTATTATGATTTTATAAATCGGATTGTATTTTCAAACATGTGTCAAAATAAAATATAATTTTAATCAAAAGCACTAAAGATTTCAACTTCGAAGCTTCGAACTTTCTACCTCGTTTGAACTCCGTTAGGGATCAAATTTCATTAAAATACGAATCACGTCTTTCATCAATTCTGGTAAAAAATGTTTATGCAAAATTTAATGTAGATTAGACCAAGGAATCACGTGGGTTCATACAAACTTTACCCCCCTTTTTACCCCGTAAGGGGCAGAATTTCGGAAAATCCTTTCTTATCGGATGTCTACGTCATACAAAGAACACACCCTCCAAGTTTCAGTTCTCTACGATCAGCGGTTTAGGCTGTACGTTGATCCCTCAGTCAGTCAGTCAGGACAACACATTTTGTATGTATAGAAGATATTAATAAAGTATACATTTAGACAATTTATACTACGACAACAACTTTAATTCATGCTACCAGGACGGTGTAGTGCCTGGGACATATGATAGAAGTCATCATCATCATCATATCAGCCACAGGACATCCACTGCTGAACATAGGCCTCCCCCAAAGACTTCCAGAGCGATCGGTCGCATGCTCTCTGCGTCCAACGACTTCCCGCGACCTTAATTAAGTCGTCCGTCCATCTAGTCGGAGGCCGTCCCGCGCTGCGCTTTCCGGTACGTGTTGTCCAATCTAAGACTTTTCGGCCCCAACGGCCATCAGTTCTACGAGCCACATGTCCCGCCCATTGCCACTTCAGCCTACTAATTCTTTGGGCTATGTCGGTACCTTTAGTTCGCCTACGAATCTCCTCATTTCTGATTCGATCTCGTAGTGAAACACCGAGCATATCCAGATGGCTATGCTCGGTGTTTCACTCGGTGAGAAAGCTCAGGGTCGCACAACGTGCTATGGAGATCCATAGCACGTTGTGCTACCCTGAGCTTTCTTATGAGGCCCAAAGTGAAAGACCACATTTCTGAGCCATAAGTCATCACTGGTAACACACATTGGTTGTAAACTTTCGTCTTTAGGCCCTGAGGTATTTTAGACGAGAAGATATCGCGCAGTTTTCCGAACGCTGCCCAGCAGTAGTAGTAAACTAAAATAGAAGTAGTAAACTAAAATACACATACAAATATTGACTAATTATTTCGTTTGGTAATTAATTAACGCTAACATCTCCAAACAATAGATTACGTACACTACCTCATTCAGCTAAAGGAATCAATACAAGCCAAGAACTTAAATCCACTTCCTTAGAAACCGACCCTATAATATATACTCCATAGATAGGGTAGATATTTATACAGTATGTAACAAAAACCTTTAAGGCACTGGTAGGTAAAGTCGGTATACCAATAAGATGAACTCCACGTGACCCAGAGCGCACTCGCACATCGGTAAAAATGTAGTATTTAAGTAATCTATTTTGTTATTTATTATTGTATTGTATAGATTGTATATTGTTAAAAAACTGAATTAGGTAACATTACTTTACAACCTTAGACGTGCGAATAAGCTCTGGGTGGTTCAGCTAATTGGTATTCCAAATGTTTATACACCCAGGACATTACAAAAACTAGTGGACCGATTGAGATGAAAGCTATCCAGCTATCTCGGTATCTAGATAGACCTGGATTAACACATATGCTACATTATCCCGATATTCCCACGGGATCGAGACTTACGCGGATGAAACCGCGGGGCGCAGCAAGTACTAAATAAAATAAACAATGGTAAGTATGTCCTTTTAATTAACTTTTGAGACTAGAATAGAAATGGCCTTAGAGAAAACTGATTTTAGACCTAAATTTCTACAGAGGTTGTGTTCTTTGGTTTTCCATTTGAGATTTGACAGTTGCAATGGTCTGATCGATGACTATGGATTTAAAAAAAAAAGATAGTTGGAATGTTGCGTTCAAACCCTACAAATAGATAAATAGTTTTCTACCAGAAGAATAAAACTTTAAAATCAGATTTACGACGCAGCACGCGGCGATGTAGTTTTCTCGTTTTAATTTTAGGCTACCCCTTTCTCCAGGGCATTTAACGTGATTACACGGTTTTCCTTACACACTCTATACCCTGTAGATAGGGTAGGTATGTATATGTATAGCCCTCCCCTGAAGTCGCGATGCATTAACTATGAACAAAAGAAGATCGCGAGTGACGTCACGTCACTGCCAATACACGGCATCGCTATACCATTCTATCACTAGCTCAATGTATTATTATTCTTATTCGTAATACTTTAGGGTTGATATTGCTTTGGTTTTGTTGGGAGTGTGTAAATGTGAGTCTAGTGAGGAGGAATGGAGGGATAATCGATTGTATTGTGGTTGTAAAGTTAAGACTTTTAGAGTAGCTTCGGTGCAGTAAAACTGGCTTTGTTTTTTTTTCTTCTTTTTCCGCATGTTTTTACATTGTCAAGTTCTTGTATACGGGCTGTTTTCCTAAACAAGACTGATTTTTGGGTACATTTTACGTGGAATAGGCTGCCCCAACATCTATATTACCCTCTCATCTTAGTCGCCCGTGTCAGAAGACAGAACTCGTTAATACCTCTAGAGATAACTAAGTTGTGGGTTTCATTACGATGTTTCCTTCACCGTAAGATCAATGGTAATTAGCGCACGTAAATTTAATTAAAAAAATTAATAAGCAACCAGTATCTTAGTTGACTCCAGACGTATGCCTGAGTCTGAAAAAGGCCAACTAAACTGAGAGGATGAGGAGTGATGAAGTAGGCTTATCCAGAACCTATACTTACCACATAGATTCGGGCCAAGCCTACTCCATCTAGTACATGCCCCAGACACTACAACGCTATCATTATCATGGATTAAAGTTGCTAGTGCTGTATAAATCAAGTAATGTATACTTTATTATGTCTAGGAAAGCCTGCTACATCTTAGGCCGCATCGTCACCTACCATCACGCAAGTTTTAATAGCGGTCAAACGCTTACCTGTCTTACATATAATTAGCTGTTGTCCGCGACTTCGTACTAGTGGTAGTTTTGTTTTATATACTAAAACCTCTTGAATCACTCTATCAAATTAAAAAACCGCATCAAAATCCGTTTGGTAGTTTTAAAGATCTAAGCATACATAGGGACAGACAGACAGCGGGAAGTGACTTTATTTTAAAAGGAAAAGGCAAAAGGAGGGTTATCATTTTGACCACGATGTATGTTTGTATGTATGTATGTTTGTCTGTGCTCTCATAACGTCTAAACTACTTAACATAATTCAACAAGTGAGGTATCGTTAGAAGCGTCTTAATGGTCCGCTGGTTATAGGCTATGTACCGTCACAAAAAATTAAATGTGGCGCCCTCTAGGGGACATAGAGTAATGAATTAAAAAATAAAAATAATCAAAATGTACCGTGTGGGGTATTAAATGAAAAGTCTTAATTACATACTGTATAGTGATAAAAATAAAAAATAGTTTTGTATCAGTATATTGATAAAAAAAATTGATGGATCAGATTAAGGGCTCATCAGAAGTCATGTTCCATAATGTTCTAATGCAAGCGATGAACAGAAGCCGTTAGAGACAGATCATCGGATCTAAATGCAGACCACTCAACGACCATGATCCTCAGTACAGATAGAGAGTGATTCCACAAGTATTGGTACCTACGTTCTAGTAAATACCATTCCAGATAACCGGTATATGCCGGCATGTAATAGTACTAAGGTAGTGCATTACCGAGCGCGCTCGTGTGACAAATTGCCTATTGCGGCACACGACGACACGTGCTTCTATGGTACTGCTGCGTTGAAAATATTATAAGTATAGGTACATATTATTTTATTACTTTAGGTATCTTTAAGTAAATAATTGATTGAGTCAGGCAAAGCACAAGATGCAATTATTAATAGTGGCCGCAGTAGTGTGCGGATTTGCGGTTCACGCCCCCCCCCCCCCCGCTAATGAGGCATACATTGAGGCACCTAATAGGACTTCAGGTTTTGGTATAAATTTCAACTTACTAGGTTCACCCTTTTCTGAGAAAGTCGGTGGTGACACACGGACGGACAGACGGACAAGAGAGTGATCTCACAAAGTGCATTCAATGTTACCCCTTTTTAGGGTTCTTTTTTACCTTTTGAAGTACGGAACCCTAAAAAAGGGTAACATTGAATGCACTTTATGTCCTTTGCAGTAAAAACGATTAGATTATATTTCAGTAATATCCTGCAGCTACATGCATATGTAGCTGCAGGATATTACTGAAATATGCATATGAATACTAAAGTATGACAAAAAATACCCAGCGTAGCATCATACGTTTCGGTTGCCAAACGACTTTTCAATTTAAAAACTTCATACCTTATTACTTTGGACTTTTAATATATATCCGAAGTTCACCCGCATTAAGGCTCGGAGTTTTCGAACCCATCAAACATTTATATCTATTTACAAGTGTTTGAGTGGAAAGTTTGCAATGTGGCGTCTAACAAGCTTGTACACAGAAGAGCTACGAGCGACAGCTATAGTCTAATTGTAGTCTTATTAGCTGCGACTCGTGGTTTTACCCGCGTAAGTCCTGATCCCGTGGGATGCCATCTCTATCCCCTAAGCTACCACTATGCCGATTTTCATTCAAAACGAGCCAGTCGTTTGACCGTGAAGAGGGAACAAGCAAATAAATAAATACTTATAGAAGTAAACAAATGACCAAGCTTTCGTATCTACAATATTAGTTAAGATTAGGATTTTAGCCCAGAAATTGTGGGCCAAAATTGATTTAGTCACACACAATAAAGTCCAAAAAATAATTTCTTAGTCTTTTAAAAACCAATTCTAAGTTAAGATTTAAACTAACATGGTTATATTACCGATTTTTGGTAACTTTCACGGATTCGAGGCAAGTCGTCCTATTAGCATCGTCCCATTCGTAAATTGTCCCATTCGCAATTCCGTTTAAAAAAATTGCAACTTGTCCCATTAAGTCCCGCCGCATACATAAAGATGTACACACACTTGAGAAAACTTGTTGAATTTATCAAGCATTGACAACAACGACTGTCTATCGTCTGTCCATACGCTCTATTGTGAACAAGGTCCAAGTCGGGAACTTTTACAAAATCCTATGATTGTGAAACGTTTAAGCAGCTTGGCTCGTAAGTAGGTATACTTATGCAGCTTGTAAACCCATTAGCATAGTCTTAGGAAGTTTCCTTAAGGCGGACCGTGGGAAAATGAATGTGACGTGTTTTCTTACTTTATTTACTATCAGATTTTATGGAAATGTTTAAAAATATTTTAAAATAATTATGTTTTGTAGCGGCATTGTATTTATAGTTTGCACGAAAAAAAAATTTTCGACTTGCTATTTTTTCTGGTCGCTTAAATAGATCTGTTAGTCAAAGTATTGTTTATCTAAGAAGTGATCTTCGAAGGTTTGTGTTGTCAAAGTATTATCTGTCCAACTGATATTTGTCGAATTATGTTACGTCGAAACAATGACTTGTCGAACTATAATTATATTTATTTTAACGGATATTTTCGTGTAATTTGTTTTTGAACTTGACGTTTCCCTGAACCTGACGTCTGCTTGTGACCATGGGATTTGCAAAATTTCTGAAACGTCAGGTTTAAAAACAAATTTAAACGCGAATATATCCGTTAAAATAAATATAATTATGAGTTCAAGTGGCGAAAATCTTAGAAAATACTACTTTGTCGAACTATATTTTTTCGAAGTACCTATTCTTCGTGTCGAAATAAAGAGCTGTCGATGTTCCAGAGGGACACTCATTTGGACGAGAGTATACTTAGTTACGAAATTGGGTTTTTCTAGACGTCTAGGCTAACAAGTTTTGTTTAAACATTCGAACATTTTTACAAAAAAAATTTGGTTATGGTCCCTACTGTTTACTCGAAAATTATCTGTTTTTTTGGAGTAAGAGACCATTACTTTTACTTTTGTTTATTGACTTTTGCCTACCTAGTGATTTTTGTTGACAAGTACAATCCAGTTCATAAGCATAGTTTAGAATAAAAACTCTACGACAATGGAAATTGAAACAAAAGTAGGGGGCGCTATTCGCCTTTATATTATTTCTTAAAAACCTAAACCCATTTCATCAGCAGAAACAAAAGCGATCAGTATCTCATCAAGCCGATAAATTAATTCCCTCACCCGATAACATTTTATTTCTGTTCCGATCCTTTGACCCTTTGAAGAGATCTTCACTTCTAATTGCTTCGTCTAAAAAAGAAAATATCCATTCGTAATTTGATGGCAGAGTGTAAGCGGAGAGAAAAGCGGGTCGCGGGTTGGACAATCTGATAAGGCCAATACACGCTGGTAGAAAAGGTGCATTAAAAACAGTTCGAAACATACAAGAATAGAATAGAGTAAGATATGTTAAGATATAATGAATCCGTTGGGATATAAGTATCTTTCAATATAATTTTTAGTTTTAGTCGACCTGTCATTATATATGTATTTATGGTACATCAATAAAACCACACACTAGAAAATAAAAAAATATAACACAATTAAATATTTATTATATCATTTTAAAAATAGTGCCTATAGGATAGGATTTATTTCTGAATTTTGAACTAACATACTTATTTTCACTTACTAAAGTTATTTGAAATGTAATATTGACCGTATTTTCTACAAAATAAAAACAAAAAATATGATAAATATGTTTGACTCTCAACGTCTCCTAACGGAACGGATCCTCCGTTGAGAATTTTTCACTCTTTTCGGACCCCCCTGGACGAGAAGGGCCGATGTAAACTAATTTAAAATTAACTCGAAGGGTCCCGCGGATCCCCTATACCGTTTTAAATAATAGAACTAGTTTAATTTACTTGAGTAAGATTTAAATCGTTTCAAATATGAAATCGCTTATAGTAGCACCGCACAAGTATCCCAAAGATAATGACGCTTCGAATGCACTCGTCCTAACGACCTTTATATTATTTAGGACGAACCCTTCTTTTAATTAATTAAAAGAAAAACGCATTTCTAATTTCCTATTTAATTCCAATTTTATTTCAATTTCCTCTGTTGTTGTTTGTTTTAAGGCGGTAAAAGGAATATTAATTTGACACGGGTCTATAAGTAGCATTTGCCCGCTACTTCGTTCGAGTAGGAGTTGAAATTTCCAATATCCTTTCTTTTCTTAATAAAAGCTATTTGTATGCCAAATAGCCTACGCCTCCCGATGGATTTTATTGTGATGCAGTACAAAAATGTAGTCTTACTGAAGACTTTATTTGAGGCACCGCATGAAGGTGTAAAACATTTCATAAAGTAGCTATGATTAGATATGTAAATTCGAGAGACGCAGTTATGAAGATAAAATATCTCAGTTCCATCGGGTGGGATCTATAAATTGGAGTACTCATTAAGACATTTTTAATAAGGTATACGTCACATCACTGTGTTTTCTTTGGGATATTGTCCATACTGAATGAGGCCTATAGTCTCCCTCTATCCATTAGGATCCACCATCTCTATCCACCAGTGGATTGAATAGCACGTTGAAGTTCACTGTAATCCACCATTGGTCTCGACGGATTCTGCTCTACTATTGGAGTGAAGAATGGAACATGAATGAAGTTCTCTAAGTGCTGATTTATTAAAATTCGAAACGAAGCAAGTTAGGCATAATAATAAGAGAAGTTTACAGTAAGCCCGTCTGATTTTACATTCCTTGATAATAAACCATATATTTTGTAAGCGCTTCCAATTATCATCACTTACGCTTTAATATGAGATTACCAATCACATTAATTAAAACAAATACACATTCCAACTTGCAAATGGCTCAGCCAATCATTGAGACCGGTATACCAAGATATTATGTGACCATTAAACCAACGGCTAATGTTTGTTGATAAGGGTTAGTCCAAATAGTCTTAAGTTCTATGTTATAACTATTTGAACAAAATAATCGAAAAAGTCAAATTAATAATTAGTTACCAAGTAAAATAAGTGGAATTAAAAACAAATCGCAGGATTAGGATTAGATTAGATTAGGTTTGGAACATTTAGCTCACTTCATCTGTATATAAAAATCGATATTAGACAGTTTGACTATGAGGAAATTTATTCCTCTAGGACAAACTAATTTTGACCAGAAAGTTTAGCTAAGTTTGACCACACGGACTTATTATTTCTATTAATCAAACTAATTAGACAGTTCGACTACGAGGAAAATTATTCCTTTTGGACAAACTAGTTTGACCAGAAGGTTTGATCAGCAGGAACGTAACGGATATTCGCTAGAAAAAAAAATCGGAAATAAACAGTTAAACATCGGAAAAACAAGTGCTTACGGTCATTTTTCAACTAAAATTTTTGCACAGCCATACCTAAAAAAGAAAAAAGAATTATGAATATAGCTGTCAATACCAGCATATGTTCCGTTTTCATGGAAATATCGGTACAGTAAAAAGTAAAAAAGTAAGTAGTAAGTATTCATTAAGGTTTTTTTTTAATTTCACCTCTTAGAGGAAGCAATGACAGGCAAAGCCGCGGGCTTCTGCTAGTATTAGTATAAATTGCCTATATCCACATCGCACCCCTAGAAAGGCATAGAAAACGCGGTACGTTTATAATTACGTTGATAACCAAACACATATTTTCATAAAATGTCCTCCTTCCAGAGAAAACCAACTTTAATTATAATAATTCCTGCCATATTGAAGTTAGCAAGCCCCAAGATGATAGTGATGATAATTACCTATTTCTATTTCGAGATATTTCTGTTTCTTGTTTATTAGAGAGAGGAAAATTAGCTACGCCATGATCGACATTAGTTAGTAAAGTAAATTACTTTAATTTCTCTATACATAATGTTTATCCTCTACTGTGATCGTAGATTTTTGTATAAGGAGGGGCCGGGATGACGGGGAATGACGGAAAAGGAAGTTCTGAGCGAACCTGGCACTAAAATTTTGAAAAAAGTTGAAAAAAAATCTTAAAAAATTGTACAAAAGTTTGATGAAAATTCAAAGTTTTTCGAGTCTAATGGGTGGCATCACTAATTTCAAATTACCGTTATGGCGCCGCAATGCCACCTATAAAAGCTTCTACAATACGTACCCACAGTTAGGCAAAGACAAATCAAATCCTACTCCAATACGTCACCGTCATCTATACACGTTACACGTATTGAAGGAGCTTCTCTATTTACCTACGGTATAAGAGCAGTACGGTCAGTTTAGGATCTTCGCCAACGCCAACTATCCGAACCGGAACAACATTTTTCGCATTCATTTATCGAACTTTTTTGTCGTAACGTTTTCTTACAAAATCCTTAGCTACGCCGGACCGGAAACCGATAGAGGCGGAAATCCTTAGAGCCCATGGAAATATTATATAGATTCAGAACCTGTACATAATTTACAGTGTGTTACAAAAATTTAATTCCCACAATGTGAATAAAAAAATTAGTAAAATAAAGTAAAAAAATTAAGAAAGCTATTATTGTTTATTCAGTTTAGGTAAAATACCCTATACAACCCAGACTTTTTTGAAATTGTGACACCACCTATGGTTTCGCTTCCCAATAAATTCTAGAATTGCAAATATTGCTTTTAAATTTAAAATAATGCTTGCCTCTATGGAAGTTTTTTTTCTGTTTGAGACGCCATCTTCGCCAGTCATCAGACTATCATCAGGCAATATTGATGCACAGTGTACACTTGAATGCACACCCCCCGGAAGTCCTCCCCTGCTGCCATTGCAATATCTGTTCACGACTCAAGTAACACTACTGCGAGTGTACTGCGGCAAGCTGAGACGGAAATGCATGTACGAACACAATTGCCGCTCAGATGTATTGTTTATGTCGTAAGATATGTGTTATGGCTTTATAGGCTACGCTCGCTGCGCCGCAGCCTTGCTAGGGTCTCCGAATTGCCTCGATTATGAATTTAGGGGAAAGATGATAGCTGATAGAGATAAATTTCTGGAAATAAAGTAAGGTACCTGCGGGTAATCAAGGCCACTAAAAGGTTCTCCAAAACCTTGATATCCGTGACAAAATAACAAAAAAGGCTTATTCCGAAAAAGGCCAAAATACCTACAAATCTATTGCTCTCTAAACTTTAATTAACGTTCATACAAGTATCAAATTAATAGTTTTTCAGATTGACAAGCAAAAGTTATCTATTGCCTTACCTTAGTACCTTAGATAAGGAAAATTCAAAGAAATAGTAATTTCTGTAAATTTCTAAAATCACGACATCTCCACTAACGTCCTAATTAACGCCCCGATCATAAATGTGGCCTTAATAATTCTCAAGTGAACAATCTAGACCGGTCCAGAATGTTTGAGAACGTTCCAGAATGTTCTACTGCCTAGTATTAGTCCGTAAGGACACTCGGTATGTGTAGATGCTAGTTAACAATGTTACATAGATGTAACTATCATAACTGGATGCCGCAGCGCAGTCGTGATGCCGCATCAAATTGCAGCCACGTCCGCTTCTGACGATGGTCTAGCCTACATTACAGACCTGGATTAAGGAAATCTAGATACGACATATTTATCTATACTAACACTAATACGCACAATGGCCAAATATTTTTTGCATTGGATCCATTTATCGATTAAGGCTATATACTGTATAACATCACATTACGACCCATAGGAGCGCAGCATCAATAAACAATTTTGCAAAAAAAGACCATTAATTTTTAAAATTGTAGTAGATACTTCATAAACGAATAAAACCCAAAGGACCTCTAACTGTAAGAAATAGCCAATTTTTTAAAACATAACCTCAAAATTTAAGAAAAAAATTCGATTTTTCATAATTTTTAGATAAAAATTGGTTCGTCTGTATCAATGACCGACCTCCACGCTGCTTTTCATACGAAGTATACAAACATTACTATGTCCCTAGACACAAAATTAAAGGACACCAGCTACAATTTATACCCCATATTAATGTCCCATCCAGATGTTATATAAGTAACACCTATACAACCCTTGTACTACATCCCCACCTGACCCAGATTTTTTTATTTCAGAGAGAATGAAATTGCTCGGAGTGGGGCTTGTGTATTTTTTATTTCTATACGGCTATACGGAAACTTTTTGTTTTTATATTACGATGTTTTTTCAGTGAACTGAGTGGATAATGAAATGGCTTGAGTACTGATGGTCTAGTCATATTGTAGTTTGTTGTGTACAATGAATAACAGAATTGCAGACCCACTGTAGAATTCTAAAATTACTATTATTGGAATCTATACTATCTATACTAATTTAATAAAGCTGAAGAGTTTGTTTTTGAACGCGCTAATCTCAGGAACTACTGGTTCGAATTGAAAAAATATTTTTGTGTTGGATAGTCCAAACCGATATTCCTACGGGATCGGGACTTACGCGGGTGAAACCGCGGAGCGCTGCCAGTGTTTTCATAATAATATTATTTGTCTAATAAATTCAAGAGTTGAAAAACTTTAAACCTTCAACTCAAGCAGGACCTTATACTTAATACGTTTAATACATACAATGACATAATTATTTATATGCATGATCTAATTTACTACTTTAACATAATTAATAAACCTAATATTAAGATTTTGTACGACGAATTATTTTTTAGTTGTGTTCAGGAGAAGGTTCGAAAAGCCAAATTTAAAAATATCGCTCGCGGGTGAAAGAAACCGTCATGCTTAGCTACTTTTAAAATAAATATCAGCTTCACAACAATAACCGTAAGCATTTGAATCGCAAATCATTTTCACAGCTACTAAAGGATTTCCCATGATGTAGTGTAGTCATCGAGTCTCCAAGCCTCCAGCCTCCTGCCACCCAGCCGCGAGGCTTTTACTTATAAATAAGTAGGAGCACTCGATTTGTGATGATGCAGTCTGCTAACTATGATCGGCCGATACTCGAGAAATTCGCACTAAACTATGTTCAATATTTAG
Source organism: Idaea straminata (assembly GCA_951213275.1). Classification (NCBI taxonomy): domain Eukaryota; kingdom Metazoa; phylum Arthropoda; class Insecta; order Lepidoptera; family Geometridae; genus Idaea; species Idaea straminata. Next base: position 1,465,083 of record OX577852.1, read on the forward strand.
TAATTATTTGCTGCTACTTGCTACCATTATTCAAATAATTGCTACCACCCTGAAAACAAAAACCCGAAGGTTGTTTCACAAACGCAGTGCGCGTCCGTGAAACTACTCATCTTAAGTCATATTACAATTCTAACAGCAGATGTAGCTTATCCGACCTTTTTTCTTAAAAGGTTCAGACACCTTCTTAGAGGTTAGATTAGCTACATGATATTTTATTATGTCCGTTATATCTCCAAAATGTTTATAACATATTTGCAAATTACCACCCTTTTGAATTATTTTAAATAAAAAAAAACTATTTTATCTTACGTTTTTATGCTGATCGATTTTGGAATTATAACAAGTGAATGTTTTTTTTTTTTAATTATAAATCATCGTGTAACCAATATCACACCTGCCTGATGGTAGGTGACGATACGGTCTATAGATGTAGCAGCTTTTCTAGAATATACCTAATCACTCACAATTCGAAGAGTTGTATACGTCAAGAAAAAACATTGTCGCATAAGAGAGACATTGAGCGATCAAAAAATCTGTAGTCTGTATCCTTATAAATAAGTAACAGCAGTAGATTTATGGTGAGCCTTGGTCTTTATATTAAATTCCAATAAGATTTACGAGGCTTGCCTTTAGGTGCCTTTTGAACCATTGTTGCGATGTACCTCTTTAATTTTTGCAATTCACCTAGGTTTAGGTACTTCGAAATATCGTAAGCCTAAAAAAATAATATTCATATAATTCAAACTATGTTTACTTTACCTTCTACGCAGACACATGGTGGATATACTCAGAGGAAGGGACTCATCCAAAAAATAGCCAAACCTCATGTATTGAATAAAATCGAAATATTCAAAATCAAAATCAAAAAATTTAATCATTTGGATGCCTAATACGCTTTGTACAAAGATCACATAGAAACGTCTTAAAAAAATATATTAAATGTTATTCCACCACTAAGCTCTACAGGTTCGTCTACAGTAAAATTTATTTCACCGTAAACCCACTGCACAATAGTGAGACTTAGGTAAAAACAACAGAAACATCTTTAACCGTGGTCCCACATATTTGGAAAGAGAAACAAAAGACGATCGAAAAAAACACAAAAGATGATCGAAAAAAAAACAAAAGAACCGAAGCATATAACTAGCTAAAAAGTAGCTTATGTCGGTTAAAGATAGACAGATAATTCTAAATTACTAATAGCTGCGGCCTGCGGTTTTACTCGCGTAACTTTCTTCATAAGAACTTTCTTCTGATAATAACAAAAAAAAAACAAGTATCGAAATTGGTCCAGTCGTTCACGGGTGATACGACGACAAAGATTATATTATTAAGTGTAAAAGAATAGTGTAATACGGTGAATAGTGTATTAAATAAAAAAAGATTAAGTACAAGTGGTTACTTTAAAATAATTCTTTCATTTGAGAAACGTCCTTATTTCGCTTCTAACCTTTTTCAAGAGATAGAGCTGTATAAAAGGAATAATTTAAATATTCCGACTTTGTATCGGCCTGGCAGAGCGTGATAGCGTTCATGAAAGAAACCCTTTGTTTCTCTATTCTTTTATACTACGAAAACCTGGGAGATAATTTACTGAAAATATTATTAGGAGAAGTTTCGTTAATATTTTAGAAGAGGAAATAAGGTATTTTCTTTACTTTATTAAAGGTTTTTAAAACGAGGTATAAATATCTCGTTTTAAAAACCTTTAAAACCTTTATTAAACATCAACATGGTAAACCATGTTGATTTAACCATTTTCACGAGACATCAACATGGTTTACCATGGCTTACCGTGTTGATGTCTCGTGAAAATGGTGCGTGTAACAGTAACGAACTTTACAAAATATAAACAAAACATGGTAAATATCCTGTTTTGAATAAATTTAGTAACTAGTGAAAATAACTATGGTAGGTACAGTCGGCTGCATAATTGCAGCCCTCTGTAGAGTTCTAAAATTACTATTATTGGAATGTTTTCATTCTAATAATTTTTGTTTGATAAATTGATGAGTTAGAAGACTTTAAACTTCAACTAAAGCGTAAAACTAAAGGTGTCTAGAATCATGCTAGTGTTGAATATATTCTTATAACAGCCGTTTTGGAGCTCTACGGTGAACCGATTCAAGGAAATTGGGTAAAATAAGGTAAAAATGGTTTTTGCTAATAAGTACTTTAAGCAAGATGTTTTAATTTCTTTGTGTGTTGTTGCAAATAAATGTTCTATTTATTTTTACGTTACTACGAGTACGACTGCGTTTTTGATGATTCTTGATTTTCGTTTTTTGAGATTTTGCTAGGATCCACCGACAAGTTTCTACCAGTGGATCTATGGACATGTTTTTTCCTCTTCAATCCATCGGTGGATCTAGGGCTATGTTTCTTTTTCCTCTTCAATCCATTGGTGCATCTTTGGATATATTTTTTCCTCTTCATCGATATATTTTTTCCTTTTCAATCCACCAGTAATTCTAGGGATATATTTTTCCTTTCTTTTTTATGTCCATGATATTTTTTTACCAAAACATATCACTATCATTAAAATTGTATATTGAACTACTCCGCTACGGCTCATTGCCTCCATGCGGGTACTTGAGATCAGTTCGCAGTACAATCCTCTCACCCCTGTGATGACAGGATATGGTGAGCGGGGGATGACCCTCTGTCATTACTTGCAAGCAATTGCTGGACATCTACATTGTAAGTTTGTTGCATTTCACATATTTAGGACGAGCGGTCGTTGGTGGAAAATTGATCTCATTCCACTAGAATCCATCAAAAAGGCGTCTCGTGGACTCTAAATCCACCGTTTAATCTGTACCTATTATACTGTTTAAGTAAAATCTATACATATAAAATGCTTTGTCCTGAATGACTGACTGACTGATGGATCAACGCACAGCCAAAACTGCTGATCGTAGAGACCTGAAACTTGGAGGATGTGTTCTTTGTATGACGTAGGCATCCGATAAGAAAGGATCTTTTTGAAATTCTATCCCTTAAGGGGTAAAAAAGAGGGACAAAGTTTGTATGAGACAAAATGTGATTCCCTGATCCAATACTATTAGAAACATTTTCGACTACTACGCGGACGAAGTCGCGGGCAAAAGCTAGTATGGTTATAAAAGCTTAAGGCAGTTCGTGATCTTTATTTCTGATTCATCATCATCTTCCTGCCCTTATCCCAATTTATTTGGGGTCGGCGCAGTATGTCTTCTTCTTCCATTCATCTGAGTTTCTGACGGTACTTCGAGTTAACTGCTGTTCCTAAAGCGATACTCGATTTAATAAAATGCAGTTTCAAAATACTCGGCGTGGAGGCTCTATGAACAGTTTAAAACCTACTTACAACAAATAAAAAGTCAAAGTTTTTGAATTTCTGATAAATCGCCTCTATTCAGGAAAATCTACGTTCCCTCTTGGACTAGATACCTACCCCTAAAACCTCCCTCGCATGATTTGAGTTTAATATCCACCCCTGAGTGCATTCTTTCAAGAGAAACGTTATGGGGTTCACTGGAGGGGTGTGTCAAAACTTAGTAACTTCGAAACTTTGTAGATATTTATATATAGCTAATTTGGCAGCATCTTCTTGAACTTTGACGAAAAACAACAACAATACCCTACAAGACCTCTGTGGCGCGATAGACCTTGCAGAAGGTGACGGGTACTATTCCCGCCCTAAACATATACATATGTTTAGGATATTTATTTCTGGTTCAGAAGGTTGCGGGTTCGATTCATGCCTTAAACTACTATTTTTAAAATACAACAATATGTCTATGATTTATATCCAGATATTTGTTTCTGGTCTGGTCATAGACAAATATATGGTTTGGGACCTTAGTATTTCTGTAACTATTAACATGTATACCCTATTTATGTATAATAATATGTATTTGCAAAAGAGAAATACATAAATAATTATTTTATCCGTTATATGATCACCATAACACAAGCTACTTGGGGCTAGATGGCGCTTTGTCTACTGCTTTGCCTATTCACCCTGTATTTTAAATATATTCACGCACTGAACATTCTACTTTATCAAAGTGTACCACAGACTAGCCAAGTCATAATGAAGAGGCAAGTCATTATATCCAAACCAGCGCTGCATTACCATAGACCCTTCGTGACGTCACTCGCATCGGACGCGGTGCATCGCGATTTATGACGTCATGGACTATTAGCCAACTACGCCCGTTGGTTGGTTTGAAAGCTAGGGTTGTCAAAGGCAGATAGAAGCGTTGATTAATTAATGATAGGTTTTGGTAGGTTGTGAAGTTATTAATTATGAATGATATACAATAGGGTTGCTGATTGTTGCAGATGTGTAGCAGCATATTAAGAATTAAAAATAACAGGATTTTCTTTTATCGTAGACAGTTTAATTTTTAACCGACTACAAAACGATATAGGTTCTCAATTCGTCGCGTTTATATTTTTTATCATACAAATGCAGAATCGTTCTTGTTAGTTCTCAAATCCTATCTCCAATTGGAAACAAAGAGTAATCAAAATTCCTGTTTGGAACAATTATTTTCTTATTTCTGCCTGTCCTTGAATTTGAATAAGCGGCTAATTCAGGGACACTCGGACTGAGGTGATAAAATGAGCTGAAGAATGATAATCAGGCCGGAGATTCTTAGTCATTTTTTGCTTTAATTTTGAGACTACAATGTAAACTGAATTTGTGAGGTTAAAATCTTACCGCCGCCGTAGACGGATTATCTATTAAATCATACTTATATTATAAAGCTGAAGAGTTTGTTTGTTTGTTTGAACGCGCATTAGCGCGTTCAATTCGATACCTAATAAATTCGAACCAGTAGTTCATGAGATTACTCAGGAACTACTGGTTCGAATTGAAAAATTATTTTTGTGTTGGATAGGCAATTTATCGAGGAAGGCTATATTTTTATCCTGATATTCCCACGCGATCGGGAGTTACGCGGGTGAAACCGCGGAGCGCAGCTAGTATATCTTAAAATTGTCATCAGTACACAACCCTAATTAATTTGTACTGGTCGACACGAGGCTAGGTTGCGGCGCAAACTGCGGTAAACTGAGTTAGCGATACGATGTCTTTCTGCCACACTGCTCTGTGGCACTGTTCAAATGTAGAAGTTCCTTTATGATTGTTATATTATACTCTGTGATTGAATAAACAAGTTTTCACTTTAGTACTGAAATTATGTTTGTATTTGCACTACAACGCCTTTAGGGATAAGCGTGAAAGCTGACTACATACTGAAATCTAAAAGTCTTGCATTTTGTTTGTTGTGTTTAAATTGGTTAAAAGAGGGAACACTTGCAAATTTAACGGATGTAACGTCATGAATGGGTATATATGACGTCATAATTTGGAACTGATATATAATAAGGAAAGGATTATCCCATTGATCCCCATCCCCTAATGATGAGGATTGTAAAATTTTCTATTACAAATCCCCATTCAATGCTACTCAAGTGTTAAGCCGTTGCACAAATAGAAACTGAAGCCAGATCAAGTAGTTATTGACGAGCAAAATACTGATAAATTAAAAAGAGAATCATCGAAATCAGACTTTATCCTCCTCCTTTTTTTTAATCGGTTAAAAAAATACCGCGGCAAAAGAGGACAAATCAATTAAAGAAGTTATTTACAAGTTATGTATAGGTAGGTAGTTAGGTAGACTTTCATAGAATTCCCCAAAACTTTTCTTCATAATTCGTCTTTATTGACACTAAACTTTTTGATTGCAAAAGTTATATTTCAGATAAAAACAAAGGATTTAGTCAATATTTGTAGAAATAAATTGGCTCCGTTCCTTTGACCTTTTTTCGTGTTGTGTTCATTAATTCCAAACGAGTTTAATAATTATGTTTTTAGAGAAGTCTTGCAATCTCATGGCCTATGCTTCCATCGGCGTTCACAGACAAAAAACCAGACTTTTAATATATTTTTACAAGCATAGGTCAGCTTTTGGCCATTATCACATCTGAATAATTAAAAGTGCTAATGTAGTACTTCCAAATAAAAGATACCTTTCCGCCGGAGACTTGAAGACCCCCAAATTGTACACATCAGGAAAGACAGACGCAAGCAACTGATTCCATTCCCTTGCATAACAAAGGCTCTTTTTGGCACGCCGATGAAAACAATAGTAAAGTCACATTCAATATTTCAAAATATATTTTCCTCCTAGTCTATGAAATTCTCGTCATAAGAACGAATGTAGCATACATTAAACCTAACACAGTTTTCGGTAGACTGATCTAATAGTCCGTGACGACATAAATTGTGGAGGGAATCCCGGACAGGGGTGTCTGCGTGGTACTGAGTTGGCATGTATACCGAATTGAAGATTTTATAAAGTAGGTATACTTGCTCGATGTGTTGACTTTTACTAAAAATTACTAAGTTAGACGGATGTTTGAATGTTTTAAAGTGGGAATCTTTGGAAAACTGAGCTGGACCGATTATGACTAATTACTTTACATATTGAAAGCTGTAAAATAATTGATAAGTGCTCGGACCGATATTGTACTCCATTTTTACCACAAACCGATGGTGTCAAAACATTCACATACGCAGATAAGCAGAAGTATCTTCATTGTTGGCGATTCAACCCTACTGTGGCATCTAACAAACTTCAAGTGCAACTTAACAAAATCCAATGACTTAATTATCGAGACGAAATATATTTTATATATGCAATATTCTCACTGTTAGTAGTAAAATAATCTAAGTTCTATATCTAAGTAAAATCTTGTCAAATTTTACAACAAAAACTTTCAAAAACTACTTGCAGTTTCTGCCGTTAATTGTATCGACTCATCGGAACAACTGGTAAGTACTACTTACAAAAGGTAGGTAGCTAAAATTGATAAACAACCAAACTTAGGAGGTTACCTCATTCGTATACAAAACACATCAAAGTATCGAGCTCAAGTAAGTACATGTCAGTCTCAAGGCAGAAATCCAAATTAACCAGTGCCCCAATTTCGCGTTCACAATCAACAGGAGGTGATTCTTAATTAACGCTAACAAACTAATTAGCAAGCTAAAGCCGTTCCACTAATACGTATCGTTTTAATTAGGTGTTTAATTGCTATTGCTATCTTGAGAAATTGCTATTTAATGAATGTTTGTTTGGGGACGTGCGTGATACAATTGTTTGTTCGGGGGATTTTAATTATATCCCTACTTTTCTTTTAGGGTGAATGTTAACTATAGACTTTTCATTTAAATGACGACAAAACCGTGATAAGATTTGTCGTCATGTATGGATCGGAATGCTGGGCAGTGAAGACGAAGTATGAGAGAAGATTACATGTAGCGGAGATGAGAATGTTCAAAGAATCAAGAATCAAGAATATTTATTGAAAAACTGTGTACATAAGATGACAAATTATAGTAGGTAGGCATCAACAGTTTGTCCATCCCGGACATACAATAATGAGTTACATAAGTAACTTAATTTATACTAAATACAAAACAAAATATTGAGCTGTCATATCAACTAATGACTAAAATTTGAATAATATAACAAGAAACTTAACACTCCTATTAATAATTGGAAACCTATGTGAAGTAAACATCCAAATCAAAATATTCTTTAATACTATAGAAAGCTTTAGAGATCAACCATTTTCTTAACCTATTAAGAAAAATATTTCCATTTAGTATTTTTAATTCTAGAGGTAAATGATTAAATATTCGAATAGCGGAAACAAATGTACCTTTTGTATTTATGTTTATTGCGCAAGTTATCTAATCGATGCGATTATTTTTGGAAAAATGGATGTGTGGAGTAACGAGGATGGATAATATAAGGAATGAGTATGTTAGAAGCCTGAAAGTAGCGACAGTTACTGAAAAAGTAAAAGGGAACTGTTTGAGTTAGTATGGACATGTGATGAGAAGAAAGGAATATGACTCGAAAAGTGATGAGTATGAATGCAGAGAGATGGAGAGGATGAGGACGACCTAAGAAAAGATGGATGGACTGCGTGAGACACGACATGAGAGAGATGGATTGGATTTTTTTCAATGTTTTTAATTTTAACTAAGTATTGGACTTTTTCCGTAGCTAATAAATAAAGTGGCTAAGTATAGCACTTAAATAATTGTACTAAAATACACCGGAGCTCGATGCAATTGGGAAAGTAGCCATTAGAACACAATGAGATAACAAGCGACAAAAGACATGAGTTGTGTAAGTTTTCTTAGTATTTAGTGAGGAAGAAACTATAATTTTTCTCTTCACGTTTTCCTATGAAATTTGAAATATTTTAAGGGTAGAAGATTACCTCATTAAAATATTTAGGCAGCGGTTTATTTTGACATGTAAAGTATGCTTTTTTAGCCTAATCCACCCATTGGTTCGACCTGTGCCTTGATATATGTATCATAATCAGGCAGTCGGGACTTTGAATTTAAATTATTATTATTCTGTCATGAAAGGCATTTTGGAATCAGCAATTACTCAAAATAAAACTTTTACGACCCCCCTCCTTTTGAGGCTGCACGGGCCTACGTATCAAAACTCAAGCAAGTCTGCTTGACTATACGTGGGCCGGTAAGTGATAACAAGCCGCGGCCGAAGTCTTCCACCAGAAGCTTATAAAGCAAATATTTTCGTAAATAATGATAACGTGTTTCAATATGATGGGGAGTTGTTCTAGACGTCTAAATAAAATTACTCACTGACATGCGACAGTGAATAATATTAATTTTCGTAAATACGTCACGTAATTAAAATTACTCACTGTCGCATGTCGCTCTATTGTGTTCAAGACGTAACAGTGTACAATTTGAAACTAGGAATCGAAAACGTAACATTCTAACTTGCTTCGACTCGGACAAGGCTAGGGATCTCTTCGTAAAATGTCGGATCTTCTTACTCTTAGAGGTTTTAAAATTTATTTTCTTGAACAGAAGCAAAATACGAGCTCCTTTGTGTAACTCGAAGTTACTGGGGCGTATACTGTTTAGTTGACATAGTTTGTTCTTGGATTCTTTGTTATTTTTAAATATCGTAGACAAGTTTCACTCTATTTACAGGAGATGCGACGCCTGGATTGATGTGATATTCTTTTACTAATAGAAAGCTACATAAAAAAACATAAACGTGGCCGGACAATCCTCGCAGCGTCGCCTAACGACAAACTAAGCAACTAAGCTTGTGTTATGGTAGCTTGACGACGGATAGAATACTTTAAATATTTTTCTGTTTACATTGTCAAGATGTGTGTGGGATCTTCTAATGCGGTGGTGGTGCCTGAATCAATTTTGATTTTAAAAAAATGTAGATAAAACATTATAAAAGTTATACCTATATTCCGATATTTCCATGTGATCGGGACTAAAATGATTAAAATTGCGATGCACTGCATGTCATCTATAAATATAAAATTCGAAGTCCTGACTGACTGTTATACGCCTAGCTCAAGTCAATGGACGGGCCTGGCAAACATTTTACATACATACTACCTATTATGACGTAGGTATCCGCTAAGAAAGGATTTTGGAAAATTTACTCCTACTCGGACAAAGTTGCGGGTGAAAGCTAGTTACATATATTAAATGTGTTTCAACGAAGGTGTTTTAATACGAAAGGGGGTGTTCTAGACGTCTAGGCGAATAACTTTTGCTCTACTTTTTTTTCGATAATTCTAAAGGAATTTTTAAAAATCATCTGTTTGATACAAAAACTTCGGACGAAATGTTCGGAAAAGTCGTTGACAAAAGTTGTTCGCCTAGACGTCTAAAACAACTCCTTTTTATAATGTTTAAAAATGTGACAGCTAATCTAGATGATTTATACAGGGCTATCAATTTTAATCCATGCTATTCGGGGCGTTTTGTAGTGCCTGGGACTTTCGATGAAGTAGACGCATGGAGGAAGGACTTCATGAGTAGATGTTACGTTCCTTATTAAACTTCACTCCATCATTAAGTTCCTGAGCAACTTTGAAGTAGAAATTTATAGTGTAAGCTAGGTGTAACTACGTTACTCATGTTGGATAACTTTCAGGAAACTAGAGGTACTTACACACAACTTGTATCTCTGTGAGGACAACTGAACTGAACTTCGACAAACCCTATTCGACAAGACTTTACTTCGATATGATAGAACTCCGATACGATTAAGGAAAATGCATATAAAATTTGAAAATAAAAAAAATCATTAGGGTCTCGTTTTTTCCTCTTGAGGTACGGGAACCTTAGAAATCATTTCTAAGATTCAAATACTGAGTTTTTTTACGCACTTAAAAATAAAAAGTTTACAAAACATCCTAAATTACAATACCTACTACACAGAACTTCGAGAAGGCGATTGTTCGAGAATTACTTTACTATGAAACGATGCTTGTTCGACATCATTATTCCTCGACTATAATGCTAATCCTAATAATTTAAAATCGACGGGAGAACATTCCATTAAAACTTTAAATTTTTACAATAAAATCGATTAAACGCGTTTTTTTAGAGTTTCTTGGAGTTAACTCTAAAGTTGAGTTGAGTTCCCTGATACAACTTTATTTAATTTTATTTTTTATTAAGGATCCCGTTATGCCTAGGGTTTATATTAATAACATATTTACCTCCACAAAGCCTTTGGTAAAAGTAATTTTTGTTCAAGATTAGGTTAAAATATCCGTAAATATGCGTTTTAAATATCGTTAGTGGGTTCGAAAAGTAGGTACCTATTACTGTAAATAAAAGTGCCGAAATTCCATTCTTGACCGTAAATGCTCTGAATATCTTACGATCTTCTACATGTAAACATACGGGTCTAGATTTTGTACGTAGACGAAGCGTTTGTAACGGTTCGGCACCGTATAGGTAATTCTGCATTTCTTTGGTAAAATGAGAATAGTTTTGTCCTCAAATATTAAAAAACAAACATGAAAGCTAAAAATTATCGTATGACTTTGAATTAAAAACTTGTTTTATTACAGGCATTTCAACTCGCTACCTTTACCCATACTTGAGAAAATGGGGTCTCGTCTGTCTGATTATTTATGGGTCCTGTGTTTTAGGTTCGGTATCAAAAAAACCATAATTATCACACTAACATAAGGAGCCAAAAAAACAATGATGATATGATACCCTCAATCTACCTTCTCCCTCTTTAGTCGGCTCCTCATGACTGATGATCGTGGCCATTGAGTGGTCTGCATTTGGATCGGATGATCTGTCTCCAACGGATTCTAATCATCGCACCTCTCACAATGATATGGAACAGGTTCCATATGCGTGGCTGGCTGATGTGTCCATAATCTGATCCGGCCACCTGATTAGGGATAGGATTCGAGAGCGTTTTCGACCCCGATTTAATTGGAAGGCGGGCAGTGCAGTTGAAAGGTACAGTAGGTATAAAAATTAAACGTTTTCGTTCAAATTTCCATTCCGTGTTTGCCCTTCAGACCGCGCCTAAGGCCCGGAATCCGTTTGTCACCGTCCTTTGACGAAACGTATTTAGGACAACCCCCTTCGGAATGGGACCTACTATCTTCATCTTGTTGTGTTTACCCTCTCGACTACTCAAATAGACAGAAACAAGGCCATTCTGTATGTTGACTCTAAGGTGCATTTACTGGCTTACACCCGTGACTTTGCTGTAGGGGTTGAATTTTGACGAGTTCTTTCCTGTGAATACAGTCAACTGAGCTGAGAGGTAGGTATAGGCACATGAGTAGCTACTCATGTGGTATAGGTTTTGGGCAAGCCCATATTTAATAAATAAATAATTAGTTTATTTCAATAACCAAAACTTATTTCCTAGTTAAATAATCGTTGGGAGACCCCCTTTAAGTTTAAAAATGTGTTGGGAATTACTTAAAGGGGGTCTCGTCCGGTAGTTACAATTAAGTTTAAATGTAAATCACAAGCTGATACCGTTTTACGTAGCAGATACAAGTATCGAGTACTTAATAATTTTAACAATTAAAGACAGACAATATGTTTGACATATTGTGTGTACGTAATCAGTAATTAATTATCCAATACATTTAATAATAAAAATAATTAATCAATTATTAAAATAAATGAAATCGCAGTTTAGTAATTTTAAGTTAGAAGAGCTTCTTCTCTCATAAATTAAAATTACAAGCGTTCTATAAATCATTAAGATGATATGTAAAAGGCCAATATTATTACAATCATGATGTAATCAACGAATACTGCTTAATCTTAAAACTCTAAATACTTAACAAAGAAATATTAAATTATTCAGATTACACTGAATTATAAATGCCATAAAAATATCTCTACGCATAAGGGGGAGGTACTGTGACTAAATTGTCATTTGCAAGTTATTCACAAACGCCTACATGTGATTCATGTACAAAGAATATTAAATTTCGCACCCTGCTTTACGAAGAATTAATTTTCTTTTAATTTTTAATGCTAGGGTTTATTATGGATGTTAAAACACCCCTGTTTGGGCGTTAAATGTGTTACCCCCTTGGAAATGTCATCGTTCGCGTTTTACTTTTACTGTCTAATGAAAGATAGATGGATTATTATTAAATAGATTTGATTATGAATATTAATAAATAACTAAGGTATCTGCGGGTAATAAGGGCCACTAAAAGGTTTTTTAAAGACCTTGATATTACTGACAAAATAACAAGAATATAAACAAATGAATATTTTTCAGATTGACAATAAAACGAATATACATGAGATTTCCTTATTTTATTACAGAGTCGTTGCCATCGTGCGGAGTCGTTAGGTACCTAAGACCTCTAAAAAAACGGACCGCAATTGCGAGTCGGGCTTGCGCACAAAAGGTTCTGTACCATTACATTCAATTTTTTAATTTTAAATAATAAGCAAATACATCACCTGTGAAAATTTCAACTGTCTAGCTATCACGATTCATGAGATGCGACAGACAGCCTGATGACAGACAGACAGTCGGACAGTGGAGTCTTAGTTTTACCTTTGGGTACGGAACCCTAAAAAGAATTAAATTCTATTTGTGCTTGGATATTTTTTCAACTGTAAATTATCCATGGTTTTATTATTAAGGAGTGCTCCATTTTCATTCCACAAAATGCATAAATATTAATATAACGCCATAAAAACTAACTTTACGATTAACAAAACAACGCCAAACGACTGCTAACTGCAAAACTGACATGACTTGGCAGCACTTGGCAATGACAGCGTAATGACAACAGTGTCATAGAATGACAGTGACGCCATGGTAACGACAGTTTATGACTGAATAAATAGTGACAGTGTGTTCATGTTCGTTTTATATTGAGTTTTATGATGCCAAATGTAGAAATATCTCGAATTCAGTGACAGTGAGAGTTAAAAAGCACTGCACACAGTGCCATCTAGTCCCTAGCTAAGCAACTAGGCTTATGTTATGGAAGCCAAACAACGGATAGAATAAGTAACAAATAAATATTGCAGGACATTCCACACATCATCTAGCCCCAAGCTAAGTAACTAGACTTGTGTTATCGGTGCTAGACAACGGATATACTACTTACATACTTTTCTTTTGTAAATATATACTTATAATACACAACCAGACCACAGACAAATATCTAAGCATAAATACTTGTCTGAGGCAGGAATTGAACCCGCAACCCGTCTGACAGTCCGGCATGGTGACCCTTCTGCCAACCGGGTCGTCGTAGTTTATACTTTTTTTTTAAATAAAATTACATTCATCTAATGATCTGTTTTTAAGTAGTTTTTCAACCTATTTTTACGAAATATTTAGTTTATAATTAAGGTGGCAGATGGCCCTTTTTACCCGCAGGTAAGTACTTACCTTATTTATTTTTTCTTTGCTATTCGTGCGTTCTAAGTAATTCGTTTTTATATCAATCGAGCCTTCTGATTGGACTGCAGTAGGTAAAATCACAACCATACGGTGAATTTCCGTAATTCGCTAAAATTCAAGGTCTGCTATAAAGCAAGGCTACAAAAATATACCTACCCCGGAACCTATAACCCGGGTACCATAAAAACTCGGAATGCCCTTACAGTTCGTAAATTTTATTGCATTCGCACATTTATTGTACATACATTATAGTAGGAGAGTCTATCATAGCTGTCCCTACGTGATAACTAATTATAAAGATTGCAATTTTTTTGTGCAGGTTTATTTGTTTGTTCCCCTCTTCACGGTCAAACTACTGAGCTGATGTTCTAGAATACTGTATAGGCTTTACGATATTCCCACGGGATCGAGACTTAGATAGATAGATAGATAGAAATTGATTGTACCACAAAATACACACAACACAATATTCAGATCACAAACAAACAGATATCATAAATTTTAAGATGAGTTGTGTGCTGAAGTGGTGTAAATGAGTTACCTACTGCTCAGCGATGTAACTTTCGCGGGTGACGATGCGGGACTCAGATAGTAGTACCACATGAGTAGAGATGTAGTACCTCATATTATAAGCTTGTCTGTCATGAGCTCTCTGTCTAAATATGTATGCATGTAAAATATCGTGGCAAGAGTTTATCTGCCGCATGTCACATTTATTGTTTTGACACTAACATCAAAAGATACGACCATGACTACTACTGAAGCCGGGGGTTGTAAAGTGTCATATCGCAGACAAAATCAAATACTAAGACAACAAAGTTGGTTGAAATAACTTGGGATTTTGATTTGTTAAGCTCTTACATTGTGTGTTTATACATTGATCATATTGCCGTTTTGGAACTGACGGTGGCACTAACTATAAGGGGTAATTAACCGACTTCAAAGATAGTAGAGAAGGTTGTAACTAGAAGAGTGATCAGAGACGCGTGTAACTAGAAGAGTGATTAGAGACGCGTGTAACTAGAAGAGTGATCAGAGACGCATGTAACTAGAAGAGTGATGAGTATGAATGTAGAGGGATGAAGAGGAAGAGGACGACCTAAATAAAGATGGATGGACTGCGTGAGACAAGACATGAGAGAGATGGATATTAACGATGAGATGACGACTAACAGGAGTGAATGGAAGAAGAACACATACTGTGCCGACCTCAAATAAATTAGATTAAGGGCAGGAAGATGATGATGAAAGATAGTAGAGAAGGTTCTCAATTCATCACGTCATACTATACATATAATTAGCTACACAGTCAGTTAAAGGCTACTTCTGTACATTTTAACAATTAACTTTTCAACAACAACAACAAAATCAAGAATTTTGAGCTTAAGTTAGCCTATAAAAATTTAAAAACAGACTTCAAAAAATGAAAAATAACTGCACCTTCATAATCTGAAGTTGGTCTGTTTTACGTAGATTATTTTAAAATATTTTTGGCAAAGACCATCATTTATCTTACTATAGGTTTTGCCCGGCTGTCTGTGTCGCAGCATGAAATGATCAAAAATAAAGCACTGGAAACAATACATTTTATTAATCGCAAAAAACACTAGAATATTCAACAAACGTTCTGACTATAACGTCTTCTCGATTACAAATCTAAAAACAATACCTCTGAGAAAAGACCAAATCGAACGAACGGAGAATAACAGAAAAACTAACGAAACGTCACGAAAATAATATTAAATAATCATTTCATTCCGATACCTTACTAACATTCCTAACCAGAAAATAGTACAGGAGCGTACGAAGATATTCAACATTTCAGTGGAATAGAAAACACATCTAGACATCACTTAAGATGGTATTTAAAGTATTAAGAGGTTACGCGGGTATTGCTACTTCCTTCTTGAATAATCTATACTAATATTACAAAGCTGAAAAGTTTGTTTGTTTTTTTGAACGCACTAATTTCAGGAACGCACTACTGGTTTGAATTAAAAAAATGTTTTTGTATTGGATAGTCCATTTGTCGAGGAGGGCTATAGGCTATTTATATTTCGATATTCCCACGGGATCGGGAGTTACGAGGGTGAAACCGCGGCGCGCTGATAGTACAAAAATACATTGAAACAATTTTTTATAATAATATTACTATTGGCATACCTATAATATTAAAATTTGATCCATGTGATTCTTGGCCCTGTAGTACCTGGGACATATAGGTTAATGGAGTAAGCTTGACCAGCACCTATTCCGCTCTCTCAGTTTAGTCGATAATGTCCAGAGGAAAGAATTTGTCAATACTTCTGGAGCCAACTAAGCGCTCTGACTATAAATTCATTACGGTGTTTTCCTTCACAGTAAGAGCAATGTCAATTATCGCACATAAAGTTTTCGGAATAATCTATTGTTGCACGGCTGGAATTCGAACCCAAAACCTTCGAAACTAAATTGAGTTAGTTTAGCTTAGCTCGCATAGTTGAGCAAGTTTTTCTGTTTCACGTAGCTTAACTGGCTTAGATTGCTGTGGAAGCATATGTATGTAAAACTGACTCAAAAACTAACTTAGTTTAGTTGACGGTGGACGGACAGTCGCTAGTCGGCTGTAGGCCTACACTACGTGTAACTACGCTACGCTCTTACTACTAACTATGACTGTTCTTAATCCAGTAATCTGCGTTCACCTTTAAATGTCTTTGCAAGAGTATGAACAAAAAAATACCCTTCAATAAAACACGGTGCGTTAAGCGACAAACGAGTGAAATAAAAATGGCCGCTTTTCACCGAATAAGCGTTACCATAAAAAAGGTTTTCAGTGAGCAAGTGAATCATAATTTATGAATTCCGGTGTCCGCCCGCCCTACGTTGGATCTGAGAGATTTACGCAGGGTCATTGTGTCGACGCTCGCTACGAGCTCCTGGACTATTCTGAAGACATACGAATGGATTATAACTGTACCTTTTTTGTTGGTATATCTTTTTTATTTCGACTGCTAAGCATGTAGGTTACTTTTATTTACCCATAATTTTTGTTTACATAATAAATAAAATATTTTATTCAAATATCAGCAACTTTATAAAGATAATGATTGCTGATAAGTCGTGCTGTAAATTTCAGTATTAGTAAAAAAATATATAGCCATTTTTTTCACATTTGATATCCTAAACATTCAGGTCAAAACATATAACCCTTTGGATTCGCCATAGATTAAAATTATGTAGTTTAGCCGTTATATTTTATCTATTACTATACTAATAATTTGATAAAGTGGAAACATTTGATTGTTTATTTGTTTGTTTGCATTGAATAGGCTCCGAAACTACTGAACATGAAACTAGGTAAGAGGATATATTAATTCATTGACAGTAATATAGGCTACTTTTTATCCTGATATTCCCACGGGATCGGGAGTTACGCGGGTGCAACTCGCCACTGGTAGGTAGGTATCTATAATTCAATCAAAAACTGTAATAGATGAAGCTGACAATTACTGTAATTTTACAAAAAGATATTTTACATTTTCCCTACCGTATTCTGTTTTGTATGTTTTTTTTTTAATGTAAAATATCACATCTAAACCTTCTAAAGGCTACAACAAACAATCGTTAATGAAACATAAGGGGTGCACGCACATCCCTTCGTAGATAGGTACCTACACACCCCACTATATCTCAGCTCATCCCGGGGTAAGCTGCAAATATAGCCTGCCCACTAATCGCCACGTTAAACCTCTACTTAATAATCATCAAAATTATACCATATTTTTTGGTAAAAGAAGCTTGGTAGTTGTCAAATTTTTTGTAAATATTTTTATTTTGGTTTTACCCGCGTAACTCCCGATCGCGTGGGAATGTCTAGATAAAAAGTAGCCTATGTCGTTCTTCTGTT
This sequence comes from Idaea straminata, assembly GCA_951213275.1. Taxonomy (NCBI): domain Eukaryota; kingdom Metazoa; phylum Arthropoda; class Insecta; order Lepidoptera; family Geometridae; genus Idaea; species Idaea straminata. The sequence goes on from OX577852.1 coordinate 1,482,771, forward strand.
CTTCTAGTTCTAGTAACTTCTAGTTGTCACTACAACTTGGTACAACTAGAAGGTAGTACAACTTATATACTCTAAGGTACTCTTAGGTATACTTTGGTACTCTAAGGTACTCTTAAATACTCTCACGGTAGTCGTTGATACTCTTAATTACTCTAAGATACTCTTAGATAGGTACTCTAAGATACTCTAAGGTACTCTCAAGTACCTTTGAGTACTCTTAGGTACTCTTAGATATTCGTAGATACTCTTAGGTACCTACTCTTAAGTAAAGAGATTACAGGGTTTTTGCATCACTGTATATTAAAATTTTATTCTATTTACTTTAAATATGTTTGAAATATCAAACTTAATTGACACCAAAGTCAAAGTCAAAATTTCTTGTTGGAATCACTCGTATGAGATCACATTGAATCGTCTTGAAAACTGAGTAAGGATGTGTGTCTCCGGAATGCACCCACCAATGAGAAAAAGATGGTGTTCTTATTAAAGTTTCTCACCACTATCAAAAGCAGTAAATTCAAGGTTCCAAAAAATATTTTTCCGAATTCCAGGCCACGTGCGCTAGCATACCTAAAACTACCGTTCAATATTTAAAAAACGAATTTCATCCGTATTCCGGCGATGACGTCACGTCCTGTTTTTATTTCCACAGAGTAGACACAAGTGTACGAGTCCGTGAAATATTGACGAGCCCGAATACAAATATGTGATGTTCAATCGAGTGCTCCTTTTTGAGATTAATCTACGGGCTGTACGGAGACAGGTGTTTTACTTTGATTGTTTTCTTTTTTCATTTCATAGCACCAAGGAACTTCGAAAGGAAAAGGAAGGTATGCGAACACATATTGCCAGTGTTTTGAATTGAGTACAATGTACAAGGTACAATATTTAAGTACGAGACATTACGTTACTAGGGAATTTTGCGATTCCAGGAATAAAAAATGGATAAAAGTGCAAAAAGATACATGGATGGATTTTAGTGAGTATCGCCGTAATTTAGCGTTGAAGTATAGGTAAGTGATTTATTAAAATATGGCTTTTTAATATCAAGACGTTAGGGTAATATATTTTGCAACATGCATGTTCTGGGAAGAGTATTCTTTTTCACCATACAAAAGTATTCCTAAATTTCTTCCTTATAATTGCCTATAAAGAGCACTCATTTTTTTAACATTTTTTATGCTAATAAATAACTAACTACTAAAAGAAATAGAACTCTCTAAAAACAAAAAAAAAAGTGAAGTATGAAGAAAAGGCTGCTAAGAAAAGGCTGTCTTAATGTCCTATAAAACAACGCTGCAGCATGCCTCTCTATCGCGCTTTTGGGTATCAACCGCTAAAATACATAGAATGATATTCCTACTGTCGTGCAGGTGGAGATATGCTTTGTATTGTCATACACTTCGAATCACAATTAAAATGATTTGCCTCTATAGAAAAACATCGTGAAAATCATAAAAAATCGTCATTATATAGACATTTTTAAATTTTAATGCAATTGTAAAGAAAAAACAAGTACAAAATATATATTTTCATAAACTTTACATCAAATCCCATATGTTAGTACAGATGGTTTTTCACTAAAATAGATGTGAGTTTTTTAATTACATAAAACAGTCAAAAGGGATAGAGTTATCGCGCGGCGCGCGCGTGGTACATGGATAGGGGTTTTCAGGTCCTACTTCACCTTAATTAAATAAATATACACTATTAACGAATAAGCTCTAAAACTACTAGACCGATTTTGATGAAACTGTAAATTGAACAAGTAAACATTTATTTATTGGAAATAACAAAAGCTACTTTTTATTCCGATGTTACTAGGTGAAACCGCGGAGTAGCTAGTAAAAAATTAAGAGAACAACACACAATACTCTGTCAAGTGATTATTTTCAGAGTATCACAATAGAGACTCGAAAAATTGCTGAACATAGTGATTTATTTTATTCATAAAAGCTTAAATATTTTAATATTTCATTCCAAAAATAAACTATAAATAAATTTCCGCGATCCAAACATCGGAATTTCCGATGCCACGAGACTGTAACATCCAAAAATTTATATAAATGTCATTCGTGTGAACACCGCAACGGTATTTCTGAATATTCACGTAGACGTAGGAGTATAGCATGGAAATACACCAGTATTAACTGTAATAATTTATTTAAATGTATAAATAATATCTATAAAAAAAAATTGCACTCCGGGAGTGCCGGCAGAAGTGAAAACTTGATTATTAACGTTGAGCATGTTTGATATTTTGGTTAGGGAATAATTTTGCACCAATTGCTTTATCAGTATAAAAGTACTATCATGTATGTGGTAGAATACAATATTCATTTATTGCGCTATCGTACACAAACATGACAATTTATATTACATTAAAAATTTAACACTTTAAAACTATAGCTGTCTACTCTCCATCCGTCTTACGCTTTTTCGATCAGGTCACGTGTCCTGACGCGAGTTTAAGATTTTATACCCATTACAGAAAAAGTGCTCAACGCCGCTAAAGAAGTTTTCACTTCAAAAAATTGAAGAGCAGTCATTGTACCTACTCACGTGCAGTGTTTTAAAATAGAGTTTATTTCTATTTACGTAATTGTTCTAAACATTTCTTCGCAAAAAATATGTTATTCGAACTGTCATGATAGCTGATAGATTTTCAAGAAACAACGGGAAAGACTATTGTGCGTTAAAGGATGATACTTCGTCTTACCTTAATGATAAGAACCCATGGACGTGACTTTAGCTGATCCATTTCAAATATACCTACCATCCAAAAAAGTATCTGTAATATTGAACTTATGAGCATGATCACGAAAAAAATAACCCCATGAGTTTCTAGTGCCTTCTTCTCATTGGTGGACGCGTTCCTAAGGCACACAGTCTAACTTAGTTTTTAAGACGACTCAAAGTGAACCCATGCAATTGTATGATTTCAAATGAATTAATATTTTTTTGAGTATTCCATCTAGGTACTCCTACGAATTCTAAAATAGTAATGTTGATATGAGGGCAGGAATATCTCAACATTTGTGGCTACTTTTTATTATCCGGTTGAAGGAGCAACTATTTTCTTCTAGAAACCTAAATAACAGCATATCTCATTTCCGGCAAACCACTTGCACAAAGAATTTATGAAGGGTGCGTTCACCCGATTTTCTGAATTAAATTAAACTTGAAATAGGGCATACTGGGTATTACTGGGCAATTCGACGCCAGCCGTACCCTTTTTCGGTAATTAAATCGAGATCAAAACACAACCCTAAGGTTTTTACCGTTTTTGCGTTCTATTTTTTCTCCATTGCACCGAAAACGTCGACGATAAAACATAAATTATGGTTTTTAATTTTGCACAGAGTGTAATGATAGCGGTTTCATTGCGGGTTTTCGACGGATACTTCTTTTTTTTTTTGAGAAATTAAATGGATTTAAAAAAGGCAAAATCTTTGTACAATTCATTTTTAATTTATTAATGTCTTTAAAATATAGGACTAGCAGAGGTCACATGTAAAAATCAAATGCGGATACAACGTCATAATTTGTAACGAATTATAATCAAAAAACATTGGCTACAGGCGCCAGAATTCTGTCGACTTAATGAAAGATGAGAGTTGAAATGTGTTATGAATAAATACTAATTTTATGTTTTCATATAAAAATAAATAGATAAATTTAATCACGCCAACTCTTTTGAGTCCGATAAGTTTTTGTTCGTTTAAAGCTTAAAACGAATAAATACGATCCGAAACTAACCTTTTACTCGAAGTAAAATTTTAAAAGCACACTTCTAAAATACTTTTAAAACAACATTGTTCTCCAATCAACAAATACTTAAAATAACCAAGCAAAATATTCTAAAATGTTTATTAATCGCTGAAAACCGATCTCAGTGCATAGTTAGTCGAGTTAAACTTTATCAAGAATGTTTAACAAAGATCCAACAAATGCCTATAGCTTATTACAACATAACAGAGGAAGAATTTTAACGAGCACCCACTTGTTTGAAAATTGAATTTCGAGCTTTACGAGATTAAGTTTTGAAAAAGTTAAATGATTCGGTTCGGAAACTCGCGGTCCTTATGTAATGTTGTTAACGACATTAAATTGTTATTGTGTTCAGTTTGTTACGTTGCCAATTGAGTTTTGTGAGTTTTCCGGAGTATATTGAAAGTTCACGCGTATTGTATTATCTGTAAGAGGCTTATGGTCTAGGTATGCTCGTACGGTCGGACGGTTGTGGTGCTAAAGGCTTTGTTGCTATAATTATTTCGATGAGTAAAGCAATAAGAACACTTTGAATGGAATCAGTAGCCTGCGTCTGTCTGTCTTCGTGTTTGTCCTCCCCAGGAAATCACGAGTGTCTTCTAGGAAAGCGTGCTAAATCTAAGGCCGCATTGTCACCTGCAGTTAGGCGAGTGTGATAGTGGTCTAGCTAACCTATCCTAGGTAAAAAACACTTGGCAAATAAATAAACTAATTATACTAGTCATTATACTTGCCGGTGGTTATCGGTAATATTGCCGTGGTCCGGTTCTAGTTTTAAAGAACTGGTTTTTTTTTTGGTAAAAATGCAACTGGGGAAAAACGCAGCTAGCCCATAGTCGTTTATCAAGTGAAAATTTGAAAATATTTTTTACTAAACTGTACATGTGCATATTGTGCATGACACTAAACTCCTCCTAAATGGCTGAACCGATTGGAATGATTTTTTTGTATGCGTTTGCGTGGCGCCTGATTGTTTAGATTCACAAATCGGCCCGGTTATAATTTTTTATGGCAATACTACGTTTGCCGAAACAGCTATTTGATTATAAATTATTATCTATGAAATGACGTGTCGCCGAAGTCGAAATCGACTAGGAGGATGATGATGATGATAAATCCGCTATTGAGGCTAGATAATTAATTTCTTCGTTAAAAAATCTTAACATGATAAGCAGTATTTAAAAGCAGTAAATATTCTTAATTTAAGAGTACTGCTTATATTTTCAAGAACAATTACCAAAAAAAACCTTTATAAACACCTTTTTCCGTGTACTTACTTCCCGTATAAACTAGTCTATCTAACTAATTCAGCTTACGTCTAGCAAGTCTCGGTTCTCTGAGATCGATTAATCTGTTGAATCGACATCCGTGCATCTTTATCTTCACGTTCCATTACTTCGAACATTTATCATCAGCTCATTAATCAAACGAACTGCATTAGAACAGTGATTAAGACTTTCTTCGCGAGCCATTGTCAGGGTTTCAAAGGATAATTTGCAGTTTTTATTGGATTTTTAAGTTTATAAGAGGGATAAAGCTTAGTTAAGTATTGATAGGGCTTTAAGCCGGTTGCTAGAGGATGAGTAAAGCAAATGCTTTGAGCGATAAGGCCGCCCTTTTTAGCGTTTAGACTAAAGTTTTGTTTTGTACCTAACTTGCAGCGCTTCGCGGTTTCGCCCGCGTACTTCCCGGTCCCTTGGGAATATCGGGATAAAAAGTAGATTCAATGTATTCTCATTCCAAGTTTCATCAAAATAGGTCAAAATAGTTTTGGAGTTCCTATAATCAATGCAAACAAACAAACAAACAATATTATCTATTATCTTTATAATATCAGTAAGATGTAATTTAAAAATGGTGTTTGCACTAAACCATTTACCTATGTATCTAGATAACTCAGGGTCGTAAAGGATCTTTACGACCATGAGTTTCTTTTTAGTTCCGTAGTCCTAACAAGGAACTCCTATAGTTTCGCCGTGTCCGTCCGTCCCTCCGTCCGGCTTACAGAGACTATTAGTACCTACTAGTAACTTAGTATGAATCACATCAATAAAAATACCTCTTAAGAGCAAACAGAACGATTCATCGTTATAAGTGTACGTGTTTTTATACATTCGGCAAGTAAGTACGACGGTTAAACGGTTAAAGTACGACGGTTAAATAAAGCAAACAAAAATATAAAAATTGAAAAAATCGTTTAACAAAAATACCACACAAACTATAAATTTTAAAACTTCGTGATACAACGCACTAAATTATTAATTAAGTACACTTAAATACAAGTTATTTTACATGAGTTATCGCCATGTGTACACTCTCGCACATAAATCATATTCAAGTTAATTGGACATAATCTATGATTTACATAATTTACCTTATTGTACCGTAATCGGTTCTAAGTTATGGTTGTTGTACCTACCTACAACCTTAATGTTAGGTATGGTGGAATGGATTGTTATGTTGTTACTTGACTTGAGGAGGATATAATATGTCAACGGATACAAAGAATGAAAAAAAAAATGTAAAAAAACTATATATTTTATCCGATATGTATCCGATTACGTACCTAAAAATAACCTCCTCCGTTTTTGAAGTCGGTTAAAAGTATAAAAGTACGAAAGGAGTTGTTCTAGACGTCTAGACTAGACGAACAACTTTTGTTCTACGACTTTTGCAAATTAGATTATTTTTTTTGCTTTTGTTTTAACTTTATGAAATGACTGATTTTTGCGTAAACATAACCTTAAAATTTAGGAAAAGAAGATACAATTGTCAAAGTTTTAGAACAACAAAAGTAGCTTGGATTGAGCTATGCATTGATATAGGTATTATTATCATTCAATCAGGAATTTGTTTGATTTTATAAATTGTATTAAATCTGAGTTCGCTCTTAAAATCTACCAAAAATTCATTTCTAAGCACACTCCATTATAAAAAATAAGTAGATCTCTAAAAAACGACTTACAAAGATAAAAAATAGAAATCACATCCATTCCGGGACAATCACCAATGAAAGGAACCAAATTATAATCCATGGTTTCCAATCAGGGCGTTCATAATGGTATCCTCTTACGGGGCCATTATGGGCCAAATTACATGAAAGCCGAACGTATAAGGAAGTGGGCACTTTCTCTAGTTATGTTGTGGGTAAAGTTGGAACGTTGACTGTTTCGAGTTCGACTAGTCAAAAGAAAATAGACGAGTTGGAAGTATGCAGTCAAAGTTATAAACACCCTCATTCATACACATTATAATAAGTCTTCTTTATGTAAAATGAGTTTTGTCACTTTTGCACATCTCTCATCTGTCAAAATGAGCAAGTGACAAAACACATTTTAACTAAAAAAGGCTTATTTGAAACGTTTGCGAATAAGGGAGATAAAATTCGGGTGAAATTTTAAATGGGAAATTATAGAATCCTAAACCTTTCGAAAATATTACAAATAAACTAATTTAATTTATTGGTTTCAGAACAAGTAAGATTGGCTCAGCTCATGGGCTTACATTAAAAAAACCCTAACCCCCTTATTTCAAAACAAGGTTTAAGAATAGTCCGAGATGTAGATTTTAACCTTAGATTTAGGTGCAGATTTACTCGTGAACGCCTAAAAACTATCCCTATAGATTATATAAGGAACTATAGTCTAAACACTATCCCTAAAGATTGTATAGGGATAGTATTTAGACTATAATTCTAAATCTGTGTCTAAATCTACGGTTTAAATCCACATCTAAGACTATCCTTAAACCTCGTTTTGGAATAAGGGGGTTAATTATTGCACCAATCGATAATATGAACAGAAATAGTTCATTTACATAGTTTGAACACTATCCCTGCAACGTAGCAACTGTAATCCTAATTTGGTGAGTCCAATCGAAGTATTAGTTCAATCAAAGACATGTTAATGTATATTATTGAATACGTTTCTATGAACATACATGGCTTGATTTCAACTTTCTCTCTAATTAAGTAAGTATTGAAAGAAGGAAATGAGATGTCTCAAACACAACTGTGAAATCTTGACAATAGCGGAAATGACGACCTTTGCTGTGTCACGGGCGAACTCCCAGAAGTTTGCGAGTTCGATTAGGTACTCTTACTCCACTGGCTCAGCGACCTAAAATGTATAATGGTCTTCAAAACTAGAGTCTTGCATCGCTCTCTGTCCTGTGCTTTGTCTTGCCAATTTTGACTTGAAGTTCGCTTTCACTGTTTGCTTCCAGTTCGTTCCTGAGTCATCCCACCGGCTTTCGACTGGTTTGATGACACACGTGTGTGGAGGATAACAAAATAATTTTGACTAGTACCTTTCAGTCACTGGTCAGCTAAAAAGTCAAAAAATATTTCCCAAAACATGCAAAGTTTGAGTTCCTCAAATAGAAAACCGCTAAGCAATTATAAGTCTTTAAATATTCTCATACTAACCTCAAAAAAGCGATTTTCAAAATTTTAATTTAAACTGGGGTAACTATGTAATATTTTCTTTAACAAAATAAATTAGGGCAATTTTTTTTAGTTTTTATTTTATATGCGTGGAACTCTGTATTTGGCTTCCTGTTGTTGTACTATTTATACAATTATGTATTAGCTGTTGATTTTCCTAAAAAATAAATATATAGGTAAATGGATTTGGTATTTTTGGCGTACGCTACCTACTGCTATAACGCGTGGACATCTCTCTCTCAGATAATGACGTCATAAGGGTCCTAATAGCGTAATACTATAGTACCTAATTAGTACAATTATCTTGATAATTAGTAATTTAAAGTAATTAAAAGTTTCAAGCATACGAAGATTGTGAGTTAACATGTAATAATTTGAAACAAGATACATGAAAATGATAACCAATAAATACCTATCGTTATAATATAACTGTAATTGTTAATGAATACATGGAAAATTGTTGAAAAGTGTTGTTTAACACATTTTGACAAAAAATCCTTATCGTTGCTCAGCTGGTTCAAATTAAAGTATTTTGACCTTAATTTGGACAGGCTTAGTAACTGCAATTTTTGTTTTGAGATCTAAATACCAAAACGTAGGAAAAGATTTCACGAACAAACGGTACACAGCGTTAAATGGTGCGTGTTACCTCCAGTTGCCATAATTCTTACAGATGTAACTAATTCAACTTTCTTAGATTAGCTAAATCCTCGCACGATATTACTACCCATCTCTTCATACCGGTGCACCACCTAAATAGATAGGTAAGTAGGTACTTTATTTACTTCATTGTTCCAAAGAAAGAAAACATTCAACTACTATTCAGAAAATGCCTCTCTAATACGGCCGGGTAGTTAAATACAACCCCAAAAGAGGAACTAAGCATCCCCTATCCACTTTCATTAGCGTCTCGGCACATTAACCATTCGGGTTGGATTTATTTTTATCTGAAACCAAAGGTTGGTAGCACCTGACTTTTGGCTAATTTATAAAGGTTTGAGAGAGGTCATTTATTTTTTCTCGTATCTAGACCAGAAATAGCTGCATTCCTAACTACTGTGATTTTCTGGTTGGTTCCTAGGTGATTTAGTAGCTCGGTGCAGGCAAAAGATTTTAGAATATACATACAGCCTCATCTGACGTTAAACTCTTCGAGCATTAAAAGGTCGACTTTTTCTTTCTTCGATCTTCTTTCGCCAAAGGTATTAGTGAAACTGTGTCTTGGAGTTTGACAACTCGAGATTATGGATTAAGGCGTTTTTTTCATCTAAGTGCAAACTACGAACTTTTCAAAGGGCCAGAGTTTTCAAGGCAATCTTTCACATGTTTACAGGTTTTACAGTGAGTAGGCATTAAGTAGCCTAAATTTGAAAAAAAACCCTGAAAACTTTAGTCTAATATAACACTCGCCCTATTATACAAAACTTAATAAAGTTTTAACGAAGAAACGAAAACAGAAGCAAGTATTTTGCTGTTGAACAGCTATTCGGAACGTGATGCGACTGCAAATAACAAGACTTAATAAACGCATTTAACTTTTCCTATTTAAAAACTGATTTAAAATGTGCGTTCACTGTGCAAAGATACTTCCTCTAGCTTGGAATCGAAAACCATGATGATGTCTATGGAAAAAAAACAAATTTTTTAAACTAACACAATTTGTATGCATAGTAGGTAATACCTCTCACCACGGCTTCAGTCTCCTCGTGACAACGGCCATTGCAAATAGTCGAAACGTTGAAGTAAGAAAAATAGGATTTTTAGGTTTAAGGTTACTTACGTTTTTATCGGGTAAACTGAGAAAAGTAGGACTAAGTAATGCCTTGTTTTAAAAAGGCAAATTAATTTCGTTCTATATATCTTCTAGGTTTCAATCAAAAACTTTAGACACATTGTATTAAAAAGTTATTTTGACATAGATCTGACTGTAATGGAGAGCCAATAAGTATCCGCAGAATTAATGTATTACAAAAGGACTAAGTTTCCATGTAAAAGTGTCTTTAGTTTTTGCCAGTTATGGATTTTTAAGTTCGATGTCAAGGTAACGAGGCTCAAGAAAACGTGACAACACTTCCTGTTGAAAATAGGAAGTAAGAAGTATCAAACCCAGTTCCTTCTTAACCTTTAAAATGTAATCAAAAAGCAATGCGTATGTGTAATATTTCCTTAGAAATCTCAAGAATACTTAATCCACATAAATGTAGATGTTGCAGCTTTTACAATTCCTACCACATATTTTAACAATTTTTACAGTTCTACCCACTGCTTCAATAAAACACCAATTCAAAACACACTCACGTCTTTACTAGAAGACTCGAACTGGGAGTGAACTATGCACAATCTTTCATAACCGTTTGAACCCTCACCTGTGTCATTTTAAAGCATTTTTCTGTACTTGGCACCCTTAGAGTTAGGCTAGGTACACGTCGCAAGAGACATCGAAGAGGCAATGTTTCAGTTTTAAATAAAATAATAGGTATATAATGTACCGGTACAAAATACTGTTATGTATTTTGAAATTCGTCCTGACTGACTAATGTATCAACGCACAGCTCAAATCAATGAACGGATCCAGCTAAAATTTAGCATACTTACCTACAGATATATGTTATAACGTAGGCATCTGAGAAAAGATTTTGGACGAAGTCATAGGCAAAAGCTAGTGTTCATGGTCTATCTGTAAATACCAAACGAAAGTAAATCCTGATACCATGGTACTTAAAAAATTAAAAATATCGGCCTATGTTTTAAAGAGTGGTTTGTCAAACATTTATTTTTAAAAACAAGAAACTCGCGTTGATTTTGTTGCCTATATGAGATCATCAAATAACCAATATAACATTGTGGCATAATGAAATCTAACAAATCTATTGAGAGTGATCCTGTTTATTTAATTAGTTCCACCTGTTCGGTTGAGTAGTTCTGCCGGCAGAACTACCGGGATTTTTTTACCATTAGTTCGGTGACTTAGAAGACTATGCTTTACACCGGGCTACCATCTTTACTATTTCCACCTGTTCGTTTGAGTAGTGGACGATATTAATGCGCCCGTGCCACGTCCGCGCCCCTTGGTTGTTTCTCTTTTATTTGTACCTTAAAGCTCTTTCCACACACCCGCATCGCACCATACAGTTCCCGACAGATGTTCGAGTGTGCTCGAGTTAAGAGCCCTTTACAGCTGCGACACTAGCCGCCGCACTCGACGCTGCTCGCGGCTGATTATACGGCATTACTGTGGTTCCGATGGAGTGGAAAATTGCTAAGTTCGTTTGTTAGGTTTTTTAAGATTCAATTCTGAATATTCGTAAAACGTACAAACAATTAAAACAAAGTTTTGACAAAAAAATAGATTTATTTTAAGGTGTATGGTTTTCCGAATGTTGTTTTAGTTTTTCCCTTCCTTACTGGAAACATGTTACCTCCTAACTTTTTTAAACTTTTCAGCTGCCAATAATTTTAAAAGCGAAAAAAAAAGTATTTTCATGGTCGCAGGGAACATCTTCTGCGTGTGATATTTCTGCCTGACTATGGAATCTGTAAACTTTCGAAACGTCTAATTTTTGGGTATAAAAACCACGGTTAATCAGTTAAAAAGAGTTTTTGATTTTGCACAAGAATTGTGAAATAGCGGGTCAATTTCTTAAACGAGCTTAAAATAAGTTCTCCAAATTCCCAAACATTTTCCATTATAGAAAACCTCAAACCATTCATCTTAATTCACTTACCACCCTCTTTTGTGTTGTAAATCTTGAATTATTCTCGAATCTCGGGCTCTCAGATGAAATGAGTCGCATCGTAATCGAGTTAGCACCCTCTAGATAGTTGGGAGTTGTGGTGCATTCTCCGCCTTAGCGCATCAATGGAACTTCACCCCTGACAAACACGGATAATGGATTTTATGAATGTTGACGGGATTGATATTGTGATTTTACGATTTCACTTACGCGTGGCACTGGCATGATGATAGTTCTGCAATAAAAAAAAACATAACACTGTCATTTTTTATGATCCACTTTGTCGTAGACAGTCTTTAGATATCATCCCTATTAATTGATTTACTAGCTACGACTCACGGTTTCACCCCCATAAGACCAAGTCCCGTGGGAAAATCGGAATAAAAAGTAGCCTATTTGTTAATCCAGGTCTCAGCTATCTATATACCGAGTTTCATTGCAATCGGTTCAGTAGTTTTTGAGTAAAAAAGTAACAAACACACACTTTCACATTTATAATATTTATTAGAATTGACTACTTGAAACAGATATAAATGGGGCTAGCAAAAAATCCACGAAGACAATTTGAAAGTACGAGTAACTTGAAATATTCGAGTCTACACAGAAACAAGAAAGTACCATAAATCTCAGTAAGTCATTGTTTCTAACTTTAATAAATTCGACTGATAATAAATTTAAGACCGCAAATTCGCCTTTGCTAAATTCGATTTACTTATGAAAAACTTTCGTACCAAAACACCAATATTTTAGAGCCAAAAGACATTTTATAAATAAGTAGGTCTTGTAGGTATTAAAAATATGAGACTGTGTTATTCTTACAAATTCTGTTTCCTACCACAGAATACTTAGTTCAAGCTTTTACTCACGGCCTGAAAACTAAATAGGCTACATTTAAATAAAATAATAACAATATTTTTCTGGATTTTGTTCGTAAATTATTCCAAAACATAAAATATGTTGCAAGATAGTACACACAGCGCCATCTAGCTAGCAACTAAGCTTGTGGTAAGGTGACCAGCTTTTAGCTTCACCTCTACCAATGTCTGTCATGGAATCTTGCAAATTAAATTTGATCCACTTCCCGGTTACCGATTGAGCTGAAATTTTGTAAACATGTGTAAATCGCGTGACAATGCAATACAAGATTGTTTTTAAAAAGATTTTTTTGAAAGCTTTTTAATTTTTTTCTTGTTAATACAAGCACTTGTAGTTAGTAATTCGCAAGTAGTTTATTGTTAGGGGGCACAGAAGTAGCCCTCATCCTCTTTCTTATATAAATACCAAAAACGCTGAATTTTAGTGTTGGAAAACCATGTATTAAACTTGGTGCAAAACTGCAAGTGTGAGCTCCTCATATAACTATCAGTTTGTTTGCCACAATTTTAAACTTAAAAAATAAACATATCCATTGTACATTAATCATGCCGTACATGGCGACAACTCTGATTTATAGTGTTCAAAAGCAGTGCAGTAACTTGCTCGCTTTTTACCCGACTACGGTGAAGCCAAATGGGAGGGTTATGTTTTGATAAATGTGTACTCGCTTACTACATATTTATACATAGAGATCAAAAGGATCTCTATAAAGGATCATACACATAACAGATTTGCAATTCCGACTAGCAAGTATCGCCCAAGTAATATCTGAGCGTACGCCATAGTTACTGAATAGATTGAATGCCCTTAGCAGTATGTCAGGATCTTAATTTCCCTTCACATTAAGAAAGAAATACACAATCGTTTTGTGCAATTTACATTCAGGTAAGTGGTAGTCAAAGTTTTCGTGTAAATATTTACAACAAACAGTGTTACGGATTATTTATTTCATGGTGTACTGTGATTTTTACTGCGTTGACAGCAGACAGTAACTAGCAATTGTAGGATTGATTTTATGATCTACGTCACTTCAAAGGTTGTATTTTCCAGAAGCAATAAAGTGCAAAGTTTAGTGCAACAGTCACACTCTCGCACACTGCAAACTCGTCTGTTACTGATAGTTTACGACAGTCCACATTAGAAAGCAATATTCAGTAGGAACGAATTCACCAATAGCAAATCTACAAGAGAGATACAGGAGAAAAAACCCATGAGTTTCTTTTCCATTGGTGGACGGGTTCCAAAGACACACATTCTAACTAAAGTTTTTTAGCCGTTTCAATGGAATCTATTGTAAATGAATCCAAATGAACAAATAATTTCACTCTGACTTTGATCATTTCAAAGATAAATATAAAATTCAAAGTCTTGACTGACTGATATTGCACAGTTTAAATGTTAGGGGGTGTTCTTTGTGAAGTGTAGGTATCCTAAGGAACGATTTTTCGCAATACCACCCCTTAGAGAATGAAATGGCTGACAAAACTGCTGCGGTCAGAAGCTAGTTAAAAATAAGTACGAATCAAATATTTACGATTTATGTGCTTGCTAAGGAAGTTGTGATATTAAAATCATTATCGGGCTATGTTGCTCTTGGACTTTTTAACTTTTCACTGACGAGTCTTACTTCAGCTGGTAGGTTAAACCCCTTTTTTACCGATTGGTACAATTCCTAGTTTGTACAATTCCCGATTTAACTATCGTCCGACACAGCATGTCTAGTCTGCGAAGTCTCTTAGTGCTTTTGAGTTATTATTTTCGGCTTCCGTGGTGCGTGGCAATCAGCTTTGTTTCGAATGAACTTAGTCAAACTTTGGCCGAAAGTTTGGTGAAACTTTTCGTTTTATCAGTTTCGTGTTTCATGTGTCTCGGATTAAAGGCGATAAGTTTATGAAATACAAGTTTTGAGCTCTGTTATAATCGTCACAACTTGTCGTGTGAACGATCAGCAATTTAATATTATTAATGACAGAAGTAAAGTGTTGGTGTAAGCGTCAGGTGACCAAACGCCTGGCTGCTACTTTGACCAACGGATCAGCATTGCTATCCAAAGAGACAACGCAGTCTGCCTTTTGGGCCCTATCTAGGGAAACATATTAAAATTTTTATTTTTTGTTTGTAGGTGATTTTAAGTAATAATAATAAAACAAATACCACCTCGCGTATTTTGATTTGTTTTATACAAAACTTAAAAAGACCAACCAGTATTTTGATGTTTTGTTCAAAACTAAAACATACTATAAGAATTAGAATAGAGAAAATCCTTCTTTTTTTTAAAAATCGGATAAAAAAGAGGTAAACCCATTATAACTTTCTTTGTTATTTCTCTGCACAAGACTTTATTAGATAAGTACATAAGTTTATAAAAATGTAACGTTATTATTTCATTAAAACAACCGAGGTATTTCTTTTCTCTTGAAAGTAGCTTTTTCCTCGGCTTTAAAAACCTCGCTTATTCCACTAACAATATCAAAATGCAGCCATTAATTTATTCCAAAACAACGCTGACAGGTGAATATAAAATGCTCTCAACATTTTAACACATTGCATTCCCTTATCAGTTGTTGCAAATACACTGAATAAAATTTAGTTAGTAATTTTTGAATTTACAGAAAATACACATGACGGAAATTTAAGATAGGAAGATGGACGGAAGGGGTAACCGAACTCGACAGAATCCGGAACGGATATGTCAGCCGAAGCTATAGCCGACTGAGGTGGTACGGTCACGTCATGAGAAGGTATGTGGTCAAACAAGCCCTAAACCTCACAAAAAAGTCAGAGACCGCCCGCTGTCGACATGGTGGATCAGCATGACCCGTCTTTTGAAGAAGGATGACTTATCGGTTCCGACAACCCAGGACAGGATGTCTTGGTGCCGACAAATCAGGAGTGTCGACCCCACCTGAAGTGGGAAAAAGAAGAATAATGTTTTGTGATTTGTTATCAATCACCAATCAAAGACTAAGGTTAAGGTAGACTAAGGTGGTGTCGTTTTTTTAACCAATCGTAAATTAAAATAGATAAACTCTTTGTTGTACCATAATAAAATCTTAATTTCGAAATATTCCTGCTAAAAAATAGGTTAATTAAACAATATGACACAATGGCCGTCGATCCGTGTGATCCGTTGTCTAGCACCCATAATACAAGTCTAGTACTTAGCTTGGGGCTAGATGGCGATGTGTGGAATGTCCTGCAATATTTATATTTATTTTAATGGGCGGTCTTATCGCTAAAAGCTATCTCTCCTAGGCAACCTTTGGATAGACAAGGTCAATAAGTAATTCAGGTGCCCTATGATTTCGTCGTCTCAAAGTAAAAAACTCTACACAGAAGTTTAATTAAAGACTATCACCTGGTTTTAGCAAATAGGAAGATGATATTTGTTAGGCGCATGCTAACAGATGCTAAAAAATAAAATGTAGTATACTCGAACCTAACTTTTTGTTCAATAAAAATCAAGACCATTTTAACCGAGTTCCTGTTTAATTAATCTTGTTTTCTAATTCCGTTCGAGAACCCGTAGTAGGTTCGTACCTCAGGTTCGTTTATTTAAGGTGCACATTTTAATTAAAATAGCAAAGCTTGTTACTACAGGTTGTTTCTTTTTACGCGGTTTGTAGAAAGTTGACGTAAATTAAAAACTATAATAACGTAACTGGACCGCAATAGTTTGCCGAGTTTGGGTAGTAACTGTTAGTTAATCTGTGGCTAGGTGTAGTTAGTGGTCAAACTAATTGTAGTGTACTACAACTTGATGGAAACTAATTTGGTTTTGAAATTTATGAAGTTATGCAAGTGGTTTTAAGGCAAACTTGTGTACTCAACTTATCCAATGAAGAGCCTCTAATCTAAAGAGGTTTTTGGGGTATTCAAGTGAAGATGGTTAACTGGTATCTTTTAGGTAAGAGAGCTATATCTTAGACCGCAACTTCAGTTAGCATCAGGCGGGTATGATAGTGGTCAAACGCTGATCTATTACTTAGAAAAGCAAAAAGAAATGTTTGTTTTGTTATGAAACTATTAGACCGATTTCGATAAAACCTTATATGAAGATACGTTGAATCTTTGACAGTCGGAACTTAAAAGTGTTGAAAAGAAAGTCTTAAATAATTTTGATTTCGCACAGCCTAGTGGTAAAAGTCCACAAAGGTAAAGCAGAGGTTCAAATCCTGCGGGTAAAGCTAAAAATAATAGAAATAAGAATAATGTTGTCAGTACAGCAAAATAATTCTACCGTTCTATGTTGCCAACACTTTCGACTTATCCCTTAATTAATAAAATACAGCCTGGTGACAGACAGACGGACGGACAGACGGACGGATAGACAGACGGACAGACGGACAGACGGACAGACGGACGGACAGACATGGAACTTCCAATGTAATATCTGGGTACTTAAATTCAAATAAATATTGTAGGATGTTGCAGACAGCGCCATCTATACCCAAGCTAAGCAACTAGGCTTGTGTGTTAGTGGTCAGACAGCAGATAGAATACTTTTCTTTTTACTGAACTTTTACAAATTTTAACCAAAAGCTGATGATTAACGATCTCTGACGACAATGACAGTCCTTTAAAAGAGTTTGAGGAAATTCAATACTATTGATTGAGCTCAAAGGAAGGGCACAAAGGGATTCAAGTGTCAAGTTTCATTCCTTTAGAATTTTAGAAGTATTTATACTTTGGAGGAAACCGCAAGACAGATTTAGCTAGGACATTTTTAGGAATAACTTCAGTGGAGATTTTTTGTAAATACTTGTATTGTTGTGCGCGTGAAAGTTTGTGTATGTGTATGTTTATTACCCTTTCGCGTAAAAAAAATGTTGTACACTAATAACATTGCTCCTACGGTGAAGGCAAACATCGTGATGAAACCCACGGCTTAGTTGACTCTAAACGTATTGACGTGTTTTTACCTCTGGACAGGTTGTCTTAGGCTGTGATCTGGGGAAGCATACTTCACCTAACATCCTAGGCAATTCAATGCCTTGAATGGCGTGGATTAAAGTGACTGGATCTGTTCAAATTATATACCTAGATTATGAAAAAGTCATTAAATTATACTTTTAATATCGAAAATACAGTGTGCTCTGTGTATTATACCACAAAAACTTTCTCTAAAACCCGTTTAATTTAAAAAGCTAATTAAATATGTAAGTAGGCATCCAAAATAATAACAAACCAGAACTTTAAAGTCTTCATGAAGGCATAATACTCGTATGGAGATGATTTACAATTAACAGAAGACATACATTGCGCTATGTTACGCCCCGCGGCGCGGCCTGCCTGCTGAAATACTGATTCATAACGTTCTAGCATTGTGGTTTTAATTAGAAAAGTTTGAAGCTCGCTTACAAACTCCAATGAAACAGGTAGGTATGTAGAATAGATATTAAGAGGAGCTATTTATGTTAGGCTTTGTACAAACGGGGATGACTTGTCGTCGTAGGATTTACTGTGGTAAAAACCTCATTGTATACCTGCCTGCACGATTAAATAAAACAGTGGGGGTTTTTAATGAGGGATTCTTAAAAATGACTTCCATTTGGTCTCGATAAATAGTGTTGCTCTCTAACTGTCAAGATAAACTTTTGAAGTTTCGATAAAATCTAGAGGAAATCCGAACATACGTCTTCAAACTACCAAAATACCTCATATTCCCATATTATTTACATACTAAAAAAAGGTAAATCCCTACCTACACTACAAAATTACACTTAACTGTTGGAAGGAAGGTCAAACATGTTTGGTCACAGAGCTGACCGGATAAAGAAAAAAATACACTTTGACATTGACATCTTTTCGAATTAGTTAACTAAGTAAAGTCAGGTCTATGACCGAAATCGAAATATTTTCCGCAAAGAACCTTGGCATGCCCATAGAGATATGTTTTAGACATTTGAGCCATAAATCAACCGATTCTGGCCTATGTCGTATTTTCGCTATGATTTTGGTCCATAACTTGGCAGTGTCAATTTATACAGAACACAGAACAACATAAACAAAAAGGCATAAAGTTCGACGTTTTATTAGAATATGAAATAAAAACCACTGGTATAAATAACAATTCTCGTACGACAGATACAAACTTTTCCATTAACTCTTGTTATTTTTCGGAACATCTCCATAAAATATTCACCAATTCCTTGCTTTCCCATAAAATTAACATTATTCTTCCACAGGAGTTTCTTCAACTTGTACTCTACCCCTTTTAGAATCATAAAGGGGATTTTTAAAGGCGGTACGGGGTAAAGGGGCAACCGTTGAATCCCTTCTTGTCAGTGATACCACACTCTCCGACCTGTTCTGGAACCTTGAAAACATTCTAGCACCACTTCCCCCGGCTATGGGGAACCTCACGGTCGGTAGTTTATAGTAATACAAGTAAATAGCCCCCATGACTAAAACTACTGCGAAAAACATCGATATAAAAATCTTTCCGCCCAAACCCCTTTTGCTCAATGGTGTACCACTGATCTGAAACAACTTCTCCCCTTTATACCAGTGACTGAACATTCCATTACTGATCGTGTTAACTGCCTCTGCACTATTACCACTATACACCCCTTTATCCATTATCACTAACTGCACTTTGTAGTTAGGCTCAGTGGCAGCAAATCCAATGTGGTAAACCAGACTGTCTCCGTAACCATCGACGACTTTGTTTACTAATTCCTTAAAAGAAGTCATGTCGAATCCGGCATCGATGTCGAACTTGATATGACCTCCGCAAAATGGACAGCAGTATGTCGGAAATGATTTCACTGGAGCTACACAAGTAGGTTTCGGGCAAAATTTTACTGCGCAATCGATAAGTGGTAATGTGTTTTGACACGGACATCCAAATTTATTATGGCAACTAGGTTCAGCGATAATCAAACCCAAGTCCATGAATTTGTTCAGCTCGAACTGTTGCATTTCACTAGTTTGACTCATGATTCGAGATCTGAATGAGTCTGTAGAAAAGCTGCTGTTTCCGATGTTGAGACCACGGATTGTCTGCTGCTGGTTTGGAAGCTGGACGATGTACTTGGTATTTACTGGAAACTCAGCGACGTCATCTTGGCAAGGAATTCTTTCAGTATCCGGAGTTGCGTCGGTAAACCTCTCCGATACCCACACACCAGCCTGAAGCCACGACGCCGCTGCTTTATCCAAGTAGTAAGAATTTCCTTCTGTACAATTCTTCTCCTTTTCATCAATACCGAGAGAGATTAAGGCATTGTCTAGAACGATTTCTCCATCTTGAGGTAGGATGAGCGAGCTTAGTTCCATGGCAGATTCTATATCGGCTGCGCCGGACATAGATACAGGAAAGACAACATTCTTTTTTGAGCAAGGCAGTTGGCCGTCCCTGAAATTGTTGGGTAAATTGAGGCTGCCGTTCGGTACCCATTTGACGACGGATGTAGACGTGAGGGAGATGAAACTAAGCACCAGTAAATAGACGTGTAGTGTGTCCATGGCGACGGGCTGTTGTAGCACGAATGTGTAATTCGATGTAACGCGATACGCCGTCTGTCTGTTTATCGCTGTTGTTTGGTGATTGACGAGCAATCGAAACCAGAACCGTGGGTGGAATAATAAACTGATTCATTGTTATTTTTGATAAAAATATAGATAATTTGCTAAATGGAAATACTTTCGACATCTGTACAAAATTTTTACCTTTCACCTTAGGCTTTTTACAGAAATTTCACATTTAAGGTCATTTAAAATTTAAAAAGCATGCCTCAACAACCATGAGGACGCACAATTATCCCATTAAGCGAATTAAAATCACAATTTAACCATTGTTTTAAACCCTGTCGTGCAATTAACGTAATATAATCCGCACTCCCGTTACAAAACACATTAAACCAACAATTTATTTTAGGCTTTATTAATAAAAATTGCGTATATACAAAAGATTAGCGTAAATCCTAAACATTGGCTTCCCCGAGATCTGGAAGATTACTACCATCTCAGGACTTTAATAAAGATATCTTGAGGCACGTACGGTGGTTGATACCCTATGATTTATGGCATGATAACATCGGTAGGTGGTTAAATACAAACCATTAATGACTTTTCGAGGGGTGGAAATTTAATAAGAAGCCGCGCCGCGGCAAGGAGCGTAGTTATGCAAATTTTATTGTACGAAAAGCCTCAAATTGAAAAATACAGAACGATTCTCTGTCTTTGTCGTCCGATCCTTAATATATTTACAATAGTTTTTACCAACGACGAGATAACATAGATAATTGGTAATTGACATAATATTTCAAAATCTTTGGGAATCTAAAAACTTTAAAATGTCTGAACAAAATTGACAATAAAAAAAACAAACCTAAGTGGCATGCCAAATCTATCTATTGTATCCTGCGCGACCTGCAGGAAACGAAATTTTGAACACAGAACAAACCCTTAAAATTTCATGTCTCTAGGACCAGCAGTTTAAGTACGTTGATATATTAATCAGTCAGTTGGGACTTTGAATTTAAAATTTACAGACAGCAGAAAGGAGAAAAAAAAATGAACGTGTCGCGTTACACGCGTTTGGAACGAAGTCTCTTAATACACCTTTCTTTTTTGACGTGATAAAACGTCTTATAAATCGATGAATACCGGCAATCACAATAAAGTGTGACGACATGCGTCATGTTATTGACAAGTAACCATAGCAACGTAGCAATGCAACGTTATTAAATGTTTTTTTATGAAGTTATCACGTAAAATTATCGTTCGTAAACCAACTTTACAGACAACCATTTTATTTGTTTCATGTTTAATTTTTTATTTTCGATCTCATTCTCTCTTTTCCTTACGGATTTTGTATCGCGTTACATTATTTCTCGGCTAGATCGCCAACCCGCGATGAGCAACTTTACGTTCTAAAACTGAGACCGTTAACGCCCGCAATATCGACCCGTATATTCTCCCCTAACAACGCATTTCAGTGATCGTAACAAGAGCGCTGAAATTCACAATATGGCGATGGTTAGATAACGGTCGCCTGTAAGTGTTGGCTTTATGCTACTGTACGTATAAAACTGCGGGACTTAAACGCCTTTGTCGTTTGGTATAGACGTTATGCGTCTTTGAGTGGCGAAGGGGCGAAATGCAACTTGTCATTCTATATACGTGTACCTATAAGGATATACCTACTATAGGGCGCAGGTATAGGTAAAGGATATTTTTCTTCTTTTCTTGGCCTTTAACTGCTGTCTGATCAATATTGCCCCACAGCTATAGCAGCATCATGGGCCTCGTTTATGTAGGTAGAGCTATTCAGGAGAATAGCATGCATTAAAGTTGCTGGCCTAGCTTAACCTAGTTATCTAGATGGTTTATACAGAAACCATCTAGATAAATAGGTAAGGCAAATTTATAGAATAATATAACTTTTCGTTATGCCATTGCCCATCGCCCATACCTACCAGATTTAGGGATGTGATCGTTTCTTCGGTGTGTAGATGACAAGTGAAATCATTTTCAAAAAGTTATTGAGAGGTTCAACTTGAGTAGGTGAAATATTCGGCTTAGATATCTACAAAAATGGGAAAATACGTCGAATAATTTCGAGCCAGTGAGCGAGCACTTTAAAAAGTCTAAGTAAACAAATAATTTAAAAAATAAATATTCAAATAAAATAAATAAACAACTGTAACTTTTGGGTTTAAAAAACAAAACATTAAAATAGGAATTAAAATTCTTTTTTTTCTCTTAACTAGTTTTAGTCATGACCACCCGTAACTAAGAACGAACCTATTTATTTTCATCTTTGGGGATAACTGGGACAATTGTCTCCTTCGCAATGTCGCTAGTGGGGGCAACTGAGGTTTTTACTAATTAATGTCCCAGTTGTCACCACTGGGGACATCGCTAGCGGATACAAGTGGGACGTTGCTCGATTAATGGCGGTTAATCTCATCGTTCCATAGTATCTGGTTAAGATGGGTCAAGAAAATGCCAATTTTTATTTTATACGGTCAGGGAAGGCAAAGATGAGTGAGCTCATACAGCCATGTTTTTAATGCGGTACGATGATGCAGGTCTTTTGAGGCATAATGAAAATAGTACTTTTAGTAAGCTCTATTTAACACATGAAAAAATTTAATCAAAACTTTAGCCTTTGATTCAGGTCATGCTCCCTCTTGAACGCTTAAAAACTTTTGCAAACTTTTCCCAGAATATCGCTAGCTTTAGTCATAAAAAATGTGCCAAGTGCAAGTCGGACTCGCGCACGATGGGCTTCGTACCATTATATTCCGTTTTAGTAGGTATTTGTTGCTGTAGCGGCAACAGAAATAGATCATCTGTGAACATTTCAACTATCTCGTTATGACGGTTTATGATAGACAGACGGACAGTGGAGTCATAGAAAAAGGGTCCCGTTTTTACCCTTTGGATACGGAACCTTGAAAAGAAAGCTTTAAGTAATTGCGATTCAGTGAGACGTAGTCTCCATAGCACAGTTGATATCGTGATAAGGTCGTAGGTTCAAATCGCATCGGGGAGAAAAACAAATATTCTACTAAAGTTTATTTAAATACTTTAGTAGAATATTTGTGGGATATATACTATGAAAACAATATTTCAATGCTAGTACAAGCATCGAAATATTGTCCATAAAATAAAAACAAAAATATGGTAGATAAAATTTCGTTTTAAAAACTTTTGAAGTTTTATCTATTCGGGGTAGAATACCAAAAAACCAAGCAGAAACAAAACATACGTAAATACAAATATTGGTCCCACAACGGGAGTCGAATCTGGAATAAACGGATCTTCGTCCACCACGCCACAAACCCTGTGAACACGTGGTCCGACTGCTCGGTCCGACCGATCGGACGACGTGAACTTTTTTTTACTATTGGTTCGATTTGGGAATCGGACTATGAAGTTTATCATTATTTAAGAACACATTGTCCGACCGATCGGCGTGAACTTTTTTTACTTTTGGTTCGATGAAGAATGACTATTCTATTCAGTGATAGTGCGATCTGACAGTGTGACAACGACTCGAAAAGACAATCGAAATAAAAACAAGACGATCGAAACAGAAACAAAACACGATCGAAATGAAAAAAATGACGATCGAATACAGCGACGTGATGGCAGGTAACTGTCAAAATGCCAGATGTCAAAGTGACAGCTGTTTAACTTAACGATATAGCCGTATCCTAGAAAATATTGATCCTAGATTGATGGTCTGGTTTTGGTGGTTTTAAGTTTGACAGCTGTCACCTGAAATGAAGATATTGATGGAATCTATCACTTGACACCATCAATATAGAATCAATAGTTTCTGAGATATAGACGTTTTAAATTTGACAGCTGTCACTTTGACATCCTGTCATTTTCGAACCACAATTTAAAAAAGTTCACGTTCGTCCGATCGATTGGACTAAGCGAATTTGTGTTTTCTCATTGTCCGATTAATCGGAAAAAAAGTAAAAAATAGTTCACGTCGTCCAATCGGTCGGACTAAGCAGTCGGACCACGTGTTCACAGGGGCCACAAAGGTCTTAAAGTACCTACTTGATTTTACAAAGTAGTTTATTTTAAAGCCTAATAAAACTCTTTACGATTACTTCTTACAATACAAATTACGACGTCCCAACATTCTAACTAAAAGCCTGTAGGGTAATAGCTCCAATAAACGGCCCTTGTATACATCTTAATCTGGTCGATTTATACGACAATTAACTATAGAAATTCAATTAAGTTTATTACTCAATTAATTATTACTGTATAATCATAAAATAAGGTAAGATGTTATTTCAATATTATACTTGGTCGGTTTATATTGATGTGATTTTGGGTCTGAAGTATACACTGTGTTTTGACGAGGGTATAATAAAACGAAAGAGGGTCGTTCTAGACGTCTAGACAAAGTATTGTTGTTACGCTTTTTGGAAACGCGAAAAAAAACTAATTATTTTAGGTTATGTGTACTGAAAAATCAGTTGGTTTTGGATCAATGTAATGACTTCTAACTTCAAGAAAGAAATAGTAAACATAACCAGATCGAAGTTATTGTTACTTTAATATTTCATGTGTCTATTTATATAATACTAGCAGCGCTCTGCGGTTTCACAAGCGCAACTCCCAATCCCGTGGGGATATCGAAATATAAACTAGCCTTACTCGACAAATTTACTATCCAACACAAAAATGTTTTTTCAATTCGAAACAGTAGTTCCTGAGATTAGCGCGTTCAAACAAACAAACTCTTCAGCTTTATAATATTAGTATAAATGAAATGGTGAAACCTGGTTCTATCTTCCCCAGTTGTTACTTGTAATTTGAACCGTTTAGTCGTGCACAATTATTTTTATTTATTTATTATTTTTTAAGACGTTTCTTTGTGATCTTTGTACAAATGTATTAAGAATCCAAAGGAATAAAATAATTTGACTTTAACTTTACTGTAGAATTTAAAATTTTAAAATGGTCACTAAAATAAATAGTAAAAAACAATTTATCGGTCAACAAAACGTAGTTAACTGTTCTCTCCACCGATAACAGAGTGATAAATGTGTACGATACAAAAGCTTTGTCGATTTCAGGTAAAATCGCAGAGAATGGGGCCCACATTTAATCTGAAGGCTTGATGAAAGGCGGCCTAACCCCGAGGGGTACCGGATCCCGCCTTAATCGTGAGGATTAAAAAGTTAATCTATATTGGGTATTGGAGGCGAAATTGATTGACCTTCGACGTAACCGTTTTCGGTGCTTTTCCCTTTGGTGTATCTTTTTAAGGAAAAGAGGAAAGTTATTGATATCTAGTGATTTTGATCGTAATTGAGATTAGAGACTTGAGAATTTCAATTAATGAAAATGAAAAACTGCGTGACCAATTTTAACCTTATACCGTACATCATATTTAATTTTATTTAATTAACTATTTTTTTAATAAGACAGAAAAATAAGTTCGTTCTTTGGATATGTTTTTAGGGTTCCGTACTTCGAAAGGAAAAACGGAACCCTTATAGGATCTCTTTATTGCCCGTCCGTCTGTCTGTATGTCAAGACCCTTTTTCTCAGGAACACGTGAAGGCATCTGCTGTAATTTATATCAAATACTCAGGTCTACTGTCCCTTGGAGCTGTGAAAAAATCAAACTTCTAAGCCAACTCAATCAAAAGATACAGCCGTTTATGCCGCAAATTTCGACACTCGCAAAGGAATCAAAACCTAAAGGGTATTTGTAGTGAACCCCTTCCAGTCGACCTAGAATCACGAAATTTGGCAAAAAGCAAGGTTCTAACCATTAATCAATACAAAACAGAAGACACGATTATTTCGTACAGACGAATCCAAAAAACTACCGAACTATTAAAATGGGGCTTCCATTTTTTTAAAATAGCATGCCGAACTACATACGAAAGCAATCGCCAAATCGATCACCAAACAAAATTGAGTTCAATTTCAGACTATATTTTATTAGCGTCAGAAAATCCAGCAATAAATAGAGTTCTCGTAGCAAAACGAAGCAAACAGCAACCAAGCTTTAGAGATTAATGATACCAGTATTGTCTAATATTTTGTATGCGAATGTGTTCTCTGAATTTATTGCATGCGACGCATTATTTGAAACGGTTAGCCGTTAGCGCGGGGTAATTGCATTGTTCATACAAGAGACTGAAATTATGGACGAACGTAGTCTAAAAACTTACAATCAAACGATAGTTAATTGGTGAGTTATGGGTCCCATCTTGAGACAAGAGATCTCCAAATTACTTGGTATCAAAATGAGTTTCTCTGTCAGATGAGTTTAGGTTTAAGGCCATGATGATTGCCAAGTATTATAATTTAATGTTGCCTTAAACTAAGATTGTTAATTATTGCATCAATAATCGTTGTTTTTATCTTTAATATAAAACAATTTGTAGGTGTGGTTTTTTGTAGGGCGATTTACTGGTTTAATACTGACTTCAGACTGCTGACTTCAAACTCAAACGCATGCTCAGTAGAGATGCCACGAATAGTGAATTGGCCGAATACCGAATATTCGGCAACGCTGTCGGCCGAAGCGCCGAATATTCGGCCGCCGAATATTCGGCCGCCGAATGCTTGGTGGGGGCGCGTTAGCTGGAATAAGACAAGTCACAACCTGTTTTTCTCGTTGCGTTCGCGCGGCAGGCAACGACGGTGGGCGCGCGGGGCGGGGTGCTAGCAAACATTGTTTGTATTTTTTTCAATTGCGAGTAAATTGCGTCACGGAGCGCTTTGTTAGTTTATAAATAATACGTTTAGTGAAACTTAATTACTATTTTGTTAAGAAATTTGCAAAAGTTTATCTTTCTTCGCCTGGAAGTAGCGTTTATAGTGAGAGGTTATTTTCTGAGGCTGGTAACGTTTACGATGAAAAGCGCAATCGTTTGCTACCAGAAAATGCTGAAAAGCTCGTTTTTATCCATCACAACTTACCACTGATTAATTTTAAGTACTAAAATGTTGTAATTTGGAAATAAATACATAATTTTTGAGTAAAATAACGTGTTTTTTTTTACATGATTTGCTATTCGGTATTCGGCCGAATAGTACGCACTATTCGGCCGAATACCGAATAGCAAAAAAGTGGCCGAATAGGCCGAATACCGAATAGTTGCCGAATATTCGTGGCATCATTAATGCTCAGTCATTTTTTTCATTCTAGATAAGCATTTTTTTATATGTGAGTTATTTCCTTGTCGGTAAACAAGAATATATTGTTACGAGTAGGTAACTATATAAGTTTTCTCTTGTGATTATCTATTTCTAATCTGGTTTGTCTAGATCTCTTAAATCAAATAAACAATAAGAACCAATCAACTTAGGCCCTTTCATACTAGCATTATTTAGATTGGGTAATAGGGAGTTCTTGATGATTAAACATTATTAAATTTAAATTGCAATGAACCACAATCAATCATGTCACAATACCATTCAGAAGAACACAATATGAAACGTTTAACTTTAAAAATAATGATACAACACTGCGTTAAAATAGAATAAATTATTCACTCTTGTCTTAACAGAAAATTATTATACGGAACAGAGATGTTACTAGCCAACATTTAATTTCGAATTAAGGGCTTCAAACAATTTCAAACTCTACAAAAACTAACATAGAGTTGAGAATATGTCAACATTGTATTTCATTATCTTCTCCTTAATTGTAACAGCCATACCATTTAGTTTCGTTTGTTTTGCGATTTCGGTTGTCGTTGGATTTATAGAAATTTGAAACTAAAAGTTAAATTGTTAAAGTTTAGATTAGTTTGCGTTGTACCGGTGTAGAGTTAATGCAGTTTTTGGCCGCCTGCTGAGCGCATACGAGGCGATCATAACAAATCATCAAGTTGTTTGTAAGGATTTGTGTACACATATCACGGGACAATAAGACTAAAATGCGTAATTAATTATACTGTATTCATAAATAACTATGATGTACTACATTGGTCAGTGTCACCACACTACACACCAGTGTCCTAGGTTTTAGAACGAAGTTCCTTAACGCGGTTAGCGAGAGGACTAAGCCAAGAAAAAATGTAACGCGTTACGGAACGCGAAACGAAAAGCCATAAGAGAAAGAGAGAACGAAGGAGACCGATAACTAATCTCCCGCATATTTCGTTCTTCATGTTCTCAACACGTGTCCACGTTCATTTTTTTTAAGTTCGAAGTCTAGAATTACCTAATTTGACTGTTGATTCCACAAATTTCCTTAGGTGATCCCTGCACAAGGGATTTTTGGACTAAAAGTCTACAAATAACATTAACCAATATTAGACGACCTCAAGAGCTCAAGGGAACAATTATCGTTTTGAAAGGTGTTATTGTGTCTGTAGAAACTATACTTTGATCTTCTTCTTCTCGTATAGTGGTGTGGCTCACTTACTGTTAGAGTTTTCAGATCGCCCTAAGGCCTCTCAGTTGACCTAACGACTGCTACTAGAGGTAGCAACCGGGACCAACGGCTTAACGTGCTTCCAAAGTACGTAGGGGCTCATGAAAACACATTTTTGCCACACTGTTAATTGGTCACCATCAAAGTAATAACCGCGCTAGGCGTCACTTAACCCGCACGACCGTAAACGATCAGCGAGCGTCGCTTAGCTGTGAGCCTCGCCGTACTTTGATTATATGTATTTGTGTAAGCGTTTACTATACGAAACAACTCACACTACGGGCCCTGGTGATGGCCAATTTTCTATCAGTATAAAAGCGTTATTACAGAAATACTTTCGAAACTAAAGATTTATTCTCTAGTTAATGAAATATTTTAGTTACAATCTAGCTTTGGCCCGTGACTTCGTCCGCGTAGGGTTTACATTTTCCAATTTAAACCCTACGCTAAAATGTTCTTTCTTAGCAGCCTACCTATGTTCTAACAACTTACTGTATGCCAAATATTAGTCCAGTCCGTCCATTGGTTTTCCAGTCCGTCCATTGGTTTACCAGGACTTTAAAGTTTATATTTATCATTAGAGTTGTTCCCTCGTTGTGTTCCCATCCTTAAACAAACATAACATGGCATACTAGCCTGACTCCAGACTCCTGATATATGTCTCGCAGTGGGCAGGAACTTGGATTGTTCACAGCGTGGGGCACTTTAATGAATATTTGCAAATAACGTACCTTATGCCTTCCTTCCCTTGCCCTTTCTGATGTTATCAACTTATTTGTAAGAGTTATTTTATTCGAGTTTTATTGCTGTTATAAATATAATTTTTAAATTGTTTTCCGGGAACGAAATAACGTCACAAATCTTAGTAAAATGTTCGTTTAAGTTAAGATCTTCGTCCATTATACCATATCAGACTAGGAAGTTTACTGCACCGCCATTTTTGGTTGTTATTTGGCCATTGACAAGTGATGTTTTTGTACAAATGTATGTGCAACTACCGGGCCTGTGATCTGTTAGGAAAGATTTTTACATTGTACAAATCTCACTATGTGCCGAAACTGTGCCGAAATGAAACGGTCATATTATGAGCTCTGGTATAAGATCATACAATGTATTTCAACTAGGGTAATGGACAAAATCGAACTATATTCCGGAAAAAATCCATAAATAGTTTCAGTTTTCAAAATTTGTAAAACACATATTTTTCGCCTAGTTGCCTAGACGCCTAGAACTCCCTGTCGTATAACGTTGCCCTTGTAAAACACATTGTTAACTATGGAACAAAACTACTTTATTACAAAAATTAATTGAAAACCGAATAATTCGGATCATTGAAACATTAATGTCTGAATAATTAAATTAGTGTATTATTTTGAAGTACCATTGAATAATTATAGCCGTCATTATAATTCAATACAGTTAGCAAATAATAATACAAGGTGCTAAATTATATTTGCGGTTTATATCAGAGATTAACTATAAAATATACCTACGAACCAGTAAGTGGTGTTGACTTAGTGGCACATACCTCGATTTGCATTCCGAAGGTCATGGGTTCGAATCACAGCGTGCTTCAATATTTTCCACAATTCTTACGAAACATGTAATTAACATTGCTACAGTAGTGGAGGAAAGCATCGTGATAAAACCTGTCGACTAAGCTGAGGTGCTGGGGAAGTCTACTCCATCCACACGCAAGAAGCACGCACTCCATCGGCACGCAAGAAATTATATCAAGTGAACGTTCTTTTAGGTGATATACTATATGTTATTATGCCATATAATATTACACACCCGCATTTTCCACCCACTCACCCTAGAAACATTCAAATTACGTACCAAGTTTTTCGATTTTCCGAAAAATTCCGGTTTCCTAAACATAATGTTGAACCAACTGTTTACATTCTAAAAAATGTTAATAAATTCAAACGTAAACAATACAAGTTTGTTTTAACGTTTATTTAATTTTCTGAAATTAGTTTCAGATGGTTTCAGAGCGTGGTATTGTTCAAGTTTCAGATAAGTAAATTAAATATAAACAATTATAAGGAGATGCTGCGTTGAGACTGTTTGTGTTGTAAAATACTTGTGACTCTTTGGAAATCATTTTAACGTTAACCTGATTTTGGACTACTCTTATCCTTCATTTTGGTATAATTTGAAGACTAAAATACCTTGCCTTAACTTAAGTTTTAATTGACTTAAATACAGTCTATTATAATTTAAGTTAAAATACACTTCGCCGTTTTTATTGACTTAAGTAAGGAATTATTGTCCAAATTATACCAAAATGTACAAAAATATTTTTTATGCAATGATTCTGGTTTTAGGCGAAAAGTATTTTCCTTTTTGCTCATATTTGCTTAGTTTCGCTAAAATTAGAATTAACTAATTTTAATTTTGAACATTTTGTAGGAGTTATCGGAAAGTTTAAATGGTGATAACATGAAAAGAATAAGGTCTCTATCACTTTTTTATTAAGATAAAAAATGCCGCATTTCAAAATTGAAATCTCATTAAAACACCTCTACGGCCGCGTTAAAACAACATCTACGACTAACATCCCCAACTCCAGAAACTCACGCTAACATAATTGTTAATTATCACGTTTTTTCATTCAAAAAGTGAGTACCACTCGAGATATACTCGTATTTCGAATGAAAAGCAATTAGAATAATGAATTTGAGAGATTAGGGGAATGAACCAGCTTATAAAGACCTGGAAATGTATGTCTGGAGTTTTAATTAACAGGTCCTATTATAGCGGTTAGTTCACGCAGGGTCCAAGTGTTAAAGCGATCACTACACGTTCAAAAAACGCGTCAAATTCAAACTTGAAACTGCGTTAATGCTGTGTTTGTTTGAAGCTGGTAATCAATGAACGCTTTGATAGATATTATTAATCTTACAGCGATATCGTAGTTGTTCGAGACAAACCAATAAGCCTGGTGGGTAATTTCCGCCGCCTGCTAAGCGTGTCCTATTATGTGTAGGTAAAGTATTTTCATGAACAATAATTTATAACAATTTCAACAGGTGTAGTTTTTTTTAATAAATGACAGGTCACCGTTTGACCACTATCACACTTGCCTGATGGTAGGTGACGATATACCACGATTTCCTATTAGATATCTGTTCACTTGTGACTTGAAGATCCCCAACATAATGATGGTTTGAGATTGAAGATTGACCGTATATTGTGAGCTTTAGTTCGCACAGGGTCCTAGTGTCAAGATTTTCATTTTCTCAATCTGTTTAATGCGTCGAGAGTCCTTTTATATCTGTTTGTGATTTCTTTTTGGACAGGTGGACCCGGGCCTTTGTGTTGGGAGGCTTTTGTTGTGATGTACAGAAAGTATGGAAGGTGGATTGAGGATGAAAATCGCGGACAAGAATTAAATAGTCGGCCGACAACCGATTTTGAACAAAATTTGAAAACAAGGAAGAAACAATAAAATAAAAATGGAATAAGCGAGGTCAATACAAACAGTAAACTTCGCGAGCAGAAAAATTGAGGAGTTTTATTATGAGAAGGTGATTCTAGGTGCTTTATCAATTAAGATGCCATTCCACCTACCTAACTACCAAAATTTTGAACGAACTGCTAACAAATTAGTTATTGTACAAATCCAGAGTTTGAGCGGATGACGATGCTCACCTTAGAAATATAAAAATATTGAGTTAATTTAAAGTAAGCTATTTACTGCATTTTGAAAAGCTATTCTGCTCATCAGATCTGAGACCAACATGAAGTAACTACATTTAAAACAAAATAGAATTTTCGAATACTGGTTTCTTAAGGCGGAGATTTCTAGTTTTGAGGTAGGTACCAATCAAAAATCTTCGAAGACAAAAACAATCTATACTAAATCTTCTAACATGTGTACCAAGTTTCGTCCAGATCGGTTGTAGAATACGAACTGGGGTCCTACCGCGATAAGTGCGTCGGCTTTAAGCCAACGCGTCGGCATATGCCGGCCCGCGCCCCACACTGGGCGGAATTTTGAGCCTGCCTTTCATAGAATTTTTGAAAAATTAACATGTTTTATGCGTGTGTTTTAAGTATGCAGGATTTTCGGGGACAACAAACCATTTCAAAATAAGTGATTCAGGTTGTTATTAAAAAAAATAACAAAGTCATATTCTGTGGTGTTTTTAAAAAATAACATAACCAGAATAACTTATTTTTGAATGTTTTGATGTAAAAAAACTACCTAATTTTTCAAAATTTATATGCTTCAAACTCCACCTATTGTGAGGCGCGGGTTGGGATATCGACGTCGGCTTGAAGCCGACGCAATTAGCGTGGTTGGGCCCCTGTAAAGAAGAACAAACCAATTAACTGACAGAAGAAAGAAAATTTGGCCTAAGTACGCTCCGTCGTCAAAATGTACAATGGTTACAAATTCTACGTGTCAAAATCCGCAAGGTGCTAAACGTAATCTATGACATAATGTAATTACGACAAAATGTACAATCTTTCTTATAAATATATTGGGGTGTACTTCGCCTGGTGTTAGAGTTTTCAGCTCGCCTTGCTAGACTTGCGCACTTCGCTCATTTCGCTCAATCAATAAAACAAGTGAACAATTATCGTTTAGTGGTTTGTACTATCGGGCGACTGAAAGTCTTTAGTCCGTATTTGATATAATAGGTGTTTATTGTATTGGTTCTGAAAATGGAGGGTTTTTTTGATGGAAATACGGTACCTTTGCGTAATTACTTTTTTTTTCTTATAAAGTTGTCACTCAGTCATACATATAATTTATTCATCTTGTACTATTTATTATGTTTTTGTGCTAATATAAGCAAATAGCTTGAAAAACTAGGTAATCAACCAGGTAAATCTAAAAACTAGATAAAAATCATTCTCAGGGACGATGTTGAATTATGGCCACTTCGACTGTTTACTGAAAATCTGGCCAAAATTTGAAGCGGACATAACTTGATACTGGTTTTATGCACAAGCTGTGCGAAGCCATAATTTAAAAAAATAAAGGTACTTCGGATATTCGAAAATGGAACTCAAGTTATCCAATTTTCAGTCCCAACAATCCGTAACAACTGAAAGTACTTATCGACTAAAGTCGTCATAAAATAGATAAAAAGACGCTTTTCCAATTACTGAACTGTTGCGAACATTTATAACAATAGATACAAGCAATAATAGACTCTATAGTGATTGTATTAAGTTTAAATCTATGTAATCTTGTTGTATTATTTACAAAGAGTCATGGATAACTAGATGTAACAGAAAGTATAGTCTATTTGCAAATAAATATTATCTTATACAGTGGCACCAACTTAAGTTTCCCTATGACCATGGGAGCTTTAAAGCTTATGCTTAAGTTTATTTTTACAAAAAAAAGACGATTAATCAGAGGATGTCATACGGCGTAATTTTCCATCAAATAACTCTTCTTTTTATTTATATCGATTTTTTTGAGTTATTACTTAATTATAAATAAGGCAATATTCCTTTGTTTAAATTACTGAAAAGTATTATAATTATATAGTTACTAGTTTTTTAAATAAAATATGTAAGAATACATAATTTAAAACATGTAAGCCTAGACAGATTACATTTTGTTGCAATTTAAGGGATTAAAACAGGTACCTACGCTCCGAAACGACAATTCTATCATTAGGATGTGATTCTCTTAAAATCGGTTTATCATCAATTCCGTTCCAGAAACAAATAATTCCATGAAAAAGCTTGGTACTTGAACGGTTCCCCGCGAACCAATTAGGGAAAGAATTGATGGCCAATAAGCGATCGAGGAGGCGAGCGCGAAGGTGACACAAAAGGTAACTTATTTCACACTTTTCATCAACGGATCTGAGAGGTTTCGAATTTAACGATTTCGAGTTTTAGGGGGCCGCGCCGTTTCCAAAATTTTCTAAAAAAGGACTTCTCTTATTTTCATCACAGTTTTTAATGCTTTCTAAAAACATCATAGAATAAATTACATACCCAACCCAATAGGTATCTGAATAAGAATCTGAATAAGTTTTTTAAATGAGTTAAATATTTTGAGGCAAAAATAATTATAGTTACAAGATTTTTTTATTTTTATTTTAAAATACATCGTTTTTTTGGAAAATGTTCTAAACGGAATTAAATAAATTTGTTTAAATTTTGGGAAAATTAGTAGTTTACTTTCGGAAATTTCCTTAAATATGACAACACTATTTTATACAAAGATAACGGTGTTGCCATATCTTGAAAAATCATTAAACTAGTAAATTTTTCTGAACTTAAAATTAGGTAAAACATAATTTTGTTTTCATGGCTTGTTTAAAGCTTTGAAAATGTTCCAGGGTTTTTAAATCACACTGTAGATATCTAAAGGCTAAAAACATTTAGAAATCAAATCACGCAGAAACTATTATCCAGTTAATTCACTTGTGAACACGAAGCACAGCAGGGCGTTATTGTTTTACAAAATCGCTTTCATTTTTCCAATATTTAACTTGGTATTGACAGCTGTCCATATCTCAGTTGATTTTGTATTTTGTTGTTTGTTATTTTAAATGATTTTCCTGTTTTTTATAAAGTTATATTTTGTATGGCAAAATTTGAATTAAGTAATTTAACCATTACTTTTTGGGAACACCATAAAAATAATGTACTAATTAAAAAGTTTTAGCTTTTTTAATTTCTAATGGTGTCTTATTTTCCCACGGATTTTAGTAACTAATATATTCTAGAATTTACAGTTTGGAGACCTCCAAATACTCGCGAAACTGCCGAACTGCACGACCTAATTTTGCCATCTACATTCTTCTGACCAGGTAACATGATATGAGACAGTAATTCATGGTGGAAATTATCAGACACCAGCACTAAACGTTTTGCTTCGTCATTTGTTAATCGAACAGCAAGGGAATGGAATCAGTTGTCTTTCTGGACGTGTAGCATTTGGGTCTTCAATTTACGAGTGGACTGGTAAGTTGTATGAAAGTGTGCTACATTTTAGACTGCATCGTAAACGTACCATGGCATGTGTAATTATAGTCAAACGCTGACCTATTAGTTGTAAAAGAAACCTACTTATATGGTTTTAAGTTTCAATCATAGTGTGGTCTGGACATTTATTTTTGCACTATACCCAAATAAATACTTCACTACAAGTTCGTTCTATAACCAAAAATATTCCACTTTAGGTCATGCGCCGCCTCTCAGAAGAATATCAGCATAAAGCCAGAGTGCGTACTCCAGATTAACAAATGTCAATACCTTTGAATCGCGATGCGTTCTAGGATATTTGGATATGTCATTTTTTTTCATTTACCAACCTCCTTAATTATCCCGGCATACCTTACCATAAGGCGGCAGCTCCGAAGCAACCTCGTTACGTCTCCGTTAAATCTGTGCTAACCCCACCGAATTGAAGAGGCCCATAAATTGAGACAATTGTTCCCAAAGGCAGAGCAGCCCTACGATTATTAGCATAAATACCCGCTTACTAGGCTAAACGCAAACATGACGCGCACCGGTGTGGGACCGTCTTTAACGCTTGAAAAATGAAACGAATTAAAGGTGGGTGAAGGTTTGTTTACAGATGGTATACATTTCTTATTAGGTTAGTGGAATTGAGAAGTTCCGGTATGACGAACTAAGGTACCTGGGTGGGGATAATAAATCCCACCTGCCACCTTAAAAAACCTACTTAAAAACAGGTCATCTCGTATATATTTGCTTTATTGTCAATCTGAAAAATAATTTATTGGTTTATTTTCCTGTTAATTTATCACTAACATCAAGGTTTCATAGAAAACATGTAAGAAAAATTATAAGTATTACCCGTTGGTACCTTAGTTCCTTTCTTTTGGGCATTTTCACAAACTTTAATAAATCTTACAATATTTTCGATAATTAAATCAATTTTTTTATAAATAAAGGCGTTATTACGCCATACCTCACAATTTATGCTGAACATGTCATTATAATAGACGAGCTACGCCCCGCGGTATCACCCGATCCTTTTCCACCCCCTAAACTACCATTATGCCGATTTTAATCCAAATCGGTTCACTTGTTTAACCGTGAAATATACAAACTATAAAAAATATAAAAACTTTCGGATTTATTACTTAATATTAATAACTCCGAAAGTTTGTATATTTTGTATATTTATAATAGAGTACATATGTTGGGTTCGGTCAGAGTATCTTAATTTCATAAGTTTAATCTTTATAAAACCCCCAAATCGCTGTCTCTGCCCATCAAAACAGGAATATTCATTTAATATTAAGGATCTGCTGACAAGTCCATCTGAAGGGATCCCCGAAATCACCCCGGTTTAAATATTGCTGAGCTATCAGCTGAAGCCGTCCGGTATGAAATACAATTATTGTATTCCAAAGATTTTACCTGTAAAACCTTAGGGATAAACGAAAATGTTTTCCCTTATCGAATCACCAGTTTTATCGTCATCGTTAATGTTGGTACAAAATAACAGTTTTGAGAGAAATAAATGAAATGTAATTTGATTTGATGTCATTTTTGATTTGTGTTTATCTATACATATAATAAATCTGTAGACATCAAAAAATCTGTAATTGTAAGATATCCAGAAAAAAAATACACAGGTCGCCTTAAAATCGTTAGCTGAACACGATGGGGTAGTTTTTAGAATTTTTGTCTGTTTGTCTGTCTGTTTGTTTGTTTGAACCAGGTAATCTCATAAACTACAGAACAGATTTTAACAAGGTCCACACAAATTTGTTCAGAATATATCAGAATAACATTTAGGCTATGTTTTAAGTTAACTTTAATACAATAATTA
Organism: Idaea straminata; assembly: GCA_951213275.1. NCBI lineage: Eukaryota > Metazoa > Arthropoda > Insecta > Lepidoptera > Geometridae > Idaea > Idaea straminata. The sequence continues at coordinate 1,520,273 of OX577852.1, forward strand.
AGATATTTGATAAAAAAAAAACATTTAAAAAATGTGAAATCGAAATATTTTTCCGTGGTAAAACGTAATCGAACGTCAGAAGGGAACAGTACCCTTACCACGGGTTTTTTACGTATTCGATTAAACATACTATATTGAGTATTTACTATGAAACTTCCTAAAAATCAACTTACTGGGTCCACCCGTCTTTGAGAATATCGGTAGTGACACACCGACAGACAAACGGACAAAAGAGTGATCGAAAAAGGGTTTCTTTTTTTCGAGTTCTTCAAAAAGTCATGGTAGGGGTGCAGTACATGCCTCCGCTCAAGATGACAGCTGTTATAAAACCAAATAGTTTATTATTTGCATGATGTTGGTGTAAATACTATAATCTCTTATATTATTAATTGAAGAATATGAATCGAGAGTAGTAGAGAAGTGTGGGCAGACCACCAGCCAGATGGTCCGATGACATAAGAGCTCATGCTGGGGCAGCGTGGTCCAGAAGGGTGACAGAACGTTGTGGAGAGGCGTTGGAGAGGCATATGCCCTGCAGTGGGCTAGTACATGCTGCTGAAGAAGAAGAAGAAGAGAGATGCTTAAGACGATTATAATAGTTATGCCAGATAGTGGTGTCGCTTTCCATCGATATAAGAATATTTCGACCGAGTGTAATTTCGGCAAACCACTTCATCGGCAGTTCGTAGTATAGGCTGTGCTTCTCTGTGTAGTTCTTTCAGTGAATCTTACTGTCGGTAAATAATAGTTTTACCTAACAAAATATGTTTCGTCCTACCACTCACCGGTGAATGATTATTTCTCTACGTACAAAGGTAAATCGGTAAACATTAAGGAGCTCGAATTTCATGCTGTCATTTCTCTTTTAATAAACCATAACATTCGATATCAACGTAATAAACAAAGAAACATGAGTAACCTTTACATGACAACTTGCCAAAATAAGGGCTTCAGACAGTCCGTATTTATACACGTGCGTCACAGCCTCTATCAAGGTCTCAATTTCCTTCCGTCAACGTATCAGTGCCTCTCACACCTGCTCACACCTATTTGCTCGTGAAACACGAATATTTTCCTATCAATACCTTTCCAATACAACGCGATCGAACAATTTTACACCTTAACGTTGAAATTGTAAAGTTAGTTTTACCTTAGTAGGTTTGATCATGAAAATTGATGGAATTGGTTATGCTATGCAATCAGTTGAAGGTACACGTAACGTGTAAGTAAATAAGTTTGTTTACTTATTAGCTTTAGTGGTTGTAATTTTGTAACTGAAATCGAATTATGGCTGGGATTGTACCTATGTCTACGCTACGAGAGTTTATTGGGCGTTATTTGATTAGTGAATTGTTGGTAGTCAAATAGACTAATACACTAATAATACAAAGAGAAAGATTGTTTTTGTTTTTAACCCGACTTCGCGAGGCAAAGGAGGGTAATGTGTTTAGCAGCCTATGTATACAATTTGTTTCAGCGTAGGGGTTTCAATACGAAAGGGGGTTGTTCTAGACGTCTAGGCGAACAACTTTTGTTCTACAACTTTTGGAAATTCGAACATTTCATTCGAAGTTTTTGTATGTAACAGCTGATTTTCAAGTAAAATTTCAAAAGTTTTAGAACAAAATTTGTTCGCCTAGACGTCTAGAACAACCCCCGTTCGTATTTCAACCCCTTCGCTGAAACACAGTGTATAGGTATCATTGTTCCTCTGTGCCGTTCTACAAAGAAAAATCCTGGCCTATATACTCCTCCAATACTCCAATAAACGCTAGAGAATAACTTCTTCAATAACTGTAATTGAATCTTCGTTCTTAAAAATCATAAGCAGTTAGCTTCAAGAAACGTTTTTTCTGTGCAGAGACTAAACGCGTGTGCTGATTTTGATCATTCTTGTGTTCTTTTTTCGATCGATTCGTCTTAATTTGGTGACAACCCCACGCCATATTGTAAAAAAAAAGTCAACGAACTATGTTGAGTATCATTGAATAAAAAAATCATTAGGTTTCTCTTATAATTTTTTGTTTAGGATCAAAATTTTTGACAGTGTGTATGTTTTGAGAGGTGAATTTCTTTATAGAAAGAAATAATAATCGAGCCCTCATGCACATTCAGCCATAGTTTACTTACTTTGACCATAGTTTACTAGCCCTAAAAACAAAAGCCTTACGTATTAATACTTACTTTCTATTGGCTACTATAATCCGAAAACGGAAAGCTATTTCGACCCCTTTATATCGGAAACATCGGCCATTACATTCTTAATCGGAAAATTCTGGAATCCATCCCTTACTTCCTGGAGACCATCAAAACACGGACCTTATAAATAATACAATATTTACTTTATTATTGCCATTTTTGGTATCACTAGTTGTTACTTGCGGTTTTACTTAAAAAGTCTTGTAAAACACGTATTGCTTTTTAAAAATTGCTATGCCCATTCCGTCCCACTATAAGGCCAAAGTCACCTCTTCCACTTTTACCTGCCTAGTGCCAGCTGGGTCCAGTCACTCATTTAACCTCATCTCACCTGATGAGAAGTGGATATAGAAGGAAAACGGCATGCCTGGACAACATTGAGGAATCACTTGTCACCACCACCATTTTCTTAGCCTGCCACGGAGTCGCCTGCTGCTCGGGTTCCAGTTCGTGGTGGTTTTTGCCCATATCTGATCGGACATACAGCAGATCTTGGCCAGCCCAAGTTAAGTTGGAAAATAAACTTACTAATTTGTATATATTTTTTATTTAGATTTTCAATCAGACAAATATAAAGAGGAACGTTTGTTAGTATTTAAGTATGTTTGCCTTAATAACTGAACCGATTGCAATAAAACATATACTTAAAACCAGACTTGAAGGCGAAAGCGAGTGTGTGCCATGGCCTTAAGTATGTAGGTACATAATTTATTTATATTTTATACGACGACATGAAACACACAAAACTTCCCACATTAAATATAGATACGCAAAAGGAAAGTAGGTAACTTTTATTTAGGAAAGTTAACCCATAAACGTCTCGATGATAAAGTTTTGATTAACTGATAGATTATTCGATACGACAGTCGTTTATGGTCAGTTAAAGCCATTATGAAGGACCGATTCCAATTAAGTTGATTGTGTTCGTGAAATAATGGGTTTTCTTATGATATGAGTTGATGATCTTTTACCAATTTGACGACAACTGTGGCGCGGCGGTAGAACAACTCGCCTGTGACAAGTTGTGGGTTCGATTACAGCTAAAACAAATATATAAGTACCTAAAGATAGATGTTTCTATTGTGATTTTTTCTGTAAGTATGTATAATAAACTTAAATTTCATAATGTCAAGTTATAATACTTTTTTTCTATTTGACTTTACAAGTATTATTAAATGTATCTAACTCTTAAGTAGGTAGGATCCTATTTTTACCCGACTGCAAGGAAACGGTTATGTTTTTCGCGCCTATCTATGTTTGTTTGATTGTAATGTTCTCTTTTTCTTATATTTATGTTCGTATCTCAATTTAAGTGACTATTGTGTCCTATGAGCATAAATCCCTTTAAACCTAAGAACAGTGTCCATATTTCTAGGAAGACACTGAAGACCTATTACCACAACAGATCGACTCCAACGTAATCGGCTAACGAGACTAAACCAAATAAGATGTAATCTCAAGACAAAGGTCTGAACACAAAGGCCGTCCAATTAAGAGGAGATGCTGTCACGTTATCTCAGATCTTGGTCATCATCACGCGAGGTTATCAGGGTGGCCGGGGTTTAAGACGATAAACACTAAGTGAGTTAAGTACCGTATTTGTTGTGTGGTCAAAGTGGGAAGGTGGTAAATAAACTGAGCTTCTGTAACTTTAAATTATTGATGATAAATATACACAAATAGAAAAAAATATTAGAAAATCACTTCTAATTTATTTTCTAGATATTACAATTAAATTCATAGTATTTCGTGGAAAATAGATATAGGTAAGCAAAGAGCAGTGTTGGCTTAGTGGTAGATACCTCGACTTTCATTCTGAAGGTCGTGGGTTCGAATCCCGGCCGGTCGTGCACCAATGTATTTTTCTTAAGACAAATTTATGTGCGCTAATTGACATTGCTCTTACGGTGAAGGAAAACATCGTGATGAAACCCGCGGCTTAGTTAGCTCTCCTCTGGACATGGTCGACTAAGCTGAGAGGGTAGTAGGTGCTGGGCAAGCCTACTCCATCCTCACGCAAAAAGGAACCAATTAAAAAGGGTCCAATGGCGGAAAACTGCCTGTATACCAGTAAATAGGTAAGCATTTCACGTAATTTTCGCCGTTACACTTACAGAAACTTCAAGCACACGAGTAGCTCTACTCATGTGCTTTCAAGATCCAAACTTCCTTGCAAACAAGTAAATTTTGTTCGAAGTTTTTCCATTATTCCTTCCAATATAAATAATTGTCTATATTTATATATTGTCTATATACTAAAAGGACCTGGATAATTATTATTTTGGTATCCTTTAATCACCTGGGAAGAAACATAAGCCCCCAGGTCCTTAAAGAGGACTCGTTAGGTTAGAACATGTTTGGGTAGCCTAACCACATGAGTAAAGAATAGTAACTAAGCAGATGTCCAGATTGCCTATGAGTTAATATTTTGACAAAATTCAAAGACCTCTTTTTCACCCCCTACTCCATAGGGATACTATACTTATATATCCCCACTGGTAGGTATTCTAAAAATGTTGTATATTAATTTCGCAAACATCCGTTGCTATTTCTCCTCTATATATTATTATGTTGTTGGTACCAAAACGCATAATTCAAAATCACAATTTCTAGGGTAAATAGGGCATAAAGGGCTCCAGTAGAGTCACACTCGAGCTACCAAACGGCGGGGTTGTGACTAATGACGTCACGTCACACAGCCCCCTCCGCTGACGTGTGACGTATGTCTTCTTTGTAAGACAAATGACAGGTTCGATGTGACTATAGACTGATAAAACCTACTTATGTATTGCTAGTGTATTAGCGAATTACGAAAAGACATACATATAAGTTTTACCCCTATGTCTGTCTGTTTGTCTATCTGTGTACATGGCATCGTAGCTCCGAAATGGAATCTAAATGTTTCTTTAGGTTAGTTCAGCCATTACATTTTTTCATATTTTTTATAGATGGTGTGTCATTGTGAACTTAGATGTTACTAATATAATAAAAATAATAAAGATAAGATCTTCTTTCGTTATCTATTTATTTTTAAATTAATTGCAAACGAATATGTCACACTTATTTTCTAAAAATCTATTAGATAATATTTCTACACCTAGTTTCCTTACAATTTACCCCTTAAATTTTCTTGCAATCTGTTCGCAGCAGGAAATAAATAGCCCTATATAACTTCACTGCAAGGAACTGAAACTTAGAAAGTAGTATAAAAGTTCACATTTTCAAATAGAAACGCCAATGTAAAGTGTTTAATAAGAAAGTGGCACTTTATTAACAAGTACAGATCGCACGCCCTGGCCCATGATGCTGGGAATTACTGCACTGCATACAAACTCGCCACCTTGAGGGGTTAACAACATTTGGCATTTTAATTCTATTTTAACTAGCTACACCCGCGTAAGTCATGATTTCATCATTATGAAATCATGGCTACTATATAGGCTACTTTTTATCCAAAAATCATTATTTTGGGATAAAAAGTAGCCTATACGTTATTCCAGTGAAACAAAAATCTTCATATTAAATATTATCGAAATCAGTTGAATGCTTTTAGAGTGATGTTCTTTTTAAAGCGTCCAGTTTTTGTTAGATGTCTTGGGAACTTGGCAAAGCAAGATTTCCTCATGCAGTTGAAAACATACCAAGTGTTGGCTAGATCTGTCTCTGTTAGTGCAGCCGACTCTACAATTCGCGGCGGACGTGGATAGAGCGAAAGCATTAGTCTAATGTTCAGCACTTTAGAACCAGAATGGCGTGACACCACGCCGAGTTAACGCGTACACTTTACACGCCAGACTTTGACACATAGACACCCGATTATGACCCCTATTGAGTTGTTAGTGTAGATATAGTGTTGAAGGCGCTGACAATTTATTAAATTTATTGAGTTCATTTGTAACGACTGTTAGATGTATACCCATAATTAACATATTATCGGGTTAGAGCTCGTTTGTGCTTACATTGCCTACATACATAATTCAGTTTTGCTGTATTCAATAATAACTCCAGCAGTTTAAACCACATTTAAATATTTTACCTCCGATATTCCTACCTACTTAGCTTGTTAATTTTAGTTCTACGCCCTAGAGAGAGCCCAATTGCCAGAGCAGACAAGCCAGGACAAAATGTCCTGGCGCAATATAGTGTGAAGACCCGACCCCACATAAGAGAAGGGATGGACAAAAAGAGAAGACATTTTGATAACAGATCTTATGCAACAAGGTTGTTTGCAGTGAGAACTCCTCTAGATTAGGTATTTAGATAGTTCCATCGAGTATAAATTATACAGTAAGGAAAACAATAATATAAGCATGCAAATCTGTAGAGTATGGCAATTTAGAATGTGAAGATCGTAGCAGTATTTGCGTGTGTGATTATTAGCACATAATTTAATTGGTACTTACATTTAATAAAACATTCCGAATTGTCAAATTTAATTATCCAATTAAACGTTTATTAATATCAGAATAATGGTGACAATTAAAATTTTATTTTATTTGAGTCCCGTCCCGACGTTCCCTGATCTCCCCCGGGTATCGTTCCATTACTCGCAAATCATTTGCGCATATAAAACGTCCGAGAGAAAATAATATGATGGGTATAACGGAACGTTTTTGTATTGTCACGGGACACTTACCCTGAATTGTTCAGATATTTGTATCTCCTTTGTTGATTGTCAGATTTACACAATAATAAACTTTATTTGTGAGCTCGGAATTCGAAGGTAACATTTATTTTGTAATTAAGAAGGAATTCTCTAAGATTTTCAATTTAGGAACTGTATTTAAAGGGCCGTTTTGTTTTGGTATTTGTACCGAAAACATTTGTTATCTATGTGTCTTCTACATCATTATTTTATTTATGTTTATATTGATAGCGTTTTGAGATAAATGAGAAAGATATTTAATTTTAGAAGGAAGACTTTAAAAGCTGTTGTTAGAAAACAAAACCCCGTACAATGGATCAAAATATCTTATTTGAGACTTAACTTTAACTTATTAGGATAATTATTATACGATATGAAATCATAAGTAATTAATGATTTGTCTTAAATTGTTAAAACGGAAAAGTAATCAAATATGCGCAAAAATAGGATTTTTCACTAAAATGGTTATTCGCATTATAAAAGTTTTTATTAAATTGAGAAATAGTGATAAGATATAGTTTTTAACAAAAACAGAAACAAAATATACTTTTTTAAATAACTTTGTTAGTAATGCGCTAATAAAAAATATGATTCTAGGTGCGACTCAGTTCCTAAAAAAAATTCCAAAATTCGTAGAACAAAAGTTGTTTGTTTAGGTGCACAGAAGTAGCCCTCCACGGCTTGCTGGTATAATTACCAATAACCCTGAACATATATATTTATAATTTTACCTTCCGTCCGATAATGCCTACTATCATACATTACTGGGTTGTCAGCAACACTGAGCAGACAATATATGGGCCTCATTGTGAGAGGTGCAGTGGCTACGTCTCCGTAAATCAACTGCTGTGGACAATAATAATTGCACTCACTCTAAACAACGGAACGGATAGATCCTTACTTCTATAGACTTCTATAGACAAATTATTATATTATGTCTGTAGAAACCACGGGAAATTTTCCCTATCCTGATTGGTAGGATGAGTGGGTTTTTTCCCGTTGCTCTACCTAGCTTATTCAAAAAAATCTCTTATAAAAAGATTTTAAATATATTTTCCTTAAAAAATTCTTTAGGTGTTGCGCTGCGGGTTTAAATTACCCGCGTCTCCACAAATATTTTGTAAAAAGCGCCTTTATATTATTCTGTTATTTAGAATGTACACAAACACGGCTTACCATTATAATTTTCGTCAAAAAATGTACAAATTATTTACGTCCAAAATTATCATTTTAATAATATCAATCCTGGCCAAGTGGCGTAACAGTATTTCTACACTTCCCCGTCTAAAATGTCTGCGAAATTCTGACGGAAAAATTTCGTCTCAAAACATAAAAGAGAAAACATATTTTTTTCACTGAACAAAATGTACGGTCGTCACGAATTTACGCTATAATTTTTCACAAGGGACCTTTGTAGGTTAGGATTTTTCATAAATGAAAATGTGCTCGTTGTGTCAGGAATATTCTTATTTTTATGTCTTTAGCTGACGCTAATATTGAGATATTAGATTTTTGTAAGCAAAGTAGGTAAGTAAAGTATCTACTTACCTAGCCCGTAGTCTGATGATATATAAAATTAAATGTCTTGTCGAGTAAATGCACATTTTTTAACACCGAACGAAACAAGTGGGTGTTAGGATTTTTAACTAACTGGTTATTACAACAACAACAATAACAAGTTATTAGAAAACGGGACATTTGCGATGTATGTATTTAACTGCTTTTACAAGCACCATTTTCACGAGACTGAAGTTTTGTGTTTTCGACGTGGTAAATATTCTGTTTTTAATCTATACAATTTTTTTAAACTGAAGAATTTGTGTCTTTGGTTGAACGCGCTAATCTCAGGAACTGCTGGTTTGAAGTGAATAATTATTTTTCATTACTCATACTCCGAAAGTAGGTGTAAAGGTGCCTGAAGAGCGGGTAGAAAGAAAAACTTTCAGCCCTAGGGAGAATCGCTTTCACTGACAGCTGTCATGTCAAATTATGGCTTCGCACGGCTTGTGCAATGTGCTTATAGCCAGTATCAGTATCATGACGCATTAGGAACTTCAAAAACCTAACCTCCTTGCTTTGCAAAACACTACATAATGTACAACCTCTTTGGTCTTAACCTTGTAAGAGGATCAGGTAGTATGGAGTCTCTCATTCACTCTCGTTATTAGGAAGAATTTTATGTATTATTCGTAATGAAAAGCAGTGTTTACCTCGGGTAAAAGACTCATTAAGTCCCTCGAAACTCCGTCTCGGGACTCAATGAGTGACTTTCACCCCTAGGGTAACAATGTACTATTTGTGATGGGCAGTTCATTTTTAGGTGAAATAACTGTATAATGTATATTATTCTACTAATATTATAAATTTGAAAGTTTGTGTGTGTATGTTTGTTACTCCTTCACGCTAAAACTATTGAACCTATTGTAATGAAATTCGGTATGTAGATAACTGTAGGCCTGGAATGACATAAGGCTACTTTTTATCCACAAGAACGGGACTTACGCGGGTGAAACCCCGAGGTGCAGCTAGTACTTTATAAATTTACACTTATGTCTTGTATTTACCTATTACAAAACATATGTATCAAATTTATAAATCATTTTCGAAACTAATTAAACGGTTTCAATGCGAATTTGTTTATTAATTGATAGCTGAATATTTCGTGCATGTATTACCAGTTGATTATTCCATGAGTGTACCATTGGGCATCATATAGGTAGATGATGACAAAGTGCTTCAACAAAGTGTTCCTATAGCTTATCTTCTTACGTCCACTAGTGAAAGGAAAATACACATGAAAAGAAAGTTTAACTTCATTGCATCCTGCATTATAAACTGACCCCACTTCGATACGCAAACAAAGTCATAGGATTATGCCTATAAAATACTGAAGAATATTGAAATGGAGTGTACAGTATGCAACAAAATTGCAGACCCACCGTAGAATTCTAAAATTGTAATAGTTGAAAGTCTTTAAACTTTAACTCGAATCTACAAATCTTATAAGACAAATCTATGTGTGCAAGTTACTTTTTCGTATTATCTCGTAACTCGCTTGGTTAAATATTAGATACTAGCTACGCCCTGCGGCTTTACCCGCAGTCTTGTTGACTAGTTTTGTCTATAACTTTTACTACTGGTTTCGCTTTCCTGCATTCAATCACAATTCGATCATGTTTTGTTTTTGTTTAGATCGTCTTTTGTTTAATCTTGAGTCCAGCTTCTTTTTATTTTCCTATTCCTTGTTATTTTTTTTCAGTTTGTGATTTCGTTTGACCTAAATATTTGGCAAGAATTATAACTAAGACATCTGCTTATTTAAGAATAAACGGTAAAAATATATACGTTTTATTTTTAATGCAAAGTTTGGATTCTAGATAACTTTGAAAGTAGAAGAAAACAAAAAAGATACAATAAAAGTGTAGCACCTATTAAAGCTGACGATGAGAATGCACTCGGTAGATTTCCATATAGATACGTATTATCGACTAACTTTGAGATTTTACTGTTGTCTAGGGAAGGGGCTTAAAATTTTATTTTTCGATATACTTGGTTGGTTGGTATCTAAATACCAAATTTTATTTAAATTTTATTTATCGATATACTTGGTTGGTTGGTATCTAAATACCAACCAACCAAGTATATCGATAAATATAATTTTAACAATGACGATATCGAAAATTTCCCTTTAGATTCAGAGGATTCGAAAAATCGTTTTTTTTTTTAATATAATTATTTAGTTTAATTTTACTTTAACTGTGGTTTAACCTAGTTATAGTTATTTCTCAGGGACTAAAATTCCATTAAAGTTTATTGGTATGTGATTCTCTTAACTGAGTATCCTTGGATATTCAGGGTACTTAAATCTATCATCTCAGAAACTCCTAAATAATGTAAATATTAGATTACGAAACTTCCCCCACATAAATTACTACAAGGTATCCCATAAATACACAATATTTATCTTAAACATTAACCAAACGGGTGTATCGATAAATAATTACTAATGATAAATATCGATACTTATACAAATATTATGACGGACATCCCTAACCTTCCATTACCGCGGCTCTGGGGTGCGTGCCTCGAATCTATTGAATATACCTACCTACTTACTTACCTAGTTTTATATTGCTAACGTCTTTTCATCTAAATCCGATTATCGAATAAACTTTATCTTTAGATTACCTACATGTTCTTAAAAAACCTAATCATAAGCATAAATCTTTATTAATAGGTCTATTTATACAAAGGTCTTTTAAACAAATATGGTTGAACTAGCAATTTTTGCGTACAAAATTACGTCATAACCTCAGCCTAAATTCTCTCCTTTCCCAAGAAAGTCCGAATCTACCACGAAAATATGTTGGAGGTTACACCCGTGCAAGTTCCGATCCCGTGGAAACATCGAAATAAAAAGTAACCAAGTTACTCTCAATGAATCAATGTATCCTCCTTCCAATTTTCATCAAAATCGGCCTGTTCGATGCAAATGCGCATTTTTTGGTTTTACGTTAAAATAAACCTGGGTATTATTTCTTATAATACCTCTATTATATCGTTGAAATTTCATATTAAATACTAAAATCTATCAAACGTCGTAACATTTCTAAACTTCATCGTAATAAATCCTTATTCCATAAATCAAAAGTCATTGAAATTCTGCTCAATATAACTCGTATCTAAATAGGCCTGGTATTTAAACCTATGGAACAATGGTGGTGGGCTTCTATTCACACGTCCATCGTGCCGTCACCTCACACGCTTCTAGCTTCGTCAGATGTTGCGCCTGATATAGCCCTTGTTGGTGCTTTGTGGATATTGATTGATTTAAGATAATGTGGTCTCTAATAATGCGTCTAATGCTAGTTGATTTTAAAGGTTATGGATTTTCAATTATTGACTTATTATTGGTTATTGGAGCTCTATGTAGACTGCAAAGTTGAAATAAACAGTAAGCAACAACAACACACTAACACTCTCACTCTCATACTGTTACAGTAAGTAAAAGTAAGAAACAGCCATGAAAAGTTTAACGATTCTTTCACAATTGTAACAAAACCTTAAAATGCTGAATTCTTTAAAAACTTTATTTGACAGTTGTGTTGTCTGTCTACTACTAGAGAACGAGTTGCCAAGATTGTGGAAGGTTTGTGAATTGGTTATTGTATTATTTTGTGTCTAATAAGTGTGTCTGGAACATTAGAAGTTTGTAATATAATATTTCTTGTTTAATTTGATCGTTTCTGTGACGTTCACTTTTACAAGTTTGTTTTTATTTGTAATTTTGTATTACTCTATAGCTAGAAACATATTATGTTGGACAATTTTGTGTTATTTATCTATCATCGTCTTGTTTCAAGGCCTGTGAGGCTTTTAGCGTCACCGTAGAATTTTTGCGTCTAAAAGAATCTTCATAACATCAAATTCCTAAATAATAATTAAGTATTCAAACGATGTCATTTATTGACTGAATCTAATGCAATATACTGAGGGAAAGTTTATTTTTCGTGGTGGCTTTAAGTAATGAAGAATCCAGCAAGAGGCCCGCAGTAAGCATGCAAAACTTGGTGATTTGAATAAACGTATATGTACGCAAATCAGACGAATTTAAAAATGTTAGCTAGGGTTGACATATTTTGATTTATTTTAGTGATATTTAATATTTATGTGACTCACTGTAAACATGCGAAAAAGCTAGACAAGGAACCAAGCTAGCTAGCTAGTTAGATGAATAGTGAAAAAATTGTGCTAAGACCGTACAGTCATGGTGCCACAACTATCAGCAGACTAGGCAAGCAATTCAAAATAATTTAGGTGCTTCTTGGTTTCTTCTATTTTAATTATTAAATAGAATCTAATAGGTTCTATTTTTAACAACATCAAAGTTAATTCCGAATCACATTGCACCCCGAAAAAATTGAATAACAGCAGAAAGAATAATTCGACAATAACTACAATCCATAGTTTTTTACGAATACTTCATAAATGTATGCTTAGTTTACTGCGTAGAAAGAAAAAAGCATAGCGTTAAACATAGACAACCCTAATCCCGGATCTGATATAAACAAGTCCGGATTGCATATAAAGTGTCCCAAACCGAATCCTTTGCACTCGGGGACATCATCAAATATACATTTGTTGTGAGGGACGCACTAAACTGTATACCTACCGCGCGATATCTTTGAATATGGATGGAATACCATGTAAGTAGTTAGGTCGGTAAGGAAGGATGGTTTATAGAGTAAAATAAACTACGAAATGTTTGGATAAATTTATTATTTTTAATAGAAAATGGTTGCAATCGCGTTCTGGATGACTATTCTGAACCGACTTCAAAAAAAGGAGATTCTCAATTCGTCGCATACATTGTTTTATGTATGTTCGCCTTATACTCGAAAACAAAAGATTGAGATGATTCCTTTTGTGTTGAAAAGGGGTGGTCTCATTTTTTTAAATCATCTCGACGTTTTGCCTGAGCCTTAGTCGCAAATATGTTGCGACCTGAACATTTTGCATAGACTGCATATTTTGCGACCTACACATGATGCTATTTATCCAATTATCTGTCTGGATTACCATTTATCTGTAGAATTAGTAATGGTAGAGAAAGAAGATCATTGTGGCAGAATTTTTACAGTAATTAAGTAAGAATGTAATTATACAATTGTCCACATGATTATTATTTAAAACGAGTTCTATTACCCTTTTGTTTCCTAAAACAATAACAAAATGAATTAAAATCCCTAAAAAATGTAATTGTCATCCAAAATGAGAGCGTACATAACAAATACACCGTTTTAAACATCATTTAAGCAGCTACAATGAATTCAATTAGTAAAGCAAACAAGGGGTTCTGGGCTCCCTTTACGGTTGCTAAAATTTTGTTTACATGGGCTGCAGCATGGTGAGATTTTAGTACCTACATCGACACATATATTACTGAACTGTGTTGCTTTAGAATGACCATTGGTCATTTTGAAAATTGCTTCTTATAGTTTCTGTTCAAGGGCTAGACAAAGTCAAGTGATACCAATGTTAAAAATCTATCAACAGTCTCAAAAACGTTCGTTTTAAAATTAATACGAAACAAAATAAATACAGAGTATCGTATTATCATTAAAACCATTATAAAACAAATCATTCAATAGGTTACTACAGGATAAAAAAATTAAGTCAATATCTAGTCAATACAAACAGGTTAAATTATGACAACTTTGCTCTCCCTAAAAATATGATCCTTAAAATATGTGGAGTCACAAAATACTTTTTTTATCACAGTTGCTCATAAAGTGGATTTTATTCAACGGCTTTTAGGCTCATAATCCAACATATTATGCACGCGTGCGTTTTAGATTTGTTAACTAGTGCTGTAAAGTTATCCCGAAAAGGTAGGTACCAAAGAGTTTATAACTAGCAAAAATGGTTGTCTCTAAAGCCGGTTTACGAACGAAAATTTTACGTGATAATGACTTAGAAAACGATTAAAAATTGAGTTGTTTATTTTTTGTTTTTTCTTTACTTAAATATATTGTTTTTCCGTACCATTGTATTTTGTTCTTAACCCCCGACGCAAAAACAAATAGAAAAACCCTAAAAAATAATGTATGTCACACGAGGATGTATAGGTTAAAAGTCTTTAGCCTGGCCTTTCCGGAGCATAATTAACAAAAAAATATTGCCTTAAAAAATGTAAACATAGAGTTATCACAAATATTTTGTTAATTATTATTTTGTTTTCTTTTCAAGTCTTTTCTTTTATTCGCAACTGTGATAAAAAACGTCGTACGATATACGTGTGGAATTGATATTTGCATCTTGGCTTCTATAACACGCTCGCTGCCGCTCGCGCGTCATAAACCGCCTCTATGCAAAGATCAATTTACCACACTTATATCGTAATGTACTATTATATAGTCCTATTCCAAGAATTTCCAAACGAAGACGTATTTTTGGGAGAGTTTTGTCAAAATCCTTGATAATTTTCCAAACCGCTTTACACGTTACACAAACAGACTAGACAACAAACTTTTTGAATCTTATAGTGGTGGAAAAAGAGAAAATAAATTATCGATATTTTTGTTTAATAAATCGTAAAATTAGTCACCCACATTACGCATTCGATTTTTAAATTGATTTAAAATAAGCACTCGTCAAAATTTAATAACAAGTAATCAATATCGATCAATCCGAATGATTGAACAGAATTCTATAGGTACACAACAAATTGGCTTTTCCATATTCGATATCAGATTTAATATCGAAATGAATAATCGTATGATTTGCAAAAATAATACATTTTTCACAGTCATGTTGCGGATTTTGTTTTATTGGATGAAAGAAGGCATTATATTAATGGAACAGTCATTTATCATACCTTTATTTACATCTAGATAAATTAAGTTCAAATCAATTGTGGTCTGTCTGTGTGTTTCTGTATATAAGTATATTTTTATATGCGTTGTCTGGCTCCCATATCACAAGTCTTGTTGCTTAGCTAGGGGTTAGAGAGCATTAGGTGCAATATCAAAAATACGAGGACGACTCAGTTGGCACAATGGTCATCATGCCGGATTGCCGAGCACAGGATTGCGGGTTCGATTCCCGCCTCAGACAATTATTTATGCTTAGATATTTGTCTGTGATCTGGTTGTTTCTATAGCCGTTGTCTAGCACACACAAGTCTAGTTACTTAGCTTGCGGCTAGATGGCAATGTGTGGAATGTCCTGCAATATTTATTTATATTTATATGCACTTATGCAATGACTGGACTCTACAACTAATGAATTGATTTTGATAAAACTTGATAAGAGGATATATTGAATCCTTGGGATTAACATAGCTTCCTTTTTTCAGGGTATTCAGACTGGATCGGGAAATACTTGGGTCGCTGATAGTCGATAAATAAAATATCGACAAGTTTATCGACTAGTCTCAACCCTAGAGGCAAGTTTGAGGAGCTCGTGTGGGATTGTGCGGGTGTCCCTGTTTGTTTGTTTGTTCAAGCAGGTGGTGGCGAAGTTTTTGAGAGCTCTTCAGCCTCCCAATTCTTTGATAACGTGTTTATTCACTTCGAGTTTCCTACATTTTTCCTTTTGCCTGTTTGACTTTGTCGTATACTTTGTTGCGTTTGAAATGATAGGGATGACTACAGACTTAGATTATAACTTAATATAACAACTTTAAGATTTGAAGACAGAGAAGAAATAAAGGGAACGTTTTGAAAGATCGGTAAATTTTAATAATACGGTAAATCGCTAAAGTCTGCGTTTGCCCTTTTGAAGAACCTACGGGATGATTACAGTTCACCATTCTTTGTGAAATTAGTAAGTAGGTAAAAGAAAGTATATTCAGGTAGAAAGAAAAATAATGAGAGAAATTAAAACGTTCTCTTAATTCCAAGTTCTGTTAATAAAACATAAAGTGTGTTTATATAATTCTCCTTCATTTTACTAGTTGATAGATGATATATGAAAAATCTAATAATTCATAATCAGTCCATAGCTCCCGAAGCGAAAATCAAGCACCTTTCTTCAAATATGAAAGACAACACGCGAGCTCCAGGCAAAGTCAACAATATCCAGACAAAGCGCCGCATTCTCTAGCATATTTCACCGAATTATCTTATAACAGTCACAGGTCAAGCAATGCCTAGCGTTGAAATATAATTAAATACTTAATAGATGGTGACCGAGCTTTGCTAAGTTATTTTACTTTTTTTTTTACCTCGCCCCCAAAACCCACCGCATACTAAATTTCATGAAAATCGTTTCCGAGATCCTGATTAAGTACAAGAATTGCTCGTTTAAATATATTTAGATATTAAAAGATAAGAGGACAAAAAGTCTATACCTACTTAAAAGCAAATAAAAAAAATAGTTTAGAGTCTAGGTAATTTAGAAAAAGTACCTAGTAGAATAAAAATGTATATATCTTTTAATGTCTGTCTGTTTGTTTCTTTGTTTCTCTGGTACTTATAAAATTAAAAACTGCTAAACCAATTGAAATCTGGTTTGTCACTATTTGGTAGCTCTATTTTCGAGGAAGGTCGTGGTATACTTCACATCGAAATCTAATTGGTAGAACCTAAGTTATTACTATAATTATAATATTTTATGGCAATAAAAATTCTTAATGATAATTTTATCACTCAGAACCGCGATGATTTTTTGATGATTTTTTTTGCATTTTGGTTCGACTTACATTCGACAATTCTATTTACCAAATAGATTTTACACACACATCGTAATTTCGCAATTCCGTGAGCGAAATGAAATAGCGTTGAAAACTTTATAGCATACAGAATACAAGTGGTTACGAACGAGAGCCATAAAGTATTGTATTGTGTCGGTAGCTGTGTGGCCAGTGGCCAACCAGTGGCTGCTAACGAAGCTGTACGTCACGCGAGAGCTGCTGATCAGCAGGCCGCTTATCATTTGTGTTCGATGATAAGATACGAGCTGTTAAACAGATAGCTAAGTACTTATAGGCATTCCTTTACCTAGGTACGTCTCTAACCGAAGAGATTAAACCTATTCATAGAGTGGACTTTAATGAATGGGTTTGCATGCATGTAATTCGGATGCATCAATTATTTTTTTGTTGTTTTTTAATTATTTTTGTATAACATAGCTTTGTGTTTAGATATATTAAAAATACCATTTAATTGGCATTTGGTGCACTTATAATACTTAAATAATTTCAATTTTTTCAAAAAAAAAAAAACAAAGGCTACCTCGCTCATCTCAATCAGCGTACAATTCTGTGGCAATTTTTCAGAACACCAGCGCCAATTGAAGCAAAAGTCGTGATAAATTCTAGAGCGCGGCTGCGGGCGTCGGGCGGAGCCCTACGTGACCGCATATCCATGAAACACGGGCTACGTGTTTGGCACTACTTGTACCTCCCACGTTATACCCTCACCTTAGTATTCGAAAATAAACCTTATTAGTATTACAGTAAGGAAGTGGATGTATGTATGAGACAGTTTGTTGAACAATTGAAGAAATCATTGTTTTTTGAATCAAAAGTTGAAATAGAAAGAAATGTTCAGTAATCTCAGTGTTCTTGTAAAGATCACATAATAATTTCAAATTTTGTCTGTTCTTTGAAAAAGACTATGGAATTTTAAACTAGCTGCGAACCACGGTTTCACCCGCCCAATCCCATAGGAATATCGTGATAAAATATAGCCTTTGTGTTAGTTCAGGACTTCAGCTATCTACATACTAAGGTCCAGCCGTTCTTGAGTTATAAATGGTGTATGTAACACGATTAGATATAAAAGTACTATCAGCCCCCTTAGACAAGATTGCTTTCTATTAGCGATATCGCAAATCGATAGATTTAATTGTTTGAAATTGACATAAACCATTGTATAAAATTAGCATAAGATGGAACTTATCCACCATTTTTTTTCTCTAACGCAAGACTACGTGACTTTTCGTATGCTTGTGTGCAATTTCATACAAAAAAAAAAAAAAAAATCTGTCGATTGGCGATATCGCTAATAGAAAGCCATCTTGTCTAAGGGGGCAGGATTGCACAAAATGCCTTTAGTTTTCGTAATACTGAATAATTTCTAAGCATCCATTTTCAGACAAGCATCGTGGTTTCCGGACTGAAACTGTATTGAATGTATCGGAAACTGTCGGCTGCCGTCGGATGACGTCGGTTCGGCGTCGGCGCCGGCAGCGGGTAGTTTTAGAAAAATACAACCGTCACACCCCGCGCAGCTGTCATGTGCAGGATACGTGGTGGGACACACGGGGGAAATATACTGTAGAGGAAACACATCCAAAAAAAATAGAATGAACGTGTCGCGGAATACGCGTTAAGAACGAAGTCCCTACCTTTTTGTTTCATATATGTATGGGAGATTAGTCGATTGTGGACGATTTTTTGTTTCACGTTTTCGTAACGCGTAACATTTCTTTTCTCGGATGGCGAGGGTCGCCAACCCGCGATAAGGAACATCGTTCCAATAAATTAGAACTTTCCCATGACAAGACTCTTCTTTATCACCGCATGCAGACGAGCCCCCCAAACGGTATTAACTGAACATCGCCTATAAACGGAAGATCACCCTACCACGCGACTTCTGAAACAATTTCAAATTCTATTTTATCTGACAAAAATGTACGAATTAAATCTAGGTTTAGTAAAATCACTAACTTACTTCCTATTGGTGTACTATTTTTTTTTACATAATATGGTAGTTCAGCGTTTGACCACTATCACCGCTGCCTGGTGGTAGATGACTTAAAGACCTATTCACTCGCGTCTTGAAGACCCCCAAACTGTACACGTCAGGAAAGACAGACGCCGACAACTGAGTTTGTTATAATTTTAGTAAAATTGAGATTTTGAAATTTTGCTGCAACCGTGTGTCCGGGTTCCCTGGCGCGCGTATCCACCATCGGTCCAACCAGACAGTTTGACAACCAAGTTTTTCAGTTTCACTAGAGTTTAGATCGAACCCGCTACCTCCAGGCTATGATTAGTTCGTTTGACGTTTAATCCGGCATACAACGAACCTTTACAAGTGTAAATATGAGATGTAGTGACCCGGGTTATACATTTGTGAACAACTCTTTACCTACATGAGAATTGGACGCCGCCCGCCTTAGGGCATCCCACATCTGTTAGGGCGGTTTTTGTTCATTATTATTATTTTAGGCCATTATTTTAGCACTTGAGTCTCCATCCGACGGGAGGGCTGCTGGAAACAGCATACAATGTAAGCGGCCGACCGTAAAATCATACCAAGTATTAATCATAAAAAAGGTTTCTTTGTAGCAAGAAGTTATCCCTCCCTATTGACGCTAGAGTACCTATATTTTTTTAGTAAATGTTCTTAAAAAATAAACAGTATTTTTCTCTCAAATCAATATATATATTTTTTTTATTAAAACACGATTATATTCTGTCGCGTTTATAGAAAGAGAATTATTTATCACATCAAGAAACCATTTTTTCTGTATAAAAAACCTATGTACATACACAAATTTAGTATGGGAGGTTGGCATAGTGTTTTCGAGACCTATGTCCATAGATCGCATTACAGTGAACAAATATTGTCTTCACATCGAATCTCTAAAGCGTCTCGAAAACGAGATATTTAACAAAACATGTCGTCCTATAATTTTCCAAACAGGCGCGGTGCATCGCAGCATTTTAAGTTATTAAAAGTTATTTAATTCATGATATTAGTAGGTGTGATAATAATATGATGTTATTGTTCTAAAAAATAGCACCAAACAATACTCAGTAAAGAAAATAAGTCAAAAAAATTGAACATCGATCATTACTTTTCGAAGTAGGTAACTTTTCGAGATATCCTTTTCCACATTTGCAAGTTTATAAGTAGACCATTATCCTCGGGAACTATTCAAACTTGTATAAAAAGGAAACGTTATGGGACACAAATGGAGATAATGTAACTAGTTTTTTGCAGTAGATAAATCAGGAAGGACGTCCTACTTATATTATAAATGTAAAAGTCTGTTTTAGATGTTTGTTTGGGAAGATTTGTACCGGTGACCTTCACTTTTAATACCAATTCAGCCTAAAGACGTCTAGTAAAGAGTCTAACCTCAAAGCAAACTCATTGACTTCGTGTTACTTAACAACGCCATCTGCTGGAATAACTTTATTGCTCACAAAAAATAGTATTAGTAGTTCGCCAATAGATGTCAGGAAGAGTCATATTTTTCAGATAAAAAAAAGTAAGTTTCGATAAAATACGAATAAAATGACATTTTCTAGAAATGATTCCTAGCTAGATCGATTTATCGCCCCCGAAACCCCCTATATACCAAATTTCATGAAAATCGTTGGAGCCGATTCCGAGATTCCAATGATATATATACCAGAATTGCTATTAAGACGTCGCATATCGACGATCAAAAATTTAAATAAAAAATACATGGCGTCAAAACGTCTTGAAAAGATTGTATAGTAGACGGAGATCTTAAGTAAACCGTAACCATATTTAAACCGTCTTATGGTTCGCAATTCTCACTTTACAATTTAAAACTCCATAAACCTTAGAATCTATTACTGAGACAAGTACAAAGCGATCGCGATAAAAATCCACTCAGCATCACAAGCGGTACGCTCTTTGGTCAAATGTATTGATATAAGGTGCAGCTTTAGAGCGATCGAGATTTTAAATATATAAGACAATTACAAAGACATTACATAGTATCTATATATATAAAAGGGAAAATCACTGACTCACTCACTCATCACGAAATCTCAGAAACTACAAGTGCTAGGAGTCTCAAATTTTGCATAGGGGTTCCTTTTATGACGTAGGTGCTCACTAAGATGGGATTTTGCGAAATTCAACCCCTAAGGGGGCAAATGGGGGTGGAAGTTTGTATGAAGGTTTGATTTTTTTTAAAGGTAGAAACTTGAAAATTTGGATTATATCTTCTTATCGTAAATAAATGATGACGTGTTTTAGGGATTTTCAATTTTCCTATTTTAAGTTGGGGAAATGAGGGGTGAAAGTTTGTATGAAGGTTTGATTTTTTTTTAAAGGTAGAAACTTGAAAATTAGAATTATATCTTCTTATCGTAAATAAATGATGACGTGTTTCAGGGATTTTCAATTTTCCTATTTTAAGGGGGGGAAAGGTTTGTAAAAATGAGTTTGTTAAGAGTCTGTTGCTGTGTTAGCTACTTTTGGTTGCTGTAGTTTACATAGCTACTCAATAGATGGCGTTACGGGTAAAATTATAACCGACCGATTGCGATGAAACTCGGTATGTAGATAGCTGGAGACCTGGATTAATACATAGGCTACTTTTTATCTCGAAATTCCCACGGGATCGGGACTTACGCGGGTGAAACCACGGGGCGCAGCTAGTGTAGTACTAAAATTATTTAAAACGGCATTCCTTTAAAATGATGCTTTTAACAGCATCAAAATACCAATAAAGGAAGAGGTTTTAAATTCGTCGCGTATATAGGTCGATCCCGTGGTCATATCAAAATGAAAAGTAGCTTATAGCCTTCCTCGATAAATGAACAATCCAACACAAAAAGATTTTTTCAATTTGAACCTGTTGTTCCTGAGAATAGCACGTTCAAACAAACAAACTCTTCAGCTTTATAAAATTAATTTGGAACGAAGTGCCTTATCACGGGTTGATGAGGGACTAACCTAACCTAACCTAGCCGAGAAAAAAATGTTACGCATTACGAAAATGTGAAACGAAAACCCGTAAGAGAAACTTACTTGAGGAGGGAGATGATTCTTTTTGTCTCTCAACCGATGGAGATGATTCTTTTTGTCGTCGAAAAGAGGATACCTCAAGGAAAGTCTCATCCAAATTTGGTGAGAAGGATTTTCGGAATGATGAACAGCATTGCAAATCATGCGTATAGCAAATTTTTTTAGGGCTCCGTACCCCAAAAGGTATAAAAGGAACCCATATAAAGATCACTTTAATTTAGCTACTGGTGCTGGAATAAGTCCTTAAACTAATGTAAAGATCGAGGGAGCATCCGAAGCCACCTTCTCGTCACAAAACTCCTCAATAAGTTACGATTACCGGTCACAATTTAAAGAATTACGTGGAATTATTGAGAGAATAGTTCGTTCGCTGTCTTCAAACATTACCTTAAAAATGCTGAACGCTAGTTTCACGGTAATTCACAAGTGACTTGGCAAGCTTATAAACAGTGGAACGGACAGAATGGCCGTTAGCCAAAACCTAAAGAATTAATAAATCTAAGTAAAATACATCCTCCGAGTGGTTTCTTAAAATGCTTAGCGTCTAAAATAAAGACAAGACTGAAGAGACAAGCAAGAGGCGAAGAAGTAAAAAACACATAAAGGGTTCAATCATTTTGAATATTTTCGGACTCACACTTGTACTTGTTATTTTGTAGAATGTAAGCACGTACTATCCATACTAACATAATACTTATGTAAACTACATTCTAGACAAATGAAATAAGTATTAGAAATACCGCTATTCCCTCATTTGGCAGCCAAACACTCAGATTGTAGTTTGCAATTTTCCTCGGAAACTCATACACAGAAAAACGGGGTTTTTAAGCAAGAAATAAACTTCTCCCTATAGACGTTAGAAAATAATTTCTTGTTAAAAGTTAAAATACTGCTTATTATTTTAAGATTGTTTATTAAAACTTAGAAATTATTTTCTGGCCTCTGTAGTAAGAAGATTATTTCTTGCTTAAAACAACCGGTTTTTTTTTGCGTATGGACATGATTGGTGAGTTTCGACGAAAATCACAAACTACAATCTGAGTGTTTGGCTGCCAAATGAGGGAATAGCGGTATATGTAATACTTATTTAATTTGTCTAGAGGAGGGCTCAACCGAGAATGTAGTTTACATTATTATGTAAACTACATTCTCGGTTGAGCCCTCTTTCTTGAAGCAAGAAATAATCACGTACTAACCATACTAACATGATACTTATGTAATATTTTACATAAGTATCATGTTAGTATGGTTAGTACGTGATTATTTCTTGCTTCAAGAAACCTTTATTTCTGTGTATTCCTCTATGTTCTTTTGTTTGAAGCTCCCTAGCCACGTCTCCGCGTCTCTTGCCACTTCTGTGTTCGTATACGAGGTAGTTAGTTACATGAGTTCTTTTGTAAAAGCTTTTACGGTTTTGGTGTTTTTGCGACACGTTATCTCTAAGACACTAAGTTTCTTTAAAAATATTTTTCCTATTTTTATTATATTAATATTTTTTTATCACAGTTGCTCATAAAGTGGATCTTATTCTACCGCTTTTAGGCTCATAATCCAACGCATTACGCACGCGTGCATTTTACATTACCTTGACGCCACTAGTGTGTAAAAAGATATCCATATAAGTTAAATTGGTATCTTACTACTAATTACATGTTAGGTAGATGAAACATGCTTAATTTAGCTGGGTTATACTGTTGATGTATAAAAAAGGTAGGTACCAACAAAGAGTTTTATGCTAGCAAATATGGTTGTCTCTAAAGTAAGTCTAAAGTCGGTTTACGAACGAAAATTTTACGTGGTTATATTTTTTTCTTACTTAAATATAATTTTTTCCATACCATTGTATTCTGTTATTAACCCCCGACGCAAAAACAAATGGAAAAAACCCTAAAAAATATTGTATGTCAGACGAGGCTGTATAGGTTGAAAGTCTTTTGCCTGGCCTTTCGGGAGTATAATTAACAAAAAAATATTGCCAATAAAAATTGTAAACATAGACTTTTCACAAATATTTTGTTATTTATGATTTTCTTTTCTTTTAAAGTCTTTTCTTTTATTCGCAACTGTGATAAAAAATATCGTAAGATACACGTGTGGTTTGATCATTCCATCTCGGCGCTCTATAAACGCACTCGCGGTCCACTCGCGAGTCATAAACCGCCTCTATGCAATGATCAATTTACCACACTTGTATCGCAATGTACTATTGTAAACTAACCTACTCAATTATTTTCTGCAATTTTTTGCCACGAAAAGTGGCTACAAATGTGAAGGTTTATTTGACCGTAGAGTTTTGTTGAGATTACGACTATTAAAATATTTTTAACTTAAGCTGGCTTGAAAGTAAAGGGGATAAATAAGTTTCCCTATCTAAGTCATAGGGGTGACCAAGTAGATTTTTAAGACATTACATTTTAAATAGAATTCTAATAACATTTATATAGTTAACTGACTACCCAGGTACGAGTAGAGCTGCCACCATTCCGAACGAATAAACTTTGTAAACGTGCAAGTGCTTTCATAAAACACAAGTTGGAGCAAAAAGCTGTTTCAAACCGTATATTGGCTGAAATAACCGTCTGAATGGGACATTAGAACTAGCTAGTTGCCGCCTTGCACGAACCGACTGCTTCAACTATTTAAACGTCTTTTGATGAGGAAATATTGGGATATTTAGCTATTTGTTTACCTTTAACTATATTTTTTTAGTTTTATAGTTATACAGGGTTATTGGTAATTATACTAGCAAGCGGTTGAGGGCAACTTCTGTGCACCTAAACAAACAACTTAAGTTCTACGAGTTTGTTTTGTTTACGAAAAAAATATAAAAATTTTGATGTTATGTAAATTCTAAAAACAACTGATTTTAGGGCTAGATGGCGATGTGTGGAATGTCCTGCAATATTTATTTATATTTTACTTAACTATATTATTATGCATTTACCTTTTGTAAAATTGATGTAGGTACAAAAGTAATCCACAATCATAAGGCAATTTTCCGATAGGTATTTTTGATTATTAAATTCTACATTTTTGATTTACAAATATTTACAATGTATTTACAAAAGAATAGTATAAATAGTACAAATAGTATATCCGTTGTCTAGCACCCATAACACAAGTGTAGTTACTTAGTTTGGGGCTAGATGGCGATGTGTAGAATGCCCTATTTATTTATTTTTATTTATAAATAGCAATAAGTATGATTTTAATAATTTCAGTCAATTGCCACGGTTGCAGGCACTGTATTGGCGCCGCAGTATAATTAAAATTATTTATTATTTCACGAAAACTTGTTGCTTTTATCCAAATTTTCTATACAATATGATATCTTTACTGATTTTATGGTACGAAATTTCAATAATTTAGCAATTAAAGTTTTGATTTTTTGACTGATTTATAGTTTGATACTGTATAGAATCCTCGAAGAAATATGAAGGATGTACGACAAAATTCAGTTAGTATTGACTGAGCTAGTTTGTTTGATTCGAACTCTATTGAACAGGATGCTTTGTTCAAATATGTTGCGAGTTGTTATTCGTTTATTGTATGAATATAGTTGAAAACTGCTGACTGAGTCTGAGATATATTCGTAGCTAAGTAAATATTCAAGAAATATCGCAGGACATTGCGGTGCTTTCCATAACCCCAAGCTTGTGTTATGGTGACCATAAAGTATATGCATAGATTGAGAGTTCTGTTTGTGTAAATAGGTAATCTGTTCTCATGAATATTCTTATTTCGTCCTCTTACGTTTTCGTCTTCTATTCATCATATTCCATTTTCTTCCAATTCTCGATTCATCTCATTCCCATTTCTTTCTACCTCTCAGTTTACAGTTAAGAGTCTCTAAATTGACTGTGCTACACTAGAGTGGGAGCAATTCGACGGTATTTGCATTTCATTTCACTTTTGAAATAACACAGACTATGAACTTTCTATCAGCCGATAGATCGACGACCGTAAAATGTCAAAGTAAACAAAAATACAAGTGAACAACAACTGCTGGCTTCTGCTGCGGCTTGGTTTGTTACCGGCTTAAGTCGTATAGCCAAGCGGAATTGTCCGTGTTCCGATAATCCGATACGTAGGCCGGTGCAGCTACAAAAGATAAACGGGTCGGAAAAGTTTTTGTTCCACTGCCGTCTTCTTACCTTCACTCGCGTTCCTCAAAGGCCCCTGTTTATTTCTTTTCTTTCAAGTCTCGAGCGTATAGATATCTTCTAGGAAACGTCTTAGACCGCATCGTCACTTACCATCATATGAGATAGTGGCTGACCTATTTAATAAATAAACTGCTGCTATTAAACATTTTAGGGGGTGTACAACAGATAAAGCGAGTGTGCCACAAAATTGCACAATCAAACTTTACTATCTTCCTTCTACCATCGGACAACTAGATAAACTTACAAATGCAACATATCGGCCGACGTCTTTTTGTAGTCTGCATTCACCCTTTTAAGAGGAAGTTTTTGAATCGTTTAATTTAACTCGAATGGCGATGGCGGGGTGCAGTCGGGAATTCAGAATACCAAGTCTAGATAGCTCTCAACTGACTTTTGAAAGGTCATTTCAGACTTTGGTTACTTAATAAGTGTACTTTATGTCAAAAAATAAAGTCGTCAGAACGAAAATTTGATTTTAAGATACTAACAATACGAATTAGAGTCGATTAAGACGCTGACAATATCTAGTGTCCTAAAATGTCTAGTATCAAAAGGTTCATTTGCTAAAAAAATCTCTATATTATTATGTCTAGTCGATGTCTTCCTTCACCATAACGACCATAAATTAGGACCACAAATCAACCAAGTAACTTGTTTTAGTTCTTGCTTGATTGTTTTTAATGTTTATCTTGTTTGCGAATATTTTGGAGTCTATTTGTATATCTTGTTAACTTATTTATAAAAATAGGGAAGCTAGTTGCCAAGACAGACCCTACTTCCTGGCATTTGATTAACTAAAATTAGGTAATTGTAAGAAATTGTGTCTTTCACCCTAGAAAGACACAATTTCTTACAATTACCTAATTTTAGTTACCTTACCTAGTTACCTTTTAGTCCGTACCTCAAAAAGTAAAATACTAACCCTTATAAGATCACTCTCTTGTCCGTCTGTCTGTATGTCTTTTTGAAAAAAAACATACAGTGGAAATGAGAACCTTCTTTTTTGAAGTCGGTTAATAAGACATTTTCTTTTATTTTTATTGTCATAATCATTAAGGTCGCGGGAAGTCGTTGGACGCAGAGAGCATGCGACCGATCGCTCTGGGAGTCTCTGGCGGAGGCCCATGTTCAGCAGTGGATGTCCTGTGGCTGATATGATGATGATGATGAATCATAACAAACTATAGAATTCATGCGATTTTTATGTTACGGACAATTGTGGTTTTTTTTTCATGTAAAGGCTACGTCCGACAGCCATAAGTGAAGCCTTCTTACATCAAAGTTTTCAATTTAATTAGGTATTTTATTAATCTTCTTGCTTCCGTCTTCTTGTTTTATCTTATCACAACCAATAGATAACTTATAAAACAAAATAAATGAACGTTATCATCACAGATTAGTATCCATCGACAAAAACGCGATGAGCAAAAAATTAATGATACGAAATTGAGGAGATGGGGGAAGCTATCACTCATAGTAGGGTAGGGGAGGATGTACAATATTGGTACTATAATCATTGGATAGGAAGGGCAAGTGCATAGCGATAAACAACAAGAAAATTTAGGTACATCTACAAAAAAGTTACATAGTGGGTTATTCTCCTATTTTTAATTTCACAAATTGATAATCTTGCCAATTTAGGGGATAGGGGGAATTGAATAATATCGTAGCTATAAGCAGTATCCTTCCAAAAAAGTACAGCCACTAAGGTACCGGTGACAAATGAGGCCTACTCTTTTTTTTCAAATTAGGTAAATTCAGCAAGAAATTAAACGTTTCGCTTCGTAATTTCTGATAGGTACTGCAAGGGAATGGCAAAAATCTTTTCTGACGTGTATATTTAGGAAATTTAGACCCTAGTCATCGTCACCTACTATCATCAACGCGGACCTATCGTTTGCAAAAATATTTAAAATGTAGATTATTTTTTAAAGTAGGTTACATATTATTTCTAAAAACATTCGTACAAATTCCCAATACAGTCAAACCGAAATCATAGGTAATTTGAATATACTATTCCTGTCTTCAAAATTGTCATTTAAGTTACTACTTTTCTTTATGAGAGTGCTCACTGGTGCTATATTCATAAGAACAAAGTTCGACGGAAGTGAGGGCGAATTGAACATGCAATTTACTTCATTAGATTTCAATCGAAGTTAAAACGGTTTTAAGGCTTTGTAGATCTTTTTTTCTCAAAGAGATGAGTTAGGTTTCTTTTCCGAAGGATATTAGGCATAGATATTAGGGAAACGTCAAAGTTACCACCTATCTTAGGTTCTTAGGTATTTTTACTTTATTTTAGTTAGGTAAGGGGTAATTAATTAATTTCGCTTGTAATATGGGTACCCGCCTGTTAAATAGGTACATTTTATTTAAATTTCATTTTTTTTTTTATTAAAGGGACCACCTCGGGTGAAACTGCAGGACGCCAGCTACACTAGGAGGACTGATGGACAGACAGACAGACAGTGAAGTCTTAGTAATAGGGTCCCATTTCTAACCTTTGTGTACGGAACCCTTAAAAAAGACAGTAGATCGTTACTTTCTATCAAGTAAGATATAGTCTGGCCTATTTAACGTAAACAAAGATATAAATAATCATGAATATAAGACAAATAAGCTTTTCAGCTAACTTGTTTTTCTTCCTAGTTTTATAGGAATATAAGTTTCTTCCTTTTAGTGGGATCGACCACTTCTTCAAAGAGTAAGAAACATTAAGGTAGGGGTAAACCCAAAAATCCCAATGGGTCGACGTGTTGCTGGCTATTTGTCAGCCCTCGATATCTATACTTATATTATAATAATAATAATAATTAAATCATTTATTTCAGGCTACAAAGGCCCATAGAAACATACCTTATAGACTAACATACATATTTTATAATAATAATTGAATATGTTAAAGAGATAGCTTAGAACTATGTTAGTAGCACTTCCATGACACTACACTTTCGTCTTTGTCTGTTCTTGTGGAATTTGTCCGCGGAAGCGACGGAACACCACGTCCTTCGGCCAGAAGCTTTCATCCATAACGCGAGGCAGATAGCTATTCGGTACTCGCACCATAAACGCCTTGAAATTGACGTTTCGATGTGACTCCAGCATATGCACCCTCAGCGTACAACCCAGCTTCCGGCGTACGTACTCGACGATGTCCTTCGTCCCGAGAGTGTAGTGCAGGCGGGAGATGTACACCGGAGTGTTAGGCGTCGCAGCACGAACTCCCTGACTAGAATCAGTCGGGGCTGTACCGCAGCGATTCGTGATAGGTCTTGGTCGCCGCTTCTTTTGCACCTTGACAAAACCTTCATCATCGTCGTCGTTCGGAACCTTTGGCTTCGAAACGACAAGGGCGCTCGCGGGGACTAAGGCCGCAGGCAATGGCGGCGGGGCGGGGAGCGTTGGTCGTGCGGCGGCACGTGGAGGTGCCGCAGCGGCGCGGGACGCGCGGGGCACGCTGTCTACAAGCGGCGCACGAGGCGACGGCGACTGCGACAAAACTGCTGACGCGAAGCTATTACCTAGGACAGCTCCGCGCGGTGAGTTGACGTGCGTCACCGACACTGGTGACCTCGTTACCGCTCCATTCTTGCGCAACTCGTCCACTTCTTTGCGTAGTTCGGAAACGGTATTTTGAGATGCATCCAGCTTCTCGTGCACTTCCTTGAGACTCTTTTTCAGAAGGACGATGTCCTTCAGGAGGCTCGTAGCATCGACGTGGTCGAAAGTGACGGGAGGGAGCTTATTTAGGTCCCTCGCCACAAACGTAGGCACGTCGTCCGGGTCTGTCTCCTTAAACAGCGTGATGATGTCCTGTACGCTTTTTTTAGTCCCGTCGCGACGACGAGACACCATTTGGTCACGCTTATTCAGCACCTCGAATAGCAACAGCTTGGCCGCCGCTATGTCCTCCTCACTGAAGTTCGATGAACAGATCTGAAGTGCAGACAACTCGTCCATCACGTCCAGTTTCTGCTGCAGGAACGCCAGCAACTCGTTCACCACAAAGTTGTTACTCATTGTGATAAATTACGAACGGCAGCTTACGCTGCGCTATTCGTCACAAATACGCAAATAAATTATTAGGTATGTGTCACGTCTGCATCGTTGCGCGCTGCACAAGAGACCAATAAGGCTGAAGAGTTTGTTTGTTTGAACGCGCAGGAACTACTGGTTCGAATTGAAAAATTCTTTTTGTGTTGGATAGTCCATTTATCGAGGAAGGCTATAGGCTACTTTTTATCCTGATATTCCCACGGAATCGGGAGTTACGCGGGTGAAACTGTGGAGCGCTGCTAGTGTAAGATAAGATCCTAGTTTTGGTTTTTAAGTGGGTTGCACTAAGACAGTTATAAGGATTCATTCTTACAACTTCTTATTCCAATTCCATTGGAACTAGTGAGATTTTTTTCTCACTAATCATGGAACAATATTCATACAAGCAGCGGTCCGCGGTTTCACCCGCGTAATTCCCGATCCCGTGGGAATATCGAAATATAAAATAGCCTATAGTATTCCTTGACAAATGAACTAAGTAGGTATCCAAAACAATTCGAACCAGTAGTTCCTGAGATTAGCGCGTTCAAACAAACAAACTCTGCAGCTTTATAATATTAGTCGACTACCTGCAGCCCGCGGTTTCACCCGCTTAAGTTCCGATCCCGTGAGAATATCGGGATAAAAAGTAGCCTATGTGTTAATCCAGGTCTTCAGCTATATACATGCCGAGTTTGATCGTAATCGGTTCAGACACACACAAACTTTCACAATTATAATATTAGTAGGATAAGTATTGATTAGGATGAGATTAGTTCCTTTTTTAGTTAAAAAAAAAAAACAAATAACGATCGAAACATAAACAAAAGCCGATCAAATTATATATTGTACTATAGTCGAACTAACGCCTCATTGATTTTTAAAAGCAATTCACGATACAAAGTGAGGGACCTAATAACAAATGAATCCGTATTCACATCTACAAACACGCATAGAACAGAAAAACGTTTCGCACCGGAAGAAGGTTTCAAGATTAATTGTGACGTCAGCGGCGGAAGTAGGGGGCGGGGTACCCTGAGGGGGGCAGACCGGACGTCCGGCGAGAGGGGGCTGTTTGCCGGGATGTGCCTGTGTGTGATTATGTCATAAGTTTGGAGATCATTTTCATAATTCTATGCTGTTTTAAGCCCGGCGTTCACTGAAAGAGAATCTATACCTATTAATATTATAAAGCTGAACAGTTTGTTTGTTTGAACGAGCTTATCTCAGGAACTACTGGTTCGAATTAAAAAATATATATTTGTGTTGGATGGTCCATTTATCGAGGAAGGCTATAGGCTACTTTTTATTTTGATATTCCCACGGGATCGGGACGTACGCGGGTGAAACGGGTAGTACATATTAGTAAAAATTCAGGACAGTAGAGTAATTGAAAAAGTCTACAAACTTTCGATAGCTACGGTCACGGGATGAAAACGAGACCCTATACTAAGACTTCAGTCCGTCTAAACGTCTGTCTGTCACCAGGCTGTATCTCATGAACCGTGATAGTTAGAGAGTTGAAATTTCCACTTTTCTGTTGCCGATATAAAAACAAATACTATAATCAGAAAAAATATAAGTTGAGCTCAAATACAACATGTTACGGAACCCTTCGTGCGCGAATCCGACTCACACTTGGCCGGTTTTTATTTTTATTTTGACTTCGCTTTGCATGTAGCCAGTGTCAGCAATTGAAATTTAGAATCACGTGGTGAATTTTATAGTTGATGCAAACAAATTATGCCATGGTTCATCAAATGGGGTCGCATATCTATTGAAAACTAGCTGCGCCCCGCTGTTTCACCCGCGTAATAATTTTCCTCGCAATTTTCTTAATTTTTCTTTCAACATACACAACAAAAAATAATTAACGAAATCAGTTCAGTTCTTCAGTTAATATTATAAACCTAAAGAGTTTGTTTGTTTGAACGCGCTAATCCCAGGAACTACTTATTCAAATAGAAAAAATCTTTTATTGTTGGATAGTCTATTTGTCGAGGAAGGCTATAGGCTATTTTATATTTCGATATTCCCACGGGATCGGGAGTTACGCGGGTGAACCGCGGAGCGCTGCTGGTTTACTATATTTTAATTATTTGAATAATCTATACTAATATTATAACGCTGAAGTGTTTGTTTGTTTGTTTGAACGCGGTAATCTCAGGAACTACTGGTTCAAATTGAAAAATTATTTTGTGTTGGATAGTCCATTTATCGAGCAAAGCTATAAGACTACTTTTTATTTTGATATTCCCAAGGGATCGGGACTTACGCGGGTGAAACCGCGGGGCGCAGCTAGTAACTACTAAAGACATTTTATTTTAGGACTAGCTGCGAAAAATAATTTTTCAATTCGAACCAGTACTTTCTGAGATAAGCGCGTTCAAACAAACGAACAAACTTACTCTTCAGCTTTATAATATCACTGTTTTAATGTCAATTTAAAATCCTGTCAATATTTGAGACTTCATCTAATCGTTTCCCTGTCTAAACCGACCATAAACCCAAAAATACAAGAAAAAGTAATAAAAGAGGAAGGATGTTAGAAATTAAATGAAAATCATCGTTCGTTATGGGTAATTTATGAATGTTTTTATTACCGGAACTGTAAATTCACTGACTAATGTTAATTGGTTCCTAGATCCTGGTAGTAAGTAGGCACCCCTACTTTTTAGGGCTCCGTACCCAAAGGGTAATAACGGAACCCTAATTTTAAGATTTCACTGTCCGTCCGTCTGTCTGTCACCGGACTGTATCTTATGAAACGTGATAGTGATTTAATTTTTGACGTGATAACATCTTGTAAATCGATGAACACCGTACTGCACTCACAAAAAAGAGTGACGTCACGTTCAAGTTACAGGGACGTGAGCGTTATTGACGTTACTATGATTACCATCAATGTTTTCTTATGACTTTATCACGTAAAATCATCGTCCGTAAACGGATTTTACACACAATTTTTTTTTGCAAATTATATGTCACTTACAGTTTTTTTATAAATAATAAAATAAATAAATATTGCAGAAGATTCCACACATCGCCATCTAGCCCCAAAGCTAAGTAACTAGACTTGTGTTATGGGTGCTAGACAACGGGTATAGGTACTACTTATATACTTTTCTTTTATATACTTATATCTATTGATAAACGATAACATACAAAAAATACTAAAAATAGAAAAAAAATGAAATGAAAATTGAAACTATTTAACATGGTACGGAACCCTTCATGTGGGAGTCCGACTCGCACTTGGCCGGTTTTGAGACCTTTAATTTTTTGTGAAGGTGCTAAATAAAGGCAATGTTATAACATAATAAAATCAAAATAAATAGGTACTTGGGCAACAAAAATGAAGAGTCACATTTTTAAAGTCATTAATAAAGTTAAAACCTTTTCAATCTTAACGATTAACAAATCATTTTTAAACTGCCTCTATTTTTATCATCCGTTGAATGTGACTCTAACTACCATTCAGCTTTCAGGAAGCCACAGAAAGCTATGGGAACCATGGCAATAGCAACCAGACCGTGTTCTCTACTTTAAAATTACAAACAGTCGCCCAAGTTTTAGAAAACTCATCCTGTACTGTTTGGAATGGATATATAGAATACTAGATGAGTCCTTGTGTTTAATATAAACTAGCAGTGCCCTACGGTTTTGACTCCGTAAGTTCCCATTATTAATTTAATTGCTTCCAAGTACAGAGCTTTTGTCCTCTCTTCCTTTTTACCTGATTATATTTTTAGTATCTTTGTATGTTTGCTTGTTTGTAATTTATTAGTAGGTATAGATATCAAAGGAGGAATGAATATTATATTCAAGATTAACTGCCTATTCCTCATAGAGGGAGATGAAAAGTCTAAGAAAAGATATTTTAATCCCGGCTACACTCAGGATTATTATATTTTTTTCCACGGGCTGTGTACTTTGAATCCCTCGTTGTGTCCAGGATCCAAAATAAAGCCCTCACGCAAAAAGTATTATTTAAACCCCTATGATACAATCTTCTATTCTTCCACACATTTCAACTATGTAAAGCTAAAGAATATAAGAATAAAGGTTTAAGCATTAACTCTCTAGAGAGCTTTTAAGTTTATCCATTGCTTAAACATCAGTGTATAAGTATTTTGTAGCTGTTCGTATATGTAGAAGTAAAGTTTTGCCTTGCAGAGAGATGGTGTATGGAAAAATAATGGGCGTGTACGAGAATTTATAATAAACGTCTCAGTAGCACTAGAACTAAGGATTACTAGAAACTTTACAACTTCTGTTTTCATTTGACAAACAGAAAATTGTTCAAATTACATTCCGATTGCATTTCAGTTACAAAAAATACCCTCAAAGTGGCTCAAAATACCCTCAAAGTCAGCGTTTGGTATTCTAAAGAATATTTTTTGTAATCGAAAGGCATTTGAAATTCGGAATGATATTGCAATTTACCTAATTCGAACAATTTTATAGAATTGATCTTCAAAGCAATGTTTCAAAAGAGAGAGGAGTTGTAGGTACCTGTGTTTTTGTATTAGATTTCTCACTAACCTGCGCTGGCGCGATGATCCTCAGAGGCCGCGTTTTCTCTGCCGCCCGGCAAGAATGATGCGGGGGAAATCCACCTGTTTTTGAAGTGAAAACTTCTTTAGCGGCGTTGAGCACTTTTTCTGTAATGGGTATAAAATCTTAAACTCGCGTCAGGACACGTGACCTGATCGAAAGAGCGTAAGACGGATGGAGAGTAGACAGCTATCCCCTCTCTACGGCGCCGTGCGCGGGGTTGTAACACGGCCGCTCGCATTCATTTATGCGTTGAACTCGAATGACTCGAGGTCACGCGCACAGCGGGCACAGCTGATACCGCGCGCGTGTGTGCGTGGATCGAGCTCGCGGCTATGTCAGTGTGGGTGAGCGCTTGGGCATGCATTGCATTTCTGTAACTTCAAATGCGTAATTTGTTAAGAAAATTTAAAAATTTTGGTAATGTTTGTTTGGAAGAAAATTTTGTGTTAACGCTTAGAATTCGATTTTGCAAAAAAGTTGAAAAAAAATGGACACTTTGACCTTCAATATCTCCAGAACCTGTGGTTTCCCAGGTATTGTCTAGAAGAAAAAAATGATCCCAATGATGGGCAGAATATGTGGTTTTCGTTTTCGTTAAGGGTCTTTTTACACCCTTTAGATACATATGAACTTACATAGTATAAATGTAATATTTGTAATATGTTTATACTTTATAGCATTAACCTATATTTTCATAACATCACAATAAGCACATGTGCGGTGTAGGTTTACCAAACAAATAATTTCGAATGAAAATAAATGAAATAAAATGATAATAAATAATCTCCGTTTTTCAGAGAAAGAAAAGAAAAAAAAATTATGGATGAAAGTTGTTTTTTCGGAGAGATAAACTTTTTAATGTAAAATAATTGTAATAGTTTTAAAGTGTTAAATTTTTAATGTAATATAAATTGTCATGTTTGTGTACGATAGCGCAATAAATGAATATTGTATTCTACCACATAAATGATAGTACTTTTATACTGATAAAGCAATTGGTGTAAAATTATTCCCTAACCATTCCAAAATATCAAACATGCTCAACGTTAATAATCAAGTTTTCACTTCTGCCGGCACTCCCGGAGTGCAACCCGTTTTTTTTGGTCCTGGAGTCCTACTCACACACTCCTACACAACGCGCCAGGTCCATAGGTCACCCTCGAATCTTTGGGCTAACTATCACACACAATTCGTCACGCACTCTCGTTAAAAGAATCGAAAACGGCGCGAGACCGGTCCCCGCCATTAACACCTCCATTTTTCGAATCAACTAGTTCTACTTACTACCGCCCGCGCCGGGACGCTAGTAGTAGAAGGAAGTGATTAGCTGATTAGCAAAGATTCGGCCAGAAGTGGAAGTCCTAATACTTTTTTTCATTGAACTTAGATCGATATCTCAATACTAATTGCCACCAAAAAAGAGTTAAAGTAGGGAAATGCCTTTTACTCAAAGAAAAGGGGCAACCGTTATCGCGAAAAAATATTTTTGCTATGAATTAATACTCAACTAGACTTCCGGTTCGGAATATAGAAAGACTCTGGCTACAGAGTTTTGGCCCTGGCAAAAAAATAATAATCTTACTAAATTACTATAAAATAACTGGAATAACCTATTTTAATACATACTTGATAAATAATTAATTATAAATATTATATAACTACTTAATTATCAATATTATATTATTAATTGTTAAGTTTACCAATTATTTCAGAATAATTAACTTGGATTTTTTTTAAACTGGTCAAGTGCGAGTCGGCCTCGCGCACGAAGTGTTACAATATTACTGTTTTTAGTATTGGTGTTATAGCGGCAACAGAAATACATCATCTATGAGAATTTCAACTGTCTAAAGAAGTTGCGGGCAGCTAGTAGTATATTATTTTTTTAATCGTTACCTACGTTTTTAGGGTTCCGTACCCAAAGGGTAATAACGGGACCCTTTTACTAAGACTCCACTGTCCGTCTGTCACTAGGCTGTATTTTATTAAAGGTGATAGCTAGACAGTTGAAATTTTCATAGATGATGTATCTGTTGGCGCTATAACAACAAATAGTAAAAGCAGAATATAATGATACGAAACCCTTAGTGCGGAAGTCCGACTCGCACTTGGCTGGTTTTTTATTTTCAATATAAAAACAAGTGGCTGTATTGTTCTAAGTAGTATGTATCTACGTAAATCCAACTTCAGCTATAACTTGTTAGAGAGAAGTTGAACTTCTTCCATATAAATGGTAATGAAGAAGGCCCGAGAAATTCCGCTTTTTACGCGGTGTTTTTCAATTTATCCCATACTTTTATAGTACTTTGTGGAAGTTTTCTTGTTTTAATAAGTGAGTTCCAACTTCCAAGTGATTTCGTCAGGATATTGTGGACAATTTAAAATCATAGCTCAGGCATAATAAAGGTGACATCACTACATAGTATACCTAAAACAAAGTTGCTTTCTGTCTGTCTGTCCCTATGTATTCATAAACCTTTAAAACTACGCAACGGATTTCTAATGAGGTTTTTTTATAGATCTTGAATCAGAGTGATTCAAGATCTATAAAAAGGAAGGTTTATAGGTATAATACATGCATAATAAAAATAAATGAATATAGCAAACCTGGCCAATACCATGCGCAACATGCCCAATAGAGGGTGTCCGCCAACGCATTGTTATACTGCCCGCGCTGGTTATTGTAGAATGGTAACACTGCGACGCGACAAGCTCACTGACTTGTTTCCGTTTCCTTCTTCAATCATCGGCTCTTGTCGCGCGCGCAATGTTACCGAGTCTAATAATACATTTTCACCGTTTTCTATAATCTGATTGAACTTTTGTGAACCCATTGCACACAATAAACTTTGTGTTCGAACTTAGTGCGTGTTTTCCTAAATATCACTCGAAGGCGTACTAAATAAATAATTTATTTTCCAAAAACAACATTGTAGGTACCTACTATAATTAGTTACATACATAACCAGAAATATTGTTGCCGAACTAAGCGTTAACTATATTTATAATCCGTGCTTCGGAAGGCACGTTAAACCGTTGGTCCCGGTTGCTACCTCTAGTAGCAGTCGTTAGGTCAAGTTAGAGTCCTTAGGGCGATCTGAAAACTCTAACACTAGGTGAGTCACGCCACTATACGAGAGAGAACTATTTATACATATTATAAACTAAGCATTTAAATGTTTTGTAGTATATAAAAACAGAGCATATTCTATTTCAGAAAACATTTTAGGGAGTTAAGATATATTATTATTAATTAAGGATAAAATAATAATATAATAACTGCACACTATTAATGTGTATGTGTGTCCTCTTTGTGTGTACGGAAAAATCGCGCTCTGAAAAGTAAACAAGAAAGAAAGTAGCCACATGTTCGTATGCCACCGGAAACAGCTGATTTTTAAGTCGTAAAAGCTAGTCTTGGAAAAATCAAAATTACCTTACTAACTATGATACTCAAAACGTATTTTTGTAAGCAAATTTATAGTTTTTTTGTTATAAATATGTATATTTTTATATTATTCAAGGATAGATATCTTTGATAACGAAATTAATTTTATTACAACAAAATTATACAGCCGTAGCACCTTTATCAATGGTATCGTTTCTGAAAGGGTTCCCGTTTTTATTATCACCTTAGAAATGGCGGGAAACTATCTCTATTTCAAAGTTTATTGCGTGACACACGCCATGTGGCGTGCGAAATATGGTCTTGTATTACGCACAGTTGGTAACACTCGCTGAGCTTGTTTTAGATACTGGTAACACTGAACAACAATAAATAGGTATAATCCCCAAATATAAGTATAAAATTCTCGTGTCGCGGTGTTAGCTATGGCCACCTAAACGGCTGAACCGATTTGTATGTATTTTTTGTGTATATTCTATATAAAACCTTCTTTTTTCTTTTTTTTGTATTTTAAAAATTCATACAAATCGGTTCAGTCTGAGAATCGAACATCTATTTTTCTTGGTACTTTAATAAGATTGTGCACCTAATCTGCTTAGACAGTGAGACACAAACACTGTAAACTCTAGAATAGATACTTGACAACAGGCTGAGCTTTTTTTGTGAGCTTTCAGGACTATATCTAAGAATGCTGTGAGTGCCCAATCTTGCCAAAAAAATGGTTTTCTGTAAAGTCGGTTTACGGACGATAATTTTACGTGATAACGTCATAAGAAAATGATAAAAAATTGAGTTTTTTTCCTTTTTTTCTCCTCTTTGTTTCATTTATTTAAGTCTTCTATTCGTCACTCGTCGTCATAACGCAAGCCCAGGTGAGCGATATTATTATTAAACAAACACGAGACGTATGACTTTACCATGACGTCATGGTACCGGAACGTGACACGTTTTTGTAAATGCGGGTGTTCCATCAAATTATTAGACGTTATCACGTCAAAAAGTGCATGTAAAGAACTCATCCTGTACATCTCTCGAACCTTTTATCTATTCACTGGTCTGGGTTACAATATTCGGTATAAATTTATGAAAACAAGTTACTTACAACATTTTACTGTTTTAATCAAAAACGTCCTTTACATTTTTCATAGCAATAGCACTAGTAAATATTAGGTACTCATGTGGCAATAGGTCTTATCGATCATTGAGATAATTTAATTGTACGGTAGAAATGTTATAAACAACTGCATGTTAATTTAGGAATGTTTAATTGTATTACTTCTAGTATAGAAAACCTTATATATTATTTATATATCTTATAATTAGAAAATAAATAAATAAAAATAAATATAACAATAAAACGCTGGTCTTCATGTAGGTTTCAGTCTCCGAATTGTTTCAAGATTTATATCAAGATTTATTAACTATGGAATTTAAATTTTTTATAATATTCTAACGTATAAAAAGATATTAAAAATAATAATAACTGGTTTCGGTCCCCGCACTCAAGGCCCGCGATAGCTTAAAAAAAAAATAACAATAAAAAAAATAAAAAAATAAAAATGGCACAAAAATATAAATAATCAAATAGTTTTCAAATAGTCTACGACTTAACTGGTGGTTAAACGAAGAATACAAATTGTCGTGGTGCAAATGGTCCCGCTTTGCAACGTTTAGATGTCGCTCGTTGTTCTTCGTTGGACTTCGGCTATGATCGGGTCGACCGGTGATGAGTTGTGTTTCGACTTGGTCAAGTACTTAGATAGTTTTTAAATGTACCCACTACAGTTTATTAAATAATTATGATAATTTATAATCCTTCTTTAATAGTTTATTTATATGAAATTGTAAATAACTATATCAAAATGTATTAAAATTAAAGTGAAATAAGTAGGTAAGTGTCTAATACCTATCTATAAACAATGTGATTAATAAGTATTAATGTACCTACTTTCAATGTCGATGTTTGCATGATACGCTCGCTCATTTTTTGTAATTACTTAGTCAAACATATTTCTCAGTAAGCGATTTATTGTAATCTTATGGGAAATAAAGAATCTTAAACCTTAAACCTTAAACCTTATTGAATTCTAACATTTTATTGCTATCCCTCCGAGAACCACATTTTTTAATTTAAAACAGCGCCATCTCTTTGAAGTTCTATTAACTGAAATTAAGAAACGCAGAAAACTCAGTAGCCAAACAATAAATATTCCTTGCTGTCCAAATACCAACCTACTCGTCAACAGATGGCAGTTACTACACTTTTGAACTTTTATGTATGAGATTGGTACATAGATCACTATAAATTGTTATCTATAGATAGTATAGAGATCATAGAGATAGATACTATTTATTTATGTATCTACACTAATATTATAAAGCGCAATTTTTTTTTATTGTTTTTGTTTGAAACGAATAGGCTTCGAAACTACTGAATCGATTTATATGAAACTTGGTATACGTAAGGATACATTGATTCATTGACAGTAACCTACCATCTTTATTCATGGTCGAACCATCATCCCGATATTCCCGCGGGATCGGAACTCACGCGGATGAAATGGCGGAGCGCTGCTAGCAGTGGCGTAGCCTGGGTTACGGTCGCCCGGGGCGGAGTCATAATTTGCCGCCGGTTTGACTTTATAAAAATAATAATCTTGACAATTTGCTGCCCTTTTGACGTCATAAAAATAATAATATAGACAATTTGTCGCCCTTTTAACGTCTAAAAAATATTAAAATGTTGGTGTTGGTGAAAAAAAACGAAACGATACGGAAAAGGTAATTGAGCGAAAACTATTTATTTCAAAACCATATAAGAATGCGACTCTTGATTTTCTACAATTATATTGGCGGGAGGGCATTCAATATTTTCAAGTTGGGTAAGAGCTCATTTCTTGAAAAATGAATTGTCTGACTAACCGCTAGTGCACAAAAAAAATAATCTAGGTTTAGGATAGGTAGGAACAGATTTCAATTTGGATGCCTTTAGTACCTAAGTAGTGCTTTATCCCAAAGAACTAGTGTGGTGGTCACAGAAAAATATCTTGCACCATGTTTAACAGCGGTACTTAGTTGTAGTGAAATATGTAAAATTGATACCGAAATGACATGTACCTAACTTTGTTGTAAATAAATTATTTGTATTTGGTAGGCACAATAATTGGAATATTAATGAATTTCACCAACGTAATATTATTTTAGGACCTCTACGATGATACATTGTATTTCTTAGCTATTTCATAACATTATTTTCAAACATTGGGCAAAAACCGCACAAAAGATTACTCATTTGCGTGAGAGTTACCATTCATACCATAATTTACTAAACTGGTAGAAAATATTTTTTTACATATTTAATGTATACCTATAGAACATTTTGAATATTTAGTCAAAATAATTATTAAAGATTTACAAATTATTTAAGAATTAGAAAATAACTTAGGCAACTTCTTTAATTTACAAAAGTACCCTAATTTAATCTTATCTCAGCCCACGCGTCGGAAACAAGACATTACACTTTTATTACTTGCAATCATCTCAAGTGTTATCATTCTAATTGAATAATGCATATGTTAGTGGTTACATGTATTTGGTAGTTTATAAACTCTATGTGATTGTATTTTTGAAATTGTTAAAAAATGTCATGGGAACATAATATTATATCACTGGACTAAAAAGTTCGAACTTTGGAAAATCATACATGGGGCTGAAGCCAACACGTAGGCTTTTCTTCAATTGCTAAGTATGGTGTAAACACCAAACCAACAATTACTTACCGTTTGCATTGTAAAATGCAAACAAGGACAACCTCCGGTTTAGATAGAACCATTGAAAAGCGAACGTCAATAATTATATTACTTTTAATTACTGAAATCAATTAAATACTGAAATTAAGTCATAACAGCCCAACTATGGGTGCGTTCCACTTAAGGACGTTTTCGACATTTTCGGTCACAAACGTGTTCCGCTTATTGACGCGGCATCGAGGCTAAATTTATTTATATTTATGACGTCATACTTTGCAACCGCGCGAATTTCACGTTAAACCCTCAACGACCGAAAGCAAGAGTCATAACGCCGCCACATTACGACTCATAACGCCAGTGTTATCAACCTGACTAATTTTCGGCAGACAGAACTATTTCAAATGATTTGAATACAGAAGAAAAGTTTTAAAAAGTTCTTTATTTTGATTTATTTTATAATGTCAGCTACGGTTACTTTCTATGATTCGGAAATAAATAAAAGCGTAGACGTTCTACTATCCGAAGAAGATGCTGCTCGTGCTAACACCGCTAATAAGATTGTTATGTACATTCCTTGTATTTGAACCAAGTTTGAAAAGGCTTAAAATTCAAAACAACATTAACTTACTTAAGTCACATTCTGAACTGATATGTCCGGAATATTTTATTTAACTTTTTTAAAATTACAAGTGGTCTGCGACCGCGCGATTAACCGTACTTAGGGCGTTTTACTACACCTTATCCGATAGAGTTCCTACAACGATAATCGTTAAGTGGACCTCGATTTTATGGCTGCCCGCCGCTGGCGTTCTACGTGGTCCATAAGTGGAACGTACCCTAGATAAACTATGAACTAATTGTTGTACCTAACTAATTATATTTTATTAAATAACCAACAGATTATAATATGAACACACTAGCTGATCCTGTGGAAATATCAAAATAAAAAGTAGCCTTCCTCGAAAAATGGACTATTCTACACAATAAGATTTTTTCAATTTGAATCAGTAGTTCTTGAGATTAGCGTGTTCAAACAAACAAACTCACCAGCTTTATAATATTAGTATAGATTCTTTAACGATCTTTTAATCTAGTAAGCACATTTAAATTTGACAAAATTATCCAATTTAGCTCAAGATACCTACTTAGAAAGTTAAAAAAAAGAAACCTTTCGGAGGCGAAATAAACTCCAAATCTCCAAAAAAATGAACAATACAGTAATTATGTACTGTTATGTAAAAAGTTAAAATTCCTAGAAAAATCACGAATTAATCAAAGAAAATGTGCGATTCACTTAACAACTACAGAGCAAATACAATTTTTATTGGATGACACATAAGACCTATAACCTTGTAAAGCAGCTTTATCTGCTGATTTAACATCGCACGGCTCATTCCTCGTCTCCGTTAATTAATTATTTGCATAGTTTTATTGAGTTTTTATTTTAAAATACCGGAACCGTTTTTTTGTGATTCTTTCCAATTAATTGTCAGTAATTTAATTAAAGTTCCGTATCTTAATTGAGTAAGATCTTTCTCCCTTTACGTCATATAATTAAAATTGACCCTAAATTAAACACCCCTAGTGAAACCAATTTGTCTATGATAAAAAAATACGACAAAAAGTCGTAGAGAGGATACCGTCAGTTCAACAGCTTAGTGTTTGAGTGTAATAAACAGTTAATTAATAAAGCGTTAGCGGCGTTGAGTTGGTTTGTTAAGGGCACAGTATTGAATGCGCTTGCGTCCAGGCGACACAATGCTCATATTCGCGCTTTGTATTTTGATCTCTGCTGTTCAAGCCAACAACTCAGAAACTCACACATTCAAGATAACAAACATCACTGTTCCACATTATGTTTCAGCAAATCAGAAGAAAGTTGACATTATTTGTGAATACGAGGCTAATTTTACTATATTGAGTTGGTTTAAAGGTTCTAAGGAGTTTTACAGGTACAGACCACTTCATGTTCCGAGTGCCATGTCGTTTAGTACAGATGGTATTGGCTACTTAGAACAAATCGTTTGTGGACATGAAAAATGTCATCTTCGCCTAAGTGATCTTACTCCTCATTCAGCTGGATTGTACAGGTGTGATATTGAACGTGATATACTGCCTTATAAATTTGCAACGCGTGCGGCTTACATGCAAGTCGAGGGTCATGAGCCAAGGAAACCCTTGCTGACCGGTGTAGCTTCAGAATATAGTGATGGAGATGTGATCCGAGCCTTTTGTCGGACTGAACTTGATAATGAAATACGATGGTACATCAATGGTAAAGAAATATACAAGTCGAAAGGATTGCCCATGCTTGAACAACTTAGTCAAAGAACTTTATTTTTTGGATTTGAAAATCCTTCTATTGTTGTACAATGTGCGGAAATGAAATATGGGAAACTAATTGGATCAAATGAAATAAAAGCTTTCTGGAAAGAGCCACCAAAACCTGGAAAAAATGAAGCTCACGTAAAAAAAATGAAGGATACAATTATTTATCTGCAAGTCTTGATTCCTATAGTCTTTTCTAACTTTTCTAAAGACAACCTAAATTAAATGCCTACTGAATCTAGTTTATTTATGTAGATTTTAAT
Organism: Idaea straminata; assembly: GCA_951213275.1. Classification (NCBI taxonomy): domain Eukaryota; kingdom Metazoa; phylum Arthropoda; class Insecta; order Lepidoptera; family Geometridae; genus Idaea; species Idaea straminata. The sequence goes on from OX577852.1 coordinate 1,564,869, forward strand.
TTTAACGTATGTAATTTTATTTAATGGTTCCTGCAACGTATTTAGAATAAGTACCAAGTTTGTAATTTTGTACTAGCTGTTGATTCTACTGTTTATTTTTAATTAAAAAATATTTATGGTATACCACAAGATTGTTTTAATTAGGTAAACGTCTACTAAAATCGAAGACTAAAATAGTTCAGAAATTAATCAGTAACGTAGTAGGGAATGTTTTGAGAAAATAGTAGTTTTTACATTTTTACGATGGCATCACTGCATTTCAAAATGGCGTATAAAATCCCTTCACCCCGCTAAACTGTCAGCGCAGTGCGCAAAGCGAAGTCGCGAGTGCATGTTACACGAATAAAACATGTTAAAAAGTTTTTCTGAAATTTTAGTTTTATGTTGTATTCGGTGCTCAAATCATTCTCTAAGAACTGATATATTGAACTCATCTCCGTCTTGATTAAGTGAGAAATCTTAGTTTAATTTTTAGTGAATTACCTACATTTTAGTTAATCCATATAATTAGTTGTACCTATTTGTTTAACATCAGCATCACCATGCCTAAAGGAAAAAGAAAAGGAAAATTCGGTAAGTTTTGTGTTGATTTTGACTACCTATTTATAATAGTGCTAAAAAAAAGTGCAGATTTGGACGTTGAGTAGGTGGCATTTTGCAGAGCTAGTGAGTGATATCACGCGGCGACCTTGTGGTGGCGGGCTTTCCGTAGCATTATGACGTCTACCTATTCGCTAATGGTCGTTGGCACAAGATCCGAAGCTTCAAACTACCATATGTTTGGAGAAGCAAGCTTTGTAATCACTATTTTCCGTGACAATGGTGTATTTTGACATGTCATTTTCATGATTTCATAACAGATAATTTCCCACATGTGTTGCAACTGCAATTTATTGCAGTGTCCTAATGTTGTGAAATCCCATGAAGCCACATTCACTTGCTTGCATATAAACAGTGCCCATGTATGCTAGTTACAAAATGTTAAGAAATAGCCTTCCCCAGCCTTGATAATTGTCCATAATCAAATTATGTCATTTTACCTAAATAATATGTTGTATGACTTCCTGGTTGAATTTAATTTTGATATAGTATTTTTTGTTTTGATGGCATGGTACTTTTCTATATATGGCTCTTGGAATTTAGGATGGTGTACCTTTATTACTTTTCTAAGCCACTGCAAAATACCTACTTACATGGTATTTTAGGTAATGCCCCTATTCTATTTTTCTTTACTACCGAAATGAAAATGGTTTTTACATCCATAAATCTGTGTAAGTATTTGACTATATTATGTTTAAAATAGCAAGGTATTTCTTGATAACCATTGCAATAGCATGGTATTTATCTTGATAACCATTGCAATAACACGGTATTTATCTTGATAACCATTGCAATAGTATGGTATTTATCTTGATAACCATTGCAATAGCATGGTATTTATCTTGATAACCATTGCAATAGCATGGTATTTATCTTGATAACCATTGCAATAGCATGGTATTTATCTTGATAACCATTGCAATAGCATGGTATATATCTTGATAACTATAGCAATAGCATGGTATTTAACTTTATAACGATTGCAATAGCATGGTATTTATTTTGATAACCATTGCAATAGCATGGTATTTATTTCATTACTGTAGCAATGACATTCGAAATAGCTGTATCCATTACATGGTATTTTGCCAAATACTATGCAACAAAGCAAATGCTTTGTTAGTTTGTTGTGAAATATTTTTATGTCAAAGTTCCGTGAGCTGTAACAGTTTTATCGAAATAATTTAATGACGTTTGAGATAAGGTAAGGACTGGCCCTAGATAAAAATACCTACTATTTTACTCAATGTTTATATTTTATCTAGTGATTTAACAATTATTTGTAGTATATTCAACTATTTTTTGTGTTGTATTGTTGTGCAATAAATAGAAATCCTACTAGGTACTTAAAGATGTGACTTATGTGAATACTAAACATAACTTTGGTTCTGTCTTCTCAATCAAAATACTTGATTATTTTGATAAAATTGCATAATATTATGGACATATACAGACCACTCACTTCCTATTGGGGCAACACGTAAGTGTTTGAGCACTATATTATTATTTAAAAAATAGTATTGAATAATGAAGGTAGATTAAATCATATTTTCTGTACTAAAGATACACACCTGCATGATTTGATTCTCAAACCGTTGGGAGGCTTCTAAAACGAAATAATTATTCGTACATAATATGACTCAAGGCCACTAGTCACTGAGATTAAAAAATTTGAATGTCTTTAATGTGAGAAACGTAAGACACAAATTTTCTACGCTTTTAGGGATATGACGACCCAGTTGGTTCAATGGTCACCATGCTGGACTGCCACAGGGTTGCCAGTTAGATTTCCGCCTCAGACAAGTATTTATTCTTAAACAAATATCTAAGCATAACACCAACCAGTTGTTTCTATGTATTATAGGTATATATTTACAAAAGAAAAGTACCTACATAAGTTGTATATCCATTGTCTAGCATCCATAACATATGTCTAGTTACTGAGCTTGGGGCTAGATGCCGAAGTGTGAAATGTCCTGCAATATGAATTTTTTATTGTATTTATTTTAAAAAATTTGTTCCATTAATTTCAGAACATAAAAGAACAGAGCAAGCTTACTCATCTGACGAGGATGCCGGCATCGACATGACCATTGATAACTGCTCGGAAACATCAGCTCAATCCGACCTCAAGAGCCTCCATGATGAACCAGGTAAGTTGTACATTTAGTCCTTTATTAGTGACTAGCTATTGCCTGTGACTACGTCCATGTGGGGTTTGTTCTTTCTTAACGCCTATGTCTCATGTATGAGCCAAATTTTAGCCTGATATCATATTTAAATCAGACTTTGAATTTTATATTTATAGATAGGAAGGTAAAATCGCTTTGAGATCTAAGTACTTCTATGAACTTATCCTACTATCTATCTATACATATAATTTTTTTTGTCCTGAATGACTGACTGACGGATCAACGCCTAGCCTAAACCACTGATTGTAGTGACCTGAAACTTGGAGGGTGTGTTTTTTGTATGCCGCAGCCATCTGATAAGAAAGGATTTTCCGAAAGATACCCTTAAAGGGGTGAAAAAGAGGGCAAAGTTTGTATGGAACCAGGTGATTTCTTGGTCCATTTTTACTTCAACGTGGACGAAGTCGCGGGCATAAGCTAGTTATTTATGTAAGTGTGTTTTGTTACATTTCATGCAGAACTACTAAACCAATTGCGATAAAACTCGGTATAGAAAGAGCTGAAGTATTGTAATAACAAATATGCTGCTATTATCCTGCTAATCCTATAGGATCGGGAATGAAATGGGTGAAAATTTTCCAAGAAAGAATCTTCTAGATTAATTTGTGATCCTAAGTTCAATGCTTTGACTGTGCTTTTTTAACAATTTTATAATATACCAGTTTGCTATGGTCAATATGTTATAAATAACATTATTTCTATCAATAAATAGAATATTTTATGTGATAATATTCCTTCATTATTACTGTGAAGAAAGAGATGGCATATTGCCTGTTATTTCTAGAAACAGATGCTTACTTACTTGGTAGGTAAAAAAGCGATAAGTTTGTATCCATATTTATTTACCTTAGTACTTATTTTTTAAGATTATTAAATGATTTACAAAAAATACTGCAACATTCAACAAACTGAAATGTCCAGCTGAAACAGTTCTTAGCAATCAGTATTATTTGCAGATAGACCTAAATTTTCCAATAAGGTGTATCATACACACATTATAGTTTTAAATTAACTTAAACCAAATATTCCTAGGACCATTAGGGTAGTATGGTCATTATTATTTACTAGCTGCGTCCCGCGGTTTCACCCGTGTAAATCCGGAATTGTGATACAAAGTAACCTATATCCTATCTATGTCTATACGCCAGCTATCAAACATACGCGAGCGTCAAATAACATCGCCTTCCCGTTTCCGCCGTTTTATCGATTATTAAAGGTAAACCTTTAAAGTAATATCACTCCTCGCCACTGCTCTAAATATACCAAAATTCATCAAAATTGGTTCTGACATGAAAGCGTGACAGACAGAGTTACTTTTGCATTTATTTTTTAGGAATTATTTAAGTAGATAAATGTGCCAATGTAGTTAAGTTTTACTTATTTAATGACATTTATTTAGTCCGATTTTTGAGTTTTCATCCTTTCTTGTTTCTTGTTACCAACAATCGAGTTAAAAATAAGTATCTGATAAATAGGTCTTTGTGTCTGAATCCCACGCATCGAGGTCTTATTATTTTAATAAGCATTAGTTAGCATAAAATAAATAAGATTTAATTTATTTGTTGTTAAATTGTGCAATAGTTTTTCACATTGCACAATTTTTACATTAGACTTAGAATTAAAAAGCAAAAATAACAATAACAGTACAATTGCTTTTTAATTTTATTAATTTGTAAGGTACCACCGGCTTATCAAAGGGTTTCTTAATAAATACACTAAAAACTTAGGAAAAATATCAAGATTTCTTAGAAAAGAAAATATGTTTAATTATAACGCCAGACCCGAGTGAGCCAGACACGCGACGACGAGCCAGACTCCGTAGAGAACTAAAAGAACCCAAGCTCGAGGAAGTGAAAGAAATTGATACAAACGCTGACTACTACTATGATATGTACGGCAGATGGACCATAAAACCTCCACCTCCGCCACCACCAAGTATGTATTCCTGGACTGAACCAGTTCAGTGTGGAGGAAGTTCCTATCTAGCTCAATCATACGGTGGGCTCTCTGGGAAAAGCGCGAAATCGCGTATCTGGCTCACTCTGGTCTGATTGTCTTCACGATAAAATCAGCTGGTTTCGGATAAAAAAATGATTTAATAGCCTTTGTATAGGTATCAGCTATTTGGTTGGTTTAAGAAAAATATTTGAATGGTGAGAATGATTGTTGGACAGATCCAAGCGAGCCAGACACGCGACGTCGCGTCAGACCTCAAAGAGAGCCTAAACCCAAAAGCACAGACCTCAAAACTGTCGTCGAGGAGGATCCAGAGCCACAAAAATTTGGAACCGTTTTCAATGACAAAAAGATTAATAATTTGTTCTATGATATTTATTGGACAAAAAAGTATTGGACTGGATATGGACCACAAGAAGCGCCTGCGCCACAAAGTATGTATGCTGTGAGAGAATGTACGAATGTGTTCGTCTACTGCTTTGTATGGGGTTGGGTAATATTTATGTTATTGGACTTTTTACTCTACTCTGCGGAAGGAAACACAGAGCAAGTTAAGGCCCTCTTCCAGTACCGTGTGTAGGTATTTTAACATTACCTCAGCCTCCGCGCACAAAGACGTAGCGTGAAAGTGAGCCGCGCGCAACGACTCGCGTACGCGATCAAGCTACGCCACAGTGTAGGTGTAAACAGTGGGCACGCCACAGTGTAGGTAGGTGTCAACAGTAGGTTTTCGTTATCTAATTGGGCTCGATACATAAAATAATAAAACTAATGTGTAGCTGTAATAATGTACCTAATATTTTTATTGGAACGAAGTTCCCTATCGCGGGTTGACGCGGGGACCTAGCCGAGAAAAAAATGTTACGCATTACAAAACCGTGAAAGTGGAGCAACAATACAATAAACAAACTTGTTACTAACCTTACCTCTTTATAATATTAGTATAGATTATTTGCGCTCATTCAATCGCGTCTAGTCACCATAACACAAGCCTAGCTGCTTAGACTGGAGCAACAATACAATATACAAACGTGTTACTAACCTTACCTCTTTATAATATTAGTATATATTATTTGCGCTCACTCAATCGCGTCTAGTCACCAGAACACAAGCCTAGCTGCTTAGACTGGAGCAACAATACAATGTACAAACTTGTTACTAACCTTACCTCTTTATAATATTAGCATATATTATTTGCGCCCACTCAATCGCGTCTAGTCACCGTAACACAAGCCTAGCTGCTTGGACTGGAGCAACAATACAATATACAAACTTGTTACTAACCTTACCTCTTTATAATATTAGTATATATTATTTGCGCTCACTCAATCGCGTCTAGTCACCGTAACACAAGCCTAGCTGCTTGGACTGGAGCAACAATACCAAATACAAACTTGTTACTAACCTTACCTCTTTATAATATTAGTATAGATTATTTGCGCTCACTCAATCGCGTCTAGTCACCATAACACAAGCCTAGCTGCTTAGACTGGAGCAACAATACAATATACAAACTTGTTACTAACCTTACCTCTTTATAATATTAGTATAGATTATTTGCGCTCACTCAATCGCGTCTAGTCACCATAACACAAGCCTAGCTGCTTGGACTGGAGCAACAATACAATATACAAACTTGTTACTAACCTTACCTCTTTATAATATTAGTATAGATTATTTGCGCTCAGTCAATCGCGTCTAGTCACCATAACACAAGCCTAGCTGCTTAGACTGGAGCAACAATACAATATACAAACTTGTTACTAACCTTACCTCTTTATAATATTAGTATAGATTATTTGCGCTCACTCAATCGCGTCTAGTCACCATAATACAAGCCTAGCTGCTTAGACTGGAGCAACAATACAATATACAAACTTGTTACTAACCTTAATTCTTTATAATATTAGTATAGATTATTTGCGCTCAGTCAATCGCGTCTAGTCACCATAACACAAGCCTAGCTGCTTAGACTGGAGAAACAATACAATGTACAAACTTGTTACTAACCTTACCTCTTTATAATATTAGTATATATTATTTGCGCTCAGTCAATCGCGTCTAGTCACCATAACACAAGCCTAGCTGCTTAGACTGGAGCAACAATACAATATACAAACTTGTTACTAACCTTACCTCTTTATAATATTAGTATATATTATTTGCGCTCACTCAATCGCGTCTAGTCACCATAACACAAGCCTAGCTGCTTAGACTGGAGCAACAATACAATATACAAACTTGTTACTAACCTTACCTCTTTATAATATTAGTATATATTATTTGAGCTCACTCAATCGCGTCTAGTCACCATAACACAAGCCTAGCTGCTTGGACTGGAGCAACAATACAATATACAAACTTGTTACTAACCTTACCTCTTTATAATATTAGTATAGATTATTTGCGCTCACTCAATCGCGTCTAGTCACCATAACACAAGCCTAGCTGCTTAGACTGGAGCAACAATACAATATACAAACTTGTTACTAACCTTAATTCTTTATAATATTAGTATAGATTATTTGCGCTCACTCAATCGCGTCTAGTCACCATAACACAAGCCTAGCTGCTTAGACTGGAGCAACAATACAATATTCAAACTTGTTACTAACCTTACCTCTTTATAATATTAGTATAGATTATTTGCGCTCACTCAATCGCGTCTAGTCACCATAACACAAGCCTAGCTGCTTAGACTGGAGCAACAATACAATGTACAAACTTGTTACTAACCTTACCTCTTTATAATATTAGTATATATTATTTGCGGGCACATAAGTTTGTAAATTATTATTTGCGGAAAAAAGTTTGTCATCCCTGCAAATGCACGCTTCCGCGTGGGGTTCGCTCGAACGCAGCGTGCCGGCAAAAGTGGCATAGGTCTTACCTCGACGACGCCCCGAGGCCGACTGCGAGGAACTGACGCGTGCTAACTGTTATATTTGATCGATTTGCAAAACATTTTGTACATTTTAGCATTATTATCCAAAAATATAGTTCCTAGAGGTCAAAACCTATCATTTGATTCAATTTTTAGAAACATACGTTAACTATTTTTGAATAAAAACCGATAAACGATTTAAAAATTCTCTGTTTTCTAACATTTTTTTTATCGAACAAAGTTGTTCATATCATGTTTTCAACCGAAATAAACAAAAATATGGTTTTTAAACTACAATATCTACTTATATCCAAATAACAAAAAAATAGTATTTGATTACTTAAAGTTGCTTAACACAAAGGTCGATTTGCGAACACATGGTCTTAAGGTGAAACGGTACCGGCGCTCTCTCCATACAAACGAAGTCGACTGTTTCCTCGCTGGATAATGACACTAACACAAATATTTTTGTTGCATAAAACCTATAACTGCCATGACTATGCCCCTATGTCTTGGTTTTTTTCATTTTCTAATTATCATAGAAATTAAGATTTAAAAAACAAAAAAAAAACAGGGGCATCGTCATGGCAGTTAAAACTTTTATGCAACAAAAATATTTGCTCTAGTGTCAGTATTCAGGGAGGAAACAGTCGACTACGTTTGTATGGAGATAGCGCCCGGTACCCTTTCCTCTTAACTAGTGCAACTAACTTAATCTTGGGCGCGTAGTATAAGAGAAATTTCAATAGTAATAGAGACTTTTGACAACTACACATAGAAAATCGATAAAAAAAACTGTTCTCAAGGAGACTTGAAGAGAGATATTTATACTTGGAAATTCTTTCTTACGAACCTTAGTAGTGTCAAACACTCCAGCAATCATAGGCAGTGCCACTAACTAGTTTTGTCCAACATTTCCGCAGAGTAGTGCATAAACTATACTTAAGTTATTATAATTTATGTTTAAAAAATATATGTTTAATTTCATGTAATAGTTTATTGATTACTCCACGGTTTCACTGTATTTTCATACTTTATTGTAATCTTCTCTGGACTCTCGAGACACAGGACTTGGTCCTAGTTCGAGGTCCGTTGTTTATGCCAACTATTTGTATATCTTTTTGTTTAATAAACTATTATTATTATTATTATTAATTAAGTGTTCTAAAAAAAGGATGAAAACTTATTTATTTGAACGGAAGTTAAGTTACTTCAAGTTGGTCCCATAAAAATGTAGTTTTAAGATCTCATCGGAGAATAGCTTTTTAAAATGCAGTAAATATGTATAATATTTAGTCTTTGTTGCGAAAATGTTTCACTACAACATAACTTCTAGTAATAAGTAAGATTTAACTTTCGTATCGATTAGTGATAAAAAAAAGTACTATCATTTATGTGGTAGAATACAATATTCATTTATTGCGCTATCGTACACAAACATGACAATTTATATTACATTAAAAATTTAACACTTTAAAACTATAGCTGTCTACTCTCCATCCGTCTTACGCTTTTTCGATCAGGTCACGTGTCCTGACGCGAGTTTAAGATTTTATACCCATTACAGAAAAAGTGCTCAACGCCGCTAAAGAAGTTTTCACTTCAAAAATTAAAACTATGATATATTTTTAAACCAATTAATTGCACTTAGTTGCTACCTACGTAATAGTTGTCATAAATATCGTAAAGCAAGGTTATCTGCCTCGTGAAGTTGATAAGGCTCGATTATTAAGTAACAGAGGCAATACCTTGAGAATTTATTAACGTTCTAAACTGAGTCTGGAATTTTTCACCTATGAATTATGATGGTATACTTGTTAGCATACTGTAGCTATGACGTTGTGATGACGAAATAATTCAATTCAACTTTTTATATGGCTGATCGCTGACATAAGGGCGCAATTCTGCCAATGTCAAGTGAGTCGAGGAAAAAAAACTATAGCAATGAGAGTGAACGGTATTAGGTTTTGATCGGTACTTGAGATTCCTTGTGCAGAATAATTTTGGAGTAAGAACATAGTAAGACTAAACAAAAAAACCACACAAATAAAGATACATAAGTAATAATAATATACATACATAATGAATAAACAAAAAAAATTGATAAAAAATATTATATAATACATAGGTGTACATAAAATCTATCCATTAGCTAACCAAGGGTTAAACTGACATTTTTCTGTCATCTTGTCTAGAGCAAAACTGTCAATAGAAATGGCAGTTCATTGGTAGCCGTTAAATAGGTGATAATAAAAATGAATCGCAAAATGTGTTGGTAAGCGCATAACTCAACAACGCCTGGACCAATTTGGCCAATTCTTTTTTTGGTCTGTTTGTTATTATCAGGAGAAGGTTCTTATGAAATAAAAAATTAAGAAAGTTGCGCAGAAAATTATTACGCGGGTGCAACCGCGGGGCGTAGCTAGTAGGTGATAATTTTCGTCATTATATCAGCATTATATACGTCATATTTACTGCATAATAACAAGTAGGTATAATTCGAGGTAATAACTGGTCCCACCGCTATGCTCCACTGGTGGGTCCACAGGATTTTTTACCATAGCACCCACTGCACTTAGTTTTCATAGATTAAAAATTATAGGGTTAACCTGACATAATATTATTATTTCCTGTAGCAAAACTGTGAAATAAAATGTCAGTATTATGTAGCATGTCTCTTGGTAGCTAAAAGATAAGTTATTGTTTTCGATTACAAAACTTTTAATTTATAGTATAGAATTTTATCTGCATAGTTTTACATATTAGCATAGTTTTCCTTTTTTATTTAGTGGCACAGTTAATACTTGTTTTACCTGACAAACAAAATAATTTAAATTGCTAACAATGTAATTGAACTCATTAAACAGTACAAACTGCTCTTACTTTCTAGGCATTCTTATCAAATTATATTTAGCGTTTCCGATACGAATTAAATTATATTATCCATGTTCACACAGCGCCATCTAGCCTTAAGCATAGCAACTGCGCTTATGTTATGGTGGTCAGACAACGGATAGAATATTACTAGACTCGCCTTGCCTCAGGGTACATCGCTGGTATCGTTCTGAAGACGTATCAGTACTCAATAACGATACGTAACATGTTATTACAGGGGGGCAGCGATGGGATACTCTCATAAGTTGTTAACAGATGGTAACAAGTACATTACAGATTCTGGCTGTTAATCGCATCATATCTTCCAGTTTTACCACCATCTTCTAACCTGTATCTTCTGACATTCCAGAAACCGAAATAGAGAAGTTCGAAGACAAGGTTCTGGAGTTGATAGACAACCTGGAGGCCCGCGCTGCGACAGCCCGCGCCACAGCGCTCGTCAACCTGCGTACAGCGCTGCAGCGCCGGCCTCTCTTCCACGTGATAGCTCCGAGACGCGTCACGCTCGCCTCACACGTCTCGAAGGCGCTCAGGAGAGGACGGGATGGAGAGAAGAAAGCCGCTGCATCGCTTGCTCCCGTACTCGCTTTACAGGTAAATATCGGTATTGTTTTCAGTATTGAGCTGGACCAGTTGAATAGAAATAAATACTATATATACGTTTGATACATATATTGGTCATTATCGTTGTGTGACCTCTGTGAGCATGATCACAAAAAAAGCCCCACGACTCTGTTGTGCCTTCTCATTGGTGGGCGCGTTCCGAAGGCACACATCGTAACTTAGTTTTTTCAGACGTTTCATTGTGCAATAGGGGCATGTGTTGAGAAATTCTCAGCTTTTATAAAATCACGAATGTTCGGTGGTAGGCGGGATCTTGGTCTATGCGTATCACGACAGTATAACATTTAAGCCCACTTGTGGACGTGCTACCAATGAATTTTTCTCACGAAAAAATTATGTGCGCTTATTACTATTGCTTTTACGGTGAAGAAAAAAATCGTGATGAAACCCGCGGTCTTAGTTGGCTTGAGTTCCTTTGGACACGGTCAACTAAGCTGAGTGGGTGGTATAGGTACTAAGCCAGCGTACTCCATCTAAAGTCCCAGACACTACAACCCTGAATAGCATGGATTAAAGTTACGAGCAATGTATCAATCATCAAGATTAGATGTAAACGCAAATATTATACAACGCAATCTTAAGATTATTCACAGTACTAAGGCGTGACGTATCTAACTATGGAAATACGTCATCACCTCACCATATTTGCAATTCACACTGTTACGTTAACTATGCGTCACTTTAACTTGTATAACTGTGCTGTGACGTATTCATCGCGTACTGTAACCAAGGCGATACCTACCTATAATATTTAGATATGATAAGGAAGAAAGAAAAACATAGAGTAGGGTCGAGTGAGTGTAATCTAATATGTGTACTAAATGCACCCCGCGGTTTCACCCGCGTAAGTCCTAATTCCGCGGGAATTTATCATAAGTCCTTATATCCTCCTTATACCCCTTAAGTCCTTATACCCCTAAACTATCACTCATCCAAATTGCTCGAGTCGTTTCATACTTTGCTATTAAACTTGTTATTGTAAAAGCCTCTACGAGTTGGCTTCAGCTCCAAGCACGTTTTATAATATTATAAATCCGAAAGTTCATTTATTTATTTGTTTGTTCCCAGTTCATGGTCAAACGAGAGGACCGATTTAAATGAAAATCGGCATAGTTTAGGAGTAGGCTATATGATAATTTAGATCCCGAAACGCGGGTGAAATCGCGGGGTGCAGCTATAAAAGAAAATGGAAACTGTACATAAAAATATAAGAAAAAAAAACGTATTTTATCAACTGCTTACAATTGGTCTTAATGGGAGGTGACAAATATAAGAACACTATAACAAGTAGATGCAACCTCTTTGGTTTAATCTAATAATTCTAGGATTGCATTGCTGTGAGCGGATTTGACCTAAATTTACATTGACACTTGTAGGCTCAAGGGTGCAGTTTAGAATGTAATCACTCAATTGTGCAAATTGTTTCAGTATTATCTTTATTATCTGCAATTGGACTCATATTTGTTTATGTACTCGCTACATTGATATAAAATCAAGATCCGCCGATTTAAACATATATATTTCTTCTCATTGTTCTAGAATTTGACATTCTTGTATGTTCAATTCAACCCTAAGTACGGTCAAAGCATGATGGAAAAGTGAAAAGAAAATACCTTGAAGCCCTAAACAAACAAACGAACCTTCGGATTTATAACATTAGTTATGATTAGGATAGTTCTGGCCAGTTAGAGAAGTCGTAAATTATTTAAATATTCATCATTTTCATGGGCCTTCGTGAGTGGCGGCGTTTGTTTTCATGGCTCAAGAGGCCTATACGAGAGAGACAGTGACGTCCGCACATTTGGCATTTATGTGTAATAGCACATTGGTTTGCTAGATCCTAATGTAAGGCGGTACTAATGAAATGTATTGTTATGTAGATCGGCGAGGAAGGCACCGAGGAGTTCCTGAATGAAGTTCGTCCCGCACTCGTCGCAGCGGCTACGGACAAGACCGCCTCAGTCGACACACGGGCCGAGGTAATTATTGTACGACATTACATGCAGCGCTATCTAGACGATCACCGCCCTTAGAACATAGCGTTCGTGCATATTAATAACGCCATCTAATGAAACCTTATAAACTTTGTTGGCGTTGCAATAGAGAGTTAAAAAATTTTACTCATTTGAAGCGACTTATCTCAGTTTTATATAGTTTACCCGACTATGGTGAAGCCAAAAGGGAGGGTTTTGTTTTTGTTAGCTGAATATAAAAAAAACTTATTTATCCCTATAATTTTTTAAATGTTTTGGAGTTCATTTGTCCCCGTTTAAGTAATATGTATCAGCTCCTGTTACCAAAATTTACCATTTTGCCTATCCTTTGAGGAGGACAGAGTAGACATTGGGCATATTCATTAGTAAAGTATGTGACATTTGGTTTCTCGAATGAGTACAACGTGAAATATTTACTTTTTGCAGTGTTGTTCATCCCTGGCCGTGATCTGCCTCTTGCTTGAAGAAGATCTGACAGAAATCATCGAGGTCATGCGCATGTACGAGACCATCTTTAGCGGCAGTTATCTCAAGGTTTGTTACGAGGTCCTATTTTTAGTGTCTACAACTTGTAGGGACTTGTCCTTAGAAAGTTCTCAAAAGGTCATTTAGAAGGAAGATTGTAATCTCTCAACTACGTGACTGACTATTTTGTGAACACAGAAGCCTAAAAGCAACAAAAAAACGGTTGCACTCCGGGAGTGCTGACAGAAGTGAAAACTTCTAAAAAATAAAACAAAAACAAATATTCAAGCAAAAACTGAAGTGTTTGGTGAGATTCGAACCGGGGGCTAAACATACATACACAAGTGTAGTAGCGGTCTTAACTACCAACCCACAAAGTCTTATTACTGTGCGACTAAAATATAGTACTGTTTGGAGCCGATAATGACGTAGCTGTCACATTGCGTTTCGGTAACAAGTTCAGAGATTTTATCTTATCTAAAAATATGCATACCGCGCTATAAGAAGTTTACACTTCAAAAATCTCCAGATTCCTAATGAGCGACGGCGACGTAGTGCCAATCTTGACGCATCGCATATTTTTTTCTATGATTCACACATTGTCATGCAATGTGTTAAACATTTTAAAGGTCTCGAACTAGTAGTATTATAAATGTTTGTTAGTAAACTATGTATGTAGACTTGGAGACCTAGATTTACACACCGATATTCTCAAGGGATCGGCACTTACGCGGGCAAAACCAAAGGGCGTAGCTAGTAATCGCATTAATCTAAAAGTAGGTAATTCAAACCAGATCTTAATGTATCATTTGCATTATCCCCAGGGTGACGGTAGCCTAAAGGTGTCAGGTTCAGTGATAGAAGAGGGCAGCCTCCACGGCGCCGCGCTCGACGGCTGGGCGCTGCTGTTGTCGCTGTTGAGTGACGACCACGCCGCTGAAGTGTTAAGGAACCATCCACCGAGTGTTGCCAGGCTCGGGGACTTGTTGGAGGCATGCTCGCTAGATGTAAGTTGACAGTTTTAAATAATTTCGCTAATTCAGTATTTATTTTAGGGCATAAGAACGGCTATTACCAATGGAGGGAGTGCCTAATGACTTTCTTGTGGATTCTTATTGGAGGTTAACGCCCGTATTCACAATCAATCCAATGAGATTTCATAGTGCGCGTGAACGCATAGAGCCGCAAATAATATACTAGACAGATGAGAGCAGTACAAAATTGACCTATCAGAGGGCCGCATTTAGCGCTGTGCTTTCACTTATCCAAGAGCAACTTAAGTACTGTTTGTCAATACTGGCCTCGAGAAAGATAGCGTGATGCTATGGATTCAATGATGGAAAATGGTAAAACCCAGTCTAGGAGCTAAGTGCTCGGAAAGATGCAATATTTTAGTTCACAAATATTGTACCCTTATAAATGTGTGATATCCTATACAGCCACTAAGAAGTGTTAGTGCACTGAGTTAGGACCCATATCCTAACTTAATTTTCAATGTGTTTTCTTGCAAATTGTATGATTCCAAATGAATAAATAATTTTGAAATTTTTGTAGGTACGTGTAGCGGCCGGCGGTGCTCTGGCCGTGGCCCACGAGCGTGTCGGAGGTGGAGAGCTGGATGCGCTTGTGGAGCAGCTGGAGCTGGTGCCGCGTCTCCAGCAGCTCGCGCGGGACTCGCACAAGTACCGCGCCAAGCGGGACCGCAAAGTGCAGCGGGCCACCTTCAGGGATATACTCAAGTACTTTGAGGTAAGTTAACCAACATTGTTGTTATCTAATACATGCTGTTAAGCTTTCCAATGTCCTGTATAGCATTGATTAGAATAGACGTTACCGCCTATAAACTAATTAAATCGCGATAAGAGCTCTAGAAGCTCTAGCATATGCTTGCAAATTTAGTTTGACGCGAACTGTAAAACCTCATAAACGCGATTCTCCATTCTGTAAAAACAGGTCGGAAAACGTCTCGTTCCACTGGCTTATTTGAGGGATTTAAATCAAGAATACATAGGACCTTCTAGGAGAGCGTAGTACATCTTAGAATACATCATCACTTACCATCATAATGAGATAGTGGTCAAACGCTTACCCGTGTAATGTGTTATTACAAAAAAAAATGTAACAATCAGCCTGATAGATGACCAGTTACGTTATTTACACTAAGCTCATCATATTTCAGGAGGACGAGGTACCATCATTCTCAGTCCGCGTTGGCACCGAGTCAGTGGAGTGCAACTCGTGGGCGCTGTCCGCCGGGTACACCCAGCTGGCGGCCGCGCTCGGCGGCGGACTGCAGACCCTCGCCATCGGCTCGTCCGCTCTCAGGGCCGCGCTCAGGCTGCCGGAGGCGCCGCCAGCCCCACCCGCACCCAAACGGGCACAGGACAAACTACAACGGGTTAGTTGAAAGTTTTAAATGATTTTTTTTCAAAATGTCTTTTGCTCAGAATCATTAGAATGTCCTTTTCTCAAAACAAGTACAGTGAAGTGCTTGTGACCACTTGTGTTTTATGCCCAAAGTCATCCCAATTATTATTTTCAGGCAGTAATAGATGTAATGGTTTGACAAATCATTATCTGTCTGGCATAAGTACCTTCCTAGACCAATAAAATATATAGTTCAAGAAATAAAATAATGTCTAATAATTCAGTACAATTCAATCTCTTCCGTGTTTTACGTATTTGGGTTTTTTTTTCCACTTACCTTCGAGAAAATGTGACACCTCGCTACTGAGCAGCTTCTTACGTAAAACTTAATGACATGTAACCAATTTGTATTATAAATTCCAGCACCTACAGAACACGGCTGCGTGTAAAGCCCGCACTGTCGCCCGCGGGAAGAACAGGGACAAACGGTCCGCCGCGCTCGCTATTTGATAACGTCACCACACACTCACACCCTCCCCCACCACACACACACACACACGCACAGCACCCGGTTCCAATACATCACTGGTAGCTATAGATACTTTGATATTGGTAGAAATATATAAATACATTAGACCGACGCGACGTTGGAACCCCATCCTTTATGGCAACTTAAAATATTGAAACTGTTATTGCCTTACTTAAGCTGCATCTACAAGTTTTGTTAACGCAACGTAAATTCCATATTTTAATTTTATTTGGATATATCAAGACGGTTACGTCGGTCTAATGTCACCTCTATAATTATAGAAATAAGGCCTAGTTTCGGTAATCTGATTCATTTACAATCTACCCATGAACGATTCTCCCTCAAATAACAACATTTTCTTAGAGGACTCTTCTTTGTGGACAACTTGGGGAAAATCTCGTAACTCCCGATGGTTGACTTATCGATAAGCTACGTCTAAATAGTACAACACAGATGAAGCATCTATGACTACAGCTCTAAATTATAGCTAGCGTGAAGAAAATATCATTTCCCTCCCCCGCTGATATCACTAAAGATCGAACAGTTCCATCTCTGTCCATGCTATATTCACCAGATAAACCAGGACAACACTAAAAAGAGCTTTTAAATACTTACTTCTTTTTATTTAATTTTGGTTTTTTTATGGCATATTTGCCATATTTTTGTTAATTTATGTAGATTTCGATATTTCGACACAGTTACCAAGCGCCATGTTCACGAGACATGCCATTGTCGATTGATATCGAATAATATTGTTAAGTTTTTGGAAAAGGGTTTAAAAATACCATAAAAATGACAGATAAGTTTATGAAGTGAATATTGTCGTGGGCGTGTCTTAGCGTCGCTAGAAACACCGCCTTATATAAGTAACTTTAGATGTAGCTCGTGTAAATAGCGGTCTAGGCGTAGTGGTGCTCCAGCGGGGAGGATAGCACAGGCTTGGGGTACCGGGTTCACCGTTAAATTCTATTACAAATACTTGTCATCAAGTTATTCATTATAATTTTATCATTCATTTTTCTTAGATATAGATTTTTTTAAACAAACTGAATACAAAATATATAACCTTTACCACTATACAAAATTAACTATTTAAATAAAATAAAATTTACAAGTAATCATTCATTAGTTATTATTTTCTCGTCCAAAATGATCGCTTTAACTGATTGGAATGTTATAACTTTTCCGCCCATGAGTGGCAATGTAAAAATTGGTTTTGAGAAATGGGGCACTAATCTAAGTTCTTATTGCCAAGAGTATTTAAAAAACTGTACATTGCAAATGTATGGGTTTCAGTCTAAATAATAAATATTTAATTATAACAACTATTTGCTTGGACAACTTACTTTGTTTTTTTTACTTTTTACTCGCATCCTTAATTTGTAAATTAAAAATGCTTGTATTAATTTTTGTTATTGACGCGATAGTAATTGTAATCGCAAGTAACTTACCCGGTAGACCTGCAAGTCTCGTACCAAAGATTGTTTGGATTTTATTCAAAATTGAGGAACCGTCGTGTTTAATTAGTTTCGCTACGTAAAGTTATAGGTTTATTAAGATCCATCTTAAACGTACCATTTGTAAATATGCGATCAAGCTTCAAGCAAAAGTGAAATTTTTTAATTTCATGGCCATTAATGATCGACTAAAACTTACAAGTGACAATCAAAAGTTATTAGGTTATCAATAGTTTGTCGGCCCTTGCTTGACGACTTGAAGCTTGACCGTATCTGGGGCTCTTTAGTTCTTACTCCCTTGGTGATGTGGCTTCTATAACTTAGCTAATTTTATTGAATATCTAGTTTAGATTTTTGTATTTACAAAAATTGACTTTCGTGTTAATTATTTGTTAGTGTTTTTTTTTCCACAAAATTTCTCATATTGTATGTATTTTAGATCGAATTGTGGAGTAAAGGTGACAGATAACAGATTTTCTATCGCCCGATAGATAAACATGTTGTCTATATTTGCCCCCTCTTTATTTTAACAGTTGTTATATTAAATATAAATTGTGTGAAATGTACTGTTTGTGTACGTTTCTATTTATTGTAATAATGTATAAATGTTTCTCTGTAAATATTATTTTTTGTTCGTAAAAAGTGAACCGCCTGTCTATGTAGAATGTTGTTAGGCTGATAGTTTGTACGGATTGTTGAAATAATATTTATTATGAGAAGATACTTGTTTTTTTTTAACCTTAGATAATTATTTATAATCTACTAGAAAAGTCCCGCGGCTTAAGGAATAAAGGTCGCTACATACGTGACGTAATTTTTCTCGTGCTGGACGGAACGTGATATTTTTATATGAAACGATGTCAAGAAATCGTAATGGCCCGTCCGGCACGAGAAAATCAAGTAACGTATGTTTAAGAACACGAACACTTTATGAACGTTGCACGTCACGTCTCCGTCTCGTACGAGGTTTTGTCCCGTTGCATATGCAGCGACCTTTACTCTCTCGGATCCCGTGGGAATATCAGGATAAAGATCACTCTCAGGGATTTCATGTTTTCTCACGTAAGTACTTACTTATTTCGCAAGGATAAAGCGGTTACCACATCGCAGAGAAAAATATCCAATCTACCAAGGTGACTTTGGTCGTTCTGCAATGTAAACAGTGGTTGCAGATCTGCAGTGTATCGCATATCTAACATCAAAGTAAAAATTAAGAGGATATTTCAGACGGGGCGGGTCGATTTGGGCTCGCATCATTGAGATTGGACCCAGCTACCTCGAGACACGTAAG
Source organism: Idaea straminata (assembly GCA_951213275.1). Taxonomy (NCBI): domain Eukaryota; kingdom Metazoa; phylum Arthropoda; class Insecta; order Lepidoptera; family Geometridae; genus Idaea; species Idaea straminata. Next base: position 1,584,123 of record OX577852.1, read on the forward strand.
AATGGAAAGAGAGGAGGCCTTTGCCCTGCAGTGGGACGGAATGGGCTAAAAATATATAAGTAAATAAAATGCCAATTAAACACATGACTAGCTTTATTATCAGACAATAATATACCACCGTCCATCCGTTTACAATCCGTCTTTCCTTACAACATTTACACATCGAGTAATGCTTACAATAACCATTCAAATGGACCACACCGACACTCTCAGAAACTTGTCACACTGGAGGCGACCTGCGGCCACAGCGGTCCGGGCCAATGAAAACAAAAAGGGGCGCCCCAATCTTATGGTTTGACAAAATCTGTCACAACCGCCATTCGCCATTTTATTGACCCAGGTTTTTGTGCTGTCAAAAGTTGATAAAAATATATATGGCCTAGTCGCACTATCGCTCTGTGCTTACAGTCGTATTTATCATTGCTAATTCGCGGATGTATGCTTGTACCATAGACAAATGATATGTGTATGTATTGGTCGGACGTACGTCTAGGACGCTTGATGTAAAAAGAGCTAAAGGAGCATCACTATCAAAAGTCGCCATTTTGTTGACATACATTTTTGAATTTGCGCCGCAATATCCGTTGGTCCGAGTTTCTAAGGTCTTTCCCCGGAGAACGAGTCCTTTGTGACAAGTCCCTATTTTTTCTTCGTTTGTTTCACAGTGTGGCCCCAATTCGTTGCTCAATATTAAACATTTAATAATGAAATATACAAGTGAATAATACACTTACTCTACTACCGAGTTATATAAAATAAGCTCGTGTGTCAGAACGACGACTGTAGCTAAATTGCATTTTAAATTATAACCACGTCTTTTGACAACACGATTAACATAAATAAGAGATAGAACAAGATGTCATTTTTTAAGGAATCATCTGAGAGAATAAAGTCTACTTTATTTCATAGAATACTAAATTCACCTGGAATGGGCCTGGGTGAATCAAGTATACTAAGTAGTATATTCAGTAGACCTAGGAGAATTAAATTGACAACACCAAATGCATTTAAAAAATAATTGATCTTAAACGGAGATCGTAATTTCCAATCCCAATGGGGATAATGATTTTTTGAAACCATTTTAATTCTTAAAGAAATAAATGACGCGCTTGTATCCGCTAAAAACGACTAAAATACAGTAAAAGTTGCGCGTATTTTTTCCTAATGGTGGAAATCAATAACCTATCGGCTACCAGGGGGTTAGGAAATAATTATTTAATTCGATTATAGTGTTCGCGGTATTCAGCGTGTAATTTCTCTATTACGTGACTTTGTCGGAACTGTGATTAAAAGCTATTAAAAGGTTTAAAAAATGATTTTTTCTGATATTTTTTCAAAACTGCAAAACGATCTAAAAATGTAATGGTTAACCTTGGTAACTGCTTTAAAGGTTATTGATTTCAATAATTAGGCGTCTAACAATAAGTTATAATTCGCAAAGTGATTTATAAAATTGTAATAAACGTTTATATTTGCTAGTTTATTATCGCCTCAATATTTCCAATATAAGTGCACTGTTTACACAACCAGAGGGTGTATTCCTAACAAACAATATTGGTCTAAGTTTAGCTACAGTCCGTCTGCTAAACAATAAGACACTACACATCAATCTTAACATTTAGTTAACGTCTAATTGATTACATTTACCCGATAAATAACATATACTTAGTATACCTACCACAATTAATTCGCAGACCTCGCGTAATGAATTATAGATATTCCAAGTGATGTCGGCACGCGGTTCTATGTGTGGGTGAGTCAGTAAACATGCAGCTTTCATTTCTAATTGAGGAAGAACGGCCACGCGAATCCGGATTTTTTCTGACCAAAATAATGAGTTTCTTGTGTTCTCATTGGAGGTCGCGTTCCAAAGACATAAATCTTAATTTAGTTGTAAAACGTTTGCAAGAAAGGATTTTTAAAACCGCGACCGAAATAGAAGCGGAAAGGCGCTCGAGCATTTTCTTTTCGTTTTTTTAGATTTACGCAATGAATATACGATGAGCGAATATAGATTGAGCAAAATAGATCCCGAGAAGCGGTGTACGGTAGATGCGGGAGACGGTAGGGTAGATGCGGGAGACGGTAGGGTAAATGCGGGGCGGATAACGGTTAATATGGCTTATTATTTAGATTAAAAATTCGTTCTTAGACTGAGCGGTTTTCAGAGCCGCGAGCAGTATAAACGAGTAAAAATTAACCGGTACATATCCTTCTTTGCAAGTGGTAGGTAATTGTTAATAGCAACGAATCTAAGCTAAGTGTTTACCTGCTCACGCACACATAGAACTTCGCGCCAACATAACTTAAAATGTATCTAGTAGAGATCCACAAATGACATCTAATTATTTTTAAATACTATATAATGCATTTGAAATGTAATGTTACGAAAAAATATCATCAAATATACTCGTACTTACTATTCAATGAAAGGCAATTTGATAATTGTAGCGACTTATTAATCGAAAATACTAGTGCAGGCACTTTTAGCCCACTCTGGGGTTAAAATAATTCACCCAGAGAAGAAATATCTATTGTCAAATTCGTTAACATTTTGTATTATAATAAAGGCGAGAAGAATCGTCCTATAAAGACGGCCGATTATCGTGAACCATCAAGGAAGGGTATTCGCGAACTTTACAACATTAAACTTTCGTGTTGAGACAAACGAACCAATAAGAAATGGCGGTGTGAACATAGGCTAATTCTCAATCGATCCTTAACACCAGTGTAACTTTGGTCATTTTAATTATCCAACCAACACACCCTTTTGGCTTAAGAATCTTTTACCAGTTGGAACGAAAAACGCAAAATATACTATCTCTCTCTTTACATGTTTTGTTTCAGTTTTGATCGTCTTTCGTTTTTTGCAATCGTCTGTTTTTCTTCCAACCAAGTCAAGTCTTATTTAAAACGTAAACGTGTTCGGGTGACTATGGATCGGGTTAAATAAAATTAACCATAGCAACCATAGCCACACAATGTGTGGCTATTTGGTGTTACTACGGATATATTGGAACCCTTATAATCAAAGTGCTGAAGATCGTGAATACACTGCATTGATAGAAAAACGATATATCCGCCAGAAACTTCGTGAAACTACCAATAGTACCTACAGTTTTATGGACGATATACTATTCACGATAAGGACGAAGAATATACGACAAAGTGACTCCGTCCACATGACCATTTCGGCATTGCTCCAACAGAGAAAACAAACTTGCCATAACCACACCTCTTGCTCACATTTTTAACTTAATTTTTAGATACCTATTTGCAAGTAGTCAATTATTTTTAAATTAATGCATTTAAAATTTGCTCAATTTGATACTTAATGTATATGGCTACGCGGGCTTATTTAATTACTTATAGTGTGACAACGAAAAATTAATGTAAATCGGAAACGTCCAAAGTGAATTTTTGGGTTCAGAATTCTAGTGTCCACTTTAGACTTTGTAGAGGTCACTCTGAAGTCCAGAGTGGCCTCAACAGCGGCCATTTCTATTCGAGTGGTTATAGTGTGAACACTGCTGCATATCATTCGTTGACAATTTACCGAGAATCGCTAACTTGCATAATCGGGGGGGCAAAAATGCCGATCCAGCTACTTTCCTAAAATGCTCTGGTGTAGTGAACGGAGTCCCTTTATCGAACAGGAAGTTACAAACTCCGCGCACGTTTATAACATAGCTCGATATCTCTCTTAAAAGAATCACAACAATTCTTAAAGTTATTTGCTATGAAACACAACCTATGTAAGTTTTCACTGAATTAACGTTATGTACTGTTTGTAAGGCAACAGGGCGTTTTACAAAAATATATTCAACTTGTATTTTAAAGAATTCGATATTAGTGCTGTCATAATCGAGTACAATGATTATTGAAACCATTTGATTGGCTTAAGATCGTATCGACCATAATTAGGGATAACCATTATCATTGGTACTTAATCGCATATTTCTTTTACGTCGACGTTTCTACTATGTTGCAATAGCCATGTTCGCGAAGATATATCCGGGAAATATTAAATATGAATGAATACAAATGTTGTGAGTTTAAAAAGTTTATCAGTTTTGTTTTTATGCCAAATCATAGTCGATACCTTCAAGAAAAAAAAGTACTTAGCCTGAATTTGTTTTAAGTCCAAATAAACTGACCGGGGGCATCAACCACCAGGTGCGTCGACAAGTGGGGGCCTAAGCCACGAACCCGAAATCCGTACTTAGAAATAATCGATAATGAAGTTTAATGATTCCGAAAATATCCTATATAAGTACACATAAAATACAATATACATACAAAATATATCAATATCATTATTGTATATTTCAATAATTATACATAATTCCGCTCCGGACGCGCTCAACAACGTTCCTAAGCACTGACACTGCAGCATTGGTCTCGAACGACAAAATGCGAAATCGATAGAGACGTAAATGATTTAAAAAAATCTAAGTCAAAGATCTAACTGACTGACAAATCAACGCAACATTGGTTCTAGAGACTCTTTTTATAGTGACCATTAGCTTGAGTTTTTTTTCCGAAATTACAAAAAAAAAACATTTTAACCTTCGAGCATATTTTTAACAGAAAACTATTAAACATCAACTAAAGTGACACTTAGGAACGTATAAGAGTGCAGCCGGAAAAGAACCTCATAATTATTGAAAATATATCGTATACTATAAGTAATTAGGTATATAACATTTAAATACAACATTCATATACAGTTAGGCCATAATATAAACAATTAAACATCCATCTATGAAATACTTATCAATATAAAGTACTAGAAAATACAATAAGTTATAATAAATATGTAGTTAAGATTAACTGGTTAACTTTACAATTGAATACGAAAAAGACATAGGCTTCCATTTTCTACAGTGTGTAATAAAATCCCTTGTAAATCCCTCTTAGGTACTTCTAGGCATTTCGTTAAAGACCACAATTAGAAATGGCAGCATCTTTAAATAACAAAATCTTTCAGTGACCACTTCTACAAAAGATGACTTCGAGAAATTAGAACTTTTTGAAATTACTACTCCTACAACATAAAACTTTCTAAAATGGCCGCTTCGTGAAAAGGTCAAATTGTAGAAATAAAAACGTATAGCCTGGGTCATTACTAAAAAAAATTTATAAATATGTTTATGCATGAAAATAAGATAATTATTTTTTTAAAGTTAGGAAAAACTACTGTAATATCCAGATGATTTATATAATTTTCAACATGTGGCAACACTAGTATTGACAGCTGGCCCTTGGTGCTGTCATATAAAAAAAATATGGTATTTTTCTTAAACCTTTTTGTTTTTTCAATTTTACAGACTTTAAAAAGAGAAGAAGTAATTTGTCTTTAATAGGTCCAAGGGTACCGTCCGTGTACCTAGGAAGTATTACGTACGGGGTCTCTTTACACACCGTATCATAAAAATGCAAAAGTGTGTTAACTCTCTACGAAAACACTAGTAATCAAATTGCTAAATATTAGAAATAAATAAAACCGCGGGGCGGTGCTAGCATCAAATAATTAATTTAAAAAGAAACAGGTGAATGTCTTTGGCGAGTATAAAATACTATTTAACCGACTTCAAAAAAAGGAGGTTCCTTTCCGAAACGGTTTCCAGGCCAGTCAAAAACAGACTGTATTGTAGGGAGAAAACAGCTATTTCGTTATGTATGGAAAAGTATATGTAGGCCTCTTAAGAACGTTTCTCTAAGCACGCCCATAAACTCTTAAGCTAAATAATATATTATTTTAATTAATTTCTACGAGATCTTACACGTTTTACGTTTTATTATAGGTTATACTAAATCTACACTAATATTAAAAATTAAAAGATAATCTGTTCAAGTATATGCTACGAAACTACTGGACCGATATTTATGAAACTTGATATGAGAATACATTGATTAATTGGGAATAACATAAGATATTATTTATATCTATATTCCCCGGTGAAACCGCAGGGCGCTGCTAGTATTTAATATATAACCAAGCATTTTAATACAGCATTTAAATGAAACGTTAATCTTTCGCGTTATTATTAACTTGTTTAATATTACTTGAGCATAATGGTGCTAACTATAAATGTCCGACGTTTTACACAGCGCCATCCAGGCCCGAACTACGCAACTGGGCTGGTACTATGGCCAGACATTGGAAAGAATACTCATATATAGTTTTCTTTTGTAATATTAGTATACATACAGAGATCCAGACCAGAAACAAATATTTACATAAATATTTGTGACAAGGCGGTAATCGAACCCGCAACTTTCTTTACGCAGGCGTCACAGATACACTGTAACATCTTCACACACGAAGGGCAATATTAAGCTTAATTTATTTTCAACTTTACTCTTAGAGAAAGGACTATTTTCTAGAGTGCTCGGAATTGAGTATGAACAGTAACCTAGTAAAATACTGTAAAGTTTCATATGCTTCGTTCCTTACCAATTGTCAGACGTGCCGATGTATCTTTGGAAAAATCATCTTTATTTGCGAAACCAGTGAAATGTACAATTCAAATATCCAAAACTGCTATTATTAGAATGTTTTTTCAACTCCAGCAAAACTCTAAGGTCCTACTTCAATTGAAGTTGAAAGGGTTTCAACTCATGAATTTATTATAAGTACAAACATTATTAGTATGAAAATATTCAAATAATAGTAATTTTAGAGCATTACTGTGGGTCTGCAATTATATTACCGACTGTACAATTTCAAACACGATTCTCCGGAGTTTTAAAAAAAGATGGTTTTATATTATCTCATCTGTAATTGTTTTAGGGTTCCGTACCCAAAGGATAAAAGGGACATATTACTAAGACTTCGCTATCCGTCCGGTTGTCTGTAATTTTTTAATGAAAATACTATTTGTAACAAGTTACGATCGGCCTAATGGACGACGAGTGACATGAGCTCTCTATTACCTAGTAAGAATTTATACTCTAACACCTTAGTATAGTTTGTTTAACATATAAACTTACGTATCTATACATATTGAAGTTATCTATACTAAAACAGGTGAAAGAAAACATCGTTTGAAAACTGACATACCCAAAAACTCGCCACGGTTCGAAAAAAAGATACATTCGCCAATCCGGAGTTGGCACCCATGGCATATTAGATAATACTAACTCTAAACCCTCTAAGAGAAAGTCCTTGCTCTATAATGAGACACAGCTAACTTTAGATTAAGAAAAATAAACGTACATTCCATAAAGAGTCATCTAGCCCCAGACTAAGCATTTAGGCTTGTGATATGGTGACCAGACAACGGGTAGACTACTCATTATTAAGTATTTTACTTCAATAATATGGTCAAAAGCCATATTGTCTTAACTACACCCTGATGACAGAGAATGTATTCCTCGGCTCTATATATACAGCTGCCACTATTTTTTGGATCTAAGACTAGATTAGACATGATTACAGTCATGGACAAATAATTAGGAACGCAAGAAAAACTGGATGAATTCCGGTTATGATGATTAAATGATTTTATGTTAACGGAAATTTATGAAACCTAGAAATTGATTGTAAAAATTGTGTACAATTAAGGTATTATATTTAATGGCGAGCATTTTAGGAAATGTGTTAAATGATTTATCAAAGATTATTTAACTTAAATACATTACCTAGGTATTGTATATAAATCGTTAAAGGTACTTAGGAAATGTATAAAGTTAGAATATGTCAATATCGACCCAGTAAGAATATTTGAATTCCCGGAACTGACACGGATAGGTTAGGTTAGATATTGTGACCAAACTCGTGCGAGCGAAACGAGCGCTAGGTCCCTAAGAATCACCTACTGATTGCGATTTAACAAATGTACCTATATAGACTAACTAGATGTGTCTAATATGAATTATTTCACACATTATACAATATTTTGGAAATTGAATAGCAACCAAAGAAAAATCTAAAATCAATACTTTGGAAGCACACGGCTCCTTAGATCTTTTTTTTTATTCTCTTATTATCATTATTTATTATCATTATTAGTTTTTATTTTATACTTTTGTTTTATGTCAGTGCTTTTATATTACTTTACTGATTGTCTTGTGTCCTGTGCTTGTCCAAATAAATTAAAATAAAGTTTTATTTCTTTCTTTCTTCTTCTTTTTGAAAAATTGAAATAGGTACAATATTTTTAACCTTAAGTAGGTAGTATTTTAACACCGAGTTTTTCACAAGGTGTTTCTAATTTCGTGTTCATGACTGTAATATCAAATACCTATATAAAGTGAAAAATATTACAACCAAATGGAGGGTAGTGTGGCAAAAAGACATTGACCATTTTACTATGAAGCGTGGTAGTATTTTTTTACGCGGACATCAAAGAACTTGGTATGTTAGATGCAGAAAAGACAAATATAAATATGTTAGGAGGTGTCTTGACCTAGTTTGGTCTGAGATATCGATAAAAAAACGATTGAAAAAATTTTACGTGCCTAATGTTTTTTTTTTATATTTATACCTCAGAATGGCATAGAGCGGTGTTGGCTTAGTGGTAGATACCCCGACTTTCATTCTGAAGGTCGTGGGTTCGAATCCCAGCCGGCCGTGCACCAATGTATTTTTCTTAAGAAAAATTTATGTGCGCTAATTGACATTGCTCTTACGGTGAAGGAAAACATCGTGATGAAACCCGCGGCTTAGTTGGCTCCGGAAGTATTGACAAGTTCTCTCCTCTGGACATGGTCGACTAAGCTGAGAGGGTAGTAGGTGCTGGGCAAGCCTATTCCATCCTCACGCAAAAAGGACCCAATTAAAAAGAGTCTAGTTGCGGAAAAAAGCCCGTATGCATACATACATTCATACATACATACCTCAGAATGGCTTCGAAACTTCAATTTTGAGACGAGTTGATGATGAATAATGCGTTAAACCTAACATCTAACACTTTTTTTTTATTGGGTTAATTAATTTTAAAAGACAAGTAATGAGGGATAATTATTTACACTACAAATTGAAGTCACTAAATGTGAAATTGAAGTAATACTATTTAAACATTTTATATCTTACGTATTCATGTTCCCTTTCTGTTTCAAACCGATTTCAAAAAGGAGGTGTTCATACTCAAAATACTGTCGTAGTACGTTATTTAACGTTATAGATCTCATTCGTATATATATATATAAACGGCCTAGTGTCATAATCCCTACCAGCGTATCCCCCCCCCCCCCCGTGTCCTAGTCCCTACCGGCGTATAAGTGGTTTTTTTCCACCTATCCCTACCAAGTACTACCACGGGGGGGTTAGGTTAGGTTAGCACCAGTAGTTCTCGAGACTAACCTATCGTGCTCCCGGCAATATTCTATTGCCAAGTCATCGCGGGTCTACTTTGTCGGCAACATTTGTTGCATGCATAAACATTCTTTTCGAAACCAGTTTTTTTTTATTAATCTATCCACTTTTAATCAATTTTTGGTATTTTATCATTTTTTAACGTCAAACACAATTTACACATACAAGTTGTAATTTTAAATTTAAAAGGATGCCGCATCCAAGCCGGTCTAGTTTTAGAGATAAACAAACTTAAATAGTAAGAAGATGTATCAACACCTACCTTCTTGCTCTTATAACCTTAAAATTATTATTGGAGGCGTTCCTCCAATAGTTTAATTTCCAACGACCCATAATTATTTTTCAATCGCATTGTATGCAGCAAGTTAAGACTAGAAGATACAAAACAAGTTTATATTTAAAGATTATGCCAAAGTTGCCGTCACAATTTTTGGCCGGCCATTAATCAAACTTTACCATTGTCCTTTATTCGGATTCGGATTTCATCTTCTTCATATCAGGTTCATCGTCATCTTCATCATCATCTTCCCAGTCCCACTCCTGCTCATTATCATTGTCCTGTACCTGGTCGTGATCATCTACCTGGTCGTGATCGCGATCCTCTACCTGATCGTGATTATGATCGTTTTCATGCTCGTGCTCGTGGTCCTGGTCTTGGTCATGATAGTCGTCTTCACCGTCCCCACGTTCATTGTTATTTTCGCCATTTTCATTGTCCTCTTCCTATGATAGAATAATTAACAAAATTTTATTGTAGTATAGTAATAGTTAAGTGTAGTGAAAACTAGCTAAGTGAAGTGTAGTGTAAACTAGCTAAGTGTAGTGTAGCTTAATGTAGTGTAGCTATAGCTAAGTGTAACGTAAACTGACAAAGTGTAGTGTAGGTTGTACAAACCGTGAGACGATGCATGACAGCGATGGGTGGCAAGTCGAGATGTTCGGCAACGCGACGCTCGATTAGGTAGGAGACGTACTCGTCATACAGCAGCCGGATCAGGTGGAACGAACCGAACGATGCAGCCGATCTGCTGAACACATGTACACACTATACCTTACGGTTCTATATACCATCGGTCTGTCAGCCATGTAGGTAGGGTAGGGTATCACTCACCTGAGTGTCAGCTCGCGGATCACGAGCGACGAGTAGAAGCTCCAGTCGAGCAGCAGCCTTCGAGCGCGGGACACGAACCGGGTGGAGGGGAGGCGCGAGTGTTGCGAGAGGGCGCGGCGCACGGCGCGGTCCAACCACGCCGCCCAATGCTCGAGCGAGGCGCCGCGGCCCAGGGTCGCCTTGAAGTCGGCCTCGAGCCGCCGCGCCGCGCCGCTACTGCCGCACGCCATCGCCCACGACGCCTGCTCGCGGACCACGCGGAAATCGACGCGGTTCAGGTCCGACACCATCTGGTGGATCTGGTGGTGGTTCGTGAGGACGGCACGCGCCGCCTGCGCTAGGTGGTTCAGCGAAGTGTAACGGCGCAGCGCGGCTGCGAGCGCGCCGGCGGCAGCAGCTTGCGCACGCCGCGCCGGCGCCGGTGCCTCCGCTTCGTTGCACCCGCTCCACACGGCCGCCTCGACGCCCTTCGCGAAATTGCGGATCGCCTGCGTGAGCTGCGGCGGGATCGGACGGAGCACGTCCGGCAGCAGCGCGTCCAGGGCACGCTGGTAGAGCTTCGCGGAGGCCCGGCGCAGCCAGCGCGCGCCCTGCGGCGTGGCGAGGAGCCGCGCGCCGGCCGGACCCGCGGCGCGCCACCAGCCCTGGGCGGCGCGCACGGCGGGCGTGTCGAGCGCGACCGCGGCGGCCAGCAGCGTCGCGCCGTGGGCCCGGTGCGCGCGCACAAGTGCCGTCGCCGCCTCCACGTCGCCGGGCTCGTCGGCGCGCAGAGCGGGCGGCGACGGCGGCGCGGTACACCCGAGGTACGCTCGATGCGCGGCGGCGGGCGCGCGCACCGCCTGCGGCCCCGGGGGCTCCCCCTCGCCCACCTCGGCGGGCTCGGGCTGGGCTGCGACTCCGGTCGCGCTCGGCTTCGCGCGAATGCCGTAGTAGTGATACTTGGAGTTGCCGCGCGTGCCGAGGCGTCGCGTACGCAGCCCGACGAACACGGACCGGATGAGCTTGCCGAAGGAGGCGGCGTTGACCGGGTCGAGCCGGTGTAACGCGCAGTGTCGCAGGTAGTGAGCGTAGAGCGTCGAGCGCGGCAACGAGACGCCCTCTGCCGTCTCGTAGTTGTCGAGCAGCCACTGCACGGTGGCGGGCGGCATGCGCGGCGCGGCCCCGCCGCCGCCGGCCGGCGTCGCGCTCGGCGGCGAGGCGGGCGGCTCCGCGTCATCCCCCGCGGTCACGACCACCGGGTACGCGGTGTAGTCCCCCGCGTCGCCGGCCCCCCAATCCGCCGCGTCGCCCGCACCGGTCCCGCTCACGGTCGCCACTCCGTACACCGGGTACGTCCGGAGACCCTCCCTGTACAAACATACGACACATACATGCCGCGTACTGCCTCCTTCCACACAACAGACACAACATATGACTACAATATAAACTTACATATTCTGATGTCCCTGTCCATATATCTCCTGTGGTTCGGTAACATACTGCACGTGGTAGTTGACTCCGTTACCGCCCTCGCCTGCACACATTTACAATAAGTTCATTTAATGATTTTCAAAAACAACATTTTAAAATGCTGACCTATATAAGATTAAGTACAATGTTTTTAAAAATTTAAACGTAGATCAAACTTTCAATATTTCAAAATGGCGGAATCTGCGTCGCAATAATTATTTATTAGCTAAAAAAATTGATAAGTTTCCTACTAACCATTTTTTTATGTACAATTCCTTTATGTATAAAATTCATTGTTCACAAAGAATATTGTATATAATCAATTTAAAAATCATAATTTGAAATATTTCAACGACGCATAAGAATATTCAATGGGTAATTAACATTAATAAAAAATATTCAGTCATGTTTAAATATTATCAATAGAAAAGATTTGTCTTTGAATTTTTGTTTGTCTTGCTACTAGACCGATTTTAAAGGAACTTGGTATGAAATTACATAATCTTTAATTTTTTATTTTTTCCCGTCGTATCAAGACATAGCACAGATGAAAACGCGTAATTTATTTCTATAAAAATCCAGTTAGAATTATTATTATACCCATACTATTAAAAAAATATTATAAAAATGAAAATTAGTAGCTAAAAATGATAAGTTAATCGACACAATTGTTAGTAAGAAAACAAATTAGATTTTTTCAATAAAAACACCTACGTAACAAATAAGGTAGGCAACTTAATAACTCGAATAGTAAACCTGGCGGCGGCGGCACCCTTACAAAGACAAAGGGTTTTGTTCGTATGGGCGGTGGTAGGCTACTCGTCAGATACAGTGTCTAGGCAACTCACAGGGGTAGTATGTTCTATACCGCGGCACCTCCATAGCGAACCAGATCTCCAGGGCAACTCAGATAGATACCAGGGCTACACCATCCGTAAAGTGTCGTCTCTCTCTTTCACTCTCGCTTACCTCTCTGTCTGTCTTATATACCACTCTTCTCTTTCGCACATACAAGCCGAAAAGGATCACTGAACGGGAATAAGCACGCTAGCGTCGTAATCTAACCCAATAGAATTTTTCAATCTTTTTTTAAGTGACTTCAAAAAAGAGGAAGTTCCCATTTGTCAAGTATATATTTTATGTTTGTTGACACTAATTACTCAAAAAAAGGCGTCGTCGGGCTGCCGTCGGGCAGTCAAACTACAAAATGAAACGTAAGACTGGTCGCCTTCAGACATCAATGTTTTAAATAACTTTAGCATTTCTTCTGTATTGTTAACCCCCGACGCAAAAACGATGGGGTGTTATAAGTTTGAAGTCTCTCTCTCTCTCTCTCTCTCTCTCTGTGTGTGTGTGTGTGTGTGTGTGTCTGTGGCATCGTAGCTCCCGAACGGATGAACCGATTTTGATTTAGTTTTTTTTAATTAATTTTCATTTGAATCTGCCACATTATTGTTTTTATGTATGTTACGTGATTTCTATGTGTAATACGAGTAAATTGATTGTAGAACCTTACGACAGTGTTAAGATCCTGTTGCAGGGACCATGGTCACTAAGACTGACGTAGGGCAGGTGTCATTTCAAAAAGAGATTCTGACATAGTGAGGTGACGCTAACGTAAATCTATAATAAATTCACCTAAAACCCCCAAAAAATATAGTGAAAATCGTGTTACGTTAAAAAATAATTCCAAATTAGTGAAGTCTTTAGCCACGTTCGATAAGATCTTTGTCAGGCTATATCTGCACTCCTTTAACAGTATATAAGCACCCCTCCTGCCTCCTACCTCGTTCCACCTGTTTTGATCCAAAATCGAGATGTATAAGATATTATTGAAAACTTTCCCTTTGTTTCACAGGATGTTTTAATTTGGACACAATTAAAAAATAGAAAATTCTGTTAAAAATTGTCAACAGTTTTCAATTGTATCAAACATTTTGTAAATTAGGTTTTTTTATAATGAAGAAAAACTAGTTTCCAAATACCGATGCAGAAGAGTAAAAAAACTGAAAAAATGGGCAACCATGACCAGATAATTCTAACTTTACAAATAAGTCTCTGAAGACAAACGGAAATTCGAACATCTGACTAAGTACCAAAATATCTATTTTAGAAGAAATCACTAAACTTAAAATGAGAAGGAATTATCGAAGATGAAAAAGTGGAGTGCAGCGTGTTAAAAAAAACCTATAATAATTATCCGAGGTTCTCTGAATGTAAAACTACGAAGAAAAACTGGTAAATTAATATACAGTAAAGTCTAAAACTAGCGGCCCGCCCAAGCTTCGCACGAGTTGCAAAGGAAAATCCGTTCAACAATAAGACGTAGTTTATGCGGCCCAAGCCAAGGAAGGTTTATTTAACACATAAACTTTCCTCATTAATTACTCTATCTATTGGTAAAAAGTAAAAACATCGGAAAGTTTAGCAGTTAGATTAAAAATATAAATAAATAAATTAAATTTATTGATAACAATTTTACAATGTAAACTATGAACTAAAAATACATAAAAACTATGAAAACACATTTGCCTGCACTAGGATGTAGATCTAACTAACAAAACCTAGAAGTTAGAAAGGAAAGCAGAGAAATACTGAAATTTCAGGATATTTTTCACATTTCATTTTTTTTGTGACTACTGACTGCCAACTTGTTGAAAATAGTTCTGCAGTCTAAAAAAACTTTTCTAGTTTAGTTTTCAAGTAATTGTTTAACCCATCTTTATATATCTCTCTAAAGAACTTAGATCAGGTAGAAATCCTAAGGCACACCGATAGGACTACAGATTAGTATATCGAGAGAATAAATGTAAAAATAATATATTTCCAGTTATGTATTTTTTTAACTCCCTTTATAAAAATTAAACTCAATCTAACATCGCAAAACAATATAAAGCACAACCGATCGATACGTCTAGTCGGTACAAAATGCCGGCTACGTTATATACCTCACCTTCGACTCAAATACATAACAATTTGGGGAAAATACATAGAAATTATATAATTATGTAGGTAGGTATATAGGGTGGCTGAGGCGCCTGCCGGGCGGCACGTGTGGCAATCGCAACATAAAAGTGAACCAGTACTTGTGACACAGGTGCATTATTGTGTTCACTACAATAAAGATGGGCCATAATGCACCATTCATAATACTGGCCGCGATTCTTCTCTATATAAAAAGTATTCGTACTGTTTTTTTTGATAAGTGAAAACTATACAGTATTGTTCAACTACTTTTTCGAAGTCCCCCTTATCATCATTGCTTTAATCTCTTTTATTATAAGTATATAGATATATTATAAACAAATTTAAAATAAATCAAGAAAAGAGAGAATGAAAGATAGTAGCGTCATCTTAGGAATTTTTGGGAACTAAAATGTTAACTAAACTCAGATGGTGGAATAACGTTTTTTTGTAAGAGAAATAGTTTAATATTGTAGAAGTTACACTCATGATATTATTCATGTTTTTATTGACAGTCAAAATGAATATAGGAAATGTCATACAGCGAGCGCCATCTAGGTTTAAACCAAACAATATTGTAATAAGGTGAATAAATTCTATACATTTATCTTGTACAGAGTAACATCAAACAACCTAGTTATTGTGTCATTTTAAAAATTTTAATTACCCAATTATCAAGTCTATATAACAACAAACTCTACGAATAACCTAAAATATCGTACTAAGTAAATGTCATAGACAATTTTACTATCGGACATTTGGACATATTTCTTTTTAGCAATTTATCATGAGAAGGAAAAAATAAACAAATTATATTGTGCGAACTTTACTAAGAATCGGCCCCAATGATCGTTCAGGTAGATAATGCAGAAGGGTACAATTATCCGGCATTAGAGCTACCTACCCTATAGTGAGATTCACTACAATCAGGGGTGTATTTCAATATCAAACATCATGTTGACAGGTGCGAGATAATCACCTTGATTGAACGATGTCGGAGGGGTGATGTATCAATGGTCAACGTAATATCTTTCATGGTTTATTTCTATACAAGTTTTCAATGGGAATCAAAGAGAAAAAGATCAGATAGAAAAAAATTTAGAGGGGTATAAATCTCACAAGGAAATGGACATTCTCTTTTAACTGAGATAAAGATTTTCTTACAATCTACCAAAGAGATTTTATTTGTTTGTGAAGAATAGGCTCTGAAACTACTGAACCGATTTTGAATCCTTATCAACATAGGTTTTTTATCTTGATATTCCCACGGGATCGGAATTTAAACTGGTGGAACTAGGACTTTGTTAGTAAAAAGGAAAACCTATTCAAATTCGTTCTGATTGATATATTAACGCACAGCTTATTAAACAAGTGGTCAGACCGGGCCCAAATTTGACACACAGATAGCTAAGACTTAGGCATCAGATGAGAAAGAATTTTGAACAAAATTCAACTCCTACGCGGACAAAGTCGCTGATAAAAACTAGTTTTTATTAGAGAGAAAAAAAGAGTAGTAGAAAGGAGATTCAATTTTGACAGCTAAAAGTTTCATAGATGGCGCCTCTCAAAAAATAAGGAGTCAAGAATTTCTTTAAGGCGCATAAATTAGCTAAAAGCAAAATGCCTTTCACCGATAACTTAAATTGTGAATGATTGCATGAAAGTTGTTAAGTATTAAAGAAAAGGTTAAGTAGTAAGTATAAAATGAAAACTTCATCCATTTAAGGCAATTTGTTAGACTAGCACCGTCACCAACAGCTGGAGTATGTTATTGAAGGCTAATTGTAAGGTTATGACGAAGACACATCACACATAGCACGTCGCACATCGATTTAAACTCCATGTAAAACATATGTATGGAAATAGAGGCGCACGCGCATATCGAAAGATCAATGCAAGTTAATGTGGTCTGGCGCGTGATTGGTCAAATCAAGGTCACTGCGACCATTCTCGCTCGATGTGCAATGCATCTTCGGCATATCCGCACCTTAAGGCCCTTCTCCCACGGAGATACTAAACGCGACAGAATCGAACTGATAAAACACAATGAACATAATAAATAAATAGTGTAGGACATTTCATAAAGCGCCATCTTGTCCCAAGATAAACAACTAGGCCTGTGTTATGGTAACTAGACCAACGATATAACTTTATACACTTTTATTTTGTTAATACACTTTACTTAATATTCATACAGACACCCAGACCAGGAAGAAATATCTGTACGTTAATACTTGTACATGAGCTTATCCTTGGAGAAACTTAGTTTGTGTTATTTAACTTGGCTCAACGCCATCTGTTGGTGGCGAGGCGAAGCATCACGTTTTTTGTTTGATATGTTTATCCAGTTAGGTTCCTAAAATAAACTGTCATAGTTACCATATTTATTAATTTTACTTATGACAAAATAGTCATTTTTCAAATAGAACTGTGGGAGAATGGCCTAAAGCGTTAGAACAAATAAAGCGAGCAAACAAAAATAAACGAAAAAAAACTTGCATTCAGAATCACTCATATCACTATCTGGTACATCGATCTTCGGTAAGTCTTGGTTGCTCCATGCGCCTTTCACTGTTGATTCCATATACATAACAAAACAACATATATAAATATATATACACAATACATATATTATACTAAACAAAAATAATAATACTATAGTGCGCGCCAGATATGTTTCCACGTAGTTGAAATCGGACCTAATCGATTATGTTCAGATTTTAATCGTTTATGTCTAGAGTTATATGTGTAAAGTATTTAAATGTCTCTTATTTGTTTCTGTGGAGAAAGATTGACATTCTCTATTTAATATTTACCCGAAGTTTCGATCATGGTCACGGGAAGACTTAATAAGAAGCTGCGAGCGCAGTTCGTCAATATTTACAATCGCGTAAAAAAATAATTTAGGAAGTATAAAAACTTTGTGACACCTATGCGCTGAATAAACATCACACAGCGATTTTGTTGTGCAATTTTTTTAAGTATAACATTTTGCGACAAAAATGTAATACTGTTGTCCGGTCTACATCTGGTATTTGCCATCTTCTTCTTCTTGAGGTGCCATCTCCTACCGGAGGTCGGCTATCATTAAGGCTATTTTTACTTTTGATGCTGCTGCTCTGAAAAGGGATCTCGTGCTTTGCTGAAACCATGTCCGGAGTTTCTTAAGCCATGAAGTGCGCCTCCTTCCGGGTGGTCGCTTCCCTTGGATTTTACCTTGCATCAGGAGCAGTTTGTATATATCATTGCGCATGATATAACCAAAATACTGTAGCTTACGTTTCTTTACAGCATTTAAAACCTCTACTTTCTTATTCACCAATTGTATGGTATTTGCCATCGTCATGATAAAAATTACCTAATTAAAACGATACGCGACGAAAGATTCACCAATCTAGGTATCTTCTAGGTGCGCGTGCTACATCTTATACCGCATCGTCACCTACTATCAAGCAAACGTGAAACAAACGCTGACCAATCATATGTAAAAAAACATGTGAAGACTTATATCTGGCACGCACTTTACAATACCATTTGATGATGCCGCAGCATCAAACCTAACGTCAATCGAGTTGTAATTGTTACTTAATACTATTGTATCTATTGTGCAAATAAAAAAACATGTGCAGACAAAAAATGCATGCTTACATATAGGAAAAACCACTAAATACTGCACTTGTTTATACTTCATTTACGTTTTTTTTATCTTCAAAGTATCATATCTTAAATAATTGTGTTTTTGCTTACTTGTTTTGTATCTATATTATATTTTCAATTCGTAAAAACCTTTATTTGACCCTCTGTTTTTTGTTTTGTATTAAACATTTTAACTGTTTAAATGATTATAAAATCTGTATAAAGAAATATATTTTGAATTCATATTCGGTTGTTTCTATTGTATGGTGCACATATTGTATAATATTATTCAATATGTGCACCATAGTGTATATCTTATATCTTTCAATGAGGAATTCTTGTATATATAATTGGAATCTCAGAATCGGCTCCAACGATTTTCATGAAATTTGGTATATAGGGGGTTTCGGGGGCGATAAATCGATCTAGCTAGGAATCAGTTTTAGAAAATGTCATTTTATTCGTGTGTTATTGAAACTTACTTTTTTTATCTGAAAAATATGACTCTTCCTGACATCTATTGGCGAACTACTAATACTATTTTTTGTAAGCAATAAAGTTATTCCAGCAGATGGCGTTGTTAAGTAACACAAAGTCAATGAGTGTTTGCTTTGAGGTTAGACTAAGTAAAAAAACCGAGCTAAGCTCGGTCATCCAGGTACTTATTATTCAATATGTGCACCATACTGTACAATAATTTAGTCACCACATTTAATTTATTTTATTGTCTTATCTTATGCTACAGACTAGAATGATAAAATGCTCGAATTCTATATTAAAACACCATCCAATTGACATTTCAAAAGTTTGTGTTAAATATTAGATTTGTAATAGATGGCGTTACTAAAATGCCCGTTCATCATTCTGTACGGGCGGTGTTCGTCTATATATTGTAATTATTAGTCAATAGACTTACTAACACATAGAAACGCGAACATACGTGAATTGATATTACTATATATATATTATACTTACTTGCGACAGTAATGAAGGTGTGTTGCGCCTCCGCATTAGGGCTCGATTGTCCCGAACTATCGCCGTTCACTTCCACTACTGTGCTCGATACCTGGACAATGAGTTTAGTTATTTAATATTTATAGGGAGTCACCAGTTTGGAGGTAAGTAGGTACTTGGTCGTATGCACCTCCAAAGGGAAGATCTTCCACCGAGAACATATTTTACCCGATAGGTTTCAGAGAAACTTCGCTTGCGCGATCTAGAACGACTCAGCGCCATCTGTTGGTGGCGAGCCGAAGCGTCGCCACACTTGTGCCCGAATACTCAAATGGTTAAATAAATTTAATCGCCACTTGAGATAAGTAGCCTTCCAGCTTTCAGTGTTCCGATTTCGTGCGAATTGAAGTAGGGCTCCCATACAACATGGAACGGAACGCTTCGTTCGCGAGTCCAACTCGTACTTGGCTGGTTTTTTATTTATAGAATAGATAAAGACAATGTAAAGGTATAAAATACCTGTTGTATAGCATGTTGTAGATGTATAGAGTTGGGCAGCTCCGGTATCACGATCAGCTCGCGGACGGTGCTCGAGGGCGACTCGCCTGCGCCTGCGCCCGCGCTGCCGCCGCCTGCGTTCTGACAACAATCATACACTCAATCAAACAACTACCTACTACTATTCTACTAATACTGTCCTATCCCAATCCAACTAATATTATAAATGTGAAAGTTTGTGTGTTAGTGTGTGTTTGTTACTCCTTCACGCAAACACTACTGAACCCATTGCGATAGAACTTGGTATGTAAACAGCTAGACTTTTTGAGACTAGGGCTACTTTTGGTCCCGATATTTCCACGGGGTCGGGACTTACACGGGTGAAACCGCGGGGCGCAGCTAGTAATTTTATAAATGTGAATGTTTTTATGTGATTTTGTTACCTTTTCAAGCCACCACTGACCCGATTGCTACTTAATAACTTTAAAGCTACTTTTTATCCCGATATTCCCACGGGATCGCGAATTGCGCGGGTGAAACCGCGGGGCGCAGCTATAAAGTTACATCTGTGGATTCACAACCTATCATAAAAGCTAAATCAGTTCTTTTCCATCCAAAGGTTGTCTGGAAGCAATCGCTTTCAGTGAAACTGATTGAGTAATAAGGCCGCCCATTTGTGCAACTTATACTTTCTAGCATTCATAGCTTCTATGTTCCTTCCTGTGTTTTACAAATAAAGTTATATATTTGAAGATCCAGTTAGTACAATGTTCACCATGCCGGACTGCCACGCACAGGGTTGCGGGTTGGATTCCTGCCTCAAACATGTATTTATACTTAGATATTTGTCTGTAGTCTGGTTGTTCCTATGTATTATAAGAATATATTTACAAAAGAAAAGTATATAAGTAGTATATCCGTTGTCTAGCACCCATAACACAAGTCTAGTTACTTAGCTTGGGACTAGATGGCGATGTGTGGAATGTCCTGCAATATTTATTTATTTATATCCATGTATCTATATACCTGTGTAGGGGCAACCAAACGCGTCGCCATATCCGGTGAGGCGGGCGGCGAAGACTCGACAAGGACCTCGTCTCCGGCGCACTCAAAGTCTGAAACCATAACAATGTAACACCTGAGCATTCAACGCCTTTAACGACGAGGAGGACATTTCACCAAGCGCCATCTAGCATCCGCCTAAGTATGCAAAGGAGTTAACGTAAATAGGAGTATTTATGCTTAGATATTTATTTGTGGTCTGGTTGTCTCTATGTATTATAAATATACTAGCAGCAGTACCACCCGCATAACTCCCGATCCCGTGGGAATATCAGGATAAAAAGTACCCTATAGCCTTCCTCGATAAATGGACTATCCAACACAAAAATAATTTTTCATTTTGAACCAGTAGTTTCTGAGATTAGCGCGTTCAAACAAACAAACTCTTCAGCTTTATAATTTAAGTATAGATTTACAAAAGAAAAGTATTTATGTTGTATATTCCGTTTTCTAGCACCCATAACATAAATCTAGTTACTTAGCTTGGGGCTAGATGGCGCTGTGTAAAATGTTCTACAATATTTATTTATTTATTTAACTCCGGTCATGTGACTTATAGCAGTAAAGAACTATGTAGACTGGCATAGTATTCACCTCAAATTTTTTTTTGAGTATCCTATATATGCAAGTCACATTATCTTTAAGATCTCTGACTGACTTGATAACACGAGTCTAGTTCCTCACCACTAACTACATATCTATAATATAAATAACACCCCGTCGTTTTTGCGTCGGGGGTTAAAAATGAATCGCAAAATGTGTTGGTAAGCGCATAACTCAACAACGCCTGGACCAATTTGGCCAATTCTTTTTTTCGTCTGTTTGTTATTATCAGGAGAAGGTTCTTATGAAATAAAAAATTAAGAAAGTAGCGCAGAAAATTATTACGCGGGTGAAACCGCGGGGCGTAGCTAGTATTGTATAAAAACAGGAGAAACAGGATAAATATGATAAGGTTTCATCAATGGATAAAGTGATTAATGAGGATGGTTTAGGAATATAATTAACTAGCGACCCGCCCTTATTATATATTATGCATGTATTATAAGTACATATAAAACTTCATCTTGAAACAATCTATATATTTAAAAAAAAACCCGCATCAAAATCCGTTGCGTAGTTTTAAAGACTTAAACATACATAGGACAGACAGCGGAAAGCGACTTTGTTTTTTACTATGATTAGTATTTAGAGTAAATCTGCTGAATGTCGGAAAAGAAATATGCCGACTGGGGGCTCATTCATGTTAAATTTTGGGTAAATTGGCTGAAATATGAGACTTAAATAGCGCATAATGCTCTGCTGGCATGACCAGAAAATAAATTTTATTCTCACAAGTATCCAACTGTATACATCATTATGACTCAATAGGTAAGCTCAATACCAATTAAGGTAATTGATAAAGGGGAGTGCACCCTCTCGTATTAAGTTACCTGCATTTAATTACGAAACCCTATAACATGCAAAATTATTAAACAAAATGAGAATGAACTTTAAGATAAAATAAAAATAGGTGTACATTTCGAAATATAAATAAATTCTAGTAGTGGACTACGTAGAAAAAAATCGAATGTCCAAAAATGGCGCCACCGCGCCGCACCGTGTTCAAATTATAAACGAAAAATCATGTTTTTTTTAATGTTATAAAAATAGAAATAATATAAAAATATAATACAATAAAGCTATGACAACATTGTCATAATGCCTAGAACTCCTAAGGAAATGGGCATTCTCCTTTTGGAAAAGTTATATAACCATTTTTAACTAAATAAAATATTTATAATAAATCTAGGTTTAAAAACAAAAATAAATGTTCTAGAAGAGAAATGCACTAAAAATCATATAGATATACTTTTGAAAGACATGGTAACTGTTTAATAACAGATTAATTACCAAGGGAACAGAATGTATGCACATTTTGTTGTTAGAGTTAACAAAAATATTATTAGATTTAGTATAAAGAACATTAATTCACAAATAAAATAATATTTGCAAGCAATTGCATAACATCATCCAAGGACCCGAGACATTATTGATCTAAGTTGAGCGAGCGGAGAGAGGAGAGCTCCCGAGCGTTACCTGGCAACACCTCATCCGTTCAACTCCACCTCTCAACAATACTCACTCTCCAAATAGAACACATTCTCAAATCCCATCTCGGACATTTTCAACGCACAATTTAAACAAGTATATTCAGTATTAGAAGCAAGAACACATTTTTATACACGGGTGTAAGGTAAACTGATACAACAGTATTGATCAAATATTTGTATCTATGCAGATATTGTTAGCTACTGTGGCTACTGTGTTGTGAAAGGGGGAGTGCAGGTGTTGTGTCATGGTTCGACGATGCCACCTGCCATTGTATGTGTGTGTAGATAATTATTTATAACTCAAATATTTTTGTTTTTCGGTTGCTATGTGCCATGTGGTGGTTTATAACAAGTGATAGTATTAGAATAGTTTGGCTTTTTATTTTAAAATATTGTGTGTAGTAACATCCTTTGATAGTTATCCAGGTAGATTTTTAAACTTGATTTCACTTCTGAAAATGGTTTTACAGTAGTTGATGTTTTTAATATTACTTCACTAAAAATTCCAAAGTGATAGATTTCTAGAAAAATAACCAAGCATTACTGAACTATTGATGAAAAAATTAAATTATATAAAATGTACTTGGATATTAAGTACCTACTTGGTAGTGTCTGTACCTTAGCTATAGCTTTATAGGTATGTGTATCATACCTAGATTATTGTAGATTTATTGTAAATTTTAGCATAGTTTTCTGGCAATTACCATAACCATGTGTGGGGCTAATCAGTGTGGAGTGTGATTTTCTTTGTTGTTCTATATCATTTTATTAGTGTATCTTTAGACGTATTTACAGGTGAATGGTTAGCGGCGCGTGTCGTGCCAGGCGCCGAATCCCTCCGACTTCCAAACTATGATAAAATTAATGTCGTCGGAGAGGGGAGTTTCGGGAACTGTCCCGTCGAACGCGATCCACGTGCACCCTCCAAACCAACTTTATCGACCTTATCATTGATACCTTCTTATTTAGAGCTATTTTTAGAAATTTAAACCCATGGTCGTGATATCGAACTCACCTGCCAGCCATTTATTTCGATCTGTCAAACAAAACTCGCCTTTTAATTATTTACAGAAAACCTCAGCAGGATGCGAGAAAAGGTAAATCCTACAAAGGATTTTAGTAAGATTTTATGTAACGCGATAAGAAAAAGCTTATCAGTGTTGTTGTCTCGAAGCTACGCCCGTTTCCTAGGCTACCGAGCCCCAGCCCCGGCCAAATTACAGCGGACTAGGGATGCGCTCAGCTGACGGACAATCACAACTATCGATTTTTCTTTTGCTATGATGGCATTGGCATTACGGTTGGTTCCATACATGTTCCATAATATATTCGAAATATTTCTATTACATAGATTAAAATATAGTTAATAATACATATAAATTTTGATGACAACAAAAATATGATAATAATATTACAATTAATAAAATAAATATATTAAGTCATTTTGTCTGGGTTAAATCATAGGGATAATTTCATAACATTCGCAATGTAGATAAACATGCACAGTATTCACCATCTATCTTGCTGTACGTCCCGCCAAGGATATACACGATGCAAAACGACAGTGAATATGCTTGATTGTGTTACAGCCGATTTCATTTCAGCTTGTGTCGCAATGCGACTGCACGTCAAAATATACTGCGAAACACTTTCGCAATTTATTAAAAAATATAAGATAGTTTAGATCATTCATGATTTTATTAATTTGAATATACTCTGCACGTTTATGATAAAAAAAATATCCAAAACTTCTAGGTTTTTTTCCCTTTTTTCTGCTGCTGCGACAACATCAAAAGAACTTATTTTTTTGAGTTTTGATAAAATAGGTGACATTTTATAAATTTAAACATGGCCTCTCACATTAAATTGTATGAAAACAACATCAAGCGCCGCAGCCTTGAGCAGACGTACAGCAGGATAGATGGTGAATCCGGTGCTTTATTAATGCTCAGTGATTTTAACATGCCCGGCAGCTGAAGAAAATTTCCTCTAAGTCCATGTTCGTCCATGTTTTTTTATCGATTCTTTCAAATAAACCCAACCACCACGCAACACTATTTACTACCTACAATGTCAATGTCATTTTGACAGTTGTTTTTATTTGGTTGGCGTTACTTGCTCATGCGCATATCATTCGCGGCGGGAATCTAAACTGCATTCTCCATCTTAAAAATCGACCAAATGAAATATGTGTGCATTCCACAGTACAGAGGTTATCGAAAATCTAATAAATACAATAAATAGGTTCCTAGTTTAAGAAGATATACTTATCTATCAACTTTAAACCTACACAAGTTAGATGTACCTTCGAATTGTTTGAGTCCATAAAAACAGTATACTCGCAATTTGGAACAACCTTTGTCTTTAGTGTCGGGACTTTCTTCGTTCATTGTTTCGTAGATATTTTAGGTAGCAGCTTCGTGTATGTACCTTATTTATAATAATCTTAATCACCTTGGTAATTAATTTATTTATGCTTAATTAAAATGAAAATTGACCGTAATGATGACGGCGAAACTTATTTCTGCCTCTGTCAACAAAATTATATTTTTTCAGTCAATCAAGTTGGCCTTGAAGAGTTTTGAATGCAAAATAGGTAAGTATTCATGAAAGTAGGTAGGTAAGTACCTACTTATTCGATATCAGTAATATTCTTCGGTAATATTCCTACTAGGTACCTAGGTTCTCTAGTCGACTGCAATCAACTGAAATAAATAAATGAAGTGGGTCTAGTACCTACTCCGAATGAAAATATTTTTTTTCATTTAGAAAATAAGTATTATTTGTATTTCGTTATCCATAGCCCTATTGGTTAGAGAGCTCCCCATGTGATTTGCGTGACTGTGTTGGTATCGTCTGATTGGCAAGATCTAGAGATATGCCAGATATTATGCCGAAAATGCCAGACCGTCTTCAACAAGGAAACCTGCAAGGGTGTCTTGTTTGGGAGCTTCATTGGCAACAATGCACCTGCAGACGGTGCATTGGCTACACAGTTAAAAATTTAAACAACATTGTAAATCATTAATTTTATATTGATCGTGAATTTTAGCAGCCTGTCACAAGTAGATGCTGCGCAACTGTTTTTCATTAGGTAGTTGCCAAAGAGTGGCTACATGGTTGACAACGGCGCGGCTATCACAGCTGTCGATGTCGGTAGCTCGCGTGAAGGTCATTGAAAATCAAATCGGGCAACAATTGCCAACAGGGCAGAAAAAGTTACTTAATATAATAACATGACTTGATTGGGGCCCTACCAACAACAATAATAATTATATTATACCAACAGATAGACGTAGCCGTATCACACAGTCATTCAAATTATATGGAGAGCTCCTTGACATACTCTTTGTCCCTGATTAAACAGGTGAATTTTTTAAACGGGCCAGTATTCTTAACTATAAGCGGAAAATGCTGAAAGAAGTTGCGTGCTCGAATTTGACGAAAACGAAAACTGCATCATTAGGTTTTTGGAAAAGTTTGGAAAAGTCATTACCATAGCCAGGAACCGAACCTGTTAATTTATTAAGTAACTAGCTGCGCCCCGCGGTTTCACCCGCGTAAGTCCCGATCCCGTAGGAATTGATAGGGTTTTCCCGGAAATTATTCGATTTTTTTCTCGCCTTTTAAACCTTCCCTAGACCTCTACGAACATTTCAAGACTAAGATAAGATAAATCCGTTCAGCCGTTCTCGAGTTTTAGTGAGACTAACGAACAGCAATTGATTTTTATATATATAGATTTAATTTAATGAATATTTATTATTACAATTACAAAATTAAAATATACGAAATTAATAGTACATTACGATATAAGTGTGGTAAATTGATCTTTGCATAGAGGCGGTTTATGACGCGCGAGCGGCAGCGAGCGTGTCATAAGAAGCTAAGATGCAAAGATCAATTCCACACGTATATCGTACGACGTTTTTTATCACAGTTGCGAATAAAAGAAAAGACTTGAAAAGAAAACAAAATATTTGTGATAAGTCTATGTTTACCGTAGACAGAGAAACCAATAGACTCCATCACGTCTTATCTTTCATTCACTCTAACGCGAGATAGTCTTATAAAAAACAGTAAAGTGCGAAAGAGAAACAAAACGTTCGAAAAAGGCGGGAAGCATTCGGAGCGAAAAGGCGGGATCTTCAAAGCTAAAATTTTTAAAATTAATTAATTGAGTTAAAAGTGGTCAGGAAGGTTTATTTGTATATATTTTTAGTGTAGTTTGTATATATCGACGAGTAGGTAAGTTTTTTTTAAGTACATAGTTGTAAATACGATGAGGCCGCCGGACCCCGGCGGCGGCGGCAAAGTGGAGGACCCTGGCTCTGGCCATAGTCCTCCCGCAGTAGCATATAATGTCACGGTTTCATCCACGAATGAATCCGGGATGGAATCTGATGGATCATCGTACTTCAGGCGGGGCATGTTGGCTGTCTCAGAATCCACCACCAAATCGCTTAAACGCGCTAAACCGCATAAAAAAAATTGCAAAACTTGTAACAAACGCAAACGAAAATTCTGTAAAGCCAAAGATTTGGAAGCTAAGCATGAATTTATTTGCAATTGCAACTCTGATAGTGATACTATTCAAGAAAAATCAAGTAAGAATGCTAACAATCATGAACAGTCAATGATAGCAGCTCCTGCTCAAGCAGGCGTTGTTGTCTCCCCGGTCGCAACCACATCCACATCTGCCCCTATGACAGTCGATCAGCCTCAACCACACCCTATTTTTGTTGGCCGCACAGAGTATGAACCATCAGACAGCAGTCCTTATATAGTCCATGTTCAAAAAGTTGTAGATAATAATGATGGCTATACATTGCATCCCATGGCATTTGGGAGGTTTGTTAAAAAATACAATTTTAATAATATTATTAATGGTAGCATAAAAAGAGTTGGACGCAACCGAATGTCCCTCTCTTTCTCGACTCATAGTGATGCTAATAACTTTTTAAAACACCCTTTCTTAACCGAACATAAATTCAAAGCCTTCATACCATCTTTTAATGTTACTCGTATAGGAATAGTGAAAGGTATACCATCGGATTGGTCAATAGATGAAATTTTGGAAAATGTCAATTTGCCTATAGGTTGTGGTAAGATACTGAAAGCTAGACGGTTAAATTACAAAGTTATTGTTGATAATACTCCTACATGGAAGCCTTCTCAGTCTGTTGTGTTGACATTTGATGGACAAGCTTTACCAAAGAGAATTTACATTTGCTACAATGCTATACCTGTTGAACTGTACACCTTCCCAACAATACAATGTTACAGCTGCTGCCGGTTCGGCCATACTAAAACACAGTGCAGGTCTAAGCCTCGCTGTTATAAATGTGGCCAAGATCATGATGGGCTAAATTGCAGAACTGAAGAGGAAAGTGCATCTTGTTGCCTTTGCTCTGGTCTGCATTTCGCAACAAGCAAATCTTGTCCAGAATTGTCTAGACAAAAAGCTATTAAACAAACAATGGCAAATAGCTGTATATCGTATTTAGAGGCCACTAAATTACATCCACCTGTCCATAGGTCTTATGTAGATGTTCTCAACGCTAAGGCAGTCCCTAGATATGAACACAATATTATTTCCAATGCTAACCGTACAGTTCTTAGTCCTTCTACTTCCTATAAAAAAACAGTAACATTAAAACCCAGATCTTCTTACAAACCCTCTTATACTCATCAATATAATCATGCTGCACACCAGGCACTAATTAGGGATTATGATATGCCTGCACCCGCTAATGGCTGTGCTTTGAAGTCATCAAGCAACAATGAAAGTGATCCTCTTAATGTTATTCAAATTATAACTAATCTTATCAACTCTCTCTGTCAATCCAATCTTATAAAACCGGACCACGCTGCCACAATAATTGAATCTATAACTAACTCCTTTGCTAATCATGGATCAAAATCCAATGAACAGCATTCTACAGTGGAACTGTCACAGTGTACGCAATAAAAGAAATGAGCTAACTTATTTAATAAATAAACATAATCCAGCACTTATTGCTTTATGTGAGACCTGGCTTGAACCAGGTTCCACATTCAAAGTGAATGGGTACTCTTGTCTCCGTGTCGACAGACAAGATAGGTATGCTGGAAACGCCCTACTCATTCACAATTCTATCTCTTACACTCCATTTCCTCTTCCTTCCCACAGTGATACTTTTTCTTTGATAGCTATTATTGTAAATAATATATGTATACTATCCATTTATATACCTGATCCTTCTGCTTCTATTTTTCAAGAACTACATAATATTCTATTAGTGATTTCTAAACCGTTTCTTATTGTTGGTGACTTCAATGCACAGCATGTTGCTTGGGGTAGTTCCCGAACTTATTCATATGGTAGGCTACTCTTAGATATTTTGGACGAGCAAAATCTTTGCATACTTAACACTGGTGTAGCCACTCGACGGACAAGTCCTACTGAAGGCAAAAGTGTTATAGATTTGGCTATTTCCACTCCAAACTTAGCATCCAAATTATCCTGGCACAGACTATCTTCAACTCATGGCAGTGATCACTACCCAATTATCATCAGTTTACCTACAATCAGTCAGGAATCATTAAACAATACATTTAAAAGCACTAGAAAGTATAAATATTCAGACACTAGTAATTGGAACATGTTCACTGAGAATGTTGACAAAAACTTAAATAATCTACCATCTATTGATGGTTCAAATGAGGAAACCTGTTCTAATTCCTTAGTTAAACTAATAAAAGATTCAGCAGACTCAGTTTTTCCAGTGAAAAATCATTCTCGAGGCATTCGGTCACCCCCCTGGTGGGATTCTGAATGTACCCAGGCAGCTAAGGCTAGGAAAGAGGCAGAGAAGAAATATAACCAGGAAATGACTAATAATAACTTTGAACATTTAATGGAAGTCATGAATAGCACAAAAAAATTATATAAAGAAAAACGTGTCTTAGGCTGGCGAAGTTTTTGCTCAAGTATTTCTCCTAATACACCATCCAGTGTAGTATGGAATAATCTTAAGAGATACAGATGTGCTATGTCAGACTCCAGTTTCTCCACGATTCCACCATCCCGTAGTCCAGAATTTCTTGACCGTTTGGCACCACCTTTTGTCCCTGAAGAGGAACTTATACACCCACGTAATTTACCACCTGACACAAACGTATCCGGTCTCAATGCCCCGTTCTCCTTTGAAGAACTTAAAGGAGTATTGTCTAATCTTCGGGATTCAGCTCCTGGAGAGGATAACATTCCATACATTTTCTTTTCCAAACTTAGCGACAATAGCCTAAAATACTATTTACAATTGGTTAATAATGTCATGTTGACAGGTAACGTTCCAAAGTCGTGGAAATCTCAATTAGTGTTGCCAATTTTGAAACCGAATAAAGACCCCTCGGACATTACATCTTACCGTCCTATTGCATTGTCCTCTGTAATAGCAAAAATAGCGGAACACTTAGTAAAAAATCGATTAGAATGGTATATTGAACATAATAAGCTTCTTTCTAACTCTCAGTATGGGTTTCGCAAGGGTAAAGGCACTATTGATAACATCGGGGTACTCATCACTGATATACGAATTGCGATGGCACGGAATAATTCGTTAACTGCTTCATTTTTAGATATCAAATCAGCCTACGATAACGTTATTTTACCCATCTTAAAAAATAAATTAATGGCCTTACAGGTTCCTATTTTACTTGTCAATTTTATCATTAACATCCTATCGGGAAGATTAATTAAAATAGGATCATCATCTCGAGTTTTATGGAAGGGTTTACCACAAGGCTCAGTATTAAGTCCTTTACTGTATAACATTTATACGAGTGATTTAGAGGCGTCTCTCCAGGGTACTGCTAATATTTTACAATATGCTGATGATATAGTTTTGTACACATCTAACAAACATATAAATGATGCATGTGAAGATTTGACTAATGCATTATGTCATCTAAAGGTCTGGATGGATTCCAATGGATTAGAACTTTCGGTACCTAAGTGTACCGTGGTCCTTTTTACTAGAAAAAGGCTACCACCTCCGATAACCGTTAAATACAATAGTATGCCATTACCGGTAGATGCACAAGCCAAGTTTCTAGGTGTCATTTTAGATCAAAAACTAACTGGGATCCCTCATATTGAATATATCAGTGGCAAATGTGAGCGTACTATCAACTTACTGAGATGTCTTTCGGGTGTTTGGTGGGGTGCTCATCCATATTCCTTAAAGCTGATCTATAATGCTCTAATTAGAAGTGTTCTGGACTACGGAACTTTCTTGTTGGAGCCTTGTAGTCAGGCGGCTTTGGGGAAGTTGGATGGTATCCAGTCAAAGGCCTTGAGAGTGGTCACTGGAGCAATGAAATCCAGCCCTATTAATGCCTTACAAGTTGAATGCTCTGACCCACCATTAACTCTGAGACGTCAATATCTTTGTGACAGGTTTTTATACCGTACTTTACAATTTTCCAACCACCCAATTATATCAAAAATTAATGACTTATTAAAAGAGATCCACCTCAGTTATTGGGCTCATAAGCAATTACCTTGTCTAGTTAAGAGTATGCAAAAGTTTTTGTCCATAGAGGCACCTACTCATCGTTCCTCTTGCCTCCCGGTTTTTACCATCTCCTATGAAGCCCTGATTTTGTCTCCTGGTGTGCATGACAGTGTGGATGTTGATAAAAAGAGTATTTGTGCTCAAGAAGTATTTAAGGTCTCTGCAAACTCCAGATGGGCAAATTGGCATTTTATTTTTTGTGATGCATCTAAACTTTCTATTGATGGATGCGTTGGTGTGGGCGTTTATCACCAACAATTTAATATAGTGCAAAAAACTAAATTACCTCCCCAATCCTCTGTGTTCACAGGAGAGTGTCTAGGCGTACTAAAGTCTATAGAATATATTCTGTTGATGAAACTACCAAACACCGTTATATTCACCGACTCGAAAAGCTGCTTGGCAGCTCTCCAAAGATTTCCATTCAAAACTAAAAATCACTTCCCAGTAGTTTATAAAATCAAAGACAAGTTGCACCAGTGTGTGACGAGAGGGCTTGTGGTCGAGTTTGCATGGGTTCCCGGCCACACAGGCATTAAAGGCAATCTCAAAGCAGACGAATTAGCTAAAGATGCTGTAAATGTAGGAGATGTGGATCATTATAATAACTACCCTCATGACCTAATGAGTCAGCCCAAACTATATCTACAGGAATCCTGGGATAAAGCTTGGGCAGACAGTGCGAAAAAAAAGGGTAAATACTATCATAATATCCAATCGAAAACCAGCAAAAAACCATGGTTTTATTCCATCATACTTGATAAAACAGCCACCTCAATCTTGATTAGGGCGCGCCTTGGCCATGTTTGCAGTCCTGCTCATCTGGCCAGGATTGGTATTTCAGAGGATGCCTCTTGTGCTTGTGGTTGTGAAGAGGCTGACATCAATCACATATTTTTTCAATGCCAACTTAACAATGCAAATAAATTCCATGATGATTTAGCTTCCTTAGGTGTTGAGTTCCCAACAAATATTCCCTGCTTGTTGACGTCTAAAGATCTATCTGTATATAAAATGCTATCTACTTTTATTAATGAAAATAACATTAAACTTTGACTGTTGTATATTTTATGTTTCATATGTACTTACTTATATAATAATTATTTATTTGTTTATTTTATTTTTTTATAATTCATACCTACCCGTCTGCTTTCCTGATCCTTTCCATTTTCCAAATTCCGCGGTAAATATCTACTTGTAAATAATATGCTTCCCTAATTTTTATATTAACAAATTGGTCCTAAATTATTCACAAACATCATACCAAAGAAACACCCGAGCTTTGAAAAGGAATACGAAGAGAAATAAAGGACCAAGAGTTCGGTCACAGAGCTGACTGGACAAAGAAACAAGAACTACAACAGAACTTGAAACTGGCAAATCCGTAAATCCGGGGCCAATAGTTCGGTCACAGAGCTGACTGGACACAGAAAAAAAAAAAAAAAAAGAATGTTTCACCTACCTAACATGTAATTAGCAGTTAGATACGTATTTAAGTTATCGGGATAACTTTACAGCACTAGTTAACAAATCTAAAACGCACGCGTGCATAATATGTTGGATTATGAGCCTAAAAGTCGTTGAATAAGATCCACTTTATGAGCAACTGTGATAAAAAATATATTTATTAAGTATAAACCATAAATTTCGTATATAAACATAGATTTCAGACACGCAAAGTAGTTTTTTTTTTCTTGCAATTGTTGGATTCACTCGATTTGAGCATATATATTATTACTAGCGACCCGCTCCGGCTTCGCACGGCTATATTATGCATGTATTATACATATAAACCTTCCTCTTGAATCACTCTATCTATTAAAAAAACCGCATCAAAATCCATTGCGTAGTTTCAAAGATTTAAGCATACAAAGGGACATAGGGACAGAGAAAGCGACATTGTTTTATACTATGTAGTGATATACGTGGCATATTATTATATCCAGTATCTTTGCAATAAGTTTTGGTTTTCTTCCAACTCCCTTATTCTCTCATCATCATTCATAATATTATGTGCATCGTATCCATCAATTTGTTTCACATCGCGTTTCTCCCTTTCCATGGCCGTCAAAAATCTTTACAATAAAATAAGATGATCTCGGAAGGAGATGGAAGAAAGTAAAAGAAATAACAAAACCAAACCCGAAGCTCGAAATAGGTATGCACAAATCGTACAAAACCAAACATCAAAAATTGGTTGTCTGTAAAGTCGGTTTACGTGGTTTACGGACAATAATTTTACGTGTTAACGTCATAGAAAGGAATAACAAAAAAAGAATTTTTCATCGTTTTCTTATGACGTTTATCACGTAAAATTATCTTAATTGTCATGTCACCATAAGACAAGCCCAGATGAATGAGCGATATTATTATTAAATATGGACGATAATTTTACAAAACATTGGTTGCTATTGAATGTGAGCGTAACGCGATGACGTCACACTTTTTTGTAAGTGCTGCCGGTGTTCATCAATTCAATTGACGTCATCACGTCAAAAAAATGGTTGTCTGTAAAGTCCAAGAAACTTGAGTGGATTTCTATGGTCGGTTTACGGACGGATTTTACGTGATAAGAAAACCATTTATGGTAACTATAGTAACGATAATACGTTGTAATGGTTAATAACTAACGTTCCCGGAACGTGGGTTACCTTGTCAATAACGGTACGTGAGCAATGACGTCACACTTTTTTGTAAGTCCCGGAGTTCATCTAATTATAAGACGTTATCATGTCCAAAATGATTGTATGTAAAGTCTAACAGGCGATAATTTTACGTGATAACGTCATAAGAAAATATCGTTGCTATGGTTACCATTTGGTCAATAAAACT
Organism: Idaea straminata; assembly: GCA_951213275.1. Taxonomy (NCBI): domain Eukaryota; kingdom Metazoa; phylum Arthropoda; class Insecta; order Lepidoptera; family Geometridae; genus Idaea; species Idaea straminata. Next base: position 1,618,605 of record OX577852.1, read on the forward strand.
TACGTTCCCGTTACGCGATGACGTGATAACGTCTTATAAATAGGAATGTTATCTTACTCACAAAAAAATGTGACGTCATCGCTCACGTTCCGTTATTGACAAGGTAACCATAGCAACGTATTATTTCATCAATGTTTTCCTAGGACTTTATCACGTAAAAATATACCGTAAGCCGACTTTACAGACAATCATTAAAATTTGTTTTTTTTTTTGTGAATGCCGGTGTTCATCGATTTGGTTTTAACGTCAAAAGGAATTTTGGCGGGAATGCTTTGAGAAAAGAATAGGCACATGACGTAAAGTGAAGTATATAGACGGTAAGAAAAATAAAACATTATAAATCTGAGTATTTCTTGGTAAGGATTCCACAAGTCAGAAAATGTGATTACTGATGAGATGGTGATGCCCATTAGTGAACGTGGATTTCTATGTAGGTAGGTAGGAGTAGGTACTACCACGACTAAAATAATGATGTACCTAAATACTAATGATAGAGACCTAGGAAAAATTGACTGAAAAACATAGAAATCAGAAGTTCGTTGTGTGAGCTTCGACCATTTAACTAGCCTGTGAGGCACGAACTTGCCGTGCGAGTGAAGCCAAAAATTGAAGATGAATTGAAGAAAAAAAAAAGAAAAAAAAGCCTAGGCTGGGAAAATGGAGTTGAAATGAGGTTGAAATGGAGTCGATCTAAAAAAATTGTTTTTGATTGCTTTGGATCATTCGAAGCTTTGGATTCAATATTTTTTGGATCATCGATCGATTGACAAGGTCTGCTTATCTGTGTACAGACAACACTGTTCAAAACAAAATGTTGGAATCTTCGGAGCTAGATTTAGAATCATGTCGTATTTGTCTGACTAACAAGAAGCCTTTGTGCCCTATATTCAGTTTCGAATTGTCCTGCAATTATGCTAAAATGCTTACAGCCATTGCTGATGTTAAGGTAAGGTTACTCTCGTAATATAAACAGTGAATACTCAACGACAATAACACCAAATAGTGTAAACAATGTTTTTATCTAACCATATGCCACCATAAACTAGCTTTTGTACACTAGACATAGGTACGCGTAGAGTTTTTTCATTACTTATAGTATATGTATTGCTGTAGATGTACCTACTGCTAAGTATATTGACAACTCAATTCTATGTGGCATCCTATGGTGGTATCCATAAAATTCAACAGTCAAGTGACGAAAATTATGTTCTTATATTTCTGAGACCGTCTAGAAGCAATAGGTCAGCGTCTTATATAGTTACCAACTTCCAAGAAGTTCAGGAGACCCAGACTAGACCTAATAATTTTATGGAGATCACAAAAAGCATGTAAAACTTGTTATACTTCCCGCTAGTCGTATCAGGATTAGGTTTTCGCAACCACAACTCGTAATGAAACGTTATTTTATCTGTTGAAATAGTTTCATCAGTCTTATTATGCTCATGGAAAACAACCATTGACTGACTAAATTTTTGGCTATTGTGCAAAGCTTGTGAGAAGAACTACAGTAAACTAATGTTTACATCATAGAATAGTAGTCCTACTTTGTTTGACAACCTGTGTGTTTGCAATGCAGACGGTTGCAGGTTCAATTCCTTATTCAAACAAAAAAAAAATTTTTATAGAGTTATTTGTTTCTGGTCTCGGGTGTTTTTGTATTCAATGTCTAGTCACCACAAGGTTACTTAGCTTGAGGTAAGATGGCTCTGTCTGCAGTGTTCTGCAATATTTATATCTATACTTAATATTATAAAATTGAAGAGTTTGTTTGTTTGTTTGAACGCGCTAATCTCAGGAACTACTGGTTCGAATTGAAAAAATCTTTAGGGAGGAAGGCTATAGGCTACTTTTCATTTTGATATTTCCACGGGATCGGGACTTACGCGGAGCGCAGCTAGTTGGTAAATAAATATTAAAACATGTGTATTATTTCTTGTTCCAGGTATCAGCTAATGATGGTCTTCCAGAGAAAATATGTAGTAAATGTTGCACCTCCCTTGAAGAGGCTTATCTTCTTAAAACTGTTGCAGAGAGGTAAAATATGCTTACTATCAGCGTTCTATGGTTTTAAAGTATAAGTCCAGATTTTGTGGATTAAAAGTAGCGTATTTGTCATTCCAAGAACTCAGCTATAATTATACCAATTTTCATCACAATTGGTTCTGTAGTTATTGTATGAATAGAGTAACAAATTATTAAAACACATTTATAATATTAGTTGACTACTTTATTCATTTCTAAAATTAGGAACATAAAATTAATTTAAATAAAAAACTAAATTAATAATAATAATTACAAAATAAACTAAAATGACGCCAAAAAATACCCCCATCCAAAAATTAAATGAAATATTAGTGGGATACAAAGATCTGTGATTTCTATTAACTAGCTGTGTACTGCGGTGTCACCTGCAGAAGTCCGGGATTGGCATAAAAAGTAGCCTATGTAAATGTGAAAACATCAATGTTATTGAATATATGTATATTCAGATTTTCATAATATTGACTTGGACTTAATAATTCTATCCAATGAAATAAATAGTTAATTTTCGATTAAAAGATATTTAGTTAATGTAAGCAGAATAAAAATAAGTATTTGTTTTCCAAATAAAATAAATCTATGCTATGAGCGATTTAGACATCAAAACATAATGGACATTGGACAGTTACTCTCACATGTATAATATTAGCTGGGATGGTCTGACAAATCATTGTTATAATCATTATTAATTACAGGTCCAACAGAAAGCTAAGAAAGTTACTGGTACAACAAAAATTGAGTATACCAACGAAGGACATAGCTTCAAATTCGTTCACAGATGTTAAAAGTGAGATACCATTCCCTGTGAAGAGTGAACCGAAATGGGAAATAGATATAGATTTGAATATAAAGACTGAGACGGATGAAGAGAGTCTCAGCAATCATGCTATAGCAAACACTGTTATTAGGTAATTATATTTTTATCACAGTTGCTCATAAAGTATCTTATTAAACCGCTTTTAGGCTCATTATCCAACGCATTACGCACGTGTGTGGTTTACTTTACCTTAACGCACTAGTGCTGTATAGTTATCCTGATAAGGTTAATTCGTGACTGTTAATTACATGTGTAGATGAAACATTCATTTAATTGGGTTAAACTGTTTTGATGTTTAAAAAAAAGGTAGGTACTAACAAAGAGTTTTTCAGCCAGGAAAAACAGTTAGAATATCAAAAAGACTTGAAGCAAATGGCATTATATAAACTGGACCTAGAAAATTTATTGCCGCTTTAACACAAATATTTAGATTTTCCTTTTTTTTCGATTTGTTATCAAAAATTTCGTCTTTATATAGGGATCAAGAGCAAGATATAGCAATAACGCCGCCAGAAACGATAACTCAGGCACAAAATGCAAGTGATAACTTGTTGCCAAATTCCAAAGCAAGATATCTAGCGACTTACGAAGCTTTCATACAATGGAAAAACTTCAACAATACCCAGTCATTTTCTGAGGACGTATTATTGTCATACTTCAATGAACTGGAAAATAAATACTCGCCTAGCTCGCTTTGGTGTACCTATTCTATGTTGAGAAGCACTATAAAGACCAAAAACAATATTGATATCAAAACGTACAGTAACCTTATAGCGTTTTTAAAGAGACGTGCATACGGATATGTTGGTCGAAAATCCAAAGTATTATTACCAACCGACGTTGAGAAGTTTTTAAATGAAGCTCCAGATAGTCAGTACTTGGCTATAAAGGTTAGTTTAACATCTACAATATTAACCTATCTACAATATTATATATGCGAAAGTTTGTGTGTTTATATGTATTGGTTTTTCTTCACGGAAAAACTACAAAACCGATTGCGATAAAACTCGCTACATACATAGACGTAAATCTGGAATATGATATGCTATGCTACTTTGATCCCGATCCCGAGGGCGAAACCGCGAGGCGCAGCTAATTATCTTTATAATTCAGGCAAAATGTCTAACTATTTGATGTTTTTGTAGGTTGCGTTAATATTCGGGGTTACCGGTGCGTGCGGACGTCAAGAGCTTTGTGAAATTACAACAGAAGATGTAGAACCCCACGGTAAACTGCTTCTTGTGAAAATTCCAAAAGCCAAAAAAAAGATTCCAAGATCATTCACAATCGACGGTCCTTTTTATGAAATTGTTAAAAAATATATAGCTCTTCGGCCAACAAATGTAAAACACAACCGCTTTTTCCTAAACTATCAAAAAGGCAAGTGTACTGCTCAACCCATTGGTATTAACAAATTTGGGACTATGCCTAGAGAAATCGCTAAGTATTTAAATTTGCCGGAGTCCGATACGTACACTGGGCACAGTTTTAGAAGAACCTCGGCAAGACTGTTGGCTGATGATGCAGGAGCCGATATACTAACTTTAAAGCGTCATGGTGGGTGGCAACCTGACGCAGCCGCTGAATCTTCTATCGAAAACTCTATAGACAACAATTCAAAAATCAGCCATCATAATCATAATTTGGAGCCACAGAGAAAAAAGTCTTGCCCTGAGCCACGACAGTCTACTTTTCGTGACATTGAATTTTCGGTGTCTCCTGAGTGAGAACTAATGATAATCACCAAACCTCCTTGTAATGACCCCATATGTTTGATGAATCCACAAAATCCAACCAACTTCTGTATAAATATTGAAATTGCATCATCGCCAACTTTTACCCAACAAGAAAATGAAATTATAACCAAAATCATAAACAATATAAACATGCCACGAAAAACTGTTAATTATCATTTTAACAATTTGTACTTTTACAATGTATGTAAAACCGTAAAATTTGTAAGGCGTGTCCATGATCTTCTCATATTATTGAGATGGCTTAATAGGGATGCTTTATTTCGTCTTGTTTGTTAGCGCCGCGGTAGCTAGGTCCGTATGTGCCTTGCCTGCCGTTCCGACGATAGGTATGCGTTCGAGTCTCGTATGTGTCAACTCTATTTGTAAGCCAACTTTGTTTTGTAAGACGTGCAACTTCTTCCTTGTTAATGACATTCGAACTGAGACCGCAAGGCGTGGCACAAGTGTTGCCCTTGAATTACTTACCGGACGAAATAATATTTTTGGAAATGTGCTTAAAAAGTACCTATTGCGGAATATAATAACTAATATAACTGAGCCATTACTACATGATACGAGTATATATTCTGTGCTATTACTGTGAAAGTGTGGTTGCTGTCGTAGGGGTGAGTGTTTGAATAAAACCACTAATCATTAGATCATATTTCCCCGACCGTGTTGCTAAGATTTAATTTGTATTGTTTTAGCCTATCGCAACGCCCTTTTTATTATCAACACAGTACATAATCCATAATCTCATGTTCGCTGAGCTAATATACATACCGGGATTGGCAGGGTTCCTCACACATACCAACTAATGTGAAAACCCTCCTGGCGTCCTTAAACAATAATATAAATAATAAACCACAGGATGGAGAAAATACTGGGCACTAAAAGAAATAATGAAGTCTAAAGATCTAGGAATGGCTATAAAAAGAAAGACTTTTAACACGTGCATACTACCATGTATAACTTACGGATGCGAAACCTGGGCATAGACCAAACCCTTCAGAGAAAAATTAGCCATCTGCCAATTTACTTGTAAAATTCAGAATAAAGGGCTTATTATTATTATTATAAATACATAGGTTAAGAACATTTGTTTTAGGTTTACTTATATAGTTAGGCACTAAGGTTATTATCAGGTTAAGATTGTATGTATCATTAATAGAAATATATATGGGTAGTTTCGTGTACCTAGTTAATATATTTGTGAGTTCCACCGAAATCAAACGTAATAATGTATGCCTAACTCAGGAGCACAGCTACTGCCGTATCAATTATACGGGACCCCCGACGTGCATAAGCAAAAATTAATAAAAACCTCCCAAATATTACAAAAGTAAAAAAAGTTATTTCTTTTTCTCCAGCGTAAAGCGTGCGTTCAAAAGTTGGCAACACCCTTCATCGGTTATCGCGGGCCGCGGGATTTCCCCTAACCAGGACAGGTTAGGGGAAATCCCGCGGCCCGCGATAACCGTTTTACATAATTGACATAACATCAATTTTCGGAAAGCTTAATTGCCTAGGTCACCGATTCGCGAATCTATTTTATTCGCGGATTCAGGTTACACTTCAAATAAACAAATATCCATAAAAAATATCTAGAACACATATTATTATCTATTAGAATTGATAAAAATTACAAGAACTTCGATGGGACATGAACACCTGTCAGAACTGTAACTATTGTCCATAGAGGCAGAAATTTTAGAAAAACTAAAGTCATCATCAGCTATAATTTAATAGATCAGTTTGCTGAAAAAAAGGCAAGGAGAAGAGAGTGTATAATTAATTTGAATTGTTTGTGAGTGAAAGTGACACATAGTTACTAATAATTATGATGAATAAATATTTCTTTAAATTTTATGCAAACAGTTTTTTTCTTTTGTGAGAAATCCTTACTCTTCATAAGGGCCCCAAACAAATTTTTATACGGGGCATGCTACATCTTACTAGATGCTAAGGATAAGCAAAATATTAATTACTAGCTGCACTCTCTGCGGTTTCACTTCCGTAAATCCGCGAATATCAAAATGAAAATTACCCTATAGCCACGTTCGTAGTAAAGGTAGCATTTCCCTGCCTATAGCCTTCCTCGATACATGTACTATCCAACACAAACATATATTTTTTCAATTCGAATCAGTAGTTCCTGAGATTAGCGCGTTCAAACAAACAAACTCTTCAGCTTTATATATTACTAGCTGCGCTCCGCGGTTTCACCGACGCACACAAGCGAAATATTGCTAAAAGTTGACAATAACATCAAAAAACAAACTGTACTATAACGGGTTTCTATAGTTTAAGAGATATTCCGAACAAAATGGTCTAGCTACCTGCGCAAGCGACCTCCCTTCCCGCCCCGTCAGTTACATATTATCTCAGTCCAAACTTTAACTCGTTAAAGAGCGGATGTGTTTTGTTTTTTTAACCTTGGAACTTCAAGTGTTAGTATTTTTACTTTTGGTGGTGTATTTGCGTATTTATGCGATGGATTCCACACCTGGAGGTAAGGAGCTATTGTTATATATGTTAACATGTGTTTTTTAATAGTATTTTTCATATATTTTTTTAATTGTTATGAAGGTAGGTAATCGCTAATTTCCGTAAATTCAAACTTCTTTTAAAGTAAAAGTACCAACTCCAGCGGACTCCAGCCCTAGATTGTATCTTAAAATGAGCGTTACACATTGCCCTTTCACAATAACTTGAACTTAGATGCTCGTTTTCGCGCTTCTGGAACAAAATTTTGTATTTTATGTTAAAGGTCGAACTTCTTGTTTTTTTTTTCTAGGATCAAACTCTGAAGACATTTATTTAAGTAGAAGAACTCTTATTGGGTATTATAGAGAGTCGACATCAAGAAATGACTCTGAAAAAATGCAGTACCTATATAGAAAAGTGGAAAATGCCTTCAAAAAGACCGTTATTTTAAGTGACGCTAAAAGTTTATTGCAAAAATTAATTCATCAGTATAAAACGAAACTTAACAAGTATCAAAGGCATTATGAAAGATGTTTAAATGACCATAAAGATTGGTTTAATCAATATATTTGTTATAATGTCTCGCAGTCTCGTAAAAGAAAACTATCGGGTGGTCGTCCCCCTAAGGACTTTGAAGAGCTAACCGAAAGGTCTAAACGACAGAGAACTGAAAATGTAAGACAGCAAATGACATCGTCAGAACTGGCTTATGCTACCCAAATGAAATACAGAGCTTCTGGAGAGACAGAAAAATCGAAATTAGTTAAAGAAGTTTCTCGAGACCATATTCCTAGAATGGATAAAAACCATGAAACTTTATGTCCCGATAAAGCCCTATCTATGGTCATAGAAGCACAACTTACTAAGCACCAATATAATATATTAAGGAAAACTGCATTGGAACTGCAGTGTAATTTATACCCGAATTATGAAACAATAACAAAAGCGAAGAAAGCATGTTATCCTTCTGGTATTCAAAGTACAGAGATACACGCAGAAGTACCTGTTCAAAATCTCATGGATCACACAGCTCAAAAATTATTACTATCACTAAGAGAAGTAATTCAAACTCTCAATGAAGAGCAACGTAAAAACCTTTGCTTAATATCAAAGTGGGGATGTGATGGCTCCGGCAGCCATTCACAATACAAACAAAAATTCCAAAATATTGAAACCTCTGACGATGAACATTTGTTAATTACGTCAATAGTACCATTACGTCTTATTATTGTGAATGATTCGGATAGTCATAGTGAATATTATCTTGTCTGGCAAAATCCTCGTCCGTCATCGCCAAGATATTGCCGGTCATTAAGACTTCAGATGGCTCAAGAGACAGTAGAAGTATCTAAATTGGAACCCGCTAATGTAAAAGATCAAAAATCCCAAATTACTCCAACTACTAGTGATGAGTGGCGTGTTACACATGATCTCAAATTGACAATGGTTGACGGCAAGATGATAAATGCACTCACCGATACTAGTTCAGCCATGCGGTGTTATGTGTGTTTACTTCTAAGGCTTACTTCTAAATATTTTAATCATATACGAAAATGCATCAACAAACAAGTCACTGAAGAAAATTTTGAATATGGGCTCTCCTCTCTCCATGCATGGATTCGATTTGCTGAGTGTATTTTGCATTTGGGATACAAGATAAAGATTGGGAAATGGCAAGCAAGAGGTGAAGACAAAGTAATTGTAGCCAACGAAAAAAAAGAATCCAGAATTTTTTGGCAAAAACTTGGCCTACACGTTGATAAACCGCGCCAAGGTGGAGGGACGTCAACAGATGGCAACACTGCTCGAAAACTGTTCCTGCATTCAGAAAAAACTGCTAAGATAACCGGTGTTAATTTAAATTTAATAAAAAGATTTAATTCCATTTTAAAAATAATTTCGAGTAAAATAAATTTTGTAAACGTCAATTTATTTTGTCTACGGACTGCGGCCCTTTTTGTTTTTAATTATCCCTGGTATAATATGACTACTACTGTTCACAAAATATTACTCCATGGACCTCTCATTGTAGAAAACATTGGCATAGCTATAGGTCTTCTAAGTGAAGATGCTCAAGAGAGTAGAAACAAAGATGTGCGCAAGTTAAGAGAAAAAATTTCTAGAAAATTTTCACGCAAGCTCACAATGGAAGATACTTTTAAACGACTAATGGTGTCTTCTGATCCCTTTATAACTGGACTGCGAAAATTACTACCGAAAAAACATGTAGCTTTCAGTTCCACAGAAATGTCCATGATTAATGCTGAAGAATAAATATTTTCTCATAAAACGTCTTTTATTACTGAAATATTCTATGTATAATCAGCGTATGCATTAATTTCAGGTCATAAGCTTAAATAATATACAAAACATTTAAATCCGTCCAGTCGTTTAAGCGTTATGAGTAATAATTTAACAACTTAACTTCCCCCCACCCCAACCCCTGGCCCCCACATATGTACAACACTCGAGAACTATCACTTTTATGTGAGAAATGTCATAGGAGTACTTTTTTCAAAAAACCCAATTTAAAAATCACGTTAATAGGTTTTTTGCCAACTTTAAGCATTATTTCACCTGTGTGCGGCGTAAGTCTCGATCCCATGGGAATATCAAAATAAAAGGTAGCCTATCCTTCCTCGATAAATGGACATTCTGACACAAAAATAATTTTTCAATTCCATCAAGTAGTTTCTGAGATTAGCGCGTTCAAACGAAACTCTTTAGCTTTATAATATTAGTATAGATAGCCGGGGCGGGTCGCTAGTAATATATTATAGCCGGGGCGAGCCCCGGCTTCACACGGCTATATTATGCATGTATTATACATATAAACTTTTCTCTTTAATCGCTCTATCTATTTAAAAAAGACGCATGAAAATCCGTTCGTAGTTTTAAAGATCTAAGCATACATAGGGACAGACAGCGGAAAGTGACTTTGTTTTTTACTAACTAAATTTAATGATAATGAAGATAGATGATGAGTTGTTATTGCTCAGTTATTTAAACAATCGGTCAGCTGATGATACAGCTATGATTATAGAAGGTATCCTTCAAGCCGGTCAGATATGTTTTATATTATATCGATTTAGTCAAATAAACCCAACCAACCTCCAAAGAGGATTTAAAATACTACCAACCACGACGCAACACTAATCACTACCTATAATGTCAATGTCGTTTTGACAGTTATATTTGGTTGGCGTATTATCGTTGCTATGGTTATCATCAATGTTTTCTTAGGACATCACGTAAAATTATTGTCCGTAAACCGACTTTACAGATAACCATTTTTTTCTCGCATATTATGCCACGTATATTAAGACATAATATTGTACTCAGTATCAAGCGAATCTTTGCATCAAGTTTTGGTTTTCTTCCATCTCCTTATTCTCTCATCATTATTCATTATTATACATCCATCTATTTGTTTCACATCGCTTTTCTCTCTTTCCATGGGCCGTTAAACATTGTTACAATAAAATAAAATAATGGAAGTAAAACTTCGAAGTAAAAGAAATAACAAAACCCCCTCGTTTTTTTCTTTTGACAAAACCCGAACCTAGCATTATACACAAATCGTACAAAACCAAAACTTAAAAAAAAAAGTTTTGGCGGGAATTAGAAAAGAAAGCACATGACGTGCAGTAGTGGACGTTAAGAAGAATAAAACTTAGTATTATTATTTCTTGTTATGGGCCAAGCCAGAAAATGTGATGACTGACGTTTTCTGCCCCATTAGACCACGACTAAAATAATGGATGCCTATTTAAAACAATAATCACTTGATACTGGCTTTCTGCATAAGTCGTGCAAAGCCATTAATTGAGGAAAAAAAAACCAAGGCTGGGAAAATGGAGTCGATCTTTTGAAAATTGCTTTTGATTGCTTTCAATTTATATCTCTTGGATTCATCGATCGATTGACAAGGTCCTGCATATCTGTGTACAGACAACACTGTTTAAAACAAAATGTTGGAATCTTCGGAGCTAGATTTAAAATCATGTCGTATTTGTCTGACGAACAAGAAGCCTTTGTGCCCTCTATTCAGATACAAGTTGTCCGGCAATTATGCTGAAATGCTTACAGCCATTGCTGATGTTAAGGTAAGGTTACTCTCGTAATATAAACAGTGAATACTTAACGACAATAACACCAAATTTTGGATACCAACAGTGTTTCTAACTAACCAACTAGCTTTTCTACACTAGACAGATGCTCAGGTTTTTGGATTACTTACCTACTAAGTATTTCGGTAGGTGTATCTACCTACTGCTCTATTGACAAATAAATCTTATGTGGCATCTATATATATCAGCAGTCGAGTGGCTAAAAAATACTGATATTTATGCTGAGACTGTTTACAAGCAATAGGTTAGCATCTAATAAGGTTACCAACTTCCCATAGATCCAGGAGACCCAGGAGACCCTGGAAATCATCTAAAAGCAAGTAAAACTAGATATATTTGTCTATTATTACTAGTCTATTATTTTCTGAGGTTTCCTTTCAATGTTGTAAGGAAACATTACTCAATATAACACAATTATATCTGTTGACATAAGTCTTTTTGGGCTTGTATAAAACAATAGTAAACTAAGATTTACATCACAGAATAGTAGTCCAACGTTGTTTGACTACATCTGTTTGCAATGCAGAAGTTTGCAGGTTCAATTCCTTCCTCAAATTAATATTTATATTGACCAGCAACATATTTGTTTCTGGTCAATATAAATATTAATATATTATTATATATATTATTTAGAGAAGAAAAGTATGTCTGGTCACCACATGGCTAGTTAGCTTGAAGCTAGATGGTGATGTGTGCAGTGTTTGCAATATTTATCTTGTAATTATAACATATGGGTATTATTTCTTGTTCCAGGTATCAGCTAATGATGGTCTTCCAGAGAAAATATGTAGTAAATGTTGCACCACCCTTGAAAAGGCTTATCTTCTTAAAACTGTTGCGGAGAGGTAATAATGCTTACTATTAGCGTTCCATGGTTTCATCCACATAAGTCCAGATCTCGTGGATAAAAAGTAGCCTATTTGTCATTTCAAGAACTCATCTATAAACATACCAGTTTTCATTTTAATTGAAACAGCATTTTTTTATAAATAGAAGTAACAAACTTTCACATTTATAATATTAGTGGAATACAAACATCTCTATGGTTTTTATTATTCTTAACAAGCTGCGTACTGCAGTGGCAGAAACCCAGGATCGGTCTAAAAAGTAGCTAATGTCTATCTCCAACATCTATCTATCTATAGTGTGTCATTTATCTAGTCACAAATGTGAAACCATATAATTGGTTCTCAGTCACTTTTTAGTTTTGTAAGCAGAATATTTATAATAACATATTTGTTTTCCAAATAAAATAAATCTTGAGGCGAGAGGTAGGGGAGTACTTAGCGACCCCGCGGGCCCGAGTACGCCAAGGGGAAGCCACCATTCCTCATCTCAGGGTTCTCAAAGTTGGCTGGTCGGAGTGGACACTGACGAGAAAATAGTCCCCCGCCTCTGGCTTGTTATCATTGTTGTAATTATTAATTACAGGTCCGACAAAAAGCTAAGAAAATTACTGGTGAAACAAAAATTAAGTATACCAACGAAGAAGATAGCTTTCGATTCATTCACGGATGTTAAAAGTGAGATACCTTTCCCTGTGAAGAGCGAACCGAAATGGGAAATAGATATAGATTTAAATACAAAGACTGAGACGGTTGGAGAGAGTCTCAGCAATCTTGTTATAGCAAACACTGTTATTAGGTAACTATATTTATTTATTTATTTGGAGATCCAACAGCTTAATATACTTATAAAGCACTAGCAGCGCTCCGCGGTTTCACCCCCGTAACTCCTGATCCCGTGGGAATTTCGGGATAAAAAGTAGCCTATAGCCTTCCTCGATAAATGGCCTATCCAACACAAAACGAATTTTTCAATTCGAACCAGTAGTTCCTAAAACTAGCGCGTTCAAACAAACAAACAAACAAACTCTTCAGCTTTATAATATTAGTATAGATAGTGTAACAACAGAAAGCTAATTACAGGATCTCTAAGGAAGATCAAAACAAAACCAGCCAAGTGCGAGTCGGACTTGCGCACGAAGGGTTCCATACCATGCTATGCGTATGGGAGCCCACCATTTTTCTTTTCTTTTAGTATTTGTTGTTGTAGCGGCAACAGAAACATATACAAACTTTTATCTCTAGAACTACCGGTCAGATTTGAAAGTTCTTTTTGCATTTGATAGCTCTATGAGCAGCTACTAATTTTAGGGTTCTGCACCCAAAGGGTAAAAACGGGATCCATCTGGCTGTATCTCATGGACCGTGATAGCTAGGTAGTTGAAAATTTTACTAAAAAGTATTTTCTAAAATATTTTGATGTTTTTAAGGAAAGTAGATCCAAGTTCTGAGGAAACAAAGTATGAAGTTGGAGATGATCCTGCAAACTTGACTTGGACTAAAACTACTGTATCTAAGAATAACGAATCTGATGTGAGTATTTTATTTATCCTATCCTTAGATAGATGACAGTAAAGCCATAGCAGGTGGCACATGGACAAGAGTAGCTGCTGATAGAGAGAAATGGCGTCAATTGGAGGAGGCCTTTGTTAACTATTGCATACAGACAGGGAGTCGATGCATTATGAAAGTAAAGATGAATGAGTTAGAAAAAGTGTAGGAACCCTAAATCACTCACTACATAGTATAAAACAAAGTCGCTTCCTGGTGTCTGTCTCTATGTATGCTTGCATCTTTAAAACTACGCATCGAATTTGGTATGCAGTTTTTTTTAGTGATTCAAGTAGAAGGTTTAGTATATAAAACAAAACTACCACGCGTACGAAGTTGCGGGCAACACAACAGCTAGTTTATTATTAATTAGAAATAATCACATGATAAATGGCCGGCCGGGATTCGATCCCACGACCTTCGGAATGAAACTCGGAAGTATGGTATCCTAGGCCAACATGATTAGGCGTTGGCCTAGCCAACATGACTAGGCCAACACCGCTCTAAATCAACAGCCAACCGTGGTACATAAATATTTTCTATTCACAGGTTGAATTCCTCGATGATGCCTTTCAAGACGATGACAATGATGCTGATTACGTGCCACCTGAGAAAACGAAAAAAATAAAAAAAAGTAAAAGTCAAGATGTAAAACCTAAGCCACTCGTTAGAAAAATAAAGGTATTAAGAAAAATTAAAGATGAATACGAACCTGGTAAAAAGGATAAAACTACGATTACATGTTGTAAGTATTATATGAAATACTTGCTGCGCCCCGCGGCTTTACCCGCGTTCGATTTTCACTGTATTATGTAGAACCCAAGACCATACTGTACACAGTTCTTCATCTTGGTTAGGATTAGGTTATAATATTTGTTAAGAACTTGTACATATATATTCTGTGGTCTAGATAAAGATATATTATGTAGGATTAGGATTAAAATACCTTTTAAGAGTATTAATATTTATTGATAACTAACTATCTATACTGTAAAGCCCTACTTGAGTTGAAAACATTTTAATACTTAATAGCAACTTTAAAATACTATGGTGGGTCTCCACTTTTGTTGTATATAAATTGACTTTTTGTACAGTCGGAGACTGTATATAAATTGACTCTTTGTACAGTCTGAGACTGTACATAAATTGACTTTTTGTACAGTCAGACACTGTATATAAATTGACTTTTTGTACAGTCAGACACTGTATAAAAATTGACTTTTTGTACAGTCGGACACCGTATATAAATTGACTTTTTGTACAGTCGGAGACTGTATATAAATTGACTTATTTTACAGTCGGACACTGTATATAAATTGACTTTTTGTACAGTCGGACACTGTATATAAATTGACTTATTGTACAGTCGGACACTGTATATTAAATTGACTTATTGTACAGTCGAACACTGTATATAAATTGATTAATGTATAGTCGGACACTGTATATAAATTGACGTTTTGTACAGTCGGAGACTGTAAATAAAATGACTTTTTGTACAGTCAGACACTGTATATAAATTGACGTTTTGTACAGTCGGAGACTGTAAATAAAATGACTTTTTGTACAGTCAGACACTGTATATAAATTGACGTTTTGTACAGTCGGACACTGTATATAAATTGACTTATTGTATAGTCGGACACTGTATATTAATTGACTTTTTGTACAGTCTGAGACTGTATATAAATTGACTTTTTGTACGAGTTGGAGTCAGAATTGCAAACCCACAGTTGAGTTCTAAAATTACTATTATTGGAATGTTTTTATTCTAATAATATTTATCTAATAAATTCATGAGTTGATAGACTTAAAACTTGAAATCAAGCAAGACCTTAGAATCTTATTGAAAACATTCTAATAATTAGTTTCTTATTTTGTTTACAGTTCCAATATTAAAGAATGGCTCCCGCGGTGCACCGATCCTCCTAAAACGACCAAAAGACGCGACAATACTAAAGATCCAACCCGGTGCCTACAAGAGATACGTCGACAGTCCCAAGAAACAGAAAGTGAAAAACGTAAAGATCGTGAGAACGATAACACCTAAACAGAGAGAGAAGTTAGTCTGTCCTGTTTGTGGTATACTTACATATACACTTGGAAATCATATTGCTACTCATGAAGGTAAATGCTAGTAATATTATAATGTGAAAGTATGTGCGTATGTTTGTTACTCCTTGACTAAACCGATTGTGATGAAACTAGGTATGTAGATAGCTAGAAACCTGGATTAACACAGGCTAGGCTTTTTATCCCGATATACCCTCGGAATCGGGACTTAAATGAAGTAGGCTTGTCTAGAACCTATACCACTCTGTCGTTTCGTCGACAGAGTCCAGAGGAGAGAACTCTTCAATACGTTTGGAGCCAACCTATGCCGCAGGATTCATCACGATGTTTTTCTTCGCTGTAAGAGTAATGTCAGATTTTTCTTGATGAAGCGTAATAATAGTCTTAGTTTTACTGGCTGCTCTCCGCGGTGTTACACGCGTTAGATCGCGTGGAAAAATAAGCATAAATGGTAGTCACAATCTTAATGACAATAACCGAACTAATCTGTTAATAAATAAAATCGTGTGGACTATGGCTATGTTTTTATTAGGGTTCCGTACTGGTAAAAACGGGACTCTTTTACTGTCCGTCCGTCTGTCTGTCACCAGGCTGTATCTCATGAACCGTGATAGACCGTTGAAATTTTCATAGATGCTGTATTTCTGTAACAACAAATACTAAAAACAGAATATAATATAACAACAAATACTAACTATAATAACAAATACTAAAAACAGAATATAATATAACAACAAATACTAACTATAATAACAAATACTAAAAACAGAATATAATATAACAACAAATACTAACTATAATAACAAATACTAAAAACAGAATATAATATAACAACAAATACTAACTATAATAACAAATACTAAAAACAGAATATAATAGAATGGAATCCTTCATGCGCGAGTCCGACTTGCATTTTCCCGGTTTAATTATTTCAACTTCTAGAATCAATTACATTTTTGTGACAGAAAAGAAGAAATTCACGTGTCCCCATTGTCCGAAGACATTCACCCAGAAGAGTAACCTAGCTGCTCACTCGAAACAACATAGCGGTATCAAAGATCATATCTGTGAGATATGTGGTGCCGGGTTCTATAGCCAGAAGTCTTTAGTCAGGTATATATAATTCAAAGTCTTGACTCACTGATGTATTAGCACATAACTCAAGCCAACGGAGAGATTGGGCTAAAGGAATAATGGCAAAACTTCGAACAGAAATAACTTGTTTGCAAGGAAGTTATGCTATTGAAGTTCCTTTATGTGTAATATCAGCAGATGCTGTTGAAGAAAATGAAAAACATGTGACTTTAAATGATTATATATTTTTTTCACATCTAGATCCCAAGATACTTCAATTTTATTTAATGAAAAATGAAGAATATTTTTTTTTTTTTTTTCTTTTATTATGGCTTCGCACGTGTGCATTTAGCCAGTGTCAAGTTATATTTTGCATCAAATTATGACCCGATTTTTCATAAATCGGGCCTAAAGTGTTTCAATACAGTCAAAGTCGTCATAGTCCGTCAAGTCAGGGGTTATAGTAAAGCGGTGGCAAGTTTACCATAACCTTAATAGGAGATTTGGAGGCAACGTGAAAACTGCATGTTTGACACTGATTTTTACTTTCACTACACTTGTGCACTTTCACAGAACTAAATTGAATAACATTCCACCAGAATTATACAATTCAACTCGGGTTACATCTAAGTTTCATGAAAATAAAACTGCAGCACGACATGTTGTTAACTCGTTCCCGCCAAAACTCAAATGAAGAATATTATCATATTTTTTCTATTTATGTGTATGCTCAAGTATTGCCATGCCATCGTTCTTTGGCATAGATTTTTTTGCATGGCATAGCTATTATGACTTAGGTAACTACTTAGGATTTTGAAAATATAAACCCCTATGCGGAGGAAGTAGCGGGTAAAGATACGATAAAAAACTACATATGGTATCAGTCTGTATTTCTTGATGTGTTCAATTTGGGTTCTTCCAACTCACGAAATCGGCTCCGACACTATTAAATCGATTTTGATGAAACTTGGTATGAAGAAACATTGATTCATCTTTTATCTCAATATTGTGTGTATTGTTTTCAGGCATAACTTAATTCATAAAGGAGAGAGACCGTTCCCGTGTAATTTATGCAATAAAAGATTTATTGTTGTAAGTAATCTTATTTATATTTTTTTGATAATTTCCACACAGAAGCGCACATAGAAATAGAGATAAATAGAAATATGAGTACATAGAAATAGAAGCCTCATATACCAGGGTCTCCATTTACTTATTCTACCATGCTTCCCAAACTAAGCATTCCAGTTTAGTTTAGGAGATAAATATGATTAGGAATGGCATAAGTAGCATGTCACTTGATATTTCATGCTACTTTAAAAAATATCAGATTGCCTGCGACCTCCTACTAGAAAAGGAAACCGCAAAAGAGCAAAGAAACCGATATTTCGATTTACTTATTAGTATCGCGCAGGCGCGGGGGAGCCAGCCTCGATCACAGATCGATTCTATCACCCGTATTTACAATCAACCCTATGAGTTTGCATAGTGCGTGCGAACGCATAGAGCCGAAAATAAGACGTTAATTCACTAGACTCTAGCAATTTTTAACTGCTCTCTTCACTCTAGCGTGAAGGGAGCAGCTCAAAATTGACCAATCACAGGGCCACATTTAGCGCAGTGCAAGAGCAAGAGTTTTGTTAAAAAGACGGGTGTATAGCAAGTTACTACGTGACTGTTGATGCAGAATCGATATTGCTAAATATCACCGTATCAAGAGCGAACACAGTAAAATTCACCTTCTAAAAGAATATAGGATTTGATAGGGAGTGATTTTTAAAGTAGCAATAATTTCCATCTATAATAATGGTATATTTGTAATTGTAAAGCGTTGCGACCTGAACCGTCACCTGCGCATCCACTCCGGCTACAAGCCGTACAAGTGTACCACGTGCGCGATGTCCTTCAACGCCAAGCATCAGCTGCAGAACCACGAGAGGATGCACACCGGGGAGAGACCATATACCTGTCAGGTATGCTACACATCTTAGTTTATATTCTTCTTGACCTTTTCACACTAGGTAGATAAATTCTTTATTGTAAACACTATTCTTATATTACATTAAAAAACAAAGCTTAAGTCTAAGTGTTACAAAGGGGGCCTTATCGCTCAAAGCCGGTACAACATGTCGTCCTTCTCCACTCCACTCTATTTCCTATCAAGTCCATGCTTGCCTCCCTTTCCCCTAAAATCATCCCCAATACTAATTTAATTATTTTCATTAACAAAACGTGCCAAGAGTCATTAGGTACAATCGGCTGCATAATTGCAGCCCCCGGTAGAGTTCGAAAATGACTATTAATGGAATGTTTTTTCTATTCTAATTCGAATTCTAATAATTTTTGTTTGATAAATTAGTGGGTTAGAAGACTTTAAACTTCAACTAAAGCAGGTGTCTAGAATCTTGCTTTCGGCTGAAAATATTCATAGAACAGCCGTTTTAGAGCTCTACGGTGGGTCTGCAATTATGGAGCCGACCGTATATGATTTTTTAGGAGTGTATATTTTGTACTTTCCTATATTTGTAGTATATAATGATTGGTCTCCCCGCAGGTGTGCAACGTCGCGTTCAGCTACAAAGTGAACCTAAACAACCACGTGATCAAAGTGCACGGCATCAACCTCAAGTTCAAGTCCATCCACACAGTGACCGAGGACGTGCTGCGACGGGAGATGGGTATGGGGCAGGAGACGCGCGCAGCCATCGCCCACATCATGCCCGGCGCTATGGGAGACGTTCCTCCGCCGGCTGCACACGAGACTGTCCCACATCACGCCTCCGAGTACTAAACGGATAATCGACGCCACAGTCTCGCTTGACGTTCGGTATTAGTCATACTTTTTAAAGTGACTATGCGGTATCAGATGTAGCACGCGTGTCTATGAATTAAAATCAATAACTTTAACTGACTTGATCCAGTAAGTCGCTGGTGTATTGTCTGTCATTTTTACATCAAAGGCGGTCCAAATTGAATGAGCAGCGCTTGAGTGAGATACTAAGAATAAGAACGCTTACGGTGCATGCGCGCGGCTATATGTCTATTTCGGACCGTATCAGTGACTGAAAGGAGCAACTAAGATAGGATGGTTGATTTCGATTCTATAAGATACCTCTTCACTCGTCACTTGAAATCCCTAATCGTCAAAGACTCAGGCAATTACCATTCCCTGACGGTGGCGGATGTGGATCTCCTTGAACTTTATTTTCCATACATGTTCATTTTTAAATCTCAGTCATACAGGGTACATAGGCCTGCGCAGACGTGAGATTTTAATGGAGCTGTTTTTTAGTACCAATTTAAAAGAAAAATATCTTTCGTCTACGCCGGCACTAGGCATAAAGTTATCTATTGATTTTGCTGTTGATTGGTTGTTGACTTGCATGAAGTATGTACAATATTTAGTCAATTTCAACGGTTCATTTACACAGGATCCGTTATTGGATGATGCGTGTTTTCAAAGACGGTTGATTATTGAGTCTTATTCGTATTTTTTTACGTTTCGTGATTTAAACACGTGCATAAACCATTGCCGCAACAAACTAAAAAACACGAATCGTGAAAAATGACGATAAGGTAAAAAAAACACGAATCGTCCCCGTGTAGATAGGATTTTACTTTATCCTCCTTTTTTTTAATTATGTATTGTCAAAGAACTATGCTTGTTGTAGAATATTGTTTTAGCTAAAGTAATAACTTAGCGTACTGAAACAATAATGCGAATATTTCTCTCTAAAGTTCTGTAATAAATAAAGCTAGGTGTAAATATCTATTCATAGTTAGAATTAAAAGTCTTTTGAAAAACTTTTATTTTTCATTTAACAAAATATTTTTTATCATTCCCTTAAGAGGATCACATACCCTCTTGATAAAGCCTACGTAATTTCCGTAAATATTTAAAAGTAAAATTAGGCAATCTGAAGTAGGTATATTTCTATTATATAGGTAGAGTAGGAATAGGAAAGAAAAAAAAAGATTTTTATAATCAAATGTATTTCATTTATTCCTCAAAAGAGCTATCTTTATCCATAATTCTTGACCAATTATTCATAGTCTTAAAAGTTGAAACAAATCAATGCTTCCAACTTTCGGGCGAGGCTGTGGTTTATTCCCTCTAGTACTATCAAATAGTTAAATCGTTGAAACTGTTCGGATTTTTTGTTCCCAGTAGTACTACTAATGTTTTTATTATATTACCTTACATATTTTATTACAATGCTCTTAGGTCCCGCGATACAGGCTCTGCCTCGTACAGGAGTACACCGACTAAACAATTTTAAATTTACATTTTATAATATCTCGGGACAAGTGAGATGTAAAATTGAGGTGTGTCAGTGAAGATGTGCTAGTGAGTTGGAGGCTTGGAGCAAATGTTGGGTAATAATAATGTAAAAAAATATTAAGTCGCTACCTCGCACGCAACAGTCGCATTGATTGGAATAACCACAGACTCTGCAACTAATTAAATTATCCAGTATTTTTCGTCCATTCTCCAATACAAACGCACCCGACACTGATTTTCAGTATGTCAGCGAACCATTGATTCTTCTCCAGTCTCAAATCTCTAGAAAACTCATCTGATCCATCGTCGTATGATCTTTTCGGTTTCTTCGGATTCAACGGATACTTCCTGAGTATTGGCAACTGTAAGGAGAGGATATAAAGTTAGCCCACTATTGACGATTATAGACCACGTGGGACCTTGTCTTAAGGTTTAGGTTGTGGGTTCAATTCCCACCTCAAACAAAAATTTATGTAGAGATATTTGTTTCTGTATGTACTTATATTAAGTATACATTTACAAAAGAAAAGTATGTATGTTATATCCGTTGTTTGGCCACTATAACACAAGCCTAGTTCCTTAGTTTGGTGCTAGATGGCGTTGTGTAAAGTAAACTTTTTAAACTCACACGATTTGTATTTATAGCAATTATTAAGAGGAAAGGTACTCCGGTCGCTTCTCTATGCAATCGTAGTCGACTGTTTCCTTCCTGGATAATGACACTAGAGCCAATATTTTTGTGGCATAAAACTTAAAACTGCCAAGACCATGCCCCTATGTCGTATTTTTTACTTTTTGTTTTCTATGACTCTTATTTCCTATATTAATTAGAATATAAAAAAACCAAGACAGGGGCATGGTAATGGCAGTTATAGGTTTTATGGTATTATCCATGGAGGAAACATTCGACTACGTTTGTTTGGAGAAGCGACCGGGTACCCTCTTAAGACCCGACCGGCGGCGGTTAAGACCCGGGTATAATTACTATGTTGTGTAAAGTGTCCTACGATAATTATTTATTTATGCACACGTGATCTGTTATTAACGAATCGTGTTTTTTGACGAACGTGTTTTAAAAAGTTAAGCCGTATCCGTCATTTTACACCATTCGTGATTCGGCCATCTAAGAATATTCCCGCCGTCTAAATAAAAAAATCACGATTCGTGAAAAATGACGTATCGTCCTAGTGTGGATAAGTTCTGTAGGTACGTAGCTGTAGGATAAATTTATCGGAACACGTTGAATCGTCTTAAAAACTAGTTAGGATCTTAGTCTTCGGAACGCCTCCACTAATGACAAAAAGAAGCTTATTGAGGTTTTTATCGCAATGGTTCTGTAGATTTCAACAAAATTCTACACAATATATCGCAATTTCCTCTATGAGTCTGCCAAATGGTAAAGTTATAAAATAAAACAAGGTACTTACATCGTACATACTTTCTCTACATTCGTACGGATATTTACAGCCTTTTTGTTCCTCTTTATTTTTACTACAGTTCCTTATCTCAACGTATTGTGGGTAGAAGTTGACGCCAAGGTCTCTCATCTTTAGCTGTAATACAATTATTTTTATAACTTTAAAAATAATATCTATATATTATTATTTAGAAGAGAAGAAGAGAGACTCATCACGAAGTCCTTCCTTTTTGGGACGCAGGCGAGCACTAAGATATTGTTTTTAGAAATTATCGCTTTAGAGGTCGAACTTCCAAAAAAACGTTTCTTTGTGCTCGCGTTTTCCTATAATAAACCCCTTTGCGAAGTTTCAGACTCACAGCTCTTGTAGTTTTTCGTTTGTAGTCTATTTTTCTCTTTAGTATAGACTAGCTTCTGCCTGCGACTTCGTCCGCATAGAAGTCGAAAATGGTTCTAATAGGATTGGACCAAGGAATCACGTTGTCCCATACAAACTTTGCCCCCCTTTTCACCCCCTAAGAGGTAGTTTCTGAAAATCCTTTGTTATCCGATGCCTACGTCATACAAAGAACACCCCCTCCAAGTTTCAGGTATCTACTATCAGCGGTTTAGGCTGTGAGTTGATCCGTCAGTCAGTCAGTCGTTCAGGACAAAACATTTTATAATTATGCATGGAAAAGTAGATTTTTTTTATAAGTACTTACGTCATATTTACAGCTACAGGGAGGATCTGAAATGGCTTGCTGAAAAAAAAACCAGTAAAATTAAATGATAATCATAAATATTGTAGACACTATATATAGCACCATCTAGCCCCGAACCAATAAACAATTTTAGGTATATTACCATGTTTTTGAGAGTAGTGTTGGTCTGGTAGATATCACGACTTTAATTTTGAAGGTCGTGAGTTCGAATCTCGGCCGGCCGAACACCGATGGATTTTTGCCAACGGAAAAATGTATGTGCGCTAATTGACATTGCTCTTACGGTGAAGGAAAACATCGTGATGAAACCCGTGGCTTAGTAGTTGTCTCCAGACGTATTGACAAGTTCTTTCTTCTGGACACGGTCAACTAAGCCGAGAGGGTAGTATAGGTGCAAAAAGGACCCAAGTAAAGAGGCTAATCAAATAACCCGCAACTTATCGTTCCCGGCGCAAAGGTTCCCATAATGCTAGTAGCATTGCCACACTGAATGGCGATGGCTAACCTCTGCGCCAGAAACGAGCCGGAGCGGGTAAATACTTACATTATTATTATTTTGCTTTTTAACTTTAAAATTCCCCCTCTTCCTAGTGCGTGTCTCGACAGACTTGTCCAGTAATATTACATCGTCGCGTATCATATTTGCATAGTCTACAATAAAGGCTGACAATTCGTCCGGGCTTCTGTCTGGGTCTACTGGCTCGTTTTCATATGTTATTATACCTTCTGGGTTTCCTAAGAGAAAAAAAATGTAAGTCTTACGAATGCGTTTTACCAAATTGTTCCTATGTAAGCATTAGACTAAGATCTCGGCTACCGCCAAACCCTCGTGATTTTATAAAGCTGAGAATTATTCAGCGCATGCCTCCAACACAGTTCTGAACGATGTGCAATTATGAAGTTTAGACCATAGTGGCTTGGAGAGTTATCAGGTAAAAAAAATCAAAAGAGGCAAGAATCGAACCTGTTAATTTTGCAAAAGAAGAATCGTCAAAATTTTTTTGCCAATCGATACTGTTACTTTGCGATTCTCGACACAGGAAAAAAATTGAAAAATATTTATTAACCTAAACCTAATGTTAACATGATACATTGACTGTGGCACCCACACTAAACAATGTTTGTATCGTGGGGTTCCAGAAAAAAATATTATCTAGGGTTTGGAGTTAGGCATTCGGTTAACCACAACATATTATGTACTTTAAGTTTTTTGGAGAAGTTTTTGATAAAACGCACTCTAGTTATTTTTTTTACTATAGTCTCAGTTGCCCCACCTTGACCACAAAATACATAATAGTATAAGGAATCAATCTTTGGTTATTTAAAATACAAAATTAAAACTTACCCAAGAAATCTTGATTTCTCTGGACCATGTAGTTTTTTCTCCTCTGAGTCCTTCGATCTTCCATCATATAACGATCTACGTTAGAATTAAACGCCATAGTTTTTGGTAACAAAGATTGCAATATTAAAAAAAAACCGACGCATAGCACCGCCAGTACTATTGGTCTCGTCACCTAAAAAAATATATAAATTGGGCATACATTTAAGTCATACATGTCATGAAACACGCTCCACAAAACATGGTGAATATCTCGTTTAAAAAAATGAATAATAAAGATTTCAAAATAAAATAAAAAAGGTAAAAATAATTATGACTTACCATAGCGAAGTATTTGTGAGCGTTATCTAAAGAAGAGTGTACGGGTTAAACACGCATCACCACCCTTATATAGGGGTTGTTGATTGATAGCTTGATAAAGGAGTCCATTAGTGCGAAATTGTATCCATTGCTTGAGGTGTCTATTGTGACTTGGCATTATTACACTCAGTCACCATGGAGCTTCCGTTAAGGTGGCCCTTCATGATTCTTCACAACTTATTTGTAAAATAAAAATATTGCAGGACATTGCATACCCACAGAGCGCCATCTAGACCCAAATTAAACTTAAAGACTTGTGTTATTCCCAACTCACATGGAGATTTCGGACGTGTTAAAGATTGTAGCTTAATAAAATGCGAAAACAAAAAACAATAAGTAGGTAAGCAAATAGAATACAAATAGTGTGATTTAAAAAAATGTATAAACAGCCTAATTCGTATTTCATATTAAGGTGTTAAAATTTGCTTTACCTAAATCCTGGTCTTAAACACTGTTTTTGCGCTACAGGGCAATATTTTTAGGTATTTAAATATTCAAGAAACATTTGAAATGTGTACTAACTAATGCAACTGAATCGGGTCTCTTAAGAAAAAAATGTTATTTCGTGTCGATCAGGTATATTTAGCCGTATCAATCATAACGTTATTATGTGCCTATAAAAGAAATACAATAAATAACTTATCTAGGTTGGTAATCACTACATAGTATAAAACATAGTCGCTTTCTCTGTCCCTATGTCCCTTTGTATGCTTAAATCTTTGAAACTACGCAACGGATTTTGATGCGGTTTTTTTTAATAGATAGAGTGATTCAAGAGGAAGGTTTATATGTATAATAACATCCATTAAATAGTGGAGAAGTACTGTTATTTTTGAGGTTTCTAATGTGATGTCGTAAATAATTACAATTTTTCCGCTTACATTGCAAACGCAGCAGGCTGAACCCTACGAGTTTTATCAAAATAATGTACTAAGTATTGTACACATTGAAAAGGTCTACAGAAAAGTCCGTGATGGTATATGTCTATCTCTTATGGATAACCCACAATAACTTTTTTTTGTCATTTACTTTTTACGACAAATAATGGCTAATTTTCGAAGCGATTTTAACCAATACAGCATTAATCCTTAACCAATTAAATACCTTGAATACATTGTTCATTTAATATAGATCTATATGGCCCGTTACACCGTATGATTTAAGTGAATATTTTCGGAGATATTAAAGATTTAAAAATTGCGGGACGTAGCGTTTGCGGCGGTACCGGCCGGCCGCCCGGTGCGGCAAAAAAATGTAAAAAGTAAATAAGTAAAAATGTAGTGTATGAATTTAGATATTCCAAAGATAGCAGGAAATCTTCATGGTATAGGGAAAGGGGGATTGTTTTACTCCAAATTTAACGCGTGCGGGCCACGGGCAGTAATGAAGAAATCAAAACTACTGAATCGATTTTAATCACATAGTCTATATATTTTATACCCGTGCGAAGCCGGAGCGGGCCGCTATGTTTTTATATACAACGTTCACAGTTTTTCTGTAGTGTATTTAGTATCAGCATTGCACCCGTGCGAAGCCGGGGTGGGTCGCTAGTAATATTATAAGAGAGAAATTTGCTTTTACCAAATTTTGTTTGCAGGCTCTGAAACTACAGGATCGATTTCTACGAAACTTGGTAAAATAAGCTACTTTTTATCCTGATACTAGCGAGCCACTCCGGCTTCGCACGGGTGCAATGCGGATACTAAATATACCACATTACATATACCATATTACAAAGAAACATTTTCGAATATATTTTTGTTAATTTATCGTAACGTACGCACGCGCCGCGTCGTCATGTCCCTGTATTTTAAATCTGTAATATCTTCGAAAATTTCACTTAAATTACATGCTGTAAAGGCCCATATTGATCTATATTAAATGCACAATGTATTTAAAGAAATTACTCAATTGGATGAGGATTAATGCTTAAAATCGCTTCGTAAATATGCCATTAAGTTTAATTGTTAATATAAAATGGTTATTGTGAGTTATCTCTAAGAGATAGACATATACCATTGCGGACTATTGTGTAGACCTTTTTAATGTGTACAATACTGTAGTACATTATTTTGATTTATATCGTATGGTTCAGCCAGCGTTTGCAATGTAAGCGCAAAAAAATTGTTTATTTACGACATCACATTAGGCATATCTAAAATAATCTGTGTTACTCTACCATATTATGCATGTATTATACCTATAAACCTTCCTCTTGAATCACTCTATCTATTTAAAAAACCGCATTAAAATTCGTTGCGTAGTTTAAAAGATTTAAGAATACATAGGGACAGACAGACAGCGGAAGCGACTTTGTTTTATATTAACAGGGCTCATACGGCAAAAACAGCAGACAAGTTTCTTGTTCACTTAGGTACAATTGAAATAAAAACCCTGTAAGTATAATAAAAATGATTTTCACTTACTATGTTAACAAAACAATTTTTAATATGCAATGGATTTAATTAACAAATGTTTTTAATATAGGGAACTAGGGGCCAACCCCTGTTTTAAATCAGTAAGTAATGCCATGATTGGGCAAAATAAGTCAAACAGTGTTGGTTGTACTCAATTGACTTTTTGATTCCCAATATGTCAAATTTAAAAAAAAAACGCTTGAAACCATTTTTTAAACACCGTTGAAACTCATCTCAAATTATTATTAGAAGTTCAAAGTAACCCTTTAATTATAGTAGGGGAGCCCAAGAGGGGATTTGAAGAGTTACTCGAGCGCGTCAGAAAACTATATGAGGAGAAACCTTATTCCTTGTAATGTACTCCTACCATATATAAACCCTTCATATAAGGGCGTGCTCCGAGGACAGCCCGTCAGATTAGTAAAAAAAAAAACGATTCTCAGAAAAACTCGAGCGCGTCAGATTAAGGCCAGGTAAGTTAAATACATACAGAACAGCATATATTTCAATAATCTGATGATTTTAGCGTGGCATAAGGAAATAGGTGAGTGGCAAAATTGTAAAAAAAACGTCACTGTGAAATACTCGAGCGCGATTAATTTTTTATTTTATTTTGAATGAAATCCTGTAAGAATTACAGAATAACAATAATCTGACGATTTTCATGGGGCGATGTAGCTTAAACCATAAATAAAGTGTGGTGCGTACAGCTGCTGAAACTCCGCGCCTCTGTTTCCTTCTCACTCTTTCTTTATATTTCACTCTCGTGTCACTCTCGCGTGAGAATCCTTTCATCCATTCAAAAGTTATTGCAGTTTGAAATTTCGAAAAATAATATTTTATTAAACTTTCATCAGACTTTTGAGTTCAAAAGCATAAGACAGCTATCTTTATGAGCTCGGAGAGCTCAAAAATGAAAGAAGCATTTAGGTGCGTAGATATGGTATAGCGGGAAGTTGCAGGGATGGCCTTTAGGGTCAACCGTTTTCCTAATTTTTTTCTTTCAAATTTTCAGATTAAGAATATTCCTTCATATATTTGTCAGATTATCATTTGGCACGACTAGAACATCAAGTTAAACCGTTTGTGTAAAAATCTGATGCGCTCGAGTATTTCAAGGTCACTTTTTTTTACATTTTTAAAAATCTACCATGACTTTTGGCCACATCCAAATCGTCAGATATTTTAATAGGACACTTTTTTGAGTTTTCTAAATATTCCCTTCGAATATCTGACACGCTCGAATAACTTTTTTTTTCTACCCTTTTCTACAGCCATCCTCCCCTACTTACTCGTCAGAATAATATCTCTCGGTTGTTAGAAAAACAAAGCGGGTAAACACCGTGAATATCTGATGCGCTCGAGTATTTTTATGTGAATTATTTTTTTTAACATTTTTGAAATATAGCACACGCTCTCCTCCTCACTAAAATGGCAAAATGCACATAAATTATTTTTCGTTTTAGGCCCAAATCTTCACAATCTAATCGGTCCCCATGACGCTTTAGTAACTGCAAATTTAGCGTACCGGGCTCCCCTACTAGAAGTTTACAATAACACTTAAATTATAATTAGAAGTTCAAAATAACTGTTTAATTAGAACTTTACAATAACAGTCAAATTATAATTAGAAGTTCAAAATAACTGTTTAATTAGAAGTTTACAATAACACTCAAATTATAATTAGATGTTGACAAAAATTTAAATTATTTAAACAATTATAACTACAAATATAAATGAAGTCGTCAGTTGCGGACCTTCGAGGGGATGCGAAGGAGACATCTTTATCTACTTTATTTATTCTCAATATTAAGTCTCTTATATAGGATAATTGAAGACGACCCAGTTGGCACAATGGTCACCATGCCGGACTGCCAAACACAGGGTTGCGGGTTCGATTCCCGCCTCAGACAAGTATTTATGCTTACATATTTGTCTGTGGTCTGGTTGTTTCTATGTATTGTTAGTATATAGTAGTTACAAAAGAAAAGTATATAGGTAGTATATCCGTTGTCTAGCACCCATAATACAAGTCTAGTTACTTAGCTTGGGGCTAAATGGCGATGTGTGGAATGTCCTGCAATATTTATATTTATTATTGAAAGTTCACAATAATCAACACAAATTATAATTAGAAGTTCACAATAATCAACTCTAATTATAATTAGAGGTTCACAAATATCAGCTCAAATTATAATTGAAAATCGACAGGTAACTGTTTAGTTTCAAGGAATTTCATCATTTGTTGATAAGCAAAGTGCCCTTGCGGTCCTTCGAAGGGATTCTCCGGGAGGTTATCTTTGTCGACTCCGTTCATTCTCAACATCAAGTCTCTCATCAGTGCTCGTTCCTTTACCAATACTTCTTCGTTCATCACGTAAACTGATCTACGTTTGAAAAGTACACCGTGTTTCTTTAGACAATGTCGATTGAAATCGTGTTTGTAACTGTATGGTTGTGAACATATCTGAAATAAAAATACATAGCTAAGAACACTCCCGACTAATTCACCTTTCAAACAAGAGAAACAAAATCAAAATCGGTTCATCCACCAGGGACTGACGCTTTAGTGGTCCAGTGTATAGGCTTTAATTATTCACCGAAATGCCCTATATCGATCGACATAGGTCTCAAAATGCATCGCGGATTTTTGAAAAATCATAGGACAACACGTTTGGTTAAATATCCCGTTTCCGAGACGCTTTAGCGATCCGGTGTAAAGGCATTATTTGTTCGCCGTAATGCCCTCTATCGATTGGCATGGGTTTAAAAATGCACTGCAAAAAATATCACTATGCCAAGCTCCCATACTAATGTCCGGATCCCTTTATGTGCGCTAATTGACATTGCTCGTACGGTGAAGGAAAACATCGTGATGAAACCCGTGGCTTTAGTTGTCTTCAGACTTATTGACGAGTTTTTTTTCTCTGGACACGGCCGACTAAGCTGAGAAGGTATAGTATAGGTGCTGGGCAAGCCTACTCCATCCTCATGCAAAAATGATCCAACCAAAAAAGTCTAATTGCGGAAAACAGGCCGTATACAAATACAAATCTATACTAATATTATAAAGAGGAAAGATTTTTTTGTATTATAGTTTGTTTGTTACGAATAGGCGCCGAAACCACTGGACCGATGTTGATGAAACTTAGTATGAATATACATTGATTCATTGACAGTAACATAGGGTACTTTTTATCCCGATATTCCCACGGTATCGGGAGTTACGCGGGTGAAACCGCGGAGCCCTGCTAGTATCCTATCAAACTTACCTCGCAGTTATAAGGCCGTTCTCCCGTATGAACTCTGTAATGATGCTTCAATAATGTCTTAGACTTGCATACTTTCTCACAACTGTCACATTTGTATTCTATCAATCCGATATTGTGCGAATGGAGTTTGTGTTTCTTTAATTGGTATTTCTAAAATTTAACGAGTATTTATTATTGGTATAGGAATCAATTAAGGCAGTGGGAAAAGTCAAAATCAAAATGCTTGTCGACTAAAACTAATAGTTTAATTTTTGATGCAATAACTTAACACCTACATAGCCATAGTTTGAGCATTTTTGACTTATTAATAACTAGCGATCCGCTCCGGCTTGGCAGGGACATAATATGCAAATAAATCTTCCTCTTGAATCGCTCTATCTATTAAAAAAAACCGTATCAAAATCCGTTGCGTAGTTTTAAAGATCTAAGCATACATAGGGACAGACAGCGGAAAGTGACTTTGTTTTATACTGTGTAATGATACCACCGCTCAAATCCATTAATACTTAGAATGCGATTCCGCTCATTTATTTGGATTTATAAAATAAAATAAAGTAGGTAGGTGTTTAAGTTTTTTAATTTTTGTTACTTTTATTATATTTATTTAACTTAAAAAAAATACACATTTTCTTACAAACTAATTTCCCGCCAAACTGCAAAGTATACAGTTTGTTGGCGAGCGAGCGCTTATTTACTTACATTACATGTGCACTATCTTATATAATTACCTACCTATTTAATTTAGTTTAAAAGTTTATAAATTTAGAAAATTTCAAATGAAGTACCTACTTAACTATTTTTGATATATTTTTAACATATTTTTAGTCATCCCTGGTTCACTTCTTACTTGTTGAGTAGGAAGAATAAAGAGTTCTTCTTTGGCAACTGGTTGTTAATCTCAGTTGTCAATATAAATAAAATAATAGTACATTACGATATAAGTGTGGTAAATTGATCTTTGTATAGAGGCGGTGTATGACGCGCGAGCGGTAGCGAGCGTGTTATAAAGAAGCCAAGATGCAAAGATCAATTCCACACGTATATCGTACGACGTTTTTTATCACAGTTGCGAATAAATGAAAATACTTGAAAAGAAAACAAAATAATAATTAACAAAATATTTGTGATAAGTCTGTTTGTTGTGAAAAAAAAAATGTAATGTTTACATTTTTTTAAAGCAATATTTTTTTGTTAATTATGCTCCGGCTAAAGACTTTTAACCTATACAGCCTCGTCTGACATACAATATTTTTTGTTTTTGCGTCGGGGGTTAAGAACAAAATACAATGGTACGGAAAAACAATAAAAAACAAAAAAATAAACAACTCAATTTTTAATCGTTTTCTAAGTCATTATCACGTAAAATTTTCGTTCGTAAACCGACTTTAGAGACAACCATTTTTGCTAGCTAAAAAACTCTTTGGTACCTACCTTTTTATACATCAAAACAGTATGTAATTAGCAGTAGATACGTATTTAACCTATCGGGATAACTTTACAGCACTAGGTTGGCAATGTAAAACGCACGCGTGCATTATATGTTGGATTACGAGCCTAAAAGCCGTTGAATAAATTCCACTTTATGAGCAACTGTGATAAAAATAAATATTACAGGACATTCCACCGTCGCCATCTAGCCCCAAGCTAAGTAACTAGACTTGTGTTATGGGTGCTAGTCAACGGATATACTACTTATATACTTTTGTTTTGTAAATATATACTTATAATAGATAGAAACAACCAGACCACAGATAAATATCTGAGCATAAATACTTGTCTGAGGCGGGAATCGAACCCGCAACCCTGTGTTAGGCAGTCCGGCATGGTGACCATTGTGCCAACTGGGTCGTCAATATAATATATATAATAATATGGCCGGAGGGGTTCTTTTTTGTAAAAAAAATGTCCTATAATATTTATTCCTGTGATTTATGAATGAACTTACCAATTTAAATGCTTTACTGCACAATTCACAGACGAAGTTCTTTTCATTGGTATGGTGTCTCAAATGGCTGAAATGGTATAATTAATTATTATAAGATCATTTGTCGCAGCACCATCTAGCGAGTAGGTGTTCTAGTGGTAGGTATACCCCGACTTTTATATCAAAATTCGTAGGTTCGAATCCCGACCGAGCGGCGCGGCGGTTTATGTGCGCTAATTGACATTGCTCTTACGGTACGAAAACATCGTGATTACCGAGGCTTAGTAGTTGGCTCCAGACTCATTGACGAGTCCTTTCCTCTGGACACGGTCGACTAAGCCGAGAGGGTAGTATAGGTGCTGGGGAAGCCTACTCCTCCTCACGCAAAAAGGATCCAACCAAAAAGGTCTAGTTGCGGAAAATAGACCGTACCCATAGGGTCCATTTTTTTTCTTTTGCGATACGAAACCTTAAATATTAATGTATATTTTTACTTTCATATAAAGTGGTTTATTCTTTCTGTCTATTATACACGGTGTACCAAGGGGGGGGGGGGGGTGGATCATCGGTTGCTGGGGGGTGGGGGACCGTAGTACCTATCGGTTTAACCCCCCTGTATGTTCTGCAATAATTAGTGGTTCAAAAGTATCTAAGACTCTTGATTGGTGTAGAGGTACAAAAGGTCCACTATTGAACTTGTTTCACAAAAAACAGCAGAATCGCAGACCTGATAGTTTGACTGTAATTTCGAAGTTTAGGTTGAAATCTGATTTTGACTAAAATTTCACTAAAGTCCAAATAACTTTTGAACCACTTATTATTGCAGAACATACAGGGGGGTTAAATCGCTAGGTACTGAGGTCCCCCACCCCCCAGCAACCGATGATCCACCCCCCTTGTTACACCGTGTATATTTATATCAATGACTACTTTTGTCTTTGAAACCCCTTGTACACTTTTAATTACCTTCAGCTTTACAGTGCGTAGCGCGGGTCACTGTCGCCCGGGGCGGAGTCATAATTTGCCGCCCTTTTGACGTCATACAAATAATAATGTTGGTGTTTGTGAGAAAAAACGTAGCGATACGAAAGAATTGGGCGAAATTTTTTATTTCAAAAACTTGTAAGGATGCTGGGCGACTTGTGATTTGACACAACTGTATTGGGCGGTAAGAGCTAATTTTTGCCGCCTTCCTAATGTGGTTCCCGGGGCGTCCACCCCTCCGCCCCCCCCCCTATCGCTACACTACTGCCCTAGACGTCTGACGGTAGAAAATTCTTAATAGGGTTAGACTTGCCTTATATAGCTGGAGATCTGGATAAAGACATAGGCTACTTTTTACCCCGATATTAGTTGTTGAACTCACCTCAAATATGCATATTTAAATACAAACGTGGCAACACAGTGTTCACACTTTATAGACCTCGGTTCGTGTACCTTTTTATGTGTTTGTAACGTTCTTATATCTCTGTAGGCCTTCGGGCATTTATCACATTTAAACTTGGGTGCCACAGCTGAAATGTTAAAACTATATTATATTTTTGACGAGCTAGCTGGTACAATGGTTACCACGCCGGACTGCCAAACACAGGGTTGCGGGTTCGATTCCCGCCTCAGACAAGTATTTATGACTGGATATTTGTCTGTGGTCTGGTTGTGTATATCTGTATATATAAAAATCTTGTGTTACGATATATGTTGCCAATAAACTCCAAAACTCCTGAACCGATTTCAATCAAATTTTAACATGTACCCGTATTTTGGTCTATCTTACTGGATAGGATAGTTATCATCTCAATTATTTGCTTACGTCGTGAATGTAAAACGAATAAAATGTATCAATTAATGGTTTCTTAAGCAAGTGTTTATTTACTGTTTAGTTTTATGAAGTTCTCATAGATGGCGGTGTACGTTGATTCATCGATAAAATTGTTCAATATTGTTTGACATCTAGGGGTGAAATCGCGGGGCGCAGCTAGTGTATTATAAGTATACAAAAGAAAAGTATATAAGTAGTATATCCGTTGTCTAGCTTAGCTTGGGCTAGATGGCGATGTGTGGAATGTCCTGCAATATTTATTTATTTATTAGTTGCGTTCATAACTAGTTTTATCCGCGTAAGTATACAACAGGAACATAGGATTTTTTTTAATTTTACCATTTTTGTCACCATTTAAACTTTATATCTACATCTACACTAATATTATTAATATTTTTTTGTTTGTTTGTAACGAATATGCTCCGTAACTACTGGACCGATTTGAAGTAACTTGGCATGTAGATAGCTGGAGACCTGGATTAACACATAGGCTACATATTTTTTAACTTGATATTAGTGAAAAAATAACAAGAAAATAAACAAATGAATTGTTTTTCAGATTGACAATAAAGCAAATATTTATCTGATGCCCCGTGTTGAAGTAGTTTTACATATTTTTAATATATTAATACCGAACGACGAAATATTTAGTACTTAATTAAGAGGAAAGGGTACCGGGGGCTCTCTCCATACAAACGTAATCAACTGTTTTCTCCCTGGATATTGACACTAGAGCAAGTTTTTTTGCATAAAACTTATAACTGCCATGACCATGCCCCTATGCTTTTTTTTGTTTAGTTTTTAAATCTTAATTTCTATGATAATTAGAAAATGAAAAAAACCAAAACATAGGGGCAGAGTCATGGCAATTATAGGTTTTATGGCACAAAAATATTTGTGCTAGTGTCATTATCCAGGGAGGAAACAGTCGACTACGTTTGAATGCAGAGAGCGCCGGTTTCACCTAAAGGTGGCAGGTTGCCCTTATAACTCGCAGGCACTTAGTATGAGATACTTACGGCTATGTGTTTCCAAATGAACCTTTAAATATGAACGTGGACACATCTTACCACAATGATAACATATTAATTGTTTAGTTGTTTTAATTTTACGTTCCTTGACATATTGTATTCTAACGTTATCCAAGACTTGAGGTTGTATCGGTACAGGCAGGGCTTTACTGGCGGCAGGTCGACCGGTTGGCCCTGTAACAGATATATAATAATAATAAATAAATATTATAAATAAATAAATATTACAGGACATTCCACACATCGCCATCTAGCCCCAAGTTAAGTAACTAGACTTGTGTTATGGGTGCTACACAACGGATATACTACATAAATACTTTTCTTTTGTAAATATATACTAATAATACATAGAAACAATCAGACCACAGACAAATATCTAAGCACAAATACTTGTCTGTGGCGGGATCGAACCCGCAACCCTGTGTTTGGCAGTCCGGCGTGGTAACCATTGTGCCAATTGGGTCGTATATATTATGATCATACTTATAAAATCTATATTTTCTTTATTAATTTGGAATAATACAATTTTTATATCACATCACACAGTGTTTGATAGGCCTCAAAATATTTCCCTATGCTGTTTATCGCATAAATAAATCAAGAAATGCAATTTTAAATGCCAGAGTAGAACACCCGCGTTTCATTTT
Organism: Idaea straminata; assembly: GCA_951213275.1. Taxonomy (NCBI): domain Eukaryota; kingdom Metazoa; phylum Arthropoda; class Insecta; order Lepidoptera; family Geometridae; genus Idaea; species Idaea straminata. The sequence goes on from OX577852.1 coordinate 1,654,573, forward strand.
AAAATATATATTTTTTTTTATAAAAAATGATTTCTATTTCGTGAACTTGACGTAGAAAAAAGACTAAGTAATTTCTGTAAGCCAATCTGATCAAGATATTTTTTTTTCATTAATGTCGTTTGATAAAGCATCTTTAGGCGCATATTTGCCAGTTTTTATTTTTGGAAAATCACCCTTGGTTACAGAGTTATTAATTTTTCTAAAGATTTTAGTTTTTATTGCGTATATATAAAGTGAAATAAAAAAATTGCTCATAATTAGGTCTATCGTTGATAAAAAAATCACGGTTCACAAACAGCATAGGGAATTTTTTTAGAATGTGTGCCTTCGGAATCGATCCACCAATAAGAAGCCACAAGAAACTCATGGTATTCTTACACAGTGTCATAAAAGGGTTGGATCTAAATCTAAGACTCATATTAGTGTAGGGCTACAAGAGGTCCACTATTGAACTTCAATATCACTACATATAAAGTCCTCCACCGCATCTGTCTGCCTGTAAGCTATAAACTCAAAAACTACTGCTCGTTCTCGAGGAAGGTTTGCGGGCAACAGCTAGTGTTTAAATAAAAAGATAAAACCGCAACCAGTTTGCCTGTGATTTTGAAGTTTAGGCTGAAATCTGATGAAACTTTTGTATCGCTGAATATCGCGAACATACAGGGGGTTTTAAATCGATAGGTACTGAAGTGCCCCAGTACAGTAATAGGTATGTATAGCAGAAAGGCATCTTTCGACGGTGCGTGCATCCCTATTTTCATACATTTGTTTTACATTGAGATGACATTGATGTGCGATGCATATTTCAAATATACCATTACCTATACTAATATTAGAAAGAGGAAAGATTTGTTTATTTGCATTGAATAGGCTCCGAAATTACTGGACCGATTCTGATGAAACGTGGTATGAGGATACATTGATTTATTGGGAGTGTCATAGGCTACTTTTGATTCCGACATTCTCACGGGATCGGGTGTTACGCGGGTGAAACCGCAAGGTTATGCTAGTTTTCTATCTTATTACATTACTCACTTTTATTTTCATTATTTTTAGGTGGTTTCTTTTTCGTCTTATTCAAATATCTGGGTACATAATCATAATCGTAATCATCGTCATTTCTCAACTTTTTACTGCTCCTTGTAACTCTTGGTTTTATCTCATCATATATTTTGTTTCTTGTTTTTCTTTTGTTTAAAGGTACTTGAAGGATGTCGTCTTCATCATCATTGTCATCAGGGTAGTGTGGTTCATCATCAGGTTCATAGTTATCATCATCATTAATATCTACTGCATAACCCTGAAAAAATATTTATGTTTGAAATCGCATAAAGCGCCATTTAGTCCCAAGCTAAGCAACTAGCACTACACTACTCATGAAGTTGATTGTGTTTATGTATGGTCGGCTGCATAATTGCAGACCCACCATAGAGCTCCAAAACAGCTGTTATAAGAATATTTTTAACACAAGCAAGATTCTAGACACCTGCTTTAGTTGAAGTATAAAGTCTTCTAACTCATCAATTAATCAAACAAAAATTATTAGAATGCAAACATTCCAATAATAGTAATTTCGAACTCTACCGAGGGCTGCAATTATGCAGCCGACTGTACGCGCATGAGAAGTTATACTTTTAGAAGTTATACGTCTATCTGTCTGTCCGTCCGTCTGTCCGTTCGTCCGTCCGTTCGGCCGTCCGTCCGTCTCATATTTATTTGGCGGGCAGCTTCAACCTGTTACTTTAGTGTTACAGTGATGCGTGCGCATCTTAAAATTTCACTCTCATCATTATTGTTCATAACGCGCCTAGAGAAGTATAACTTTAAAAAATAGAGACCTCATTACCTCATCATCAGATTGTTCCTTAATAGAATTAAGGAACTCAACCACCGACAAGGGTTTCCTATCCATCCCACCAACTCTCCTTATCAGAGTACCATGATAATTGAATTGTCTCTCTTCAGTTTTAATATTATCTAGTAATTTTTCATCCTGTATCGCTCCATCGTCCGGGATATCTATTTCTACTTTAATATCTTCAATGTTGTTGAACACTATACGTTTTGTTTTGCTTGAGTTTCGGAGGGAGATGTTAGAACTGGAATTTAATTATATGAATTACTAGCAGCGGTCCGCGATTTCACCTGCATAACTCCCGATCTCGTGGGAATTTCAGGATAAAAAGTACCTAGCCTATGTTATTTCCAATGAATCAATGTATCCTTATACCAAGTTTCATCAAAATCGGTCCAGTAGTTTCAGAGCCTATTTGTTACAAACAATTTTTTTTATAACTTTAGTTTAGCTTATGTCATTTATATCTAATTTTCAATGCTAAATTCAATCATAAGTAGGTATTTCCCTGCATATTTTCTATAGGGTATTATTTTTAGAGTTCCATACCCAAACGGGACTCTAATACAAAAACCTTTCCGTCTGTTCTGTCTGTCTGTCTGTCACCAGGCTGTATCTCATTTTTACCCCTGTTTTTACCCTTTGGGCACAGAACCCTAAAATGAGATTTTCCTTAACTTAGAGTAAAGATATATTAAACATTTAAAGATTACCTTTCAATTAACAATTTAAACTTATAAGCATCAACAAGTCTCCGGCAACACGAAACGCATGCTTTATCATCAAGATCAACTCCAGATAGCTAAAACAAACAAAATATTAAATATCAGTAAGAAGCCATTAGGTTAAATATATAAATATTGTAAGATCAAAATCAGTTCAGCAGTTTAGGTGTGAAAAGGTAACAGACAGAATTACTTCTACATTTACTTCTAGCCAGATGAAAGCAAATCCTATCGACCAATAAGCCTTCTTCCAGTCGCCTCGAAGATTCTCGAACACCTATTCCTTAGAAGACTTATGGCTAAAATCTCGGAGTCAAACCTAATACCAGACCATCAATTTGGCTTCCGTAGAGGACACGGGACTATTGAACAGGTCCACAGGCTGGTCGAGAAGATGAATTTCGCTTTTGAAAATAAAAAATTCTGTTCAGCCGCCTTTCTGGATATTTCCCAGGCGTTTGACCGTGTTTGGCATGAAGGCCTTCTCTATAAAATAAAAACAGCACTGCCGGTGAACTACTTCATGTTCCTACAGTCATACCTTTCCAACCGTTACTTCTTTGTCAGGCATGGAAATGATAAAACTAGCCTGAGAGAAATTCATGCTGGTGTACCACAAGGAAGTGTGCTGGGACCAGTTCTGTATCTCTTTTACACCGCTGATCTGCCAATCTGTGACGACGTTCTGACCGGCACATTTGCGGACGATACATCAATCCTGGCAGTCCATTCTGATGCTGCGGAGGCTTCTGCCATGCTCCAGAACAGCCTGAATAATATCTCCACCTGGCTCAAAGACTGGCGTATCAAAGCCAATGAATCCAAGTCAGTACATGTTACCTTCACAACGAGACGTGACACTTGTCCATCAGTGTCGCTAAATGGAATACAAATCCCCCAAGAAGACCACGTACGATATCTTGGTGTATATCTTGACCGCCGCCTAACTTGGCAGAAACATATTTTCACTAAAAGAATAGCCCTAAGTCTACAGCTCAGAACTATGCATTGGCTAATAAACCGAAAATCTCAGCTATCGCTAGAAAATAAACTCCTGATTTATAAATGTATAATGAAGCCGGTTTGGGCCTATGGTATACAGTTGTGGGGTACAGCCTCCAACTCCAACTTGGAAATACTCCAACGCTTTCAATCCAAGATGCTACGCATGATAGCTGGTGCCCCCTGGTACATCACGAATAACCAACTACACCATGATTTGGAGATGCCGACGGTCAAAGAGGAAATACAGAACTTTATGAAAGCATACAAAACTCGGATCTCAAACCATACAAATCACCTTGCGTCCGCTCTGATGACCTCAGATTCGGGGTTTAAGCGGCTAAAGAGGAAAGCTCCGCAGGATTTGCTGCCATGACCTGAAAAATCTAAACAAATGGGTGATTCAATGGAGTTACGCCATGCAAGCCACTTCTTCAACACATACATAACCTCTTAGCTAAATGTCTCAAGAAAGACAGATCGCAAGAAAAAAAAGGAGAGAAAAAAAAAAAAAAAAAAAAAAAAAACTTCTACATTTATAATATTAGTAAGGATAGTCACCTTGATATCTGATATAGAATTGATCATGGCCCAATATGGGACTCCATCCTTCGATTCATTTAATTGTTTCACCCTTTTACATGTTTTCAAACACAATCTACAGTTCAGGTTCTCCATTATACTGAAACAAATAATAATAAACTTAATTATGTAGAATTAAATATGTATATTCTTATGGTTCCATACCCAAAGGGTAAAAACACAACAAGACATCACTGTCAGTTCGTCCATCTATCTGTCACCAGGCTGTATCTCATTGACCGCGACAGCTAGACAGTTAAAATTTTCACAAATTATGTATTTCTGTTGCCGCTACAACAGAAAATATTAAAGCGGGGCTCCCATTCAACATGGTATGGAACCCTTCATGTGTGAGTCTGACTCGAACTTGGCCAGTTTTTTTATAATATTATTTAGGTCAGCATTTGACCACTATCTCACACATTGGTAAGTGATGGTGCAGTCTAAGATGTAGCACGCTTACCTAGAAGGTACCTGATACACTCATGACTTAAATACCTCCAATAAGGTCGAAGAACAGCATAGGTATTAGGACAACAGTGGAACGAGAACTTATCTGACCCATCCTTCTCTTGTAGCTGCAGACATACTTATAAGAACACAGACACGTCCCATGGCTAAAGACTTAGGCCGGTGGGTGGTAACAAGCCGCGGCCAATGCTTCCCACCAGGAAAAGGTATAATCGCTTCCATAGAGATAATGAATCGCTGCTAGCATTTTAATATTGGGTTTGATGAAGATATGCGGGGCTTTCCGCATCCTTCTCAAGTCTATTTGGGATTTGGAAAATAATACTTATAGGAAGTAGGTAGTATGATTTTACTTGGGCTAGGTTAGGTTGGACCCAAGACCCAAGTAACTTCTGAATACAATAAATATAATACTTCAATAGGTACTATTTAGGCACAGTACAGGTACTATTTATTAGACGAGCTAGTAATATTAGTTATTAGGTACCTTAAAGTTAAATCAAACTCAACAAAGACAATATTTCAAGTTTTTTTGCAATCCATATAAATAAATAGCGTTAAAATATTGACGAAAAATTAACTTTTATGAAAGAAATAAACACTCGCGCTCGATCAACAAACATTTTTTTTTGTTATTGTCTAGTGTTGTTAGAGATACTGTCAGCGAAATCGACATCGATATTCAGGATTTAGCTTCAGATCAATCAGACATTAATATGTATTTAGTGTGATATGGGTAGTAGTTCTGGGTATCAATTACTTTATCATGATTCATAGTATTTTTGAGGTATCGTTTAATATTCATCAATTCGACAGCCACCCAACCAAAGCCCAAGGGCGCTTTCCCCCAAGCCTAGCTCGGCCCACCTTCATTCCGAAAAAGCTCGATAGAGAATTATCGACTATGTGCCAACACTAACTATCGCAAACAACAACATGACAAAAAAAAATGGTGAGTATAGGGTAAAAGAACCCGTATGACAGTTTGGCCACTACTAGTGACAAAGTGGCCAAACAGCAACTGCAGGCTTTACATTATTCATATATAGGATGTACAGGGTGTCATTGTATGTACCTTCCGAATTTATCACTCTGCTATTTATAGCGTTTTCGGTACTTCACAGTATTTTTAAGCAGGTACCTACCTACTTAAAAATACTGTGAATACCGATGAAAACCATTTTCCTCGTTCTCAGTTTAGGCACCTAGGTTAAACAGGTGGACCGATATTTGTTGACTTTCTAAGTAAGTCATGTAGAGATAAAAAACGAAAAAGAACTGTTTTTGTCTAATTATTAGGCTCTGTGACTACTGGACTTGGTACTTTGATTTTGACGAAATTTTGACGAAACTTGGTACTTTGAAAGATACATTGAAACTTTAGGAATAACTTTTTACCTGATATTCTCACGGGATGCGGACGTAAGTAAAATTGCGAAACGCGTTAAGTTTATAATTCTTATTTGTAGATATTTTTGAGATTATAGTTGTACGCCTATACTTAATTACATACAAAATCGAGGTACCTACATAATAATCTTACCAACCACCTACAAATCCTGCAACTTTCTACAGAAATAAAACAGATCATAATTTATTAGTTTGTTCTGTTTGTATTTGGAACATTAATTCTACCGGGAACTGTCCAAATATTTGTGCAAAAAGAGGTAAAATATTTTCCATCTGTGTTATGTTAGATCAAATAAATCAATCATGCTGGTACCGACAACCAGCAAAGTGATCGTTTTCAGATTTATTAAATTCCAGATTACCGCGAACTGAAGACTAGGTTCATGCATACATATGTAAGTACCTAGTTCAGGCTCTACCCTGGCTGACACAGTAAAGATATGTAAGGAGTGGTGAGTCAGGTGAAGAGGTAGAGGGGCGCGCGCGGGACGGCTGCAGTTAGGGCATGCCGCGTGGCGAGCAGCGCGCTTACAGTAACTCGTGTGCAGTGTAGCACGCGCCGCCCGCGGCCACACATCGCTGATCGCGCTACGCCGCCGCCTCCCCGCTCTGCCGCACCACGCGTCCGCTGGGCGCGTCGCGCGGGCCGCGGGCCAGGCCCGCGAGCCTGCTGCTGCTGGCCTTGTGGCTAGCAGCTGTTGCTGCCGATTTAGTTTGTCCACAAGAGCCGCCGGCGGCTCAAATGGCGTGCGCCTCCTGCCGGTCGTACGAGAACGCCAGGGAGCATAGCCTCAGAGTGATTCGCGAAACCCTTCTGGCGAAGCTGGGATTCACACAAGCACCGAATACTACAGGCAGAGAACTGCCTCAAGTGCCAGCTGCTCTAATGGAGCGGTTCGAGCGTCGAAAACCGCCACAAGGAGTCCAAGCAGACTCACCAGCTTCAACTCGTACTTTCGTCACTCACATCGAGCAAGACGACTTCCTTGCTCGTACCGACAATGTCCTCATCTTTGGTCGTTAGTATTTGCATTGTTATAGTTTTGTTTTACAAAGACATACTTAATACTTACAACAGATGTAGACAGTTTGCCTACTCTAAGTTCGATGCCCTTAGTTAGCAGTTGGTTTTCAGATTAAAGCGTGTCTGTTCCATAATTAATTACTAAGAAAATAATTAAATCAGTACATAAACAATTGTTTCTTTAATAGTAACAAAATTCGCACATAAAACGATTCAAAACCATATAATATACCGCACGAGTAATATAGATTTTTAAAGTTTCTTATGGTTAGAAGTTAAAACGCGTGCAATTTTTTTTGAGTCAACGCGTGGATTGGCGGCTGTTGGCATAGTCTGCGAAGTTCATTGACAGGCACGTGTGCAGCCTATAAGTGGGTAAGAGTACTTTATGGTCTCGTCACGCACAGCAAATTTTAATTAGCCAATGATTGCTTTAACTCCGACTTGCGTATACCATTATATAATAAAAATTCGCGGCATTTCAAGATTGCTATCGACATCAACTCAGACAACTTCAGAATAATAAATTTTAACCGATAAATGAATAGGCTACAGTTTATTACGTCTAGATTCGTTCAAGTTCGATAGGCCCAAAACCAAAATTTATTTAAAATTCAAAGAACAAAAAAACACAAAAATGTCTGGCACAATATTGTCATTCAAATTAGGTTCACACAGCAAAGACAAGACGTATTTTACAAGGGGCTTCGACCGCTAAAGATAAAGTTAGCTTAGTATAGAAGCGTACTAGCTAGCTCACAATATTCTATCTAACAGAAAGTTATTTCATTCAAATTCATCATTTACTAAAATTTTAACATAAGTTTCTCTTATACAAGATTTAAAATATTACAAAATTTAAAGGTCATTCTGATAACGATGAGTAGAGAAACTAAAAAAATCATTTGTCAGATTAAATTATCTTAATTATTTTTATGGTTACCAATGATAATTTATTGCAACAAAATTTTTGATCAGAGTTAATTTACTAGAGGTGTAACGTAGCGATATTCCCACGAGTACCTACCTACTGCCATGCTTGACCCACGTCATTCTGTTATTTTTAGCATATCAAAGTTGATAAAGTATCACTATTTATTTCATTGGCCAGTACATTACGAAGGTGCATTAATTTACGCTCTCAGAATTACTTCACGATAAAATTCAAAGTTTAAAGTAGGTATAATATTCATCTCATGCGATAAGTAATACAGCACCACCTTTCAATGCCAATGAAATCAAATAAAACAAAATAATATTATACCTCTTTGAGCAATATATTTTAGGTTTTAAATAATTTTAGCTCTACTCTTTTTTAAATACACTAACAATGAAATCGATTAGCTTAATAGCATGTTCAAGAGACAATTTGGAAGATTTTTTTTAGAATTTATGAGTATGTATGAAAGATCTGTCATTAAATGGTTTTATACGTAAAATTAAAGACATCTTTAATTTTACCATTCTATGGATGGATGTCTTTAATTTTATTGAGCTTCAAAGTCAGTGGCCGCCACCACAAAACTTTTTGTGCCATAAAGATGCGTATAAAATTCTTAATGACGAAGTGATTGCATTTGTGAGAGAAGTGAAAGGGTATTAAAAATGGGATGGGATTAAGTTTAGTTGATTTCATTGTTACTAACCTACATGAAACTTGTTAAATCATCTCAGATACAGGAAATACTGTGATATATAAGAACTTGATAATAAAACTTAGCGTTATAAATATAAACTATGCATTTTGGTTGATTTTTGCTTTGCCATCTGTTTTAAGTTTATCAAAAAAGCCAGTGGGCGGCTGTCGACTCTCCGTCTACTATTCGCAACTAAGAAACACTGCCCTCGACTCGTAATAATCGAACTGCAAAGGCACCGCCCCCGTAATACTGAATGACACAATTCCTGACACATTACCTAATCTCAACGTACCTATACGTTATCACAAAATTTGGACAGATTGCGTATGTGCAATACGCTTAGGTATTCTAGATACTTGCTGCATTCTTGTTTCAGATGGAAATTTCACTTCAGAGCGAAAAAAGAGGATTAGGCCTATAGGGGACACCTCTATAAAAAAAGCGCACCTTGGTACCTTACCTCTTGGGTGGTGTGGAAAAAGGACCTGCCGAATAAGTTAGAATTACATGAACCAATGTTTTATGTTTTAAATAAAAAGGTGGAAGTTCAGCGGTAGTGTTTGGACATTTTTTATTCTAACAAAATGTACCTATTTATTTAGCTAATTGTTACTAATTTGGAAAGACTATCTTAGGCGCTTACGTAAATCACAAAGTCAGAAAATTTGTAATTTAATTAATGTACCTACTTACGTTTTTTTATATCCTTAACGCAGTAGGCCAAAATAAATGCCACATTTATCAAAATTTTGTTTCAATTCCACTATACATTTATCAATCTTAAAAATAACCGTCTGTTATCTTGGGTGGTACAAGGACGAAACATTATTGCGTGCAATAAATTAGTGAATAGTGTGTCTCTGTAATTCATAACTTTGCTATAGTAATTATGGGACTGGGTACCGAATGTTTCGAAGTCAAAATGTCAATAGGTATCATAGTCTCAGTGTCAAAATTTACAAAAGTCTATAATCATTAATGAGTACAAAATACATCGTTATTATTGTTTAATTTAATAGGTGGGAAATTTTGCGAATGTCAAACGACTCGGATCTTTGTAAACAGTGTTTTAATTAACAATAACTAACTTTATAAATTATTATCTTCGCAAATTCGCACGACTAGAGCAATAGAAAATTTTAAGTCAAAATATTTTTTGTAACATACATTGGGTCGAGAACGTTTCAAGTAGATACTATGTCTTTGTTCACCCGGCAACAGTTAACTTTGTCGGCAATGTTTAGTCAAAACGCCCGACGGTAGTGTATGGAGTACGAAAGAGGTTGTCAACGAGACGATCATTTGAAACGATCGATTGTTTTGGCTGCCAGCAGTCACCTTAATTGCTCACGAATCAAGATGACTCAAATAGTCGAGCGCTTTTGTATGAAATAATCAGCAGTAGTCGGTATTCATACCTAAACCTAATTTTAACCCCCGAATGATAAAATAGGGGTGTGTATGATATATACATTTAACCTCTATGTCTGTTTGATTTTCTGCATAATATGGCATCGTAGCTAAAAAAAAACTCTTTTTTCATAAATCTGATTTTTCAATGCCCCCTGAGTGTTCTTAACTAAGTTTCATGCCAAATTAAAAGATTTGACTTTTATTTTATTGGCAAACAATACTTTTTTTTAATTGTTCTGACTCAACTTATTTATTCAAATACCTATTAAAATTATTGAAAAATCTCTAATACAAAAACACAAAGATACTTTTATGTTTATTATAAGCTCTATTAATTAGTCCACCTACCTATGTTCTAGAACGGCGGATATCTCGAGTAAGCGCATCCGCATCGTATTAATGCAGAACTGAATGCAGCTGAACCCGCATGAAACGACCACCCCATAGCTTTTTGCACAAATTACTCACTTTCATTAAGTTTCATTTGAGCAGGGCTGCCAACGGTGTCTAATAATAACTTGCATTAAAATATTAGGAAATTATTGTTTTTAGTTACCTTCAACTTACCAATATGAAAATAGAAATACCTGTGTACCTACACAAAATATTTTACTGTTGAATTGAATTAAAAAAAATTGTTAGGCTGCTTGGGGTTTAGTGTCTTTTAAAAAGTGATTAAAATAATTGAAGATTGTCATATCAAACTGTAGGAACGTCAATTTCTCATTCGAACGCGCAAAAACAATGATGATAACTCTAGAATGACTTAACAATATAAAACCCACTATTACTGCGTATAAATATGATAGTTTTGTGATTTCTTTTAAATGCAAACAACAGCAGGCACCTTGACACTAGAGGTTGTTAACCGGTGCATTAGATGGGGCACAATTGAGGCCAGTGTGTGAGCGAGTTCAAGAGCAATTTAGGTTCCGTAGGTCAGTTCGCCGAAGGTAACCTTGACATTGACTACAAAATAGTTCCACCTGAGATTTTGGGATAGCAATTTAGTCTAGTCCCCTATACTCTAATCTTAACTAATTTTAAAATCAATATAATCTAAATAGCTAAAGATTTACGATAAATATCCATAATTTATAGGTACGGTCGGCTGCATAATTGCAGACCCACCGTAAAGCTCTAAAACGGCTGTTATAAGAATATTTTTAGCACAAGCAAGATTCTAGACACCTGCTTTAGTTGAAGTTTAAAGTCTTCTATTTCATCAATTTATCAAACAAAAATTATTATAATAAAAACATTCCAATAATAATAATTTTAGTACTCTACCGGGGGCTGCAATTATGCAGTTGACTGTACAATTTGTGACTGGAGTGTGTATGTATGAATATTAGTCCATTCATTCCTTTTCACTCAAAAACTCGTAAATCGATTGAGATAAAACTTGAAACGCAGATAAGTAGAATCCCTTTTTATTGCAATATTCTCACGGGATCGATATACACAAGTAAAACTGCGGGTCTAGTTATAATATTGCTGTTCAATCTCAAATCACATGGATAAAGCTTGTTGATTCTACGTCTATGACAGACCATAAAGTTCATCATAAAAATATAACATCCATTCAGCATTAACTAAAAAAGAGCTATATTTTCTAAATAGTTCCTAGTGATTTAAAATAAAGTCAATAAGATTTAACATAGAAATAAATAATCTTTACAAAATATATTTAAAATTATTAACAGTTTGCATTGGCAGAGTGGTTGAAAATAGCCGAAGATTGTGACATTTATTGTCGTCGTCGCGACAAATTTCTTGGAGATCGTAACGGTAGACAGAAAAAGAGAAAATTTGTTTACTGCACTAACTGACGAGTAAACTGTTTTCAAAATAACATTGAAAGACAACATATGTTACAATTAATGAGAGCATTTTAAATACAAGCTTTAAGTGGTGTGTGTGTACCTTAACTTTGTATAAAAGTGACACCCTCATTTCAGGTCATTAAAGAAAAGGGGATATGATAAGTTAAGTATGTCTGTTTATTGCAATAAGCTGTTATTTTGCATCAATTCATTCGTACGTCGATTTCAATTTGACCACATCCTGCTTTCACGAGATATTCTTATTTATTATTGTCAAGAGGGAGTTTTCAACTTCATTTGAAATGCATTAAGTAAATTGAGGTTAATGGTAACTACATCAGTTTATTTAAATTGAGTGATTTTACTGATAACCGTCTGTATTTATATTTACCTACTACCATCCAGACAATATTCTACATAGAAACACTTATCAAAATCATGGTTGATAATACCAATGTATAATAATCTCATTTAGCAAGAATAAGAAAAATAATAACATATCTATACTAATATTATAAAGCTGAAGAGTTTGTTTGTTTGTTTGAACGCGTTAATCTCAGGAACTACTGCTTCAAATTGAAAAATTCGTTTTGTGTTGGATAGGCCATTTATCGAGGAAGGCTATAGGCAACTTTTTATTTTGATATTCCCTCGGGATCTGGAGTTACGCGGGTAAAACCGCGGAGCGCTGCTAGTTAACTCTAAGTAATGATATAGTTACATCAATTAAGTAATTACCTACGTTGTGTATAGTCATATCTATACTAATATTATAAAGCTGAATAGTTTGTTTGTTTGTTTGTTTGAACGCGCTAATCTCAGGAACTACTGGTTCGAATTGAAAAAATCTTTTTGTGTTGGATAGTCCATTTATCGAGGAAGGCTATAGGCTACTTTTTATCCCGAAATTCCCATGGGATCAGGAGTTACGGGGGTGAAACCGCGGAGCGCTGCTAGTATTACAATAAGAACTATATTTTATGTTTGATAATATTATGCCCGCAAAAGTCTCAGAGCTTTTTGTAAAGAGAGCATTCAGAGCCAGAGTAAGAATTTAAAGATGTGACAGTAAAATTTCCATATTATCAGAGTTTTTGTTTGTCCTAGTTTTATGAAGAAACAAAGATAGTTTTTTAAATTGCCTACCTACCTATAATATTGTGAAAATATTAATTTAATATGTAAGTTTATAAGTCGCATAAGATCGCGACCAGTGGAAGGGGAGTAAAAAGGCCTTTGCCCTGCAGTGGGATACTACAGGCTCTTAATAATAATAATATAAAGTTAATAATATTGCATGCCTGTAATGGGTAAGTTATTGTAACTTAATTAGGCCTATTTTAAGATCCTTAGCAATAAATGTTTATGTAAATGTAAACTTTTTAAGCAATTTACGCAACCCTTGTGAAAATATCATGATTCTAGTTTCATCAGAAAATACCCCAGGATTTAGAAGCAACGATCTCGATCACGTACGTTTAGGTACTGAAACTAAGGTAGGTAATTCTCTAAAAACGTTTCTAAAAAGTTCGTTATAGGTACAAATAGCCTAATAAAACAAAAGATAGCCTAATAAAACAAAAGAAAAGAAAAGAAAAATGAGGGAGTTGACTTACAATTTTTTTCATAAATTACATACCTACAAAACGTATATTATGTGCGTAGGTAAATAGGGTGCGTTCCATGTGCGAAATTACAACCTACTAGACCCAGCGGTTTTACGCTAGTCAATCAGGAATTATAGATAGTTTTAGATACAATTTTTTATTTAGGATCATGTAGATTTATAACTATAGTAATACAACAGTTACATGCATTAAATAATAAATATTACAGGACATTCCACACATCGCCATCTAGCCCCAAGCTAAGTAACTAGACTTGTGTTATGGGTGCTAGACAACGGATCTACTATACACTTATACTTATATATATACTTTTGTTTTGTAAATATATACTTATAATAGATAGAAACAACCAGACCACAGATAAATATCTGAGCATAAATACTTGTCTGAGGCGGGAATCGAACCCGCAACCCTGTGTTTGGCAGTCCGGCATGGTGACCATTGTGCTAACTGGGTCGTCAAACCATGACACGTTGTATTATTTTTTTTGCATAATGTATATTATTTTGGCCACAGCAAAGTAGTGCTCTTACCCCAGTTTGGTTTGTAATGTCAATGTCAAGAGATTGTCAATGTGATTTGTTTTTATATATATTTCTGTCATTGTCATTCACTGGTGTCCAAGTAGGTCCACTTATTTCTGAGACCAATGTGAATTATTTTAAAAATCTTAAACTCTATTTAGAAATAGTATAACACATTTCTATAATCTCAAACAACATATTTTAAACAATGAAAAGTTCTTTTAATTGGCATCAACCTTGCACCCGTCCCTGGTTATTTATAACCTATTGTTTTATAAAAGAACACATCTAATAAAAACTTATTGCCGTATCTAGCAAGGCTACTAGCTGTTATATTATATAATAATTATTTCCACTCACAACACAATACTATGCTCGTGCAAAACACTCGTTCTCCATACACTTTTCTTGTGAAATTCTTGAAAAGTCGCCACCATGGGCAACCAAAGAAGCAATTTTCATCGCAAGTCCATCAAAAACAAGAAGTTAAGAGTGGACCATCGCAAGTTTACTTACAAAAAGTGGCTGATGGTGTTCTGAGTAAGGACCCACATCAAGAAATGGTTGTGCAACATTTACAAGACTTGTATAATGAGATTTCAGCATACAATAGACCGACCTTTGTAAATAAATCAAGCAATCCGCTGTTTAATTTCTTTAGAATGTCGAGACCGCAGAAAATTGTAGCACCTAATGGACTCTATATATATGGAAGTGTTGGTGGCGGTAAAACTATGCTTATGGATTTATTTTATGAAACATTACCTGTAAGTAAAATTTAGAATAAATATTACAGAACTATCCACACAGCGCCATCTAGCTTCAACCTAAGCAACTACGCTTGTGTTATGGTGTCTAGACAACAGATAGAATACTGTTGCTTTCTATCTGTATAAGAATTATTTAAATCTGTTCAGTAGTTTGCAAGATTAGAACTTTCTGTCATTTATTCAAACTTATTATTATAATATTAACATACTTAATACTAATATAGAGTATTTTCTAAGGTTTTCACAACCTCAACTTTAGACTAATGTCAATGTCTTTTGTAAGACTAATGTCACCTCAGTCTGTCTGTGACCATGAGAGCTGGTACGGTTCCGAAAAATCATGTTTTAATAAAAAAAATCCAATTAAATTGAATTAAGTATGTATGATACAATTTTATTTCAGGTTAAAGAAAAGCTCCGAGTTCACTTTAACTCGTTCATGTTGAACATCCATGCAAGAATTCATGAACTTAAGATAAAATCGGGTAAAGGGGCCAGTTCATTCCGTGATGAGAGTTCTAAGCCATTCGATCCCATACCACCCGTAGCTGCTGATATCACACAGGAATCATGGATCATTTGTTTTGATGAGTTTCAGGTAAAATCCTATCCTATCTTACTAATATAAAAGTGAAAGTTGGTGTGCTTGTTTATATTGAAACTCGGTATGTAGGTAGATAGCTAGAAAATCATAAAAGTTACTTTTAAGCCCTGTGTGCATACAGGACTCGGATTTACTCAGGTGAAATCGTGGGGCGCAGCTAGTAAGTTTATAATCAATAATCATAAGTCAATACCATCGGACTTTAACTCATGATTATGCAATAAATAACTTTGAACTTGAAACTATTGAAATCAGCTAGATTCCTTAATGGAAGAGGGTTATCCATGATAGGTGGAAAAAGGTTAGAAGCTGTGGGACATGGTCTAATAACAAGAGCGGTGTTGGCTTAGTGGTTGATACCTCGACTTTCATTCTGAAGGTTGTGGGTTTGAATACATGGTCTAATAACATGATAAAATTGATATCTATACTTTTACTAGCTGTCCCGGCAAACAATGTTATGCTATATAGGAAAAAACTAAAGGAAGCAAAAAAAAAAATAGTTATTTGATTCTCAGACCTAATGAATATAAAAAATTCATACAAATCGGTTCAGCTGTTTAGATGGATAATTATTATATAGGGGATATTATAAAGAGGAGATATTTTATTGTTTGTTTGAAAGAAATAGGTTCCGAAACTAGTGGACCGATTTCGATGAAACTTTGTATAGAAATACATTAATTTATTGGGAGTGACATAGACATTCTTTTTATGCCGAAATTCCCACGGAAATTCCCATGGGAATATTGGAATAAAATGCAGCCTAAGTGTTAATCTAGATCTCCAGTTATCAACATACTGAGTTTCGATGGAATCTGTTCAGTAGTTTTTGCGTGAGAAACAAACATATGCAATAGTGATTTTAAAAACTTCACTTAATCTTCCGAAGTATTATTGATTTATGATTTGAGCAAAATAAACAACCATTATGTTTTGTTAACGTATCTGGATACCTATTCAGTGATGTGACTATACTTATCTCTAAAAAAGAGAGAAAGACTCGTCAAGACTATGTACCTACATTTTAAGCAAATAAGAAGAAATGTCTAAAATTACAAGAGCTACGTGTTTGAATCTTTGTATGGGGGTTCAGTATAGGACGTGACCTAGCACTATTAAATACTAGCTGCGCCCTGCGGTTACCCGCATAAGACCCGATTCCGTTGGGATATCGGGATAAAAAGTAGCCTATGTGTTAATCTAGCTCTCCAGGTACCGAGTTACCGCAATCGGTCAAGTAGTTTTTGCTTGAAAGAGTAACAAACATACACACACACACACACACACACAAACTTTCATATTTATAATATTAGTAGGATTTTTGGAAATTCGACTAAAGGGATAAAAAAGACTATTATGTATTCTGTCTGTTGGAAATGCATTTTATTATTAAAGACACGTTAACCCAAACAAAACCGCGGGTCACAGCTAGTAATAAAATAAATCACTGTTTTGATATAAAAAAGAGCAAAGTAACATCACGTATTTTTCCATAATTAATTAAGTAATAAATATTATTATTACTAATTAATTAGTGATAACATTAATTTGCTATAAAAATGAATACTCATATTGTTCTAGGTAACAGATATTGGTGATGCAATGATATTAAAGCGTCTCTTTACTCAATTATTTGACAACGGCTGCGTGGTCGTGGCCACAAGTAATAGAAAACCTGATGATTTGTACAAAAACGGCTTACAGAGGTCCAACTTCTTGCCTTTCATACCTATATTGAAATCTCACTGTGATGTGTTACAATTAGATTCGGGAATTGATTATAGGTTACGTGGAACAGGCAGCAAATACAGTAAATATTTTCTGTGAGTAATGTATTATTTATTAGAAGTTTTGACGACATCTGTGACGTGGCGGGAATCACACAACTGTCACGCAGATGATAGCGTGTTTGAGACCTAAGTGGAACATTTCACACAGCGCCATTTAGCCACAAGTGTCTAGTGGAAATCAATAACCTATGGGTGTGTTCTTTATATGACGTAGGCATCCGTTAAGAGGAAAGGGTACCGGGGGCTCTTTCCATACAAACGTAGTCTACTGTTTTTTCCATGGAAAATTACACTAGAGCAAATATTTTTGTTGCATAAATCTTATAACTGCCATGACCATGACCCTATGTTTTGTTTGGTATTTTTATTTTTGTTTTTTAAATCTTAATTTCTATGATAGTTACAAACAAAACATAGGGGCATAGTCATGGCAGTTATGGGTTTTATGGCACAAAAATATTTGCTCTAGTATCATTTTCCAGGGAGAAAACAGTCGACTACGTTTGTATGGAGAGAGCCCCCGGTACCCTTTCACCTTAAGAAAAGCCTTTCCGAGATTCTACCCCTTTTAAGCAACTAGGCTTGTGTTGTGGTGACCAGACAACGGATAGAATACATATATACTTTTCTTATGTAAATCGATATCTACTTAATATACATGCAGATTGCAGGTTTACATAAATATTTATTTGTTCCGCGAATCGAACCCGGAACCTTTTTGGAGAATCTTCAGGTTTTCAATTAACGCAATTGAAACCGGGGGGAACAGCAAGTCTATTACATTTACATAATATATATCTTTACTCCCACAAATATTTCGTTGTGTTTGTGTGTTTGTCCGTGGCATCGTAGCTCCCGAACAGATGAACCGATTTTGATTTATTTTTTTTTGTTTGAAAGGTGAATTCGTCGGACGTGTTGTTAGCTATGTTTGATCGAAATCGGTTTAGCCGTCTGAAAGTTATTATAATTAGCTAAAACGGTCCACCCGTTCTCAAGTTATAGCGTAAGCAAGGTAAATAAGGATTCTTCATGTTTTGTTACAGTAAAAGTGAAATAACTCCTGAAAACAATCCAGCTGATAATTTATTCAAATTCCTAATATCAAAGGAGACGGATACAGTGAGGCCTAGAGTTATTAATATATTGGGAAGGAACGTTAAGTTTGCCAAGTCTTGTGGCAGAGTTCTTGATTCTACTTTCGAAGAGTTATGTGATAGAGTGAGTATTCGTAAAGTTGTAGAACTAAAGTCGTTCTCGGACAACCCTTCTTTCGTATTAGATACCCTTTGTTGGAACACATTGTAAAAGAAAAAAAACATCAAGAAATCTTTCAACTAAAAGAGCTACGAGTCTGAAACTTCGCATGGGGGTTCCTTCTAGGACGTAGGCACGCACTAAGGATTTTTGGAAATTCGTCCTTTAAAGGGCTAGAAAGGGTTGCATGGGAACTCTGAAACTTCTCGTGGGAGTTCCCTTTAGGATGTAGTGTTATCCGGGATTAAGCGAAGGGCTTTTTAAAAAAATACTTTTATAAAAGTAAACTATTTAATTAGAATTTTGGATACAAAAATACAAGAGGTCTTTACTTAGCCAACGCTAACAATGAATTGCCTTAATTTAAACATTTATCTGGTCACTTAAATGCTGAGTGCATTATAGTATCGCTGAGCCAGCTTAAGCTGTAACTATACCGGGGTATAACAATAGGCGCACTAAGAAAGGATTTTTAGAAGGACCCTCTTAAAGGGGTCAAAAAGGGCTAATATTTTCTAGTTTGTTTGACTCAGAAACAATTTTTAGAAGGACCCTCTTAAAGGGGTAAAAAAGGGCTGATATTTTGTAGTTTGTAGTACTTATTATGTATTCTGTGTCTGTAGGAAATAAATTTCACTTAAGGCCAGGTGCTAATAAAGCTACCAAAATCGACCTTTGTTTTAAGCAACTCTAAGTAATCAAATACTCTTTTTTTCTTATTTGGATATAAATGGATATTGTAGTTTAATAACCATATTTTTGTTTATTGTGGTTGTAAAACATGATATGAACAACTTCGTTAGAAAACAGAGAATTATTAGATCGTTTATCGGGTTTTATTCAAAAATAGTTAACGTTTGTTTCTAAAAATGAATCAAATGATAGGTTTTGACCTCTAGGAACTATGTTTGTGGATAATAATGTTAAAATGTTTTGCATATCGATCAAATATAACAGTTAACACGCAGCACGCTACGTCTTTGTGAGCGGGGGCTAAGGTAATGTGAATACCTACACACGGTACTGAAAGAGCGCCTTAATAGAAACACTAGCATGGGCAAAACCGCGGGGCGCAGCTTGTGTAATATAGTATTTTATTTTGGCTTTTTACATCATAGATGATCTATATAGCGCCAGCAACTGTAATCCGTGCTATTTGAGGTACTGTATTACCTGGGACATAATATATTAGAGACCTGTTCCAATAAGTTACTGAAGTAGGCTTGCTTAGCAAATTTTCTTCTTCGTATCGATAGCACAAATTAAGGGGAATTGATGAGATAGGGTCAGATCCGGCCACTCCAGTTTGCTGCCAGGTTTTTGGCGTTGTTATTAGCTGACATCAGGTCAGCTAATACAACAGCTGTGACACGCTGCTGCATGTGTGTGTACAACAGCAGCTATGTACAGCTGGCACATATTAACTAGCACTTGAAAAGGTAAAAAAGGAACCCTTTTAAGATCATTCTTGTCCGTGTGTCACCAACGCGTAGACCCAGCAAGTTGACATTTTTTTTAGATAAGTTTTATATATTTTCAACTTGTGTTGCCAGCCCCTAGGTGCGAGCGATTACCTAGTGATATCAAAGACGTTCCACACGGTGTTCGTACGGGATCTACCACAGATGAAAATATCGAGGCATCGATCGCAGTTGAGGCGGTTCATTACGTTGATTGATACGCTTTATGATAGCAAAGTTAGGGTAAGATGTAGTTATATACTACGATGTTGATAATGCATTTTGAGGTATTTCGTGTTTCTTTTGTTTGTATCCCTGAGTCTTGCCTGTCACATTACTCGGACTACTACAGCAGATTATTTATAAAATACGAAATTTATTTAAAACTTGCATTCTCAACATCGTACTACTGTATTTCTGGTTTATGACTATTACAAAGTACTTATGCTCTTTATATTTTTTTATGTATTCCTCGTTAATATTACTTGTTTTTTTTTCTACTTTTTACGTACTACGTGGTTGGGAACGGGCACGAAATTGAAACTACAATTTATATTACACCGTGCACGGACGGGACACGGATCCGCCACGTCCCTAAACGTGTAGCACGGACGGGCTTCGTTCTGGACTCGACCCGGTCTAATGTAAATCATCCCTTCAGGTTATAACGGTACAATAAAAAGTTTATCTATTTTTTTTCAAGGTTGTGATAACAGCAGAGAGTGAACCCAAAGACCTGATGATGACAGACGACGGGGATATCGGTGACGCAGACAGGACACTCATGGATGATCTACAGATTACCAAAGATTCTGTAAGTTTATTCACTTAAAATAAATATTTTAAACTTAGTTATTGGTGGTATACAGGGTGCAACGAGCGATGATCCACCCCCCTTATTACACCCTGTAAAAGTGGTTTTGGACTACTTCTGTGCACCATAATTATCCACACTTCTACGACTTTTGGAAATTTTTGTGGTTTTATTAATTTAAAAATCAGCTTTCATTTTTTGAACAGTATATAATAATATTTATTTTTGTTTTTATGTCTCTTTTGTGTAATTACGCGTATGAACGATGAATGTGTCGCTATTTATCCACATAAATAGCGACACATTCATCGTTCATACGCACAGCCAAGCACGGATCTATTGATCTATATGGGTGGCTACTGTCATAAACACCTTAGCAGATACTATACCTAATACGTAGGTTTGGCTCTTATTAAGCGGTGTGTATTATGTTCTATATTGTGTGTGAATAATAAATAAAATATTTTTTTTCTTTGTCACGTTCATTTCTTCCTTTTTGTGTTTGTACTCAAAAAATGCTTTTCTTTCTTTCATTTGGTGGTATATAACCGTGTCCTTCAAACATTTATTGAATTCCAGGAAAATGCCAAAGCAGCCATATTTACCGGTGAAGAAGAGAAATTCGCGTACGACCGATGCATATCACGAATTATGGAGATGCAGAATGATGACTACTGGGACAAATGGGGGAAGCACCTCAGTTAATGTATTACCTTTTCAATAGATAATTACATAGAACTATTATGTACTTAGATAATTTATTGTTATGTTTAATATTTATTGAGTCATTGCTGTTATTGTACCATAGGTACATAAATCATATTGTATACTAGAAGCGCTCCGCGGCTTCACCCGCGTAACTCCCGATCCCGTGTGTATATTGAGATAAAAGTAGCCTATGTTATTGTCAATGAATCAATGCATCGTCATACTAGGTTTCATCTAAATCGGTTCAGTAGTTTTGGATGCAAACAAACAAACAATCAATCCTCTGTATAATATTATGTATAGATAGCTAGACATAATACGATCCTGCGGGAATTTCGGGATCAAAAAGTATCCTATGTCCTCCTTCATCCCCTAATCTAGCACTATGCAGATTTTGATCCAAATCGGTCCAGTCGTTTGACCGTTAAGGGGGAACAAACAAACAAACAAATAACCTTTCGGATTTATAATATTAGTTATTAGGAAATATATTTTAAGTGAAGTGAAGTTAGTCAGTATTAACCAACATTCTTTGAATGTTCGTTTTGTAAATAAAATTGTTTAATTTATTTATTATGTACATTGTTGTAAAGATTTAAATTTTGTTATGATTTTACAAATATATATATCGTAATTTAATTTAATATGAGTTTTTATTGACTAGATGACCAATTCAACACAGTGATATTTTTAACCGACTTCAAAAAAGAAGGAGGTATATGTATTCATATATTTTATGCATGTTCGCCGATTACTCGAAAACGTCTGGACCGATTTGGAAAATTATTTTTTTTAGGTGGTCCCGAACCGAATTAAATTACAAGCACGATGAACCTTTTAATGTTTTTGGAGTCTTTTTACTGTTTTTACATAAATTAACAAATATTGTATTTGTCATGTAGCGAACACCTGCGATGCTGAAGTTAGCGGGCTCGATTGCCGCATTGGAAGAAATATTTTTATTTTTCTACAACAAGTAGTTGTTTCTAGTCTGAGTATTTATATTTGTATAATAAGTAAGTACGTGTTTAAAAGATATTCTATTCGTAATCTAGCATCTATATTACAAGCATGGTTGCTTAGTTTGTGGCTAGATGGCGCTGTATTCAATACCGTAAAATATTTACAAAAAAAAGGTAAGTATATAATTATTCTATCCATCGTCTAGCACCCATAACTTGGGACTAGATGGCGTTGTGTGGAATATTGAAATCCTACTAAAGTGAAAGCTTGTGTGTGCGTGCGTGTGTGTGTGTGTTTGTTACTCCTTCACGCTAAAACCACTTAACCGATTGCAATGAAATTCGGTATGTAGATAGCTGGAAGCCTGGATTAACATATAGGCTACTTTTTATCCCAATATTCCTACGGGATCGGAACTTACGCGGGTGAAACCGCGGGGTGCAGCTAGTATTACTATATATTATACTAGCTGCGTCCCGCGGTTTCACCCGCGTAAGTCCCGATCCTGTGGTATTATCGGGATAAAAAGTAGCCTATATGTTAATCCAGGCCTCTAGCTACCTACATGCCGAATTTTATTGCAATCGGTTTAGTAGTTTTAGTGTGAAGGAGTAACAAAAACACACACAAACTTTCACATTTATAATATTAGTAGGAAGTAGGATAACACATGCCTAGTT
Organism: Idaea straminata; assembly: GCA_951213275.1. Lineage (NCBI taxonomy): Eukaryota > Metazoa > Arthropoda > Insecta > Lepidoptera > Geometridae > Idaea > Idaea straminata. The sequence goes on from OX577852.1 coordinate 1,677,722, forward strand.
GCTCAGCTTGGAGCTAGATGGCGCTATGAGGGTTGTCATATTTATATTTATTTGTTTGTCTGCCGAATAAATATGCGCTATTCAGGGAAACGTACCAACTGCTGGCGCCATCTGTCGGAGGCGGCGATGTACCGATATAAAAACGTTCGATAAAGTCAGATTATTTATTGACTTAAGAATTAAAGTAATACTTATGATGTAGTTTATACTAATATAATAAAGAAAAACATTCTGTTTGTCTTATTGATAAGACTGAAACGATTGGACCTATTTTGATGACTCTTGTGTTACTTTTTAACCCCCGACGCAGAGGGGGTTATAAATTCGACGTGTCTGTGTCTGTGGCATCGTAGCTCCCGAACGGATGAACCGATTTTGATTTTATTTGACATGTGAGTTTAGAAAACACGTTCTCGGAAATTGTCGTTTTCGTAAGTTTTCACTCTAGGAATTTGTCGCTGTCTCCCTGAGGGATGTGAATTAGTCGGGAGTGTTCTTAGATCTATGTTTGATCAAAATCGGTTCAGACGTTTAAAAGTTATATGCAATTTTCCTTTTTTTCATACCAATATTGTAGGAGAAACGTGTAAAATCGCGGTAAAGTACGAAGATTAGTCGTAAATATGGCTGTAGTACTCCTGATACACCTGTATGTATGTTTCCTTTTCATGCGGCGTCATGCGCGCTATGAGGGCATCGTCGACTGAGGTGAGAGGGACCGGCTTCCCGTTCACCATCACGGAGGGAGCCGTGTCTATTGACTCGGATGAGTCGCTCTCTATTTCCGCTGTAACAAATAAATAAATATTGCAGGACATTCCACATATCGCCATCTAGCCCCAAGCTAAGTAACTTGACTTGTTATGGGTGCTAGACAACGGATATACTACTTATATACTTTTCTTTTGTAAATATATACTTATAATACATAGAAACAACCAGACCACAGATAAAATATCTAAGCATAAATACTTGTCTGAGGCGGGAATCGAACCCGCGACCCTGTGTTTAGCAGTCCTGCATGGTGACCATTGTGCCAACTGGGTCGTAAATACAACATAGAGTTATGTTATGTATTAAGAAGACACAGATGAAGTTGAAAAGACGAATTTGACTATACGAGCTAATTAATACTTTAAAGTAGGTTAAATAATTAGAAAAAGTATCTAGTGACTTGATAATTGTATCTATGTGATTTGAAATAAAAAAAGGACGCAGGTACTTATTGATTACCTAGTACTTATACTAAAACTTAATCCTTTTTAACCGACTTCAAAAAAGGAGGAGGTTTTAATACGTCGTGTATTTTTTTAATGTATGTTCGCCGATTATTTTACATAGTATACAAAAACTAGACCTGAAAAATAATAATAATATGAAACTTACCAACTGCCGCCAGTTCATCTTTTAGTTTGAAAGGATCTTTCGACTCGTTGTCACTGGAATCTGAACTTTCAGGCTCGATGCCTTTCAAAGCATTCGCTGCTGCATTCCCTGAAAATATTTTACATGTTCGATAAAGACGATTGTTGTTGTTGTATTGTATATCTTTTATAATATTTATTTTGTCTGTGGTGGGAATTGAACCTGCGGTTGTCACTTCACAATAGCGGTGCTTATCTAACTAAGCTACGTTCCCACGGTCACCACGAAGTTCCACCAAGTTGAAATTACGAAAAGCTTTTTTTTTTATTCACGACAGAGAACGCGTAATTTTTTTGTGTACATTTAACGTTTGTTTGACGTTAAGTCTGAAAATGGAACGATATCTAATTTTTCCCCCTTTTTTTTGTATATGGCAAAACAACAATTTCCGGGACTGCTGCAGTATTATATAGATTTAAAAAAGTAGATTCCCATTCTCTTAGCAAGAATAGACCTTCTCTAAACATAGTGATTGGCAACATTATTTAATATAAATATCTAAAGCTTAAAGTACGTAATATGTTTGAGTTTATTTACTGTATATTGATATATATATATAAGTATTAATATATTGAGTAGTTTTTATATATTTGGTTAACCGAATGCCTAACTCCAAACCCTAGATAATCGTTTTTTTCTGGAACCCCACGATACAAACATTGTTTAGTGTGGGTGCCACAGTCAATGTATCATGTTAACATTAGGTTTGGGTTAATAATTATTTTTCATTTTTCATTTCATTTTCATTACCTGTGTTTTGTTTTTCATGAGCAAGTAGAACGGACATGATGTCATCGTTCTTCTCCTTGCCTGTAGACTTGGCGTTGCTCGCGTTACTTGCAGCCTTCTCCAGGGCAGCGTCTGTTGAGTGCACGCTGTCACCCTGGGGTACAATGAAATAATAAATATTATGGGACAATTGACGACCCAGTTGATACAATGGTCACCATGCTGGACTACCAAACACAGGGTTGCGGGTTCGATTCCCGCCTCAGACAAGTATTTATGCTTAGATATTTGTCTGTGGTCTGGTTGTTTCTATGTATTATAAGTATATATTTACAAAAGAAAAAGTATTTAAGTAATATATCCGTGGTCTAGCACCCATAACACAAGTCTAGTTACTTAGCTTCGGGCTAGATGGCGATGTGTGGAATGTCCTGCAATATTTATTTATTTAATTCACATAGTGTCATCTAGCTCCAAACTAAGCAACTAGGCTTGTGTTATAGGTGCTACATAACGGATAGAATACCTTTATACTTACTTTACTTTTGTAAATATAAATACATAAACTCCCAGACCAGAAACTAAGTACTTACATAAATATTTGTTTAAGACGGGAATCGAACTCGCAACTTTATGCGACACATGATGTTTTAGAAGATAAATTATATGAATTTTAACATTTAACTATTTGTGCTTTTACGGGTCGCAACTGAACCTCTTTAGTTGGGTCCTTTTTGAGTATGGAGTAAGGTTGCCCGCCCAGCACCTATACTAATACTACCCTATCAACTTAGTCGACAGTGTCCAGAAGAAAGAACATATCAATAAGTCTCAATTCAACTAAACCGCATCACGATATTTTTCTTCACCAGGAGCAAAGTTTTAAAAAAATACATTGGTGCACGGCCGGTCGAGATTACATGTAACCATTATGATAGGAACTCATTTTACTTTAAAAAAAATACTTGTTTATCGGATGCCTACGTCATACAAAGACACACCCCCCGGGATTCAGGTCTCTACGATCAGCGGTTTAGGCTGTGCGTTGATCCGTCAGTCAATCAGGGCAAAGCATTTTATATGTAAAGATTAGATATAAGAAGTGGGAACTTCATACGATTCCGTTGGGGCTTGTTGATCGCGTATTTTACACAAGTACAAGTGCTTGCAACTAACTTCAGATCTGCCATAAAGTTAAGTAATAGTATATTACCTGGTCGTTAGTAACGATGGTGCTCTCCACCATCCAGACGGGCCTCTCCTTGCGCGTCGCCCCGGCCGCCGCGCGAGCCCTGGCGCCTTCCTCGTCGTCTTCTATAGTCACATCGACTCGGGTCTCCTCTACCAACATGCCCATGTTACGCGTCGCCTCGCCCGACCATTGTTCACCACCCAATCGAGGCACATTTGCCTTGCCAAGTCTACATAACATAAAAATAAAGTTAGCCCATTTATTTCCTACTAGCATCTATTGATAAGTCTCTTTAAGGTGAAAGGGTACCGGCGCTCTCTCCATACAAACGTAGTCGACTGTTTCCTCCCTGGATAATGACACTAAAGCAAATATTTTTGTTGCTTAAAAATCTATAACAGCCATGACTACCCCAAGTCTTGGTTTTTTTCATTTTCTAATTATTATAGAAATTAAGATTTTAAAAACTAAAAATCAAATAAAAACTATTCAGAGGGGCATGGTCATGGCAGTTATAAGTTTTATGCAAAAAACAATATTTGCTCTAGTGTCATTATCCAGGGAGAAAACAGTCGACTACGTTTGTATGGAGAGAGCGCCCGGTACCCTTTCCTCTTAACGAAAACACTTATCAGAATTGGTTCATCCCTATTAGTCTAAGATCCCTTTAAGAAGGACGTTCACCAAGCTGCTTAATGAAAAGTATTTTATACTTACCAAATTAAATAAGTCAAAAAATGTATTGCAAATGGGTTGTTTAAAAAGATTCAGTCCAGATATGATTAATTTACAAATCAATTTTTAATTTTTAAACGTTTCACTGTTATGGTTAATATATAAATTCCATACCAATCGAAAGTAGGCCTGTAGAATATGCAAACTTTAGGTTGACTATTTTTCCCGTCACAACTCTTGGGTAGGCAGATAAATTGATATTATAAATGACAGATAAATTAATTTGCACAGGTCTGGTAAATAAATTAAAGTTAAGTTAAAACAAAGATTTGTATTTCATTGGTATGGAATTTGTCTATTAACCAAACCAGTGAAAAGTCTAAAAAAACTAATTAATAATTCTGGACTGAAACTTTCCTCAGTAAACTTACCCTCTAATAGTGTTAATATCAACAGGTTCCGGCTCCAATATTTCCGGCGCCAACTTGATGCCCTCGACCTCTCGCAGCAGTATGTATAACGTCTCTAACTGTTCGTTGAACTTGGCCAGTAGAAGTCGCGAGTCTTTCTTGGGTAACGCTGATTGATCCTCTTCAACCACTTGGTTACAGAATGTGCAACGGAATTCTTGTGTCATCATATCGTAAAGTTGATCTGCCTAGGTATACATAGATGGATATTATAGCAGCACATGAGCGAGCGAAGTTAAAATACAATTTTTACTCTTTTATAGTAGCTTGTTTTTTGGTATAATATCTTCGCATCAAAAAAATTATTGCCTCTAAAATATAGGCTCAATTCCTGGCTAGGCTTTTTCAACAATCTAATTACCTACTTTAGCAGTTTAACTTGTCAAAACCGGGTTCGAGATTTCTTTTAGAATTATCTGTCTCTTATAATTTATAAAATCTCTCTCAAAAATATTTTTATTATAACTTACTTCTAAATCAGTGAAAGTCTTTCCACAAGAGGGACACTTGAAGCTGGCCCGACTGGTAGCGTCGCGTTCCTCCGTCTCCATGCGCTTGCGCATCAAGTCCAACTTGTACTTTACGACGTTCACGAATGTCTTGTAGTTTATAAAATAGTAATTCACTTTTTGAGCTTTTCCGTCTAAACCTGAAATGAAATAGAATAAAGTTAGCCAATTGTTCCACTGAAGGGATTTTATTGGTTTCTGGAATAAATATTTTGATTTTTTGATACCTTATCTACCCGATACCTTTCGTGGTTCCAAACAGTGGTAGTAAAAGTTTTGAATTCTAGTGAAATAAGGGATTTTTAGGTATGAAAAATGCAGCCTCATGCAATCCCATCATTCCGAGAGGAACGATGACCACACCGCTCCTTTCGGGACGTGGCCCCTAGGCCCTAAGGTGGTGGAAGGCCAAGGGTTTATCCGCCGCTTTTTTTTTGGTGGACAAAAGTGTAAGTAGGTCCTTCGTACCTGTTTCCATTTTGAGCCTGACTTGGATGAACTTATCGTTTTTCAATGTGGATATCCTAGCTCTTAACATTTTCCTTTCAAATTTCAAAAGTTCACAAATATCATCCTCTTTCATACCTGAAAAATACAGAATTTACAATGAATTAATAGAACAGAATAAGCACAAATGAAGGTGCGTGATTCTTCTAAGTACTTACTAGAAATCAATCTTGTGGGAATTTGTAATCATCTTTTCTTATAAGTTCAAGTTTCTAGATTCAATTTAACTCAATTCACTTTAGACTAATACGCTGTCTGTCAGTGAAAAGTGCGTTTTGTCTTATCCGTTATCTATTTTCTTTAGTTTGGAACTGAAGAAGGACGGTAACGCAAGCTTTACCCGAATAGTAATTACTACCGTAACTGAAAAAAATTTGCTTATTCATCCGAGGAAAAAATTTCGCCACTTGTCGCGTACACCTAGATCACACGTACCGAGTATAGTGGCAAGACAGTGCCTCCAACTAATCGACGACCAATCAACGAGTTCCTACCCATTTACTATTTCGCCAATGTACTCAGTACGCGTGATCAAGGCATTAGCTTGAGCCTAGATGGCGCTGTGTGTAATGTCCTGAAAAATTGAGTATTCCCGAAATCATCCCAACCTCTTGTCCCCTTATGAATGAGCTACTAAATAATAGAAACCAATACGTACAAGGATTCCTGACGAGCATGTCTACAATGAGAGCGTCTTCAATAGTGTAGAATCCCCGGACAACAAGCCTAGCAAGTTGCTTTAGACTGCTCGGTACTTCCGTAACGAGACGTTCCTCTGTCATCGTCACCTCACGCGATTGATTACACTTACTGGAAACGTTAGATAACGATAGGTTATTGAATATCGATGATTCAGGATTGTTTCGATTCGTTAATATGGATGAATACTTGGTAAGAGGAAAATATGGTGAATTACCAGGCTTTATTAGGAACTCTATATTTGTCCTGATCACGTGGGAGTATCGAAATTAAAGTAGGTAGCCTGTGTTCTGAGGCTCCAGCTATTTAAATACTAAGTTTCATCGCAATCGGTTTAGTTCTTTTTTGTGTAAAGGAAGAAAATAACACCAATCTTTTAAGCCGACTGTCCACCGCCAACTAAGTTAGTTTAGTTTAGCTCGCATAATCGCCAATTTTTCATACATGTGCAACTGTGCCAGTTAAACTACGTAAGACTGAAAAAACTGGCACAACTTTGCGAGCTAGCCAAGTCAAAACTAACTTTAGTTGGCGGTGGAAGAGCGGCTTTAAAGTAATTAGTTTTTATTAGTTAGTTTTTTTTAAATTAGTAAGTAGGTAGGATGTTTCCAAGAAATGTATTGTAGTCAGATATCCTTCCGATAAACGATTTCCTTTTTAAAAGTTCCTATGTGTGATCTTCGATAATATCTTTTACATTTGGCAAGATGAGTCAACCTGAGCTACCTATCCAGGCATGTCCCTACATAAATAAAATTAACCATAGCTAGACATGTGTGGTCATTTGGTGTGATCGATCGGTTGCGGTCCTTTTTAGAGCGCATATTCTGAAAAGCACTTCTCCCAATCACAAATAGTGTGTAAAATAGGCCTGGATACCCTGTCATAATAAGAACCGTTTATTGAGCTGGGTTGATGTGATATCAAATTAAAACTAAATATTTTATTTTAAAACAATCATATTTATTAAAATTACAGTTCATTCCATTACATTATCAGTGAAAAATTAATATCAATAATGTTACAATGTAACAATATTTATGGGCGGTAACACAAAATGTTCGTTTTTTTAACACACATCCAATAAATCGTTAAATTTTTAAGTATTTGGCAGTGTCAATTTTAAAAAACTAAATGTACACAAAGCCTATGTACTTATTTACAATATTTATGTACTTATATTATTTTTTTCATATTTTTTTATTTTTACTACAAAAAATATGTAGGGCATAGGGTCTTCAAATTAAAAGTAGGTATAATTTTTAAATTTCTAGCCAGGTAAACAGGTCTACTTAAAGAAAAATAAGTACTAATTAATGAAACTATATAAATTCAAGTCATCATTTAAGCCCCTAACAAAATCAGTCTTGTTTTATGTAGTTGGATTAAATATTTTAAATTAAAATGTCCGAAATTTTCACTTAAAATAGGAGAAGAAAACTCCCCTTATATACCGGCAAAGCATGTAGGTATATAAGGATACGGCTATACCGAAGATGCATTGCTAATCGCACGTCGCACCTTGCCAATGGACATTGGAGCTCGCCATCGCATAACAATGTTAGTGACAAAAATAATCATTTTTGTTTGAGCATGATGGAGCGCGGTGACCTTGAATTGACTAATCACGACAGCACATTAATGAATGCCACGGTTAGCGATGTAAAAAAATATTTTGTTCACATGCATTTCCATACATTTGTTTTACATGGAGATGATTTGCGACGTGCGATGTATCTTCGGCATAGCCGTAAGGTAGAAAATCATTAGCTACCAGAGCCTAGATTGTTAATCTTAGATTAATAGATGTAGAAATTGACACAATAAATATTAACATAGATGCTATCTTAACAATTAATAATCAAAAACTTACATTAAACATAAAATAATTCACGTTTGGAAGATTACTATCAGGGAGACTTTACAACTTTAAATTAGAAAATATATTTCAAAGCCGGGATTGTACCCAGATAATGAAAGCTTTGTGCTTTCTAAAATAATAAGATTAAGTTACTTTTGTGGCAAGAACATTGAATGTTTTCCTTATTGTTTGTTTGTTTGGTGGAATATCACAAAAGTTTATACTATAAAGATATTTCAGTGACAATTTCACTCCACCAAAAATGTAGGTACTTAAGGTGAATGTTGTTAAAATTAAGTTTTTATTCATAATTTTTGTAAAAAATGATCCAGCTATTAAATAAACACCAATTTTATTTGATTTTGAGATAGTTTCAAAGACTAATAAAGGTTGGAAAATAAGGTTTTATAGGTGCAGTTTACAAAATAATGTAAGATTGTGAATTTAAACTTGATCATTTTTACAAAAAGCTGAAACAAAACTTAATTTGGCAAACTGATCACCTTAAATATAATTACAAAAATATAATACACAAATTCTCATAATATTGAATCGGAATTCGATCACTCAGAATGTGATCGCTCCAATATGAGTTGGATATTATCTAGTGCTTGATAAATGACTCGGAAGTTGGGACGATCAACAGGTTGATGATTCCAGCACTGTCTCATAAGATCATAGACACATCTAGGTGTGTTGTCAGGACATGCGAGCACATTGCCGTCCTTTAAAAATCTGACTACTTCTTCGTGAGTCATGCCAAAGTATGGTTGCAGTGCAAATGAGAATATCTCCCAGAGACAAACTCCATATGCCCAGACATCAGATTCTAACGTGTACTTGTTGTATAGTATACTCTCTAATGGCATCCATCTGACAGGTATAGCATCATGCTCATCTCCTTTGTAATAATCTTGTAAATATATTTTATGTGACAGTCCAAAGTCAGCAATTTTAACGACCATATCATCGTTGATTAGACAGTTTCTAGTAGCCAAGTCACGGTGAACAAACTTCCTATCAGAGAGGTAGACCATACCAGATGCTATCTGCCTGGCTATGTGTAATAGGTCTAGGTGACCCAGCGGAGCTGTCAAAAGGCGAAGATCTTCTCTGTTTTCTACACCAGGTGGGTAATTTGGAGCTGTGCTGCAGGCTCTCAAGTATTCATTAAGATCCCCTTTTCCCATGAATTCAAACAGTAAGCACATTGGGCGTCCAATAGCACAGACTCCCAACAGTTTTACAATGTTTGGATGGTCAAAGTCTGCTAACAAACAGGCCTCTCTTTCAAAATCTAACTGTAGATCATGAGAAGCTTCATCTTTCAGCATTTTCACAGCAACAAGAGTGAATTCTTCTTCTGGGACCAGTCCAGGTGCTTTTGCTTGGAATACCCTTCCAAATGCACCCTGTCCCAGATCACGAATGTATATGATGTTGTTCCTTGGAAACTCTAGCTTTTCCAATTTAGGATTGAGCTGGGCACCTGTCGTGTGATACGCTAAGTTACTTGGAAGTTTATCCAGATCTATATCCATGTTTTGTACATTTCTTCTGTTTGCGATGTTACATTTTGAGTAGTGGTTCTTTACAAAGTAGTGGCACAATAGAGCTATTGAGGCGATACCTAAAATACATCCGAGCCCTCCTATAGAAAGCAGTAAGACAAATGTAGGTGTAAAATAATTCTCCATTACTATATTTGGTCCATCAATATTGTCAAATTCTTCACTTGAATTGGCACATATGGGTATGTCACAGTGTTCCCATCTGACATTGGGGTCCATGGTATAACACCAAGGTTTACGTTCTTCACCGCCAGCATTTCTACAATGATTTGTTGCATTTTGAACCTCGGGAAACACTAATGGTGGTATGGTATGTTGATGTGGGTACTGCGACTCCCACGCCTGGCAAGATAATCCTGTTTCAGTCATATTGGTAGTGCCCTGATAGTATCTGCCATTACCACGGATACAAGTAGTAGTAACTTGCCCATAATCCATGTCTGTAATACCAGTATTGTGGCAGGTTACCTGTGATTTGGTACCGGAAAATTTTGGTAATTTTTCACAATCGGGAAATCTAAAATGTCCTCTCGATTCCAAGAAGACACCGCGACGCTTCTGTTCTTCAATAACGATCCAATCATTGTAACAAAATTGCATTTTGACAGCCATGCAGTCTTCATAGCAGAGTGGGAGCGCGTAGTTACCGATATCCTCCTTGTAGATGCACTTGGGGAATGCATACGCACACAGTAATCTCTCAGCCTTGCTTCTACATGGCTCCTTCAAAGTTGATATCATTTCCTTCCACAATCCAGTCGCGATCTTCTCGTTATCAAGCCCTCCCGTGTCGTTGTACCAAACGTAACTCGTTGAATAACTTTTGCATATTTGTCCATTGTATGGTCCACAATACAAACGAACAGATTTACATAGAAGAAGCACTACAAACAATTTGAAAAAGATGTCCATTGTCTAGTTTTGTGGGAAGCGTTTGTTTATTTCTACAATGGAATCGTTGCATTTTCTTGTACCACTAAACACGACATGATAAAATAAATTGAAATCTTGTACAATGGCGGACTTTGCAAGTAATTTCTATTGATTAAATTTTGTAAAAAACCCAGACACAAGAAAGCAAAACCCAAAGCAAGCAACGCCGACTGACATAAGCCAAACCAGTGTTACCAGAAAACTTGAATTTTTCACTGTTGAAACTACTAATCGATTATTTCAACCATGAAATGAAAATCGACTACGGTTTTATTGTACAGCCCTGCCATAGATTTAAAAGGTTGGCAATTGTGCAAACTTACAAAAACTAACTGTCACTCGACGTCAGTAATTTCAGTGTGTTGGTGAATTTTATCAAAATAGAAAAATACTCACTTGCGAAGGCCGATTACCAAATGGCTGCAATAGAAAAAGTGAAAGTTGTTATTCTAGGCGATTCTGGTAAATATGTATTTCATTTTTCACAATAGTTCACTGAGATTAACACTTCATTTTAGCCTAATTTTTTTAAAAACATTTCACAACCACTTCAACCAAACGCCGTAAAACTAGGCGCCATGATTGTTTTGTTTAATGACGTGAGTGACATTGACATTTGAACTAAAGTGAAGTTCGCTGATAATGTAGGTGTGACCAACATAATTAATTCAATTGCAGGTTAATCTGCGGCGGGAAAGGAAGATTTAAGATTCTAACTACCTATTTTATTTCTATGATTTTTTAATACAGGTGTGGGTAAAACATCTCTAACATATCTTATTGGTCACAATAAGCCTCTAGTGTCGCCCGGATGGACTGTAGGATGTTCCGTCGAGGTGAAACTGCATCGATACAAGGAAGGCACTCAGGCACAGAACACATTTTTCGTCGAACTCTGGGATGTTGGCGGTTCAAATGGACATAGAAACACTAGGAACGTGTTTTATCAGCCTACACATGGTAAAGCACCAACTATATACTTACTAGTAATAACTGTAAATACCTGAGTATATTATGTACCTACTTTAGTAAATAACGGACCCAGCGCCATCTAGCTCCAAACTAAGCAACTACGCGTGTGTTACGGTAGCTAGACAACAGATAGAATACTAAAATACTTTTTTTGTACTAAAATACTTGAAAGTTTTTCTTTTTACCTCTGGTGCGGTAGGCTAACACCCTCCCGCGACGCTGAAAGTTGTTGGTACGATTCCCACTTCAGACAATTTTTTTTTTCTGGTTTTGGTTTTTCTATAGGTATGTTAAGTACATACTTATAATTACAAAAAAAGAAGAAGTCGCAGTTAAAAGTCTGCTTGGGGCTAGATGTTGCCGTGAGAAATGTCATACAATATTTATTTTTAATGTTTGGGTACACTAAAGCATTAACCTACCTATCTAAAAAAAATCAATGTATCTTAAGAAATATTTTTCTTACATTTCAGGCATAATATTAGTTCACGACTTAACAAACAGAAAGAGTCAAGTAAACTTACAGAAATGGCTGAGCGAGATATTGAACCAAGACAGCACAAACCCGCAGCATGTTGAAGTAGATCCTGAACAATTCTTAGGATCAACACAGGTAGAGGCTAGCTCCATATTTGGAAGGTCGTGGTATATTTCACATCAAAATCTAACAAGTGGAAATTGTATTATCAACGGAAAACTGCGGCCGACCACCGCATTCGTACGAGGTATTGTAGGAAATTGCAGAAAACTACAAAATGAACTATTTCCTTGTATTTGCCATACTAAAGTTTCCAGGAATTGATCACTAACAGCAACATTATCGATTGGTTCTTATATATATATATATATAGGTTTCTTTTGGAAATTTACAGGTTCGATTTCTGGTTTCTTTTTCTTTTTAACTTTTTCTTTCAGCTCCTTTCAGCATTTATCTCTTTACAGTTATTAAAGATATAGCTGTGAAGGCCCTTGAAAAAAATTCACCGTGTAAACTGATTATTCTAGATTCCAATATTGGTAATTGGTACAAAATTCGATCTGGCCGAAGAGAAACAGAAGAAGAACCAGTACAGGAGACTGGCGAGCAGCATCGCTGAGCAGTGCGGAGCTGATGAGATATTCGTTAACAGCCATCAAGCTAGGTAAACTTTATAGACTGTCAATTATGAACAAAAACCCCTTCACTTCTAGATGGCGCTACCGCTATTTATACCCCTCTTAAATCTAGATGGCGATTACCTTTATATCTAAAGGGCGATAACCCACGAATCTAGATGGTGATTACCCTTAAATCTAGATGGGGATTACCTTTATATCTAAAGGGCGATAACCCATGAATCTAGATGGTGATTACCCTTAAATCTAGATGGCGATAACCCTTACCTTTATATTACCTTTATATCTAAAGGGCGATAACCCATGAATCTAGATAGCGATAACCCTTAAATCTAAATGGCGATAAACCTTAAATCTAGATGGCGCCACCGCCATTCATACCTATTAAATCCCAAGACTATTACTAAATTGGCCATAAATAGTTTTGTTTTAATGATTACGTCATGATTTCAGATCCCTAGCTCCAGGCACGAGCAATTCAGTGAAATTGACCAGATTTTTCGATAAAGTGAGTAAAAGTTTTTGTTGGAGGTACTCACTGTCGTTTAATTTTATTAAGAAAAGAAATTGATTCAAGATCACAGAACAGAGAATCTGAATTAATCTGAACGGAAATAAAATGAGATCGAAACAGAAACCAAAACAAGATACGGGGATAGAAAGGAGCCTATGTTACTTTGGAATAGGTTTGATCACCATCCCGTACTCAATATTCCCATGTCTAAACCTGTGCTGTGCTAATGTAACCCATATATATGCATTGCATTGTCATAATATGACCTAGCATTGTCATAATATTACTTGCAAAACAGTGTTACCCTCACTTCTAATGTGTCAATCAGCTGTCGCACGGTATGCACTGACGCGTTATATATATCTTACCTAGTCTTGTCCCGATCTAACACCTGCAACCGAGCGACTTGTAATACGAGAAGGCGTAATACGAGTGTTTAATTTTAATATTATCTTTGTTGATGGTAGTTTTATAATTTAATACCTAGTTATCGAGTACCTATTTATGTGACGAATGAAAGTGTCACGACAAACCTATGTAGGTTTTTTGGCACTCGTATAAATAAGCAATGTAAATACATGACAAATAAATAAACTATAAACTATATAAACTATGTTATAGGTAATAGAACGTCGGTACTACTCCCGCGTGTCTCCCTGCCCGGACAAGCGTCGGCTCCCACCGTACATCCTGGCCGCCTCGACTCCATTGTCGAACAACAGACCGGCGCAGTACATGAGTCCAAGGTTCTATCATATGGATTAGATGTATGTATATGTCACACTGTCTAAGGATTACTCCAGCCAGGGAGATGATTTAGGAACAAGAAAATACGATTAAACCATACAAAACGCCAAAGCACTATGATAGCGCGATCTAACTCGCCGCTAACGCCATCTGTTAGTAATAAGCAGAACTAAATTGACTTATAGACCATTTTAACAGAGATGCAATTTTGTACTTGCTTCGGCAGTACACATGCTAAAACTGGAACGAGATGCAATTTTAGACATTAAGAGGAAATGGTACCGGCGCTCTCTCCATACAAACGTAGTCGACTGTTTTCTCCCTGGATAATGACACTAGAGCAATTTTTTTTTGATAAAACTTATAACTGCCATGACCATGCCCTTTTTTGTTTTTAAAATCTTTATTTCTATGATATATAGAAAATGAAAAAACCAAAACATAGGGGCATAGTCATGGCAGTTATTGGTTTTATGGCACAAAATATTTATGCTTGCATTATCCAGGGAGAAAACAGTCGACTACGTTTGTATGGAGAGAGCGCCTGTATATTTGAGTATTATAGTAAGGTTGTAATTAACTCTGTGTTGGCATGGTTAAAAATAATTAATCCCTGACTCTACTATAATCAGTTCAACGAAGCGAGCTTTCCATAAAAAGCTTTCTCTCTTTTTAGGGTTCCGTGCCTTAAAAGGTAAAAAAGGAACCCTTATAAGATCACTTTCTTGTCCGTCTGTCCGTGTGTCACCACCGATTTTATCAGGGACGGGTGGACCTAGCGAGTTGATTTTTTACAGCGCCCTCTCACTTGCACAGTAAGAATTTTTGAAAACTAGTTCCTAAATGTCTAGATGGTGCTGCTTTGAAGAAACGAAAAGATGTCTATGATTAGATAAATAGTCAAAGTTGTCTTATAAAATATATTTTTTACTGATTTTATTCATCAAGATTCTAAGTTATATTTAAAACAACGAGATCTGCTATATTTCTGAGGCTAATAGAATAAAATCCGGTAAATAACAAACGTCGAACTACATACGTCCGCACCGCTCGAGAGGCAGGATGAGAATAAAAATTTGGTTGCAATGTAAACGTACATATGCATGCAACTTGCGACCAATGGCGTCGTTTCCTTTTTTATTCTATTTGCTCACCTCATTGGATAGGCTGTACTGTAAGTTCTGTTATGTGGTTAGGTATAAAATTATATATCATTCCAAATATTCTTATTATATTAAAGTAATTTATTGTTAAAACTTCTTTAAATTAATCTTTCCCGACTTATTTCTCAGTTTTTCAGTAAAAACCGCATGAGTTTCTTATTAATTTGGGTCGAATCTCTAACGGAAACCTAACTCCCCGAACGGTTGGAACTAAGTTTTAGGTATATGGCTAAAAATTAACTAATAGTCAATCAGTAAGAACTTTAAGGACTTCCATTTTTTATGGGATAACTATCTACGCCTCACGGTACCCGTGGAATCAAAATAAAACGTATATCTTAAGAGGAAAGGTTACGCTCTCTCTATACAAACGTAGTCGACTGTTTTTTCCCTGGATAATGACACTAGCACAAATATTTTTGTTGCATAAAACTTATAACTGTCATGATTATGCCTCTATGTTTTGATTTTTTTTTATTTTATATTTATCATAGAAAGTAAGAGTTAAAAAAACTATATATATATGAAAAATAAGACATAGACTTTCCTCTTAAGTTTTATTCCAGGACTCCATCTATCAGCATACAAAGTTTCATCACAATCGGTTCTGTAGTTTAGCTTGAAGGAGTAACAAACACATTAACAATATAGTAGTTCGTTGATTCCAACAAACAAACAAACTTTGACATTTACAATATTAGGATTACTAAAGGATTGATAACCTACTCTATGCCATCTAATACATGACCCAAGCACTACAGTGCAGCGCTCTGATTAAAGTTGCTGGTGCTTTATTAATCATCGAAATCTACACTGATATTATAAAGAGGAAAGATGTTTTGTTTGTTTTTATGTTCGTAATGAAATACGAATAAGCTCCGAAAATACTGGACCGATTTTGATGAAACTTGGTATGAGGATACATTGATTCATTGGGAATAACTACTATCTTTTTATCCCAATATTCCCCACGCGGGTGAAATAAGATCTAGGTAAAGTAGGAAGTAGAAAAAGAGAAAAAACATCAATTTTTATTACAACATTTATTAGGACTGTACTTTACTGGCTAGAGGGTGGGTTCTCGAGTAAACTTTTGTTGTCATGTAACCTATTTGCTCGTAAGATTATTGCCTAGTTTACAACGCCCATACGCGTACGTAATCGACTTGGAGTGAGGCGTCTTGTCCGTCGTTGTAGTTCAAGTTCCATGTTGGGAGCCATTGGTTTCTCGCGTTCCAGAAGTCTGAGGCAGCCTGCGTTAGATAAACAATAAAATTAATTTTATTTTTTTAAAAAGAAAGTTTCAAGACGGAGTTCGTTTAAAGTATTTAAACATAAGAATATCAGAAATAAAATAAGGAATACTCGCTTATATTTTTAATACTAGTTCCAAATCGCTCTGTTTTTCTATAAACATTATAAGTTTTGGTCAAGACAATGAGGGCCAAAATCATGCAGATAAATGATAATTTAACAAGTATGCGCTTACTTTAAATTTTAAATAATTTCAAATTTATTTTTGCGGACCTTTCAGTAGTTAGATATGTGGTGCTGCACTCTATCGAGGCATAGAAAATAACTTATTTTTTTAGTAAGTCTTGTTATTCTTATAATATACTAGCTGCGCCCCGCGGTTTCACCCGCGTAAGTCCCGATCCCGTGGGCATATTGGGATAAAAAGTATCTTATGTCCGTCTCCTGGCTCTAAGCTACCTCCCTACCAATTTTCACCCAAATCTGTTCTGCCGTTCTTGAGTTATAAGTGGTGTAACTAACACGACTTTCTTTTATATATATAGATTTCACTCCGACGGGATTTGAACCAGCGACCACTTCACGGTAACCGTGATCCTAATAAACTGAACTACGAGGACCCCTCGCTAGTTTTTCAAAGCTCAAAGTCCGATAATTGTTTTGAAGATTCTTATCATTTTGATAAATGATAAAAGTGTTTTTGTATATAGTTAGATTAGGTACCTATGTATAATTAGCAGCGCCCCTTTTACTTTAATTTTCGCATTTGTTAATATTTTTGTATTATGTACTGTAATAAACGCTATGTTTTACGTAGATACTGCCTTTTTGCCCGTCTTAGCAATTTAAATACTATAGCATAACAAAGTTTTTGTTTTAAACTTACGGTAGGTGATCCGTTCCACCAAGGTTTAGGTGTAGGATTGCTCACACCGTCAGGGAAGAAGCCGTTGGTACCTCCGACAGCGACGTTCATTATTATGTAGAACTGAAATAAAGTAATACATTTAAAAGGGAAAAAAACTTGGTATTTATGGTCCGTCTGTTTTTTTATTGGACGTACTATTTTTAAATTGTTGGTAATTTTTAGGTCATCAACTTTATAAAGTATACAAAAACTGGTATTCTAACACCGTTTATTAAACGAATAACTTGCAATAAAAAATGTATAATGTATTTTTTTTATAATTGAATGAAATAAATGCTTTTGGCATCGTTCAAAGATGAAACCGAATTTTTGTGACTAATTAATAAATCAATCAGAATTTAACTTTAGATAAGTAGGTAACTCATATTTCTTTTGCTAAACCGTGGCCTAAAAATCACTGACCAAATACGACGTACTTAATATATTATTGCCCAAAATAAGATTTTGACACTTGCCCAACTCAATGGCTAATCAAAAAAACAAATATGAGAAATCAGGAGATTAGTCTCAATCTTTCCTGGAGTTTTGGACATCGAAAACCACGAAAATGATACCCAAAACGAAATTGCTATCTGAATCTATAATGTTATCGTACCTTCTGATCGAAAGGAGCCATCTTGCTGCCGTACCGCCACGGGTTGAGGATATTAGGGTTGCTGTTGAAACCGCCGTGTTCCCAGAAACCGCCCGCTCCAGGTTGGATGCGACCTAACTCTACGTCGTCGATGCTGAATCTGAGGAAGTCTGAAATTAAAATGAATTTCTAAGTTAAAAGGGAGAAACTTATGTACCTATATTTAATGACCTCTTTCGATAGGTAGTTAATCCTTTGATATAAAAATGTTTGTCAATTCAAACGAAATGTACGAAACGTTTATTATCAGAACAACCGCTCTGCGGTTTCACCCGCGTGTAGGAATATCGGGATAAAAAGTAGCTTAAGTTACTCCTAATAAATCAATGTATCCTCATACCAAGTTTCATCAAAATGGATCCATTAGTTTCGGAGCCTATTCGTCACAAACAAAAAAAATATATATCTTTATAATATTAGTATAGATTAGTCATTACAGCAAGTTCTCAAAATCTGCACCGTTTGCAGTCTTGTCAAATCATCTAACCCTTTGAAAAATGCTTAGACTTCTAGATGCTTCTATGTTCTTATTACCTGGTGTCCATTCAAGTTGGTAACGGTGGAATGCGCGATCGTAACCGTTTCCGTTCCTTCTGATCCAGTGAGCTCTCTCCCACCCGTTCAGCTCTGGGTATGGTCCGTAATGGAGAGTCGAACCTGCCTCATGGGTACCAATGTTTACACCATTTATAAGCATGTTACGATTGCCTCTTGATTCGACCAGATCGATTTCACCGGAAGATGGCCAAGTGCCGTAGACATTGTGTGCGGGCATCAACCAGATAGCTGTGGATAGTAAAAATAAGCAGGTCTAAAGAGTTCTGGCATGATTTCTGTATATCACTATTTAATATGATAAATGCGAAGTTTCTTTGTTCCCCTTTTTACAGATGTTTGGACCGTTTTGGATAAAAAGCAAAAGGGTAGTCCACAATGTCAAGAAGAAGATAATAATCTTCACCATTATTTTTAAGGGGTCATGGTAAACAAGGGAGAAATAGCGGGGTGTAGGTATCATTCAAAGTAAAGATAAAATTACCTGGCCAAAGCCAATCGCCAGCAGGCATTTTGGCGCGTACTTCAAGCCTTCCATAACGGAAGCTGAAGGATTCGACAGTACGGAGACGGGCGCTCTTCACCGGGTTTAGAACGTTACTCGGAGTACCTTGACGTTCACAGCCCCACCATTGAGGGTTTGTACACCTGGGTGAAAGAAAGAAGGGGTTAATTATCAAGCTAACTAAAGATACATTCGATAGGATTTTTTTTTAAGACGTTTCTATCTGGTCTTTGTACAAATGTATTAAGCATCCAAAGGAATAAAAAAAATGACTATGGCTTTGGTACGTTTGGAGAGTGTGCCACGGAATAGCCTCCATCTCTTCTTCTACCATAAACTACTAAGCAAATTGATACGTCACTGATTCATAGGGAAATATCTAAGAACCACATGCAGTGTTGTGTTTCATTACTCTTTTACTATCAGTTGCCTGTAGAATTACAAACTCAATACTGTACAACAAAAAAGATCTGTTGGCTACTGAGAAGAGTTCTTACCTGTCAGCAGGAGCACCACCTTCAATGTTCAAATGGCCACTAGTTATGAAGGGTATGCCGAATTGATCTGAAGTCAACGAAGGCCGGATGAACAGAGTACCGCTGTGTGCGAAAGAGTTGGTCCGGTTGTTGCTGTAGTATTGGAACTCCCAGTTCTGTTAAACAATGAAAACATTAAATTTTAGAGTAGAGAGTGTTTAGAGTATTATAGAGTGCATCTGGACCTTTTTAAAACAAATTTTAATTATAAGTCAAGTTGATTTATTGTCCGTCCGTCACTCATGTTCAGGAATTTGGTAATATGGTATCATACGGAGCTGACTTTAGGAGTTTTGGGGTAACAAGAAAATTCATGATTATATCTTGTATTTCTTTCCCTTGATGCATATTCAACTTAAAATGATTTAATTAGTTAAAATTTGATCATTTTAAAAGAAAAGCATCATCATCATATCAGTCACAGGACCAGGACGTCCATAGCTGAACATTGGCGTCCCCCAAAGACATGTCAAACGATAAATAGTTTAGTAAATCCAATCAAGTTTACATTTACATCCAACTAATACAATAAAGAGGAAAGTTTTTTTTTTGTAACGAATAGGTTCCGAAACTACTAGGCCGATTTTGATGAAACTTGGTGTGAGGACGGTTATTTTTATCCCGATATTCTCACGGGAGCGGGAGTTACGTGGATGAAATTAATATGTTTGAATATGTTTGTAACTTACGCCACCACCAGCAAGTGTGTTCTCATGTTGCCACCGTTCAAGATCGAACTCATTGAACTCGTCTGCGAAGATGAGCTCTCCCGAGCACACGGTAGCCGGAGCGTGGGTACCGCTGACCGTGGTCACGCTGGGCGTGCATGCAGCGCTCAGTGACGCGAGCGCCAATACGCCTGCTAGTATTGACCACATTTTACTACCTGGAAACAAAAATATAGATAAATTCTAGCAGAATTTCATGATAGGGTAAAGCGTTGTGTTTGGGAGATTCTCTTTTGAAATACATGTCACTAATTTTGCAGTTAAATATAGAGTCCTTTAATATCATATTAAGTTATTTTTATCCCGACGTGTTTACGTCTACAGTGAATAATCGGTGTTATTGCTAAAAGCGATCTCTTTCAGGCATATTCAATATATACATAAGTATCTACTAGATTATTTATACAGACATTAATATTTAAGTGTTAAATCCATATTAATATGGGACTATTTAGTGCTTGGGACATAAAAAGTACAAACTACGAATCTCTGAATTTAATTTGATGTAAACATTTATTTATGTTTTAAAACATATTCTTTTTTTATTTTAGCAGCTCAGTGTGAATTTTTGGACATTGAGATAAAACAAAATTAATCGAAAAAATGTATTATAAAAATCGAAGTTGTGCAAACACATAAAACAAAAAATATAGTCGAATTGAGAACCTCTTCATTTTTTAAGTCGGTCAAAAGGAGATTAAGTTCAGAAAGATAATTTTAGGATCCCGAAATATATTTTTTGTTGACTGAAAATATTTAAAAAATTACATATTATTAAAAAGAATATAGCTATGAAAAGTTACGAAACTTACCAGCGTTTCAAATGGCAAGCACCCAAAACGTACTGTTCGATTTTAGCGAAATTTTGATTTATATATATTGTACTGATTATATCGATAAAATTATAAGGATTGATTTGATTATTTTATTACTAAGCCCAAGGTTACATTGGCTATAAAAATATGAGCTAAGCGCTGATTTCAAAGATACCACACCTCTGTAGTTACTTACTACTTTGAGATGCTACCATAAAATAGTTTTTTTTTCTATTAAATAAATGTTACAAGTGTAATTTACTAGTATAAAAGTTAAATAAATCTATATATTTTTGTTATCTTCCCACGTTTGATTTGAATGATAATCTGTTTTTTTTGTTCATTTTCGGCTAATTGGTTTTAGAGTGATATTACACCCAATTTAAGTGGTTGCTTTATCTAATTGATTGTAGTTATCTATTGAATGCGAGAGATTTATCAGAATATCAAATCTGTTATGGATACAGAATAATATTCTGATTTATCAATATAATCGATTATTTAGCTACCTATTTATCGATAAGGTTACTGAAATACTTTTTACCCCTTTGGGAGTTGTTTTCGATTATTATAAAAGTAGTTATGTTCACTTATTTTTCGATAATGTAGGTAAGTAGGTAGGAATCCATACCTACCATATACCTACATATAATAAAGGAAGATAGGAAAAAAGTCTTTAGTAGAACGCTAATTCGGTAATTGACAATTTTAACTATAAAATGATACTAGCTGCGCCCCGTGGTTACGCCTGTAGTTAGTATAGAGTCCTGTAATATTATATTAAGCTCTTTTTATCCCGACATTTTTAAGTCTACAGTGAATGATCGGCGTTATTGCTAAAATAATCAGGATCTCGGAAACGGTTCCAACGATTTTCATGAAATTTAGTATTCGGGGGCGAGGTAAAGAGTAAAATAACCGAACAAGGCTCGGTCAGGTACTTAGGTTAATGTTAATATGTGATTCTTTAGTGCCTGGGACATACAAAAAGCACAAAGTAGTAGGTACGAAGTCTCTGAATTTAATTTGATATAAACAATTTTTTTTATGTTTTTAATATATTATTTTTGGTCAAAAATCTCAAAATAAATACAAATACAAGGAATTAACTATTATTTTTTATTTTAGCAGCTCCGTGTGGAAATTTTGAACTTTATGATAAAACAAAAAAATAAATAAAAAGCAGTATCATAAAAATCGAAATTATGCAACACTTATACTCGGTCAAAAAGAGATTAAATCTTGAAAGATAATTTCAGGATGAAAAATGTTTCTTTCTCTTAAAACGTAGGTATTGTTCGATTTTAGCAAAATTTTGATATATATTTATATTGTTTCACCCATGTAGGTCCCGATCCCATTAAAAATTTAATAACGGTATAAAAAAGTAGTCTATATGTCAATCCAGGTTTCCAGCTATCTAGATACCGAGTTTCAACGCAATCGGTCCAGTAGTTTTTGCGCGAAGGAGGAACAAACAAACACATACTAACACCACACGAGTAATTCCTACTCTTGTGCTAACACATGATACAACGATGACGTCAGTGCCGTGACGACTGTTTTCGTGCGACATTTAAAATTAAAATGAAAAAGAAAAATGTTTTATTTTTCATGTATTGTTTAAATTAATTAACGCTTTTTCGGAAAATGATAATCGTAAGAGGTTTATAATAAACATTTAGGTACGAGTTACAATACTAACTGGAAAATTGTTAAGTAGCCAATTGTTTTTTTTTTTTTACAACGTCAGCTATAGTAGCGTCTACTCATGTGGTAGCGTCAGCGATAGGTAGTGGTCAGCGTTTGACCACTATCTCATTAAATAAATAAATATTGCGGGACATACCACACATCGCCATCTTGCCCCAAGCTAAGTTACTACACTTGTGTTATGGGTGCTAGACAACGGATATACTACGTATATACTTTTCTTTTGTAAATATATACTTATAATTCATAGAAACAACCAGACCGCAGGCAAATATCTAAGCATAAATACTTGTCTGAGGCGGGAATCGAACCCGCAACCCTGTGTTTGGCAGTCTGGCATGGTGACCATTGTGCCAACTGGGTCGTCATTATATGATGGTAAGCCTGTACGCTCGTGATCCTTCGAGAGACGCAAGCGAATGTAGGAAGATGGCAGTTTCCGACCTTGTCCTCCTTTTGTGACTGCACCGACCTACGTTTCGGAACACGGACAAGTTCCGCTTGGCGATATACTTATATAGGCAGGTGGGTAACAATCTTGCCGCGATAGAATCGCACCCGTTCCCGCAGCCCCGACCTCACGGCGAGAGAGGAACCGGTGGAGTTTTGGGTAAACCTCTGGCCACCACCTTCAGGCCAGTAGGGAGCCCCACATACCCTCGCTACTCCCCCCCTGGGGAGTGGCGGGATGATGCTTAAGGCGCATTTAATAAAGCCGAAGCCTCCTCACCAGGCGATTAATTAAAAAAACTACTACTTACTGAAAATCTGACTTTTAATATTTAATATCCTTTTTTGGAATCCTTTTTCGCCTGAGATACAGGATTACCTAGTTCAGGCAGATGTGTTATTTTTGTTCTCTTTTATATTTAGTGCTTAGTTTATTATGTAAAATGAATTTAATAAATATATTTGGTTTTTAAATTACCACTATTTTGGAAATATCTTACAAAAACAATCCACTAGTAAAAGAGCAATCAATTAAATATTAGCGGCAATGGCGCTACGAGAATGCGTTCGTGGCTACTATATGATTTTTCTACAGGTTACGAAAGTTACGAAATAAACTGTTTATTTGAGTGAGTGTTTGTTTAATTGAGTGTGAAATAAATACTGAAGGGCAAACTGACATTACCTCTACTTATAAATGAGTGTTAAACAATGGTACATTGTCTTATTCTCAATGAATCGATGTATCGTCAGACTAAGTTTCGTCTAAATAAGTCCAGTAGTTCCTATGCGTTACAAACAAAAAAAACATTTTTTTCATAATATTATAGTGTAGATAATAAGTAGGTAACTATGTAGGTATTATATTACGTTTGCACGAAATGAAAAGTAGGTAATAATAATTATCCGCATGTAAATTCCTTACTAAAGACGTGTGACGAATGTCCTTTTAACACTAAACTAGTACTACGACAGTTTGCATTCGGGTTTTTCCTTACGAAGGTTTGATATTGTGGGTTTTATAATTTTCCATAAAAAAATAAATAAGTTGCTCTTTCCTCCGTCAATATTGTCCGATATCAGTGTTTTTTTTTAACGTAAGCTCAATTCAATTCAAATATTTTTGTTATGGCGTTCAGTTCCTACTACAGCATACCTTAGATTACTAGTCATATCCCAAGCTGTTTAGTTTGTAATGTTTAAGTTAGTCGTTGGAAGTTCTCAGGTCGCCCGAAGTCCTTCGACCCGACCTAACGATATGCTATACCACTAGGATAAAACAACCGGGACCAACGGCTTTACGTGCCATTATCCATTATAAACTAGGCTTGTATCATTTAAAAGTTATCAGTTAAATTTTTTCTAAATCAGTGTTAATAAACCTTCTTGAAAACGCGACCCCTCAAGTAAAACAAATCTAGCGACCCCCAGGGCCTGACATTAAAAAAATCAATATTTTACTGACCTTGTTTGGCTCTTAAAATAAGCATTTCTCGCTGATCTTTTTAGCCACCTGAATATATTAAACAAGAGCCTCCAAGATAAATAAGAAAACAGTCTATTCAATTTAATTCATTTATTCACATTAAGTGTTGGTACAATAACCTATAATATTATGAAAATATTCATTTAGTATATAAGATTATTGTATTGCATGCCTGTAATAAGTAAGTTATTTTTCTTAATTAAGCCTATTTTAAGATCCTTGTATATACTTTGCAATAAATGTCTTGATTGCTTGATTTCTAAGGTATTACAATATACATATCCTAGTTATGTTACTACATTTATTAACATTTTATTACTAACAGCTGAGGAAAAAAATAGTTATGAGTATTTAATTTGTGTTCAAAAAGTTTTTGTAGTAGTTCCGTGTGGGACTGACAATCGCCTTACTTTTTCGTTTAGCCGCGATACCCCGAGTGAGGCTTTGTGACCAACTTGGGGCTCGCGATCCACAGGTTGAAAAACATTGTTTTAAATAATAAAATACAAACTATTTAAGCCATTGTCATCAATAACAAAAAAAATGTTGCAATTTAAGTGATTAAAACCGATTTTGCTCCGGAAAATAAATTCTCTGAATAAATTTTTAGGTACAATCGACGCTCAAAAGTCAACCGCCACTGTAGCGTTTACAATCCTTGCAGCACTATTTGAACATTATAACAACGTAACCTGTGGAACGAACCCACGTCGGCTGGTGAAGCGGGTGACGGCTTATACCACTCACACAACTAAAGACATAGCTAACATGTTGAAAATAATTCAATTCAATTCAATTCATTTATTTCAGATAATAAAATCCATAACAATTACAATAAATTAAAATAAATAATCGAAAATACTAAAAAATCTACAAATTTAAATCAAAATGTTTGTACTTTTACTACTATGAGTTCAAATATTTATGTTTTTGTGTAACGTCTATTAGAAGAAGGTCGTAAGTCCAATACTTGTTTATAGTATTATTGTAGCCTAGCACACTGATAGCTGACTTATGACGCATACTGTACATAAACAGAATAATAGCTTAGATAGATATAGAAAGCTTATCAGCTAGAGCTGAAGATATAGAGTTATTGCCTACTTTACCTATCTCATAATCGTATCAAAGAACGTAATAAGATTTGAACTAAACATACATTGAAAGTTAAATTAAAGTTTATTATAACGATGTCTCATTGCTTCAAATTACAATAAGTAAGAATGATACAGTAGAAGAAGTAGCGGGCTAAAGTCATTACCCATCTTTTGGCCGTAGTCGTGTAAGAAAACAAAATCATAAAAAAACCCGTGAACACGATAATATTTAAAACTTTTTTATAGTTCGATACTAAAAACCTTTTTATAAAGTTTCATGCAGAAAAGTTTTGACCAAACGTCTTTCAAACGTCAATTGATTTTATAAAATATTTTGACTGGTTTCAAACGTAATGTAATAAAAAAACATATAAAATAAATAATGTAAATTAATTGTAAAATAAAACATGGAAAAAAGATTTTAGGGTAAATTTTAGTGGAACTGCGTACCTTGCCATGGATTAAGGTAATTAAAATCAAAATTTTAGCTTTATTCAATAAACTAATACACTAGGTATATTTAATAAACTTACAAGGTTTCACCCGTGTAAGTTTCGATCCCGCAGGAATTTCGGAAACAAAAATATCCTATATCCTTCTCCATGCCCTAATGTACCACTATGCCATTTTTCATCCGAATCGGTCCAGTCATTTGACCGTGAAGAGGAAACAAACAAACTAGAACTAGGATTTTACTTCGTAGTACACTTCCAGAAAATCGCACCAATTTTTTCTAAAGTAGGACATGTCTACGTTCTATTTTGTAGTTTGACTGCCAGACTTCAGATTATGGTGACCATTTAGGCCGACACCGCTTAAAACTGTGGATTAAGGACATACAAACATAATAATGTGACATTCTGATCTAGGTATAGCACAAGATCCTTATCATGAAAAGGATACTTGGAGCCCAAGATTTCTTTTCCTTGAGCGTTGCGTACTACGATAAGCTAAAACTAAAAAGAAACGATTTTCGGTTTTTTCCAGATGGCAATGCAAATAAGATTTATCTCAAGAAAATGTTTAGATGTTGGCCCTAACCTAGCAAGGATCGCAGTGCAGGCAAAATTTCTAAAAACCAATCCAAAATATCAAAATTTCTTAACACCAATCAGAAATATATCAAACTTAGAAAAATCTTTGACATTATACCGTCAATTCGATCAACCGGATGAAAATCCTAAGTTATTAAATAGAAATACAGGGGTTAAATATTTGAAGGGGCTTCCTAAATCTTTTTTCTTTCGTCGTCGTAAAGATGATCCTAATAAGAAGAAACGCATCCCTAAACTAATTTTGGTACAGAACCCGTTGACTTGGTTAATGATTAAGATAGACTTTAGTGTGTTGAGGAACATTTGGGATCCGTCGTTTCAAGAGAAGGATTTTAAATATGGTACAAAACAGGTAATAACAGTTAGTTTTTAACCCCCGACGCAAAAACGACGGGGGTCTGTCTGTGGCATTGTAACTCCTGAACGGATGAACCGATTTTGATTTAGTTTTTGTCTTATTTAACAAGTTATGTTCCCGTGGGAATATCGAAATTAAAAGTAGCTTGTACCTGTCCCTAAATTTCAAACTTTTATAAAATCAGTCCAGTAGTTTCATAACAAGCAAAAATAGACAGACGGACAAGAAAGTGATCTTATAAGGGTTCTTGTTTTACCCTTTGAGACACGGAAAATTTAGATAAAAATAATTTACTTATAGTATGGTTTTAACCAAGCTATGGTCTATTTCTCCTCACTGTGGACCGTCCCTGTACACATTTTATTCAAAACCAATTAACTCCTACCGTATTAATATAAAATAAACTTATGTCGCATTTATTTTGACGACCCAGTTGGCACAATGGTCACCATGCCGGACTGCCAAACACCGGGTTGCGGGTTCGATTCCCGCCTCAGACAAGTATTTATGCTTAGATATTTGTCTGTTGTCTGGTTGTTTCTATGTATTATAAGTATATATTTACAAAAGAAAAGTATATAAGTAGTATATCCGTTGTCTAGCACCCATAACACAAGTCTAGTTACTTAGCTTGGGGCTAGATGTGTTAAATGTTTGCAATATTTATTTATTTATTTTTGGAGTTTTTATAATGGTTTATTTTTAGAACTATCGAACCGAGACATAAGCTAATATACTTATATTTTAATTATTAAGTGTAAATTTAAGGCAATATCAAAAGTAACGCACGTAATAAGCGATGGACAGTTTGAAGAGCTCAATGGTTTACTGACAAAAGCGGCTCGTCTCAGTTTACTTAGAGAATTGGATAGAAATTGGAGTGACAAGCAGAGATCGTTGTTAGCGCTGAAGAGGGAAGACATTCAAATTAGCTCGCCGAGGAAAGTGTATTTTATCAGGATTGCTGGTACGTGAAGTGTAGATAATTTGTGATAATGATCTTAATGGATGTCGTCAATAATGGAACGTGTGCTTTATCCGTCTTAATGATTATAAACAATTAGTTACATTTTGACTCGGTAGAAGGTGCTATTTAAAAGGTGAACGAGGAAAAACTATGCAAAGAGTTCTCATTTCGATGCAGTAAACTTAATAACTCAAAAAGTTTGGATTAGCAACTTCTGTTACAAATTTATATTGAAATTATGTCATTGTTAAATACGTTAAGTTACTTTTTTTTTCTTACGAGTGACCCCCAATATTAAGTCAATCTTCCATATACACTTTTGACCTTTTTTAAAGACACTTAAAAAAAATGGCCCATATCTTTTTATCGTGTTTATTTAGGACCTTGATTCGTATAGGGACTATAGATTCCAGTATCTGGTATGAATTTCAACTTGCTAGGTCCAGCCGTTTCTGAGAAAATCGGTGGTGACACACGGACAGACTGACAGACGGACAAGAAAGTGATCTTATAAGGGTTCCTTTTTTACCTTTTGGGGTTACGGAACCCTAAAAACTGAATGATAGCCAGAAATTTTGAATTTTCGATGAAATTAAATCTTGAGGAAATCCGAATTTAACCGAAAACTTATTTTTAACAAACAAAACAACTGTTCTACTTTTCTAGAAATATTTATTGTCATAACTAAGTATGTGTTTTAACACTCTTTCGAATGTTTCTTGGTAACAAAAACTTGGTCGGCTCTTGGCCATAGATAATTCCCAATTTACATAACGCCATCTATCAAGCGATTCTGAACTAGGAACTAATTTCAAAACATCTACTTGGGTTGTTGCTAGAATCTTCAACCACGTTTATTAAGACCATTATCACGGCTTATAGAAATATTTTAAACTTGTTGATTACTGATTAGGTTGGTATTATCGTACATAATGATCAATCACGTAAATCAATAACGGATCTATTACAATAACACTAAGTATTAAATTAGACAAAAATAACTAATCTATGTACCAACCAACATGCGTAAAATACAATCACTGACAAACAAACTACACTTATCTATCTACTGATTATTTGTATATATCTTCGTAGTGCTTTGTTTTTACTACAGATATATATTTCAGCTTCATATATCTCTCAAATCAGTTGTTATCCAAAGAGATCTAAATAACAGTGAAATAGAGAGACTACTGAAAATGACTGGTACATAAATAAATTCCCTACAATCTTCCTCATGACTCAAGACCAAGTCCAGTCGTAAGCATACTTTACTTACATGAAGGGATTCGCGGTACTTTGGACCCCCCTATATCTTCGTCCTAGACAAAGCTAGAATTCTATTAAGCTATTGCATAGCTTTTATCGCGAGCTTTGAGCGCGGCGACCGAAATAAGAAATTCCGTAACGAAAAAAAACCTAACACCCCCCACTCCGCCTACCATGTTTTTCGGTTTACAAGTTTACTCCCCAAACCTATTTCTACTCCCAAATTACAAGTTTTGTACCTATATTATATTACGAAATATCTTGAAATTCCTTTATTTTGTCCCTGAGTGACACACTTACCGATTATGAAAATTCTGGAAAACCTACGAATTTGATTTTTTTTATACGAATAGGGTTTAGGGAATAGGATAAAAAATTAAAAGTAAAAATTAAAAATATATTATTATCCTCTCAACTGGCAGAACATTTTCATTATGGCGCCATCTGTGTGCCAGTTGATGAAATATATATTTTTATTGATTTTTGTTTTGTAATTATGTCTAGCTATTTATTTAATTGTATTTGTTTTCTTGTCCGTGTGCTTTTCTAATAAATGCTATTCTATTCTATTCTAAAACAAAACATTACGCTCACTCGCCTATCTACCTACATGCGTATGAAGCATGTCTTTATCTTAAGATGAAGCATAAAGCATAAATTGTGCAGTAAGGCGTACTATGATACTTCGCCTTACCTTAATGATAACAATCCATGGACGTGACTTTAATTGCTCCATTTCAAATAATACTTTCAAATATTTGTACCTTTGTGAGCGTGATCACATGAAAAAAAAACCCCATGAGTTTCTTGTACCTTCTTCTCATTGGTGGGCGCGTTCCGAAGGCACACATCCCAACTTAGTTTTTAAGACGTGTTCATGTGATCTCGAACCTAGGTATTAAGTATCCAAAGAATAAAGAATTTTGACTTTGACTAGTTAAGATAAAAGGGTAATTTAACGTTGTTGTAAAGATGATAGTGTCATCGAGATGTTCTCTCTATTTAACTGTAAATCTCTTTGTTATCATGAAAAGGAGAACCCTAGCAAGGACATGATTTCCAACTGTTGCAGATAAGAAATACTGTGACGTAGATATGGCATTCTTGGCGCTGAAATGGGCGCCGATAAACAGCATTGAAGCCTTGATATTCACTGAAATATTTGCAAGGTTCCACAGAGAGTACACTCCCCATTCGATACCGGAATGGACGATTGCTTACTTTAAAGTGACGCGGTTTGAAGTTTTGCGACGGTAGGTTACAAAATGTGGATTTTTTTTACGGATTTTTTTTGTGTATTATTTAAAAGTTTTTATTATAAACACTTATTTATTGACAATTTAGTTTTAATCGTTAGGTACAATCAAAAAGAACAAGTTTTTTATTTTATATCCAATAGCTATCAAGTTTTATTTACTTAATGCATCATTGGTATGTTCATTTTCTTTTAATATCTATTATTATGGGCATTAGTTATTTTGGGTTTACAGATTTTTAATTTTTTAATAATCTTAATTGCATTTGCCTTTGGCTATGGGTATTTTTTATTTTCGACTAGCTTTTATCCGCGACTTGGCCCACGTAAAGTTTGAATTTGCCTAAAATCCTTTCTAAATTATCCTAGCTATCTGTAGATATGCCAAATTATAGCCCGATTCGTTGGTTTGACCTGTGCGTTGATATATCAGTTAGGACTTCGAATTTTATATT
Source organism: Idaea straminata (assembly GCA_951213275.1). NCBI lineage: Eukaryota > Metazoa > Arthropoda > Insecta > Lepidoptera > Geometridae > Idaea > Idaea straminata. The sequence goes on from OX577852.1 coordinate 1,708,865, forward strand.
TATAAATTTAACTTAATTTTGTAATAAATTACTTAAGTAGGACACCGTCCAGACGCAGGTGAAGATGTGGAGATGTAACAAACACAGAATTCACTAAAATTGAGAAACTTTCGCATTTCCGATTTTTTTAAATTGTGGTGACACTGTTATTGGCGGCAGACTAATGGTGTTGTTACATTTAAAAAAATCCAGAAACTCGGGGTAAAATAGAGTTCTAGTTTTCTCAAACAAATTATTTTTCCATTATTTTTGGGTAAAATCTAAGACTAGGGGTTTCTTCATACACCTTTAAACGAATCGCTTAGGTAACATTGAATATTTGAGCACCTCTGTAGGCGCCTTTTAATAATTTCAAAAAACCATGTCTTTGTTTCCAGGGTGCCAAGGTTTAAATGAATAATAAGTTTAAATCGTCTTGAAATACTGAAAATCCCTATGATTTTAAAATAAATAAGATGATTACAACAATTCAATTTTTATTAATAATGCTTTATCAATTTTTTTACCGACAGTGTCTAATTTGCCAAAGAACTATGTCTTTCAAAACTTTATACAAACATATCAACGTGTTAAAGACCTACAACATAATTGTTTGTGGCCGACTGATTGCAGATCAAATTCAGAAGATAAAAAAACTTCAAAATTGGTAAAATTATTCAATATTAGGGATAATATCTTAAAAAATAAATTCTTATTATGTTTGGATTCTACCTATAGGAAATGTATATTAAGACATGATTGGTAAGAGTTATAGGAAAGTAATTATTGTGATGCGAAAAGTTGATTGTCAACCTTCGTTAGTCCGAGAGGCACCTTAAGAAGAATTATACTTGCTTCGTCCTTGACATTAGTTAACAAGCAGCGCAGCACGTTTGTGGCAGCCAAATGTACACTATAGTTGAGAAAATAGTAAAAAAATAATATTTTTGAAATTTGACATTGGGTAGTTTGCTTATCTTGCCTAGCAACACTAGCTGACATCTTCATTCGCATTTTAGTGTGCAGTCAGTGTACACCATTATTTATCACTTTCTCGAATTTAACGAATGAACGATAGAACTTCACTGGATAAGTTCGTTTAATCATTAAGTATATCGGCAAAAAATGATTATCCGCGTAACCATCAGTAAACAAAACAAACACAATCAAATTCTATAAATCTAATAGTAACATGTAGGGGTTTTCTAGGTAATTCTTGAGATAGTTTGAGAATCTCGCCATCGTGACGCCGTCTACAACTCTATGGTCAGCGGAATAACTCGCTGTCAATATGTGAGCTTTCACCACGTTGCCTTCTGAATCGAATCTTGGTAGCACCTGCGGACAAATACATTATGTGGTTAGTTGACTCTACTTGTCACAAAATCGGGTTGGCTGTAGCGAGGGACGCAGCTACAGTGGAGTTCGTGAGACACATCATCTTTCGTCAATTATAGCAGATGTAGCTAATGTAACCTCTTTGTTAGAACACATGATTGCCTATAGTACAGCACCTAACCTTATAAGTTACTATTGGTTTCAAAAAGTCTTTCTTTTTTTAATTGCCTTTTAACTAATGGTATGCACTTATGTTTACACCGCCATTTTTACCCGACTACGGTAAAATCAAAAGGCAGGGTATATTATTCTATGAGGATTTTGTCGGTTTCCGGTCGTTCCTACGTAGCCATGGGTATAGGGTACGTTGTTGCGTGGGACGACTGGCAAAGGGAAATAAAGTTGATAGTTGTACTAGGCAATCATTAATTATGAAGAGGTCTCATTTACTGAAGCTATGATGTGAACAATTGAACATAGCACATACCGATCGTTAACGGCTAAGCGAAACTTAATAAGGCCTTAATAATTTGTTAGGCTTTGTAATTATTCCAAAAGATTTTCGTCTTTAAATTTTATTGTAATGTAGGAAAAAACTTCACCTAAAAATGGTACACAAAACAACACTGTAACAATCATTTTTCTTATAAGCGAAATTAATTTTGCTTTTTCTTCCTACATGCGCCTTATGATATTGAAACTGATTAATAATTAATAAATTAGTTACCTGAATTTTCCCTAAAGCGCCTATTGCAACTTGCGGAGGGAATATTACTGGTTTTGTATATGTACCTCCAACCTGGAAAAAGTAAATGTATTTCTTTAATTTAACAAAAATGACGGTGAAAGAAATGTGAGAAAACTGACATGCCACAAGACCACGGTTTGATTGCATAGAGCATAGGCAATTCGGCAATCTGGTGAAGGCAACTATTTCTAGGTCCATGCCTATGACGTTTTACTGTCGGAGAGGACGCTCACGTAGTACGAGACCTATGCAAGAGCTCGTGCTTTGTAAAAACAAGGGTTTCGAACCCACGACCTTCGTATTAAAACTAGAGTCATCCACTAAGCCAACGTTGCTCTTGCATATTGAATTATGTAAATGTATCCCATATCACGGGGCTATGAAGCCACGAACCTTTGGAAGGCGTGCGTGGAGGCGAAGCCAACACGTAGAGGTCAATAACAAGTTTCATTTCAAGTATGATGTGGACACCAATCCGGCGATTATCCCTAATGTATTTTTTATTATTGTCATAACTTACAATGCCTATGTTAGATATCGTAAATGTTCCGCCGGTAAGATCATTTAGTCCCAATTGACCGTTCACTCCTTTTTCTTGAAGATTGTTCAAATCACGTGCTATCTCTAGGATTGATTTGCTTTGGACATTCTGTGGATGAAAAAGTCGGTTTCATGGTTAGGTAAAATGCTTTACACACATACAACTAGGAAATAATTATCGAACAACTTTGTTCTCGACTGTATTTAATATTAAAACTGCATCGTCGACGTGATGGGCAATCGACGTAATGCTTGGTCGATATGCTGAGAAATCGACATGATGGGCTTAGCAACACTGATGTTCAGTGTTCTGGGAATCGACATACTGAGAACCACTCATAATTATTTCTGTCAGAATCTATAACTTACTTACTATTTCTTAACAACTCATCCGAGTGTCATTTCTGTCATTTTTGCAATGGTGAATTTGACTTACATTGACTGACATCCGGGTGAGGTGTAAATAGAACTATGAAATAGAATGGTAGCAATAAAAAGTACGTTATAGATTCTACCAGTTAATCTATAGCGCACCAATAGGCCTTACCGCTAAAGAGGTCTCTGGACAAGCCTATTCTAAATTACCTCAAGGTTAAAAAAAATCTAATTGCCCAATATACTGAACAAATAGAATACTAAAGTAATGCAGAGATTTCTGCAGACTGTGTAGATAAGATTTGTTTTTGATGTAAAGACACATAATATTCGTCTCGAAAGATACAATCTATGGGATATACCTTTCATACGTTTGGAAATGAGTGATATAAAACACAACTGATACAAATCTCTTTTCTTCTTACGGATATACTCGTACTTTGGACGAGTATGTTACAAAGGTAAACATCATAAAAACGTAAATCGATCAAAGAGATGTAGAATTATAGTTATTGAGGGAACATCAACAAATTTTGATTTTAAATCAGTATTTTAACATTATTTCAATGAAAGTGTTAACACCATGTTAACACTGATCTGAAAGTCTTGATAACTGCAGTTGTGGTACACGAGCTAAAATATTCGGTCTCAGACCGCATGAAAAATAAAAATATGGTAATTCTAAAGTAAGGAACGAACGTCAAATTCTATGATTCTGAACCTTCATTTCATAAAATGCATCACAAGAAGTTTATATTCGCGAGCTTCTGGTCATCTTGCAAGTCTTGTTACAGGATAATTAAAGGCTTTACATCAAAGGCGCCGTCCTAATTGCGCATCACCGCGCAGCCGATGCGATGTGATTTCATAGAGCAATGTGGTTGCATCGCATGATCGTGCGACCGTCATTAGGACATTCGTTAGATACCAGTATTACCAGTGTGTTCGATCGTTTGACTATTTGCATCGGAACGCACGCATCGCTAGCACGATGGTGTGCATTTAGGATGGCGCCATAATAGGCTTAGATCACATAGGCGATGCATTCTATCTTGCATCGATGCATCTTTTTACGAATAAAGTTTTGCCTTATTATTATTATTATTATTGCCCAATTACGGAAAGCTTCCCGTAATTGTTTAATTTTATGTTTGTAAAGGTTCTAATTCTCTATTTCTACTTAAATATCTTTAAAATCGATATAAACTTGCCTTTATTACTGGTACTACAAGCCCATTAGGCGTATCCATAGCAACGCCGATATTGTGGCTCGCTTTGTAGATGATGTTCTCGCAAGCACTGTCGAGGCTACTGTTTATTAGAGGCAGTTGCGATAAGCTGAGTGATGCTGCCTTTACTATTAAAGGCATATATGTTAGCTTCACGTTGCGTTCTTGGGCCACTTTCTTGAGCGCTTCTCTAGCTTCAATCAATTTTGTGACGTTGTATTCGTCACTGAATACGAAATGTGGTATTTTCTGGAATTATTAAATTTTGTTTAAAATTAAGTTTGTAACTTACAATAATTATCGCACATAGCGTTACAACAGTTGGTAAAAATTACGAAAATTTAAAAAATATTCTTGAAAAACAAATAGTTATGCAATAACAGCTGTGTATGAAACTCTATAGTTACGAATATGGCTGAAGAGGTTTTGCTTCGTCATTCTTTATTAGCATCAGGAATGGAAGCAGAATGTTTCTTCACGTATTAAACAATTTGGAGTTCTTCGAGTCACCAAGTTTCGAGTGAATTTGACCCTTTTATTCCTACTAGTTCAACGGCTGACCTTTTTTCCTGAGCTACTTTATAATAATCAACTAATAAAGGTATCTTCTTACCTTAGTTTGTTTCATTATTTGTCATCAGGTGAAATAGCGGGCAAGCATTGATCAATGTTTTATTTATAAGCCTTTTTGAACATTTACTATGTTATGTATGTTATTCATAAGTATAGGTAATAAGTAATGGATATTTATCTTACCATAGCTTCAGTCATAGACTTCACCATAGCTTTGACGAAACCAGTAACAGGAACAACTTTGTCTTCCAATATAACTTCAATTCTTGCTTGCGCCTTAGCCATAGGTATTTCCATAGCTCTAACTACAGTGGATGTTGGAACTACGTTCGAATCATCCGAACTCATGTTAAGATGAGAAAGCATATCTTCTTTGAGTACTCTACCATTTCTTCCGGTAGCTTTTACACTACTTAAGTCTACCTGATGGAGAAAATATAGTATTTTAATACAGTTGTGTAAATATACTGGATTTTGGTTCATATATACATATGGATCTACAATTCGATTAAGGAACATAAAAAATGTGAAGTTGTCAGCTGCTTTTGAAATTAGCTGCTTTTGCATGAACATTGTGAAAATAGCACAGTTGCCAGGCTTTAAATACTGCGCGGGTAAGGATTTGGTTGGACCAACAAGTTTAATTTCTGGCTATTTTACATTAGCACCTTTAGTCTTTTTAGTATTTTTCGCTATTTTTAGGGTTCCGTACCTCAAAAGGTAAAAACGGAAACCCTTATAGGATCACTTTGTTGTCCGTCTGTCTGTCTGTCTGTCAAGACCTTTTTTCTCAGGAACGCGTGGAGGTATCAAGCTGAAATTCATATCAAATACTCAAGTCTATGGTCTCTTGGAGCTGTGAAAAAATCAAACTTCTAAGTCAACGCGATCAAAAGATACTCCCGTTTATGCCCCAAATTTTCGACACTCGCAAGGGAATCAAAACCTACAGGGTACTTCCCGTGAACTCAGAATCTTGAAATTTGGTATGAAGCAACGTCTTATAGCAGAGATATAGGAAAAATTGCGAAAAGTATACATTTTTAGTTATATCATATAATAAAAATATTTTTAATAATTTTAAACTTACTACCCCTTTCCTCATGAACGCGTAGTGGTATTATATTGAAATTCATATCAAATACTCAAATCTATAATACCTTTAAGCTGTAACAAAATCAAACTTCTATGTCAACGCAATCAAAAGAAACAGGAATTAAAACCGCATATTTTGAAACTCGCCACTACTCGCAAGGGAATCAAAACCTACAGGGTACTTCCCGTGAACTCAGAATCTTGAAATTTGGTACGAAGCAACGTCTTATAACACAGATAAAGGAAAAATTGCGAAAATCTTAAATTTTTAGTTACATCACATAGTATATTTTTTTTAATAATCATAAACTTACTAGCTGACCCAGCAAACGTTGTTCAGCGATTAAAAAAAAAAACAGACGTTGGCCGATTCTCAGACCTACCCGATATGCACACAAAATTTCATGCAAATTGGTTCAGCCATTTCGGAGGAGTTTGGAAACAAACACCGCGACACGAGAACACAATTCCCCATAAAAGAATTTCGTACCTTAGCCAATCTAAACCGAGATTTATCCAAATTGTGCCTATTTCTAGTATTAAAATTATGTCTATCACTTCTCTTCTTAAAGAGATGAAGATTTTTCCGAACATACATAATGTTTTCATATATGTATTGACAAGGTACCGTCAGCTTTCCACATTGTTATGTTATGGATTTCATTTAGCAATAAAAATACCATAACTTTTACTTATATACCTACAGGTTTGTACGGAACCCTCGGTGCGCGAGTCTGACTCGCACTTGGCCGGTTTTTTTTTACAGTACTCTATTCTATAAATAAATTTAAACTTTAAATGTGTTTTGTACGTATTACCCACATTAAATTGAGCTGCAAGTCTTCTGACCGCTGGTGTGGTCAAAACTTTTATTCTTTGGCTTTTATCTCCATGAGATACATCTGCACTTTCTTGGACATTTTTACCAGCTTCGCTGTCTGTCGAACTAGCTGCAATATCAAAAACAACATTTTGGTCATCCTCACTATGAGTAGTATTCGTTATAAACAAAATAATAAAAATCTTTCTTCTTTATAATATTAGTACAGTTTGTTATATGTATATTAAAAATTAATGTTTTACCATCTTCTTCAGCACCTTCAACGTCAATATCAATGAGAGGGTTCCCGACTAGAGCAGTCTGGTCAACTTCATGATACAATTTAGTAATAACACCATCGTATCGGCTTGTTATTGTTACAGCTGCTTTATCACTTTGAACTTCGCAAATGTTGTCGAATTGTTGAACTTTATCGCCAACTTTTACGAACCTGAAATTTTGGAAATTAAAATATAAGAATATATTCGTATATAGAAAGTACCTATAGGCTTTCGTCTGAATGTTTGTTTTTTTTCGCGCATGAATACACTAGCTGCGCTCCGTTTTAGCACTTAAGTGTCAATCCAGTGGAAAAATCGGGATAAATACAAGCATCAAAACACATAATCGTAGTGCGTGCTGGCAAGAACAAATACGCAATACATGATAGTTGCTACATACGTTATCAGCCCTTTTTACCCCTTTAGAGGTCGAAATTCCCAGAAACCGTTGTGAATAGTGTTCGTCGACGTCCTAATCGGAACTCCCATACAAAGTTTCAAACTCGTGGTTCTTATGCGATTTTGTGATAAATCTTTTTATTTATTTATTAATAGGTATAGAATGTTTGTTTACATTATATGAAATTATCAGTGCTATTATAGTTTCTTCTTCCAAAATCATAAAAAGAATATCATTATTACGATTATGTTAGTAATTCTGATGCAATAACTTACCATTCTTTAATAACAACTTCTCTAATACCTTCACCGATATCGGAAAGTTTAAAAGCGACCACTTTATTCATAATCTGACTTGTGTGAAACTGCCTTTTGTAATCATTAACTATTTGATGCTTTACTGTGTTCGTGCTGATGCTTTTTAACCGCCGCGTTTCCTGTAAAGATAGATAGATTTTTTTCATCATCATCATTCCCCAAAGAATTTCAGAGCGATCGGTCGCATAGTCTCTACGTCCAACAACTTCCCGCGACTTTAATTAAGTCGTCTGTCCATCTAGTCGGATCTACGTAGTCTCCAATCTAGGACTTTTCGGCCACAGCGGCCATCAGTTCTACGATAGATTTTTTAAGGTTCACCGATGTAAGTCCCGATCCCGTAGGAATATCGGGATAAAAATACGTCACTCCCAACAAATCAACGTATCCTCATACCAAGTTTCATCAAAATCGGCCCAGGAGTTTCGGAGCATATTCAATTCAAATAAATAAACAATCAAATCTTTTCTCTTTATAATATAAGTATAGATTACCAATTAATGTCTTACTATGTTTAAGGTAGATTTTTGTCAAGCAGCAATAATTCAAGCCATACTAATTTACATATTCAATTGCTGTTGTAATTAAACATCACCTGCTTAAGGACCTACTAGTACCTATATTTACGCACCTACATCCAAATTATAGTTATGTTTAAATAAGAAGGTAGTGACGATTTTACAACTTAATTTTATTGTTCTAAAATAACATTTTCAATGTAGAATATTTATAAACCTTTCAAAATAATAGTAGTTGTGTCTATTTAAACCAACCTACCACTATATCTATAAATAAATTAAATATTTAATTGTATAGTATTATGACTCATCAAATGTAGGTATAAATATTCAAAAGTGTTTTATTTTTTTTATATCTGCTTGAGTATATTTTCCTATTTATATGCCTTCTCTTTCCCCTTTGCATATCATCTAAGGACACAACATGTCATCTTCTCTACTCCACTCTTTTCTCCGCCAAGCTGGCGTTCTCATCTTCCCTCTATATGAAGGACTAGTCTCTTCCTCATTTCCATATGGTGGTAAAAGCCCATGTTAGCTTATGTTACTCCCAATAATTCAATGTATCTTCATACCAATTTTACACAACATCAGTCCAGTAGTTTCGGAACCTATTCGTTACAAACTAATTACCTACCTTTAGGTACTCTAAATTATACCTCCACTTCTTATTTTCGTTTTTATATGCCTAACTCTTTCGTTTATATCTACAACCTATATCAATAATGGGTGTGTGTGAGGTTATGTTATGTGATAAGAATTCGTTTAGTAATTTCGTTATCTTATTGCTACGAGCATTAAATGAAAAACATCAGATTTATTTACTTCAAAAGATAGTCTGATAGCATTGCAATGGAGTGAAGTTATCTGATATTCATTCACTTGTTTTCAATTAAATATCTTTTGGTAAAATAAAACCTACTAAAATTATATAAATGCCAAAGTTTTTTCTCGTGTGTACATTTATTACTCCTTTAAAAACTTGCGACCGATTTCGATAAAACTCGATATGTAAATTAGTTGGAGTCCGGATTAACACATAGGCTTAATATTTTTAATAACAACAAAATCAGTTACGCGGGTAAATCTAGTTTTAAATGACCTAAAGTCAAGTCAATCCAAAGTCTTTAATAAATCAAGGAGCGTGAAACGTATTAGATCAAATGTTAACCTAAAACACATTCATAAAATATCACGAATTAATTACTTAGCCACATGTATATAGTAGAAACTTTACTTACATTTTGTATAAATACACACATCCTTCTGGTCCTGTTCGCACTTATAATGTTAATTAAACATTTTCGCGTTAAAAGCGACATTTTTGATACAATTTTAAAGTTATAATTCTTAAAAATAACAAGTGAAACTTGGCATGACGCGGCAGCCGCACCGCACGAACACAACTGTCTGTTATCGGCTCATTATCAATGGGCCACATATTCATTACCATTTCAAAAGCAAATTATACAATAATATAGTGATTATTTCATTATTTCGTTGTATCTACGTCACTTTAGATTAGAGTTTAAGTTGCTATGTTCAGAGAGTCATTCGATGGTTGTGAGAATGGTTCTTGCTGGATGCAAACCTGTTTGTTATTCGTCCGTGCATTGTTTTGTTTTTTATTTCTTATGTTATTATTCGATGTTTAGGTAGGTATAATAGTGCAAAGTCCAGACAGTTCATTAATTTACCAATTGAATTATTTGAATTTACATACCTACACGTATAAAAATGATGCGTTCACTTAAAAATCTTTTATTTGATGGGTATGATATAATATATAACAAAATCTAGCTCGACTTACCAGACATAAATACATTTATATCAATACAATTTGTGTCATCATTACACTTGAGAATGCTCAGCTCGTGGGTCTCGATTACCCTCTGTCGGGTTCGACTTCATTTCGAACAGGCACTTGGGCCCAAAGAGTAAAATAATATATTTGGGAACTTGGGCCTTACCATGGCATTGTCCCATATGATCACACATGTAATGCTCCTAAGCAAGCTGTTTGAAATCCCCAACCACCTCTACAAATCTTGTTAGAGATCATAGAACCCACTATAAAGGATAGGAAAAGCTACTGCAAGAGTTACTGGACAACTTGATCTCCTAGCTAGAGGAAATGTACGTATTTGAAAAAGACAGCGTTAAAAAAGCCTTTTTTTATAATTTTTATCCAATAACGGAAAGTTTTTATACAACAAGCGGCGCCCGCGGTTTCACCAGCGTAAGTCCCGATCCAGTGGGAAATTAAGGATCTATGTGTCTCCATTCCCCTAAATACCACTATGCCGATTTTCATACAAAACAGTCCAGTCCTTTGACCGTAAGAGATCAAACAAAAAACGGATTTATAATATTATAAGGATTAGGATTAAGAGTGTACCACGCTACATGTAGGTTACTTCGCCTAATACCTAGCTAGATGTATAAGAATGCATGTTCTGGGCTTTATTGGCAGAGCCAGTGCCAAACAGGAGACCCTAAGAATTAATAATAAAAAGTAGTAAACAATAAGCAATCGTTTTTATTAAAGTCATTAATAAACACGTTAATAATAAAGTGAATAAATACAATATAACAATGAAGTGATTTGAGACGCAGGGGGAGGGGGAGGCAAATTATAGAGTAACATCAGATAATGGTACTTACATTGGTAATGTTTGTTTGACGACTTCATTACGTTATGTTTGTGTACCTATCAAAGAGGCGCTCTCTCTGCTTACATTGTCTCAGATTTATCTTATATTTTCTAACCATAAACGTGCTTTTTTTTCTTTAAAATTAAAAAATATAAATATTAGGTACTTTTATCGCCTATTTAATACGTAAATATCGCGTAGAGTTTCATGTCGTCAACTCAAAAACTAAAACAAAGGTCTGTTTTCAAGTGCCAAATCATGGGTTACATTATATCAGAATTGTCCATATCTTATAAATGCATTGGAAGATCAGTATATAAGAATATATTCAGGGTGGTTAATTTGAGTGGTTTAGTAGGGGCTCCTGGAATCACTGTAGTCACGAGAAAACGTTCTTACGACACTATTTCCTTATACTTTAAACTATTAAACCTTGCTATTTTTTTAGTTTTGGTACAGAGAAAAGTCACATTAAATACGGGAATAATATAATAAATAAAATATATACTAAAATCAAATTAAAAAAAAATGCATGGAAGAGATCGCTTTTAGCGATAAGGCCGCCCATTGTGCCATATTGTTTTTGTAACAGGAATATATGTTAGAATTAAGGTTTAATGTGGTAAAATAAAGAGTTTATCTATCTATCTATCAAACCATTGATGTAAGAAAATTGTGTCGTAACTACAGCGGTGCCAGGATCTGCCCTTACTGCCCCACTGAAATTAACCACCCTGTATATTACTAATGGACATTAAAAACTCTTCAAAAATAAAATTAAAGTTTGAAAAGTTAAATTTGATTTGAAGCGTAGACATTGTTTGTCAGATTACAGAAATGCTTACCCTTTAGCATACAAAAAGATTAATTCCCTGAATACGTATAATAACAAATTCCTAACCCTTTGACTTACTGTAGCTAATATCAATTAATAAGGTCAATTATTAAATCATACAAACTATATAAATAGGTATTTATACAAAATTAAATATATAGATGTAGCCAAAGACATATATTTACTTCGTAGATGTAGCGTTACATTTAAGTGAGGATAATATAATTGTTTTGGAAGTTTATTATATTTCACAACGCAGACATAGGTAATTGAGTTGAAGGGCATGGCATTGAAGTTAGTGGAAGACCCGATAGATAGCTAGAACTACATGAGGTCCATACAATTTAGTCGTCTCAGTGTCACTGGCTCTTAAGTTGGAGAACTTAAAATTTATAAGAAAGCTAAGCCAGTTCGTCTGGCTTAAATTCGATCGAGCAAAGGATGCTCTTAAGTGAGTTGTTTGGAATCGCCCACCACTCCAACATACCCTGTCAGATATGGGGATAATCCACCATTAGTATGGGACAGGCTGCTGCACGAGTAACTTGATCTTTCGCATGTTTTCGAGCTAGAGTATTTATTTTATAGCGCAAATGGTATAGACGTATTTGATAAAATGATTTTTTAATATATATTTTATCAAGTTAACACTAACGTTGTATGTGTCAGAATAAAATGATTGTTTTATCGTATTTATTGCGATAAGTTACAATACGAGTTTAAACTGAGGATAGCTAAATAGCAACTGTGTTTGTGCCCCAATGTAGTTCTAGCTTAAAAGTTAAGAAAACAGTTGTTCCGATTGCCTCTGAAGTTTCAATAATCAGACTTACATTGGAAGTTAGTTTCATTGCCTCTGTTCGTAAACTATACAAATCCATAAACCTGTTAACACAAAGCCGAATTTTACAAAATTGTTGGCATGCACGGTAGAGTCCATTTTTAAATGTCCCGCGGCAGTTTTACTGAAACTCAATTGATTAACGAGTGCCGTATTTTAAGTGATGCTTCTTTTAAGTTGACTCTACTATGCATGTCACAAATTATTGATCTCTTGCAGCTAGATTGCAAATCTCAACTTTACTAGATCTAGATTTAGACATTATATCTTTGACAAAGCTAAATTCTTGTTTCAAATTGTGTCAAGAATGTGCGAACAAGTTAAGATTTAATAAAATTGTTATTTTTCAATTTTGCTGCAAGTGGTCAAAGTAATGTAAGGGCTTTATGAATGTATAAACTTAACTACTTAACTAATTCGAAGTCGTCAGCAGCGCAGCACTTCACGATAGCACTTACTTGGTAAACAGTAACACGTATAATACATAGCTTTATGATATTCACGGCATAATAATATGATAGTGATATCCACTGCATGTGTTAATGATATCCACTGCATGTGATAGTGAATGAGTTAATTTTAAATCTTATCATTTTATAATTTTTCAAGTCTAGTTGTTAGTTATCAAAATTTTCACTAGCCTTTTAAGTACAATGTTTATTTTTATTACACCATTTAGTTAGAGCAAGGCCAACATTTTTGTAGTTATTGCAATAAAACGTTAGAGAAAAGGGTGAGATTGTCATCAGCCTTAGTACTAACTATAGAAAGCCAATGTTATTAACCGATTGTATGTAAAATATAATAATGTTATTAACTTATTCGCTACAATATCACATTCTTCCCTCATCGTCTCTTGCGTCTAAAATTTTAAATAAACTATTAAGAACTAAGATTAAAATTACAGTGGTACATACTGATGTAACTGATACAGTATTAGAGTGCGGTTTACATAAATCTGCACAAAATAAAATTTGATAATTTCATTATTATTATTAAAAAAATGTTTTATATCCAATTTTAAAAAATCAATAAAATTTCGTGGAATTTAGTGTTGTAGGTCTTAAGTACCGTTATATGCTTAATGTACCATGTTTTCACTTAATTGGCTACATTATCAATTGGCATCCGATTTTGACAACGTGCACAATTATGTGAACAGCACTCTGCAGAAGTTAGCGTATCTCGTTCACCTGCCAACGAACGAACGGTAAGCGTCTATGTTCACACCATTAAATCCTCAACAAAATTACGGTGTGAACATAGTCGTAAACCATTGATAGCGATAGTGACAAAAAGGCATATTTGGTCTAAGTTTTGATAAGGTTTACATGCTCTCTCTTTATCTCACTTAGTATAATGATCGTTTACTGAATACGATACTGCTTATACATGTACTGCGTTAATGAAATGCAGTAATAGACAACGATATATCTACACGAAGAGTTAACTAACGTGACGGTAAGACGACAAACGATATGTATCCGCGAGATACCATACAAACAGGACACATGTCTGTTACCATAGACATTTATTTACTTTGTAAGGATCGGGTGAATGTACCAAAGAGATTCGCACATACTCGACCAATTCGTACTTGGGTCTTATTCGAACCTCAGTCTGTTGCTTACAATAAACGTCATGAGTCGACCTCAAAGACAGCATATTTTTCTCACATAAGTATATTTTTGGGTATTAACTTCATATTTTCGGACATCGTAAGTATGGTGTGCCACGACCCTTATGACTGTTTATAGAATCGAGTGTCGTGAATCGGTACTCAACCTACCCTCGGTTAGTGCCCTCAAGTATCAGCATGAAATAACAACGCTCGCCATTGCTCTAGTCTCTCTGCGACCATGACTATGCAACATCGAGGTAATAAGAAAAATCAAAATACGTGTTTGAGACCCGGAAAAATAGTTAATAATAAATCACGGATAAATATAATTAGCACAAAAACCTAACTAGTTACTAAATATTTTTGGAGCGTCTGCTTGTTTGCTGGTTGGTAAACACAAATAAGTTTACAAATGTTTTACGAATGAAAGTGTAAAGTAGTTAATAATTTGAACATTATTGTTTAGAAGCTACAGTTTAAACTTCTTTATAAATGAGTGTTTAATTTTTTATTATTATTTGTTATTAATTGATTCGCATTCAGACTCCGCAACTTTACATCTTCTTTAGGAAGAAACATCTAAAACAAATTCTGAAAAGTTTAAATGGTATTGACCGACCAGCAGTTGCCGTAGATAACTCACTTCGTCTTATTCAAACAAATCAAAGACTTTAGTTCTTACAATCGAAGTTGCCACTTCTATAGTTTCTTGTGTCCTGTTTGAACGGTCTCGAAAGTTTTGTATTGAATGGTCATTGAATTTATACAATAACGCACACTACTTGCTCATCTAGTCTGACACAGAACGAAGCGACAACACCAACTAAACATCGACGTGATTTTATGCTGTTAATTTGATAACAGGATTTAATTAGTGATTTTTTTGTAAAAATGACCAAGTTGAGATCGATCTCTAACCTGCATTTTCGACTTCAGAACATAATTTTCAAACTATCTTTAATAGGTTTTTAAATTATTCCTTCAAATGACTGAATGACAGTGACGTTTAAAAATTAACCATCAATTATTTTTAATTGCACTGTTATTAACATTCAAAATAGTTGGATAATGGGAAATTAAGTTCTTCAGTCGCAGATTCATAACTAGGTCTTTTTTATTTAGGTACTATACAATACCATATAATTGTCAAATATGGCGGGAAATTGGGCGAAATATCCTTAAATGAAAAAATAAAACTATTAAATGTTTATAAAAATATACCTATGATGGAATTAGACATTTCGAGTGTTTCATTTCATGGCAAAAACAGCGCGCAGAATAGGGAGCGATGGAAGCTCTCGTTTCAGAGGCCAAGATCAATTTTGGATCGGCGAGGAGCAAGTATGTCATTTGAAATTAATCTTTAAATAATTGAGTATAGTTCGCGTAGATTCACTCCTGTTAGCAAATTAACTGCATTGTAATAACTCGTATAATCTATTACACTGTATTGATACTTATAGTAATGCTATGGTGATACCAAGCCAGTTTACCAAACCAACTTTAAAGGTGCATATAGTAAAGAATTATTTACTTCGTAAGGATCTTGTGAATGTACCGAAAAGGTTCAGACTTACCGAATCACACATCACACCAATTCGTTCTTGGGTCTTAATCGAATCTCAGTCAGTTGCTTATAATAAATGTTACTAGTCTACTTCTGACGGCATCTTGATAATTAATTAAATGCCTAGATAGATAAGCGTGCTATGTTTTTTACCTTTTTGTTGTTGGATTTTTCAGTCCAAATCGTTTATTTTATAAATAAGTGCGATTTAGGAACCATCAAAATGGTCGTAACAATTTTTTTAAATGTCTGAGTTATTTCTTTGGTGTTTAAAATACGCTTGGCAGTTTTCGACATGTTTAGGCTACTGAACTGTTCTGATTTTACGGTTATTCCTCACGGAACCATTGTAGGACTAAGGGCCAGCACACACTGATGGACGGCAGGCATTTTTGCCAGCATTCATAGTATCCAAAAATTCCATTTGATGCCGCAGGATTCTGCGTGGTCGGGATCTATAACTTGTTACTATTAAACACAAACGTATTTAAGTTATCCAATTGAAAATGCCGTGTTGTCCGTCGGTGTACAGTGGCACTTTTTTCTATATCTACCCCTCCCCTGGCCTAGTATCACCCGGGCATAACTTCTAAATCAACTGACGTATTTATCTTACAGTAAATACATTGACTAAAAGCTCAGCTCTTAGCATTAGGTACATGATTTTTATTAAACGTGATATATTTCGAATGTGCACTTTCAATATTTAAATTCTCTAAAAATTGCGTAATGTATTTAGGTTATTTAAACTTTTATGGCCGGCGCACAACGGTGGAAGGTATTGCATAGCATTTTAAAGTCGATGTTAATTCGTAAGTATGGCGGTCTACAACGCTAAAAAAACCGTAAATTGATGAGATGACAATATTCCCGTGTGGCAAGCCACTAAGTAGTTATTTGCAAATATCTCATAATGTCCTCATATCTAAACTCAAAAAAGCTTTTTTTTCAAATAATAATTAATAATAACATTTTGAAAGGTTTTTTGAGCTTTTTCTACTTGTTACGTCAGGTATCTCGACTCCTGTACCAAACTGGGCGGTTTGCAGTTTTTCTAACGTAGACCAACTACTATAGTAACACGATAATAGATTTACGAAACATTAAAAAATACCCTTTTCTGCCACGGCGGCGTGATCATTTGAAATCTATATGTAATTACCATTCTACGCATTAATTTCACCCAAAAAGTGCCATACCTTGCCGCCCGCCAGTGTGCGCTGGCCTTAAGGGTCCGTTTTTCATCGAAATACAGAACCCTAAAACGGATTGTAATTTTGTAATTACATAATTAGGAAAATAGTACAATTTCAGCAAAAGTAAACAAGTAAGATAAATTCTTGATTGGTGTTCATTCGATAGGGATACATTTTTTAATATCATCAAAGTATTTTCATGAATTCTTATTTTAATAAAAAATAATAATAATTAAGAATAAACATACAGTGAGTTTAAAAACTCTATAATCCCTCTGATGTGCATTTTGTTATTTAGTAAGTTATCAATAGAAATGCATAAAAATTGAAAAGTAATTTTTATTTAAAGTTCGACAAATATCTTCTTTAAGAATAATTTAAGGAATCTTCCAGAAGATCGATCGCAAGATCGCTCCCGATGATATTTTTTTTGGTAAAAAAATTTGTTATCACGTTTTGAAAATTCTACAAGCTCTGGGTAATTTAAAGTATTTATTCAAGGTTAATAAAGTCATTGTTTTCTAGATTTTTTGAGGGCATAACAGAGTTTTTAAACACACTATAGTTTACTTGAGATTTATGTAAAGAAAATGAGTTTTATGTTCAATTCCATGGACAAAAACTTAATGTAAATATATTTCCTTAAATATGGATAACTTTATGGTTAGTAGGTAGGTATTAGGTATATTATAATCGTAAAATATAGAGCGGTAACTTCATTAATTTATCACGAATTTAACACATTTCTTTAACATTATTAAACAATCAATTTACATTAACATTTTAGAATTCCACATTTCATTTTCTCAATAGCTAAAAAAATTAGGTGTAAGTACTTAATTACGATTTTATATATTCTATCAGTGGTTTTGTTATGCCTAAAGGGGTAGTAACATATATGTATGGAGACTGGCATAGTAGTCGCCTGAATCTTTTGTTTCTTTTTTGCGCGGCCACCGTTCAATTTTATAGCAATGTACAGGGGACATTAATACAAAAACAAATGGTATTTATAAAAAACTCGATGTTCAAAAAAATATTTAAGAATATTTTTTAATTATTTACTGCATACACATAACACAAACCTGATAACCATACATGGCATTTGTAAAACTTTTCAAACTCACATGATTTGTATTCATAGTTGTATGTATTCATTATAATACGAGACCCGGGAAAATAATGAATATGACATTTTTATATTTGTATATCTTCTATAAATTGCCATACGAGTAGGTGTGAAAGCGACATCGGCAACGCAAAAAAATGGCTGACGTTTACTATGCCAGAATGTTACAATCCCTTTTATAAATAGTTAAACTTAACTCGCTCAATTCTTTAGTTATAAAAATGCACTATGACAAGTGTTCCTTGGGGTATCTTTGAGCGTTCTTTACACTTGCAATATGTTCTCTCTGCTAATCGTACTTTAAACACTTTATCACTTTCGTTTTTAATTTAATTAGTTTGTCACTTATATATTAGTACTTTTCAATGTCATAAAGACTTTTATACCAATATTAACTTGATATGAGATCGACTTCATTGCAATCGAAGAACGATATTTAAATTTTGAGGCCTTACCACGATACGTGGTGTAATGAGTATTTCCAAAGTTTAGAGATTCAACTGCAATGTTATCTATAATGATGGATAGTTTTAAACATTTCTATCTCTATTTTAACAGATAATTCGAGTCTATAAATAAATATAATTATGAGCTCAAGTCGCGAAATCCTAAGAAAATACTACCTCTTTCTCTGTCATTGGAGACAGAAAATATGTCTTAAATTTTTTGTATCTCTTTTCTTCTGAAATACTCAGTATGTTACGTTAGGTATCTCGGCTGTGTATTGGTCACTTTTACACATTCCAGTTTAATTTTAAATTTCTTAAAAAACCACTCAAATGTATTACGTTTGATCGAATGTTTAACGACTTGTGGTAAGGCCTCTGTTTTTTGTTGTTCCTAACCTAATCCCAAGAAATATTTCGGTATATAATTTGGGAAAAGCTTAGAAAGAAGAAGATTGTTCTACGATCGCAATGAAATCAAACTCGACCGGAAAGTTATCGAGATCTTCGGTCGTGAAGGAATCACTCTGTGGTATAGTCATCTTGTTAGAAGTCTGTAGTTCGTGGTTCCGGGTACATATGTCCCTGCAGTCATGGGGATACTGCTGGCGAGGCGGAGCGCCCGCTGCGGGGGACGAGCGGCACCAGCTCGGGCTGCTGGGGCCGCTGCCCGCGTCACACTCCGCCCCCGGGCTCCGGAGTCGGCGACGTTTCCGCAAACTTCACCTAGGTAACACAGTTAAATTAGATGGTTGCGGTTGGATTTTGCATAGGTCCCGTATATACAGGATTGTTACAAATCAAATCAAATCAAAATTCTTTATTCCTTTGGATACTTAATACCTAGGTACAAAATCACGTGGACATGTCTTAAAAACGAAGTTAGGATGTGTGCCTTCGGAACGCGTCCACCAATGAGAAGAAGGCACAAGAAATTCATGGATTTTTTTTTCATGTGATCACGCTCACAAAGGTCAATATTACAAATATTTGAAATGCAGCAATTAAAGTCACGTCATAGGTTGTTACCGTATTCGATAAAAGAAAATAGCAGAAGTATGAATGTATAGAATCGTAAGTTTTGATGAACTGAAGGCCAATTATCGTAATTGTTCATTGTTCAAATTACTTTGCAATATCATTCCGATTGCATTTAGATTACAAAAAATATTCTTGAGAATACGAAAAGCTGACTTTGAAGGTATTTTGAGTTACTTTGAGGGTATTTTAGGGTTCCGTACCGCAAAAGGTAAAAAAGGAAGCCTTTTATGATCACTTTTTGGTCCGCCTGAATGTTTTGTAGTCGAAATGCAATCGATGTGATATTGCAATGTAATTTAAACAATGGTATTTACGAGAATTGGCCTCCTGGTTGTTTGATTCTGATGTCACCATTATACCGACCTCTCGCCCTCTCCTGAAGGAGGCAGTTCTCCGTGGCGCCGGCGGACTCTTCTTCCTCGGCGCGGGCTGCAGGCTCGCGGACGACGCCTGCGGCACTAGCCGCGCCATCGTCGGGGTCGCAGCCGCCGGTGTCGCCGGTGCTAGTCGATTGAACGGCGACTGACGGAGGAACTGACGTGCCGTCAGCGGTTGCCAGTACGAGTTACCTGGCAAATGTTACACGAGTATGTTTAGACTCGAAGACTGAAAACGCTAGTTGAGCGAAAAAACAGATCACAATACGTTATGGCACTTTAGTTGATAATGTGGCGGTGAAATGGGTTTGGATTTAGAAATTAAAGCATAATCGAATCAACCCATTTCCCTTCTGACAATAGTCTTGTCTGTCCTACGCCAGAGCGTTTTTTAAATATATATTTGAGGCACGGAAGGAAAGCAGCCTTCACCCACCACCGCCGCCCGTAACAAAGCATAGGCATGTAGGCATCCACTTTGTTAGAGCATAGGCAGAAAGGCTGGTCCTTCCGCAGTGCTGCCACATGGTGCTGCGCCGAAGCGAATTGCGCTATTTATAAAGTTCTTAAAACGGCAAACATTATTTCGCATTGTGGCTTTTTTGCAATAATCACCACGCATTGTGATCTTTTGTTTGCTCAAAGAGCGTTTTCGATCTTTGAATCATAATATATTAACAGACTAGCTTTTGCCCGCGACTTCGTCCGCGTAGGTGTCGAAAATGCACTAAGGAATCATGTTGTCCTATACAAACTTTGCCCCCCCTTTTCATCCCCCTAGGAAAAGCATTTCGGAAAATCCTTTCTTATCGGATGTCATACAAAGAACACAACCTCCAAGTTTCAGGTCTCTACGATCAGCGGTTTAGGCTGTGCGTCAATCAGTCATTCAGGACAAAGAATTTTATTTGTACAAATAGATATTGGTTATTTTTTGAACACCGTCTCTACTCGCGAAGGTGAACAATGAGGACTGTATATAGGTTACCTTTAGGCGCGTTAGTGCGCGACCTCCAGTCGGCGCTGCGCAGGCGTCCCCGCGCGCCCTCGTGCACCGCGTCCACGCTCGCGGACCGCGTCAGGTGCGCTGGTAGACCTTCCTTGTCGGTTATATATCCCGAGCTCAGACCCTCGCTCACCGAATACAATTTATGCGTTATATCTTTACCTAAAAAACATTTTAGTTAAAATCATTTTGGTAATAAATAGCTGGTGGATTAGGGCGGAAGGCAGGTCTCAGCATTTTTAGGGTTACCCAAAAGGTATAACGTGACCCTTTTACTAAGACTTCTCTGTCTGTCTGTCATTAGGCTGTAGCCTGACAGCCTTATGACAGACAGTGGACTGGACTGTCTATGTTTGGACTGTCTAGCTATCACCGTTCATAAAATACATCTCATGAACGTCCAAATTTTCATAGATTATGTAGCAAGAGAAAAATAATAATATTTAAGTGGGCTCCCATACAACAAAGTTCGGAAACCTTCGTGCGCGAGCCGAGTCCCACTTGGACAGTTTTTTTTAATTTGCTAAATAAATTCATACGTATCTAACAGTATCAAGAGATATAAATTTCAAAAGATAAAGTGGCATCTTGTAAGATCGAAAGGCTTTTTTTTGGTAAATTTAATTAAAATGCCATGCTGTACTTTTCCACCGGTGTGCGCCGGCCCTAAGCTCGTCTTCGGTCCCCATTAGGCAGCAATCTTATCGAGCAATAGGCACTTAATTCAATTTAAGAAGTGCTCAGTCACTGCGTGTCCGTTTGAAAGGAATGGAGTATCGACTATAAACTGCTAGTCATGCTAATCAAAAGATACCATTAACGCTGAAATTAAGAGTTTGAAAGCTTTTATTTGCGAGTTAAGTGTTAATTATAGAGCCAATATATAACTAAGCCCGACTAAGCCCACTTATAACACCTTATGAGTGCTAAAATAGGTTTATTTTAGCGTCAAAATGTTGATTCGGATTATTCAGACACCAATGATGCACTGTTCTATGAGTTCTATTTTTCATGACTGAAATTAAACTATATATAATTTATGTCATGAGTGCTAAAAAGCATAAAAAGGTTACTCGTAGCGCCAAAATATTAGTTGGGAGTAGTTTTAAGATAACCAATCAGTGACTGACCTATAAGACAGTCGAGTACGACCTTGAGTGCGGGCCGGTGACGCAGCACGCGCTCGAGGCGCATGCGCGACCAGCACACGCACGTGCTCGTCTCCTCCGCGATCACTGTCACCTGGGTGCAATAAACATACATCATCATTACATATCAATATCTTTAGAATATAGGGGTTAGATGTTCCCTAGTTAAACATTTTAGAGGATAAGAAACGTTGGTGATGAAAAATCGTAATATTATCAGTTACCCGTTTGGGAGCTACGAGATGATGCGATTCGTAGCTACTTCGTAGCATAGTTCGACGATGTGATTAGCTGTTTAATAGCATAATTCGAGGACGCGAGTTGTTGCTATTTCGTAGTATAGATCCACGACGTGATTTGTAGTTATAACTAGACGAAGTGCTTCGTATCTATTTCGTAGTAGGTATAACTCGAGTTACAAATTGGAAAATGCGATACTAGCCGTTCTGTAGCATAATTCGAGGAAGCGATTCGTAGCTGCTTCGTAGTATACACGACGACGGGATTCGAGCTACTTCGTAGTATTATTTAACAATGTGCTAGCTGTTTCGTAGCACAATTTGACGATGCGATACCACGATACTAGCTACTTCGTAGTATAACACGACGACGTGATTCGTAGCAACTTCGTAGTATAATGAAGCGATTCATAATTATTTTGTAATAATAACTTGACAACGCGATTCGTAGGTATTCCGTAGTATAATTCGAAAAGGTTGTAGGTAGGTCATATCTACGTTATGTAAGTAAATGTATATGTTACCTGAAACACGTCATCGGATTGTTCCCGATTCGCTTCCCACTCCGGTGAGTCGACGAACTGATACGGCTGTATGAAGTGCAAGTGAGTCCCATCGCAACTCACTCGCAGCCTGCGATAAAACAAAGTATACAATAAAAAATCGTTTCTAAATAAATAAAAAATAGTACTTATATAGAAAATTAGTAAAAAGAAAAAATCAGGTGGACTGAAATAGAGATACAGATGCCGTAAAGTTCAAAAACGTAATCATCTAACTTTAAGTTGTCTGGAAAAATAATTCTGGTATGATTCTGGTTTTAAAATAGTTCTCATCTTAAAAGTTTAAACAAATAAAATATAGAAAACGGGTATGAAAATGTATTAAAAAATCTCCTTCTTTGTTTAAAGTAGGTTAAAAAAAGTTTAATAATAAAAATAATTCTAGTTTCGAAACTCTGATTATACTGGTTACTGTTTTTTTACATAAATCGCGTCAGCGTCATACCCGCCCGATGGCAGATGACGATGTAGCCCTTTATTCGCTTTAGGACAGATTCGCTTTGTGACACGGTTTCCTAGAAGATACCTATTTACTCGCGACTTTAAGACCCTCAACTTATACGCGTCAGGAAAGACAAACCCATCTCGCGCGCAGTATAAAATCTGAATAAACCCACAAAAATTAAACGCTCGGCCGAGCTACATGGTAGGCGGAATGGGGGTTGTTAGGTTTTATTTTCGTTACGGAATTTCTTGATTCGGTCGCCGCGCTCAAAGCCCGTGATAAAAGCTATGCAATAGCTTAAAAGAAAGAAAAAAAATGATCTAACGATCCTACTAATATTATAAATGTGAAAGTTTGTGTGTGTGTGTATGTTTGATACTCCTTCACGCTAAAACTACTGAACCGATTGCAATGAAATTCGGTATGTAGATAGATAGAAGCCTGGATTAACATATTTTTATTCTTTTAATCCCGATATTCCCACGGGATCGGGACTTACGCGGGTGAAACCGCGGGGCGAAGCTAGTAATGTTATAAAAATGCGTCGCATTACAGATACCAACATCTGAATGAATCGAATAGCCGACCCAACTGTATAAAACGTCTCAGTATTGAGCGACGAGCGTGCCAAGTGTTGTACACAACAAACAATTCAATATTATACTCGAGGAGAGCTTTACTTACATACCTATTTACATTTGTTTCCAGTTTTATTGTTGCGGTTGTGTTCATCTACTTGGAGTTTATTTTAGGGAGATAAATATTTCATAACCTACAGTCGGCTGCATAATTGCAGCCCCCGGTAGAGTTCTTAAATAACTATTATTGGCATGTTTTCATTCTAATAATTTTTGTTTGATAAATTGATGAGTTAGAAGACTTTAAACTTTAACTTAAGCAGGTGTCTAGAATCTTGCTAGTGTTGAAAAAATTCTTATAACAGCCGTTTTGAAGCTACGGTGGGTCTGCAATTATGCAGCCGACCGTACCTGCGGGTAATGGGCCACTTGCTACCTTAATTACAATGGAAATATTTCATAAAAATAGGAAAATATTGGCTTTATTGCCAATCTGAAAAAACCATTTGTTTATTTTGTTTGTCACTTATATCAAGAGTTTTAAAACACCTTTTAGGAGCTCTTATTACTCGCAGGTACAGTCGGCTGCATGATTGCAGCCCTCGGTAGAGTTCAAAAATTACTATTATTGACATGTTTGCATTCTAATAATTTTGTTTGATTAATTGATGAGTTAGAAGACTTTAAACTTCAACTCGTGTTGAAAACATTCTTATAGAAGCCGTTTTGAAGCTCTACGGTGGGTCTACAATTATGCAGCCGACCGTACCTCATTCATTTATTTCATAAAACATGGGTTTACAATAATGTAATTTCCTGTGCATCGTACTCTACCACCTCCACAAGGAAATACCTAGAGGACGCCACAGACGCGGCTGTCAACGTGGTTTGTTACTGGTCCACAAAAATTTAAATGTTTGCTCCACACCCAATAATTATTATTATCTATACATATAAAATTATTTGTCCTGACTGACTGACTGACGGATCAACGCACAGCCTAAACCGCTGATCGTTAGAGACCTGAAACTTGGAGGGTGAGTTCTTTTTCTGACGTAAGTGTCCGATAAGAAAGGATTTTCCGAAATTCTACCCCTAAGAGGGTGAAAAAGGGAGAGTTTGTATGAGACAACGTGATTCCTTGATCGACTTCTACGCGGACGGAGTCGCGGGCAAAAGCTAGTCTCTAATCAAAAAAATAAATGGAGCTCCCATACAACATGGTTCGAAACCCTAGGTGCGCAAGTCCAACTCGTACTTGGCCGGTTTTTTATCATTCACGAGTACTACAATAATCAAATCTAGGCGGGTTAATGTACGATATTGATTTGCTCTATCGATAAAAGGTTGCACTTAACTTTAGTAAGTTGGGCTTGGTCGCAAACAGGGCGAGGACAACCAGCTCAGTTTCAATTCCCTTTGTACCCAGGGCATATACAATCTATAAATATCAGACGACGTCTGTGGCGCCTCGGGCGAACACCAATTTGCAACGCAGGTTGCGGGTTCGATTCCCGCGTCAAAAAACTATTTATGCTATAGATATTTGTTTCTGATCTGGGTGTCTGTATGTATATTTAGTATATCTTTACGCGTCTCGTGTTTGTTTTATATTGCTGCGCGCTGTGTGACGTCATTGTTGACATAACGTCACCGGAACGTGACAATGACGTCACACAATATTACCAATACACTTTTTTGTGAATGCATCTGCATTCACAAAAAAATTATTAGACGTTATCACGTTTCAAATGTATATATTATTTATTCTATCCGTTGGCTATCACCCATAACACAAGCCTAGTTGCTTAGCTTGGGGCTAGATGGCGCTGTGTAAAAATGTTCTGAAATTTAAACTCCTGACTGACTGATACACAACACACAGCTAAAAACGCTCGTCCAAGAAATCTTCTACCTACGCCGGAGAATAATTTATTGTTTTTATTAAAAAATCTTAAACTGATAAGCAGACGCGAGTGAATAATTATCTTCTACCATCAGTGTGTTAGTGGTTAACGCTGACGTATCAAGTGTAAAAAAACTAATCTATATGGGAATTTCTTCTCACTTTAAAAAAACCTTTTTATAAGTGTTTTTAAAAAGGTTTTTTGAAACACCACCCTCTAAGGGTGAAATGTAAATCCGCAGGCAGAAGCTAGTAATGTAATGAAACACGGGGGAGCATTTATATGTATAATACGAGCTAGAAACGTATCTATTTATGATCGTATAAATTAATAAGTTTAATGTTAGGTGAACGTACTAGTTAATTATTCATTCATATCTATCGTAGACTTGTTACCTTAATGTTAAGGTAATTGATTTATTTTTATTTTAAAATTTCTTTATTAACAATAAAATATACAATTATTACAAACAATACTTAATTAACTAAAGCTTGTTGTAAACATAGCATCAACTTTACTTTATCAGGCTGACAGCGCCTATAAAAGTTTACAATCAAATAGAATATTATTACGTATTATAACAATGTAATTAACGATCTTTTATAAATCTTCGCTTTTTACAATGTAAGGGGGAATGTTAAGGTAAACGTCCATTGTAATACGTGATGCTTTCATACAAATTAATTAGTATTGACGTTGTTGGTATGAGAGTTTCACAGAACAATCTATATTATAAAAACGAATCGCTGAAGTGTTCTTAAACGCAAATCTCGAGAACGGCTCAACCGATTTCACTAACTCTTTTTTTAGAATATTCCATAAGGTACGAGGATGGTTCTTAAGGATAGAAAAATTTGAAAAAAATCCTGAAAAAGTCTAAAAACACCACTTTTCTATATTCTCCCATACAAATCTATAATATAAAAATGAATCGCAAAATGTGTTGGTAAGCGCATAACTCAACAACGCCTGGACCAATTTGGCAAATTCTTTTTTTGGTCTGTTTGTTATTATCAGGAGAAGGTTCTTAAAGTTGCGCAGAAAATTATTACGCAGGTGAAACCGCGGGGCGTAGCTAGTCTTCTTATATATAAAAATGAATCGCAAAATGTGTTGGTAAGCGCATAACTCAACAACGCCTGGACCAATTTGGCCAATTCGTTTTTTGTTATGTTTGTTATTGTCTGGAGAAGGTTCTTATGAAATAAATAATTAAGAAAATTGCGTAGAAAATTATTACGCGGGTGAAACCGCGGGGCGCAGCTAGTTTTCTACAAAATAAACGCGGTGTTCGCACAACTCGAGAACGGTCGAATCGATTTCGATGATTCTTTATACGGTTTAAAAATAACGTAAGCAACTATAAATATACCAAAGCAAATTGTGTAAATGTCAGTGGAATGTAAAGAACGATTCTGCAAAAACGTTCCGTGTTCCGAGACAATTTGGCCTTTCCTGAGACACCCCTAACTACTTCCTTACACACAAAATGTCATCGTGTACTGTCGGTATATATTCCGATGTCGGAATAGGTTAGGGAGGGGACCATACTATTGAATATTAAGTATCTTACTAATTTAGTTATTAATCAATAGTTTTGGAGAAATCGTATTGTACAATTATGCAACAATAGTGGAGGCTCACCGTTGAATTTTTAAATTGCTACCTGATACCAACTTAATATACTAACGAGTTAAAACGGTATATAAAAAAAATTAATAGATTATGTAGGGTGAATTTTTTTTGGAAGCTAGAAGGCAAAATTCTAACAGAGAAATAAGGCCGATTTTCCGATTTTCCATTAAAATAATTGCTAAACTTTTTATTTAAACATGAAAAAAACGTATTAGAAAATAAAAACAAGTAGAAAAGTATCAGGCAATAAAAGTGCAGACCCACCGTAGAGTTGCAATCAAATTGCAATTATCAGAATGCTTTCAACTCAAACAGAGTTTTAAAGACCTGCTTGAGTTGAAGGACTATATAAACTTAAACTTAACTTTGACCAAAAGGTCCTGTTTTAAAGTCCGTAATTTAGAACTCTAAAGTGGCTCTGCACTTTGGTTCCCGACTAAGTAGTGCCTATTGTACTTACTTGCCCTTTAACAGTATAGACAGCCTTTCATCAGCAGGTGTGACCTCTTCCACGGCGTAAGCCTCACCAGGTTCGAGTCTCACCAACCTTGCTTCCCGCGTCAGCTCTTGGAAATGCTTCTTGTTCACTTTCAGAGGTTTGAACAGCTTCAGGTATAGTTCAGTCAGTTCCAGCGATAATGCCGGTGGAAGAAACCTGAACAAAATATTTTTAACTATTAACTTTTTCTCATCTATAAGGAGTGCATTCTCCAAACAAACATATCCCTATTTCCCTCCTATTTCCTTATCCGCATTACCTTTAGACGTTAAAGTAATCATATCCGAATATTGCCTCGAAATCGTGCCTCGTCCTTCTGGAGTCGGCTCCTTGGATCGGAAAATAGCATTTTGGTGGCTGTCTCTAGCAATGTGACCTGTCCCTTATTTGGGCATTGGAACAGTCTGCACATACAGGCAAACAAAAAATGACTGAATTGAAAGAATTAAATGAAAGAATTAGTTTGACTAGAATTTTAATTTTATATTTAATTTTATAATTTTATGTTCTAAATGTTTTTATTTTACTTTTCTTTTGCTATTTTAACTTGTATTTCTAGGATGTCTGATATGGGTTGTTTGCCTGTAATAAAACAATTTTATTTTATTTATTTATTTTATTTATTGCACCGGGGCGCTATTTAAACTCGCTATCTTCGGCCAGCACTAAAAACTGTGCCACGTAGCAGGGGAACAACGCCGCAGGGGAATTTGTTAGAAATGAAGAATCAAATGCCGAGTGCAGTAACGCACGGAACATAATAAGTTACAATATTTTTTTCATCTTTTTTTGCAAGTGCAATGTTTACGAGGCTACAACAGTCTCAAAATATCGAGGTCTATGAAATAAAATTAATAAAATAAAGCAAATATTCCGTTTTAAATAACTTTTGTAAACTCGAACCAGTATCTAAAGTAGACCGAACTGAATCTACTAAGGTTTTGTTGAGTAAAAATAGAACGGATTTGCGGTTCGGAACCACAACCACGCAATGGCGATAGTGGAATGAAACATCCTATATATCGAGATTAGAATCTCGTATCGCATCGGGCGAGGCCACCGAGTGTTGCACACAGTAGCGATACAATACTGGCCTTTGCTGAAATACGTTTGTATTTTCTTAACTACTTCTAAATGTAACCTAAGTTTTTTTTGCGGCCTAGACTCTTTCTCTGTAGTCGGCCCCTAATGATTGAGGATCGTGGTCATCAATAGGTGCGCTGCATTTAGATCGAATTTTCTGTTTCCAACGGCTTCTATTCATCGCATCTTTTGCAATGTTACGGAACCTAACGGCTGACAAGTCCTTAATCTGATCGGCGTAAATGCGTTTTTTGTGGTCAAGACTGCGGCCGCAAAAAGCGCGGTTTCGCGGCGGCTTGCGGTTTCTTACAGCCTCAAAAATCCAAATATCAAAATTTGGTGTAGAACCTTACGATTTCTTTTAAAAACTTTCATATTTATTTATTTATTTATTTTAGGAGAACCAACAGCTATGACATGAAGAATAAACATAAAATAATAGAAACAGAGAGCCAATTAGAGGTTCCCACGCATAAAAAACATAATACAAAAGAAAAACAGTGAGAAAACAAACAACACACTCAAAAGTCACCATCGCACAAGTACAATAAGTAACAGTATAATAAAAATAATAAATAAACTAATTACTTTCAAAAAACAAACAACTCAACCGCTGTCTCGCCGAGGCAACACTAGAACAGAACATGTCCAAGTTAGCAACGTCACACAGATCATTGAAGGTAGTACACGCTCGCAGCAGATACGTATTCTGTCTATAATTAGTGATAGCTCGCGGAACGCATAAGGGCTTCATCGAGCGTGTTCTAGTTGCAGGTACTCGCAAAGGTATCTTATCTAATAGGTCACTACAGTCAATATTGTTAGTTGCAACCTTTAAAAGAAATACTACGTCCGCAATATCACGCCTATTGGACAAGGGGCGAAAGTGAAATTTTTTACAAAGTTCATCATAATTATTCACACAATAACGGATTCCTAGCCTTCTAAACGTTCTATATATACGAGGTAACGAGGGTTCCAGACCTGGGAAGCGTACTCAAGTATACTTCTGACATATGCACAGTACAGAATCTTGAAAGTTTTAGCACGTTTGAAGTCTTTAGAGCTTCTCATAACGAAACCCAAAGCCCTCGATGCTCTGTTGCAAACATCGTCAATATGCTCATCGAATAAGAGTTTAGTATCATGCCACACACCAAGGTCTCTTACCCGCTCCACCTTTTCCAAAACCTGACCCTTTAATAAATAGGTAGAGGAGATAGCCGCACGCTTACGCGTAAATGTGACCACTGAGCACTTAAAATCATCAAAATCGGTTCCGGATAAACTCCCTCGGAAATAACCTTAACTATTTTATTAGTACCTAAATATTCGGAGTGTTTATTGTAAAAATTGGTAGTAAAAGCCTTTTTATAAAATTTCAAGACTCATTTTGTTGAACTTTTCCGGTTACGGTTAGCAGTGCGGCCGGTGCAGCATTTCCTCTTTGTCCATTCAACTGTTGATTTTTGTACAACTTGAATATTTTCCAATTTACAAAGTAGACCAAGGCTTTGATATGTCTAAGGGTAAACGGAAACTACTGACTTTTATATCGGCAGATAGTTTGCCGACTATTTAATTTGAAGGCTAACAACACAATTGGATGTCTAACATATTTAGCCGAGGTCAATGATCTTATGCAATCGCTGCTGTTGCAAGCTATTGGCAAATCAAATTTATTTAGCTGAACTCCTGATAATATCAGAATTTATTGTTAAAATAATTATTAATAATATTTTGGCCATTCCATCTAATTTAGATAATTTATAGAGGAAACTTTAATCAATGCTTTTCGGGACGTTTTAAATAAATAGAATAATGTTTATTAGTAAAGCACAAAAACAAAAGGAAAAAAGAGACAAAATTAAACAATAATATAGGCACATATAGGAAAAGTCCGCGGGAACCTCAGCTGAAAAACTATTTTGATGTGTTAGGTATTTTTTGAATGCCAATCAACAATGCCATACAAATCAAATAGTCTTCGAGTTATCCAACGACCGATTGCAAAATTCTGTTATATGTTCGCTCTAAAGTATTCCATTTTTTACTTCTTTTGTAATACTTTCAGAATACATTGAAATACCCCGCTGCTTTGTATTCGTATGGAATTTTTCACTGTTTAAAATACTTTTGGTGTTTTACTGAATTGAAAAAGATTACTGTCGTGAATACTTAACGGTTGAAGGTTTTTAGTAGCACGTCAAGTTATTACATTTTATCCGTAATAACTGTATTTTATTTATAAGTGTGATGGATATTTAATAAGTTCTATAAGTATTAGGTTTTCCGGCTACTCTAAGGATGAATGCGATTAAAAAAAAAACCTTTCACTTTTTTAGTACGCGTTCGAGGGTTATTTTATTGATGAAAACACGCACTAAGCTCGAACTCAAAGTTTATTGTGTACAGTCAGCAAAGCACTGAGGTAGCAGGTGCATATTTTAAAATTTTAATTTTTTTAATGGCGGTTCAATATTTTTTTGTTATTCTGCGTGAAATAACTATCACTTCGAAAGCTTTAGTGATATCAAGCAGAATAATTAACAAAAACTGAACAGTTATATAAAAAATTAAAACTTTATAATATGCACCTGCTACCCTCAGTCTTTTGCTGACTGTTCAAAGGGTTCACAAAAGCTATACTTTGTATTTCAGTTTTCTTACATAAATGAACATTTGTTGAGCTAAATTGCATTTTAAAAGACAATTATATACAATTTAATGCACTCTAACACTTCTTCTCAGGGACTTTAAAACAATTAAATGGACTTCACCTTCAATTATTTTATCCCCCTCTTTTGCCCTTGGGAGCATGTCCGAGCCATGCCTCGTACCTAAGTTTATTCATCTCTGCACTTCATTTTAACTGAAGTCATCAATTTACACTATTTAATTATTTTCAATAAATTATATTTTTAGTTAGTTCGTAATAGAGAGCGGTGTTGGCTTAGTGGTAGATATCTCGACTTTCATTCTGAAGGTCGTGGGTTCGAATACCGGCCGGCCGTGCACCAACGCATTTTTCTTGAGAAAAATGTATGTGCGCATTGCTCCTACGGTGAAGGAAAACATCGTGATGAAACCCGCGGCTTAGTAGGCTCCAGAAGTATTGACAAGTTTTCTCCTCTGGAAATGGTCGACTAGGCTGAGAGGGTAGTAGGTGCTGGGCAAGCCTACTCCATCCTCACGCAAAAAAGACCCAATTAAAAAGGATCTAATTGCAGAAAACAGCCCGTTCAATTACAAGTATTTCGTAATTGACCGCCGTGTCGCGTACTCGAGCATTTAGCATTATTTAGCACTTTAAAATTAAATATCAATCAATCAATAACAGCATTTTCAATAAAATTGAATAATAACCACTAGCGAAGGGATCGATCACTAATATTGTAACGAAAATCAGGCACGTCATATTTATAACTGACTTTAAAAAAACTTAGCGGTCCCAATTCGATTGTTTTCTTATATTCACCAAACCTCTGACTTATCAATTTGAAAGCTAACAAAATATACCCTTGTGAGTCTTTAATCTGTTTTTGCCCTAAATTGGAATGTATATCTTCACTACCAACGTTTTTATGTATTATAAGGTAGGTCTATCTACATAATAACTTGTCTGCTGCCACATTAAAAACTTGTTGCTAGTCGACAATTTCCCCACATCGCGGCTCGCGGCGCGTTTATACCTACGAGCACATTACGAGTATGTGTGTTCTTTTGACGTTGTTGCTTCTCTATACTATCACATAGTTATTAGGGTTCCGTACTCAAAGGATTAAAACGGGACCCTATTACTAAGACTCCACTGTCCGTTCGTCTGTCTGTCACCAGACTGTATCTCGTGAAACGTGATAGCTAGACAGATGACATTTTGTGATGATGTACTTGGACTTGTATACGGGTTGTTTTCCGCAACTAGACTCTTTTTATTTGGGTCCATTTTGCGTGAGGATGGAGTAGGCTTGCCCAGCACCTACTGCCCTTTCAGCTTAGTCGACCATGTCCAGAGGAGAGAACTTATCAATACTTCTGGAGCCAACTAAGACTCGGGTTTCATCACGAAGGTTTCCTTCACCGTAAGAGCAATGTCAATTAGCGCACATAATTGGTGCACGGCCGGCCGGGATTCGAACCCAAGACCTTCAGAATGAAAGTCGAGGTATCTACCACTAAGCCAACACAGCTCACTTAAATGATGATGTATTTCTCATGCCGTTACAACAATAAATAACAGAATATGTACGGAACCCTTCATCGTATTGTTGCGGTATATCTGATGAGCTGCGAACTTCTTTAAGCACCTGTTTACTGTTTATTCGTGTAGGTATACTTCTATAAGAATGTACGAGAATGAGAATGGTAATGTTCTTTAATACAACTATTGAACCCTATAACCATAATCATATTGTTATATCTCTCTAACGTGTGGAAAAGGATAAAGAAGGAAACATTTTGAACTTTTATTATTAGATTCACACGTGATATGCGAATAATTCACATTTTAACCCCCAACGCCAAAAGAGGGTTGTAATAAGTGTGGTTATAAGTTTGACGTGTGTAGCTCCCGAACCGATGAACTGATTTTCATTTTGTTTTTTTTATTTGAAAGATGAGGTCGGGATTTCGAGAATGTTCTTGTCTATGTTCTTATACAATGCATTTGCTGCTTAGCTATAAATCGACAAGCATTATGGAACATCGTACGTCCTTTTTAACCGACTGCAGGAGGGATATGTTTTTTGTCTGTACTTTTACAGTTGGCAACAACAGTTCAGACCCATCGTAGAGTTTTAAAATTGTTATTATTAATTTTCTTTTCTGAAGGACCAAACTGAAAACATTCGGATAATAGCAGTTTTAAGACTTTACGGTGGGGTCTGTACTTTTGTTCCCTGACTGTATGCGACTAAGTCTTACCTTATAATTAAGAAGACAGTGTGTATAGAGTTGACAAGTAGCAGGGCTAGACTCCAGGCCAAGACGTCTGGGGCGCACACCTCGGCACCCGCCCACATACCCATCAGCACGGCGCCGGCGGCTGCCAGCGCGCGCAGCACTAGGATGCTCTGCTTGAACCCTTTCGGAGCGAGGAACGCTATCGCGAAACATAAGTTCGCAGCCTACAACGAGAGAAAGCTCGATGTTTAACAGAAACAGACTGAGACAGACAGAGGCCGTATTCAACAGATGAAATTACAACCGACTCATTTTTTTTTCTTCATCCATCCTTTCTTTTTATTCCTTATTCACCGGATATGTTAGAATACGTAGTTTTTGATGAAATAACGAAAAGATAATAATGAGTATAATGGTAACCTGAAAGAGGTCCTGCTGTGCGGTGGTCCATTTAGCGCAGAACCAGTGGTCGTCGCGATCGTCAGTGGTGTTAGTTGAGAGTAGATCGTAGTCGGCGAGGTCGAAGGTGGTGTTGATCCTCGTGGCGTTGTAGAGCAGCGTGGCGTTGAGCCAGGAGCCGGTGGAGATTGTGGAGGATGGCGCGGGCGCAGGCGCCATGTCGGCGGCGCGGGGGCGGGCGGGCGGGCGCCGGGGCCGCTCCCCCGAGCCGTCGCCGCCCCTGCCGTCAGCGCTACCACTGCTACCACTGCTAGTACGAGCGCGACCACGCTGCTCCCCCGACAACAGACGATACAGTTGGGCCTTCGCGCGCAATATTACCGTCTCCATCACCACACCCCGTCAACGAACCACCTCAAACACTATCTGTTGACAATACACAACTTATTATTGATCAAAAAAAGTGTGTGTGTCAGCTCCGACGCACGACTGGAGTTTACTCCTTAAGTACGAGTATCTAACCATACGCAATACACTCACAGCCAAATTAGAAAGTTGCGCACTAAAGGTGCGCACCAAAAATGTGACACGATTTTCGTTACTTGTTAGTAGGTTTTACACCTCGGATTTTTCTCATACCGGGCGCCTTATATATGAAAATCGATTCTTAAGGAGTAAACTCCAAACATTTACAGTAGTCTTAAAATTAAGTAAATAGAGAAGGGCATCTTAAAGAAATATTTAGGACGTAAGAATACACTATAAGAAGTACCTCTTACATGTTTAGGTTAGCTGTTAAAGACCAATTTATGGCTTTGGTCTGCATCAATTGCTGTTTGTTTTGCATTTACTAGGATTAGGATGATTTAAATCACCAATGAGGAGAAAAGGCTCTGCATATCCTTATACAGGCTCTGCATATCCTTATTACAGGTTATTTTATAATAACCTGTAATAAGGATATGTAGAGCCCTTTCTCCTCATTGGTGATTTAAATCATCCTAATCCTAGTAAATGCAAAACAAACATAAGTGCATTCTATATAATAATATTTAGTATAGATTTAACAAGTGAGTTCATCTCAATCAATAATTCTTAAGTGTATGAGACAAGTTTCTTTATAGTCACGCTTCGTCAGCTCTATCGCTAAGATTCAGCACAGCACATTTACTTATTAAAAAACGACCAATCACAGCGAGTAAAATTCCTAGTCACAGCGAGTAAGTATACGTAGGCCAACCTGTTTCTTTATTCGTCATGCTACATCGGCTGTACCTACCGCTAAGAATCAGCACAGCACATACATTTAATATTAAAAAGTCACCTCTGAAAAACGACAATTACAGCGAGTAACATTCCTTTTTCGGTATTCGTAGACTAAATGTAGACAATATTGAAATTTGGCATTAGATGCGCCGCCGTCATCAAAATTTCATAATAATATGGAAATGATGTGCAAACTCATAATGGCTCGTAGCCTCACAACTCGTAGACCGTATCTCGTAGCCCGTAGCCCGTAGCGGTCTGTAACCTCCCGCCCGCCTTACCTAACTAGTTGCTACGCGGCGCACGCTTCTTTCAATATTACATTTTCTTTCGTTTAGTTTTCAATTTCGTTGCTTCACTATTATGAGATTAAAAGTGTAGCCATTGATATTCTGTACAACGAACAAATTATGAAATTAATAAAATTGTACACGTGTGTACTGGAATAGATTTTGAAAATACTTTTCAACATAAACGTAAGCTCCGATTCCTTGGAAATATGGAGATAAAAAGTAGCCTATTTTACTTTCAAGAACTTAATGGATCATCTTACCAAGTTTTAGCTCTGGTACTTTTTGCGAGAAGAGGAATATACTAGCAAATTTATAACACTAGCTTTACCCCGCGGTTACATCCGTGTAAGTCCCGATCCCATAGGAATATCGAGATAAAAATGTAATGCTAATCCAGATAAGCTATCTACATATCGAGTTTCATCGCAATCGGTCCAGTAGTTTTTGCGTGGAGGAGTAACAAACATACAAACAAATTTTCCCATTTATAATATTATGTAGGATTAGTATGGATCATCTAGAAATAGACCATAACAATTGTTTGTTTATGTTAAAACATAATAAAATACAGAACTATATAATTTAACGGTTGCATACGAAACATGAAAATCAACTTGGTTTATAGGTATGCGTGCAGCGCAATGAGTAAATTGGATGCTATAAGGGTAGCTCATCAAACTCGGACTATACTCCATCTCATAAAGAAAGTTCCGCAGACAGCGCTGCGTTCGCTTCGGCGCATCATTCTCGAACACTAATCGCATACTCAAAAAAAGAAGCTCCGTTCCGTTTACCGATTTACCTTTATACAATCGTTTATAGAAAAAAACTTGAGAGGTATCAAGGGACACTCGGATGGAACGAAGTTTCTTTCGATTAATTAGTGAAGGAATTGTAATGAAATCAAAAAGTGTCGTTATAACTTTTGGTCTTACATTTTTCCGTCTAGTCTCCTTTCGCAACGCGCTATAAGGAACTTCGTTCCAATAATCATTCACCGCTGAGTGATACCATTATTTACCGACTGCATGGTTTGCCGAAATAAAATAACTATACAGAGAAGCATTGGTCAGACTATACTACCAAATGCCGACGAAGTGGTTTGCCAAAAAATGTTTAGATCGAAATATTCTGATACCGATGGAAAGCGACACCACTGTCTTGCATGGTAATGACAGATTCCGTGATTTTCCCAGCACTGTAACTCCTGGTAGAACCTGGATTTTAAGTAATCAGTAAGTTCGAGTTCATGCGAATCTGATTGAAAGGTTATTTTGGATTTTACGAATACGAATAATTTATAAAATGCTCACTGAAAGTTCAGACATGTACAGATATTAATAAAAAAACGTGTGGTACTCGGGGACTGCCGCGGTAAAGCTATTGCATCGTGCGGGCTTCGTACAGTCGTACCATATACATACACGTGAAACGAACGCTCGTCCGAGCTACATGGTAGGCGGAGTGGGGGGTGTTAGGTTTTATTTTCGTTACGGAATTTCTTTATTCGGTCGCCGAGCTCAAAGACCGCGATAAAAGCTATGCAATAGCTTAAAAACTATAAAAACTACTTTTAAAAAAATATCATTTCTTATTTTATTATAAGTAAAGAAGTAGAAAGTTACAAGTAGTGTTTCCGTTTTTGGTTCCTTTTTTTTTTACATTTAAAACACAACAAAAAATACAATTATTCAAATAAGTTCAAGAAACAGCCG
Source organism: Idaea straminata (assembly GCA_951213275.1). Classification (NCBI taxonomy): domain Eukaryota; kingdom Metazoa; phylum Arthropoda; class Insecta; order Lepidoptera; family Geometridae; genus Idaea; species Idaea straminata. Next base: position 1,746,463 of record OX577852.1, read on the forward strand.
CGAGACTTCTTATACAAAAAGAAGTGTATACGTTAGGTTATATTATCAGAGTAGGAGTATAATGCATTCCGGCGGACGGGCGCGGCAATGCAATTTCATGTAAATGTGGTGATGTGGCGATAAAAGCCCCCAAGAGTACGGGCTACCAGTTACGTTTCACACGCTCCGTTTGACCCTAAGGGCCGTACCCAACATTTGTTTATTGCACTTGCTCATTACGTACCAACATAATAAGTACTTAGTGTTACCGTTGCTGGAATATTGAGTAGGTAGTTCTGAGTACTCAGTGCTACTCGGCGGTAAGGATTTGATTTGGATTTGAAATAAGCGGTATTTTTATTTCATTTTCACTAACTGGCTAACTTGAATAGTTTTTCTAATTAAGAGGAAAGGGTACCGGGGCCCTCTCCATATAAACGTAGTCGACTGTTTTCTCCCTGATTAATGACACTAGAGCAAATATTTTTGTTGCATAAAACTTATTACTAGACCATGCCCCTATGTTTATTTTATTTTTCATTTATTTTTTTAAATCTTCATTTCTATGATAATTAGAAAATGAAACAAACCAGAACATAGGGGCATAATCATAGCAGTTATAGGTTTTATGGCACAAAAATATTTGTGCTAGTGTCATTATCCAGGGAGGAAACAGTCGACAAAGTTTATATGGAAAGAGTACCCTTTCACCTTAACCTATTTTGTCTCCCTCGAGCAAAGACCTTCTTTACACCCTTCCAAGCATCTCGATCCTCGCCTTTTGCCATATCAAAAGTTCAAAACAATACCAATTTGTAGTAAAAACATTTTAGTATACTAACGCATTTTCCTGCAACTTGTCCCCAAGATAAATTTTCTAAAATATTTTCTATATGTATGTGTAAAATCTTAAGAAGAAGAAGGATGAGAGAAGATTGCATGCAGCGGAGATGAGAATGCTAAGATGGATGTGTGGAGTAACGAGGATGGATAAAATCAGAGGAAGCCTGAAAGTAGCACCTGTTACTGAAAAAGTAAAAGGGAACCGTTTGAGTTGGTATGGACATGTGATGAGAAGAGAAGAGACGCATGTAACTAGAAGAGTGATGAGTATGAATGTAGAGGGATGGAGAGGAAGAGGACGACCTAAGAAAAGATGGATGGACTGCGTGAGACAAGACATGAGAGAGATGAATGTTAACGATGAGATCACCACTAATAGGAGTGAATGGAAGAAGAAGACATACTGCGCCGACCCCAAATAAATTGGGATAAGGGCAGGAAGATGATGATGATGATGATGTGTAAAATCTTACCCGATCTGTCCATTGGTTTAAGCTGTACGATCAGTCAGTCAGGACTTCAATTTTTTTTATATTTATATATTATATTTTACACGTATAGAGCGTCATGGTCAGGGCACGACCGAGCTCTTTAAATGGAGATTAAAAAAACTTAGTGACAACAATTAGTGTAATTTTTGTCCTCTGAGAGTATCTATTTTTGTTCAATCTTTTATCTTGTGCTAAACTAAATTATTTATTTATTTCTTGATACTCCCCGCATCCACGGCTTGCAAATGTCAGATCTAACCAAAGCCTTTAATATTTTATGATACGAGTTACACTGAGACTCTAGCTCGAACAGAATTTTTACCTACATTTGTACAGTCTTTCATACAAGCTTTTACCTGCAGCGTTACTCGTAATTTCCCGTGACTTGATTTTTTTTTTAAATAATTAATATATAAAAATAAGTCTGGTTTTCCTCCCTGACGCTATAACTCCAGAACGCACGAACCGATTTCCACGGTTTTGCATTCGTTGGAAAGGTCTCGGGCTCCGTGAGGTTTATAGCAAAGAAAATTCAGGAAACTCTGGTGGCGAAACGGAGTTCGCCGGGTTTGCTAGTAATTAATAAATATATATTGACCAAAAAAGTTTACAGTAGTCTTAAAATTAAGTAAGTAGAGAAGGTGGGTGGCATCTTAAAGAGATATTTAGGACGTAAGTATACACTATAAGAAGTACCACTTACATGTTTAGGTTAGCCGTTAAAGACCAATTTATGGTTTTGGTCTGCATCCCTTGCTAGGTTATAAAATAACCTGTAATAAAGATATGAAAAGTCTTTTATGGTGTGATTTTTTTAAATTGGTCTTTTCATCAATCAATTTCTAACCTACAAGGGACCACAAATATTAGCTAGTTTCTTTGATTTTCCATACTATGTTTGTTTCCAGAAATTGATCTTTATCAGCAACACTATTGGTTGACACATAAATATAGAATAATAATTTGTTGCAAAATTAGCAGGTTCGACTCTTGACTTGGTTGATGTTTTTTCCAAAAAAATAATGATGGACTTTTAATTTTCATCACCGGCTTCTTCATTTTTCGCTATTTTTCATAGTTTGGCATTAAGGCCCTCTTCCAGTACCGTGTGTAGGTATTTTAACATTACCTCAGCCTCGATACATAAAATTGCGCTCGATACATAAAATAATAAAACTAATGTGTAGCTGTAATAATGTACCTAATATTTTTATTGGAACGAAGTTCCCTATCGCGGGTTGACGCGGGAACCTAGCCGAGAAAAAAATGTTACGCATTACAAAACCGTGAAACTGGAGCAACAATACAATAAACAAACTTGTTACTAACCTTACCTCTTTATAATATTAGTATAGATTATTTGCGCTCACTCAATCGCGTCTAGTCACCATAACACAAGCCTAGCTGCTTAGACTGGAGCAACAATACAATATACAAACTTGTTACTAACCTTACCTCTTTATAATATTAGTATAGATTATTTGCGCTCAGTCAATCGCGTCTAGTCACCATAACACAAGCCTAGCTGCTTAGACTGGAGCAACAATACAATATACAAACTTGTTACTAACCTTACCTCTTTATAATATTAGTATAGATTATTTGCGCTCACTCAATCGCGTCTAGTCACCATAACACAAGCCTAGCTGCTTAGACTGGAGCAACAATACAATGTACAAACTTGTTACTAACCTTACCTCTTTATAATATTAGTATATATTATTTGCGGGCACATAAGTTTGTAAATTATTATTTGCGGAAAAAAGTTTGTCATCCCTGCAAATGCAAGCTTCCGCGTGGGGTTCGCTCGAACGCAGCGTGCCGGCAAAAGTGGCATAGGTCTTACCTCGACGACGCCCGGAGGCCGACTGCGAGGAACTGACGCGTGCTAACTGTAATATTTGATCGATTTGCAAAACATTTTGTACATTTTAGCATTATTATCCATAAATATAGTTCCTAGAGGTCAAAACCTATCATTTGATTCAATTTTTAGAAACATACGTTAACTATTTTTGAATAAAAACCGATAAACGATCTAAAAATTCTCTGTTTTCTAACATTTTTTTTATCGAACAAAGTTGTTCATATCATGTTTTCAACCGAAATAAACAAAAATATGGTTTTTAAACTACAATATCTACTTATATCCAAATAACAAAAAAATAGTATTTGATTACTTAAAGTTGCTTAACACAAAGGTCGATTTGCGAACACATGGTCTTAATTGACCGGGCAAAAATTTGGCACACGTCCTTTAGAAAGGATTTTGGAAAGAAAGAAACCTTACTTGAGTAAGGTTTTTTTCTTTCCGTACCGCTATAAATTTATGTACTTATATACGCTATAGATGTACTTATATACAAGTACATACATATTCAGCACGTACATGCCTACATTTGCGATCGTAAACTGGAACCTGAGTGACATAAAAGAATCGAATAAAATGTTAAAACACGGCAGCGCCAGCGCGAGCGCTACTTATATGGCTATTTGGATTTAAACAAAAACAAGAAGCTTGGCAAACCAAGCCAACCACACCGCTATTCTACAAGAAAAGTATAAATACTTAAACTTTAACTACAAATAAGTACAAATACTTTTTTTGTCTTGTCGAATAGTGGTGGGGTTCACTAATTGACAGAGATTCTATCTTCAAAACACCGCGATTTTGACACTAAAATTCTCAATATTTCCTTTGTAGGGAATAATGGCAGGGAATTTTGGGAATAAGCCAATTATTATTTTTATCGACGAAAACTAAAACAGAGGTTCTCAATTACTCGAAGATGGCCCAACCAATTGAGATGATTCTTTTTGTGTTAGAAAGGGGTTGTCCCGTTTTTTTGGGTGATCCCATTTTTAAAGAGGTCCCATTTTTTTGTATGTTGATTAAACAACAATTACGGACAGAAGCATTTAATATAATTTTATGCAATTAATTCATGTTTTATATTTGAGTTTATTTAATTCATCTTTATTCATATTTGAGTTATTATTTTGGTAGGTACACAAATAAATAATAAATAAATATTGCAGGACATTCCACACATCGCCATCTAGCCCCAAGCTAAGTAACTAGACTTGTGTTATGGGTGCTAGACAACGGATATACTACTAATATACTTTTTTTTAGTAAATCTAAACTTATAATACATAGAAACAACTAGACCAAATACAAATATCTAACCATAAATACTTGTCTGAGGCGGGAATCCAACCCGCAACCCTATGTTTGGCAGTCCGGCATGGTGACCATTGTGCTAACTGGGTCGTGGGAATACAATAATACATATCTTTTAAATGACTGTTGAAAATCAAAGGTTTATATTGTGTAAACAATTGAGATTCCTATTCAAACGATCGACTCTAAAAATAAAAGTCATTCGTTATGCAATTTATCATACAGTACGAAACAGCCACCATTTTGTACGATAAACGAAACAATATTTCAATTGCATGCGTGTGGAACGTTTATTCGATTGAAACAGTGAAATGATTTCCTTCTATATTTCTGTACAAATATTATCAAAGAAAATATTTGATTCTTCTTTGTAATGAATAAGCTCTGAAACTACTGAACCGATTTTAAAGAACACAATATGAGAAAAGAGGACATATTGAATCTTTGAGAGAATAATAACGACAAAAGAAAAATAAAGGTAGTTGGTCATGAAAACAGTTGATGTTTGTAGTTTACGTCATCTTATGTTTTACTGTAATATTTCATATGTGTATTTCTATACTAACAGAGCGGAGCGGTGTTGGCTTTGTGGTAGATACTTCGACTTTCATTCTAAAGGTCGTGGGTTCAAATCACGGCCGTGCACCAATGGATTTTACATAAGAAAAATGTATGTTCGCTAATTGACATTGCTCTTACAGTGAAGGAAAACATCGGGATGAAACCCGCGGCTTAGTTGGCTCCAGAAGTATTGACAAATTCTCTCCTCTGCACGTGGTCGACTAAGCTGAGAGGGTTGTGCTGGGCAAACCTACACCATCCTCACGCAAAAAGGATCTAATTAAAAAGGGTCTAATTGCGGTAAAGAGCTCGTATACAAGTTCAAGTTCTATACTAATATTATAAAGAGCAAAGATTTGATTGTTTGTTTGTTTGCATTAAAGAGTGGTTCACTCTGTCTTAGTGGCATTTGAACCGTTTAGCCGTCTCCCAATTTAAGTCTACCACTTGTGAATAGAAAGAGTACATTAATTGCTATTACTGGGCTGAGAGTAATTGCCCTTATTCTTAAACTACGCTTATTTTTAGCGAGCGATAAAGTATCATAAAAGTAGTTTAAAAGAGTTTACTTTTTATCCCAATATTCCCACATAATCGGGACTTCCGCCGGTAGAACCTAGCGCTGCTAGTATCTTTATAAAAGGCAGAGAAAATAGGTCGAAAGCAAGTCTGTAGCCTTTATATGGAGAAGTAAGAAAAGGGTTCGCGATAAATCTTCGAGGGTCAGAATTGGTGCAGCCATAACTCGATCGACTTCACCCAGGTGGAACCTACATACCTGAATGCTAGGTCGGACATTATATTTTAAGATGTCAGTTTAAAATATTGAATTTCAGGTACGGAGTTCTAGTAGGTTGTAAATTTGGCACGTGGTATGACTATGTAATAGGGTCAAGCAGGTTATATAGTTTATTTTGTTGTAAAGATTAGTTGAGGCACGCTGTTTCAGCACTCTATATTTCCCTAAGACGCTTTGAATGTCATGTGCTACTCTGTTACACAAGGAATTCTTAATTTTTGGAATTATGTAAGTATTTAATCTATACATACAAAATGCTTTGGCCTGACTGACTAACGGAAAAACGCACAGCCTAAACCGCTGATCGTAGAGACCGGAAACTTGGAGGGTGTTTGTATGACGTAGGCATCCGTTAAGAAAGGATTTTGTAAATTTTCAACTTCTACGCGGACAAAGTCGCGGGTGAAAGCTAGTTTTAAATAAGAAAATAAACAATTCAATTTAAAAATACACACAAAACAAATTCACGGAATAAATACCCTCACTTAGAAATGAAATACATACCTATAAATTAATAAAAATATTGTAATAAATTAAAATAATTATTTAATTTAATTGATTTATGTACAAATATAGCTTTTGGATTTTAGCTTTTTTATTTTAGAAGTCGAAAATAGATCAAGTAAGCGTTATCCCATACTAACTTTGCCTCCCTTTTTATCCTAAGGGGTAGAATTTTGGAAAATCCTTTCTTATCGGATGCTTTCAGGTCTTTACGATGAGCGGTTTAGGCTGTGGGTTGATCCGTCAGTCAGTCAGGACAAAGGATTTAATATTTAAAGATTTTACAGTCAATTTGTTTTTATTCTATAAACCTAAACCGAAACCAAAATAAATCTAACTATTTTAAAAACATATTTATAGGTTTTCGTTTAACCAATATCTCACTAGTATAGTGACGATATAGTCTAAGACGCTTACCTAGAAGATACTTATACTTTCGTGACTTAAGAGGAAAAGATACCGGAGGCTCTCTCCATACAAACGTAGTCGACTGTAAAATTTATAACTGCCATAACCATGACCCTGTTTTTAGGAGCATAGTCATGGCAGTTACATGTTTTATGGCACAAAAATATTTGTGGCACAAAAACGTTTGAATGGAGAGAGCGCCGGTACCCTTTCACCATAAAGAGCCACAAATAAACGATGGCCTTCGAGCAACGCACAAGTCACAACCTCTACAGACCGTAGAGGTTGGAAGTTATTTAATTATATTAGAATAATTTTATAGGTATGTAGTTGGTTAATGATAAAAGGTATAAATATATGTAAATAGGTAATATTACTAAAATAATACTCTAAAACCTCTACAGTGAGCTGCCACTTTTCTTGTGCTAAATAAAACGCAACTCACGTAATTCGTATCATTGGTCAATCTAATCAGCACTAAGGTATGACGTCACTAATTAATTGTTTTTTTTGTTATCTTATCAATGTAAACTAATGTAAAATACTTCAGTTCACTGATAATTCATTATCTTACTGTTTAATTAATCTAATTATTATCTGTTGGTATGAGAAAAAAAGAAATTGCCGACAGAAGCCCAAAGACAGCAAAAACTTTCACCAATTGACCACCGAACTTTTTTGGAAGATGGCATTAGATGCTGTTAAAAAAAATTCATTGATGCACGGCCGGGTGGAATTCGAATCCACGACCTTCGAAAAGTCGAGGTACATAACACTAGGCCAACACAGCACAATCTGAAGTAGGTAAAATGAGGCAACATAAGTACAGATCCACCGTAGAGCCCAAAAACTGCTATTATTAGAGTTTTTAATTCAAGCAAATTCGATTCTAAGGAACTGCTTGAGTTGAAATTTTGGTGATTGATAGCTTTTGCCCGCGACGTTGTCCCATACAAACTTTGCCACCCCCTTTTCAAATCCTTTCTAATCGGATGCTAAAGTTATACAAAGAACACACTCTCCAAGTTTCAGGTCTCTACGATCAGTGGTTTAGGCTGTGCGTTGATCCGTCAGTCAGTCAGTCATTCAGGACAAAGAATTTTATATGTATAACTAGCTTTTGCCCGCGACTTCGTCTACGTAGAAGTCGAAAATGGACCAAGGAATCACGTTGTCCCGTACAAACTTTGCACCCCCTTTTCCACCCCTTAGGAGTAAAATTTCAGAAAATCGTGTCTTATCGGATTCTTACGTCACACAAATAACACACACTCCAAGTTTCAGGTCTCTACGATCAGCGGTTTAGGCTGTGCGTTGATCCGTCAGTCAGTCAGTCATTCAGGACAAAGAATTTTATATGATTAGACAAACATTAAAATGAAAACATTTAAATGATAATAGTAATTTAGAACTCTACCGTGAGTATGCAATTCTGTTGGTGGCTGTACTGTACATAATATAATACAATATGATTGCAAGATGCTGGCACAAGCACCAGGCAAATGCCGAGAGTGGCGACGTAGTGTCGCTGCTTCGTTTCCAAAAATCTTCTACACATCAAATATTTGTGTTCGCTTTGAAGGAAACCAACGACGCATTTACTTTATAGCAAACTGGTGCTCTATTTACTAACCTATTATATTTAATGGTATCTCTTACCGGAAGCACGCCAAATTCTAAATTTATGCAGTTTTCCATAAAAAATACTGAGTGAGTTATCTGAACGATGCATAATATTGCTAAATGCGCTTTAAATATAGTTTTCCAGCTACAATTGTTTTATTAGGCTTTGAAAATATCCCAAAATGAAATAACATTGGCTTATTCATAAACGACCCTTTAGTTAAATTTGGGACAATTTCAAAGTCTAATAAAGATATTGCCATATAAACTTATTAGTCCAGGATGCACGATGAGCGTGAAAAAAATATCGATGGTTTTACCATTGAAAGTAGGGAAATTTCTAACTTGTGTATTTATGAAAAACTTAAAATAAATTATTAGCGGTTCTTAATTTTCGCAATTTCGCAATCGTCTTGAGAAGAAGTGAGTTCCAAATCGAACGATTTTTTACGATTCGACTTCAGCTTTGATGAATGATCATTGGCATTCAAGGTTATTTTATTTTCTTTCTTTGAACTATTTTGCATGTAATACTAATAATAATTAATTTTATTTTTTACCAAAATGAATCTAATTTCGCACCATCTCGCATTTCACTTATTTCTATTTAATCCGACGATTAGGAACGCTAAGCACCTATCAGCGGCTGTTCAATTATCCTTTGTCTAGCACCTATAACACAAGTCTAGTTACTTAGCTTGGGGCTAGACGGCGATGTGTGGAATGTCATGCAATATTTATTTATTTTATGTAATTATTGGCATCTATAGCATATACTATTAAACTGATTGCAAAATAGACATAATCTTTCGATAAAGCGATAACTGCCTCAAACTTTCTGAAGGCATGGTGGGTGGGACTAATCCGAGGATGTACCTACTTATTGCGTGACAAAGACACACTTCCTGTAGGCCTTTCGAATGCTCTCAGAGTATTGACAAAAGGAAGTCGCTTGAACAAAGATCTACCATTGTTAAGCTCTTTACAAATAACCACAGCTAGAAATATATATAAATAATAATAAATATTGCAGGACTTTCCACACATCGCCATCTAGCCCCAAGCCAAGTAACTAGACTTGTGTTATGGGTGCTAGACAACGGATATACTACTTATATACTTTTCTTTTGTAAATATATACTTATAATACATAGAAAAAACCAGAGCACAGACAAATATGTAAGCATAAATACATGTCTGAGGCGGGAATCGAACCCGCAACCCTGAGTTTGGCAGTCCAGCATGGTGACCATTGTGCCAACTGGGTCGTCAGATATATATAATTTAATATAATGCATTTTTTCAATTCCCGACTTGGGTAGACGCTCTGTCTTATGAAACCATGCGACAGACTACGTCACAAGCGATTTCAAGAGTATAGACAGGCATTGCTTTCTCCTTACACGTATTCCCCTATTTTTTCTTGAATGAATCCTCTGGCATAACCATTACTTTTATAAACTATATTTTCTGTGCTCTCCTTGCATCTATGTTCTCCTTTTTTCTAGCAATGAAAAAAAGGAAAACAATCAATTCTTGGAAAAAGTTTTAGGCATTATATAGGGAACAAATTTAACTTGTTTAATCTTTACGAATTAAGTTTATTACGCAACGTCATCATATTTGACACTATGGCATGCACAAAAAATATTTCCAGAAATAAAATGCTTACGAGCTTTAAAATTAATAAGATCATTAATCTTAACTTATTGCGTGACTCAAGCGCCACGTCGGTCGACGAAATGCGTCAATCCCACATCAATATTTATAAAGTGTAAATTTTTGTGGACGTACCCATTGACCATGCCTGATTGCACTGATTTATCTATATTAGTTGCTGGTAACTGTACCAGAACTCTGGTGAAACAATGCATTTTTTGTTAAAATCTTGTTTGGTACCAATATCACGAAGAAAATCTAGAGAAAGACTAGTTTCACCCGCGTAACTCCAGATCCAGGATAATTGGGATAAAAAGTAGCCTATGATACTCCCAATGAATCAATGTCTCCGTTTACCAATTTTGATCTATCTATAGTAATTTTAATCCCGGGTCTTTGGGTTTGTGTCTCCTCGCGACCATGACTATTGTAACATAGCCGAAACGTCGAGGTAAGAGAAATATAAATGAAAAATACGCGATTAACACCTGGGAAAATAATTTCTTTGAATACAAATCGTGTGAGTTTAAAAAGTTTATAAGTATCTATCTATCCATATGATAGGTGAGGATTTATATCTATACATAAAAAAACAAAGTCCTCCACCTTATCTGTCTGTCTGGATGTACGCGATAATCTCAACCGCTGAACAGATTGTCACAACCACTAACCACAACGGGTGATTAGAGGAAACTACAATTTGAATAAAGACGCCTTGAAGGACTATGGTACAAATATTCTCAGGTCATTAAATAACACTAAATAGTCGCCTATAATCTATATATCTATTCATATAAAATTCTTTGTCCTGAATGACTGACTGACTGACGGATCAACGCACAGCCTAAACCGCTGATCGTAGAGACCTAAACTTGGAGGGTGTGTTCTTTGTGTGACGTATGCATCCGATAAGAAAGGATTTACCGAAATTCTACACTAATTAATTGGGGTGAAAAAGGGGGGCAAAGTTTGTATGGGACAACGTGATTCCTTGATCCATTTTCGACTTTCACGCGGACGAAGTCGCGGGCAAGAGCTAGTAGGCCATAAATTCGATATAATGTTTAGTTTCATCCCATGGGAGAATGTTTAAAGATTAAGGTCCTAAAATACAGATATAACCTAGCTTAGGCTCCAAACCACAGAACTATATCTCCAAACCAACTTCATTTTTACGGTTTCGTACCCCAAAAGGTAAAAAATCTTGTCTAGTCTGTCTATCTGTCTGTGTGTCACCACCGATTTTCTCAGGAATGGGTGCACCTAGCAAGTTGAAATTTATACCAGATACTGAGGTCTATAGTTTATATTAGGTGTATAAAAATCAAGGTCCTGACTTAACACGATAAAAGATAAGGACAAATTTAGATAAAGACCAGTGGCGTAGCGTGCCTTGTCGGGGCCCCGTATAAAAATTTTTTTGGAGGCCCTTATATGGAGGTAAAGATTTTTCACAAAAGAAAAAAAATATTGTGAGAAGTAATATTTATTTATCACATAATTTACCCATTTTACAAATAAAAATCGAATTTTAAATATTCACTCTCCTTGCCTTTTTATCGGCAAACTGATTTATTAAATCATTTATGGCTGATGATGAGTTTAGTTTTTCTAAAGTTTCTGCCTCTATGGACTTGAAGATGGAATTGAAGATGAAGTAAGTAAAACGGGGAAGTCCCGCAGCCCGCCATAACGATGTAGTGTTGCCAACTTTTGAACGCACGCTTAAGGCAGGAAAAAAAGGAATTGCTTTATAGAATTTTGTCATTTGTGAAATAAAATAAATTAGAAAGTTTTTATTCTTTTTCCTTACACACTTTGGGGGCCCCCTTGGCTCGGGGGCCCCGTATAATTGATACGGCAAATACGGCGGTAGCTACGCCCCTGATAAAGACCTTAATTTTAAACTTTTTTTATTTATTTTTTCTTGAGAACTGAGAGGTTTCTAAAGCTCTCCCTGGTTAGATGAGAGCTGTAGGTTTAGAATTTTCAATTTGATGATCAAAAAGTTTATTATATTTATTTATTCATTTCATTCTCTTCCTGTCTGTTTGTCGAAAGCGTTAGGTTATTGTGCTTGGATCGTTGCCCGTCAATTTCATCTCAACGACACATCCATCTCAATAACAATGTTATTGCTGCAATTCAACTACTTCAAGTATATGTATTTTGCATTTAAATTATACACATTAGTTCGGTAGTTAAGAAGCTTTCGAATTACCATGCCGTTGAGGGTTAAAGCAGGCTAGACACTTTCCTATCGACCAATTTAAAAAGCATTCGAATACCATGCCATTAAATTTTATGGGTAGAACAGACAATAAAGACTTTTCTATCGGTTATTCTAAAGACAAAACCGTCATCTTACACTTGTTTTCTTTTTGTTTGCCTTTAAATTGAACAGCGAGCTATCGTCTGATTTTAAAGTCTGTAGTTTGCTGAAAGTATACACGAATCTGTTCCAGTTGTTAACTATAATAGATAATAACAACGTTGTATTCGCATATTGTGCTGGCTTTAATTCTTTATTGGTTTCTAACTGTGCAGTTGAATATGCTTTCTCCGTATTTTCCAACGTTTTAGTAAATGAAAATCTTGTGGAATACAATCGGGATATTATTATAAAGATAGGTATATAATGGGCATATCATTTTAAGATAAAGTTCGCGTTATCTAGAGAGCAATAAGCAATGAAATGGCCGTATGAATGATGAGTGAGTCAGTAGCCGTAGCTCAGTGGTAGCAAGTCTAGTTAGATGAGAGAGGTGAGCTGACTGGCTGACGGTCCCGGCTCGATACCTTATCGACCGTGAGATCAGTGCGTCCGTCTCCGTGCAGCAACTGGCGCTCACCTGAGCAGGTAACTCTCCGCCCACTTGTGGCGGCCGTGGTGTCGTGGCTCTCGCGTCTCTCACGGAACGTCCGCATATCTGGCACTCTCATGCCGTACCATCATAAAGCAGCACAACACGAGTGAGCGCGGCACGCGAGTCGCATAGTGTCGTCCGCGTCGGTGGGATGTGTAGCGCACTGGCTGGCGGGGCCGAGCGGCTGGCGCTACCGACTGCCGCCGCTGAGCGAGGGCGCGGCGACGACACGGCCACCCACGCGCGTGCGTTACACTACCCCCTCCCTTCTCCTCACCAGCCATCTCATAGCTACTACGACCTGGCAAGGATTCTTTTGAGTTTAAATTAAGGCGCCAGCGTCCTTACCAATCTAACAATTCCACCGAATTTGAACCTTAAGCAATATTGTTACACATTAGTACCTTTTTCTGCCACATTCAGAAAGCTCCTTGTCAACTACCTACTAAGATATTATCAATAAAATTATTGTACAACATCATCTCCCATCTACTAGACAGAAGATAGTGCATTGAGCCTAACTCTATGAATAGATAATAGATTTCTCTGGAACTAAGCTCATCGATATATTTATTTAACTAACAATTTGCACTTCTCTTTTACTATTCAATGTCTTTGTTTATAACGAATAAATCCATTTTTTAAATAAACGCTGGAAAAATTTGTCTGTAAGACTGATTGCAGTGTCAAGTGCCGGCATCAGTCCAGTTTTTTAAGCCCGCGCGACTCGGGGAAGGCTATTATACACGACACCAGATTAATTTGTTTACCGTTTGTCTGTACTACGATTTTGAAAAGGTATTTATAGGCACCAATGAACTATTGTATTAATAGGTAGTTAAGCACTATTCATAACGGTACGTTTCAAAGTCGTAACACACTATAATCGATATATTCAAAAGTCGTAGCACATTAATATCGATGTATTTCGTAGTCGTAGCAGACTATATCATATGTTTCTAAGTCGCAGCACACTATATTGACATATTTAGAATTTGTATTTGAATATTTTGAAGTCGTAGCACACTATAGTAATATTTTTCAAAGTCGTAGCACATTAATTTCGATAAATTTCAAAGTCGTAGCAGACAATATTATTTGTACCTAAGTCGTAGGACACTATATGCAGTTGTATGTTTCAAAGTCGTAGCAGACAATATAATAATATGTTCCTAAGTCGTAGCACATTAATATCCATATATTTCATAGTCGTAGCAGACTATATCACATGTTTCTAAGTCGTAGCATACTATATCGATATGTTTCGAAGTCGTAGCACATTATATCGATATGAATCAAAGTCGTAGCATATTAGCAGCTCAGCCTAGAGTTTTGGACAGAGGTTCTTTTTGATCTTAACAGAGCACCAGGACGTGTTTTTTTCAATCTCAAGTGGTCGACAGAAACACAAGTGTACCCACGAGCGCACAACTAGTTGAGAATATCAATACTTTGAAAGTATTTATTGATATTGATTACAAGTCTGACAATAGAACACGTAACGTTTTATACTTTCACTTCACAATTTAAGTGACACTTTATGAGGGTGACTTTCCAAACCATTTCACGATATTAAACTTTTGCCCTGTATCTTCTGACTTATGATTTTCCTATCGGCTGATATATCGGTTTATATAATACCAGCGCTCTGTGGTTTTACTCGCGTAAATCTCGATCCCGTAAGAATATCGGAATAAAAAGTGGCCTATGCTCTCATTGAATCAATGTCATGCAGGACAAAGCATTATATATATAAAGAAGAATTAATGAATTAAATTATTTTTAATGATTTTTTATTTTTTAAAGTGCATGGCCTGCACTGGGCTATCTGAAAATATTTTTTAAGGAAAAATGCGTCTTCAAAAATTGCAACTGAGACTCGAACTCGCATCCCTTGAATACCGTTCCAGTGCGCTTACCAATTACGCCACTCAGTCAAGTAGATAGATAGATAGATAAACACTTTATTGCACCATAAAAACACAACGCAAAATGATTACATATAACAAAATTAAAATTAATTCTAACTTAAGTAACTACCTATATGCTAAAAGAAAATTCATATTTAATACCTTACAAGTACCGTCATAGTTGAATTTAAGAATCGCATTAACCTCTTTTTTTAAATTGTTTTTGATTTCTAGTAACCTTAGAATAGTAGGTACGTCCGACGAGATATCGCCCGATACAAAATCTGTAATCTGTTTCCACACTTATTGATAAAAAAGTTTCCGTCATTCTTCTATATTGGTGAAGAACGTTTTACAAAACTTCTCGGGTTTTTAGGATTCCTTACCTCAAAAGGTAAAAAAGGCCTCTATAAGACTCTCTTGTCCGTCTGTCTGTCCGTGTGTCGCCACCGATTTACTCGGGAACGGGTGGACCTAGCAAGTTGTTTGTAAAAGTGGGCACTATATTGTTATTTTTTTTACAAATGTTAGGTCGGGGTTTGACAACTATCACGCCAGCCTGATGGTAGTGTCTAAGATGTAGCTTTCCTAGAAGATACCTGTTCATTCGCGACTTGAAGACCTCCATATTGTACACGACAGGAAAGACAGACGCAGGCAACTGATTCCATTCCTGCTGAATTTTATTTACTTAGGAACCTGGTTGACCGAGCTATGCTTGGTTTTTAGTTTTTGGTAGAAAGTGTTCTTTTTTTATTATTAGTATGAATTGCATACTGATGAATAATGTTCTTCGTTCGGTTTTTCAAATGCAAAAAATATCTTGGGAACCGAGCTTTTCGCGGACTTGGAATCTTGATAAATCGATTCCTTGAGCCAAAAACTCCCCGCATACTAAATTTCATGAAAATTATGAAATGAAAATGGGCCGTTTCCGAGATCCTGATTAAATAATAATAAATATTGCAGGACATTCCAGACATCGCCATCTAGCCCCAAGCTAAGTAACTAGACTTGTGTTATGGGTGCTAGACAACGGATATACTACTTATACTACTAAATATATTATAATATACTACTAAATATATCAGATATATAGATAGATAATCCAAGGGAATTGGAATTTATGCAAGTAAAGACACGGGGCGTAGTTAGAACTTTTATTTTGAAATTACGGGACACGAAGATGCCAACTGTTAAATCACAAATCTATATTTGTAAAGTTTTTGAAGTAGAGCAAGTCATTTGCATATACAATGTGTTTAAACGAGGGTAACGTAATATTATGAAAGGGGGTTGTTTTAGACGTCTATTCAAATAACTTTTACAAATATGGAATATTCTTCCGATAATTTTGATAATATGTTTACTCAAGAATTAACTGTTTCTTGGAGGTAGAGGTCATTGACTTTGGGTTTTTATAATAATATGTTTATTGAATTACTATTTTAAATATTAATTGTCTTCTTTATTTCCAAAAATAGCTGATTAAAATTGCGTAGAAGAATACATCCATCATATTATATTTTTAATGAATTTTAATCAAGTAAAAAAAAGAAGAAAAATGTTCGAATTTCCAAAACTCGTAGAACATAATTTGTTAGTTAACCTTGACATCTTAGGATCTTTTCGTATTACGTTCCCTTTTGAAAACACATTGTACAATGGTGCGTAGACAATGCAAGCTTTCATCATATTGGAATTCTGCCAGACTCTAATTGTAGTAAAGCCACGTATTCAATATAGGGGATGTATGTTAGCTGTTGCACGCGACGATGCTCGCCTTTCAATTTGTTATAGAGCCGAGGCATGGGAACAAATGTCTACGTCAATTTTAGGGTTTGTACCCTGTAGTACCTAACTATGTACCTACTTATGATCTACTTTATATTCTCTGTAATTAGAATAATAAATCAGTCTTAGCTCAACTTTCGGTCGTTTCATTTGTCTCGTCCTTATATGGCGACCCTGCCAGCGGGCGCATCGGTAACGCGAGATGCGGCATCTACTCGCATATTTGATGCGCACGGTTAGAAAAAGTAACTCGTAGGTTTTGTGTTTTTTTTTATTCATGATGTGTAACAAAAGTGGAAAAAGAGGACATTTTCATAAACCAGAATGCGGCGAATGCGGATAATTACGCATCTATAAAGGAGTTAAAATACCATGCATCCACAACAAACTACCTGTTGCTGTCAATGGTACTGTTGATGATTATTTTTATAATCTTTATTGTCTGGCGAATATACCGCAAAATGCACCAAAGATGGGTCCAACAGGGAATTCACCAATATGTACTGCGAGGATCATTCAGACGCCAACGGCATGCCTTGCCTGGATCTGCCGATGCTGTTCAAGAAAATTAGTTTTTTTTTTGGTGAAAAAAAAAATGTGTGTGTTTCTGTGTACGTTGCACAAACAGTGAATAATATGCAGTGATAAAATAATTGTACAAACATAAACTCTTAAAAAAAACGTAAAGTATCGCAATGATAGACGCTACGCGACGGTATACTCGTATGTACCTACCTACTACGGAATGCAGAACGTGCCCATAAAAGGAACGTAATGGAGAAATGGACTTTGGGACTTATCTAATGTCTGTTTAGTGTACTAATATTAATTTAAGCTTTCAGAATATTTCATTTGTGTAACTATAATTAATAATGAATTTTAGAAATATATTGAGTTATGGCAGACAACTTATTAGCATTGTGTAAAGGGATAAAAGCAATTAATAGTACATTACGATATAAGTGTGGTAAATTGATCTTTGCATAGAGGCGGTTTATGACGCGCGAGCGGCAGCGAGCGTGTTATAGAAGCCAAGATGCAAATATCAATTGCACACGTATATCGTACGACGTTTTTTATCACAGTTGCGAATAAAAGAAAAGACTTGAAAAGAAAACAAAATAATAATTAACAAAATATTTGTGATAACTCTATGTTTACATTTTTTTAAGGCAATATTTTTTTGTTAATTATGCTCCGGAAAGGCCAGGCTAAAGACTTTTAACCTATACATCCTCGTGTGACATACATTATTTTTTAGGGTTTTTCTATTTGTTTTTGCGTCGGAGGTTAAGAACAAAATACAATGGTACGGAAAAACAATATATTTAAGTAAAGAAAAAACAAAAAATAAACAACTCAATTTTTTATCGTTTTCTAAGTCATTATCACGTAAAATTTTCGTTCGTACACCGACTTTAGAGACAACCATTTTTGCTAGCTAAAAAACTCTTTGGTACCTACCTTTTCGGGATAACTTTACAGCACTAGTTAACAAATCTAAAACGCACGCGTGCATAATATGTTGGATTATGAGCCTAAAAGCCGTTGAATAAGATCCACTTTATGAGCAACTGTGATAAAAAGAATATTTAAGAAAAATTGGTCCCGAGCGCAGAAAAGGTAATGTTTATGTTATTAAGTTAAACGAAGCGAATAATTTGTATAATAATTTGTGTATTGTATATTTGACATTAAATACTTATTTGCAAAATGAAATAAGTTGTGGTAAAATTAGCTCGACGGATAGTAAGTTAATAGTTGACTTGTCTGAGAAATTTCTCTCGTTGTATAAAGCAATTGTAGAATATTCTTCGAGTACCTCATCGGATTCGGATGAAACTGAACTTGTAACCTTAAACCAGACTACACAAACCTCCAACATGGCTACATTTGATTTAAAAGTTGCCCTGAGTTTATTACCAGTGATGAATGACGAAGAATCAGTAACTAAACAACTAATAGATTCAATCGAATATTATGAAACCATCCTTACTGCCGAATCTAAGCCCCAATTAATAATTTTTGTTTAAAAAATCGTTTATCGCAATCAGCTAAACTTAAGTTGCTACCGAGCTATTCCAGTGTTTCAGGTTTAGTGATTGATATGAAAAAAGAACTTTTGCCAAAAAAATCAGCTACGGCTATCCAATCACGGTTGCTGAACTGCAAGCAGAGCGAGCTGAGTATTGAGGAATACGGTAAGCAAATTACTGAAATGTTTGTTGACTTAACAATTTCACAGGCAGACAACAACCCGGAAATATATAAGGTGCTTAAACCTTTAAATGAAAAGCAAGCAATTAAACGGTTTGCTGACGGACTACGAAATCGTAGAACCGGAACTATAATTACAGCACGTAACTTTCAATCTTTGAAAGATGCAATCCAGTCAGCATTAGACGAGGAGTTTGTTACATACATAGCCTACATGGATAATGATGACACAAGCAACCTTATTTCCAACGTTTCCACGGAATCCGCGGTCACGAGTTGTCGACGCTGCACAACGTGCCTGCAACCGATGCCCTGCACCGCACCGGATGAAGCCACACTTCTATTTCATACTTCGAGTAGATTGTCGGTCAATAGTTGTAAATCGTATTAAGAATTAAATCATTTTATATATAATTTTTGCATTTTTTTGCATCCTCCGGCCGTAGCCCTTATAATTGGCGCAGTCGGTAGGATAGCTGTAATAAGTCTAATTATAGAGTCAGTGCGATCTTCGCGGGCAGCAGCTATCCGAATCTACGAGAGTTACGTCGGAGGAGTATCCAGACATCGATACGGCAGAAGGTACAAAAAATGCGCAAGTGAGTACTTTAGATCTTACTAGAGTTGCTCTCCGTTTATCCTTAAGCATTCCATAATTTACCAAAATTTTCCATCCAAGGCAAGATTGGTCTTCTAGGTTTAATTTAAATAGTCGAGTCGCATTACAGGACTCTGGTAGAGATTTAGATTTAAATACTAGTTTAGATTTAAATATTAGTGATATAATTATGTCGTTACCGGAAGTACCGGTACAACAGGTACAAGAAGAACAACAGCCACCGCAACCGAATATGGCTGATTCTATCATAGATCAGATATATAAAGCCCTACGACTAGTCCCGGAATTTGACGGGAACTCAAACGTGTTAACCCGATTTATACGATTGTGTGACCAATTGATTCTCCAATTCATTCGAGCGGAGCCGGGTTACGACCTAAGTAATCTTTCATTAATTAATGGTATATTAAATAAAATCGTGGGTCCCGCGGCCCGCCTTATAAATTCAAATGGTATTCCAGAGAACTGGCATGGTATTCGTAGTGCATTAATTAATAACTTTGCGGACCACCGTGATGAGACCTCTTTGTATAATGATTTATCACTATTAACGCAAGGCTCAGCTTCACCACAAGAGTTTTATGAACAGTGTAATAATCTTTTCAGTACAATAATGACCTATGTTAGTTTGCATGAAACGCTAAGTAGTACGATCGAGTCCAAGCGTATACTTTATAAAAAGTTAACACTTCAAGCATACCTACGTGGGTTACATGACCCTCTAGGCTCGCGAATTCGTTGCATGCGACCTAACACAATTGAAAAAGCACTGGAATTCGTTCATGAAGAGATGAATACGTTGTACTTCCAGCAGCGCAACGGGCATGTTTCCGATAAGAGAGGAAAACCCGAGCCGTCGCCTCATCACCAGGTTAGTCAGCTACCTAAGTTTTCTTATGGCCCTATGCCGCCCCCAATTATGCAACCAGCGCGGCCCTTTAACATGCCACCAGCTAGGCCATTTAATATGCCGGGGCCTTCCCGCCAATTCGTTCAACCATCAATGCAACAGAGACCAGCGCAGGGTTGGGCTCCACAGGCACCCCAATTTAGAGGCCCGTCGCGGACGCAACAAATGTTCGGCGCGCCTCCGTCGAATTATAGACCTCAGAACAATTCTTTCCAAATGATGCCCCCTAGGAACCCATCTAATAACGGGCCGAAACCTATGAGTGGCGTAAGTCATTTCGTATCTAAGCCGATGGCACCTCGCGGCTCACATGATTGGTCTAAGTTTGGGAACCCACCCCCATCTAATTATTTTAAAACTAGAGAACTGAATTTCAACGAGTCTTACGACCAAACATATGGGTACGACGATTATTATAATAATTATAATGACTATTTCACTGATTATTATCCACATGAATACTTTTACCATCCTGATTATTTGCACAGTGTTCCCTATAACCAACCTATAATTAGCGAACCCGAGTCATATTGCGTAGAGGAAACTCAGGAAGTAGATCAGTCCGAAAGTGAGGATTTTCAGAAAATCCCCAAGTCCGACAAATTAAAATAGAAATCAATATCCACACGCAGCGTCAATTGCCCTATATCAAAATCGCAGATCCACCTCTTAAACTACTGATCGATACTGGGGCAAATCAATCGTTCATTAGTCCTGACGCCGTACAGAAATATTTTTCAAACTTTCCGTGTAATTACGAACCGTTCGAGGTTACTAACATACATGCAACTACACGTAATGACTATTCGATCACATTACCTAACTTCTCAGAATTTCAGGAACACGACGATTTAACATTATACATTTATAAGTTTCACGATTATTTCGACGGACTAATAAGTTACGATTTACTTGAAAAATGGGAATCCAATATTGATTTGAAAAATAAACTACTTGTAACTCGCAATTCAAAAAACCCTTTGTTAATGTACGACTCTCGAAATTGCAATTTATATGAAGATATAATACCGGCTAATTCTTCAAAATTAATTAGAGTACCAATAAACTGTCATGACGGTGAGGTAATTATCCCAGAGCAGTATTTTTCTAATTGCATTATAGGTGATTGTATCACAACAGTAAAAAATAATCGTGGCATTTTAGAAGTGAAAAATCCGACTCGGTATGACTTAGTTTTTTCTATGGACCGCCCCGTTAGTGCGGAGTTGTTCAATGTACAGTGCACGCGCACCGAACAGTCGCCCGACCGTGTTAGCGAAGTACTATCTCGTTTACGCACGGATCATTTAAACGACATCGAGCGTTCGAATTTAGAAACCTTGTGCGCTAAGTATGCTGATGTATTTTATGTGGAAGGTGAACCCTTGACTTTTACGAACCAAATTAAACATCAAATTCGTACGACTGATGAAGTCCCAGTTTACACCAAAAGTTATAGGTATCCATTCATCCACAGACAAGAGGTACAAGATCAGATCTCTAAAATGTTAGACCAGGGTATTATACGTCCCTCACAATCGGCGTGGAGCTCCCCCATCTGGGTAGTTCCCAAGAAAGCCGACGCTTCGGGAAAAACTAAATGGCGTATAGTTATCGACTTTAGAAAGGTGAATGAAAAGACTATAGACGACAAGTACCCTATCCCAAACATCTCTGACGTACTTGACAAGCTTGGTAACTGTCATTATTTTACCACTCTTGATCTCGCAAGCGGTTTTTACCAAGTTGAAATGAATCCCGCGGACATCCCGAAGACAGCGTTCAATGTAGAGCACGGACACTTCGAATTTTTACGTATGCCGATGGGCCTTAAAAATTCGCCATCTACCTTTCAACGAGTGATGGATAACGTCCTTAGGGACCTTCAGAACGTTGTTTGTCTGGTCTACCTTGATGATATTATAGTTTTTAGCGTTTCGTTAGAGGAGCATATGGTCAATTTGGAAAAAGTATTCAAAAGACTCCGAGAGTCCAATTTCAAAATTCAAATGGACAAGTCCGAGTTCTTAAAATTAGAAACAGCCTATCTCGGTCACATAATAACTAAGGATGGCATCAAACCCAATCCAGACAAAATTTCAGCCATTCAAAAATTTCCATTACCCAAAACAGCCACCGAAATAAAACGATTTTTGGGATTATTAGGCTATTATAGGAAATTTATTCCTGACTTTGCTCGTGTAACGAAACCTATGACACAATGTCTTAAGAAAGGCTCTAAAATCACACCATCTGATACCAATTACATAAATTGTTTTGAAAAATGTAAAACCTTATTGACGAATGACCCGATCCTACAATATCCTGATTTCACCAAAGACTTTATCCTGACAACTGACGCTTCTAACTTTGCCATTGGTGCCGTTCTTTCGCAGGGTAGTATAGGGAACGATAAGCCTATAGCTTACGCGTCTAGGACCTTAAACAGCAGTGAAATCAATTACAGCACAATCGAAAAGGAGTTACTTGCGATTGTATGGGCTACTAAATATTTCCGCCCTTATCTTTTCGGTAGGAAATTTCAAATCGTGACGGACCATAAGCCTCTCCAATGGGTCATGAACCTAAAGGAGCCCAATTCAAGGCTTACTCGTTGGAGATTAAAACTAAGCGAGTTTAATTTCACAACCGTTTATAAGCAAGGCAAATTAAATACCAACGCCGATGCTTTGTCTCGCATTGAAATTAATAATGAGGATATAAGTTCCGTAGCTGTAAATCCATCCGAAAATCCACCTTCGGACCATGGTTCAACTACTTTGACAGCCCACACAGACGCTGAAAACCCAATATTAGAAATCCCGATATCTGATGAGCCCTTGAACAAGTTTAGTAGACAAATTAGCTTCATTGTTGTAGGAGACATAAAAAAACGTCCAACTGTAACTAAACCATTTGAGACCCACACTAAGACTACCATTCAAATTTCAGAATCAAACTTAGAAGCTGACGTAATTAATGCTATCAAAGAATATGTCAATCCTAAAGTAAAAACGGGCCTTATAATTAATCCGCCCCTAGCTATGTACAATATTATACCTATAATCCAAGATAAATTTAAAAGTTCCGCAATGAACATTGTTTTGACTAAGACCGAGGTAGAAAATGTTAAAGAGTATTTAAGACAGCAGGAGATCATTAGAAATTACCACGAAGGAAAAACCAATCACCGTGGCATTAATGAATGCTTCCTCGCTCTCTCCCATAGATATTATTGGCCTAAGATGAAGGATGAAATTACAAAGTACATTAACTCTTGTAGTATCTGCGGACAGGCTAAATATGACCGCCATCCAGTCAAACAGAGGTTCTCGATAGTTCCACCTCCCACAAAGCCATTTGAAATAGTACATTTAGATCTCTTTACGGCTGAAACAGAAAAATACCTTACCTTAGTAGACGCGTTCTCTAAATACGCTCAAGCGTATCATCTGAGAGACGGTACAGCAATAAGTGTCATACAAGCTCTTTTAACGTATTGCACCCATCATGGCGTTCCTATGACCATAGTGACTGACCAAGGACCTGAATTTACAAATGCCCTATTTACAGAGTTCACACGACTTCATAAAATACAGCATCATAAGATATTGGCACATACCCCAAATGATAACGGTATAGTAGAACGGTTTCACTCCACTATCCTGGAACATCTAAGGATACTAAAATTACAAAAACGTGGCGAACCGATTATCAATCTCATGCCTTACGCAATCTTAGCTTACAACAGTTCAATTCATAGTTTTACTAAATGTCGGCCTATCGATATTATAACAGGACATTTTGATCCTCGCGATCCCTTAGATTTCAGTTTTACAGAGCATTTGTTACAGCAATATGTACAAGACCACAAGCATAAAATGACACAAGTTTATGACTTAATTAACGAAACCTCATTACACCATAGGACCGAACTAATCGAGAATAGAAACAAAGATAGGGAACCTGAACACGAATATGATCCGGACCAGCAGGTTTTCGTTCGAAACCCAGCTGCCACTAGACAAAAGTTAGCCCCCCGTTTTACTCAGGACACGGTTTTAGCGGATCTGCCAATACACATTTACACCAAAAAGAAACGCGGTCCCGTCGCTAAATCACGTCTTAAGCGACCTCCTAAAGACCCTGTATTGTTGCAGGATACTACTCTTCCTACTACTTCAAAAGACGCTGGCACAGGACATCCTAATTGACTCATTGGAATCTGGCCCTGGATTGCTCCCATTTAAACTAGGCCCTACGAAAATTATCTCTCATTACCATTCCTTTTTAAACGTTATAGACCTAGATATAATACATTCAAAAATTAACTTAGTAAAATCACAGTTGGATAATCTCAGGCCACAACTTACTAATAAAACTTCAACTCTGTATGAACCACACGTAGAATATCTTAATACTAAATTAGAACGAATTACAGATCTTTTACAATCCTTTGAACATAATCGGAACAAAAGAGGACTCATCGATGGGCTAGGTTCAGTTATAAAAGGTATTTCGGGCAACTTAGATTATAGTGACGCAATTAAATATGATAATGCCATTAAAGTTCTCCGAAACAACGAGAATAAACTAGAATCAGAACTTAACCAACAAATTAGCTTATCTAAAGAATGGACTTTGCAAAATTCTCATATATTAGAGAATATAACCAAAAACCAGGCGGACATAAGTAAGGTTCTTAATATTATTATTAGCAGTGATAGTAAGAGAGAAACGGATTTGATTAAATACGCCCATCTGGCGCAATATCTTTTAATTTTAAGCGATAATATAGATAGTTTGTCTGAGGAACTTCATAAACTAGAGAACACTCTAGCTTTTATACGTGCATCGAGCACGCCTCATTCGATAATTAGGATTAATGAACTTATAGATATGTTAAGAGAACTAAGGATCTTATACTTTAAGGACGAGATCCTTGATGTAGACCTAAGAAACTATTACGATTTAATTAAACCGGGTTACTATTATTCAAATAACAGAATTGTCATAGTAATTAAAGTACCAATTGCCTATCAAATTACCTACTACCTATATAAATTATCCATTATACCTAATAAAAATCACCTAAGTCTTATCCCTACCCTACCTTTTATTGCAATCTCTGGTAAAGACTCTATGTACATAGAGACAGAATGTCCGAAGGTCGACGAATGGTACCTCTGCCAAGAAAACTCCAGGCACAGACTTCATGAAGAACCAGACTGCATCCAAGACCTAATAGTCAAGCAAGAAGTCGGCTCCTCCTGCAACCCGACGCGAGTAGTCCTGAAACAAACCGCACTAGAACAATTAGATGACGCCCACTATACAATCAGCTTCCCCAATACAACCAAGGTGAAGACATCATGCGGACAGGAGCAGTACAAAAGTCTTCGAGGAAGTTTCCTGATCACCATCCCTATTAAATGCTATCTCAAGACGCCGGAATTTACTCTTTCTAATTCTGAAGATCATCTGAAAGGACATCCAATAAAAATCACAGAAATACCTACTTATGAAGATAAAGAAGCTGCGGACGAAACATCTATTATACTGAACTCCATAGACTTAGAAAAACTACATAACGTTAACACGAAAATTACATCGCAACCTACAGTGAAATTGGATGACGTCACGGACCCGAGCATTTACCACACAACCATCCCAATCTACGTCATACTTTTCGTTGCCATCTCGACTACCATCATCGCTCTGGCCACCCGACAATTGAGATCCAGACGCCTTATTACGAAGATTGAAGAGGTCAAAACGGGAGTCTACGCTGAAATTCCTGAAACAAGGAAAATTAACCCATGCCAAGTCAGGGTAGACCTTAGCAACATCCCAGCAACTTTTCCGTCTAACGCCTCGAAATAGTTGCCGATCTACGGGTGGAGGTGTTACATACATAGCCTACATGGATAATGATGACACAAGCAACCTTATTTCCAACGTTTCCACGGAATCCGCGGTCACGAGTTGTCGACGCTGCACAACGTGCCTGCAACCGATGCCCTGCACCGCACCGGATGAAGCCACACTTCTATTTCATACTTCGAGTAGATTGTCGGTCAATAGTTGTAAATCGTATTAAGAATTAAATCATTTTATATATAATTTTTGCATTTTTTTGCATCCTCCGGCCGTAGCCCTTATAATTAGTTACCAACCACTTCTAATACCAATGTTATGACCATAAATCAAAGAAATTCCCGTTTCCGCAATTCCAGGGGACAACATACTTATCGTGGTCAACGTGGTAGATCATATGGAGGTCACCTTCAGCGCGGTAGTGGAGCGAGCGGAGGCCTACAACAACCTACGTGGCATGGCAACCAACGAGGTAGACCTTGGCGCGGGCGCGGTGTATTCCGCCCGTACCAGAATAATACAGGTATGAGTAATAATTATTATTATCAAAACAGGAACCGACAATCAGGACAAAATCAGAGTTATAATGTAAACGTCATAGATCAAAATAACTCCCAGTCCCAACCCACCCCAGATAATAATAACGAAACTCAGTTTTTTCGGAACTAAAGGTAGTATTTTTACATGCAATAACCATTCACGTTTAGTACAATTCACTTTAAATAATCATTGTACTTTACATTGGTTAATTGACACCGGCGCATCAATTTCGGTCGTTTCATTTGTCTCGTCCTTATAACCCAAAGAGTAAAAACGGTACCCTATTACTACGATTTCACTGTCCGTCTGTCTGTCACCAGGCTATGTATCTCATGAACCGTGATTGCTAGACAGTTGAATGTTTTAGAGATTATGTATTTCTATTGCCGCTATAACATTAAATAAAACAATCATAATCATAAATATTTATTTTATCACAGTTGCTCATAAAGTGGATCTTATTCAACGGCTTTTAGGCTCATAATCCAACATATTATGCACGCGTGCGTTTTACATTGCCAACTAGTGCTATAAAGTTATCCCGATAATTTAAATACGTATCTTACTGCTAATTACATGTTAGGTAGGTGAAAAATTCTTAATTTATCTGGGTTATACTGTTTTGATGTATAAAAAAGGTAGGTACTAAAGAGTTTTTTATCTAGCAAAAATGGCTGTCTCTAAAGTCGGTTTACGAACGAAAATTTTACGTGATAATGACTTAGAAAACGATTAAAAATTGAAATATGTTATTTTTTTGTTTTTTCTTTACTTAAATATATTGTTTTTCCGTACCATTGTATTTTGTTCTTAACCCCCGACGCAAAAATAAATAGAAAAAACCCTAAAAAATACATGTATAGGTTAAAAGCCTTTAGCCTGGCGTTTCCAAGCATAATTAACAAAAAATGATACCTACTTTAGATCTTGCCATTTTGACGTAGGTACAAAATTTTGTCAAAATTAATCAAGGTAAACATTTTAACTCTCAATAAAGAATGTTAAATCAATAATAAAAGTAGAAAATACAAGTGTTAGCCAAATATAATGTTACGGAACCCATCGTCGTGAGTCAAACTCGCACTTGGCCGGTTTTTGTTTTCATACTTAAAATCTTTCCTATTTATAATTTTTTAGTGTAGATTAAGTTAATTTAGTGCAATTTAATAATATTATAGAACTAAGGTTGCCAAAAGATGTTTTAATTGATTCATTAATTCGAGTTTGTTGGCTTAACTAGAATAGAATATAATAGAAAACCATTTATTAGACAAGATCACGTCATTATAAAAAAACAATGAACGGACAAAAAAAAGGGAGATAACCGGCAAAGTGCGAGTTAGACTTGCGCAGGAAGGGTATTTATTAATAAAGCGGCAACAGAAATACATCATCAGTGAAAATTTCAACTGTCTAGCTATCACGGTTCATGAGACACAGCCTGGTGACAGACAGACAGACGGACACTGAAGTCTTAGTAAAAGCGTCCCGTTTTTATTCTTTGTTTACGGAAGCCTAAAAAGAAAAACAGTGACATAAAATCTTACTTAACTACTTTTTAACTCAATTATAATTTTATTATCCACGAAGTTACACTAAGATGATTAAAAAAACAAAATATAATTCATTCATTCAGTTCATTTGATTCAGAGCTAAATGATGGCGCGTACTTTATTACTTTCATTCAGGGGTTAAAAAACGATTAAAAAATATCGGTCAAAATGAATGAATTTTATATCAAAAAAGTTGGTTAATAAACGAATGCCGCGTACCCAATGGTTCCAGTAATCGAGTTTAACTCGAACAGTAAATTTAATATATTATTGTTCGCTTGACCGCTTCATATCGATCTTATTCGAAGTAATTCACTGCTCTTTTGTAAAGCACAGGCCATCTGATAACACCTTCAAATGGTAAATCGCACGTAATACAGTACTTTTCACGAATCGTGAGTACAGGTAGGCGTTAGAAGTGAGGGTTCTTTACTTGACAGTCATTGTCTGGGCCCAATGAAACAAGGTGAATCGAGTTGTTCCGTATTCAACCGTTGAAATCTCAACAGACCGATTTTTATTTCTTACTCAACCAACAGCTTTCTCGTTATATTATTCTTTGTGCAACCGACAGGGTATTCCTTACTCAACCGGATATGTTACAATACCGAGTTTTTGAGGTATTCGGCGAACTGACTAATGAAAAGTTTACTCACGATTCGTGAGAAGAACTGTACTGTGAAGAATATATGTCCAGATCTTTATTAGGTAGTGCAGGGATGGCCAAGATTTCGACTGCAGTGTACTGGCAATGGCCACATAATTGTTTAATTTTTTCCAGAACCAGACGAAAACTACGAAAACTTGCTATACGTTCACAAAAATCCTGATATTTTAAGTCCTGATATATTGACTATTTATAGGTAAACTTAACCTCAAAATTATCAAAAAAAATGTTCGAATTTCCAAAAGTCGTAAAACAAAAGTTATTTTTTAAGGTGCACAGAAGTAACCCTCAACGGGCTAATATTAGGATTTAGACCGCAGAGGAAGTTCAAAATACTTTGGCCACCCCTGTATTGGATAAGACCTGTGGCACAGTATAAATCACAGTAAGTACAGCTTATGGTTCGGTCAGCCTTGACCAATCCGGCCGTATCTTTAGCTATCGTGGACTCACCTAAACCTGCATAAGGTCGCTTGCTCATTTGCCTAGATAAACCGGTACCTTTCGGAAACGTAATTAGGTTTCATTTGTCACGGATTATGTTAATTTGAAATGCTGAAATCTTTGTATTATTATGATTCAACCCATTATATCACTGAAAATATATTTTTTGCATCTAGTACAAAAAAATTGTACCAGCTAAGTTTTTTTTTGTTAATCATAGTACTTTTCTTATTTTATTTTAATCGTGTATTTTTATTATTTTTATTTAACTTGCAGTGTATATATGTATGTATGTATGTATATATGTTCGGGTGGAATCTTGCAACTTAATTTAGAGCCACTTAAAATTGAAACAAAACAATATGTAAATTTAGTGGATTGCTAAGCACTCTAGAGTTTAATGTGATTAGTCATTGGACTAGCTAGATGGATCCTGTCACACTTACAAATCCATTGGAATCCACTGAGTTGATCCACCTTGATCTACCCGTGGATTTAATACCACTGAATTCACTGTGAACCACCATTATTAAATACCTTGTTGAGTCGCAAACAAAAATACCATTATATACATTTTCACTTCTAACTGGGACATTTTTACCAAAAAATAACTTTTTTTCTAATTCCTCGTAAAGTATTTTCCCCTCGTTTAAAACTCGTTTGTTTACTTAAAGTTTTTAAGTAGGAAACCGACTGGAAAAACGACTCGAAAACATTTAACCGACATCGTTAAAATGGGTTAATTACGAGTTAATTGAGTTAAAGTTACGCGGACGAAGTCGTCGGTAAATACTAGTTATAGGATAATAATATAAACACCGCCTTTACATCAGGGTGTTGTAGTGCCTGGGGCATGTATTAAATGGAGCAACCCTGATGAGGTTAGGTAGGTTATAATATAATTATAATACTATGCGGCCATGTACGGCTGCGTAATTGCAGACCCACCCTAGAGCTTCAAAACAGTTGTTATAAGAATGTTTTTAACACTAGCTAGACACCTGCTTTAGTTGAAGTTTAAAGTCTTCTAACTCATCAATTTATCAAACAAAAATTATTAGAATGAAAACATGCCATAGTCATTTTAGAACTCTACCGGGGGCTGCAATTATGCAGCTGACTGTACCTTTATCCCAGGGCTTCGTTTACGTAGGGGTTGAATTTTCATAAATCCTTTCCTAGCGGATGCCTACATCATATCAGCTATCTATATGCCAAATAGTCCGATCCATCCATTGCATTGGTTTGAGCTGCACGTTGATAGATCAGTCAGGCAGTTATTACGAACCTTCGGTTTCGTATGCGGCCGAAGGGGTTACGTTTTCCTTTTATATAGGTATTTTACTAGTTGCGCCCCGCAGTTTAACCCGCAACAATGAAATTCCTACTAACAGAATACATATCAGTTACTGTGAACTACAAACTTTAACAACCCTTTTTGTCCTAGTAGAGGTGAAATTTCCAAAAATCCTTTCTAAAAGTAGTTTTTTTCCTGTAGTTTATCAATAGTTCTATCCAAACTGGAGGTTGTCCTTGACTGCATTTTATAGTGCAGACTGGGATAATCGACGGTTTGGTGTCCACATCATACTTTGCTACTAAAATTATTATTGTAAAGGACCTTTACGTGTTGGCTTCGGCTCCACGCACGCCTGATACAGGAAGTATATCAACTTAGATAACTGTCACAATTATTATTTCTAATTTTTAAATATATTTTAAAATTATAATAACTATTTTTATGCATCTTAAATGCCGAATTAGGCACATAAATATCACAGCTTAAAGTAAATAAAAAGTAGCTAATCATTTACCCACTCAAAAATGTAACAAATTATCCAACATTTAAAATGATTGGCTGTTTCTACAAACCGGGGCGGTTAGTATAACATTGTAGTTAATTAGTATCCACTTAGCTCGCATTAAACAAAACCTTACCATGACATGACATACAGTCACGCAAAACGAATTCATTAAACAATTAGATAACAGTAGTAAGGGGTCCTTACAATCTGACTCCCGTTGGCTTACCTTTAAGGATTCAGGCATAGGTACTTTCCTAACCTATCCATTATAATCTACTAGCGACTCGCTCCGGCTTCGCACGGCTTATGCATGTATTATACATAGTACCTGGATGACCGAGCTTTGCTCGATATTTTTTTTTTTACTTAGTCTAACCTCAAAGCAAACACTCATTGACTTCGTGTTACTTAACAACGTCATCTGCTGGAATATCTTTATTGCTCACAAAAAATAGTATTAGTAGTTCGCCAATAGATGTCAGGAAGAGTCATATTTTTCAGATAAAAAAAAGTAAGTTTCGATAAAACACGAATAAAATGACATTTTCTAAAAATGATTCCTAGCTAGATCGATTTATCGCCCCCGAAACCCCCTATATACCAAATCTCATGAAAATCGTTGGAGCCGATTCCGAGATTCCAATTATATATATATATATATATATATATACAAGAATTGCTCATTTAAAGATATAAGATAAACCTTCCTCTTTAATCACTCTATTCACTCTATTAAAAAAAACTGCATCAAAATCCGTTGTGTAGTTTTAGGATCATCATCATAGGATGAACTTGAGAAAATGAAAGAAAACCAAAACGTAGGGGCATATTCATGGCAGTTATAGGTTTTATGGCACAAAAATATTTGTTCTTGTGTCATTATCCAGGGAGGAAAAAGTCGACTACGTTTGTACGGAGAGAGCGCCGGTACCCTTTCACCTTAATTATAAAGTGAATAGATAAAACTTATTTCCAAGGTATCTGTTTCTTCAGTAAATTGCACATTTAACCCGTTTCCTGGAAAGTAGGTAGAACAAACTCGTTAAAGCTAGGTGTGTATACCTACCTACCCTATACCTATACCTACTAATATTATAAACCCTATACCTACTAATATTATAAAGGAGAAAGATTTGATTGTTTGCTCCGAACCTACTGAGCCGATTTTGATGAAACTTTGTAGGTATGGGGTATTGTTTCATTGGGAGTGATATATGCTTTTCGTCCCGATATTCCCACGGGATCGGGAGTTACGCGGGTGATATCGCGGAGCGCTGCTAGTATTTAATAGGTGTCCTTTTTTTCCAAAGAAAGTTGATTTTTCATTTAACAAGGCTTCATTCAGTAAATTGCACATTTAACCCGTTTCCTGGAAAGTAGGTAGAACAAACTCGTTAAAGCTAGGTGTGTAAACCTAGTTAACCTAGTTAAGGGAGAATTGTTGTAACCTACAGAAAACTCGTGCGTTTCTGTCAAAACGCTCGTTAAAAATATTCAAGAAAAGTGGTTTTAAGTGGTCGTGTGGTTCGAAATTTAACAATAGATCACTAATTAGTGCATACCAGTGCTAG
Organism: Idaea straminata; assembly: GCA_951213275.1. Classification (NCBI taxonomy): domain Eukaryota; kingdom Metazoa; phylum Arthropoda; class Insecta; order Lepidoptera; family Geometridae; genus Idaea; species Idaea straminata. The sequence continues at coordinate 1,779,288 of OX577852.1, forward strand.
TGATACAAAAATCTGACAAAAAACCTAACTAAATAAGAAATAAATACGAAAACACAAACAATATTTGCCATTAAATAACACAAACAGTGACCGTGTTGATGAAACGCGTAAGCGCTTTGAAATCTGCGGCGCTTACGACCTTATTCTCGCGACCGACCTAGCAAGTGCATGAACTAGCGGCATTTATTGCTGAGCGGAAGGACATTTGTTACGGGCAACTGTTTTTAACTAAGTTCTAAAATTACGGCTATTTACACCGAACTTTTTAAACAATTTTACGTGTGTTGTAAAAGTTTTGATAATTGCGGCTATATTCACCGAAGAAGCTGCTTAAAACCTATTTTCCCCCAACAAATTGACTTCAAACAAATCTGACCCCAGCACCAGAATGTTCCACACACCAAAACAAGGCAGACCAGATACAGATGACAACGAGAGGGCAGGACCCTCAAAAAGGACAAGTGGACATAAGGTGGCCACCACCCCCACCTGTAGCGAAACGGAGAGAACCTCACCATCGACACAAAGACAGACACCCTCGCCCACCCCGATGGGGCAGAGGAAGTTGGACGGACGGCTAACCAACAACAAGGCCACTAAAGCAGAGGTTAAACCAAAACCAGTATCTTTTATGCTGAATCTTGGGAAGACTGCCTCCGCAGCGCAAAAAGACACAAACCTAAACCATGACCTCCAGACTCCGCGCATACCAGCTTCCCCCTCGGAGGTCGCGCCCATTGCGAGCCTCGTTAGAAGCCACATCAGATCATACGAGACCCGAAGTAGAACGCCATCCCCCACAATGGTATGCTTAGGTGAGCCGCTTATGACGATGGGAAATCTCCCAAATAGGATCCAAGACAGGAACCGTATGGACGAGACATTTGACAGAACAGAGAGAGAAAGGGAGATGGAAGCTATCGACCTTGCTGAAAAGATAAAGACGATTATTCAAAAGATTAAGAAAGAAAATAAAGAAAAAGTAACAGACCTTCTGGATAGAATGTGCGAGATGATAGCAGAAATGGAGAAGGAATTAAATAGCATAGGAAACACAGAGAAGGAAAATAATGCGAAACGAGAAGGAGAAGAAAAGGAAGTAAGCACAGTAGAAATTATGGAAAGACTGAATAAAATAGAAATGAATCAAAATCTAATCAAGGAAGAGATAAAAACACAGGCGGACGAGACAAGGAAGATCTTAGAAACTAAAGCAGGACCTACTACCTATGCCCAGGTGGCAGCCACAGTGGTGCCCTCTATACAGGCACCGCTGCACTCGCTGGTGATTAAATCTACCAATGAAACGGCCACCTCGGGAGACGTCCTTAAGGAAGTTATAGAAACGGTAAACGCAAAGAAAGAAGGACTGAAAATAGAAAGGGTAAGGAAAGCAAGGGACCAGAAGGTAATAATAGGATGTGCCAGCAGGGAGGAGGCAGATAGGATAAAGAACAGGATTAAGGAAAGAGCAAAAGGAAATTTGGAGGTGGAAGACATCAGGAACAAAAAGCCCCTGGTGGTGCTGCACAATGTTATGGCGTACCTGAAAGATAATGAAATCCTTGCAGCCATAGAGACGCAGAACAAAGGACTATTAGAAAAATTAACAGGCGAAGACAGGACCATGGTAGTGAAATATAGAAGAAGGACGCGAAACCCACTGCAGTGCCACGTGGTCTTACAAGTGTCCACAAAGATCTGGCAGGAGATGACGCGCGCCGGAAGTGTATATATAGACCTACAGCGGGTGAGGGTCCAAGATCAGTCCCCCTTGGTGCAGTGTACCCGTTGCTTGGCCTACGGTCATGGTAAAAAGTTTTGTACCGAGACAGCGGACAAGTGCGGCCATTGTGGGGGGCTACACATACAGAGGGACTGCGAGGACCTGCGGGTCCGGGAGCCACCAACATGCGTGAATTGCCTGCAGGCAAAGTTAGACAACGTGTGCCATAACGCATTCAGCAGGGAGTGCCCGGTGAGGAGACGATGGGAGGCATTGGCGCGTAGCGCCGTTGCGTACTGCTAAGGGCCTCCCAACGATCTCATCAGCCGGAAAATCCCCAGCTCACGAAACTGTACTGCAGGCGAACTTGCAGAGGAAAAAGCTGGCGACACAGGAGCTCATGCAGGAGGGCAGACAAAGAAAAGCTCTTTTTGCACTCGTGCAGGAACCATATGTGGGGGCAACTGGAGAACTCACACCTAGCCTGGGCACACGAGTGGTTCAGAGGGACCATAACCGCACAAAACCTGTAAAGGCAGCAATAGTAGTCTTCGATAGAGCAATAAACGTAATGGACCGACCAGATCTCACTAACGAAAACATGGCAGTAGCCACATTAAAGACCGATAAATGGACCATAACGGTTGCCTCAGTTTATTGGGAGGGAAATCATCCTATCGAAGAGTATATGATTGAGGTGAGGAGCGCGATCGAGAAGACCGGGTTAGGGTACTTTCTGCTGGGTGGCGATGCCAACGCCTGGAACCCCTGGTGGGGTAGCGTATCGAGCAACGAGAGAGGAGAGACGCTGGCTGATGAGCTCGACCTGATGGAACTGCACATCCTGAACCAAGGTAACACCCCGACCTTCGAAGTGGTAAGAAACGGCCAACTCTGCTCTAGCCACATTGACATAACAGCCTGCTCAACGAACTTCATTGACAGAATTGGCCACTGGGAAGTTGACAGAGGCATTACCAGTTCCGACCACAATACGATCATTGTCACATTAAACCTGGACAAACACATGCAAATTAACAAAAATGGTCCTACAAGGAAATTTAACACAAAAAAGGCAAAGTGGTCAAAATTCTCACAAGAACTTAAAATAGAATTAACTAAAAATAACATCAGTAGGGAACAATTATGTTTGATTACAACAAAAATAGAATTAGAAAATACCATTAAAAAATACGTTGATATAATAACTAAAACTTGTGAAGGAAACATTCCAGAGATTAAAATAAAACAAAAAACGCACTTGCCTTGGTGGACGGATGAGCTGCGGAACCTGAAAGCCGAAACGATGCGAAGAAAGCGCAGACTCAGATGGACTTCCCAGGGCCGGCGCGGCCACGTCGTGGAAGAGTACCTGAAAGCAAAAGACAAATATGAGACAGAAGCAAAGAGAGCACAGGTGCAAAGCTGGAAGGAGTTCTGTGGAAAGCAGGAAAGGGAAAGTATGTGGGACGGGATTTACAGGGTACTCAGGAAAGGACAAAGGAGAGAGGATAAGGCATTGGTAAGGGATGGGAAAGTGCTTACTCCAGAAGAGTCAGTTAGACTATTAGCAACAATATTTTTCCCAGACGACGATGTGACCGGGGATAATTCAATACACCAAGAAATAAGAAGAAAGGCTGACAAACAAATAGTCAATGACGACGGAGTACAGGATGACCCACCTTTTACCAAAAACGAGCTAAAACAATCCGCAACCAGCTTTAATCCAAAAAAGGCTCCCGGCCCCGACTTCCTCACAGCGGATATATGTCTTAAAGCCATAAACGTTGATATCGAAGTCTTCCTGGGAATCGCTAACAAGTGTATGGAGCTGGCCTGTTTCCCTGAGGTGTGGAAGGAGGCAGCCGTAGTGGTACTCAAAAAGCCAAGAAAAGAGGACTACTCCCAACCAAAAGCTTATCGACCCATCGGCCTGCTCCCCGTGATGGGGAAAGTCCTGGAAAAGATGATGGTGAAGAGGATAAGGTACCACATTTGGCCCACGGCAAGCCCCCGACAGTACGGATTCGTCCCCCAGAAGAGCACCGAGTGCGCCCTCTATGACCTACTGAAGCATGTAAACAAAAATTTGGACAACAAGAAAATTAATGTAGTAGTTTCATTGGACATAGAGGGCGCCTTCGACAGCGCCTGGTGGCCGGCCATACGGGTGCAGCTGGCGAGGAGAAGATGTCCGGCGAACTTACTAAGACTGGTGGGTGACTACCTGAGCAATAGAAGAGTAACTGTCAGATACGGAGGACATAGCTATACCAAAGGGACCAACATTGGTTGTGTGCAAGGGTCTATTGCTGGACCAACTTTTTGGAATGTCCTACTGGACCCACTCCTTGACGAACTGGGGGGGATGGAGGTGTACAGCCAAGCGTTCGCGGACGATGTGGTTCTGGTGTTCTCTGGGCGGAACGCGACGGAAATTGAGAAATCTGCAAACAGCGTTCTCGCGCATGTGCACGAGTGGGGTATCCGTAATAAACTAAAATTCGCGGCGCACAAGACCGAAGCTATGGTCATAACCAAAAAATTGAAATTCGATATCCCTCGCGTGCACATGGGCGGAACATACATAAAGTACGTCGGCGAGATGAGAGTACTGGGACTATATATAGACAGCAAGCTGACTTTTAACAAACACGTGACACACATCTGTCAAAAAGCAACGTCCCTGTACGCTCAGCTCGCCAGAACGGCAAAGATTAGCTGGGGATTAAACTCGGAGATCATCAGAACCATATATAGCGCAGTGGTGGAACCAATTATGCTGTACGCCTCCGGCGCGTGGTTTAAAGCATCTGAAAAGCTGACGGTGCAAAAGCAGCTCAGAACGGTGCAGAGAGGATTCGCTATAAAAATAATTAAGGCATATAGGACCACTTCACACGAGGCCTCGCTGCTGCTGGCCGGCCTGCTCCCACTCGACCTGCGGGTGCGGGAGGCAGCGAGGCTGTTCAGGGCCAAGCGAGGGGTGCCGCAGGAGGACTTGATCTGGGGCAGAATGGTGGAACAACAGGCAGACCTGAAAGAGGCTGAACATCCAGCTACATCTGGGGGGTTCGAGTATGTCTGTCTGGAGAACATGGAGCCGGAGACCGTCGGTAAGCACCAAATTGGCAACATACGTATATATACTGACGGCAGTAGGATCGATGACCGAGTGGGATGTGCCTTCACCTGTTGGAAAAATGGAGAGGAAACCAAGTTTGGTAAGTGTCGCCTGGAGTCGTTCTGCACAGTCTTTCAGGCGGAAATGTTTGGCCTTCTGCAAGCTGTATGTTATGCAGTCAAGGCGAAATTAAAGAACACCTGCATATTGAGCGACTCCAGGTCCTCCCTCGATATTTTGAAGACGGGTGAGGGAAGGCACCCCATTGAACACCTGATCACCCGGGAGCTCAGAAAGAGCGAAGAGCTAGGTCTAAACATTCGATTCTTCTGGATAAGAGCACACGTAGGCACAGAGGGAAATGAACGCGCCGACCAACTGGCGAAAGAGGCAGCCCAAAAGGATAAGACGGCCATTAAATATGACAAATGCCCCCTGTCATATATAAAGAAGAAGCTCCGAGAAGAATCTATCAAAAGCTGGAACGAGAGGTACACAAAAACCAACAAAGCCAAAACTACGAAGCTATTCTTTCCGGACGTCCTTTCTGCCAGGGCTGTCCTTAAGAACCTCAACCCTACTCATAGGCTCGTGCAGGTACTTACCGGACACGGCGGGTTCTCCGCATACCTGCACAGGTTCAAGCTGAGGGACAGCCCTCTCTGCGAATGTGGCGACGCGGAGGAGACTGTCCCTCACTTGTTAGCGGAATGTGTGGTGTATGGGGGGGATAGATATAATTTGGAATGCGAACTTGACATAGACATAACAATAGAAAATCTTAAGGAAATAATTAAAAACAAAGGACGAGAAAAGTTCATACAATATTGCTTAAAAATAATTAGAATTGTAAACAATAGAAATAAAACAAATTAGCTTAAGAATCCATGAAACCATTTTATTTTAAAAAATAAAAGAGGTGCATGTATAAAAACGAGATAGGCATAAGATAAACTTGTAACAGTCGTAAACAGCAATGTAAAAAGAAAAGATACTTAATAAAACTAGAAATTGTTAAACTAGATTAAAACAAAACATAGTAAATAAGCAAGATAAATAATAGAAAATAAGTTAAAATGGAGTTTGTTTTCTCCTTGTATACATAAGTCCATTATGTATACAGGGAGAAAATAAATTATATTTGTTTAGTTTGTATTTGTATAGATGATTCATAGTTATTGTTCTGTAATATGCATAAATAATAATGTACTAAACAAGTAAAGGCTCATGTAATAGAAGATAAGACAATTAGATGCTAAGTAAAAATATTTATATTTTTTAAATAAAGGCCCTGATCACTGTTGGGGGAAAACTGATTAGCCGACGGCCCACCCATCGCGGTGGGATTGGTAGGCTCCATTAAAAAAAAAAAAAAAAAAAAACCTAGTTAAGACCGATCGATTCTACATTTACTACAAAGACGGCCTAGATCACTGAGTTTAGTGTTTTACTGGATGTGACAAGACGAAGAAGTTTGCAGCTGTTTTTATGGTCCATGGACAAAAACACTAACATAATATTTTGACATATGCATGCACGCTCCGCGCTGGCGAATGCTGCCCCCCGCACCTGCCCCGGTTCGGTGAGATTATCTAAACCCTATACCTACTAATATTATAAAGGAGAAAGATTTGATTGTTTGCTCCGAACCTACTGAGCCGATTTTGATGAAACTTTGTAGGTATGGGGTATTGTTTCATTGGGAGTGATATATGCTTTTCGTCCCGATATTCCCACGGGATCGGGAGTTACGCGGGTGATATCGCGGAGCGCTGCTAGTATTTAATAGGTGTCCTTTTTTTCCAAAGAAAGTTGATTTTTCATTTAACAAGGCTTCATAATTAAAAAGTCGTAGGACAATAGTTTTTGTGGATATTTTTTCATATCTAATATTACGAATTTTAATTTGGTTTCGTATGAATAGACAAATCGAATCGTTGGAAATAACGCTACTCTTGCTGATATTCCCACGGGATCGGGACTTACGCGGGTGAAACCGCAAAACGCTGAAGAAGCCAAAATACAATATAAATATAATGCTCCATCCCAAAACCGGGTCATTCCTGCCTATCCTCAAATGGAGTTACACATGAATCGAAATTCCTGTTTGTTTCAGAATTGTCACTGAATTCAAAGAGAAACAAAATACCTTGTTCCTATGATCTTATAATTACTACAGTAAATACATCCTAATGTTTCAATGTAATTTCATGTGAATGAGTTGAATGAAGACTTGTGACTTTAATTTGACTTTGAACGAATCGGTAAGACATAATAATATATTTCATAAAGCCAGCTGTCTACTCCATAAACGCCGGCTGTGTTGAACATAAAAGGGTCCATTAAGAATTAATAAACGTGGGCAAGGCAATAGTAATAAAGACTTATAGTCAGTGGACAGTTGGACATCGCTCGCCACCTCGCCACCCCTTCACTTAACACCAATCAATCAGCTGAAACTGCTATTTCCGCTATACTTACTAACTTTTAGCAACAGATATTCTTTTCTTAGAATTTAGGTATTATTGTAGATGAAGAATATTGGTGTTTACATATTATCTTGGTGGTTTATAGTGTGGTTACACTTCACATCGCCACCAACAAATGGCGCCACTAAGCCGATCGTTGATCCTAGATCGCGCAAGCGAAGTTTTTCTGAAGATAAGCTCATATACAAGTTCCAACGAAACATCGTTAGGCCGCGGCCTGGGTATAACACCTGCCCGGTGGAAGATCTTCCCTTTGGAGGTAGACACCAGCTCGTACCTCCAAACTGGTGACCCGACGTGATCCTTACTTTTACGCTACTTACTTTTAATCCATGCCATTTAGGGCGCTGTTGTGCCTAGGATATTTAGTAGATGGTGTAGGCCCGCCCAGAAACTATACCACCCTTTCAGCTTATGGCCAAAATCTAGGCTCCTTCCACCTATTTCATGAACCGTGACAGCTAGACAGTTAAAATTTTCATAGATTATGTTGCCGCTATAACAAAAAATAATAAAAAAATCAAGTGGAGCTCCCTTTACGACATGGTACGAAGCTTTCGTCCGCTAGTCCGACTCACACTTGGCTAGTTTTCTTAACAGTTTTGCTGTAGGAAAGATATCAGAAAAAATACATTTAAGCCCGTGGTCGTTAATAGATATGTTTTTGGTCTCCAACATTAATGATGGAGCGTCTATTTTTAAACTGAAAGACTTCTAGATACTTATCTAATAATTAGAAATGAGCGAAAAGAAGGCAATTATGGAATTAAAACTAGACGGTAAAGTTACCGTTTGGCTCCCCTGACATGTGTTAGTGCCAGGAAAAGCTGCAGATATCAGACCCTGGCTGCCAAACGTTGTCATCTGCTTGTATCTAGCCAAATTAATGTCGATAAACTAAGCCCGAAGCAAGCACTCTTTGGCGACAGGACGCACCTTCCAATTTCATGCTCGAATTAACTCTAACGATACGAGTATACTTGCTGCACTAATTCCTACCGGTGTACGTACAGGGGCGGATCGTGAATCTGTGGGGCCCTGCGCTTATACTACTTAAAATTACCTACTTAATTAAATTGCTAATTTTGTCAAAAAACTGCTTTCTCTGTAAATATAAAAAAGAAAATCACAGACTCAATCACTTACCCACTGATCACGAAATCTCGTAAACTACAAGCTATGCTACAAGTGGTAGGAGTTTTATTTGTATGGGGGTTCCTATTAGGACGTAAAAAGACTTTTGAAAAAGAAGTTTGTAGTTTATAGTAACTATATGTTTTCTGTTTTTGTAAGAAATCTTACTTGACTTTTAAAGAAACACTAACACGGGTATAACCGCAGGGCACAGCTAGTCCTACTTAATATTATAAATGTGAAAGTTTGTGTTAGTGTGTGTTTGTTACTCATCCACGCAAAAACTAATGGACCGATTGCAATTAAACTCGGTATGTAGATAGCTAGAGACCTGGATTAACATATATGCTACTTTTTATTCCGATATTCCTACAGTATCGGGACTAATGCGGGTAAAACGACGAGGCACAGCTAGTATTTTATGGAGGCATTTGACCTTCATTATAAACCACGTTAAGCAGTCTTAGTCTACACTAGTCTTAGTAAGACAGTCTGAATAACACGTTGAGTAATGTGTATTTTGCTTTCTCGTTTATTTTTCTTTACCTATTGTTTTCAATGGAGACTGGGCGCCTTTTGTATCCACGCGGCCCTGGGCTGCAGTCCAAAAAGCCCTTATGTAGATCCGCCCCTGCCTGTGTAGCTGCCCAAAACTGTTAATACGAAAAGTTAGAAGCCTACCACGCCCCAGTTTAATTAAAGTGTTTTATGTTTGGAAGGTGTTTAAAGTAGTTAAAGCATCAATTATTGAAACCCTCGCGTCCGTCGGGGCTCTTACAGCCAGTTACAATTACTTACGTATTCATTATTATAAGGACTTGGAGGTAACTTAACTACCTACTTATTAGATTAAGTGTTTAATTGTTTATTTTCAAGTTTTGGTTTCGATTTATCCATGAGCCAATCTCAAGTAATCTAAGCATTTTTAAGCTATTGAATAGCTTTTATCGCGGGCTTTGAGCGCGGCGACCGAATCAAGAAATTCCGTAACGAAAATAAAACCTAACACCCCCCACTCCATCTACCATGTAGCTAGGCCGAGCGTTCGCTTAACGTGTATGTATATGGTACGACTGTACGAAGCTCGCACGATGCAAAAGCTTTACCGCGGCAGTCCCCGAGTGCCACACGTTTTTTTAATAGATAGGTCAGCGTTTGACCACTATTTCACACAATGGTAAGTGACGATAGAGTCTAAGATGTAGCACGCTTTTTAGAAGATACGATCGTTACTCAAAGGCCCTCAAATTAATGGGAGCCTTCGAGGGCCGCAATTGTAGATAGGAAGATGGCAGTGAAACATAAACTTTTCCTAACCGGCCTTATTTTGTCGACCGGCCTTCGTATCGGAACACGGACAAGTCCGCTAAGTGATACGACTTAGGCTGGTGAGTGGTAACAAGCCGCGGCCGAAGCTTCCCACCAGGAGATTGCTCCTTTGGGCTAAATTCCACGGACGCGAGTAATATGAACCCCCAATAGCATGAATTTTTGGTTTTTACCAGACTACGACAAAAGCCAAAGGGTGGGTTATGTTATTGGCCCGTATATATGTGTGTAGGTATGTATGTTCATCTGTTCCTGCATATCTTCTAAATATTTAGAACTTTTATTTTCAAGTTCTATTTATACCTTACCTATCCAAGTTAATTTAATATCAAATTTCCATTTCATACAATTTCGTTTTCATTTTTCCCGTTTCACACAAATTCAGTTTTTAACCAAACCTCGCTGTAGAGTTTTAGCGTAACCGAGAAAAAGTCGTAAATAAAATATGCCAAAGGAAGTAGTAAGGAAGAAGTAAGTAGGTTCTTGGAATAAAGTTCGGCCTTTCAAACTTCGTTTAAATGTACGATCATTAAAGTTAATAGCATTACAAACAGTATTCAGGCAGTGATGCAGTAACACGTCTTGGTTATGGCATAATAAAGAGTTATGGGTACGCTGATGTAGTTCGGAACGAGATGAAAATATCTAATTTAATCCCTAAGTTTAAGTTTTGAGATGTTTGTGTTTAAACCAGAATTTTGGACTTCATTTTTAAGACGCTTCAAAGTGATATAATGCACTGCATAACTCCTATTTAATAAAAAAAAATTATATGATTTGATTTGAGTAAGTATAAGTCTAGTAAGTATAATTCTTAAGGCACTTGCACTTAAATTCTGCAAGGTTTATTTATAATATTAGTGTGTATTATTGTCGCTTAGGTACCTAATAAATAAAATAACCTTCTATAGGTAGATGTCTCAAAGTTACAAGACTTTGCTAAGGAAATATAAGCTACCTTAATAGTTTCAAAGACTAAATGCAGACAAATACATACTGGATTATTTTTTTCGTCTAATTTGGACTACGATTTCATACAATTATTTTATGTGACACTGGCTGTTATTAATTATTTAGATTTGAAACGAATAAGAAAACAAACAGTCGAGTTAAGACCACCTCCTTTTTTGAAATCGAAAAATTATAAATCTCTTTAAAATGTAGGTACGTAGATATTTTACATGCAAGGAAGTGGAAGTTATAGTACCTACCCATTTCATACCATTGGAAAAGTTTCCCCTCTCAGAACGTTTCTGCGAGGTCAATTTGCACCGGGATGCTTATTAAACAACTTCTATTGGGAACTTTTTTGTTATGTTTTGGGCATTTTTTTAGATTATGATACCCTATTTCAAGAAGTTCATTCTTACTTATTTGAAAACTTTGCTCATGGACACATTTCTAGATATATTTTTAGCTTTTCGTTTCTTTTTATAAGAAGTTAAATTCAAATCAGTCTAGTTTCTTAGCCGATCCATCTATAAGATTTGATTGTTTTCATTGTTTGAATTGAATAGGCTCCGAAATAACTGAACCGATTTAGATAAAAGTTGGTATGGGAAACATTAATTCATTGACAGTAATAGGCTGCATTTTTATCCCGATATTGCCACGGGATCGGGAGTTACACAGGTGAAACTTTGGAGCGCTGCTAATCACTATAATTACACTAGCAGCGCTCCGCGGTTTCACCCGCGTAACTCCCGATCCCGTGGGAATTTGCGACTATAAATTGAAATGTAAGCTATCCTATCTTTCAAGTTGGGTCGAATTGCACACGGTGTGCAAATCAAATTAAAAATCGGTTCGGTAGTTTAGGAGTCCATCGCGGACAAACACGTGACACGAAATTTTTATATATATAAAGATATAACAAATTCCTCCGCCGCGCTTGCGCTGCTTTTATATAATATAGACTAGCTTTTGCCCGCGACTTCGTCCGCGTAGACGTCAAAAATGGTACTTTTAACCAACCACACCCAAAATAACTTTCTACACCCTTTTAACCCCGTTAGGGGATGAATTTCAAAAAAATACGAAACACGTCTTCCATCAATTCTGTTAAAGAATGTTTATGCAAAATTTGAAGAAGATTGGACCAAGGAATCACGTAGTCCCATACAAACTTTGCCCCCCTTTTACCCTTAGGGGTAGAATTTCGAAAAATCCTTTCTTATCCGATGCCTACGTAACACAAAAACACACCCTTCAAGTTTCAGGTCTCTACGATCAGGGTAGGCTGTGCGTTGATCCGTCAGTCAGTCAGTAGTTCAGGACAAAGCATTTTATATGTATAGATTAACAATTCTTCAACATATTATAGATGACTGTATCATATTATTTGGCTGCTTCAAGCCAACTATTTGTAAAATTACCGACATAAGAAGAGAACAAATTGCCCAATAAATTTAACGACCTCGCCTGCTGTGAGGCATGTATGTATGTTGGTACAAATAAGAATTCTATCTGCACCACCTCGGTTTCGGTCATAAAATTTGTTCAAGGCGGAGAGTATAAAAAAGATTGATATTTCGACAGGCAAAGGTATAGTCAATTTGTCTTGAGTATACGTAGTATGCCTTTGAACTTTCACGATTGTCTTTAAAGTTCTAAATATAACCTTTGGCTACAAAGGTTACGTGGAAGAAATCGCTTTTAGCGATGAGGCTACCCATTTTAAACCCCGACGCAAAAACGAACAACCCGTCGTTTTTGCGTAAGTGAGTTTGATGTGTGTGTGTCTGTCAGTGGAATCGTAGCTTCCGAACGGATGAACCGATTTTGATTGAAAGGTGAATTCGTCGGGAATCGGGAGTGTTCTTAGCTATGTTTTAAAACTATGCACGGATTTTGATGTACTTTTTTAAATAGATAGAGATCAAAGTCGCGGGCAACAGATAGTTTATTTTAACTTAATGATATTCCAAGGTGTACTTACCCAAGCTTACATCAGTTTATAACTAAGTGGCAGGGCACTTAGTCACTTACTTAGTCTCACCCGCCCCGGTTTCAGCCATGAAATTCCCGATCCCGTGGGAATATCGGGATACAAAGTAGCCGCGAAGGATTCAATGTGTCCTTGTACCAAGTTTCATGATCATCGGTCCAGTAGTTTCGGAGCCTTTGAAAGTATTTTCTATTTAAGTGTTAGACGCAGAATTTTATTTTTTAATGCATCTCTCTTTTAAATGTTTATTTGTTAGTAAAACACGATGATGTAGTAGATTTTTAAGTGTATGGAAGTAAAAGCCCAAGTGGTTTTATATGGAGGCCAATTTTCCAAAACAAAATGGATCAAATTACATCTTTACTTAATATTATAAAGCTAAAGAGTTTGTTTGTTTGTTTGAACGCGCTAATCTCAGGAACTACTGGTTCGAATTTAGAAATTCTTTTTGTGTTGGATAGTCCATTTATCGTGGAAGGCTATAGGCTACTTTTTATCCCGATATTCCCACGGGATCGGGAGTTACGAGGGTGAAACCGCGGAGCACTGCTAGTTGTAATATCATTTCGATTACAAAAAATACCCTCAAAGTCAGCTCTTGGTATATTCTCAAGAATATTTTTTGTAATGTGGCCTTCAATTTGTTCGACGATAACTTGAGTACGTTTGCTCCAACATTCACGATATTTGATACACAAGTAGTTGAGGTCAATAGCGGGGCCCCCATCGATTCTGCTCATATTGAAACTTAAGTATTATACTGTCCAAAATCATGAGGATCGGAGCAATAGTACTCAAGTTGTCAAACAAAAAGATACGAACGCTTTGGCCTCTCATACCTGTTTTGTTTCAGTTCTCTAAATAAAATATGAAAGAGAAATACATGATTAATAAATAAATAAATATTGCAAGACATTCCACACATCGCCATCTAGCCCCAAACTAAGTAACTAGACTTGTGTTATGGGTGCTAGACAACGGATATACTACTTATATACTTTTCTTTTGTAAATATATACTTGTAATACATAGAAACAACCAGACCACAGACAAATATCTAAGCATAAATACTTGTCTGAGGCGGGAATCGAACCCGCAACCCTAGGTTTGGCAGTCCGGCATGGTGACCATTGTGCCAACTGGGTCGTCAAAATACTATGGTATTATTATCAGAGGAGATGTTTTTCTGTTGTATAAGCAAGTTAAAGAGAGTCGGACTCGCGAACGAATGGTTCCGTACCAAGTTGTATGGAAGCCCCATTTTTTTCTTTCTATTTTAAGTATTTGTTGTTATAGCGGTAACAGAAGTACATAATCTGTGAAAACAATGCCTAGCTATCACGGTTCATGAGATACAGGTGATACATATACATATGGTGACAGTGACAGAAGTCTTAGTAATAGGGTGCCGTTTTTACCCTGTACGTATCGAACCCTAAAACCGGTCCAAACCGATTTAATACACTAAAATAAGACACCAAATGAAGCGAAATAATTTATTGATTCTAATGTTTCAATTCATCGTCAGTTTCAACAGCCTCGCAGCTGTGGTACTTGGAAGACGTATCGGGACAGCTGTCTGCTACGGAGAGATCGTCCAGGGAGGCTGCGGGAGCTTCGTGCGCTGCTAGAGGCATCAACTCTTCGTCGCCTTCCACTTCGGTGTATGGGGTTATAGTGCGACGCATTGAGTTGGTTAACGCGTCTGCTTCACGACTCCAACAGTCTAGGGAAATACGATAGTTGTTATCAACCACAGGGTACGGTGGGCTGCATAATTGCAGATCATAGAGCTCGGAGAAACGGCTGTTATAAGAATGTTTTCAACACAAGCAAGATTCTAGGCACCTGCTTTAGTTGAAGTTTTAAGTCTTTTAAACTCATGAATTTATCAAAATAAAATGTTTAGAATGAAGACATTTCAATAATAGTAATTTAGAACTCTACGGTGTGTCTATAATTATCCAGCCGATCCATATTACAGCTAGCCATAATCAATCATCATCATCTTCCTGCCCTTATCCCAATTTAATTGTGGCCGGCGCAATAAGTCTTCTTCCATTCTCTCCTATTAGTCGTCATCTCATCGTTAACATTCATCTCTCTCATGTATTGTCTCACGCAGTCAACCCATCTTTCCTTAGGTCGTCCTCTTCCTCTACATCCCTCTACGTTCATACTCATCACTCTTCTAGTCACATGCGTCATAATCATAATCACTCATAATTATTAATTTATAGTAATTATTTTCCCGGGTCTTAATTGAGTATTTTTTATTTCTCTTTCCTCTACGTTTCGACTATTGTATAATAATGTATGAAGAAAAAATACGCGTTTAAATCCCGGGAAAATAAGTACGACGAATACAAAACGTGTGAGTTTAAAAATATAAATATAAAATAGATTTATTGCAGGCACATATGGCCAATTACACAAAAAAAAACATACAAATTAAAAATTAAAGGTAAAAAGTTACATATTAATTCAAGTCTGTCTATATCTAGGTATTTCTATAGTCAACGACGTCATTTTTATTTTTCCTTTTCTTATTGTTCTCCTCGTGAACCGATATCCAGTGCCTATACACGGCTCTGGAGATTGTCTCCAACCTCCCTAACAATTTCATTACCTGAGGCATGACCCGTTTAAAACAGTTTATCATTCATTTACTGATTTACTCAACCAGTTTATAACTAGAGTCCTTCGTAAGGCAATTAAAATTAGAAAACTTGATTTATCACTTATAAAAATATAGATCCACTTGTCTTATCGACTACAGGTTTAAAAAGTAAAAAATAAATTGATGTCCACGCGCTCCGATAAGGTATTGTTCTCAAAAATATTTTCTCTACTTTAATTTCGAAAGCAAGCCGAATGAATATATAGCTTTGATCCGTGACAAAAGAGTTGCAATAGAGATAGTAAAAAAAGTTGGCATTACGGAAAATGGTTGGTGTTTTGGAAAATGTGCCATAGTGACGAAAATCTGCATTTAATACCAAAACTCTTCCAAAATCCTAATTAAAGATTTTAGATTTAATCCTTAAATTAAATTTAAATATATGATTTTATTCTTCAACAAATGCTTACTAGGTAAGAATATACATTTATTATAAAAAAAAGGTAAAACAAAAACGTACATAATAATAAAACAACAAAAAACAGACAGACAAACAAGAAAGTGATCTTATAAGAGTTCCTTTTTTTTCCTCTTGAGGTTCGGAACCCAAAAGCTTAAAATAAAACAGACAGAATTAGAAAACAATTAGAACTACGGAGTTTTGGCGGGAACGAGTTAACAACATGTCGTGCTGCAGTTTTATTTTCATGAAACTTAGATGTAACCCGAGTTGAATTGTACAATTCTGGTGGAATGTTATTCAATTTAGTTCTGTGAAAGTGCACAAGTGTAGTGAAAGTAAAAATCAGTGTCAAACATGCAGTTTTCTCGTTGCCTCCAAATCTCCTATTAAGGTTATGGTAAACTTGCCACCGCTTTACTATAGCCCCTAACTTGACGGACTATGACGACTTTGACTGTATTGAAACACTTAAGGCCCGATTTATGAAAAATCGGGTCATAATTTGATGCAAAATATAACTTGACACTGGCTAAATGCACACGTGCGAAGCCATAATAAAAGAAAAAAAAAATTAGAACTACAACAACTACAATAGGGTAAAATTAATATGTCAAAAGGCGGCGCTATTCAATCTTTAATTTACACATATTTCTTGTTATTTTTTAGTTACTGTCAGAATTTATTTTATTTTTTATATGTAATCATTTTGCGCCCTGAGTTACCTATTACCCCATGAGTTTCTTGTGCCTTCTCATTGGTGGGCGCGTTCTGAAGGCACACATCCTAACTTAATTTTTAAGACGTGTCCATACTGTCCATGTGATCTTGTACCTAGGTATTAAGTATCCAAAAGAATAAAGAATTTTGACTTTGCGTTTTGTTTTTATGGTGCAATAAAGTGTTTATCTATCTATCTATCTTGCAATAATACAATGAACGCTGGTATTGTGTAAATAGCGGTATAACGTCGCCACAAACCAGTCATATGGCCAATCTCCCCGAGGAATTATGTGTTGACCCGCGAACGGAAGTCAACGGGGACTGCGAGCTTGCTAGCTGGCACTAACCATACCATATTTCATATCGAATCCAGCTTACCTAACGTTTTCATATTTTGCGTGCTATAAATTGTATTTTGATAGGAAAACTGACCGTCTGTAATTTATTTATATTAACTTGTTTATATGATTTAAAGTTTTGGATTGGCTTGGCTTTCACCCGCGTAGGAGATGAATTAAAAAACCCCTTTTTTATTGGTCTTTTTACGAAATTTATCCTGCTGATTTTTAATAATACAGAAATTATTTGGGTTGACTCTCAACATTCTGGCGTCAGTATACGGTAATTCTGGCGTTAGTGAACGGCCATTTTTATTAAGTTGTGCAACCATCTTTCAAAGGATTTGTATCAAAAGAGATTATTTAAAATTAGATTAGGCTTGCGGATCTCGTATGCTTCCCCCAGAGGAGCTAAATAACATGATACTTTTTTTAAGTAATCCTTTGCCTTTTCTAATGTGTGCCTTTTGAAAGGTGGCCGCGAAACTAAAAACAAAATGACTGGCTGTTTACTACACCAGAAAGTTACAATCCCTTACTTATTACTTACAATTAGTTGATCTTTTCTCCGGCGGTACAGGCTGCACCGTGGTAGGCGGAGGCAGCTTCGCAATCGATCTCAACCTCCTCGGACTCCTCGCCAATGCATGGGATATACTCGGCAACCGAATATCAAGGTGGGAGCCTCTCTCCGTCACAATCTTATTGTTCATAGCGTACAACTTAGTTGTAATGTCTCTAGCTATGAGTGTAGTAACGACGCATGCTAGGTATTGCTCTTTTACGAATAGGTATTCTAGTGAGCTACGTTGCCAGTAGACGTAGCGGCATGATGAGGCGGCTACGATTGACACCTGAAGGGATAAGTTTAGTTGCTTTAATTATTGAGACTGCATAACTTGGCGGAAGAAAAAAAAAGAAGAATTTTTCCTTGGTAGGCGCGATCCGCAGGCACATATCGCACCTCAGCTCCGCTCAAATAGTGTCATAACTCAAAAAAGACAAGTGTCGAGAAAAAGGTGTTTAAAGTAATAGTCTAACTGTTTTTTTCCGTTTTTCTAGTCTTAATTTGAAAACTAATAGAATTAGCGATATGAACAATGAACATTTCAGTAGATTTGAATGATTTTTTAGCTTAATAAAATAGTGTAGGTATTTGGTTTCCTGAAAATATGAAATAAATAATATTGTTTTTGAGTTATGACACTATTTGAGCAGAGGTGCGATATCCTAACTTAATTTTTGAGACTTAAATTTCATGCAAATTGTATGATTCCAATTGAATAAACAATTGTTACTTTGACTTTTAAATGAAATAGATATGATTTTCGTAAAAAATACTCAATTAGAGATCGAAATGTTAAGAAGTAGTAATATATTAGTATGGAGACTGGCCAGCATAGTGTCGTCGCCTTAATTTTTTCCGAGGCCTTTTTTTATGGCAAAGCATAGAGGGCATTAATACAAACAACAAAATCGCAAGCTAAAAAATATCGTAGTTTCAGGTTTACCTGTTATTTGATGTTAAATAAAATAAAGAAGATATATTTTTTATTTGCCACATAACAATAAAATCTGACACTACGAAATTTCGTTCCATGGCATTTATATTAATGTGCTCTAGACATTGCCATAGGTTTAAAATGTGGCCACTTAACTTTTTTTATATAAACTTATATTGTCCTACTGCTGGGCAAAAGCCTTCTTAACATCTTTCCAAGCATTTCAGTCCTGGGTTAAGTTTAGCCAGTCCACGCAACTTAAAAAAAATGTAGTTTACTATGCCAGAATGTAACAAGCCCTTTTCTTGCGGTTAATCGGTTGAGTCATATGCCTAAAAAGAGAATTTCATGACACAAATTAGGCTTTAATGGTTGGAACTTATAAGTGATGTTCTTTACAAATATTCTGCGAGGAATTATCATTTCGATTTTTAAAATCTAGCTTTTGTTATGTTCCTACCAAATTAAGCTCTGTGAAGCCTTAAGCTTTAGTATTCTGTCATCTTTGTTCTTTTATTCCAGTTAGGAAGGGGCTTAACTAACAAAAATCATACGTAATGAAATAAACAAGATCTCTTATTACTTAGGAAGCATTCATTTATATTCTATTTATTATTATTAATTCCTATATGTTTGTTATTTTATTACTTGGTGTACCTAATCTTCAATCATTTGTTACAAGGATGCTTAGGGCGTTTTCCATTAATATGAACAAGTTGAATTGGTCACGACATGGTAAACTTCAGCCGTAAGTTTTTAGGTAAACAACTGCGCACGCTATTTGCAACTTGCAGCTAACGGGCGCTTATAATTCACTAGGAAAGATTGATTCCATAATAAAGGTCGGACTAGAAAATAGGGTTGGTAACACTTTTTTTGAGAATATAGTTTTTGGTTTTAAAAATATAGTACACTTCTAAAAAATATAGTACACCCACTTTTCTAAATTTGTAATTTTCATCATTTTACAATTTCGTTTTCTACATTTTGTTCGCATACTTTGACTAGAATTAGGAAATTCTTCTAAGACACAAAAATATAAATAATTTTTCAGTAGATTTGCCTGAAATATAGTACTAGGTCTATGATTTTCCAACAGTACGTACACTTAAAATATAATATTACGTATTACTAATAATATTCTATACAGGAAAGATTTGATTGATTGTTTATTTGTTTGAATTGAATATGCTCCGAAACTACTGGACCAATTTTGATGAAACTTGGTATGAGGATACTTTGATTCGTTGGAGTGTTATAGGCTACTTTTTATACCGATATTCTGACAAGATCGGGAGTTACACGAGTAAAACAGCGGAGCGCTGCTAGTAATACTATACATTTTAGTACGATTGGCAACCCTACTAGAAACATTCTTCTTAAATATATATTTAATAGCTTGTCATACTGTGAGCAGAGCCATGCAGAGCAGAGCAGAGGTTCGATTTGACCTCTGACTGCTCTCACAACGCATCTAGTGTAACAAGTCCCTTAATATTAACTTGGCAATCCTACTCCAGTACACCACTATGTGGGATGTATTGAAGTAGCATTG
This sequence comes from Idaea straminata, assembly GCA_951213275.1. Taxonomy (NCBI): domain Eukaryota; kingdom Metazoa; phylum Arthropoda; class Insecta; order Lepidoptera; family Geometridae; genus Idaea; species Idaea straminata. Next base: position 1,799,238 of record OX577852.1, read on the forward strand.
ATGGTAATTTACGTAATATACTGATTTAGTTTGGCTCGGCTTGTGGAGACGCCTACTTATGGAATTAGCAATTTAATGTTTCGGAGTGGTGGCATGCGGCTTTTTGCCCTGCAATTTGTCGATGTTAATTTGTTAAAGTATTATCTTGTTTTTCTAACCGACTATGTTTTTGGGTTGTTTTTCTACCCAGCTATGTTTTTGGGTATGGTATGATATTCATCCGGTCCTGCATAATCTTATATCTTTAAATGTGCAATTCTTGTATATATATATATATATATACTAGCTGCGCCCCGCGGTTTCACCCGCGGGGCGCAGCTAGTAATATTGGAATTGGAATTGATAGGGTTTTCCCGGAAATTATTCGATTTTTTTCTCGCCTTTTAAACCTTCCCTAGACCTCTACGAACATTTCAAGACTAAGATAAGATAAATCCGTTCAGCCGTTCTCGAGTTTTAGTGAGACTAACGAACAGCAATTCATTTTTATATATAAGACTAGCTGCGCCCCGCGGTTTCACCCGCGTTTGTCCCGATCCCGTGGGAATTTTTTCTCACCTTTTAAACCTTCCCTAGACCTCCACGAATAATTCAAGACCAAGATAAGATAAATCCGTTCAGCCGTTCTCGAGTTTTAGCGAGACTAACGAACAGCAATTGATTTTTATATATAAGATATAATTGGAATCTCGGAATCGGCTCCAACGATTTTCATGAAATTTAGGTATATAGGGGGTTTCGGGGCGATAAATCGATCTAGCTAGGAATCATTTTTAGAAAATGTCATTTTATTCGTGTTTTATCGAAACTTACTTTTTTTATCTGAAAAATATGTCTCTTCCTGACATCTATTGGCGAACTACTAATACTATTTTTTGTGAGCAATAAAGTTATTCCAGCAGATGGCGTTGTTAAGTAACACGAAGTCAATGAGTGTTTGCTTTGAGGTTAGACTAAGTAAAAAAAAAATACCGAGCAAAGCTCGGTCATCCAGGTACTTATATTTAATTTCAGTTCATTTATTTGCATACTATGGTAGGTACAATAGATGTTACAAAGGGCATACAAGTTCACATATGAGCCCTGCCATTGCAATTACGTGTAGTGACAGACCGAGGCTTTTCTTACTATAGGTAGGTACTAGATATACAAATAAACTTGTCCGGCTAGTTACTTGTTATCACTACATAGTATAAAACAAAGTAGCTTTCCGCTGTCTGTCCCTATGTATAGTTAGATCTTTAAAACAACACAACGGATTTTGATGCGGCTTTTTTTAATAGATAGAGTGATTCAAGAGGAAGGTTTGCTAGTGCTCACTAAGGTAAAGAATGATAGATAGATAAATAAACTAAATGATAGTGATATAAATAAATATAATTATTGCAGGACACTCCACACATCGCCATCTAGCCCCAAGCTAAGTAACTAGACTTGTGCTATGGGTGCTAGACAACGAATATAAGTACTACTTATATTCTGTTCTTTTGTAAATAAATACCTACTTATAATACATAGAAACAACCAGACCACAGGCAAATATCTAAGCATAAATACATGTCTGAGACGCGAATCGAACCCGCAACCCTGTATTTGGCAGTCCGGTATGGAGACCATTGTACCAACGGGGTCGAGATGGTAGTGTTATATAACTTAAGTTTTAAGGTCACTAATCAACGTTAGTCCTAAAACTGTATAGACATTAGGTATACAACATCGATATTTAACCCAGTTCGTTGCATTTATAGCCACTTGGATTGTTACAGAGCTGTATCAGACAATAATTAGGTCAACGGAATGGGGGTAGGTTGGTACTTGGTAGGTAGGTAATGCCAAAGTTCGTTCGTGATGAACGGTCGACTCTACTGATCGTGAAATTACGTTCTCATCAAAGATATTTAATACAAATCTAGTAGTTTCGGAGCCTATTCGTTACAAACAAACAAATAACGTGTGGCACTCGGGGACTGCCGCGGTAAAGCTATTGCATCGTGCGAGCTTCTTACAGTCGTACCATATACATACACGTTAAACGAACGCTCGGCCGAGCTACATGGTAGGCGGAGTGGGGGGTGTTAGGTTTTATTTTCGTTACGGAATTTCTTGATTAAGCCCGCGATAAAAGCTATGCAATAGCTAAAAATATTTCCTCTTTACAATACGTAGTAGCAGCGCTCCGTGGTTTTGCCCGCGTAACTCCCGATCCCGTGGGAATATCAGGATAAAAGTAGCCTATGCAACACAAAAAGAATTTATCAATCCGAACCAGTAGTTCCTAAAATTTGCGCGTTCAAATAAACAAACAAAGTCCTCTTCTTTATAATATGATAGTATAGATTCGTATAGATAGATTATAATCTTTAATTCAAACTTGTAATAGGTATATGAAATCATTCGTTGTCAATTAACTTGTTGGAAATATTTTTACTTGATGCTGGCTAAATCTAAATGCACAAGTAATGCTGAACCATTAATTTAAGGGCAGGTGCTAATAAAGCTACCAAAATCCATAAAATCGACCTTTGTTTTAAGCAACTCTAAGTAATCAAATACTCTTTTTTTGTTATTTGGATATAAATGGATATTGTAGTTTAATAACCATATTTTTGTTTATTGTGGTTGAAAACATGATATGAACAACTTCGTTCGATAAAAAAAAGTTAGAAAACAGAGAATTATTAGATCGTTTATCGGGTTTTATTCAAAAATAGTTAACGTTTGTTTCTAAAAATGAATCAAATGATAGGTTTTGACCTCTAGGAAGTATAATTGTGGATAATAATGATAAAATGTTTTGCATATCGATCAAATATAACAGTTAGCACGCAGCACGCTACGTCTTTAAGAGCGGGGCTAAGGTAATGTGAATACCTACACACGGTACTGGAAGAGCACCTTAAATAAAAAAATCTCCGATGTTTTTATACTTGTGGCTGTGCGTCCGCACGTTTGGATATGTTCTCTCTATCTCGTACAACACTGTGTTTAAAACCTCTTTGATTCTGAAACTTTTGTAAATTACGAAAACACTATTTCATCTGCTAAGTAAGTTGGCAATCTATTATGCTTTCTGGCACACTAACACGTGTCCGGTCTCTCTCCGACATTACAAACACTCAAATATTTATACTTAGGAACTTTGCATAACAGTTTTAGTTTAAAGTACGATAATATATGTTTACTTCGTAGTTTATCTAGGACTTGCATCACCGGTTTCACTCGCGTAACTCCCGATCCCGTGGGAATATCGGGATAAAAAGTTACCTATGCCACTTCCTATGAATGAATATATCCTCATATTATGATTCATCGAAATCGGTCCAGTAGTTTCGATGCCTATTCAAGTCGCGGGCAAAAGCTAGCATAGACTAGCTTTTGCCCGCGACTTCGTCCGCGTAGAAGTCGAAAATTGACCAAGAATCAATTGTCCGATATAAACTTTGCCCCCATTTTTTACCCCCTAAGGGGTACCATTTCGGGAAATACTTTCTTATTGGATGCCTACGTCATACAAAGAATACATCCTCCAAGTTTCAGTCTCTACTATCAGCGGTTTAGGCTGTGCGTTGATCCGTCAGTCAGTCATTCAGGACAAAGCATTTCATATATTTTTTTATTTATATTAGTATTAGTATAGATGTGAGTTTCAGATATCGAACGAATATCAGTGGAAATCGAGCGCTCGACACGGGGCTAACGATTCAAAAATAGAGCCCCTGGCAGCAAACTGGAGTGGGCGGATATGACCTTACCTAATCATCTCCCCTTTAATTTGTGCTATCGATTAATAAGAAGCCTCAATTTTAATGTCGGCGAGTTATCGGCCGATAAAAAGTCAGTGGTATGCGTAACGCGAGACGTGAGCAGTATAACAATAATGATTTGTGAATCCGTAAGTAGGCTACCAAGAGGCAAGGTAAGTGCCTAATCGCTGACGAAATTAAATTCTCTTTAACGAAATAAGGGCTGAATAATTGTGTTCGAATTATACTGATGATTGTGTAAGTCTTATTTAATTTGCGTTCGTTTTCAGTGAATTTATAGGTGGGTGTTTTTATTATTTTTATCTCGTGTTAGAATTTTCTCTTTTTAAGCTGTCGCATAGCTTCTATCCCGGACTTTGAGCGCGGCGACCGAATCAAGAAATTTCGTAACGAAAATAAAATCTAACACACACCACTCCGCCTACCACGTAGCTCGGCCGAGCGTTCGCTTAACGTGTATGTATATGGTACGACTGTACGAAGCTCACACGATGCAATAGCTTTACTCACCGAATGCCACACGTTTTTAAATTCCACCCCTAAGAGGGTGAAACCACAGGCAGAAGTTAGTAGACTATAATTTAGCGGTCTAAGATAGATTAGTGCGATACGGTGTTGCATTCAAGGCATTATTCTCTCGTATCTAGATCGCGGCACTGTACAATCTAGATACGAATGACCTTTGCGTACACCCTTAGCGGTTGTTTAAATAGGTTACTAGGTTTTTAATGTGTGATTTTTGAAGTCTACCAGGGGGTCATTTGCAAGCCGTGCGAAGCCATAATTAATAGAAAAAAAAAATGACGTTTGTGTTGTCATATATTCGTCATTAGCTGCGCAACGCGGTTTAACTCGCGTAAGTCCCGATCCCGTCGTAATATCAAAATAAAAAGTAGTCTTTATAAGCCTTCCTCGATAAATTGACTATCCAACACAAAAATTTTTTTTCAATTCGAACCAGTAGTTCCTGAGATTAGTGCGTTCAAACAAACAAACAAATTCTTCAGCTTATATTAGATATTAGTATAGACTTTTTTTATAGCAATTTATAACGAAACCTTGACGTGTAGGCTATTATTTACTAAAGTGGTGTAGGTTTTGCTCCGATGTTTTAGTTTTGCTTCAAGAAGAAAATGTCAAAATTAAATATCTTATCAATTATTAATTCAATTATTAATCAAACTGATAGAAGTCATTATCAATCTTTTATTAATGTACCAAAAATGTTTAAAAAAATGAACGTGTCGCGGGACATGCGTTTGAAACGAAGTACTTTTTTTCATGTCTGAGATTGGTTTCTCATGGGTTTCTGTTACGGTTTTTCGTTTCACGTTTTCGTAACGTGATACATTTTTTCTCGGTTCGGCCTCCCTCGCGAACCCGCGATATGAACTTCATTCAAAAAATCGTACTTAATAAAACATTTGTTAGTTTTTTAAGACTCTCTTCTCAAACTTGAAATAGCAAAAATTTCAATGTTTATTCGAAAACAAATGGTTAAAGAGATTTTTGGCAGTATCTCCTCGTCGTTCCCGCAAAACACATTAACTTTTCTTTGTACACAGATATAGGATTTATTCACGACGAACATTTCGTTTTGGTTTTGTTATTATTTACTGGTTTTCGGGTCAAAAGTTTTAGAAAAAACACTTTGTACTTCCAAAAGTTGAAGGACTTTTCTTTGAAATTTTATTTTTAACCCCCGCCGCAAAAACGACGGGGTGTTATAAGTTTGACGTGTCTCTGTGTAGTCCATTGAAATGTTACATTTTTTAGGCCTAACCTTGCGTTTTTCAGAGGACGCAATTTTATTTTTTTGATGTGTAGGGGGGGTCAGTGTAAAGCTAAAACCAAGTTTGTGGGGTCGCCACTCTTGGCCCACGGCCGCGATCTCGAAAATAGGGGTTGAAATGGTTTTTACGATGTATCTCTTAAACTATTTATTTGATCAAAAAAATTTGTAAACATTTTTTGTTGCAAATTAAATTCTCTACAACTTTGGTCAAGTAACTTTTTGTCGTAGAACTATAAATAAAAAAGTTATAAGCGAAAATGTTCAGAAATTCGAGAAAAAAATTATATTTTTCGATGTAACTTCTTTTTTTATCATTTTACGAAAAAATGATATCTGACCATTTTTGTAGATCGTTTTTTGAGGAACAACTTTTATTCGCATCATTTTTTCATTAAGTCAATAGGTAAGGTTTTACAGCGATCCGAAGTGAGTACTATTTTTCAGTACTCTTCGTAAGTTTCAGAAGTCTTCAGAAGTTTTTCAAAATCCTTTCTTATCGGGTGCCAATGCCATACAAAAAACACACCCTCCAAATTTCAGGTCTCTACGGTTTGCGGTTTAGGCTGTGTTTTGAATCGTCAGTCAGTCAGGACAAAGCATTTTATATGAATAGATAGAAGAAAATATCCCATAAAAATATCGGGATAAAAATACTCTATAAATAAATAAATAAATTGATTTTTATTTCAGGCAAAACCTATATACAAATTCACTTAAAATTATAACTAATTATACAGATGTCAGAATTTCATTTTCAAAATTGATTTTTGAATTTAATTTGCATATTATGTATACCTACATAATATGCAATTTAAATTAAGAGTTTGTTTGTTTGAACGCGCTAATCTCAGAAACTACTGGAATTGAAAAAATATTTTTGTGTTGGATAGTCCATTTATCGAGGAAGGCTACTTTGCATTTTAATATTCCCACGGGATCGGGACTTACGCTGGTGAAACCGCGGAGCGCAGCTACTGCTTATATATTTATCTGTGGTCTGGTTGTTTCTATGTTATTATAAGTATATTATATTTACAAAAGTAAAGTAAGTATATAGGTAGTATATCCGTTGTCTAGCACCCATAACACAAGTCTAGTTACTTAGCTTGGGGCTAGATGGCGATGTGTGGAATGTCCTGCAATATTTTTTATACGAGCTCGGTCTTTAGTATTCATTCACGTAATTTGAGATAGTAAGGACCCTTCATAAAAAAATACGTAGCACTAATGGAATTCAATATTTGTGTTTGTATTAACTTGGGTACAAGGAAAACCAATAAGTGACGTAATAGTTACATCACTGAAATGACGTCACTCTACCCTCCCTCTTAAGCCGCGTCTTCACTACGGCATATTTTATTAAAATTTTACATTTTGTCGGGTGAATTATTGTCATGGGGCTTTAAAACAAAAAAAGCTTTTTGTTACCCTTTAGAGGTCGTATTAAATAATAAATATTGCAGGACAATCCACACAGCGCCATCTAGCCCCAAGTTAAGTAACTAGACTTGTGTTATGGGTGCTAGACAACGGATATACTACTTATATACTTTTCTTTTGTAAATATATACTTATAATACATAGAAACAACCAGACCACAGACAAATATCTAAGTATAAATTCATGTCTAAGGCGGGAATCGAACCCGCAACCCTGTGTTTGGCAGTCCGGCGTGGTGACCATTGTGCCAACTGGGTCGTCAAAAAACATTTATTTTTTACACAAATAGGCTTTCATTTGACCTCATCTCAAATTATGGGAAGCGAAGATGAGGTAGGTGGAGCATGCTATACATCCTAGAGGATGTAGCATGCTCCCCTAGAAGGTTTCTCTTAATTACCCACTTACCTAACTCTATTTTCTTAGTGCTCGCCTACGTTTTAAAAGGAGTCTTTCTTAGTGCCCCCTTGCGAAGTTTCAGACTCGTAGGTTTATAGTTTCAAAGAGTTCAAGATAAGTTTGTTCTCTTTTATATAATAATATATTAATTTATATAATAATATATATTAATATACCTAGATGAAAATGCCCAATTTTGATAAAAATAAAACTACAACGTTCTATTTTTTGGAAATGTCAATGGCAGGATTCGAAATTGTCAATTTCGTATAACAAAATAATCACCATATTTTTTCTTACTACAGCGAACGCCGTCTGATGATATTAGGCGGATAATTTTAAAACTACCATCTAAATCTATACCAATATTATAAAGCTGAAGAATTTGTTTGTTTGTTTGAACGCGCTAAACTCAGGAACTACTGGTTCGAATTGAAAAATTATTTTTGTGTTGGATAGTCCATTTATCGACGAAGGCTATATGAATACTTTTATTTTGATATTCCCAAGGGCTGCGCGTTGCGGCTTCACCCGAGTAAGTCCCGATGACTTACTCGGGTGAAGCCACAACGCGCAGCTGGTGTCAAAATATATTAGGCACAGTAAATTCCATACTAGTACTACAAAAAATAAAGATTGTTAAAGACTCACCTTAAATTTCTCGTCAATCGTAGCCCTGCTCGACTCAAATTCAGGCGAGTCCAAGAACTCACAGGGGAGTATCGGGTGGAGGAACTGATGGCCGCTCATTACGTTTACCTGGCAACACAAAATCATTATAATATTATAAATGTGAAAGTTTGTGTTAGTGTGTGTATGTTTGTTACTCCTTCACGCAAAAACTACTGGACCGATTGCGATGAAACTCGGCATCTAGATAGCTGGAGACCTGGATTTTAGGCTACTTTTTATCCCGATATTTTCAGGGATCGGGACTTACGCGGGTGAAACCGCTAGGCACAGCTAGTAGTATATATGAGAAAACTTGTAAATGGTTTTTTAGTAAGTAAGGTTGATTTATATGTTTGGGATTATTGCTGATTGTCTTCCGAATAAAATAATAGTACATTACGATATAAGTGTGGTAAATTGATTTTTGCATAGAGGTGATTTATGACGCGCGAGCGACAGCGAGCGTGTTAGAGAAGCCAAGATGCAAATATCAATTAATTCCACACGTATATCGTACGACGTTTTTTATCACAGTTGCGAATAAAAGAAAAGACTTGAAAAGAAAACAAAATAATAATTAACAAAATATTTGTGATAAGTCTATGTTTTTTTTTCTTTTATTATGGCTTCGCACGTGTGCATTTAGCCAGTGTCAAGTTATATTTTGCATCAAATTATGACCCGATTTTTCATAAATCGGGCCTAAAGTGTTTCAATACAGTCAAAGTCGTCATAGTCCGTCAAGTCAGGGGTAAAGCGGTGGCAAGTTTACCATAACCTTAATAGGAGATTTGTAGGCAACGTGAAAACTGCATGTTTGACACTGATTTTTACTTTCACTACACTTGTGCACTTTCACAGAACTAAATTGAATAACATTCCACCAGAATTATACAATTCAACTCGGGTTACAACTAAGTTTCATGAAAATAAAACTGCAGCACGACATGTTGTTAACTCGTTCCCGCCAAAACTGAAGTCTATCTTTACATTCTTTTAAGGCAATATTTTTTTGTTAATTATGCTCCGGAAAGGCCAGGCTAAAAACTTTTAACCTATATAGCCTCGTCTGACATACAATATTTTTTAGGGTTTTTTCTATTTGTTTTTGCGTCGGGGGTTAAAAACAAAATACAATGGTACGGAAAAACAATATATTTAAGTAAAGAAAAAACAAAAAATAAACTACTCAATTTTTAATCGTTTTCTAAGTCATTATCACGTTAAATTTTCGTTCGTAAACCGACTTTAGAAACAACCATTTTTGCTAGCTAAAAACTCTTTGGTACCTACCTTTTTTATACATCAAAAAAGTATGTAATTAGCAGTAAGATACGTATTTTACTAATCGGGATAACTTTACAGCACTAGGTTGGCAATGTAAAACGCACGCGTGCATAATATGTTGGATTATGAGCCTAAAGCCGTTGAATAAGATCCACTTTATGAGCAACTGTGATAAAAAATAGTTTTTTATTTCATTTCAGATTCTAATTTGCTGCAATATTTATTTACCTATGACGTCGTTAATGGACCAACAAAGGAGTCACGTTGTCTTATACAAACTTTGCTCTCCTTTTTCACCCCCTAAGAGGTAGAATTTCGTAAAATCCTTTTTATCTGATGCCTACGTCATATAAAGAACACACCCTCCAAGTTTCAGGTCTCAAAGATTAGCGGCTTAGGCTGTGTGTTGATCCGTCAGTCAGTCAGTAGCTCAGGACAAGCATTTTATATGTATAGATGACTTTATTAATTTATCTATATCTATACTTCTATACTAATATTATAAATATTTTTTTTTATTTTTTTGTTTATTTGTAGCGAATAGATTCCGTAACTACTGAACCGATTTAGTTGAAATTTGGCATGAAGATACATTGATTCAGTGACAGTGATATAGGGTACTTTTTATCCCGATATTTCCAAGGGACCAGGAGTGAGTGAAACTGGGGAGCGCTGCTAGTCGGCTGCGGGAATCGAACCCACAACCATATACGTCACAGGTTCGCCAACCGCACCACAGAGGTCAAATTTTAGAGGAAATACGCAGGGAAATATTATGTTTTGAAACAGGGGATTCACTGAACTTTCTATTCGGATCACGTACAGCTTTGAATATGTAAATACTGGACAAATATAAGGAAAAATGTGAGTTTCAATCCGGAAAACCCACATCTAAGTACACAGATAGTCCTAGATAGTTACGTATATAAATAAAAGAAAGTCGTGTTAGTTACACCAATTTTAACTTGAGAACGGCTGGAAATTGGTATGGTGGTAGTTTATATAGAACCAGGAGAACCAGATATACGGGATCGTAACTTACGCGGGTGACACCGCAAGGCATAGCTAGTATTGAATATGTGAAAGTCTGTCCGTATGTTTGTTACTAATTCACGCAAAAACTATCTAGATAGCTAGAAACCTAGATTAACATATAGGCACTTTTTATCCCGATACTCTACTAATATTATTTAAAGGATTGATTGTTTGAATTGGTTCCGAAACTACTGGACTGATTTTGATGAAACTCGGTATGAGGATACATTGATTAGTTGGGAGTGTCATAAGAACTTTTTATCCAGATATTCATAAAGAATCGGAACTTACGCGGGTGAAACCGAGGGATGAAGCTAATAATAAAAGAAAAAAATATTTGTTTCCTATCTTCGATCTTTAAAACTACGCAACTGATTTTGATGCGGTTTTTGATATAGATAGAGTGATTCAAGAGGAAGGTTTAATCTAATCCTACTAATATTATAAATGTGAAAGTTTGTGTGTGTGTAATGTGTATGTATGTATGTTTGTTACTCCTTCACGCAAAAACAACTGGACCGATTGGGATGAAACTCTGTATCTAGATAGCTGGAGACCGGGATTAGCACATAGGCTACTTTTTATCCCGATATTCCCACGGGATCGGGACTTACGCGGGTGAAACCACGGGGCGCAGCTAGTGGTACATAAAACAAAACTACCACGCGTACCAAGTCGTGGGCAACACCTAGTGTATAATGAGTATGTATTGACATAAGAAAAAAGTACAAATATCCGTCGTCTGGTCACCCTAATTGCCTAGTTGCTTAAATTGGGACTAGATGGCGTTGTGTGCAAAAGTCCTGCGTAACTCCCGATCCCGTAGAAATATAAAAAAAAGTATGTTACTTCCAAGAATTTAATATATCTTCAAACCAAATTTTATCGAAATCGGTCCAGTAGTTTCGGAGCTTTTCGTTACAAACAAAAAAATCTTTCGTTTTAAAATATTAGTGTGTATTATTTTAAATGAGTAAGTGTAGATTATTAGTTAGTTGCTCACCTTTCCAGACAGAAGTAAGCCCAATCTGTCTGTCTTAGTAAGGTTCTGCATAGCGTAAGCCTCTCCAGCGTGTAAGGACATGACGTGAGCGAAGTCGGGTGACACCATACGTTTGAATTGCAGTCGCGACACCTAAGGGAATGAAGGAAAAATAAATTATTGTTCTTGGCTGTGTTGACCCGCGTAAGATAAAAAGTAGCCTTTGTAACTCCCAATTAATCAATGTATTCTCATACCAAGTTTCAACAAAATCGGTTGAGTATTCGGAAGCCATTATAAACAAACAAAACTCTAATTAGAGGAAGGGTACCGGGCGCTCCCTCCATACAAACGTAGTCGACTGTTTCCTCGCTGGATAATGACACTAGAGCAAAAATTGTTGTTGCATAAAATTTATAACTGCCATGACCATGCCCCTATGTTTTTTTTTTAATATCTTAATTTCTATGATAATTAGAACTAGAAAATGAAAAAAACCAAGACATAGGGGCATAGTCATGGCAGTTATAGGTTTTATGCAACAAAAATATTAAAATTTGCATTAGGTGTCATTATCCAGGGAGAAAACATTCGACTACGTTTGTATGAAAAGAGCGCCCGGTACCCTTGTCCGCGGTTTAAACCCGCGTAAACGTTGGACAATGAGGATGAAAGAATTATTTTGTGTTAATCCAGGTCTCCAGCTATCTAAATACCAAGTTTTATTGCAATCGGTTAAGCTTTCGGGAAGCGGTGACAAACATACAATGCTAACCACAATAATATAAGTGGGATGGGTCGATTTTTGCCAAAAGGGGTAATAACTAACGCCTCTCGCGGGCCTCGTTGCGTTTTACCATGTATACTTGAATTAAAAGTACTCAGTGTGATCATTATTTTCAACATGTTAGCTATGTGTTTAGTTGGCCGACTGGTATATGCTGCCACCCGCTACACCAACCGACGTGGGTTCGATCCACAGGTTACGTTGTTATAATGTTAAGAAGAATAAGAATATTTTCTCTTTACCCTTCTCTTTATTCAAAAATATTAAAATTAAAAATCAGCCAAATAAAAATTGAATTACACAAATAAAAATTGAATTTCACAAATAATAATAAAAAATAATAACACACATACACATCACAAATAAAAAATACCGTCCAGAGCGTCACCACGCGGCATCGTCCCCAAGAGACTGGCGGCACTCCCCCTCTGGATAGCCAGGCTCACCCTCAAGAATATTCATTTCATAGATTTTGGGTACATCGAGGTGGTATTACAATTAATAATTATATTGCATATATAGTACAGTCCAGCCACCACCTGCCTGTAAAGGCGTATGAAATCAAACAGCTACTTAACTAACTGTCAAGCATACACCTTGATGTTAAAATAGTAGGTAGTGCACAGGATTGTAAACGTTATGCCACTAGTGGACTTTTGAGCGCCGATTGTAAATTTCTCTAGATCAACGTAGATAGATTAGGTCATTAACATTGTTTATAATGTGATATCTTATTAAGTGCGATACGAACAGATTATCTTACTTCTTAATACGGTATGGAATAGTTTGTTACAACACAATGATAAGTGGTTGGAGGAAATATACTGGTGAGTGGTTTTAATTCAGTTTAATTTCTATGTGACTGTCACTTTTTGAAACGAAGTTCCTTATCGCGGATTGGCGACCTAGCCGAGAAAAAATGTAACGCGTTACAAAAAACCGTAAGAGAAAGAGAGAATGAGGGAGACCAATGACTAATCTTCCACATATGTATGAAAAATAAATGAAAATAAAAGGTAAAGGGAGTTCGTTTCGAAAGCGCGTGGCCCGCGACACGTTTTTCATTTGTTGTATAAATGATTTTTTTTGCCGTAAAGTGACGAAAAGGCATCTGTTTTTTTAACTATTTTGCTTGTCAAATTGAACATTTTCGGTGATATTATAATAATTCAATAAAGGAGAAGTGAAATGAACAGAAAACTTAAATGAAACTCGAAGGTGAGATTTCGTAAAGTTGGCTTTAGGAAAAATATAGAAGCTGAATTAATGATATAATAAATAACAAAAGTTGGTGAATTTACTCCATGTAAAGACTAGATATTTGACATGAATCTGTGGCACAAATTGTGGGAAAGCAAATGAAAGGAAGAGTTAAAAAGCAAGTAACTAACTAAAAAATTAAAATAGTGCATTGTTTAAACCATTTGTTACAAAACAATTTGGTCTTTTAAACCGGGTTTAAGAATAACCAAATGTAACTTATATATACTTAACATATTTTATTCTACCTAAGTAACACTTAAAAAGTATGGGTACTTACTTTAAACGGTTCGAACAGCGTATGGTAGACCTCTTCGAGCTCAGGGTCGAACTTGACAGGTCTCATCTGGTAAACGAGGTAGACAACTTGCGCAAGGTTCAGGAATACGAAGCCGAAGTTCCAGGAAAAGGCATCGGGTGCGCAGATCACGTGCCATGCCCATATTGAGTAAAGCATGAACGCTAAAAGAATAGTAGCCCATTGATAGTGTGCGACGTTTTAAAAAAATCGTAAATTTCAAGAGTTTTTTTAATCAAATTCCATTCACTACAGGCATTATTTAAGAAGGAGATAGGAGAATTCTGCGTTCGCATAAAATGTGCACTTTTATGTATAAAAAAATCCTTTTAGAAACTTTCGATTTACGACTTTCGGATTGAATGGTAATTTATGGCACTGCTATTTTTCAATATGAACATAAGTACCTACAAGCTGTGCCCCCATAGTCCTTTTTACCCCTTTAGAGGTGGAATTTCCGAAAATCCTTTCTTAGTAAGCGCTAATAACGTCCTAAAAGGACTATGCGAAATTTCTTGTACTTTCAGTTATTTCGTGATGAGTTTATAAGTAGACATTAGCTTTCACCCGCGACTTCGTCCGCGTAGGAGTTGAATTTTTCAAAATCCTTTCTTATCGGATGCCTACGTCATTGAAAGAACGGGTGTGTTCTTCGAGTCCAAGTTTCAAGTGTTTACGATCAGCTGTTTAGGCTGTGCGTTGATCCGTTAGTCAGTCAGGACAAATGATTTTATATGTATAGAAGACTAGCTGCGCCCCGCGGTTTCACCCGCGTAAATCCCGATCCCGTGGGAATATCGGGATAAAAAGTAGCCTATGTGTTAATCCAGGTATTCAGCTATACCTAGATACCGAGTTTTATCGCAATCGGTCTAGTAGTTTTTGAGTGAAGGAGTAACAAACATACACACACAACACACACACACGCACACAAAAACTTTCACATTTATAATATTAGTAGGATTAATAGATAGATACCTACCTAGATTAAACATATTGTACCTAATTATTAAGTTAAAAAAAGGTATTTTCATTGAAAACTTACAACATACAGCCGAAAGTTCAATACATTTTTCACACCCAGAGTTCGTCCCCACCGATAGAAACCCCGCGGAACGGCATGAAAACAAGTTGATTAAATTTCCGATTTCTCTCATATTTTAATTAAAGCTACTGTTGTTTTGCTGCTAACCAAAGTCGTTGATTAATAACAACTTTGGAGCGCTTCGAGTGTCGGCTGCTCTGTTTTTGTTTTAGGAGTAATTGAGGTTGCATAAACCAAATTAGGTATTAGAAAAATCGGCCAAGTGCGAGTCGTTCGAAGGGTTCCATACTATGGTGTATAGGAGCCCTAAATTGTACAAATAGGCGAACTAATCTTCTTTGTCATGAGCCAGTAAATGGGTGAATGGTCATTAAGAGGAAGGGGTAATGGGCGCTCTCTCCATACAAACGTAGTCGACTGTTTCCTCCCTGGATAATGAGACTAGAGCAAATATTTATATTGCATAAAACTTATAACTGCAATGACCATGCCCCTTTTTGATTTAGTTTTTTTTAGAGACGTTTTACATGTCAATAAAATAATGTTTAGGTACAGTCGGCTGCATAATTGCAGCCCTCGGTAGAGTTCGAAAGTTACTATTATTGGAATGTTTGCATTCTAATAATATTTGTTTGATAAATTGATGAGTAAAAGACTTTAAACTTTAACTAAACCAGGTGCCTAGAATCTTGCTTGTGTTGAAAACATTCTTATAACAGCCGTTTTGGAGCTCTACGGTGGGTCTGCAATTATGCAGCCGACCGTACATAGGTAGGTACTTACCGAATATTAAGATGGAGTGCATCCAAAGTTGTCCTTTCTTTGTACTGGGAGCGCAGTACGAAGCTACGAATAGCAAGTTTGACAGCTGAAATAGTGGGTGTTGAGATTCTCTCCATAGGGGGCACCAAGGCCAATACCATGGACCTAAAAATAAACTAGGTATTAGCTAGCGAAAATCCCTATTTTTGCTTCAAATAACATTTTAACATCGTAACATTTTTTCTCATAAAAAAAAATATTACGCGTTCGTTTTTTAAACTTTTTAGGTTGCCTACCTACTTGCAAATTAGGGGTCCGTTCTTATGCAAGAAAGCGATGTATACGGGAAGGCGGTGTATACGGGAAGCCGCACAAAGTTCCTGTGGCAATCGCACAGCAAAGGGAACTAAAACATTCGGGAACATTCGGAACCTGCGAATCTGTCCAATTGCGAATCTGTCTAATTGCGAAACTGTCCGGTTGCTACTGAGCCTTAATTTCTATTATTTCACATTATAATACTTAGGTACGTGATCTTTATTATACTTAGTGATTACAAAGTTATATGGTTTGGTTTACCTGAAGGCATTGTATAGTTCATGGACCCAAAATCTTGGAAAGTACCGTTTTCTCCAGGCCATGAAAAATTTAATTCACCTATTTCCAAATATCCGGCTTTTTTGTCTGCTAAGGTTCCATGGTGAGCCATTATTTAAAAGCACTAGATAATATAACACACTCAAGTGGGTTATTATTATTATTATTTTCACGTTATTTTATTTTCAGAAGAACAAAACAATTCAACCAAAACAATGTTCTATCACGTTGCCTGTCAAAAAACTTAAATTGCTTTTGCTTCGCGCCGAAAATCAATATCACTTGCGTTGTGTAAAATTGAATTTAACGCCATCTCGTGGTAATATTCCTCGTTTTTGCGAAAAAAAACCGAGAGACACAATTGAATCGAGTGTTTCGGCATCGATTTTCATTTTAGTCGATTATTCATTACCTTACCGAGACGATAAATTCAACATTCTCTATGGCTACCATCTTTTATCTGTCACCCCGGCTGTCATTTGCTCATTCTCAAGGTGTGTAGTTCTAGCGCGAGTTCATTTCGATATTTCGCGTTATATTAATTGCGATGAGGTAGCATTCGCTAATTCTAAGTAATATTTAACAAATAAATAATATGCCTTAAGTGTTTTGTGTTAGAAGTGTATGTAACTCGTTACGGGAATGCCGATCGTCCAAAATATTCTCACCAGCAGTAAGTATGATTTTACCACATTATTTAACTGAAGTATGATTCATTAGATCAATGATAGCGTCGACTTGGGATAAAAGAACTTGTAGATTTCATGTTATCGATATTCTAATGGCTTAACTTCGAACATAACCAATAAAATTGGCATTCGGCATTGACCTCCTGGTTTTTCCATTGATTGGACTACGTATGCGATAGTACGCTTTGATTCTCTTTACAATTTAGTTGTAATAATACCGAACATCTTCCTGCCTGTTATTTATCATTTCTATGAAATTCATCTATAAAAAATGTACCCATTGCCTTGCTATCCAAGTAAATTCATAGCGTTTTTGTTATCTTAGCAATCTACTTCACCTTTGCATATGGCTCATGACACTATCTCATTAAAATTAGTTAAATTAGCTTCTTTTTACAAGATGAAATAGGTAAAATATATGTTTTTCAATATGTATGTTTTCCTAATTCACGTTTTTCATTACATTCTAATGAATTTCTGCTTGTATGTAAAATGAGTTGGTGCATGTAATAATTACCTATCTGTGAAACAATGTTGTGTAATAGTGTAAAATAGCATTATTTATAAGTGCAGGTTCAAATCCTGCTGTTTAACAAATAATGCATCGAGATTTAGTCTGGGATCTAATATATCATGCTAAACTCAAGAAAACATCCTTTCAAACTCCTCTAAAAATACGAAATTATTTCATATGATGTGTTCACAATGAACACATCATATTCTAGTATTAAAAATCACAGGTATCTTATTTCATAAGGACACCAGTAAAAATATCTCTCTACTGAAGAAATTGGTGGTACCTACCTACTTAATAAATTTTCCTATAGTACTGTAATATAAAAGAAATAGTATTAAAGTTTAGATTGAGAGCTAAAACAATTTTAAAAATTCAATGCTTTAAAGTGTCTCTGGTAAATGGCACTTTGAAATTAAGTACAAAAAAGAAAAAATATCTTTAATTACACCTGGCAATGTATAATTCACAAAGCTTAGTTGGTGAGGGTATCACTATGGTTAAGCAGGGGTTAGGGATTTAATTAAACCCCACCTAGAGCATTGAATGATAGATAATGTTTTTAATTTCTTCATTTCTCTAAGTGTGACTAGCCAGGGGACATCAAGTCCTGCTGGCCTGGTACTCCAGGAACATAAAAATAATTATACTCTTCAGATAAACCATAGCTGTATCTTTATATTTATACTAAGAGAGGTGGCCTCATGAGAGAGAGGTTCATGGACTTTCTTTTCTTTGACCAGGTGGTTAGATCACTGCTATGGTTAGGTCTTGAGTTTGATCCCCATCTGGAGCATATAGTTTTAAAGAATGTTACAATTTCTTTATTTCCCTAAGAATAGGTTTTAACATTATATAAATAATTACTTAGAGTAAAGTTTCACATATCTTTTTCCTTGTCTCTGGTGTAGAATATCATTCAACAAAAACTATTGGTATTCATGTTGCAAACTTTAAAAATGTCTTCAAAGATTATACCTACATCATTGGGTTTTTATTTTAGACTCCATTGTTTTTCCTTGTTTTATTAGCTGATATAATTAAATTAAATTATGTATATCTGTATGTGACTACGTCTTTGTAGTGCTTGAATCTCTTGATGTAGGTATAGGAAATTGTAGGTGACTTAAATAAATGTATGACAATAGTTTTCTAAAAGAAAAGTATAAGGCCCCACGCACAATGGCCCAAATAATGAGGCTAAGTGCGGAAACAGCCCCGTAAAACTAAACTAAACTAAACTAAAGGCCCCATAAGTTGGTGTTGTGTTTTAGCTGTGCTGCTGCTAGTCTTGCTAATTTGAGGCCAAGAATCCACATAGGCTTTTATCATCAGAGAACAGCTTAATTTTTGCCTTTTAGACATGTAAATCGAAAACATTTTTTATATCAGTCATAATAATTTGTAATGGATATAAGGACAGAGGATGTTGTGTCAACGTGGCACAACACATTAATCTGCTCCTCCAGTCCTAGTAGCTATATGCTGGCTGACCGAATGCCAGCTTACTGGCTGAATGGATCTTGACATTATTTGTATTGAATTATGTCATTGACACAAGGAAGAAGGGATGAGGATGTAGCCAAACTAACCTATTTTCTAAATCTAAGGAGGTTATAGAATAGACATTTGTTAGAAGAGCACGAAAAAAGTCAGATATTAATAAAATTAATATATGTAACCTACATATAATAACAAAAAAAGTAGACAGAATTTGAAAACAATCATAAAGAATGAATCCCAGACTTTGTACCTGACATAAGTCCGGGATGCCGTGTGCTAACCTAAATGGACTGACCTCAGCTGACATGCTGCTGCAAGCATGAGGCTAAACTGTAAAATCGCTACTACTCTGTTATCCATTCGGTTAATTAATCAATTTGTTCCAGGCTATGAGGTTATTGGAGACTGTAGATGGCAGACTTTGGACAACAACCAATCAGAAACAGTCATTTACGTTTACGGATATAATTATTCAAAACTAAGGGCCTTTCTATTCCATTCAGTATGCGTGCTATGTGGTGGTCTTCCTTACTTTGCTTTGTCATATTATCCAATCTACAACCGATTGAAATACGCAAATGTGGGTTTGATAAAGGCTGACTTTGTCGGAAGTAAGTATCTAAACTGTTAAATTGGAGATTCTCTGACATACCATAGTCAAAATAGTCAATTTGATTGCCACCATCTCATTGAAAAATGCTGAGAGTAAATGAAATCTTATTTGACCCTCTCTGACTATAGTTCTTTTTTTCAAATACCTACCTACCTACTAAAGCTTTTAGGCAAATTGCATAAATTATATGTCCATTTGACGAAAGAACCGAATAATTTAGTAGAATAAAATGTATGGACGAATTAAAATAATAAATATTGCAAGACATTGTACACAGCGCCGCCTAGCCCTAAGCAAGGCAACTAGGCTTGTGTAATGGTGGCCAGGCAAAGGATAGAATACCTACTTATATACTTTCTCTACATATACGTCTAGACAAGAAACGAATATCTTTACATAAATATTTGTTTCAAACCCGCAAGCTTCTGAGCTCCAGGCGGATGTACGCCTGCCGTGCCACCGAGGTCATCAAATTCTTAAAATAATATTCATTTTGTAAATTTTACTGTTAATTGCCAACTAATATTAAATCGTTCATTGTAGTTACCGACAGAAAGAAAACATTTGAAATACAAAAAGTATTTGAACTGGAGCTGAACCTCTCCAGCCATGTTGACAACAAACTGCGTTACTACATGTTTCAACACAGCCGTTACATTTGGAACGCAGAACAAGGTGTCTACATCCATATTCTGTCTCTCAATAAGAAGATACCCATTAGTTTGTTGATGGAAAATACTTGCGGGCTGAATAAGAGGCAGCAAAGTGAAATGTGAGTTCTATTTTAATGCTTTTCTACCCTATGATTTTCTTGTCTTTAGCTTAGTTTTTAAGATGATTCTATCTTTGAAATCATAAAACC
Source organism: Idaea straminata (assembly GCA_951213275.1). Taxonomy (NCBI): domain Eukaryota; kingdom Metazoa; phylum Arthropoda; class Insecta; order Lepidoptera; family Geometridae; genus Idaea; species Idaea straminata. Next base: position 1,819,542 of record OX577852.1, read on the forward strand.
TATGTGAAAAAAGGATGTTTTACATTCAACCTACCTATGTTTGGGCATAATTTCGAACCTGATTAATTTTTTGTTAAAAGGAATATTGAGATACCTCAATGATGGTCTCATTTTAAATTCATTGACATTGGAATTTATTGAATTTGATTTTCAAATTTAAGGAGTTGTAACATTTCGGCGTAATACCATCACCTTTAAAATCTGTAGCAATGTATAGAAGACATAAATACATACAACAAACAATAGATATACGGAGCGTTACTTATCTAAAATAGCTGCTACGCGCCCTTCTCCATACATAAATGCTACTACCCCTTTTCTTACATTTTATCGTTTGTTTTAGGATAAAACTCTACGGCCTGAACTCCGTAGAGGTCCCCGTTAAGACTTATTGGACGTTGTTCGTGAATGAAGTATTCAATCCGTTCTACGTGTTCCAAGCATTCTCAATTGTTCTATGGTCTTTGGATGAATACTACCAGTATGCTACTTGCGTACTTATACTGTCTTCTGTGTCTTGCTTTGTAGCATTGTATCAGACTAAAAATGTGAGTATACTATTTATTTATTTTTAGAAGAACTAACATCTATATTTAAAAAAAAGTTGAAAGCTAAAAAATAAATATTATAGAAAGTGCGTTAAAACGAAAATTAAATAAATACTGAAAAGAAAAAAAACCAGTGCAGGACTCGAACCTGTGAAGTTAGGTGGGAACAGATGGACATACATACATAAGAGTCAAACACATAACCCTCCTTTTTGGCTTCGACGTAGTCGGGTAAAAATTAATCCTACTATCCTACTGATATTATAAATGTAAAAGTTTGTGTGTGTGTGTGTGTATGTTTGTTACTCCTTCACGCTAAAACTACTGAGCTGATTGCAATTAAATTCGGTATGTAGATAGCTTGAGGCCTGGATTAACATATAGATTAACTTTTTATTCCGATATTCCCACGGGATCGGGAATTACGCGGGTGAAACCGCGGGGCGCAGCTAGTATAAAATAAAAGGCATAAAACTACTACTATACTATACATATATATTACTATACTATTTTTTACATGCTTTTTTTACATACCCGCGGGTATTAAGTGCCACTAAAAAGATTTTTTAAAAAACATTGATATTAGTGACAAAAATAACAAGAAAATAAACAAATGAATTGTTTTTCATGTTGACAATGAAGCAAATATTTATATTTATTTTTATATTTTATATTTACCTTTATTTTTCCGATATATTTAGATTTTAATTAAGGTAGGTAGGTAAAATTTTCCAGTCAATCAGTGTTTTATTTTACTGTGAGTTAAAATAAATAATAAGTCACGATTTCTAGAATCGTTTGTGATTCTAATAGGTACATTTTATGCATATGAGTCATCAATTAAAATCATTTTAAGTTCAGTTAACTATTGAGTTGCTTGATGCTTGACTTGTGTACAAATACTTTTTGTAAAACTTTAGACTTTGGAAAATCACTAGGCTGATTCTGGCGGTTTCACGCGTGTAAGTCTCGATTGGGTGGGAATATCGGGATAAAAAGTAGCTTATATGTTAATCCAGGTGTCCAGCTATCTACATACTGAGTTTCAGCGCAATCGGTTTATTAGTTTATTGCGTGAAGAAGTAACAAACATACACTTTTACATTTAGAGCTAACATACATGCTGCAACATTTCTAGCTGCGCCCCGCAGTTTCACCCGCGTAAGTCCCGATCCCGTGGGAATATCGGGATAAAAAGTACCCTATGTGTTAATCCAGGTCTCCAGTTATCTACATCCCAGGTTTGAACGCAATCGGTTCAGTAGTTTTTGCGTGAAGGAGTTACAAACATACACACAAACTTTCACATTTATAATATTAGTAGGAAGTAGGATATAGTAGGAAGTATTGTCCATTACCTTTATGACACAATTTAAACACTCAATTTTAGCTTTCTTTTTTTTAGATATGGCTACTATGTATCCCAATTTTATCATAAGTAGATAATGTCAGACTTTACACACAACGCCATCTAGCCACCAAACTAAGCAACTAGGTTTGTAATAAAATATATATAGAATATACTAATACTTTTTCATACGATTTAAACTGATTTGAATGCAACTCTAGTACGCAGCAATCACTAAATAGTATAAAACGAAGTCGTTTCCCGCCGTCTCTCTGTGTCCTATGTATGCTTAGATCTTTAAAACTACGCAACGGATTTTAATGCGGTTTTTTTAAAGGTAGAGTGATTCAAGAGGAAGGTTTTAGTATATAAAACAAAACTATAAATAAATAATAATAATAAATCATTTATTTCTCAATACAATGCATACAATACACATATCAAATTTAAAATAGGATAACTATTTATGCTAAGTACATTATTGTGTGAGCTGGTGTCTAGACTAGGCATAGCCTGTGGGTATAGATCACCATGCTCTAATATTAGCTCACAGCTAGTCATTAATAAGTAGTAGTCATTATACTGTATTTATTCTTCCTAGATGAGTCGGAATCTCCACAAGATGGCAGGTTCCACAAGCATAGCTACAGTAACAGTGCTGCGACCGACTCGCGGTGCGGACGGAGCCGTGGGGCGCGAGGAGTGCGTCGTGAGCGCGACGCGGCTGGTTCCAGGAGACGTGCTGGTACTGCCACCTGATGGCTGCATCATGCCGTGCGATGCTATGCTTATTACAGGCACTTGCATTGTTAACGAGAGCATGCTTACTGGTGAGTCGACGTACAGGATTAGTGCATTACGATATAAGTGTGGTAAATTTATCTTTGCATAGAGGCGGCTTATGACGCGCGAGCGGCAGCGAGTGTGTTAAGAAGCCAAGATGCAATGATCAATTCCACATGTATATCGTACGACCTTTTTTATCACAGTTGCGAAAAGACTTAAAAAGAAAACAAAATAATAATTAACAAAATATTTGTGATAAGTCTATGTTTACATTTTTTAAGAACAAAGGGTTAAGAACAAAATACAATGGTAAGGAAAAACAATATATTTAAGTAAAGAAAAAAAAAACAAAAAATAAACATAACTCAATTTTTAATCGTTTTCTAAGTCATTATCACGTAAAATTTTCGTTCGTAAACCGACTTTAGAGACAACCATAAAAATAAAGCTAGTAAAGCTAGCTAAAAAACTCTTTAGTACCTACCTTTTTTTATACATCAAAACAGTATAACCCAGATAAATTAAGAATGTTTCACCTACCTAACATGTAATTAGCAGTAAGATACGTATTTAACTTATCTTATATATTATATAACTTTATAGCACTAGTTGGCAATGTAAAACACACGCGTGCATAATATGTTGGATTATGAGCCTAAAAGCCGTTGAATAAGATCTACTTTATGAGCAACTGTGATAAAAATATTTTACATAGCCACATCTAGCCCCAGTCTAAACAACTTGGTTTCTGTTGTAGTGGCCAGACAAAGGATAGAATGCCTAATTATTCTGTTGTAAATAAATACTGACATCTGTCAAATATTAGTTTTAGATCACAGTTGACATCTGTTAAATGTCACTCTGATTTTGGAGTGGGGTGTCGTTTAGGAGGTTTTCGTAGGTGCTAATTCCAAATCCGGGATCCGTTTGTAAATCAGCGTTGACAATTTAGGCAGACAGAGTCGTGGGTAACAGCTAGGTACTCCTGATTTACATACAGCACAAATATCTGTACATAAATACTTGTCAGACAGATAAATAAGGGGGTACATATTTGAAATGTTTTATTATTGTTTTAGGTGAGAGTGTCCCTGTAATGAAGGGCCCTCCGAGTCCATCGTCTGAGATTTATTCGACTGAGACTCACAAACGGCATACTCTGTTCTCTGGCACACATGTCATACAAACAAGATTCTATGGTAACAACCAGGTACGTATATTTCTCTCTACTTCTATCAATTTTTACTCTAAAAGTTTATTGCATGCTAGTTGCGCTCCGTGGTTTCACCGGCATAACCCCCGAACCCGTGGGATAGAAAATAGCCTATATTATTTCTAATTAATCAATGTATCCTCATACCAAGTTTCATCAAAATCGATCCAGTAGTTTCGGACCCTATTCCTTACAAACAAAAATCTTTCCTCTTTAACATACTATTCTTTAATTGGAAATAACATATGCTATTTTTTAACTCGATATTCCCACGGGATCGGAAGTTACGCGGGTGAAATACATTATAAAAGAAACTTCAAATTAGAGTTGAGCACTTTTAATATCCATCTCTTGGGAACTTTTAAGGTGATTTTTATTTATTTTTCGTAGGTGTTAGCAAAAGTGGTACGTACCGGGTTCAGTACATCGAAAGGCGAGCTGATCAAGAGCATCCTGTACCCTTCTACGGCCACGTTCAGGTTCTACAAGGACGCCGTCAAGTTCGTCGGGTTTATGTTCTTCATTGCCGGTATTGGAATGATATATTCCATATGGCTTTACGTACAGAGAGGCGTAAGTTTATTTACATTATCTATACTTTATATCATAAAGCTGGAGAGTTTGTTTGTTTGTTTGAACGCGCTAATCTCAGAAACTACTGGTTCGAATTGAAAAATTCTTTTTGTGTTGGATAGTCCATTTATCGAGGAAGGCTATAGGCTACTTTTTATCCTGATATTCCCACGGGAACGGGAGTTACGCGGGTGAAACTGCGGAGCGCTGCTAGTCTATACTAATATTATAAAGCTGAAGAGTTTGTTTGTTTGAACGCGCTAATCTCAGGAACTACTGGTTGGAATTGAAAAAATATTTTTGTGTTGGATAGTCCATTTATCGAGAAGGCTATTTTATATTTCGATATTCCCACGGGATCGGTAGTTACGCGGGTGAAACCGCGGAGCGCTGATAGTTTATACTAACTGCGCTCTGTGGATTTACCCTTTTTTCTATACACCATATAATAGATAGCGCGCCCTATAATCCTAGATTTTATACCATTACAAAATATATTTTTTGTTTGATTTTTACTGGTCAATATGGTCTTTATTTAGTTTTTTACCCTGTAGTTAATCGTGAGAGCTGCTGCCATTTATTGATTCTTAATAAAACTAGTCTCAGTTCTCGGGTCTAATATAGTCTTAGGTCGCATCGTCACCTACTATGAGGCAGGTGTGATAGTGATCAAACGCTGACGCATTATAAGTCTTTTTTTAAAGTATCATATTTATTACACTGATTATTTTTACCCACTGCGGCTATTATACTAATAAACCAACATATTTCAGAGTGCAAGAAGCACAATAATCCTGCGCACACTCGACATCATAACTATAGTAGTGCCCCCGGCTTTACCCGCGGCAATGACAGCCGGTATAGTACACAGCCAGAAACGACTGAGGGAAAAGAAGATATTCTGTGTGTCACCGCCGAGGATCGTCGTCTGTGGGAAATTGCAAGTTATGTGCTTTGATAAGGTAATTTGTTCAACTATTATTAGATTTATTGTTCTTAACCTTGAGTTTGATCGTTATCACATAACGCCTTATGAGTGTGTTTAAGTGTGGCATGATATTTGTCCTCCTTTTTTGGGTTCCGTACTCAATGGGTAAAAACGGGACCCTTTTACTAATACTACTGTCCATCCGTCTGTATGTCTGTCATCAGGCTTTATCTCATGAACAGTGGTAGCTAGACAATTGAAATTTTCATGATGTAGTTCTGTTGGCTCTATAACAACAAATACTGAAAACAGAATATATTGCTACGGAACCCTTCGTGTACGAGTCCGACTCGCACTTGACCGGTTTTTATTTATGAGAAAAAATTATGATTGATCCTCCATATAAATACAGAAAGGGTGAATTTTTTACATGGGCCTTCAGCGAGATCCTAAAAGGGATAGCGAAAAATCCTGAAAGGAGTTGCGTGCAGGATTTTGACCAAAACTAAAGGATCATTATTAGATTTTTGGAATTTTTGGAGCATGTTTCGCTATCTCTTATAGTTTAGGATATAGGTCTGAACGCCCGTGTAAAAAATCATCCTGTTAACAATATACTGACGACCCAGTTGGCACAATGGTTACCATGCCGGACTGCTAAACTCAGAGTTGCGGGTTCAATTCTCGCCTCAGACAAGTATTTAAGTAGTAAGTTATGCTTATATATTTGTCCGTGGTTTGGTTGTTTCTATGTATTATTAGTATATATTTACAAAAGAAACTTATATAAGTAGTATATCCGTTGTCTAGCACCCATAACACAAGTCTAGTTACGATGTGCGCCACGGCCAGTATGATGGCGTAATTAAACTTTAGTGCTTATTTTCGTCCATGTGTTACTTGAGGCTCCTGCTGAAAATCACCGCTACAGTCATGTGTAGCATATTAGCTGAGCTTGAGCCTTCTCGTGGCAGAATTGTACAAAATATGCACATCAAGTTTAGGATTTAGTTGGACGTAAACTTAGTTAAGTATTTCAGGTTATTCTGTGTGTGTTTTTTCTGTTATAAATAAAGTTATTTCAATTTCTATGTGTGGAATTTCCTGCAATATATATTGAATATCAGACAGGTACCCTAACGGAGGACAGCCTCGACTTCTACGGCGTGATTCCCTGCCTCGAAGGGTTCACGTTCGGGGAGCGTGTGGAATCTGTGGGCTCTCTGCAAGCCACCTGCCCGCTCGTGCAGGCGCTCGCCAGCTGCCACTCGCTCACCAGCATACAGGGGGAGCTGAAGGGAGATCCGCTTGATTTGAGAATGTTCGAGTTTACACACTGGGTATGTTATTATTTCCGTACACAAAGGGAATTTTTTCTTGACCTATCTAAGAACACTTGGACTAATGAGACGAATCTAACGATACCTTAATTATAGAAATTGGTTTGGATGATATAAGGAAACAAAGAATATTACAAACATACATAGATAGGCGCGAAAAACATCTCTTTTCTTGTAGTCGGGTACAAACCCTGTTAGTAAGACTCGACTGTCTGCCTGTCTGTCACCAGGCTGTATTTCATGAATTGTGACAGTTGAAATTTTCCCAGATGATGTAATGGTACGGAGCCCTTCGTGCGCGAGTCTAACTCGCCATTGGCCTGTTTTTTTTAACTAGCCTGCTTCATTACCTTCCGTGCAAAAGTCAAAAGTCACATTTTTTTATTTCACGGATACATTTGTGTGATCTATAGAAACGTCTTAAAAACTAAGTTAGAATGTGGCCTTCGGAACGCGTCGTGATCTCCAGCTATCTCTGTTCACTCTTGTGTCGAATGTATTCAGAATGTTAACCTTTCATTTTCGGGTCTACCTTGAGGACGTTTGCTATCCAAGGATATCTGTGAATGTCAGCCAACTTCCACTTAACCCAACCATTCCATCTTATACAGTAAAAACTCCCTACTGACCTACATCTCCAATATATTTCCGCATCTATTTAAGACATGGGTATTCAGGTCGTATCAATCAACTTTATTGGTGACCACTTGAACGTTGACATCAGATCAACGTAATCAAGATAACATTCTTTTGATGTGTATGTTGATAAGGTACGCATGAAACGTCTCACTTATTGAAATATTACTGTAGGAGCAAAGGGCAATTATTTATTATTAATGACTAGCAGCGCTCCGTGGTTTCGCCCGGGTATATCCCGTATCGAAATCGGGATAAAAACTAGCCTATGTCCTCGAAAAGACGATGGCGGGACTCCTTCATGGAATTCACGTCCATTGATTTGAACTGTACTTTGATATAGTCGGTTAGAATTATAAGGCTCCTCTCCAATAAAACCACCAGGATGTCAGCAATTACTATTTTTATTCACTTTGGACACAACTGTACTTATGACGTCTCAGCTTCGAAATCCATCAAGTGTTTCTCGTCGTTAGTGTGGAATATGTTATTAGACTGTTATTTTAGTTTGTAGTCATTGGATTATTGGATTAAATATAAAACTATATTTAGTTATTTGCTTAAATTAAATTGACCTTACAGAACTTGACTTTTATATTCACTCGCATAGATGTACTAAATGCACCCCGCAGTTGTACCAGAGTTAGTATCCCTTTAAAAGTGATACTAATTCCCTAAAAATATATCTATACTAATATTATAAAGCTGAAGAGTTTGTTTGTTTCTTTGTTTGAACGCGCTAATCTCAGGAACTACTGGTTCGAAATGAAAAAATCTTTTTGTGTTGGATGGAGTCCATTTATCGAGGAAGGCTATTGGCTACTTTGAATCCCGAAATTCCCACGGGATCAGGAGATACGGGGGTGAAACCGCGGAGCGCGGCTAGTAATACATATAGGTCACTACGAATTAGAAACTTTAAGGTGTTTCCCCCTGGATAATGACACTAGCACAAATATTTTTGGGCCAAAAAACCTATAACAGTCATTACTATGCCCCTGTGTTTTTTTCATTTTCTAAGTGTCATTTGTAATTTCATTTTCAATAAAGATTTAAAAAACAAAACAAAACATAGGGGCATGGTCATGGCAGTTATAAGTTTTATGCAACAAAAATATTTGCTCTAGTGTCATTATCCAGGGAGAAAATAGTCGACCATGTTTGTATGGAGAGAGCGCCCGGTACCCTTTCCTCTTAACAGCCCTTCTTACCTCTTAAGAGGTCGAATTTCCAAAAAATCTTAGTGCCATCCTACATTCTAAAAGGACCCCCATGATAAGTTTCAGATTCGTAGCTCTTTTACTGTTAGAGGTTTCGTGATGAGTATTTTTCTCTTTTATATGTATAGTATAGATAGATAAGTATAATGTATTTAATGATAAAAAAATACTCAGAACACAACGTCAGTGAGTAAATATATATAGGTATATTTGGCACATCGCTACGTCACATTTCCACTTATAAACATTCGATTCAAATTAACCACTCTTATCAGCTTTCTCACAATGTTACAGCCAACTTTATACCTTAAATATATAACATTAAAGTTTAGTTTCCTGGAAGAACTGGACCCAGGAAATAGGCTATTTGAAACCTTACTTTTATAATTGGCTACCGAGACAAAAAATAATAAAAAGAAAATAAATAGGTAAATCGTTTGTTTAGAAAATATTTACACTACTGACTACTACTATTTATTATGATTATTTGATATTTTACTTATATCTTGATGTAATAAGAATAGAATCGATTTTCTTTCGACAGATCATCTAAAGCTAGACCACAAAATAAGCTAACCTAAATAGCCTTCAGACTATTTTATTCCTTAAGTTATGTCTCATCACGGGGCTATGAAGCCGGACCTTGGCTCCACCCGAAGCCAACATGGAGAAGCCCTGTACAGCAAGTTTGATTGCAAATTATGATGTGGACACCAAACCGGCGATTATCCCTGTCTGTACTTTCAAATGCAGCCAAGGACAACCTCCGGTTTGGATAGAACTATTGATAAACGACAAAAGAAAACTACTTGGGCTTATTCTGATTGGATGGTAGTGGACTGGATATTGCAGAACTCTGGGTACTATGGCACCTGCCGTAATAATGTCGAACAAATACGTAAAGGCAGGCGGAGAATCGCTAACTCTCGGACTTGGCCACCCTACCTAGCTGAACAAATTATAGCATACTTTAAGTTTATTATTAAAAAGTTTGCTTTTCTTTAACAGACCAAAGAACTAGATCCATAGACGCTTGTACTACAGTCAATTTTGTATTCTAAACTTAAGTCTATAAACTTGAATTTCCTTCGACAGATCCTCGAAGAACCCGGCCCAGAGAATACTCGGTACGACACACTGACGCCGGCGATCGTCAAACCATTATCGCAAAATGTACAAAACCTTGACAATGATAACTACGATCCTTATAACATGGAAGTACCTTATGAGGTAAGACTACGAGTTGACAGTACACATTGACAGTCAAGTGTCATCTATTAGTACGATAATGCCCTATTCTGGAAATTAACTAAAAATACTTGTTCCGCAAATGACTTACTCCTATAAAGACTTATTCTTTAATGGACTCATTCCGGAAATGGCTTGAAATTTGTGACGATCGAAACAGAAACAAAAGACTGTCGAAATGGAAACAAAAGACGATCGAAAATTTAATGATAATTAAATAAAAAACCTCAAGGGCAATGCCATTTCTTCATTTAGCGATAAAAACCATATTTACTCTTTCTTGTTTAAGATCGGTCTCCTGCGCCGCTTCCACTTCTCATCAGCGCAGCAATCTATGGGCGTCATTGCGAGGGTGCTCGGACAGCCGCAGATGGTTTATTTCGTTAAAGGTGCACCGGAAAAGGTAAAAACCATATGAGGAGACGTAATAATTGCTTTTTGATGTAATAATTAATTGCCTGGCCTATACCGCCGTCATGGACAGGCTCATATTAAATCTCACACTGACATTAGTAATATAAAATAACTGACACCTAACTGAATGACTGACTGAATAATATCAAGGCACAGCCTAAACCGCTGGTCCTATAGTCATGAAATTTGGAGGGTGTTCACTAAGAAAGGGTTTTTCGAGATTAAGAGGGTGAAATGGCAGGTGAAGATAATAAGTAAAGTGATTGTAGATACAATATTTATTTCAATCAATTTGAATTCATTTATAACATAGATCCAGCAATGAAATGTTTATTTGCAATTTTTTTTTTAAACTGACCCCCTAACGTTATAAACGCTGCTTAACCCTTAAAGGTTGCAGGTATGTGCAACCCCGCGACTCTACCCGACAACTTCAGCTCCGTTCTACACGAGTACACGTGGAACGGGTATCGAGTCATCAGTCTCGCTTACAAGAAACTCAACAGGAAGATGAAGTGGGCAGGTAATTATTTACTTAGATATATCGTTTATTTCTTCTCAAAAACACACATATTGTTGTACAAAAACTTGCTAGGTCCACCCTTACCTGAGAAAACCGGTGGTGACACACGGACAGACAGACGGACAAGAGAGTGATCTTATAAGGGTTCCTTTTTTACCTTTTGAGGTACAGAATCCTAAAAAGTCTTAATTTATTCTGGTTGGTGCTAAGGCTTTGTGAAACTGCACTTCCATTGGTGACTATGGGATTATTTCCATGTTTCAGACGCCCAGAGGATCCACCGAGAGGCTCTCGAGTGCGACATGGTATTCTTAGGCTTTCTAGTCATGCAAAATAGCCTGAAACCAGAGACCACTCCTATCATAAAGGAACTTAATGAGGCTAATATTAAACAGATTATGGTTACTGGTAAGTCTTAGTATTATAAATTACCGGGTCTTATTTGGGACGACCTATGAATGCCGAAGATCGTGCGAAGTGGAGGCGTAAAAGCAGGAAAGCGGACCCAGGGCTGCCGAGAGGGATGTTACTGGAAACTTTGCTCGGATGATCATGAGATTTGGGACGAACTATATGCCGCGGTAGATCAACATCTCGCTTACGACGCAGTCAAGGTTCGATTCCCGTAGAACAAATACTTGCATGGTCTACTTTCAAATCTCTTAGGATGTGGTCCGAAATACGACCTCGAATTGAGCCAACTTATGGCTTTTTTATTCCTGTGGTAATGTTCACAAAGGCTAGGTATAAGTTATCTGATCGTCATTATAATATAACAAGCATAGTCGCTTAGCTTAGGGGATGGTTTTTATTAGACCGGGCCAAGTCTGAAGCGGAGCCCGTCCGTGCTGCACGGGTTATCAGCTGCCGCGGGGAACGGGGCGGATCCCTGGATTAGTCGAGCGTCGTCCGGGCACGGACGGGACACGGATCATGAACTGTGTAATATAAATTGCCTCATACAAAATGTAAAAAGAAGCAATTTATTCCTCCATACAAAATGTATTTAACGTTTCAAATCCGCACACGGCACGCCCTGAGCATGGCCCAGTCTAATGATAATAATCTCTAGGCTATAAGGCACTGTATGTCCTGCGATATTTATTTGTCATGAAGAATATCGATACCTAAACTTAATACGAATACTCCCGTAGGTTTTCCGGATAACCATGGGTAAATGTGTAAAAAATCTAATTTTGTCATGTATTTTTCAGGTGATAATTTAATGACAGCGATGTCAGTAGCGCGCGGTTGCTACATGGTTCAGCCGCATCAGAAGATAGTGTTGGTCACCGTCGGGCAGGGCTCCAATGATGATAAACCACCGATCGATATGGAGGTAGCATAGTTTCTACAGCTATATGTACTCATATTATGAGGAAAGAATTTATTATATTTTTTGTTGTAACGAATAGGCTTCGAAACTATTGAACCGATTTTGAAGAAACTTGGTATGAGGATACATTGATTCATTGGGAATAACATAGGCTACTTTTTATCCCGATATTCCCAAGGGTTCGGGAATTACATGGGTGAAACCGCAGTGTGCTGCTAGTTCTTTATATAATTAGACAGACAGAATGAAAAACTGATTTAAGACCTGAACTCCTTTAATAACTAACTCGTTATTTTTAACAAGCTTTCATTTAGCCATTGACTAAAAATAACATATTTCTCTCTCTGTTCTCATAGATTTTTTAACCTATCTTTTGGTTCTTCGATAATTGGGATGATAGTTTCGTTAAATTTATTGTTTATTAGATTGTTGGTGAAGGAGGCCTACCTAAGGCCGGGATGGACTTTGTCTACGCTATGGATGGCAAGACTTGGTCGCTGTTAAAGGCTAAACATCCCGACACCTTGGACTCTCTTCTGCATAAAGGTAATTATCTTCCATCATAAAACCGAAGTGAACCCGTATCGACTCATATTTTTATTGGAGCGACCTACTGGAGCCCGAACTTCCAAACGCATACCACAGCAGTTCTTCTTGCAGGTTCATAAAGTTCAGTAAAGTGGAGTCAATTTTAAAATATATTTTTTAAAGAATTATTAATTAAGTGGTATGTCCACAGGAATGGTTTACGGGCGCTTCGGTCCCGACCAGAAGACTCAGCTGATTACGGCGCTGCAGAACCAGGGCTGGGTGGTCGGCATGTGCGGAGACGGCGCTAACGACTGCGGAGCTCTTAAGGCGGCGCATGTCGGTATATCACTCTCTGAAGCCGATGCTAGTGGTAAGGTTACTTTTTGACTTTATAAATTGTTTATACATCAATTGAATCTAAAAAAAGCCTGTTGTATAAACATACATAGTATAAAACAAAATCGCTTCCCGCTGCCTGTCTGTCCCTATGTACCTATCTTTAAAACTACGCATCGGATGTTGATGCGGTTTTTTTTAAATAGTAGTAGAATATACAAGCATACTGATACCAACGAGGGTCTTTCTTAATTTGACTTGATGTAACTTGTCCTAAAGTCGGAAATACATGTCTAAGTAACCTAGCTTAGGCTCTAGACGCGTTTGTTTAGTTATAACTCTTGTATTAAGGATTAGTGCTTTAATTATGTGTCATCCTTTGTTTACCATGATTAAAATCAATTATCATTATATCGATAGATATAATTAAACAATCTATTTAATACTTGTGGGTAATATTATATGAGATAAGATTTAATTGCATGCACCTGAAACATGAATCATAAAATAAAATGACTTATCTAATTAATTGAACCAACCCCAACTGAATTGAGAAAAAGGCAGGACAAAGAAGAGGAAGGAGACTCATCTAATTAATGAATTATCTTTATCTTAGCCGATGATAATGTAACAATCCAGTATTTTTGAAAGGTTGACAACGGAATCTTAGAAATGGCAGCTCAAAATGTTACTTGACCCGCCATAAAGTTGACGAACTATCGCTAATCGATTCTCATCGTCTTGGTCAGAGCATCTAATGACAAACCAATGGCTCCACCTGCGCTTAGGGTTAATTGTGACTCGTATATTATTTCACAGTGGCTGCTCCGTTCACATCGCAAGAACAGAACATAAAGTGCGTGAAGCTCCTGGTGTTGGAAGGTCGGTGCGCGCTCAGCACCTCCTTCGCTATCTTCAAATACATGGCTCTCTACTCCCTTATACAGTTCTTCTCGATACTTATACTTTATAACGTAAGTATCTAGCTGTAGACACGATCACTGTTGTATATTGGGGTGAAACTCTTTTGGCTTCATCATACTATATTGGACTTTCTTTTTACAATGATACTTGCACGCCAGTCTTCGTAACCACGGTTGTTGCAACGCAACCAAATGCTCATCCGTTCTGGATCTACGATACCACAGACAGACACACATACACGTCAAACTTATAACACCCCGTCGTTCTTGCGTCGGGGGTTAAAAATCGTTCGCTGAGTTTGAACCTGCATCTTTTCTACCGTTCCCATTTTTCATTGCTTCCTTAGTAATCAAGATTGTGTTTTACGTCCACAGTTCTTCTCAATCCTGGGCAACAACCAGTTCCTGTACATCGACCTGATCCTAACCACGCTACTGGCTCTCTCCCTTGGCAAGGCTACCCCAGGGCCGACGCTCACGAAGGCTTCTCCCCCAGTGTCGCTGGTGTCTCCTGCCAGCATCGTGCCGTTGCTGTTGCAAGTCATACAGGTGCTGGTGGTGCAAGGCATGGCTATATATCTGCTGTATTCGCAAGGATGGTGAGTGTTGTCTTGTAGTTTTCAGAACGTTATTTTTGACGACGGATTATTTCATTAATCTTGTGCATATCGCCAGTCTTAAGTAAATATGTGCTTAAGTTTAGCCAAAATTGGTAGAAAATTGTTACTTACTTTTGTCTGTCCGTCAGTTCTTTCCAAAATTTCGATAAAGAGGGATTGGATTGCCTGAAACGATTTAGGCAATGAACCAATAAAAAACATCATATTAGCTTATAATATAGGTAATATTCGTACACCTTCACTGCCTTGAATTGAATAAAGTTGTACCAAAATCATGCAATCTAACGCGAATTTGAAACGCTTAAAACTAATTATCACCGTCACCGAGATTATAAGTATATATTTACTAAAGAAAAGTATGTAAGTAGTATATCCGTTGCCTAGCACCCATAACACAAGTCTAGTTACTTAGCTTGGGGCTAGATGGCGATGTGTGGAATGTCCTGCATTATTTATTTATTATTTTATTTTATTAAAGGCAAAACACAGCACGTTAGTTTATAATTGTTTCCAAAAACTTAGATGGCCCTTTTTCAATGTAATTTTGTAAATATTCATTTAAAGGTTCACTCCAGTGAAAGGCGGTCCCGACGTAGAACAAGTGAAGTGTTGGGAGAACACAGTCATCTTCATTATATCGGCGTTCCAGTACTTAATTATGGCTTGTGTTTACGCTAAGGGATGGCCTTTTAGACAACCGTTTTGTAGCAACTGTAAGTACTTGTCATATTACCTACTTTTTTAACAGACTTCAAAAAAAGGAGGAGGTTCTCAATTCGGTTGTTTATTAACCCAAAGTTTGGTCGAATACATCAGTGTTAATTTGTTAATTAACTTATCTTGATCTTAAGGTTTATATTGTATTACTATGGATATGTTAGCTTCAAGGCCGAAAATGGTCATTGAACAAAAAAACATCAACAACACGCTCGTAGTCAGTGAAAAAAGTCACAGGCTCCTAAATGGGTAAGTCACTGGCACCGAAATACAGCCTATTATTGTAAAAAATCGATTCAAAAACTGTTCCAGAACTAAATTGACCCGCCTTACATAATCTTGTCTGTCCCATACTAGTTTTTTTTAATATAAATCAAAGGTGCGGAGGGAGATCAGCCCCGCTCGCCGTAACGAAGCACTGCCATCCGGATCTCTCGAAGTGGCTGAGTATATAGAGAATGCCGAAGCTGCATAGGAGAGTGGGTGGCTGCGGTTTGGTACGCAAGGGCGTAGAGGCTGATCTTCCCAATCCCTATAGACGCCATATACACATATTTCACGAAGTGATTTTTTTAAATGACCAAAACGCGTTGTGACATGTTTAAAATCAGCATAGGCGTTGATGTTACTTTCACATTACATCATATGTAATTATTTTCCAGACGCAATGGTGGCAACACTGGCGACCCAGATCGTATTCGTTCTACTCTGCCTGATGAGCCCGTGGCAGTGGCTATCCAACTACATGGAGATAGAGCCGATGGTGACCACGAAGCCAGAGCAGAACATGTTCCGGGTCTATCTAGTACTCATACCGATCATACATTTCGTTCTGGCTATAGCTGTTGAGGTAAGAAATGACGCTAATTCGTTAATATGCCTAAATAGTCTTTACCCGCGACTTGTACTTGTTTACAGGCTGTTTTCTGCAACTAGATCTTTTTAGTTGTGTCCTTTTTGCGTGAGGTTTGTCCGGCACCTATACTATACCCTTTCCAATCGTTTATTTAACTTTTGACAGCTCCAATACTTACTCAAATAGTGATACCCCAACCCGTTACCGATTCGATTTCTTTTATCGATCGATTTTATTCATGAAGAAGTTTTAATCGATTTGACAAACTCATTATTTTGTACCTGTTCCTTACAAGTAGGTACCGCAGTTCATTCACATGCTTTTTATTTGAACCAACTACAGTAAGTCTAAACGATTATTTTAGATTCATTAATTTGCAACGAATATATTCGATCCCATTGCTAGGTACGAGTACGATGGAACTGTTTTCATTAAGCAAATTATTTATGCATTAAAACAGAGACATTTAGGGCATTTTAATACAAAATAATAAAGGTTTTTACGTGATTTGATATAAAATATAATTACAATAAAATTGTATGTTTTATTAATATAATCGATATTCGATTTATTTTAAAACCGTTTTTATAGTCTGTCATTCGTAATTAATGACCACTCATTAATTACGAATGACACATCTCTAAGTGGGCGGAGCCCGTCCATGAAGTACAGTATTCCCTGTAGTACATTGTATCAAAAATTATTATAAAACTTTATGTGCGTGATCTGTCAAAAGTTAAATAAACGATTGGAAACACTATAGTCGACCGTATCCAGAGGAAGGAACTCGTCAATACGTCTGGAGACTACTAAGCCGCGGATTTCATGTCGATGTTTTCTTTCACCGTAAGAGCAATGCCAATTAGCGCATACCGGACTAAAGAGGTTGTTTAGTAAAAACTCCCCTTTAGGCTGCCTGTTGACTGGGGCGGAACGAGGTAGCGGAGCGGTGATCGAGGTAAAAATCCACCAATATTTTTTTCTATTCAATAGGTAAAAATTATGTTGGTGGATTTTTACCTCGCTTAAAGCTGCCTGTCTACTGGAGCGGAGCGAGGTAGCAGAGCAGTGGAGACGTGTGGACAGGCAGCCTTAAGCCTTAAGTTCAATAATTTTCAAGGAAACATTTAATTTTTCCAGGCGACATTCTCAGACCCAGATAGATTCGATTCTTTGACAAGGTTGTTCCGACGTCAATGCTCCGATAAAGGATCGTCAGGTGAAGACGTCGCGTTGCTATGTCCGCCGCCACAGATACACATATGCTGACAACTCGACGTGTTTAACAAGGTTTTTATATACATTCTGCAGATCTCAAATATTTGTTTCTCGAGCGATGTACTGAGGTAGCGATTTGTGTGCGTTTCATGGAAGAAGACCCGCGGGTTATGACGGAATGAGCTTTATGAAAATGAAATAAAATTTATGGATTGTGATATCTAGGTGCAGTTTGATAAGTGATGGAACCAATATAAGTGTGCTCTAATACCGCTTAAAAGCATACCAGTTGTACAGACTTTTGTATAAATTTCCTCTGAATCGCATGATGGGTGGCGGCGCCATCTACCTACATTTACCGATATGTAAGTTCCTTGATCAATATATAATATTATTTCTGGTCAAGCCGGCCAAAATCTCTTAATCGGTCAAACTACTTCCCTTTTTTAAACACTTAAAATGTGTGCTGTATTGTAAAGTATACGATGAAACAACAAAATACCGGCCAAGTGCGAGTCGGACTCCCGCTCGAAGGATACAGAACAACAGAAATAAATAATCTGTGAATATTTCAACTCTTTAGCTATGGTTCATGAGATACAGCCTGGTGACAGACCTACAGACGGACAGTGAGGTCTTAGTAATAGGGTCCTGTTTTTACCCTTTGGGTAATGAACCATATATTAAAGACTATCTATGTCTGGCCATAGACTATCTTTCAGTTTGTTTGTTTTTGTCACTCAGACTTTTTGATCAGCGCTATCTACCGAGGTATAAGAACTAGCTATTTAATTAGAAAAGGCTCATTTCGATAAATTGGAAATGTTGAGTTTATCAACCAATGAGGTTTTAATCTAAAGAACTTCTAAGTTCCTTGCTATCGACCCGTGAACCTTCTTTTATGATGTTACTACATCGTCGGTTATAAAATTGTGTATGACAGTAATTTTTTAGTTGAATTTTGATAGTACAGAAATATCTTCAAAGCTGCGTTTCCACTTGGTCAGTCCTTAGGCGCTGTCCTAATACCCATTTTCATAGCATCGGTCGCGCGAGTTATTAGGACAGGGCCTTAGCGACAGTGTTGCCAATAATTACAAATAACAAAAAATAATTGTATTTAAAGGAATAATTGAATTTAAGCTATGTTACATCATAAATTAATTCTTAACGAGCAAACTTCAATTGGGACGTTTTTATAATACCCTTTACCTTGGCATTACAAACACTTGTGGAAACGCAACTTCAAAAGTTATTAAAAAATGAAGTTACCTTAATCTAAACAATATTTTAAGGCACTTGTAACCTTAACTTATTTATTATTTTCGTAGTTGCAATCTAAAAGTACTTATTGTTCAGTACTTATCCATTATTTGTATTGCCTGTGATACGCTAAAGCCCTTTTGGCCCCATTAAATGATGTGTCAAATGGTCTTAAATTCTAGTAGTATTTTGAGTACAGATTCAATTAAGGTGGCACTTCAAAAGACTCGGGCGCCAAATTCCCTTTTACAAAATGCACAAAAATGAAGTCCCTTTCGAAAAATCTTCAATTTTAGACTATGTGAATTATTTGGAGTTTATATCAAAATAAAATAAACTTCTTCGATCTCATCTACGTTTAATTCGAAATAGTTCGATACTAATTGGTTTTACGAGTATATGTTCCCGTAAAAGATTTAAATAAAAGCTGGATAATAAAAAAAATTGGGCAAGAACTGCCTGCGACCCGCGATTTCATTCATATCTTTTAGTTCTTGTGAGAATATCAGAATGAAGTCACATTTAAACTGCCCCTTCACAAATTTTCATTCATTTAAGTTGAGTTGTTTGAAGGTGAATCCCTCAAATTAAGAGGACGTTAAGGGAAAATGGGAATGTTCGTGAGATCTTCCCCTAAATTTATAATCGGGGAAATTTGCAGGATAATTGAAGTTAAAAGTTGTTTTTGCCCCACAAGTATTTCTTTACTAGAATGCTTGAACAAACAATTTTTTACCTTTTAAAATATTGAGTTGGGACACTTTGAGTCATGAAGAGCCCTCCTTATATTGAATTTGTTAACGAAAAATTAATTTAAAAATGATGTTCTAACGTTGAAACGTCAAGAAATACATTGAAATCATGGTATTAAATGTTACTTTGTAGTGAATTTATCATTGAATAGCTGCGCCTCGATGTTTCACCCGCGTAAGTCTCGATTCACGATTCCTTGGGAATATCGGAATAAAAAGTACCTATGTTGTATATCTCCATATCAAGTTTCATCAAAATCAGTTCAGTAGTTCCAAAGCCTTATATAATACAAACAAAATAAATATTTTCTCCTAATTGAAAATGTAAAGTTTGTATGTTTCTAATGAATAATCTCCAGAGCTACCAAACCGATTAATTAAATTTCGAAGAAAGATACATTGAGTATTGTGAGTGACGTAGGAACGCGGGTGAAACCGTGAGGCGTGGCTAGTAAATTATTTTTGAAAAAAAAAATGGGCGTACCTTGTAATCAGTTACTTAAACCAGAGATTAACATTGGTTTATAGATTCTTACTCATCAAAAAAGTCGTACAAAAATCCCCTTATTTCTAGATGGCACTACCGCTAATTTTACAGTTTATTCGGCTTATCATAATGCCGCTGCTAATTTTTATTTACTTAACAAGTTTCATTTTTTAAAACATAAGCTCATGTCGAAAGATGTTAACGATGAAATATTATTTTTAAATTGAGAAAAATAACTTCTAAAATGTAAAAAAACTTAAAGATTTTTATTACAACGCCATCTGTGTGACTCGTTTTCAAATTACTATTTATAGGTTTCATAAGATTTTGTTACTAAAATAGACGTACGCTATTCTGTATCTCCTTTATTCCAAAACGAGGTTTAAGGATAGTCCGAGATGTGGATATAAACCTTAGATTTAGACACAGATTTACTCGTAAACTATAGTCTAAATACTGTATCAGGTTTAAATCCACATTTCGGACTATCCTTAAACCTCGTTTTGGAATAAGGGGGTATGGGTTTATCTATACACCATTGTTGATCTGTACATATACGAATAGAAAACAATTTTCTATTCAAAGGAAATGAAATAACGTAGTTACGTAGTTCCCCCTACTTAAATATTTATAAGTAGAAATGTAAATATAATCGAATAATTCTTATATGACTAGTTTATATGCGTTTTAGATTATTGTTTAGTTAAATTATTATATGCTTTGCATTTTATCCGGACCTAATTTACAGTACTTATTTATCAGAGAGAATTAAATTGAAGTAGAAAGAGCTTTAGAATGTTTGTGATTATAAAAGTCTGAAATGAAATTATTTTTCAATCGACTTTAAAAAAAGGAAGGAGGCATTTGAATGTATTTTTTATGACTGTTCAGTTCAGGCATAACTTCGTTGTTTAAGGACCGAATTTTAAAAGTTTTTTTTATCAGTAGTTAATTTTCCGGTTCGGGTTTTTACTTACCTCGACGTTTGGACTATGTTGCAATAGTCATGGTCGGTAAACTGACCCGGGAAAATAATCTATACTTATAATAAAAATAGGAAGTTATTAATCAAACTGTTTAAAAATATTCAGAAGTTCTTCCTATTTCGAACTTTAATTCTCTTTGTAACGGAGCCGTGCTCGCTGTGCTTGTGATTTATACATACTTTTAGTTATGGTTGTGTTTTTTTTAATTATCCAGTTAGGACCTTCTCTTAGAGGGGTGTCGGCAGTAGTCGCCACAGGTGCCTACTCCTTAGCGAATGTCCCATGTCTTTGGCCATATTCACATAGTATAGGTCGGTTTTGACAGTTAACTAGCGGCTACTCGCCGGTAGTCGGCGCAGATGGTTTCTACTGCGCCGTTAAAACACGGTAAGTCGGCGCCGATTATCTGTTTTCTATATGAATGTGGCATTTGAACTTGAGAGTATTACATTTTCTTCGTGATTGTGTGTTGTATTGACTTAGGTATATGTATTAAGCTAATACTACTTTAGATCCACGTGTGCCCCATTTATAGGTTGATTCGTCCGAAACGAATAAAACGTGTTGCTATCTCTTTCACTCTTGCTTGTTTTTGACATGTTCCTTTCCTTGTCTATTCGATTCCGATAGCTTCCGACAAATTGGGAATCTAATTGCTGGTTGCGTTGGACCCTATTTATTTTTATTGCAAATAGACTCGTAGGGCTACGAGTAAGTAACTCCAGCGTGTGAGGCATTGCTTCATACAATTAAGGCGTTTTTATGTAATCATAGAGATAAAATACTTATACT
The DNA here is from genome assembly GCA_951213275.1 of Idaea straminata. Classification (NCBI taxonomy): domain Eukaryota; kingdom Metazoa; phylum Arthropoda; class Insecta; order Lepidoptera; family Geometridae; genus Idaea; species Idaea straminata. The sequence goes on from OX577852.1 coordinate 1,841,136, forward strand.
ACAATAGAGAGCTCATTGATTGATCCTAATGCAAAAAACTTTTCTTTCTTTTATTTAGATTTATGTTTGTCACCAAATTTTGCAAATTAAATTTGATCCACTTCCCGGTTATCATTGAACTGTTTTTTTTTTTCTAAAATATTGTCTATTATCCTGGCCAAGAGGACGGCTAAAGTTAAGGGCCAAGTGAATGCCACATTGACACTGCCAATCTTTGTACATTTTGTGTACCACAATTCTCTTCGTGTGTCTGTAATAATATGTTGTCACTGAGCCATTTATCGAGTCTTCGAATTAGTCGTTCCAAAAAACGTATCGATTATTTTATTGACAAACCTTGGTACTAAAGTTTAAGGAACTTCAAAATACAGCTGACAGTCAGCTTAAAAATAATAATAATTAGTACTTGGTTGCACTTTATGGTGTAGACCGGGATAATCGCCGATTTAGAATCCACCCCATTGTTTTCTATTATACTTATTATTGTAAAGGGCCTCTACGTGTTGGCTTCGGCTCCACGCATGCCTTCCAAAGATCCGGGGCTCCATAGTCTCGTGATACAGGAAGTATAACAGACAAATAATAATTAAAGAATAATATTGAAAATAACCATATCAATTTGAAATTCTTTAATTACCTTTGTATTACTTTGGCTTGTTTAAGTGAGAATTATTTCGAGTAACCGATAAAATTCTGGATCAAAACTTTTGCTAAGGAAAAGACACTGATGAACTCTATTGTACTTATTTCATTTTATCTCTATGAATGTAGTTCTAGCTTCATTGTTGTGCATAGGAGCAAATAACAATGGAATTTAATCAAATTTCAAATTTACTTTGCTTGTATTTGCTATTTATTTAGTGATTTCTTAGTATTTTTTGTAGAAAAGACATTCGTGCAGTTTGATAGCCTCAGTGTTTTAGTTTATTAAGCGTATTTATTATAAATTACCTATGGTGATATTTTTAAATAGGAATTTTGTTTGTGGCTTTTTTCTTAATGAATTAATGTCGGATTTTCTCTGACCAAGGGCCGACCGAAGCTCCTAGAGCGGTCAAGCTTGCCAATTTTTTTGCATTACTTTAAAATCATTCATAAATTTCCATTAGGAAATACCCTCTTGGACAAGATTACGTTTAATTAGCGATATCGCCAATCATAAAATTTACATAAGCATTGTATGAAATTTACAAAACAAAAAATATTTTTTTTCTTTAACGCAAGGCCACGTGACTTTTCGTTGGCTTATGTCGATGTCATCAAAAAAAGTAAAAAAATCCTAGGAAACCTAGTAGAACGAAAAAAGATGTCGCTAATGGAAATTTATCTTGTTTATGGAATCTGGTCATAGTTTTTGTCACTTATTTATTAAAGCACATGGAACTCATTTAGCAAGCTTCATTAAAACTGTTTTAACTTTTATTTAAGATGTACTTTGCTATAGAAATAGGCGGGTTTTAGTTTCTATTAGCTAATCTTTTAGGATCTTAACTATACCTATCCGTATTAACTTTGAATTGATGAAAAACATCATGTAACCTACTAGTTTTTTTTTAATTTAGACCAAGTTTTCAGTTTAATCGAGTTTAAATTATACTGCGTTCCTTAAAAATAATCGTATTATATTGCCAAAGTTAATTTGAAAACCTAACTATAGTAGTTACGTTGACAGTTTTACTATAAACGTAGTTAGTATCTATCTCTAAGAATATACCGTATTTTTTTTAGAAATTGAATTTGTATTTTCCAAAAAAAATATCCCTTGACGCTTGAGCAAAAAAATGGTTGTCTGTAAAGTCGGTTTACAGACGATAATTTTACGAGATAACGTCATAAGAAAACATTGCATAGCAACGTAATATCGTTGCTATGGCTATCTTCCAGGCGTTGCTATCAACCTTGACTTTGACGTTGACCTTGTCAATAGCGTAACGTGAGTGATGACGTCACACTTTTTTGTAAGTGCTGCCGGTGTTCATCAATTTATAAGACGTTATCACGTCAAAAACGATAGTCCTGAATTGAAGTGTCATTGGGGTATTGTTTTTTGTAAAGTAATTCAATTTCTAAAAAAAGGCTTGAGTGTGCGTTTACGAATATATAATCTAGTATATATCCCGTCATATTTAATAAAATATATCGAAGTAGAAATATACCTTAGGTACTTAACCATTAGTCCTACTTTTCTACTCTTTTTAGAAAATGTATTTACCTACTTAATATTCCTAATTATCTAATTTATTCAAGTTTACATTTTAATAAGTACTTATACATAGTATAGTAACTTTGCAACTAATTCTTATACTTATACTTAATTAGAAATGTACTGAGGATAATAAAATAAACATGAAATTAGAAAGAAAAATACGTTTTATTATTTTATTAACCTTTATAATTAAGAAATTATTTCTGCATAGTGAATAAAATAGCTAATTGATAATAAAAGCAAGCAAATATGAAATCTGCGTGCCCAATGCATACGTCACTGCGCCATGCAAACTTATGCAATAAGGTACGTCACCGCATTTTTACTTATAACTCTGAAAGGGCAGGCAAAAGTCCAGTGCCTCGTTTGACTTATTATATATCTTCTTTGTTTATGAATTATTTGTCTATGGTAAGTAAGAAGTGTAGCCAGGAGGTGGAGTATATCGTGGTGGGTCTTGACTTAAGTTCTTGGGTTGAACTTTAATAGGAGTATTGCGAGGGATTGGCGGCTGCTTCCACCTGAAACAAAATAACAATCCATAGAAAATAAATACAAACAGCATCATTATTTATGATAGAATATTAAAAAAAAACATTATCAGGAATCAAACCAAACTGGAATTTATTTGATTAAAAATAAAAAAAAAAATCACCCCTAGTCCTTCCCAAGTCCTTTCTAAATCCCGCTAAGAATAAAGAACAACATAAAAATGGCATAACGTTCGTGAGGCCAAACAAAAGAGAGAAAAAAATGGAAAATATGTTTAGCGGAAAGGTACAAAAATAAACGATTTCCTTCAATTTCCAATAGGTGCTTTGTTCGTTTCCAGAATTTGATCTCTATAAGAAACATTCTTAATTGATGCAATAATAAAGGGTCCAAAATCAACAGGTTTTATTTAAATCAAAGCTTGAATATCAATGTAGTTTACTAAGTCTCACCAAGGTACAAGACTAAGGTCATGCGGCGGCTTCGGTCGCTGTAACCGCTCAGCTCGCTCGCGGCGCAGCGTGTCACCATCCCGTGCGGCCGCGCACCACGCACGTAACGTGAAGTAGTATATCACTTCTACGCCAGACAGCAGTGAGAACCCAAGGAACAAGCCGGCTATACCGCCGAATGATACTGTAAAATACAAGTTATTATTAAAATACACATGTATGCAAAACAGCTTAATCGGTAACCGGAAGTGGATCATAATTTGCAAGATTTGATGACAAACATCGTGACAGGTGAAACTAAATAACAGCTTGTAAAATAAAGCCCTGATCCACAATGTTAACATGCACATAATCTTATAATATAAAAATAAATCGCCAAATGTGTTGCGCATAACTCAACAACGCCTGGACCAATTTGGCCAATTCTTTTTTGGTCTGTTTGTTATTATCAGGAGAAGGTTCTTATGAAATAAAAAATTAAGAAAGTTGCGCAGAAAATTATTACGCGGGTGAAACCGCGGGGCGCAGCTAGTTAAAAATAAAAACTTGGGAGGTGTCAAGGGACACCCCGGATGGAACGAAGAAAAACGAAACGAAAATAACTGGCTTGCTTTCTATGAGAGAGAGAGACATAGACAGAGGAAAACGCGCACGCCGCACGGCTTACAACTATAGCAAAAAGTGTCGTTACAACTTTTGGTCTTAATTTTTTCCGTCTAGCCACCTTTTGCAACGCGATAAGGAACTTCGTTCCAAAAAAAAGAAAAAAAAAGAAAATCAAGCATAATTACAGCCCTAAATAAATAAAATCTTTCAAAAGCCTTCTGTATGGAAAGACCTCGGATAGTCAAATGACTAAGAAAATTAAGTAAACGGACGCAATATGTAGGTAATCAGTTTGCAATAATTTCGCTTATTTCCGCAAAGTGCGACATAAAAAGTCCAGAAAAGCTGTTCTCCTGGTGTTTCTAACTATACAATCAAAAGTTTAACTATTGACTCTGTAGTGTATGCGCCCGAGCCGGGCGTCGGTTAGTCGCACGCAAGCAGCGAGCGAATGCAGTCGCGCGGTCGACGCATATACCTACTGCCTACCTATTGATTATTTGGCGTGTTTTATTAACCTAGTGAACACTATAAGTGGCGACGAAGGTAAAGGTAAGGAATTAAAAAGAAAGAAAGAAAAGAAAGAAAGAAAGAAGGGAAGAATAGTGCATGTTGACTGTGGTTTACTATCGTTTAGGCAGTCTCATTCCATAATGTAAACAACATTTAGTACCTACCAATATTCATATTGAATAACACGACGGGATAAAATACCTACTGCTTAGATTGATGTAACTAACAGTCACAGTGCATTAAATTCCACGCAAAATTTGCGTTTAAATGCAATAATACAAAGGCCAAAAGATTCACAATTTCGAAACGAAGGGCCATGCCAATTTAAAATGTGTCGTAGTCCAGACATAGTTGCGTAGTTTTTAATCATTTGAACAGATAGGTAAGTAATTACTTGTTGACATGTTTTCTGTATTTGAATAAAACTACCCGATTTTTTAACCGAATAAAATTAAATTCCAAAAAGTTGTCTATTACGGAATCTACTAATTTATGCCTCTAAAATAACCTCTGAAACTTTGATTCATTTGTTTTCACGAACAGAATAATATCAAATGATTTAAGACACGTAATCAGTTTTTACTCCGTAACAGAAGTAAATATAATTTCAAGCACGTTAGTGTACGTACATAGCTACGACTACGCATGACATAGGACCTAAAAAAAAAAAAATAATAATAATAACGGTCACGCTAGTTCTAAATGCTCGAAATGGGCACGCAAATATTTAAAAATATATCCTACTTAAGGCTACGCAGTCATGTTACTGTTATACAAGTATAAAAAGCCATGCATACGAGTCTCAAATTCCTCTTGCAGGTTGCCCCAATATGACTCACGCAACTTCCATGCTTGCTGCCTTAGACCCATTTGATTGCGAAGGCGACTCGACTTCGGTCGGTTCTCGATGGGAGAAATGGAAACGGGCCCTTGAAATTTATCTGTTAGCCGCTAATATCGATTCTCCTATTAAAAAGCGAGCTACTCTTCTTCACGTGGGGGGCTTATCACTACAGGAGATATATTACAATCTACCTGGAGCCCATGTAGACCATGGCGAAAATGTAGATGTCTACAAAATTGCACTTGAGAAACTAAATGATTACTTCGCCCCGAAACAAAGTCATATCTATGAAAGATATCTGTTTAGGCTCATGAAACAGGAAGATGGAGAAAAATTTGAAAAATTTCTGTTGAGATTAAGAAATCAAGCCGAAAAATGCAGTTTTACGAATAAAGACCAGGTTACTGAAAAATGTAGACTTGTTGATTTAAGGAAGAAAATTTTAGAAATCGGTGATTCAATAACTTTAGATCAGATCATTTCTAAAGCAAATGCTTTAGAAGTAGTTACAAGACAACTTGAGCAATTTGAGACTGCTAATCATCAACAAACTGACACCAAAAAAATTGAAATAAACAAAATTGATCAAAAGAAACCTTATTTTAACAAAAATACTAAAAAAAAGACAGACTCGGACTGTACTCGCTGTGGTAGCAAAAATCATACTTCAAATGATGTTAAGTGCCCAGCTAAAGACAAAAGGTGTTTGAAGTGCGACTTTGTTGGTCACTTCCGAGAATGTCGTCGGACGAGGCGTAAAAGACGATATACAAACAATATGGCTGATACATCGAACAAAAAATCGAAACAAGATTCGATACGAAATGATAAATCTGAAATTGATTACATTTTCCATCTAGATGATGACAGTAGTGTAATCAATTGTAAAATAGGCGGAGTAAATTTAGATATGTTAATAGATTCAGGCAGTAAATGCAACGTAATAACCGAGAAGACCTGGATGTTTCTGAAAGCTAACAATATACGTGTCACTAATCAAATTCGGAAACCAAACAAAATTCTAGTACCATACGGCAATCAAAAACCTTTAGACATTATTGGTTCTTTCGACGTGATGATATCGGTTGGTAGTAAAAGCAAGAAAGCCACTGTTTTCGTCATCAGAAACGGTTCACGTGATCTATTGGGTAAAACTACTGCAATCGAATTGGGAGTGCTCAAAATAGGCCTTAACATTAACACAATCGATGCCAAAACTTCTACAACATTTCCAAAATTCAAAGGAGTAACTGTCCAGATCCCGATAGATAAGACTGTTAAGCCAGTTGTTCAGCCATATAGAAGGGTACCCATCCCACTTGAGGAAAAAGTTGCGATGAAGTTAAAAGAACTCAAGGCAGCGGATATCATTGAAGAAGTGAACGAGCCGTCTCCATGGGTCTCCCCTATGGTTCCGGTGCTCAAAGAAGATGGGGAGGTACGTATATGTATTGACATGCGAAGAGCCAACGAAGCAATCATGAGAGAGAATCACCCACTTCCAACAATGAACGAAATACTTCCGAATCTACGTCAGGCAAAATTTTTCTCTAGGCTCGATATAAAACAAGCTTTTCACCAGCTAGAAATTGGTGAAGATTCTAGATACATTACTACTTTTAGTACCAGCAAGGGACTCTACCGGTATAAGAGATTATTATTTGGTATTTCTTGTGCACCAGAAATGTTTCAAAAAATCGTTGAAAAAATGTTGTTGGGATGCGAAGGTACATTTAATTTTATTGATGACATTATCGTGTATGGTGCTACGGAAAAAGAGCACGATGAGCGGTTGAGTAAGGTGCAAAGGGTTTTAAAAGAAAATGATGTTCTTCTTAATGGAAACAAATGTATTTACAAAACAAAGAGAATTGAGTTTCTTGGTCATGAACTTACGGAAGATGGAATAAAGCCCCTTGCAAAGTACTTAACTTCTATTAAAACTAGTAGACGGCCGAACACGATTGAGGAGGTACAGAGTTTTCTTGGCCTGGTTAATTTCGTAGGGAAATGGATTCCGAATTTGGCAACACTTACCGATCCCCTTAGAGAGTTATTAAGATTAGGGCTTGGTAAATCGGCGAGTGTTGGCAAATTTTGGACTTCAAAACAAAACGATTCATTTGAAGCCCTGAAACATAGTTTAGCAAATATACAATGCCTTGGTTATTACAATCCCAGCGACAAAACACAAGTCATCGCTGACGCGTCACCAGTAGGACTGGGTGCTGTTCTAGTTCAGATTGGTGAAGGAGGTCCACGGATTATAGCTTATGGGCACAAAGCTCTTACCGATTGCGAAAAGAGATATTGCCAAACAGAAAAAGAAGCATTAGCATTAGTTTGGGCTGTTGAGCACTTTAAAATATATCTGTTTGGTAAAGACTTTGAGCTCATAAGTGATCACAAGCCGTTAGAAACAATTTTTGGCCGACACTCAAAACCTTGTGCTAGAATAGAGCGCTGGGTACTTAGACTACAAGCATATAGGTTTAAAGTAATATATCGCCCAGGTAAATTTAACATTGCCGACCCTATTTCCAGACTCTGTCAAATGACCCCTACTAAGCCATTTGATAGTGAAAACTATATAAACCAAATTGTAACATATTCTAAACCTGTTGCTCTTTCCCTTAATGAAATTGAAACATCCTCATCGACTGACGAGGAAATTTCAAAAGTAAAAAATGGAATCTTCAGCAAAGATTGGCACGAGTCAGTTAATAATTTTAAACTTATACAAAATGAGCTTTGTTTTTACGGAGAAATCCTACTTCGGGGTATTAGGATAGTCATACCAAAACATCTTCGCCAACGGGTACTGGAAGCGGCTCATGAAGGACACCCTGGTATTGTCGCGATGAAGGGTCGTCTTAGAACAAAAGTGTGGTGGCCTAGGATCGATAGGGACGCTGAACGCATGGTGAAAGAATGCCGTGGATGTACTCTTGTGTCGGCTCCTAATCCACCACATCCTATGAAAAGACGTCCGTTACCAGACGAGCCATGGGTAGATGTGGCAGTTGACTTTCTAGGACCTCTTCCTAGCCGCGATTATATACTAATACTTGTAGATTATTACAGTAGATATAAGGAAATCAAGGTCATGAAAAGTATTACAGCACTCGACACTGTTAAAGTTTTAAAAGAGATTTTTTCTAGGCTAGGTTACCCTGCAACCATAACATGTGATAATGGGAACCAATTTACAGGCGATATGTTCAGAAACTTTTGTAAAGAATGTGGCATTATCATCAATAATACTGTTCCATATTGGCCTCAAATGAACGGAGAAGTCGAAAGACAAAACAGGGACGTTTTAAAGAGATTAAAAATTAGCCAAGCAGAAAATAAAGACTGGAAGGAGGACATTTTCAATTATTTGATGATGTATAATAGCACACCTCATTCTATTACAGGTAAAACACCATCGGAATTATTTTTTAAAAGGCACTTCCGGGACAAGGTACCTTTTATTCCAGATGTAGAACACAAATCAATAGACACTGATGTAAGAGATAGGGATATGTTAATGAAAGAAAAGGGGAAGGAGTATGGAGATAGAAAAAGAAGAGCAACTGATTCTAATTTAGAAATAGGTGATAAGGTAATAGTTAAGAACATAATCAAGGATAACAAATTAACGCCGAACTTTAACCCTACCTCTCATACAGTGACGCGAGTTGCTGATGGTGATATTAATGTACGGAATGATGAAACAGGCAAAGAATATCGCCGTAACGTGGTTCATCTAAAGAAAATAAATGATTCATGGCAAGTAGTGGATAATAATAATGATAATGATACAAGTTCAGAAATGTTAGATTGATACATTTGGATTATTCATATTATATGAGTATGATTCGAAATATTGTTAATTGTTCTTGTTACTGTTTTGTTGATTGTATAGTTAAGTTGTCACTAAGCTGTTGTCTCTTAAATTGTTTATTAATTATAAAATAAAGAAGGGATGTAGTGTATGCGCCCGAGCCGGGCGTCGGTTAGTCGCACGCAAGCAGCGAGCGAATGCAGTCGCGCGGTCGACGCATATACCTACTGCCTACCTATTGATTATTTGGCGTGTTTTATTAACCTAGTGAACACTATAGACTCCCTATATTTTCTCCTTATATTATAGTATCACTAGCTGCGCCCCGCTGTTTCACCCGCGTAAGTTCCGATCCCGTGGGAATATTGGGATAAAAAGTAGCCTATATGTTAATCCAGGCCTGCAGCTATCTACATACTGAATTTCATTGCAATCGGTTAAGTGGTTTTAGCGTGAAGGAGTAACAAACACACACACACAAACTTTCACATTTATAATATTAGTAGGATCTCAGATGCTTCTCACCTAATAAATCAACCCAACCGAAGAGTACCTCCCTTTTGTATCGTACCATCGGCCAAGATACGAATTCAGTCTCCAATGAATCGGAACCTGTACCTTTACTGAAAAGTTACAAATTGCTTTAAATATTAGTTGAAGAAACAAGTTAACAGAAATAGAATGACACAGATAATGTTGGTACCCGATTTGGTCACCAATAACGTCACAGTGCCATAGGTACGGTCGGCTGCATAGTTACAGACCCACCGTAGAGCTTCAAAACAGCTGTTATAAGAATGTTTTCAACACAAGCAAGATTCTAGACCTACTTTAGTTGAAGTTTTTTAACTCATGCATTTATCAAACAAAAATTATTAGAATGAAAACATTCCAATAACGGTCATTTTAGGATTCTACGGTGGCTCTGCAATTATGCTGCCGACCGTACATATACGTCACAATGCCATGCTAACAAAAGCGTCACCGTGATATGGCATAAAAACGTTACCGCACGCCTTACAAAACTGAAGAGTTTTTGACACCGTGACGTTTTGGCGCACAAAATGCCTAGGTATGTATTTCTATTCGTCTCACATGAGCATACATGTCACCAGAAGAGTATAGGATTTGGAAGTACCTAAATGGTCGTGGAGCAAGAGGACGGCTAAAAAGAGGTGGGATTGCGTTAGGAAAGATAATATGAAGGAAAAGCAAACTTGATGGGGAATAGAGTGGAGTCGAGATGACATGTTGTGTCGACCCCACATAGTGAGAAACATACCCCTTCCTTTTGGCTTCGCCGTAGTCGGCTAAAAAAAGGAAGGAAGAAGAGGTCTATCTGTCTGTGTGCTTATATATTTTAGTAGCTTTTTGCGATTAATAATAAACCTAGGTATAAATAAATAAATATTGCAGGACATTCCACACATCGCCATCTAGCCCCAAGCTAATTAACTTGACTTGTGTTATGGGTGCTAGACAACTGATATACCAACTACTTAATACTTTTCTTTTGTAAATATATACTTATAATACATAGAAACAACCAGACCACAGACAAATATCTAAGCATAAATACTTGTCTGAGGCGGGAATCGAACCCGCAACCCTGTGTTTGGCAGTCCGGCGTGGTGACCATTGTGCCAACTGGGTCGTCCATGTCGAAAATATTCAAAGGTTACTTACTCAATTTCAGACATTTTCTCAACTTCGTAGACTGTATGCGTACATCCGAGTTCGCAAGCACATTGCGTTACATCTGTTATGGCGGCCGCGTACTTCGCTATACAACCCAGCTCAGTAACCGTACATTGTCTGTAGCCAGCTTAAATAACACAATTAATACTTTAAAATGGGGTAAGTATTAAAGTTTGATAAGGATACCTGTTTTTGAAGAAAATATGCAAAAACAAATCCGGCTCGAAGGACCATATAATATCTAAAAACATTTAAGCTTTGATAGTCCTCTTACAAAGGCTAAAACTGTGCCGTGGATTACCCAATTTTCGTTTTTCCAACAGAGTGAGTGAGGTTTTCTACACTTTTATTTTGTATACCTGTAGGTATACAGTCAATATGCATAAGGAAACAACCAAACCATAATTAATAGTTTATCCATAAATATCTGAGGTACAAATCGAACCGGCAGCCTTCTGCGTCTCAGACGGGTATTCGCCCGCCGCACCATAGAGATCGTCTTACTTGGGAAATATGTGAATTCATCACTGCTCGTGGAGGAATATATAAAAACAAGTGCGAGTCAGACTCGCGTTCAAAGGGTTCCGTACCATTATATTCTATTTTAGTTGTTATAGTGGCAACAGAAATAAATAATCTGTGAAAATTCAACTGTCTGGCTATCAGGGTTCATGAGATACAGCCTGACAGACGGACAGTGGAGTCTTAGTAAAAGGCTTCCCTATAAAGATGGGAAAATATCACTTACCCAAAGTCGGATAAAAATGCGGCACACATTTACAAAAACTCCTGCTCCGTCGCATCCTACACTGTCTCATACAAGCCGAATACGTATAAATATTAAAAGTTTCCAACTTTTGTTCGTCAGCGAAGACACAACGCCTTTGTTTTATCGAAAGTTGTCGAGCATCGGCAGTTGTGTAAGTATGTTTCACTGAAAATGAGACCTTTTCTACGCGACGGTCCCACGTGTGTTGGGGGCTGTGCTCTAAACCTGCCATTTCTTCAGACGAATGGATATATATCTGAAAAAAAAAATTGAGGAAGCAGACTCAGGTGAAGTTCGTAAACTTTCTAACGGATATAGCTAATTTCCAGTTAATTATTCCAAGTAGCTAATCCAACCTAGCGGTATATACGGCGTACGCGGGCGATACTGCTTGTCTTCTATACTACCTAACATTATAAAGATAATATTTTGTATCATAGAAGCTCTTATATTACCGCAATAAAGGCCTACAATGCTCTTCCAACTGACCTCAAAGCTCTACATAATAATGATTTATTTAACTAACGCCCGAATACTGAAAGGCTACTTAATCTTAAGTGGCGTTTAAATTTAAGTTAAGTGTATGTTTGCTATTGAAGCCTACGCTTAAATATCAATTTAAACGCCGCTTAAGATTAAGTAGCTTTTCAGTATTCGGGCGTAAGTCAAAGTTAAAAAAATGGCTCATAGAAAAAACCTTTTATAGTTTGTCTGAGTTTTATGAAGAAACAAAGATATATTTTTAAATTGCTCACCTACCTATAATATTATGAAAATATTCATTTAGTATATAAGTATATTATATTGCATGCCTGTAATGGGTAAATTATTGTTATTTAATTAAGCCTATTTTAAGATCTTTGTGTACATAACTTTGCAATAATTGTCTTGATTGTTTTGCATTTAATAGGCTCCTCAACTACTGGACCGATTTTGATGAAACTTAGTATGAGGATACACTGATTCGTTGGGAATGATAGGCTACTTTTTATCCCGATATATCGGGAGTTACGAGGGTGACCGCGGAGCCCTGCTAGTTTTAAAATGTGTATGAATAAACCTTACGTCTATTGTAGAATTCTTAGCATCAGAGTTGAATAAGAAAGACCATTTCGCATCGGTTTCATGTATGAAAGCTTCCGCGAATTGTGATGGTTGAGTTTGCCTGGAAAATTAAGGTAGATGTTACATGCCCGGGAAATAAAAAAATAGAGTAGATGTTTTATCTTCAATTTACTCAAATTGATAGGAAAATTCAAATGATAGGAAGGTACCACAAGTCCCATTTTATTGTTGAAACAAAAACTCCAACGGCAAAATTTCTTTAAACAATTTCACTAGCCTAATAGGCTTTTTGAGTGTACATACCAAGGCCAAGTCTTCTCCGCATGTCTCGAGTTGAAAGCGTAACAAAACCCCATTTCAGTGAAGACCGGTATGAGCATATCACAACACTCTTCTGAGTCACCTTTCCATTCGCAATCGAAGAACAATGTGTCGCAGTGTTTTAATACCTCGAAAAAAAAATTGGTACAAGTAAAATTAAAAATCTTTAAAAACTGATTTCCAACCTGGTCCAATGACGATTAAAATAGGATCACTCTTGACATAAGTATATAACGTAAGTCTCCTTTCTTACAAAAAATATATAAATCGGATTTTAAACAAAGAAGTTAGTGCGCGAACATACATAAATAAAAATCTTCGTTTTCAGAATGAAAACTTATTCCTAAGACAAAATTACCTGATAAACTTCCCGACTCAAAATGGAAAAAGTTCAACCAGGATTTTTTAACTTAATCTACAGCTACACCAATATTAATAATAATATGTCCAACTACCGAATGAGAAACCTATTTTTTTTGCTTTGCGTCGAAATTTCGTTTTAGACAGTAAGTTTTAGGAAACAAGAATTTCAAAAATTATCAAAAAAATGTTAACAATATCTACCTTGAAAACAGCATCCTTGGTATCAGTAATAGAATCAACCAGCTGCGGATCGTTTACAAATTCGGAGGCTCTCTCTGCGATAGACGTATAACTCAACGTGGCGAGCCATCGCATCATGTCTTGTGCTTTACTCGGTGGTTCCGTCTCCCATACACTGATAAATTGATAATATAACATATAAACTGCGTAAAGAGATTTTACCCAGAATAAAATCACAGAGCACTCATGATAATAACGTCAAATCTCATAGCACTCATGATATTAATTATAAGTGACAGAACATTATTCATGAAAGTTTTAAATTACACACCACTGATGATATTATTTAAAATAAAAAACCTTCATGATAGCTATTGTTCTAAATCAGCCATCGCATCATGTCTTGTACTTTACTTGGTAGTTCCGTTTCCCATACACTGATAAATTGATAGTATAACATATGGGAAAATGTCTTTACGCATTTTAGTAAAGAGATTTTACCCATCACAATTTCCGATCCAAAAGGAATATCAGGATAAAAAGTAGCATATCCAGGGCGCAGCGTTTCACCACAATCAGTTCAGTAGATTTTATGTAAAGTAAATACGTATCAAACATAGTTATGTTACTACTTTTTCATTTCAATATCTAGAATTTTGTAAAACTAAGATAAAGATTCTCCAAGAGGCTTCAAACCTATATAGAGTTTCATCTGTCCAGTAGGTAGTCTTCGAAATGATAGTTTTAGATTTACAGCGAATAAAGCAATTAAATAATAGATGGTTACAAGTAGATTTTTAACCTTTCAATGTAATCCTTCAATAATTCTTCATCTACAGGATTAGAATCACACATGGTCACAGCAGGAAATGGTACGTCCCAGTTATGAAAATCTGTATCCAAACCTGCAAATAACAAATACAGACTTGTAATAGGTGTTTCTACTATAAAACATACCCTAAGGTCAGAGCGCGGAGTGCGACTTTTCTCGTATTCTGCGCTCAGTACAGACAGGTACGTCACAACGTCACCGCGAAAATATAAACTTTAGGCTAAGTTTGAGTGGCGCAGTGACGTCCTTGGCATATACATTGGCGTCGTCTGCGCCTTCAATTACCTGTAATGGTAGGATTCGTTTGAAATTTCTCCCACAAGCTCACAATAATAATGCAAGTGGTTACAGCCCCTATAGCTGTGAAGCTAAACCACATGAACCTGAAAACCCAAACACAGTTAAACAAAAAAGTCATTTAAGTTTTTACGCTTTATATTTCAGGCCCTGGGATTTTTATGTTATGTTGTATTCAAGTCAGTCACGAGTTGTATTTTCTCGAAGGTAACATTAATTAACACAAAAATAACACTATTTTAAGATCCTTGTGTACATAACTTTGCAATAAATTTCTTGAAGTCTTAAATACAATGCTAGCTTTCGCATCACCGGCTGCAAAAACATAAATCAACCACAACAAAGTTTAGGGTATACCTATACACGACATTTACTTGGAAAAAATATAGTTCGACAAGTCATCGTTTCGACTGAACAAAACTCTTTGACATAATAACAAAACAACAAAAAGAAACAGGATATAAGTAGTTAAAATAGAACTTACTTTTCACAGAAAGGTCGTTCTTTCTCCGCAATATATCGCACGCCATGCAAAGTTGAATTTTTAAAGAACTCTGTAGTTTGGTGCCTAAGACTGGCCGCACATAAGCCGACTCCATTGATATCATCTTGGGTCTTCGTCTTTCGCTTGTGAGCTCTTACAGCTTCAGGGTAAACCCTCATATTTATCACATTTTATTCACGAACACAAAGTTACCTCTAGGTAGGTACATTTATGTTAGAAGGATAATACAGAGAATATCAACAAATTATTTTTGCCATGCTTTTCAAAATTTTAGAAACTGGGAGGTTTTTGATAGAAAAAGCATAGCGAGCACGACAAAGCACGACATAGCTTCCCAACTTAAGAATCAGTATTAACATATACTGCTACTGTCATAAATATCGATTACTTTGCGTGACATATCGCGTTCGACATTGTGATTTAATAGAGCTGAGTGTACTTAATTGCTTTTTGATAGGTACGGTCGGCTGCATAATTACAGACTCACCGTAGAGCTCCAAAACGGCTGTAAGAATAAGAATATTTTCAACACAAGCAAGATTCTAGGCACCTGCTTTAGGTAAAGTTTAAAGTCTTCTAACTCTTCAATTAATAAAAAAATAATAATTAGAATGCAAACATTCCAATAACAGTAATTTTCGAACTCTTCCGCGGACTGCAATTATGCAACCGACTGTACATCTGAATTTACCTGCTGAATGTTATTACTCATGTGGTTTAGATGGCTTGAATGATTGATAAAAATTGAAATAAGTTAAAAACTTTTGTCCTAGTAAGAAAATTAAAAACAGTCTCTCTCGACAGTTAAATTACTTAAATACCACAGCAGATTAGTATGGAAGTAATATGGTAAATAAGTTTTCTTCTTATGTTCTTCTTAGTATAAAAATCAATTGCTGTTCTTTAAAAAGCTCGCTAAAACTCGAGAACGGCTAGACCGATTTGGCTATGTTTGGTTTTAAATTTTCTAAGAGCCTAAGGAAAGTTTAAAGGTGTTTTGAATCGGGACTTACGCGGATAACGCAGCTAGTACGTAATATTATTTGCCTAGTGGAAATCCAAATATTGATATTTATTAGTTTAATTAGAAATAAACAATTGTATTTATACATTTATGGTTTTTATCATTAAATATAGCGTTTTCATTAAGCAAACAAATAGAAATTACAGACGTAGGTATTATAATAATAATCTCTGTAATATCTGTCCGTGTCAATATTCAAATTAAAATAATAACCTGAAGCAGTAATGATTCATTTATCAAACCAGATAACTGCTGGACTGGAACCGATAATGGTAACCTAGTAATATGACATTAACACACAAATTATACACAGATTTATATCACAGTGATTTATTATTAATATAGGAAACGAAATTATGCTATTAAATCATATGTAGGTATTAATAATACTATTATAAATCATAGAGCACTCGTGATTTTAATTTAAAATCATAGAGCACTCATGATATTAATTTAAAATCACAGAGCACTCA
Source organism: Idaea straminata (assembly GCA_951213275.1). Taxonomy (NCBI): domain Eukaryota; kingdom Metazoa; phylum Arthropoda; class Insecta; order Lepidoptera; family Geometridae; genus Idaea; species Idaea straminata. Next base: position 1,857,605 of record OX577852.1, read on the forward strand.
TGATATTAACGTCAAATCTCATTGCACTCATGATATTAATTATAAGTCACAGAACATTATTCATGAAAGTTTTAAATTACACAGCACTGATGATATTAATTTAAAATCACAAAACCTTCATGATAGCTATTGTTTTAAATCATACAGCACTCGTGATATTAATTTCAAATCACAAAGCACTCATGATAACAACGTTAAATTTCATACCAATCAAGATATTAATTTTAAGTCACAGAGCACTCATGATATTAATTTTCCTCTTCTCCTGTACCTCAACATCCGCATCCGAAGGTATAAGCGGGTCTATTTTTATATCTAGATCTTTTAGAGCATCGTCTAATATCTTGATTTTGCCTAAAAGACGTTCAGCTTGGAGATTGTAACCCGGTTCCAACATTTTACCACTTGGATTGAGCTTGAATAAGTATTCCGCCTGTAAAATTAATTTTACTGGGGTAGAACTGGGTGCTCGTTTGTTATGAATTGGCTTGGCACTGAAACTATTGGACCGATTTTCATAAAACTTGGTATGAGGATAGATTAATTCATAAGAAGTAACATAGGCTACTTTTTATCTCGATAGTACAATGGGATCGCGACATACGCGCGTGAATTCGCGGGGCAATGCTACTAACTAATAAAAAGGCGCGTTGACCTCATGGAAGGTCATAGACCTAAGTTTTATTCTAAAGGATTCGTAGAACCAAATAACTAGAATCAAGATGATATCTTCTGCCCATGACATTTCTTAACATTTTTATATGCGCAGTATCATTTTGACTAAAGTTATTTATGTAGCTTATTGATAGATACTTCCGTGTATCAACGTATTCTTAAGGTGAAAGGGTACCGGCGCTCTCTCCATACAAACGTAGTCGACTGTTTCCTCCCTGGATAATGACACTAGCACAAATATTTTTATGCCATAAAACCTATAACTGCCATGACTATGCACCTATGTTTTAGTTTTTTCATTTTCTAATTATCATAGAAATTAAGATTCCAAAAATAAAAAAACAAAGGGGCTTGGTCATGGCAGTTATAAGTTTTATGCAACAAAAATATTTGCTCTATTGTCATTATCCAGAGAGAAAACAGTCGACTACGTTTGTATGAAGAGAGCCTCCGGTACCCTTTCCTCTTAAAGTACTTATTCGAAATAGCTAGAACAAGCAAACATACAAGTGAAACTAAAAAATCGTGTTAAAAAGGTGTGGTTACCTAGTAAAATTGGAGATGCCTATGCCAAACAGTGGCACAAAATTATTTCTTATTCGTAAAGTATCTATCAGAAGTAGTAAACATAGATGTTACCTAGTAAAAATGGAGATGCCTATATTGTTTATGCCAAACAGTGGCACAAAATTACCTTTTTTCTTTGTTAGCCTATATTGTTCCACTGCTAGGGAAAAACCTCCCTAACATCTTTCGGTCCTGACCTAGGCTTAGACAGTCTGTATCAAATGCATTGAGATTTCGGGGTCTGCTGCGATTCCGACGTCGGTCCCAAACCCTAAAATTAGCTAGTTAGAAAAAAATACTTACAAGAAAGTCAATAGGGTCCTCAGGTCTAAGCTTAGCGACCTCTAACAGCGCAGGAGTCAACGTCGGGAAGATATGATGCACGAGATAATTCCGCATCGGTTCACCGGCAGCGGCCAATGCTGCCTCTTCTTCTTCACGGAGTAACGCGTATAGTTCCGACTGAAGAAAGAAATAAATTAAAAATTATTTTCTGAACAAAAAAAAATAGACTCAATAAAAAAACAGTACAGCGTCCAGAAAAAAGGTTCGTCCTCAGTACGATGCTAGAGCTAGAAGCCCCAGCGCTGATTTTCAGAACGAAACTTTGAGACGCACGGGCTTAAGGTGAAGGGTATCGGCGCTCTCTCCATACAAACGTAGTCGACTGTTTCCTCCCTGGATAATGATAGTGTTTAGACTATAGTTGACGAGTAAATCTGTGTCTAAATCTAAGGTTTAAATCCACATCTCGGACTATCCTTAAACCTCGTTTCGGAATTAGGGGTAAGAAGTCTAACGTAAGTGTACCCTACGTAACTAATTTATAGTATTATGGTTAGTCAAATTGAACTTTAAAATAAATAAAATAAAATAAATAAATAAATATTGCAGGACATTTCACACATCGCCATCTAGCCCCAAGCTAAGTAACTTGAATTGTGTTATGGGTGCTAAACAACGGACATACTAATTATATAATTTTATTTGGTAAATATATACTTATACTACATAGAAACAACCAGACCACAGACAAATATCTAAGCATAAATACATGTCTGAGGCGGGAATCGAGCCCGCAACCCTGTGTTTGGCAGTCCGGCATGGTGACCATTGTGCCAACTGGGTCGTCAAAATGAATAGTTTTGTATTAATTACAATATAGATAGAGTCTTGACCTACATTTTATTGCTATTGAGGAATTCCATTGACTCAAGCGTAAAGGAAAATCCATGAGTTTGTAATTTAATAAATAGTCAACGTCATACCGCCGCGATGTGCATATGTTACGTCACTATATTTTCCTTAATTTAGTCAGTAATTTTAATAAGGTTTATTGCAACATAGGTATCGACCACACAGATGATGGAAATTAAATTTTTATAGTGTAGGTACTAGGTAACTACCTATTAATTTTATTTTCGACCTACACTTTTGTTTGTCAATATTGAGTACTTTTTTGTACGTACCCAGTTTTACGGGAAAATATAACCTAAAAATTGAATTTCTTTCGAATTTCCAAAAGTCGTAAAACAAACGTAGCCCTCAATTGTAGACAATTGAGGGCTACGTTTGTTCTATGACTTCTAGAATACAGGATTATTGGTAATTACATAGGTATAATTACCAATAATCCTGTATTCTAGAAGTATAAAAGTCCTGTAGAAGAAGATGTGTGATGAAAGTTCTGTATTCCAGAAGGTAATTATATAGGTATAATTACCAATAATCCTGTATTCTAGAAGTATAAAAGTCCTGTAGAAGAAGATGTGTGATGAAAGTCATGTATTCTAGAATGTAATTATATAGGTATAATTACCAATAATCCTATATTCTAGAAGTCAACTTAAATATTAATCTCTGGGTAAAATTAAATTTATCATTAGCATGACAATCTAAGTATCTACCTATTAGAAAGCATTAGTCATAGTACCCTGACTACACTATGTACCTACTTATATAACAGTTCAAGGATGCACATGGAAACACAACTAAGTTTTAATGACAACAATTAGACAAGTTGACATAATGACTCATTTAGCTAACGGCTAACGGTGTGCATGTTAGCTTAGAACAGACGCCTTACCACGAGTTATTTAAACTCTATCAAAACGTACCCTATTAAAATTAAATTAAAATCTAATACTTTATATTAGAGCTGAAGAGTTTGTTTGAACGCGTTAATCTCAGGAACTACTGGTTCGAATTGAAACAATCTCTTTGGATAGTCCATTTGTCGAGGAAGGCTATAGGCTACTTCTCATTTGGATATTCCCACGGGATCGGGACTTACGCGGGTGTAACCGCAAGGCGCTGCTAGTTTATTTAGATGCAGGATACGGCCCACATCAGGTAAACTAAGAACTATATACTATTTTGATTTTATAACACTAAAAATTGAAATCTAAACTTTAATCTATCATCAATAATGAAGAAGGTGTAGGTTCTTATAATTAACTAGCTTTTGCCCGCGACTTCGTCCGCGTAAAAGTAAAAAATGGACCAAGGAATCATGTTTTCTCATACAAACTTTGCCCCCCGTTTTCACCCCCTTAGAGGTAGAATTTCGGAAAATCCTTATCGGATGCATATGTCACACAAAGAACACACCCTCCAAGTTTCAGGTATCTACGATCAGCGGTTTAGGCTGTGCGTTGATCCGTCAGTCAGGACAAAGAATTTGATATATATAGATAAAGGTTTTGTAAAAATTTGCTGAAATATGACAAAAAAAAGGCATATAATATGCTCTAAAACCCGTCACGAAGTCTCGCTAGTTAAATTATAATCGTATAACTCACCCAATATTCCATTTTCTCTTCCCGTTCCTCCTGCATTCTCTTCTCCAACTCCTTCATTGCCTTAGCTTCTTTGACGCGTAAAGTTTCGATCTCTTCACGCTCTTTCTTCTCTGCTGCTTCGATTAGAGCTGTCAAAATCAAAGATATTAAACATACTTACGCCCGAATACTGAAAGACTAGATCTTAAGTGGCGATTAAATTGACATTTAAGTGTACATTTCAATGGGATAGGAGCGTCTTAAATATTTAGGGGACCCCCTAAATATTAGAGAGTTGTTTGAGTCTTCGGGCATTACCTATTTATAATCTGTTTAAATGGTATGAGGATACATTGATTCATCAATACATAGTATAAAACAAAGTCACTCCCGCTGTCTGTCTGTCCCTATCTTTAATTAGATCTTTAAAACTACTTAATGGATTTTGGTGCGGATTTTTATTAGATAAAGTGATTCAAGAGGAAGGTTGAAGTATATAAAACAAACTACCATGCGAACGAAGTAGCGGGCAACCACTAGTTGGGAGTAATATAGACATACTTTTAATCCTGATATACCTACGGAATCGATACTTAAGCGGCTAAGAGCGGTGTTGGCTTAGTGGTAGATACCTCGACTTTCATTCTGAAGGTCGTGGGTTCGAATCCCAGCCGGCCGTGCACCAATGTATTTTTCTTAAAGAAAAATTTATGTGCGCTAATTGTCATTGCTCTTACGGTGAAGGAAAACATCGTGATGAAACCCGCGGCTTAGTTGGCTCCATAAGTATTGACAAGTTCTCTCCTCTGGACATGGTCGACTAAGCTGAGAGTGTAGTAGGTGTTGGGCAAGCCTACTCCATCCTCACGCAAAAAGGACCCAATTAAAAAGGGTCCAAACAGCCTGTATACAAGTACTAGTACTTATTCGGCTAAAACCGTGAGGTGCTACTAGTAACTCAAAGTTATGAGTCATCCCCCTATTTTTTTTAAATCAGTAAAAAAAAGACATTGATCTTAAGGAATCAGGTAGCTTATTGCAGAACTTACCCATAAGTTTGGCATATCGACAAGGTCTTCCCATACGCAGCGCGACAGCCGAGTAGGGAATCTTCATGCCATAATCTGTATGGTCTTTAACGGGCACAACGAGTGGATGTATATCGATTTCATCAAAGAAATTTAACGGAGTTATATCTCTAGAGTCCCCCGCACGGAACTCACTGAGACGTTTGAGGATTGTCTCTTCGTCCAAACGGGTCTCGCCTTCGGGTTGACGCATCGCCTTGTCGCATATAAAGTCGTCTGACGCTTCCAAAGATACCACAATGTCTGTGAAATAACATAGCTTATCTTACCACCGTAATAGAAGCTGAGTTGCTTAGGTTGGGGCTAGAATGGCGCGTATTCTTTTAGCTATTTATTTTACTGTCCTAGGAATACCCGCAGCTAATACTAGAAACTAGAAACAAAAATACAAATCATCATGGCTAATAACGGGTATTCACAACTAGAACAAAATTTAAGTAAGAAAACTGTTATTCCACGATATCAAAACCAGAATAAGGATCTACAAACTTATGAAACTTAACTAATAAAACTTAAAAAGACACAATGCGATATTTCATACACTTCGTTTTAGATCGTAGGTGAAACTAAGAAAGGATTTTTGGGAATTCGACCTCTAATGGGGAAAAAAGGGCTGTTAAAGTTTGTAATAATTATTATTAGTATTCTTTGTTTGTAGAAAATGAACCTACGTGCGTAGAGTACAATTATTTATCTATGTTACGTATTTACCTGGTAACATTTTCTTTAGGACATTGCTGTATAAATCGACGTCTTCGTCGAATTGTTCTTCGTTTGGCTCCTCACCTTCATCGGAATCTTGTTCGTCCCCTTTCTCGAACACTAAGTCAGTTCAAGTTCACAGTTTGTTAAACAAGTAGAGCAGATTAAAGTATTTTTTATCACAGTTGCTCATAAAGTGGATCTTATTCAACGGCTTTTAGGCTCATAATCCATCATATTATGCACGCGTGCGTTTTATATTTGTTAACTAGTGCTGTAAAGTTATCCCGAAAAGGTAGGTACCAAAGAGTTTATAACTAGCAAAAATGGTTGTCTCTAAAGTCGGTTTACGAACGAAAATTTTACGTGATAATCACTTAGAAAACGATTAAAAATTGAGTTGTTTATTTTTTGTTTTTTCTTTTATTAAATATATTGTTTTTCCGTACCATTGTATTTTGTTCTTAACCCCCGACGCAAAAACAAATAGAAAAATCCCTAAAAAATAATGTATGTCACACGAGGATGTATAGGTTGAAAGTCTTTAGCCTGGCCTTTCCGGAGCATAATTAACAAAAAAATATTGCCTTAAAAAATGTAAACATAGAGTTAACACAAATATTTTGTTAATTATTATTTTGTTTTCTTTTCAAGTCTTTTCTTTTATTCGCAACTGTGATAAAAAACGTCGTACGATATACGTGTGGAATTGATATTTGCATCTTGGCTTCATTAACACGCTCGCTACCGCTCGCGCGTCATAAACCGCCTCTATGCAAAGATCAATTTACCACACTTATATCGTAATGTACTATGACATAGTATGTATCTAAAGAGATTTATTACATTCAGTGGAATGGAAAGCTCATCATAGCAACAGTTTCATTAATGAAACGACAGCGTTGAGCAAAGGCATGTCAAATTTAGATCCTGCTGAGGTTTTACTGACTGACACTCGAATCGGAATCAAAGGACATCTTATCTACAATATTAAAGAAAGGAAGAAAAAAAGTGTATGTGTGTGTGTAAGCAGTAGGATTAATTCATGTATGAATTCATAGTTTGTTTTTAATTCATGTTTGTATGTTTTTTCATCTGTAATGCAAATAGAAACTAGTAAACCGGTTGAAATCTTGTTTTCACAATTGCATAGCTCTATTTTCAAGAAACAAGAGATTTAAAATATCAAGATATGACTGATGATGAAGTTTTTGCTTTTCCTTAGCAAAAACTTCATCATCAGTCATATCTTAGCAGTTCTCTCTATTCCGCTGTCAATGAAATCTCTTTGATGTAGATATCTATTGTGAAAATACAGACGTGCGGCACACTGGGACAACGATGTGGGAAATCCGTCCAGAACCCATCCTCTGTTCTGTGCTTCTTTGCACAAAAGCCGTTGACGAAGATACCTGATTCAAACAAACAAGAGACTTATACCCAAGCACTTATTTATATAAAGGGAGATGTATACATTTTCAAGTTAATAAACTCTAGATTAAGTGTTTGCATTCATTTATAAATACAAATGTTTAGACCATCAAAATATTCTAGTTTGCAAGAGCTTTTTGGGAATGCATAAGAGAAGGCCCTCCATGCTCCCCCCTCCTTATGTCATGAGGAGTAAGAAGACGCAAGACTAGAAGAGTGGTGAGCGTAGAAAATATGGAGAGAAAGACGACCGTTTAAGAAAAGGATGTGAACGATGAAATTATACGGCTAATAATGGAGAATATGAGTTATCCCCTTTCAAACAGAAAAAATAATTTTCCATATCGGTCCAGGCGTTTTACTTGTACTTGTATACAGGCTGTTTTCCGCCATTGGACCCTTTTTAATTGGGTCCTTTTTGCGTGAGGATGGAGTAGGCTTGACACGTTTTAGAGTAATCGGCGAACATACATAAAAAATATATACGCGACGAATTGAGAACCTCCTACTTTTTTAAGTCGGTTAAAAAAATGACATGAAGTGACATATTGTAACGACCCCAAATACATAGTTTTATTTTGCAAAGTAAATTACCCCATAATATCTTCTTCAGTCATAGGGCGTCCAGAATGTAAAACAGCAAGAGTTTGTCGTGCCGCTTCTTGTATGGCCTCCTCCTCTCCTTGGTCATCGTCGTCGCCAGCGTCGACGTTGTCTTCCTCTTCACCAACTGGAGCACCGAGGGCTGCCAGCTCTCCTTGTTGCCAGTGTCTTACACGCCATGCCTATTACCCAACTTTAGGTAGATCTTTTGGGTTGTTTTTTTTAACCCCCGACGCAAAAACGACGGCGACGTTATATGTTTGACGAGTTTGTGTGTGTCTGTCTGTGGCATCGTAACTCTCGAATGGATGAACCGATTTTTATTGTTTCTTTTGTTTGTTGTAGACTAACTTTCCATAAAACGAGAAACTGTCAGTAACAATCATAGAATCAGTACGAGTAACGTTAACTTTTTTACCCTATATACCTACACGATCAAAACTTATGCTGGTGAAACTGCGGGACGCTGAGTAATTTCTAAAGCTCAGAACAATATTTTATCGTTTGTTTAACTAAATTTGATCTTTATTAGATTCGATGCTTACTAAGATAGGTACTATAAATGAACGATGCGATAAAAATAACATCAGAATAATATAGCTAACCAAATCGTCTAAAATATCTTGAATCACAGTCTCAGGGGAAATGTAGAGAAGGCCGTAAGCCTCGCAGAGTTGCTTGGCTAACGTTGTCTTGCCCACGATCGGTGGTCCATAGATGACAACCTTGACACGATAATACCATTGTCAAAAATGTAAGCCACTAAGAAATTAAACTAGATTCATATATAAGCAAATATTAGTGCAAAAATCTAATTATTATCTATTGTGTAAATTAAAAGGTACATAATTAGATTTAGGTATTTATAATAATTTCTCACGCTGCTCATTCAATGGAAGCGATCATGATCAAAACTATATGAAGAAAGGTTAAACTAGTTAACAATATTGTTAAGTGTATGTTCTCATGAGTTAGTATTGCATAAGTTATGTCATAATAACACGGTCTGCATGTTACTAACAATGAGGCAACGATTCTGCCTACACATTAAAGTAAGCAATACCTTTATTAGCATCGAATAAAAGGGAAAAAATCTCTTCGGTGAATTACAATACTTTATGGACTACAAAAATCGAGTTTGAAGCTTTTAAAAGCTTACTTTAAAAGGTTTCAATCCCCTCTCTGTCTTGAATTGCTTCATTAGAACGGGGGCATTCTCAGCGAAGGTCAATTCGGAAACCCATTGGAGGCCCATTGTCTCCACAATGAAAGTAGGCTCCAAAGGCAAGTTCAGAGTCAACAAATCGTAAATTCTTTGCTAAAAATAATTAATATATTAAGATATACCTAGTTATCTATCTTTCTTCAATGTGTTACTTGATAAAGATAAACTTACATCAACGTCTGGAATCAAAAAGGCATCTTCAGGCGGAATACATTTAAACATGCCTGTTCCAAATTGACGGCCCAATGGTTTTATTATCTGTTTTATCGAAAAAAATATTTATTTTAATGTCATTGAAAAATAACGACCAGACAAGCATTTTTCGATGAGGGTCGTTACATACCTCTCTCTGTTTCGTCAAATTTTGTTCAACAGCTAAAATGTACAATTTCTTAGGAAAATCGACGGCAAGATTGTAAATTATCCTGTAAAAATGTCATAAAGTCATAAATTACCTATATTCCCTAACAGCTGTAGGACGAAATCTCTAAAAAAAATATTTAAGATTATCTAAAAAATTACTTAAGATTATTAGTACTAAAAATAAAGTTCTTACTGTGCTAGATCCAGGACATTAAGAAGCGGAATAACATTGCTCCCACGACCGAGTATAGGCAGAAGTTTCTCACATTCCCAAGCTTTTTGGAACCAGTAGAACAGCACCTCTTCACGACCACCGTAGGTGACACCAATTGCCACAACTATAGCACTGTCACCACGGAAACAGACGATTTTTTTTAATTTAGGTAAATTCTAAATTCGTAAGCAGGAGGAGTTTTTCGAACTTACCCAATTAGTGTTCTATATTTCCTGGCAATACCAATAATTTCGTTTTCGAGATCGTAATGAAATTTGTAATTGGGATGAGGTTTTCTTTTACGAAAATCTGTTTCTATAAACGGCATTTCAGGTGAATCCTGAAATTCGAATAAACTGAATAGTACTATTACTATAATTATACTGATAGTATAATTTGTAAAACAGATAATATTTTACCGGATCCAAAGGTTTTGTACAAGCCCATGTTAACACGGTCGATATGAGAATCAAATACCGTTTCTTGAATTCAACATCACCATCACCTCCATCGTCGTCCTTTGGTGGAACAACTTTTGCCATTTGCCTCTCTAACAATTCTTGCAGCACTGGTAACCAAGTCTTATTATAATTAAGTTTATTATATTACAGAACTACTGGCTAGTGGTCATTCTACTTACATTTTAAATATTCGACAGTTATTCTAAGCTCTTCTCTGTCATAGCTTACGTCCAATATAACTGTACCACAGGTAAGCATTGTTGGTAAACAATCAGATTTAGGCACAATCCTCGCCACGTTATCTATGCTTTTGATTTTTGGATCTATTACGGTTCCTGGACAAGCAAAAGTACTAAATAGTCAGCTTCTTATTTAAGTACAGTTAAAACTTATTGGGGTAGGTCTCTCACCAATGATCTCATAAGGTTGTACCGGGGGTGGTGGAGTAACAGGTTCAGCATCTTCACCCACCACAGTAACAGAAGTCTCCTTGCTTTGTATGAGGTTCTGTTCTAAAATCTTTGAGATTTCCTTCAAAATGTACTCCCCATGGTAGGAATCTAAATTATTTATAAAATAACGCTTGTGCGAAAATACTATCGAGGAATCTGAAGTTGATCTATCTGTAGAAAATCCTTGTGATCTGGATCTCGACATTATATAATGAGTAAATATCTGTAAATTATTACACTTTTGCAAAAGTTGTTTTTCGATAAATTCATTGATTTACTTTTGGCGTCTTTGAAGAATTGAGAACGTCAGTCAAATATTCGTTTGAAAAAGGTTTGAAACATAAAGGCATATGGTCGAAGATTTTAAATTACAATTATTTTGGAAAGTCAAAGAAGGTTTTCTTTGAAATAGACTTCGACCTAGATATATAGAGGTTTATTTAAGATTTAAAGCCAAATGCAAAAAAAATTGCAATTAAAATAACCTGCTTCAAATTAAAACATTAGTTTAGGTATAGGCATGTTAGGAAAAGGTTTCAAATAAAACCAATTTTGAAACGTTAATTATTTTGTATAATGATTTAAGGCAAATACATTTGCTTAACATAATAATATACCTAAAAGTACTAAATATTAAATGTCATTAACTTTTTCACAATATGTATTTCAAAAGTAAATAGAGTCTATTCGTTAAGTGGATCGTCGTCGTAACGGAAACGTTTTATGATAGCACTATGATTTATAATATGATGCTTTATGCATTCTTATTGCTTTAATTTTTCAATGAAGTTTTAATTTATAGTTGTTAAAACATGTCCTAAATTTATAATAAGCTATCCTAATATATTAACGCCTTTTCATGACACGATCCTTGTCTCTTCGAAGAGGCTCATTTACTTATCATTACAAATTGAAAATGATTAAAAAATATCTCATTTTTTGTACCATTCGCAATCTCAATATTTTTGTAGAGTGTCAATTTTTAACATTACATTTAATTAACTTAATAACAGAGTAGAGATTCAGTTTTACCTGAATGGTCCCAAGCACCTTTTGAATTACACTTTCAATCAACTAAATCAGAAAGATTATTCATGTAACCAACTATAAGAAATAAACATTTATTAAGATAAAATAAAATAATTCTAAAAAATATGTTTCTAAGTTAACCGATATTTAAGTAAATAGTGGTGCTAGAAAAAAATATAGCTAGAAATAGAATTCTTTACTTAATTAAGTAGGTATTTAAGTGAGCTACATTCTTCTTATACTGAGCAAGTAGTCAAACTAAGTAGTATGGTATGGATGCGAGACTACAAATATTATTTTAAAATTATCGTCAATCTTGGGGCAAATTGTCATCTCAAAAGAGAAAGTCTTATCCAGCAAAACATTATTTAAAATCCGTGGCATCTATGGCACCAATAGTGTTATATATGTCATTTATAAATAAAATACTGCACGTCTTACCTATGTAATATTCTTGTACTTCTTAATTCTATAAGTCATAATGGAATGAATACAAAAATATTCGTTAAAAACGGACGGATTCGTAATAAGTACAAATATTTTTTTATCACATTAAAATCTATCAAAGTGGCTTATCGGGTCCCTCTTAATATTGTAATAAAATACTGATTTTATCAATTTATTAACAATATTTTGTCTTTATGTTTTCTATACATATAGTTTTATCGTAATAAATGCTAATGTAAACAATTCCTTGACGCATTATCTATCTGAGAGTGGTGTTAAACAAATGCTACCAGAAATAGGAAACGACAATTACCTGCTGCTAAAAACGTACCAAAAACTTATTGTAACATTTTTGGGCGCCATTTCTTTAAAGCTGATTATTATAATCAAAATAAAATTTCTGGTCTACGTAAATATTTATTAAATCGACAAGTAGAATTTTCTATGGTACCGATCGTCGCCATTCCACCATCCTATCCTACTAATATTATAAATGTGAAAGTTTGTGTGTGCGTGTGTGTGTGTGTTTGTTACTCCTTCACGCAAAAACTACTGGACCGATTGAGATGAAACTCGGTACCTAGATAGCTGGAGACCTGGATTAACACATAGGCTACTTTTTATCCCGATATTCCCACGGGATTGGGACTTACGCGGGTGAAACCGCGGGGCACAGCTAGTATTATCATAAACATAATCTGACAACACGTTTTGTGTCTGTAATACAGAGATAAGCTAGACATCTGCGCGTAAACTGCGCAGCTCGGGCATGTGTTTCAAACTTTTTGTAAATCCGTGCTTATGTTTTTTAATGTAAAATAAACAAGCGCGCTTACTATGTAAGATTGTCTGCAATGTACAAATGGCTACGAAATCGATTTGTCTTTAGTTACACAGTGCACTACACGGTACACCACATCAGATAGATAATACAACTACAAAAAAACTAGTTGTACTAGAAATCGTGGAATGCAACTTAATGCTAAACTTTAAGTACTCTGTAAATGTTAAAGATTATCTCAAGGTGTTGTATTAATCTAAATAAAATGATACTAATGTAATTTTTACATACGAATATAAAATAACTATAATATAACTAGGATATGATTGATTAATAGTCAATAGTATTAAAAGAATAATCAGCAGCTAAAAAATAAGTAAAATTCGTTAAAGACATCAGTCTCGATTTAGGTTTCAATCGAAAATTAAAACGAAAATGATTCTTTAAAGATAAAATATCACTATAGAATTTCAAATAATTTCGAGATGATTTCAATTAAAATATATGATTAAAATAGCAATAAGTACCAATGTAATCTTTTTGTTGTACGTATTGTACCTACGATATTCGCTATAGCTATATTTGCTATATTGCTGTTGGTGTAAAAGCGAAGGCCACATTCATAAGGCACTATTTAAATTGATATTTATAGCTTTATAATCAATCTACACAATGATTTAAATTGTCAAGCAAGAGACGGCGTTTACAGCTGCGTTGTTATTACAGATTTACGATGTATGATAGTGATTTCTTTTTCTCCGATACCGGATGGGGAACTCGGTTCGGAAGTCACGAGCCACGGCGACAACGAAGATATCGGCTGAGATTTAGGAGTTACGTCTTCCACCTTTTCAACAGGTTTCGGTTTAGGTGTCGGTGATGCTACCTTCGCCTGTGTATGAGGTGGCTCAACCACAACAATCGACACATACTGAGAATTACTTTGATTCATCGGGTTATGCGACTCGTTCAAAATCTTAGGCGACGGAGCGGACGGAATGGCCAAATTGATATTCGTAGACTCATTTATTATCTTCACTTCGTTTTCTCTAGCTTTCAAAATGTTGTTACATTTCAATTGTCCGGGCGGAAGAGCTTTGCTCGAAGATAAATAGCATTTTGACTGATTATTTGGCACTTCTTTGTCGGCGGCGCCGTCCAGCTGATCTTTCTTAACTTCATTCTTAGAATCGTCGTTATTTAACTTTTCCTTTACCAGACTCATGAGAAGATCGTTAAGTGGGTTTGAATCTGTCACTGGCGAGCAGTTACAAGCCGGCTTGTTAATTACAAGCTGGGTCAGATTATTCTTCTTTTCTTCATTGCTGGGTTTCTCTACTTTGAAAAGTACTTTGTTACTTATGGCATCATCCTTCGAAATCAAAACTTCTTCAGGAACTTCAGCAGTTAAAAGATTTTTTGTGGAGCATTCTCCTACTTCTGTTACTAATGGTTTTAATTCACTATCAAGAAGAGATGACTTTTGAGACTTGGCGCTACTCTTTCGCGATAGCGTGCCGGAATCGACGACTAACGCTGTAGTTTCTGAGGTCGTAGGTTCGTCAACACTGGGTTCAGGTTGTGGAGAAACTTCAGCTTTAGTAGCACTGTTTTGCTTTTCTCGTTCACGTAAAACGTGGCTCTGTCGGCGAGCGAAACGTTGACTAGGACGCCTCTCAAACTGAACGGTACGACGAGCACGATTCTGTTGCGTGGTCTGATACTCCGTTTTTCCCGAATATTGGAATCGAGATCCCATTCTGAAGAAGTTTTGGCGAGCAGAAGGACCTTTGACTGGTGCACGTAAGCGGAAGAATGTGTGGTGTTCCACAGCACATTTCCAGAGATGTTTACATGCTTTTTCATTGTGTAGGCGAAACACAAAAGTATGTTCTTGTTCACGGCCCTGATCGTCATCTTCTACAACAACCAAAGTCAACTTCTTTTTCTTGAAGTCTAATTTGCTAATTTTAGGCCAGAAGAAAAGTCCTATTTTTTGTGGTCCTTCAAAAACTAGGATTCCTGTGGGTGTTAAGCCTAAATGATATTCGCACCCATCTTTACCTAGGACAATGTGCATATCAACCCCATACATTTCAAGCCACTTTGCCTTGTTTAGATAGTTGACCTCAGCCTGAGCCGGGGTCAAGCCTTTGTTCTTTTTATACTCTTCCAAAATTTCTATTTCCATATCTTCGGTTTGATTTGGCACAAATCTAAATTCAGATACAGTTGCAGGAGTGTGTATGGATTCGTCAAAATCACCCAGTTCTGATTGCAAAGCCAATGCAGCCAGTTCAACAGCAGTTGAATGGGGACATTCCAACTTGCTCTCTAATATATCTTTTTTTAATTGAAGGAAAAATTGGTATCTTGTCAATTCTTCCCGTAAGTTATTAGGTTCAGAAGAGTAGAACTTCACTTTCAATCTGAGTGTGTATGGTGGCCCAATTTTTACTTGTTTCTTTATCGTTTTAGTGGGATCGAGCCAGTGTTTGACATTATTAGTGTCTGTAAATTGTAGCCCAAAGTAGTCTTTTTCAATTAAATCCAGTGAATAAAACACCTGTTCGTAAAGATCAGCTGCACTAGCTTTTTTAGAGAGGCTAATAGATAAATCGGTATCATCAAGTAACATTACCTTGCATTGTATTAGGTTTTTATTGATAGAAGCTTTCTGATTTTGTTTATTACGATTTTGACTTGATGACCTACCTCGTCTGCTGAGAAACCGCAACATTTTGAATTGAAGAAACCAACAGTATTATCTGGAAAGAAAATGGCCATTAGATGTAGGTATCAGTAAAGCCTAACTTAGTTAATTAGAAAGTTAGCATAAAGTTTGCAGGCCAATTTACTAATGAGACATTACTAAGGTATATTTTTATTAGAAACTAGCTGCGCCTCGCGGTTTCACCTGCGTAATCATTTTCTGCGCAACTTTCTTAATATTTTCTTTCATAAAAACCTTCTCTTGACAATATCAAAGACAACAAAAAAAGAATTGGCCAAATTGGTCCAGGCGTTGTTGAGTTATGCGCTTACCAACACATTTTGCGATTCATTTTTATATTATAGATTTTTAAAGAGTTACGCAGGTGAAACCGCAGAGCGCTGCTAGTTACATATATAATATAATAGACTAATGTGTTTTCTAATACAGTAAAAATGGGTGATTAAACTTTATTATTTTCTCAGTAAGTATCTCTGCAGAATTATCCGAACTAACAGACATAAAACAAGTAGCGTTTTTTTTTATAGGTACCTACTAGGTATATTGAAATGCTTTTGGTAAATGTTAAAGTTATAACACTTGCCATAAGAAAGCATTAAAACACATGGCATTGTTTCCTCTTGATCTATTAGAAAATTACCATAGGTAGGTATTAGAAGTCATAGCTAATGAGCTTATCGTTCACAGAATTTTTCTACACAATTTCTAACACATTGATACAGAACATTTTATTACAAAAAGGCGAAATCCTATTACATATAAATCTGGCAGTCAAATTAGCAAGAAGCGAGCAAACCAGTCCTGTTTTATCGCTATTTTAACAGACAAATGTACCGTAATCTGTTCAACACAGTGCATTCTATTGCAATGTTATTTATTGACTTACAGCTTTATTAGAGACACATATACTTATGAATAGTTTTGTGACTTACCTTTGCAAACTATTTATGAAGTCCTTTATGGGCCAACCATTTATTTTCACATTGAAATTAAATTATTTTCCGTAAAATTAACCATAAAACGTGTGACAACACCCCACAGCCAGCCATTAACTATAGACAGTGACATATGATAATTCGTTCGTTGTTAGTGTTTTTTTTTTTTTTTTTCTTTTATTATGGCTTCGCACGTGTGCATTTAGCCAGTGTCAAGTTATATTTTGCATCAAATTATGAGCTATTAGTTCCTTCTTTTACCGTACAAATTTAATTAATTATCGGGCCTAAAGTGTTTCAATACAGTCAAAGTCGTCATAGTCCGTCAAGTCAGGGGCTATAGTAAAGCGGTGGCAAGTTTACCATAACCTTAATAGGAGATTTGGAGGCAACGAGAAAACTGCATGTTTGACACTGATTTTTACTTTCACTACACTTGTGCACTTTCACAGAACTAAATTGAATAACATTCCACCAGAATTATACAATTCAACTCGGGTTACATCTAAGTTTCATGAAAATAAAACTGCAGCACGACATGTTGTTAACTCGTTCCCGCCAAAACCGTTGTTAGTGTTATTTTTACTAAAAATTCTAAAAAGGCCAGCGAAAAACTATTTTACCATACAGCCTTGGTAATGTCTTCTTTATTCTGTCTAATACCTCGGTGTGGATGCTACTTATGTGCTACTAGGTGTTTTTATTTATTTATATCCTTTGGTCCACTTTTGTAACTGATCTTTCATAACCAGCTATGAACACGGATATATGCCACACAGTTCCTCTAGATTTTAAGTTATTGTCAATTCCGAGGTGTTCATTGTCAATTCTTCGGATTCTGTATGTCTGTCTTAAGCATGTCTTGAGATGTTCGTTTTTTAATCGATACCTTGGAGCACATAAAACCCATATCTTTCTCGTTAAGGATAGCACGATAATTCAGCATATCAATCCACTTTCCCGATAATTATTTTTAAAATTAACTTCGAAATCCAATAAATTTTATCTAACTAGTCAATTCCATGACTCGATTGGTCGAAGGACTCGATACAAGCAACGGTATCGATGTCATTTCTCGTTTCGGAAAGGTACGTCCCTAATCCCGTATGTTTTTTTATTCTGTGGAAAGGCGAATGGATATTTTTGAGATTTTCTGCGAAGATTTTTCTTTTTGATTAATTTCTTTCTTCCATGTCCTGTAAATTATTCAATAAGTGTAAACCACGGAATAACCAACCAACATAGACTAACTTCAAGGTAAGAAAGTTGACAAAGTTGTTTTGGGTTAGAAAACTTGCTTTCGTCATGTCGTGGTCACTACTTTTTAGCATAATAGAAACTCACAGGATTACATATTGTATCCTGTACTAAACGTCTTATATTTGTACGGTAAAAGAAGGAACTAATAGCTATTCGAAACTCAACTTCGTGTAAGGTAATAGAGTAACATTAAAATTATCCAAAAAATTAACCTCCAGATGCCAGTCGCAGACGAAATCCAATCATCTTGGGCTGACGAGGTAGAGATCGATCAAGGAGCCCTACCACCACCATCGGAGGTCGTAGAAAATGGCCTTAAAATTGTTACCGAATACAAATATGACAATGACAACAAAAAAGTGAAGATTGTACGAACATACAAGATTGAAAAACGGGTCGTCTCCAAGGTAAATGATAATAAAATGAATAGTGACCCGCCCCGGCTTCGCACGGCTATAGCAATATATGGCGCTGCTTAGAAGTGTAGTACAAAATGTGGCAGCTACACAGTTGAGCTGATTATGAATGTATTATATTTACAAACCTTCCTCTTGAGTCACTATCTAACGTGTTAACAAAACCGTACTTATATAAATAATAATAAATTGTTTAATTTATCTTTATCGCTTCATCTTTTAAACTACGCAATGGATTTTTATATCCATTGTATAGTTTAAATAGAAGATGAAGCGGGAAGCGACTTAGTTTTAAACTATGTAGTGATATACCTACGCCCTGTGATTTTATTTGTGTAAGTATTGAACTCTTGAGAAAAAAGTGTTTTCAAAGTAATCTATGTGGTATTCCAGGGGTCCAGCTATCTCTAAGGCTGATCAAGGTGTGTTCACTCTGAAGGTGCCTTAAAATTTTTATCCCGGCTTGGCAAATTGTCTAAGCTAGTGAAATTAATTGAGTAGTTTTGAATTACCCAACAAACATTACATTAACAGTGTTGATTAAAACCAATTTTAATGAATGTTATTTCAGAGCATTGCTAAACGTAAAACATGGAGTAAGTTTGGTGATTCTGCCAGCGACAAACCTGGTCCGAACCCCGCTACAACCAATGTATCTGAAGATGTATACATGCAGTTTATCACCAGCAAGGAGGAAAGCCAGCGCCCTGATGATGGTGACTTGGACGGTCTTAAGGTATTCTTATCCTAACTACCTAAAGCTTGGAAGAGATCACTTAGGAAACGAACATCTATTATTTTTTTGTAAATAGTAAAGCAACGTTTGCCGGGACAGCTAGTATTATATAAAATTCTCATGTTGCAGTGTTAGTTGCCAAACTCCACATAAACGGCTGAACCAATTTGAATGATTTTTTTGTATATATTCGTTAGGTCTGAGAATCTAACACTATTGAATTTTTTTTCTTTATTGCAAAAAAACTTTTGCCAGAACAGCTAGTGCATTATAAAAGTAGGATGATTTTAATTTGTTTTATGTTATTGTAGCCACAAACGAGCAGCGTCATTTACAAGTGCAGAACTTGTCAAGGTGAACATTGGACTCTAAACTGTCCGTTCAAGCACACCCAGCTTGCTCAATCTAAGGCTAGCGAAGCTGCAAAGGCGACTGGTAATTTAGGTATTGGAATTTTTATATTTATTATTTTATAGTTGCGTAGTTTAGGGCGAGATGGCGCTGTGTGTGGTGTCTTACAATATTAATTTGCATTTTGGATGATTCATTAGATTTAATTTTATGCTGTGAACTTCGAAATTTGCTCCTTTATTGAACCGATAGCGATAAAACTTGTTAAGTTGATAGCTGGTAGAACTGGATAATACAGTAACACAGGCTACTTTTTATCGAGGTATTTCTACGGGATCGGACCTTACGCGGGTGAAACCACTGACATGACGCTGCTGATCTAGAATAGATGCAAAGACTATCTAGAATAAACGCTTATTGACGTTTTCAGACAGCAAAGCCACTCCTACCAACAAATACGTGGCACCTTATCTGCGCGAGGGCGGAGCCGGACGCGGTACGGGACGCGAGCCTCCAGGCGCGCGTCGTGATGACGTCGCTGCCATACGCATTTCCAACCTCAGCAACTTTGCTGTTGAAGCCGATCTTGAGGATCTGGTCAAGAAGTTTGGACCCGTGCAGAAACTGTACTTGGCAAAGGAAAAGGTAAGGGGAATCTAGTTACTGTGTAGAACTCACAGGTGGGCGAAGCTTTGTAGATTTTTTCATACTTGTGTTGTTTATTTAGGCACAAAGATATGTTAAAATATGAAAGTTTTGAGAAATGTTAACTTTAAAAGTATTATTTTTACTATTCAGTCTCCACAAGACTCGAGAGTAAGGAGACAATATCCAATTTGGACCCACGCTCTTCAGGTCAATCGGCTAGTTACCTAAAGGATTAAAATGTATTGTTTTTTTTTAGAGTACTGGCCATTGCAAAGGATTTGCCTATGTTCACTTCAAGTTCCGTGCGGATGCTGCTAAAGCTATCCAGATCCTGAACGGCCATGGATTTGATCACTTGATTCTGAATGTTGAGTGGTCTAAGCCTCCACAGAACAATTGAATTCTTTTAATACATTTCCATGCCCACTTTTAAATAAAATTTATTAAATTCTATTGTTTGTTTTATTACAGTTTCACAATATTATATCCTTATCACATTTTTTTATCAAATGGAAGAGCATTACAATCTCTGATAAACAGTAGAACCCATTCTCTGGTTGATAGGAATAGGTACACATATTTAGAGATCGCTTTTAGCGGTATGGCCGCCAATTGTGCCGTACTGTACTTTTTAAGTTTCCATTATCGTTATAGTTTCGCCATGTCCGTCCGCGGCTTAGCTCATAGACTATTTGTAGTATTTGAATTCACCTGTTTCCACTTTGAAAGGAAAAAAACTTTGATGTGTCCCCCTGTTAGCAACGAGGGAATATTTGAACTTAATTCACTCCTTAATAATTTTACTAGTCCCCTTATCAGTGAAAGGGGTCAGATAAAACTTTTTATAAATGTTTGTCCCTTAAAGAATGTAATTTGTTTCTGTGAGTCTTGAATCTTTTCAAATGTAGATTTCATCAGATTGGAATAGATGGCATTACAAAAGTGTATGTAAGTATGCCCTTGTCTAAGGCTATTTTTAGGGTTTGCCTATAATGGCAAGGAAGTTATACTCCTAGTAATAATACAAGGGACACTTAAATAATGTAACTTAATTGTGATTTACCTTTTTTATTCAAGCATACAGTGATAGGACTAGACATTTATATAAACTATGTGCTGAGAAGAAATCGTTAACAATTCCACATTATACCTAGACATAAAAATACATTTACCACATTTAACTTGTCTTGTCTATAGAAGCAATAAATATTTCATTAAAATAACAGCTTAAATATCAATATCATATCGTTCATCATCACTGTTTGGACTGTATGTTGCATCTACATTGTGTATCTCTCCACAAAACATGAGCTCGACATAGTGGAAGTAATCTAAAGCGATGTTAGTGAGGACAGCTCCTGTAGTTACACCTAGTATTGTACCTAGCACTGGTCTTTGACCTACAGAGCTTCTCAATATCGCCCAAAGGAATATAGAACCAAGAGGCCACAGACAGCCTCCTAAAAATGCCCAGGAGAATCTTCGAGCAGGTGCAGCTGCAGCCATATGAGGTCTCGCCCATATCCAGAGACCGGCACCACCTCCAGCAGTTAAGAACAATATGTCTGTAATGTCTCTTTTAGGAAATAATCTAAAACAAGGAAAATAACATATAGTAAGATAATTTAAAGAAACATGTACAACTCAATCCTTACAAATATTATTGGCTGTTACATTTGCATGCCATAATTGCTGAATCAATTTTGGTATGGAGATAGATGGGAACTTAGAGAAAGACAGGCTATTTTTTATGACAAACTGGGTGAAACTACGGAATGCAGTTAGCAATATAAATTTAATGTGAAATTTCCAGTTAGTGTATTGTTATGTTCGTTTTCGTTACTCTTTCATGAGCGATTAAACTTGTTATATTAACTAGACGCGTGGAATAACATTTAGGTTAATTATGTCCCGATCCCGGGTGCAGCCGCGTGGTACAGCTAGTGGCTTATTACTATTAAAACTTTTTAAATGCGGAATCTCCTTACCTGACCATTAAATGAGGGTTCATCACACTGACCGACAGCGTTGTATAACTGAGCATCCCTTGCATTGGCATGTAATAGTAAAGAACATTCTCCTTAGTAAACGGTGGTAATCTGACGGTGTTCAAACACTTGTTTACATTTTCCACAGTTTTAGGAACGTGTGCCGGTAAATTAGTGATATGTCTTCTTACGTTGTGGTAAATCTTTTCTAGAATATCCATTTTAGCAGTCTCGTGAAGTGTTTTGATGCTCGTCAGCAAATCCCTGAACTAAAAAATATAAGTGGTTCAAACTATATTAAGGTCACGTCGCTACACATTATTTGGCAACTGCAGCAGGTGCAAAGATGATCTAATAACTATTTTATCTTTATTTGTATTGTGTTTGCAAAAACGAGATGCTTTGCGAAGAAAACTACGAATTTTTCACGTTTTTCTTTTAGTTTGGCTTCGAACGATTTCTGCATATAGCCAGTGTCAGATAGCTTCTAGTTGTCCTCTCTAGAGTCATCTTTTTCATTATTTTATTCCATTTTCTTGTTACGTTAAAGCAAGGTTTATGAAAAAAAAACACTGGCTTTAGCGAAATAAGGAAAATAAGTTAGCAGGTACTTGATGCATAAATTCATTCAGTATTACAACCATGAATGTACAACACGCAAAATCATACTAGAAAATGATATAAGAACTTCGACCATAGTAAGAAAGAAGTAGGTACGTGACTTTGGCTCTAAAATTAAAAAAAAAATAACTGGCTATTATTTTTAAATTAATTAATGACTTCGCACGATTTGTGCATATAGCCCATAGCCAGTCTCACTAATACAAGTAATTAGGGATGTCCACGGTATGGGTCCACGGGAGGTAAGTGATGCTCTTCGCTTTGGAGAATAATTTAATTTTGTTTAGCCACTCTATGTCAATGGCGTCTCAGTCTTGAATAATAAGCTTCTTTAAGTCTTCAAGGTGATGCCTATTCAGCCGAGATAAAGGGAGAGGATCTCCTCATTAACTTCACCTAATCTTTATTAAAAAAATTAGCTGCGCTCCGCGGTTTCACCCGCGTTGTAATGTTCTACGCATCTTTCTTTATTTGTTCTTTCATAGAACCTTCTCCTGACAATAATAAACACAACAAATAAAGAATTGGCAATATGTAATATTAAAACCAAGTTAGATTTTAAGAAAATTGTTTTATTTTTATCAATTTTGTAGGTAAATTCGCTCTTTGAACTGCTTCCATTAAATTATCTCCTAATGGACACGTCGCTTCAATATCTAACGTCCTAAAATCTGTAACAATATCTATTCCTTTCCTCCATTTTTCCAAACCATTCCAAGCTATCATAACCCCATTATCAGTGCATAACTTGGGTGACGGTCTAAAGATATCATATTCAAATTCATTGCACAATTTCTTCAATGATTTAAAAATGTGATTATTGCAAGCTACTCCTCCGGACACAACAAGTTGTTTTCTTTTTAATATTAATGCATTTTCTTCACAATATTCCATAGCTCTCTGTGTTCTGTGAAGCAAATGTCTTGTAACTGACATTAAAAGGGCTGCACACATGTCTTTATACTCTGGAATTAATTGATCTGCTACTATATTGTGAGCTCTTTCTTTCTGAAAAAGTTTATGGAAAGCAGAGGTTTTTATACCATTAAAACTGAAGTTGCAATCTCTTTGGTTAGCTAGCGGTAAAGGTAATTGGAATAAATGAGGATCCCTGGCTTCTAATGCTGCCTTTTCAATAGCTTCTCCTCCACATAGCTGGGAAAACTCCTTTATGTTTCTAAGCTTCATTCTCCTTGCTACTTTATCAAATATTTCACCCGGAGCACAGTCTATGCTCTCTCCTAATAATTCAAACTGATCAACATCTCTAGTTACAGCTAGTAAACAATGACCACCAGATATGAGTAACACTAGAAAAGGAAATAGAATGTCATGTTCCATTCGAGCTACTAGCGCATGTGCTTGCATGTGATGTATAGGTATTATTGGTTTTTTGTGCTGCCGAGCTAAGTGCTTTGCGTATTTCATACCAACAGCAAGACTAAGGGGTAATCCTGGTTTTAAAGTGACTGCTATTGCTGATATATCATCCATTGTAAGGTTTCCCTTCTTTAGAGTTTCCGAAACAACTGGTTCTATGAATTTCCTGTGTAAGTCTTGTGCTACATCGGGAATTATTCCCCCTTGGCGTAAGTGCATAAGGTTTTGTGAATGAACGACTTCTGATACCAGTTCACCTTTGCTATTGACGATTGCACACCCAGTGTCGTCGCATGATGTTTCGATTCCTAATATGTTGTGACTGGTGTTGTGTTTGAGTTTTACATTGTTAAATCTGTAAACTCGATTGCTAGCTTGCTTTATCCAAGTAAAGGGATTGTTTTGCACTAGTTTTAACATGGTAAAATACTGCTTAAGTTTTAAAAGCTACAGTATCAGCGTAGTGGGGTGTAGATTTAATTAATGAAGTCTGGTATCTGGGGCGCACAAATAAGATTCGTACAACCAATTAATTAATACCTATGTTACCTTTTCATAGTTTTATTTGATTTACAAAAATCCGCAACACACGTTTTTCGGGAAATGTAAACAAACGTTTGACAGTGACAGTTTGATTTGGATGGTCATGACATAAACTTTGACGTTTACTAATTAGATTCACATTTTAGGGTAAGAGCTTCAACAATCTTATTTGGTTTAGCTAGATCGTCTCAGCTGCTATTACCTATTATTTTAAACTTTATCTCTATGTTTTAAACTGACAGCCTGGAGATTGACTAAACAAACTTCGATAAACTTATTACGGATTGAATTCATAGTATATAGACGGACAGAATTCTGTCGTTTGCGTGTTATCCTATTTGGTAGTTAATTATGTCTTGTAGCAAATAAAACCGGCAACCTTTTGGTTGCAGACAAAACATTTGCCCACTGCTCGAAAGAGCTCGTGTCCAAAGAATATTATAATAGTAATGGCTCGTGTCCCAGTAGTTCGGTTGACCAAACTGTTGCAAATATTTTGTCACAGTAAAGTAGTCCGGTCACACTATTCTGTACGCATGTGGTCCGGTTGTAACAAGAATAAAAGACGATCGAAAGAATCAACTCCGCGCCGTGTGATTCTATTTATTACTAGCTGCGCCCCGCGGTTTCACCTGCGTAATCATTTTCTGCGCAACTTTCTTAATATTTTCTTTCATAAAAACCTTCTCTTGGCAATATCAAAGACAACAAAAAAATAATTGGCCAAATTGGTCCAGGCGTTGTTGAGTTATGCGCTTACCAACACATTTTGCGATTCATTTTTATATTATAGATTAACAACCCATGTTCGTCACGATTCCGTTGAAATATCGGGATAGATAACTCTCGCTAGCTCTCCCTTTTGGCTTACACACGTAGTAAGTTTGCATAAATAGGTATACCTGCCTATTTTTAACCCCCGACGCAAAAACGACGGGGTGTTGTAAGTTTGACGTGTCTGTGTGTGTGTGTGTGTGTGTCTGTCTGTGGCATCGTACTAGCTCCCGAACGGATGAACCTATTTTGATTTAGTTTTTTTTCTATTTTGTGTTTATACCTGATACATTATGAATCGAAGATTGGTTGGTAGCGAACACTACGAGCAGGTAATCTGATTCGACTATTTTTTGCGTGTTTTGCATTAAGTTATGTGCATTATTGTGCATAGCAAAGACGTTTCGTTATCTCAGTAGGCAGTAAGCCGCCTGTGACGTGATACAACTCAGAGATACTAAACTTAGTAACAATGTTCAGACAAGTTTTGGCCAGAAAACAGTATAAAGTAGGAGTTGTCAGTTATTGTAAGAGTTTTGTTGATGTTAAGTTAAAGTTTGAAGACATTCCAGGTCCTCGCAGTTATCCTGTTATCGGGACTTTGTATAAATATTGGCCTTTTATTGGTAAGTTTTGTGACGTAGGTAGACTCAACGAGTGGATAGTTACGTCATAATACACTTATTGCAAACAATTATACGCACTTAACAGTATTTTAGGTACTAGGTCAATGATACCAAACCAAAAATAATGGCTACATTTCAGCAAGTCAGTTCTATTGATATACTGATTTGATTCTGCTGTCTTTGCTATTCTTCAGTTTTGTATATTCTAACAACTTAATTTTAAAGCATAGGCCTTGAAAGTATCCTGAATTTAATTTTTCACGCTTTTTTACACTAATTTACGCCGGCCACTTTAAATTCATAATTAACCATTATTTTAGGATAATTGCAAACTCTAATAGAATTTAAAAGTTGGTTAATAATGTTCTCGATATAAAATATAATAATGAGATAATGGTTAAAAAATAACTATACGTTTTGATATCTAAAAAAAAAAAAGAATTTTCATGAATAACTTTTTTCGAATTCGACGAGCCTGATGTTCAAATTGTTCAAAATCCCTATAAAAGGATGCCAATATAAGTGAATTAAAAGCCTCGTACGGAAACAGTTCCATACATGTAAATTAAAAGCCTCGTACGGAACCAATCCCAAAATTTCGGTTCTATAGACGGCCGAAGCGGCTATTTCTAATCATATTATCAATCTAATCAAGTATCACCCTTCAGGAGACTACAATACAGAAGCACTGGATAAAATAGCAAGCTTAAATTATCGCCGTTATGGAAGCTTAGTACGAGAGGTACCCCTAGTGAATGTACTCCACGTCTTCGACCCTGATCATATCGAGGCCGTATTCAGGCAAGATGACCGCTATCCGGCCAGGAGGAGTCACGTGGCCATGTACCATTATAGGACTAACAAACCGGAGGTGTATAATACTGGAGGATTGCTCTCGACGTAACGTATCACCAAAGTTAAATGAATATAATAATTTATTCAACACATACTAACAGCGATACGTGGTTTCAGCCGCGTTACTTTCGAGAGTAACACGATCCGAGATTGCCTTTATGTTAATTCAGGACCTTTATTCACTAAGGTTCAAGTAGTCGGGCGCGCGTGATTAGAGGCTGAGGGGGAGCGGTTTTTGTATGGTAATCTCGCCCTAATCACGCGCGCCCGACGATTTAAACATTAGTGAATAAAGGCGCAGGTCTCCAACTATCTACATACCAAGTTTCATTGCAATCGGTCCAGTAGTTTTTACGTGAAGATGAAGGAGTAACAAAAATTCAAATTTTCACATTTATAATATTAGTAGGTTAGGATAAAATTAGAGATATGTATAGGGATATTAATAATATTAATTACATAGAAAAGTAAATTGCACAAAGAATAGATATAAATAGAGTCGTGTGATGCCCGAATGGGTACATAAAGCCTGAGCATATAAGCTGCAGAATGATTACAGAAGGCGCGGGTCCCTCGGCGCCTCCCTCCCGCCAGCAAGCCAGTCCGCTGCCTTTTGTTACGTAAGAGTAGAGAAGCTGCTATGCCCGAAGCGCCGGAGCAGTGTAAATTGGTATTGGTTTTTATGTGCCATCTAACATGTGATACTTATGATACTGTTTTTACAGCAACGGTCCAGAATGGTGGAAGTTAAGGAGTACGTTTCAAAAGAACTTCACAAGTCCAAAAAGTGTGAGGAGTCATATTAAAAACACAGATGACATTACTAAAGAATTTATAACTTGGATTAGGGAAATAAAACTTTCGTGTCACGATGATTTTCTACCCTATTTGAACAGACTTAATTTGGAAGGTAAACTTAAAATATTGGGAACTTACAAATTGTTTTGATCTTGTAGGTTTGTCTGGTTCAAAGTAGCTTATGCTGTGCATGCAAAGTAGCTTACACAGAGCGACCTAAAGCACCTAAAGTAAGTTTTTTTCTTTACAGTGATAGGAAAAGTGGCCTTTAACGAACGGTTCAATAGTTTTTCCTCTTACGAGCAAGATCCTAACAGTAAGAGCAGTAAATTAATAGAATCGGCCTTCGGTTCCAACAGTGGGATCATGAAATTAGACAAAGGTAATGAAAAAGTATAGTTCGCTGCAAAAGTACCTAGCTGAAAATTGTAACCAAACAATCTCTGCACAAAAATTCTAAGCAGAGATTTTTGATTGTAATCAAACCACCTAGCTGACATGTGAAATGACTTTAATTTCGGTTAGAAAGTAGGGGTCATCTGCAAAAACCAAATTTTAATGTAACGAATACAACAAATAATAACATGTCGTTGGCGTAAAAGATGCATTTAAATAATTATTTTCTCCGTAAAACTTTAATAATTTAGATTTTATTCATAGGTGTACTATGGAGGTTGTTCAAAACACCACTCTATAAGCGACTGGTAAAGTCTCAGGAATATCTTGAAAAGTAAGTAACGACTTTTAATTTTAATTTCGAAAACCGCAGACCCTGCTATTTAAAAAAATGAATTTATTTTATTTGTAACGAATAGGCTCCGAAACTAAACCAATTTTGATGAAACTTGGTACGAGGGTACATTGATTCATTTGAAGTAACATAGGCGACTTTTTTCTACGAGTTACGCAGGTGAAATATAAATAATGAAGGATAAGGCGCCTTGGTTGAAAATTGATCTAACTTTCAGGCAAGCCACCGAAATATTGGTGAAGAAACAAAAG
Organism: Idaea straminata; assembly: GCA_951213275.1. Lineage (NCBI taxonomy): Eukaryota > Metazoa > Arthropoda > Insecta > Lepidoptera > Geometridae > Idaea > Idaea straminata. Next base: position 1,886,090 of record OX577852.1, read on the forward strand.
TTCTTTGAAGCAAAACACAGTGAAATAGATAAATCGCTTCTGGCTTCATTTTTACAACAAGAAAATCTAGATTCTAAGGATATCGTCGGAATGATGGTCGATATCTTAATGGCTGCTATTGACACTGTAAGTTTTTACCCGAGATACAAAGTTACAGGTTATAAATTCGACATTCCTATTTCTTTAAACTTAACAGGACAATGCACACAACGCCATCTAGCCCTAATCTAAGCAACTAGGTTTGTTTTTAATAACCAGACAACAGATAAACTTTTTTAGTTTGTAAATAAATAAATAAATATTGCATGACATTCCACACATCGCCATCTAGCCCCAAGCTAGTAATTAGACTTGTGTTATGGGTGCTAGACAACGGATATACTACTTATATACTTTTATTTTGTAAATATATACTTATAATACATAAAAACAACCAGACCACAGATAAATATCTAAGCATAAATACTTGTCTGAGGCGGGAATGGAACCCGCAACCCTAGGTTTGGCAGTCCGGCATGGTGACCATTGGGCCAATTGGGTCGTCTATATCTAAATAATAAAGAAAACCTATTAAATAAAGAAAGTATGATACTTACGGAAAAAAAGTTTTACCAGCTAGTATTCATTATAATTATTATTATACCTACTGTCTTTTACCAGAAGTATACTAAAATTATGTATTTTTTAGTGTTCGAGATTTTTTTTCAATTTCATTTATTTTTTTCTAGACATCGTTTTCAACAAGCTTCGTACTTTACCATCTAGCTCGAAATAAAAAAGTTCAAGACAAATTATACACCGAAGTGTCCTCCCTCTTGCCTGACAAAGACAGTGCTATAACCGCGGAAGTTCTATCAAAAGCGGTTTATACTCGTTGTTGTTTGAAAGAAAGCTTGAGAATAAACCCCGTGTCTGTTGGAGTGGGTAGATTGTTACAAAAGGATATTACGTTGGGAGAGTATTTTGTTCCAAAAGGGGTAAGTTTTTGTAACAGTGCTTTTTATTGACCGAGCTAGCGAAGGTATAAACTACTAGTTTAATGATTTATAAATTTTTTGTCGTCAGGGATTCTTGATCCACTTACATAATATAGCCTAGCCTGGTTGAAACCGCGTAGGACCCGATCCCGCTGAAATATCGGGATTGAAAGTATTCTATGTAAAAAAGGGGCCTAAACTATTCGTGTATCACGAAAATCGGAGCAATGGGACTTAAGTTAGCATCGAATCATAATCATAATGGCTAGGCATGTGAATTTACAGATTAAAATTAATTTAATTACAATAATAAAGTCAAAATTCAAATGCCAATAGGATAAGTATAATATAATAGTTAACAAACATCAACAACCGCTCGTCTCACCATTACAACTTTACTCACTAGCTCGCTCGTTCAATTCTTTTAAATTTTCAGACAGTAATAGTAACACAAAACATGTTAGCCTCACGCCTACCCCAATACGTCCGAGACCCTTTATCTTACAAACCTGAACGCTGGATGCGAGGTTCTGAACAATATGAAAACATACATCCATTTCTAAGCTTACCTTTCGGATTTGGACCAAGGAGCTGCATCGCAAGGAGATTGGCTGAACAAAATATGACTATATTTATTATGCGCGTGAGTTTTAATTTAATATCTATCTATATATCTAGGGTTAGTACTATTGCGGATTCCAGCGACGCTAAAGGACATGTTCTTCTTGGCAGATTTCTGGCCAGCCGGCATTCTATACCGACGCTATAGGGAGGCGAGACCAAAGATACAAAACCCTAAAACTTAACATAATTTTTTATTATAATACTAGTAGTCCGGTCATTTTAGACATAAAAATAGTGATCAAATAAAGAAAATTCCGACAGAGCCAAATCTTCGTAGAGACCTTAGGTTTACCACAAAGAATAAAGTGTCAAAAGTCCCCATCAGTCCCATGTGAGCTTAGGGACTTATTCGGGGCCCAAGGTCAAAATTTTAGGTTTTTTTGGATTTTTCTCGAAAACGGTAAGTTTTATCGAAAAAGTACCTTGAAGCAAAGTTGTAGATCTTAAAATTCTCTATAAAAATGGTCCCTATGATTTTTTCGCTAAGACCCACTATTTCCCAGATATTGCGCTTGTAAGAATCACGTTCTACATAGTATGCACACATATGCCACGTATTATTTAGGTACTCAAGCAAGCAAAAATGCCTACTCGTGTCTCTTTTATGTATGTATACATTATACTATTCTAAGAAAATTTACTCTAAAATGACCAGAGGCGGCTCGTGATATTTGATATTGACACTTTATTCCTTGTGGTAAACCTAAGGTCTCTACGAAGATTTGGCTCTGTCGGAATTTTCTTTATTTCAATTGTCTAAAATGACCGGACTATAGCTTTAGCCCGCGACTTCGTCCGTGTAGAAGTCACAAATGGCCCACGGAATCACGTTGTCCCATACAAACTTTCCCCCCTCTTTTTCACCCCCTTAGGGGTGGAATTTCGGAAAATCTTTCTTATCCATTGCTTCGTCATACAAAGAACATACCCTCCAAGTTTCAAGTCTCTACGATCAGCGGTTTAGGCTGTGCGTTGATCCGTGAGTAGTAGTTCAGGACAAAGCATTTTATATGTATAGATTATCTATATGTATGTTAGTCTGTAAGGTATCTAGTTTATATGGGTCCGTACTTATTTATTAACTACTGTTGGCTCTCGTTTATTGTTGAACTAGCTGCGCCCGGCGGTTTCACCCGCGTTAGTCCCGATCCCGTGGGAATTTCGGGATAAAAAGTACCCTATGTGTTAATCTAGGTCTCCAGCTATCTAGATACCGAGTTTCATAGCAATCGGTCCAGTAGTTGTTGCGTGATGGAGTAACAAACATACGGACACACACACAAACTTTCACATTTATAATAAACTAACTGCGCCCCGCGGTTTTACCCGCGTAAGTCTCGATCCCGTGGGAATATCTGGATAAATGTTAATCCAGGCCTCCAGCTACCTGCATACCGAATTTTATTGCAATCGGTTCAGTAGTTTTAGCGTGAAGGAGTAACAAACATACACACACACAAACTTTCACATTTATAGTATAAAAAGTAGCCTATGTGTTAATCCAGGTTTCCAGCTATATACATACCGAGTTTCTTCGTAATCGGTTCAGTGGTTTTAGCGTGAAGGAGTAACAAACACACACACACACACACAAACTTTATTCTAATATACTATTTAATTATATGGATAAATGATAAATATGTTATTTTCTACGTCTATTATCATTAAACTATTTACAGTTACGTTTTTGTTTTCAGTTACTTCGTGAGTATGAAATCAAATGGATTGGCGGTGAGCTGGGAATACGGACCCATCTTATAAATAAGCCAGATAAACCTGTTACATTTTCATTCACTTCAAGACAATAGGGATAAAAGGAAATAAAATTATAATAGTATTTTACATATTTTATTTAGAACATATTCTTGGCTTGCTGTGGACAAAGAGTCCTGTGAAATCCTAGGTAAAACGTTGGATTTTCTTAGATTAGATTACAAAATAATAAAAAATTCTAATGCAAATATTATTTATTTTCTTTTCGGTCTTTAGTGTCTTAATTTCTTAACAATTTAAAGAAACGCTAGTAAAAGTATAGTTACCTGAATATTACATTTTTTAATTTGCAACCAATGTAAATTTTGGATATTTTTCATAAACTGGGACAATTCTAGCCGAAGGAAAAGATATTAACTCTATCTTTCGTGTTTGTTCATAAATAATACGAGGTATAACCCTGTCTAGTACGATATTTCTAGCACATATCGTTGGTAGTACTGAATTTCCTACCACTACTTGCGGAGGAACTATTGCTTCAATGGGTAAAGCAGGCGCTGCTGGTATTAAAATTACTTTTTTATCTTCTACTACGGTGGGTTTTTCTACGATAATTAAAGGGGGTAGTTCAGGGGGAGATGGGATTTCATTCAATGTGACATCAATTTCCTGAATAAAAACAGGTGCTGGAATCTCTATGTCTGGTAACACTGGAATTGAAACTTCAGGAACAATTGGTTCGACTATTAAATCGGGTAGTGCATTAACTTGTAAAGGTAATTCAGGGATTACTAAAGATGGTAGTACAGGAGCTTCGGGGATTTCTATAGGGACTATTGGTTCAACCAACTCAATAACTGGTTCCTGGACTATTACAGGAGAGACGGGAATATCAATTTCAGATACAACGGGAATACCACATTCTGGTTTTGAAACTTCAGGCGATTCATCGACTTCTACTGGAGAAATTAGCAAAGGTAATTCAGGAATGACGAGAATAGGCAATTCAGGGGCTTCTGGAATTAATGGTAATGGTTGGACTTCCACTTCTATTTCACCTGTAATCGATCCGGTTTCTATAACTTCAGGTATCACTACTTCTGGGACAACAACCTCCGGTATCAACACTTCTGGTTCACAATTTTCCACAACCTCAACAGGCTCAATTTCAATAAGGGGATCTAGTTCTACAGGCTTTTCTTCAACTAAGACATCGTTCTCGGGGTTAGTCACAATTACATTTTTACAACAATTCTGTAGTGTTGGTATCATTCGTTCAAAGATTTGTGGAATCACAGCCGTTGGTAAAACCGGATTGAAGTAAAAATTCGATCCTTGTTGAATAAAATTATTTCCAGATTGTGGTATATTTCCTGGTAGGTTTCGATCGTTGCCAGTGTCCTCTGTTATTGTGATCTTATTTGGTCCTTCATATTTGACTTCTGTTTTTGTCGGTGTAGGTACACTTCCTCCGAGTTTCGTACCGAGTAAAAATAGAAATATTCCAGTGACAATCTACAAAAAACACATGAATAAAATATAGAAAATAAGTTAGTACTTAAATCAAATGTTTCTTGTTATAAACTTTACTCACCATGCTGTTTATTATCAAAAGTTCAGCTACTAAATGATTTGGAAAACAGTTTTTAAATCAATTTATAACAAAACAATGCGATTAGCCCTAAACTTGCAAAATAAACGACAAACGTTTTGGAAAACTAGTTTAGTTACTATCTATTAATTAGGTCAAAAAATGATTTTTTATTCCGGATAATTAGTGTACGTATCAAGTTTTGCTAATGACATTTTTATGTATAAAAGCAACCAAAGTTGAATGGAATTCACACATTTCACGCAGAATCATCTTCGACTAAGCTACACAATTTCTTCAGCAGAATGAACAAGGTAAGTCTATAAAGAGTAAGGATTTTATTGTGTCTTGGTTTGTTTGCATTGAATAGGCTGTGAAACTACTTGACCGATTTTAATAAAACTTTATATGAGGATACATTGATTCATTGGCTTATTGACTATTTCTATCCCGATATTCCAAGGGGATCGGGTGTTAAAACTTACTAAATTCTTGTTATGAAAGTAACGTTAGCTATAAATTAATTGTATTTTTGTTTTGTTCCATAGCTTATAATTTTCTTCACAATTGCTGTAGCCTGTGCTATGGGTGCTCCGGCAAACCCAGCATTAGAGGCAATCCGGAAACTACCAGCGCTAGATCATGAGGAAGTTCATGATGAACTTGGCCAATATTCTCTGCGATATGTCACCGCCGAGGGAACAATTGTCGTTGAAAGTGGCCGCCTTGTCCCGAATCCTGATGGTGAAGGCAAGGTGATGTTTGTCGAGGGAGAAGTCACTTACGTCGGGGATGATGGCCAAATCTACAATACCAAGTACAGTGCTGGCGTTGATGGAGTGCAAGTTGAGGCTTCGCATACACCTGCTGCGCCTCTACCTACTGTTGAGGTCTCAGCTTTGCCAGTGCCAGTACCTGTCGTGCCTTTAACTTCTACAGTGGAGGTATCAGCTGTGCCTGGGGCTCCTGTGTTCGAGGTTTCAGCCGTGCCCCTAGCTCCTGCAGTGGAGATCTCAGCTGTGCCTGTGGCTCCTGCAGTGGAAGTTTCAGCCGTGCGCCTAGCTCCTGCTGTGGAAGTCTCAGCCGTGCCTGCTTCTTCTGTTGTCGAAGTTGCAGCCATTCCCGCCGCACCTCTGTTACCACCTCTATCTATACCAGTGTTGTCACTGCCTGCTGCTCTTGTAAATTCAGAAGTAACTGTCACAGCTGATTGAATAATTAATAAAAACTAAAGAGATTTATTTGATATTTTCAACTCGATATCACTACTCATTGCTATTGTGTAACCGTGTGTAAGGATCACATATTTTCCTCTTTATTTAAGGAACAATACATAGGTAAAATTATAGTAGGAGTAGGTTCTATGAGTTGGGCTTGATTCAATATTTACTAAGGAATAGTTCAATCAAATCCTAACCTACCACATTTCTTAGGCGATAATTCTAGTTTAATGACTGACATAATTTAAATGCGTTTAGATAAAATCAAATAGGTATTATGATGCCTTTAAAAGTTTAGATTTATCTTAAAATATATATTCAAGATTAAGCGAATTAAAAACCAAAGACGTTTAATTACTAATATTACAAAAAGAAAACTGTGTAGCCTATAATAGGGTTACCCCATATCTTCCCGTGGGTGTCGTATAAGGCGACTAAAGGATTGAAAGACCTTGTGCATACCATCGTACCTGGGGTCCTCCGCGGGGTGGTGGGTAAACCATCGCAACAATAGCATTCCCAAGGAGGGTGGGAGTCAGGCAGGCGGCCGGCCGGAAAATATTGCCAAAACATTATGCAGAATGAACAGATTACAAAAAGAAAACAAAACAAACAGTAGTCAATTTGTCTCCCAAAGTGTTGTACTTACTAGTACAAACTCGTACAGTATGATGTGACGTTTGTCTAAAAATTATAATTCAATCTCTTTGTTAATAACCACAATTAATAGGAAACGAATTGGTTTAGTCATTTAGTCCAGGTGATCTTTTATAAATATCGGTTAGCATGCAGCATCTCGATCAAAGCAAAGTAAATTTTACGTAGAGGCCACGTTTTTTTAAAAGTAAGTATTAATTATCTTAAGAGGAAAGGTACCCGGTCGCTTCTCCATACAAACGTAGTCGACTGTTTCCTCCCTGGATAATGACACAAGAGCAAATATTGCTGTGCCATAAAACCTTAACTGCCATGACCATGACCCTATGTCTTATTTTTATATTTTTTGTTTTTTAAGACTCTTACTTCCTATAATAATTAAAAAACCAAGAGATAGGGCATGGTCATGGCAGTTATAGGTTTTAAGGCACAAAAAATACTCCAGTGTCATTATCCAGGGAGGAAACAGTCGACTATGTTTAAATGGAGAAGCGACCGGGTACCTTTCGTCTTAATAATTAAAATAGATTTATCATAACATTTATGGTTTCCTACAATTAACTTTACTACCGGTAGTGCACAAGATTTCTCCTGTAGTTCTCCTGTGTCAATAGTTCTACCCTGACCACATCACATTATAATTTGCTATTTAATTTAACATTGTAAAGGGACTCTACGGGTTGGCTTCGGCTCTACTTAAGCCTTCCAAAGGACTTATAAGCCCTTGGTATGGGACATAAATATAAATAAATAATTTAAAATTTATAAAGTGGTAAAATTACGTAAAACTAATTTATACATTTAAATAAATAAATAAATATTGCATGACATTCCACACATCGCCATCTAGCCCCAAGTAGACAACGGATATACTACTTATATACTTTTCTTTTGTAAATATATATTTATAATACATAGAAATACCCAGACCACAGACAAATATCTAAGCATAAATACTTGTCTGAGGCGGGAATCGAACCCACAACCCTTTGTTTGGCAGTCCGGCATGGTGACCATTGTGCCAACTGGGTCATCACATTTATTAGTAAGAGATGGATTTTGATTTATTTTTCGCAAAAAAATTGTAAGTAACTATCTCATACTTGGCCCTCATAACACAAGCCTAGTTGCTTTGTTTTGGTATCTTTCTTTTGGTAATTTAAAATAATTTCAATTTCTTTACAGATGATTATGTTCGGGGTTTTTTGTTTGATTGCCTTCGCTACTGCATTGCCATCCCCTCAAGTGTTTGAGGTATTACCAGAAGAAAAGCATGATGTTCTTTTTATACCCCAACCTCCTAAATTGAAACCAATAGTGACGCCTGTCATCGTAACTCTAGACAATGTTGCTTTGGATGGAAACTGGGATGTAAACAACAATGAAAAAGGATTCCAACAACTTTTTACAGATTTTGCATCTAAATTCCCTTCTTTTTGGGAAGTTATACAGAACATACCAATTTTATTAAATCTTGCGTTTAATATACAAACGTAGCCAAATAATGTGCTATTCGAAAATTCTTAAGGATTTTATTTTTGATCAGTGGAGTATTCTTTGTGAATTCCTTGCTATGTACAGATATGCTAGATTTCCCGAAATTTTAATTAAAAAAATTGTTAGCAATATTATTATGTTTTATATTTTACTTAGCACACTGTATAAAATAGACAATTAACCATATTATCCATGGTTTAAATTATATATAATGGCCTAAAAATTAGACAAATACTTAGGAATATTTAAGTAATAACTATAGTAACAACGATAGCTTATACAAATAATAAGAATGGTTAAAAAACACCAAGTATTTATTATCTTTTTAATAATGTTTTATTTGCCATAATTGTCACCCACACACGGTGAGAGTTTTGGAACTGGTGGTGGCTAGCTTCGGAACTGAACTGGCCTTGCTACTGTGCTCGGTTGTTTCATTTCTGGCCTTTCTGTCACATCACTACAGCTAAATTTATGATTTGAGTTGGTGGGGTAAAAAATAACACCGCCAATTCTTTTTGAAGTCGGTTTTTTAGTTTATTTTGACTGTTTTCGATACTGTGGGAATATCAGGATATATACCCTATAATATGTCTCGATAATGTAGCTTTCTACATGTTACATAATTACCAAAATCGGTCCAGTAGTTCTCAACCTTTAAGTATAAATAGCGCTAATTAGGGACCTATTTGTTGATATTTTCAACTCAATATTCCCTATTCCTGTAAAAACAGTCTTGACAGACGGACCGGAAGGATAACCGTGTAATTAGGATCACGTTTTTCACTCTCGAGGTACGAACCTTGAACGAGATTTGCGGTAAAAATAGGCATTACTAGTACCTACAGCAGTGATCAAAAATCAAAGTAGGTATTTGAGTACCAGGATACTTCCATGAACTTTAGTGTAAGGCCCTACTCGGTTAGGTTTATCGACTGAACTTGAAATCAAAACAACATTATATTACGTTTTTTATTGTGATTCATAATGATAAGTATTAACAAGTAATACTTGTGAAATGTTGGTGTTACCTAACTAGGTACATAGAAACCATTTAGTCTTTCTGTCAATCGACATTCGAAGAATATGAATTAGCTAAAAATCTGCTTTTTTGTTGGCAATTCTATTGCTCTTCAGTCCAGTGACCCTGTAAAGGTGGGCTAGAAAGAGATCGAAACTTAGGCCACTTACAAAGGGCAGTCTTATCGCCCAAATAGCGATAAGACTGCCCTTTGTTAACATTATACTACGGTGTTGTTTCTATATATTTAATGTAATTTAAAAATGGTGTTTGCAATAAAGAATTTATCTATCTACTAGCTGCGCCCCGCGGTTTCGCCCGCGTAAGTCCCGATCCCTTAGGAAAATCGGGATAAAAAGTAGCCAATATGTTATTCCAGGTCTCTATCTATCTACATACCGAGTTTCATCGCAATCGGTTCAGTGGTTTTTGCGTGAAGGAGTAACAAACATACACACACACGCACACACACACAAACGCACACACAAACTTTCACATTTATAATATTAGTAGGATAACTCACAGGCTCAATTCATGTTGTAAACAAACAAATTGTTACCCTTAAGAATGAAGGAAAACATCGTGATGAAACCGCGGCTTAGTTGACTCTAGATCTATAGGCAAGATATTTCATCTAGCAGTCGACTAAGTTGAGAGAGTATTATAGGTGCTGGGCAAGCCAACTTCCATCCTTACGCAAAAAGGACTCAACTAAAGAGTCCGAGTTGCGAAAAGCGGCCGATCGCCGTATTCTATACAGTATTAGTACGATTTTAAGGATACTAGATGTTTATCGATTCGTATCAAAAGTTTAAATAGGTAGAAGTAAATAAATGAATTGGTTATCAAACTAAATGTTTTCATTAAACTCTGCATATTTATCAATAATTAAAGTGCGACGGAGATTGATCGAGGCAAAAATGAAATATTTAAAAAACAAGCGAATGGCTGACAGATTATACTTATACTAGTTACGCAGTTTCATTTCTGTGTTTGACTGCCTCTGTAGTGCGACAAGCGGACACTTTGACGCAGAAGGCTTGCTTAGCTTGAGGTTAGATGGTGCTATTTCCAATGACCTATAACATGTATTTGTTTGGGGTACTATGGGCGTGTAACAATGTTCAACAAACACGTACAAGTGGCAGGCGGAGACTCGCCAACTCTCAAACTGGGCTACCCTAATCGGCTGAGTAAATTACAGCAAGGGGGTAACAGGGACGAGACTGGCTGAAGGATAGAGATGCAGCACTGCGTTTTAAACTCAGGTCACGTGCTCCCTGAGGGTCCAGTCTTCCTGGCCCACTCACTGACGTGTGGCGTTCACTCTGACCAACCAACTAAGGCAAGCCGGAGTTGAGGAACGGTAGCTTCCCCCTGAAGCACTCGGGAATGGGAGTTCGCTACACCCCGACAGCCTTAAGGTGCCCTGTAGGCATATTTTTATTATTATCAAGAGCCTGTAGTGTGCTACTGCAGGGCAAAGGCCTCTCTACTAATAACGTATTTTTTTATTTTATATGTTTTTTATTTTTATTATTACAAATACCGGCTACAAAAATACATTGAATGCTCTTTTATTCGTTATAATCCTTGCTTATTTCCTGCTTGCCTGTTGTCATTATAATGTTGAAATCAATTCATATTTACTATGAGTCGTTTTCGTTCCAATTGCGTTTTGATCGATTCATATTACTAACTTGGAATCGATATGGTTATGGAAGTTATAGCAAATCAACTATGACACAGTGATCTAACAAAATAAAGATTTGGATTTCCGGTGATCATGTATAATATTACATAATGAAATTAATAATTATGAATTGTTCTCAGGTTTATTTTAGCGAGGGATTCTTTAAAAATAACTTCTTTGTTCACGGAAACCCTTTTCCGGATTTGAAATTTTAACCGAATTCAAAATAGGAGGATGCTCCTTAATCGTCGCTTATTAAGTACATTTTAGTTATCGTAAAAATTTTATACTTACTACTAACTTGCTCAGTGTATTGTGACGTTTGTGTTGGACAAAAAATAAGGATAAAGTTTTTGTTTAAAAATGTGTTTATATCATTTTCTAATATACTATTTATTACTTTAATCTCTCTGTTAGAAACCACAATTAATAGGATATGAATTGATTTTGTCATTTAGCCTAGGTGATAATAGTTTTTATAAATATCGGTAGGAATGCAGCATCTCGATCACTATAAAGTAAATTTTAACGTAGAGACCACGTTATTTAGAAAAGTAAGTATTTAAATATCTTAATAATAAAAAAAAATCATAGTAATTACGGTTCCCTAGTGCGCGAAATACACAGAAGCAACACAGCAACGGTTAGAGACGCGACGCGCATCCATACAATTTTGTGCCGCCAGATGCCACTTCAAAACTTGTCCACACAACACTTGCTGCTTCTGTGTGTTTTGCGCCCAGTGACTATCTGTTATTTTGGCCACCATAACACAAGCTTGGTTGCTTAGCTTCTGGCTAGATAACGCTGTGTGCAATATTTATTTATTTAAACTGTGCTTTGGTAATCTTTCTTCTATAATATAAAATGAATCGCTGTAGTGTTCATAAGCGCAAATCTCGAGAACGGCTGAACTGATTTCACTAATTATTGAAGTGAAAACTTCTTTAGCGGCGTTGAGCACTTTTTCTGTAATGGGTATAAAATCTTAAACTCGCGTCAGGACACGTGACCTGATCGAAAAAGCGTAAGACGGATGGAGAGTAGACAGCTATAGTTTTAAAGTGTTAAATTTTTAATGTAATATAAATTGTCATGTTTGTGTACGATAGCGCAATAAATGAATATTGTATTCTACCACATAAATGATAGTACTTTTATACTGATAAAGCAATTGGTGCAAAATTATTCCCCAACCATTCCAAAATATCAAACATGCTCAACGTTAATAATCAAGTTTTCACTTCTGCCGGCACTCCCGGAGTGCAATTTTTTTAAGAATATTCCATAAGGTACAAGGATGGTTCCTTAGCTCATAATTCGAGAACGGCTGAACCGTAATAATATATTCGAACTTTAATACCATATCATAAAGTTCAAGTTTTAGTGGAGAGGTTCTGGGAAAGCAAAACTTGAGTGACGTTGGTATCGTCTATATATTGATGTAAATCGTGTCGCGGTGTTATTAGTTGCCAAACTCGATTTTTTTTTTAATTTGCCAATACAACGTTTGCCGGGACAGCTTGTTTAAAATAATTTCAATTTCTTTACAGATGATTATGTTTGGAGTTTTATGTTTGATTGCCTTTGCTAATGCATTACCATCCCCTCAACCAGACGAGAAGCAGGATGTTCTTGTTATACCCGAACCTCCTAAATTGGAACCAATAGTAGCACCTGTCATTTGGAGTGTTGACAGTATTGCTTTGGGTAGAAACGATGAAGTAAACGGAGTTAAGGACAACAATCGAAAAGGAATCCAAGAAGTTCTTACAAGTTTATCATCTAGAATCCCTTCTTTTTGGGAAATTATCGAGAACATACCAACTGTGCCTGTTATTCTAAGTTTAATTTTTAATATAGACTAATTCTAAAGTTTATAATTTATTTTTGATCAGTGGATCACACTTGTGAATTTCTTGTTAGGTAGGTTTGTACATAAATGCTAATTCTCCCAAACCTTTAATTAATTAAAACAATTGTTCAACTTTCATGCAAAACATATAATTTTTTATTTATTACTTATCCTACAAGTAGGTACCTAAGAGAGAGTGGCACACCATATAAAAAAAACTGAACTAAAGAAATTTTTGAGTTATAATTATACCTAGTCAAAACGAATACTTACACAAAAATTAAATGAATAAACACCAAGTACTATTATTATCAAAAAAATTTATTTACCATAATTGTCACCCACCCATGGTGAGAGAGTTGGAACTGGTGGTGGCTGGCTTCGGAACTGAACTGGCGTTGCTGATGTGCTTGATTGTTTCATTTCTGGCGTTTCTGTTACATCACTCCAGCTGTATTTATGACTACCCCTGTTTACTTGAGGGTTGTGAGCGGCTTTGTTATTTCTAGTCAGTTCTGTGTGTCTGATACCAGTCTCTCGTGTTACAGAGTGAACTGGTTCATTGATAGGGTGATGAATATTGTGTCGTCCGAAGTGTTTTACAGGTGCTTTTTTATTTTCAGCAGTAATTTGTGCTGATTTACTTTGTGGTATAGAATTAGGATTTTCATTCACATTAGCAAAATCCCCTCTTGGAATGATTGATGATTCTGGAACAACTTGTGATAAGTGAGGTTGGCTTGAGTGGTCAAAATTGTTGATCTTCTGAGCAAAGTTTTGTACATTTTGTTCGTAATTTGATGGCTGATTATTGAAAGTTTTAGGGAAATCGTTCCAGCTTGGTGGAGGTGGTGGTGGGGCCCAGTTGGACGGCGATGGATCCGAATTCCACTGTCGTTGGTTATTGGATTTCAATGGAGGAAGCAAGTTTGATAACTGTGAGAGACTATTGTGTGCATCCTGCACATTGTCTGGTATATTGTGACTGAAGTCAGGCACAACAATTGGCTGTTCTGTTGTTGTTGTCGTCGTCGTCACTGGCCTTCTATACATGTATCTCCCAATCCGTTCTTCCCTCATTTCCACTTGTGGTGGTTGATCTCTCCGGAACTGTTCGAAATTAAATACCAAATTCGAGTCGGGTTTGATTCCTCCATTGCGAACATCCTCATAGTAGTCCATAGGCTTACTTGTTTGTATATCATGCGGATTGACTCCATAATCTGTTGCTAAGATTGCAGTTGGTAACAGACTGACAAAGACAAACTTCCACATTTTCTAAAAAAAAAGAAATAATTATTAGATTACAATAGATCAATAGTTTCTTAAGAATATAATATAATAGAATCTTATTTATTTACAACAAAAGTAAGTCACACAGTTGAAGTCCGTTTTACAATAATAGACTATTGCAAAACCTTTCTGTTACAAACAAAAAAACAATGCACTGCTAGTCTATGCTAGTATAGACTAGAAGTGCTCCGTAGTTTCACGCACGTAAGTCCCGATGCCGTAGGAATATCGGGATAGCCTATGACACTCCTATTGAATCAATGTATCCTCATACTGAGTTTCACCAAAATCAGTTCAGTAGTTTCAGAGCCAATTGATTGCAACAAACAAACAATGAAATCTTTCCTCTTTACAATATTGTTATAAAAATGAGACTGTGTTTGATAAATTGTGTTTTTTTAAGTCAAAATCAAAATGCACAATGATATTTACCTTTCAAAATGCTAATAGATAAATGACAAAGAAGTGATTCTAAACCTTAACTTATATAAGCTTATATTACTGCAACATAAGTACCATTGCATAATTTATTGTACGATTTACTAATATTTTCGGAATGTTGACAAATAATTAAGGGTGATTAATAATTTTCAAATTTAAGTACCTCTAATAAGATATTCTAGATACTTTGATAATCCTGAGAAATAAAACAAAAAGTTGGTTAACAATTTTATTTACGAAAAGTGAAGTTTGTGTGCACTTTGAAAAGGAATAAGTAAGACATACTGGACTTAAAATATAATAAGTAAAATTTTAGAGCCAAAAAATTTATTTATATTAGTTAAAATTAGTGCAGTTATAAATACCCCAGAGAAAAAAATGTTGTTGCAACAAGTCGTCATTTCAAAAACACACTTCAGTTTGTTCTCAATGACAAGTTATTCGCAGCAACCTCTAGCCACCTAGCTTAGACTAATCGTATTATTTTTCCTCGTATCAAGATTTAGAAATCCTTAGAGCATCTAAAATGTAACTTTATAATTATGCTTTTATTACAGAAACAATTTTATAACGCTGTTGGTATGTATGTTGCATCAGTGGCCTTCACTCAGATTTTTTTTCAACTAATTCGGAATTGCTCGATGGACGGAGCTGAGATCAATGTCCAGAGTCAAACAATCATTTTCACTTTTTTATTGCCGTTTCAGGGAAGACAAAGTGTTAATTCTTAGCCCATACAGCCTTATTATAGGTACACTTTATCGATTTGAACTGGCCATACACATCTTTTAATTATTTATTCTTGTAGTAAACTGGATCTGCAATCTATAGGCATTTGGAATTAGACATTTTTTGAGTAAGGCTTATTGAGGCAAAAAACATTTATTTTACGAATATGGAAACCTAGAATGTTGCTTTTCCATATAAAGCGCCTACACTAGAACCATTTGCGAAGAATCACAACAAGATGAGTTCAACGACATTGATACTTATAGAAATAATGACTATTTTTTTCTAGTGGTTGTCCATGTTTGGAGAACTAAGATCTTTATAAGTCATTTTTATTATAATACAAAACTTTTACAAATAAATATTAGTATTTTAAAGTAAAATGGATCAGAATCCGTTAACTTTAACATTTCATCTCTATACTCTGGAAAGTCAAAGTTTGACTTACAAGATTATACTTATTTTAAATTCAATGGCACTGTAATTAACGATAAGAATTATATGTGAAGTGTTAAAATTATTATTGTTCTGTTGGTCTGGTTTTAAATATTAGCACCTAATGTAATCGTTTTAAGGCAGGGGTAGCACTCAACCCATCGCATGTAGCTAAAAATTTAATGCATAAAAAGTTATTTATTTTGTTTTTATTTTCAATTTTTTTATAGAATATGTGGGTGAGATCTTTTTGTTCTAAAATTCTTTGAGTTTGGTCAAAACAATTCTTTTCGAGATTTTTGAAAAAGTTATTGTTTAAAATATTTTTTTTGACTGAATCATCGGAATTTTTTAATGCAGTAAAGTGCCTAAGGCCGTGCTACCCCCGTCCTTATTTTTAGTTAAATAATTAAAATAATGTACACACACAATGGCTAAGACTTGTTCGCATCGTTCGATATTTAAATCGTTTTGTCATTACGTCATTGTTCCTTGAACTAACAATACTGATACAATAAATAAATTAAGGTAACTTAAATTCTCACAATAATTGTTCGACTGCTGTTTGATACTAATTTATCGGTCTAGGGTCATATGGAGTGGCATCATGGCCAACGTATCTATTATTCTTTCTAACTTGAAAACCCTCACCGGGTGCAGTATTATAATATATCACTCTACGTATACCGAAAGGATCTACGTAGCCAAAGCTTCCAGTTCTCTCGCTGGCTCCTCCAGTCTCTTCTTCATGGTACTGTTTAGGAAGGTAGTACCTAAAACCGTTTCTTCTAAACGCAACACCGTCGTACGATGGAAACTGTGGTGTATATCCATCGCCAATCTTGGCTCCGTTCAATCTCTGCCTTCGAAGCCAATCATCGGCGTGTCTGTATGAGTTTGGATTGTACACATCATATCTATTACTATCACTGGCGTAATATCCGTCGTCTATCGTGTTTGTATTCGAAGAGTCGTAATCGTAAGGAGTTGCAGTAGACGAAGCCTCATTAGCGGTTATCGGTGGGACCGTAGGTCTGAAGTCGTAGGTGGTAGATGAGTCAATCGAGTTCGGAGAGACGTACACTTGTGGTGTCGAGGTTGGATGTGGGTAGGATGGTGGTGGAGGTGTGATGGTCACTTCCGTAGGGAATGTATGTGAGGAAGGAGGCAGGTGTGTGGTGGAGCTGACACGCGGTGGCGCTCGTGTTCTTGGCGGAGGTGCCGGTGTCACGCCATACCCGGAATCAGTGGGTGCTGTTTTGGCGATGATCAATGATTCCTAGAAATAAAATTAACATTACGTCACTCTTTTTAAAATAAGTAGGTATATTTATTGTAATTATTTAAAAAAAACAGTATAATTGTTAATGATCCTGATCGCACTCAGTGCAAAGGATGCAAGCCGTATTGCTTCTCTGTAGAGCAATCCAGTTGCACCAATTTTTCTTTTTCCTATTTACGTCACTTAAGTAAGGACGGAGCTGGGAATTATGTAGGTATATTTCAAACAATACAATAATAGGTACTTACACTAATTGGCCGATTT
The DNA here is from genome assembly GCA_951213275.1 of Idaea straminata. Taxonomy (NCBI): domain Eukaryota; kingdom Metazoa; phylum Arthropoda; class Insecta; order Lepidoptera; family Geometridae; genus Idaea; species Idaea straminata. The sequence continues at coordinate 1,903,382 of OX577852.1, forward strand.
TCTCCTACATATACCGTCTTTGACTTGTATATTCTATATCCTTGACTGTCTGCTATATAATCTTGGAGGCGTAGGTATCCGTCAGCACTCACCCAGCCTGTCGTGCCTGTAAAATAACAAAACTAATATTATAAATGCGTAAAAAAATATTTGTTTGAATTGCATAGGTCCCCAAACTACCGGACTGATTTTGATGAAAATTGGTATGATTGATTGATTCATTGGGAGTAAAAGAGTCAACTTTGTAACATAGTCAACTTTTTATCCCGATATTCACACAAGAGGGGAGTTACATCTTATAATATAAAAATGAATCGCAAAATGTGTTGGTAAGCGCATAACTCAACAACGCCTGGACCAATTTGGCCAATTCTTTTTTTGTTGTCTTTGATATTGTCAAGAGAAGATTTTTATGAAAGAAAATATTAAGAAAGATGCGCAGAAAATGATTACGCAGGTAAAACCGCGGGGCGCAGCTAGTCTATAATATAAAAATGAATCGCAAAATGTGTTGGTAAGCGCATAACACAACAACGCCTGGACCAATTTGGCCAATTCTTTTTTTGGTCTGTTTGTTATTATCAGGAGAAGGTTCTTATGAAATAAAAAATTAAGAAAGTTGCGCAGAAAATTATTACGCGGGTGAAACCGCGGGGCGTAGCTTAGTTTAATATAAATCTGGGGCCAAGACGAGCCAAGCGAATCTGATAACTTTTTTACAGTGCAAGCCATAATATGATCTCGTCTTTGCAATATAAATTAAAGAAAGTCATACCTAATGGACTGATCAGGCTATTTGGCATCCCTACAGATAGCTATTATGACGTAAACATACACTAAGAAAGGAGGTGGAATTCATGTGGAATTGGATTCCTACATGAACGAAGTCGTGGGTTAAAGCTAGTAGCATATTTACCTATAATTCGAAGGACACTGTGTCGCTAACCTTTATATTTGTTATTGAATTACAATGTCAATTTTATTTGCAATTTTTTTGTCGATTTTAAATTCGTTTGTGGATATTATCTTCTTATAATATAAAAATGAATCGCAAAATGTGTTAGTAAGCGCATAACTCAACAACGCCTGGACCAATTTGGCCAATTCTTTTTTGGTCTGTTTGTTATTATCAGGAGAAGTTCTTATGAAATAAAAAATTAAGAAAGTTGCGCAGAAAATTATTACGCGGGTGAAACCGCGGGGCGTAGCTAGTTGTAAATAGATTTTAACTTCTTTCGGATTTTATATCATAAAATAAATATAACGGATAAAAAAAAATATATATATTTTTTTAGGTATTTTATAGACAGACGACTTAATTAAGCTATTGAACGCAATGACAGCGAGTGACCGATGGCTCTGGAAGTAATTAGGGGAGGCCTCTGTTTAGCAGTCGATGTCCTGTGACTGATATAATGATGAGGTATTTATGGTGACTCTTCATGGAATTGGAAAATATGTGTTTACAATATTTAGTTAAGCACTAAAATTATTCATGCGAAAATGTTTGTTTAATCTGCAATTCTCTACATAGCATGCGGCTTGTCCGATTTGGATAATTGAGTACTTAGCTTTTTTTAACCGACTTCAAAAAAGGAGGAGGTTCTCAATTCGTCGCTTATATATATTTATTTTTATTATGGACAATTTTAGGATAATAGCTACGATCAGCAGTTTCACCCGCGTCAGTTCCGAACCCGAGTAAAATATCACCTTGTTCCATATATCCCTATTGACATATTCCCACTAGTAGTAGGGTTATTTGGAGTTTTTTGGCACGTTTTATATATCCCTACTGACCCGCACTGGTAGGGATATTTTATCGAGCTAAAATTAACCAGTGTTATTCCTGGATACTTTCAGCTGAGACTTTCAGTTACAAACTTAAGGTGAAGTAGGACCTGAAAATCCCTATCCCTTTTCCACGCGCGCGCCGCGCGATGATTCTATCCGTTTCCCCCCTTCCGCGCGCTGCGAAATGGCCTATCTATTTTAGTGAAAAATCATCTGTACTACCTTATGGGATTTGATGTAAAGTTTATGAAAATATAAATTTTGTACTTGTTTTTTCTTTACAATCGCGGTAAAATTGAAAAAGCTCAATAAAATGACGATTTTTAGGATTTTCACGATCATTTTCTATCGAGGCAAATTACTGTAATTGTGTTTCGAAGTGTATACAAAGCATTTCTTTACCTTTACGATTGTAGGAATATCATTCTATGGAGTTTAGTGGTTGATACCCAAAAACTTTCTAAGACACCTCTATCGTGAGTGTGACCACGATAGAGGCTTTACGTGAAGCAGTAACAAACATACCATCAATTTTTCACATTCGTAATTTTAATTAAACGGATAAATAAAAAATACTGAATAAAATAAAAAGACATACACATTTAACATTATAAATACAAAAAATGAAGTGACCAGTTAGTCAAATAACCCGCCCCTTATCGTACCCGGCGTAAAGGTTCCCATAATGCTAGAAGCATTGCCACGCTGAATGGCGAAGATTTTAATTAGAACTAAGATACATCTACTTACCAATAACAGATCCATCTTTAAGCCTCCTCTCTTTCCTATACTGTCCATTATTTGTCTGATATATAAAATATCTGTCTTCATCGCCATCTGTCTGTATGTGGAACTGGTCGGGATTCTGTTGGGAACTGTAGCCGTCCAGTGCAGCCAGTGCACCACACGCACATACCTGAAAATTTAAAGTTAAAAAACTTTAGACAGGATAAATGACACCTATTTTATACTACTACGAGCAGTGCAGTTTACCTGCGTCAATGTGTCTTTGATAACCTATAAATACAGAATAAATAATAGTTACTACGAATTACAAACTTTATCGGCCCTTTTCCCCTTAAGCGGTCGAATTTCCCTGAATCCTTTCTCAGTCCTCACCTACGTCCTAATAGGAGCACCCATGCGAAGGTTCATACTCTTAACTTTTGTAATCTCAAAGGTTTCTGGTTAAGTCTTTTTCTCTTTTATAAAAAAATGATTATAAATGCGAAGGTTTTTTGTGTAAGAAAAGTAGGTAGATCAAATTAACAGTAGTTTTTGCGTGAAAGAGTAACAAACATACAATGCAGTTACATAATATTATGTTCTAGAGTAGAAGGTGTGGTTGGTACCAAGTGGTTTTTGGAACGAAGTTTCTTATTGTTCACCTCGACTTTGGTCTTGTAGAGGTTGAATTTTCCAAAATAGCCCGAACCATCCTTGGTTTGAGCTGTGCGTTGTTATATCAGTCAGTTAGTCAGTTAGGACAATTTTTATAACCATTTGTTTTAAAACACCTTGGCCTACAAAAGCCAGAGTTACATCAACCGGTATTTGTTACAAAAATGCGGAATCACATTACTTAATTACAAAACTGGTAGAATCTTAACGATATATTTCACAGTGGTTTTAATTTACTAACACTTAGGTTGCCTAAAACTAAAGAAAGTCAAAGTGGCAATAAAGATGATATCATAGTTGAAACGTTCTATGTTATTTAAGCGCCAGTTGCTAGTTATCAAGGTCTGAGCGATAAGGTACTGATTGCTAAGTAGGTAGGTACGTAGTGCTTATGGAATGGGCGTAGAATAAGTTAGACTTATTAATCCGGCGGCGAGCGTGGGAGCCGGGATTGTTTAGCGAACAACTGTGGTGCCAAGGACTACTTGAATTTGTAGTTACGAGTCACTTTTTTTAATTTGTATTTTGATAGTAGGTAGAACATTTTGCGTTAGTAAAAATGTAAAATCTCCTTTCATTTATATCAAGTAATCTTACGGCAATAGAATGGGGGTCAGTGGACCATTGATAAAATAAAAAAGGTATGTTCCCAGTTCTTGGAATGGAACGTTTCGTCCCCTTTTTTAAATTGATTTCGTCAAAATAAGTTGTCAAAGAAGGTTTTTTTAACAACTGGTTGCTAATTTCAGCTGTCATCTGCGAAGGTTGTGAATAAAGAATTGAATGTGTTTTTTCGCTACTGGTTTATTTCGCTATTTCTTTTTTGATGATTAGTTGTGATCCTTGGTCGCCAAAAGCGGACGGGTTCGGATTACCCAAAAATTCTTCATTTTCTTATTTCAGATTTGGAAAATCTTTGGTCATATTAATATCCTCCAATTTGTTGTTTTTTGAGTAGCATATCTATAAGGTTGACTTTTAAGCCGTAAGGCCGTAAGGAAAGAATTTGATTTTAAAACAAGTCATTTTTGTAACTATGTGATTCTTCATGGTATGTGCATTGCCCGTAAAATCGAGCAACAGAGACAATGGTTCGCCTTTGCCACATATTAGGGACGGAATCAATTTGCTAAACAATAGAAGTTAACTGAGCCCTGAAGGCCATGATTAAGAAATAGCACATAATACCTTCTTCAATAAAAGATATATAGTACTCATCCCAGGAAAGTGTTCTTGAGAAGACAAAACACTTTTCAAAATAATTATTCAAAACGCGATCGCAACTCGTTTTATTAATAATCGAGGAATATACATAAATTCCTTTTTGTTTAAAATAATAAATATCAATCGTACTACGTATAAGTTAGAGTGGAAAAACAATAGAGTCTAGAAACCAAGGAAAATATTTACAAGTTTCTTTAAAAATAAACGATTTCTTGTATCAAAAAGTAAGTTGGAATTGTGTGGCTGCTGAAGGCACCCTCCAATGAGGAACCTATGGGGGTTTATGTCTGTCTGTCACCAGTCTGTATCTCATGAATTATAGCTAGTATTTCTGTTGCCGCTATAACAACAAATATTAAGAATAAAATGGTAAGGACGAAACCCTTCATGATCGAGTCCGACTCGCACTTGGCTTGTTTTTAATATGAGATTCTCTGATAATGATTCCGATAACAAGATTCTCAAGACTTTGACTGGGTGCTTAGATAGCCCTTTATTTTAGTATTGAATGTCTGTGCATCGTGACCTTAACAAAAAATAATAGGTACCTATAATACTTTGGGTATTACAAAGGAATTATTAGTTTTAAGTTAGATTAATTGATTTAGTTTTAGAATATGGGTTACATTTTTGTTGTTTATTGCCTGAATTTTATTTATTTATTTAATAAGAAAGTGCAGTGTCCCATGTCAACGACTGTCATAGGAACTACGCATAAAACAGGTTCCATTTTCCAGCATTCGCAAAGGATGCACATTCTAAAATAGTTAAAGTAAAATCACTTTAAATTTAAGTGATCCGACAGTAAATAACATTCCTATTAGGTAGGTTAACATTCAGAGAACCTGTAGAAACTCGTTAGTCTTCCGACCACAAGTCCATGTTTGGTTGGTAGGTAGGTAGGAACAAATTGTTGACGTAATTCCTTGAAGCTAATTAAAAATCTCACCAATGAACTTTGTACTTGCATTGATAGATATTAAGTTGCGTAAGTACTTACTTAGGTATTAATGACAGTAATTATAAATTAGGTAGGTAGCACCTAGAAATGGAGAAATGTTAACTTTCACTATTTACTACATTAAAACCACTTATAAAATAACTTTAGGGTTCGACGCTTTATGACTACATCTCGATATGACAGCCCTAGATGTCCTACACGTGACCCTTGGGTGATGCTAAATGAGCAATTTGGGGGGAGGTTTTGACCGCGGCTTGTTACCTACCACGCACCGGTCGGCGGACTTGTCCATGTTCCGATACATACCCTAGTGCAGCCACAAAAGGAGAACCTGGCGAAAAAGTTTTTGTTCCACTGTCGTCTTCCTATCTTCACTCGCGTCTCTCGAATCTCTTTCTCCCGGTCTTTGAGTCACGAGCGTATAGGTATCTAGGAAGCGTGCTACATCATAGACCGCATCGTCACTTATCATCGTGTGAGATAGTGATCTAGGCTGACCTAACATCTCTAAGAAATATAATTAAGTCACACCTAAAAAACAGTTCTTGATCGAATGGTACGTAGGTGAAACATCATTTGAGTCAATGAACTATAGGCAAAATAAACCAGTAATAAAATGTCATTAGGTAAAATGAAGCATCGGTGTAATATAATTTGTAAGATTGAAGCTTAGTTTAATATAGCATATGGTAAGTCGTCATAGTTAAAATGTAACAAGTGGAAACGTGTTTCGATCTAGCTTAGTGAACCCCACCTACTCATGTTTAGAAGTCTTTTGTTTTACAAGGAAATAATTTACATCCCTAGAAACAACAGTAACCTTATTTAGAGAGACCTGATTGAATACCAATTAAGCTACGTACATTGAATACGACCTATGATTGTCGGTAACTAGTACCAAGTCACAGCCTCGAATTTACGTGGGCAGATAGCTAAGGACCTACGCGGAAATGTTGCGCATGGTAGATAAGGCAAGCAATGCAAAAAAACCCATGAGGGTTTTAATTCGTTCAAAATCATTTGTCATTTCCGCAGTTGTTCTACAAAAAAAATATCCTAATAATAAAGTAGATGCGAAAGTTTATTTGTTTGTGTTCCTATAGTTTGAACGATTTAGTTAAGAAAATGAGAATGCCCATTATCTAAATAAAAGCCTTTGGACACAACAAGTATAGTAACTTAAAATGTCGCGATGTACTTTGAGATACCTACTATTCGATAGAGGGCATTACGGCAGACAAAAACTGCCTCGACACCAAGCTTCTAAAGTGTCTCGGAAACTGAATATTTCGTTTCTGAGACGCGCTAGGTTTCATTATTTGTATGGACAGGTATTATTTGTTAATTGTAATGCCGTCTATCGATAGTTATGGGACTCAAAGTGCACTAAACAAAGATAAACACTATGCCAAGCTTCCATAACCGGCTTCTTTTAGGCCACTAGTTTCATTTTAAATTTAGGTTTTTATATGCTGTAAGCGGTTTCTAATTACTTATCCTAAGCTGGGTTAAGAGAAATCTATTTTTTTTTGTTAAAGTGTTGCATAGATTTTGCAAGGTTCTATGGTGTCACGATGTCTAATATCTCTTTAAGGAGGTTTTACTGGTAAATATAAAAGAGGTTGCACTTCTGTGCATTCTCCTTTGCACTGAGGTAGTTAGTGTTGATCAACAAAGGATATTTTGAAGATTAAGTACGCGAGTAAAGCAGCAATTAAAAGCCAGTAAACGATAAATATCAAAGTTTTTGAAACGAAAGAATCGTGGTACGCTGTCAAGGTTGGTTGATCAGGATTTTATTACCAATACTTGTTTGATGTATTTTAGCTGAAATGATGTCATTGTAACTAAATTATTACTTAAAACGATTGACCTTTTGAAGAAAGGTGTTTGGGATATTATTCGAATCATTAATCGAAGGATCTTGTTTAGCTTACTACTTAAATATATAAATAGGTATAATAAACTTCATCTTCTTCGTGTCGATTAGGTAGGGTCAGATCCGGCCACTCCAGTGTGCTGCCATGTCTTTGGCGTTGTTATTAACTGACATCAGGTCAGCCAATGTACAATGTTTTAAACTACCATGGTTATTTCCACTATTGAAGTTATTTAAAATATTTAACATGTTTTTTTTTATTTTGTGGTGCTCGATATTTCGATGTTGTTACAAACATCATGGTAAATAAATTACTTGCGGGTAAGGGCAATAATTATTAAGTAAAAATGGGGAAATAAATATTTGCTTTACTGTCAATCTGAAAAACAATTCATTTGTTTATTTTCTTGTTATTTTATCATCAATAATAAAAAACCTTTTACAATATCCCGTTTTTAATAACTTTAGTAATAAACTTGAATGTCAAAAGATTTCTTTTCAAGAATTTCCCTCGTAAACAACGTTTTTTTATTGCTCAATAAGGAATATTACATAAATATAACAAAAACTACAATAAAGAATTTAATTATCCTAAATTATTTACTTTGATTATACATAACTAAACAAAACAAAGTAATTAAGTGAATTAAGATGCGTCACATAATACTATAGACCCTATAATAGGTAGCTACCTGGGAATTTATAAGACAATAGATAATGAATGAGATAATAAGAACAACACTGTTATTTCATAGTTTTTTTACGTGGTTAATTTGTATTAGCGAAGTGTCTTATTATGACAGTAAACTTAACATCATAAAATTTATATACTGAAAACGATTTATTCGATTCAGTATTTATGAGCTTTAGGACTAGGATTCGCGTTAAGTCAGAATTGCAATATGAAGAATTCGACTCAAGTATTTTTTTTATAGTGAACAAATATATCGAAAAATAAAATATCGAAAAAGGATTATAATATTATTATAATATATCGAAAAAGGAACAAAAGGAACCAGAATAATTAGATCGAAACATGATTAATATGGAAACAAATGACAATTATAACAAAAGACGAAAAACAGTTGAAGACACATGAACATAAAAAACCCGGCCAAGTGCGAGCCGTACTAAGGGTTGATAAGAAACAGCCAGGTGACAGACAGACGGATAGTAAAGTTTTTTTTTATAGGGTAATTTTTTTAATTTTTACCCTTTGGGTATGGAACCTTAAAATGGATTATTATGTTTATGAAATTAAAACATGAAATTTCAATAAATCTACACTCATATTTACAATTTATAACCATCTATCTATCTCACATATTCCCACAAAAATTACTGAACCAATTTTATTGAAACTTGGTATAGGAATATCAAAAAGGCTACTTTTTCCTGCTAAAGTTTTTTAAAACGGGATATTTACTATGTTTTTTTCGAGTTAAAAATCCTATTTCGATATTTCCAAGGGATCGGGACTTGTCAAAACATCTTCAGATATTGAGTGACGCAATTTTACGTCATTAAAAAACGAAATCGTAATCATAATGATCTTCATTACTAATTAATATATTTAACTGATGGCTTGAAATAATTATCAAATATTTAAAAGTTAATATAAATTGACAAAAAATCTACATTATAAATCAGTATTGCAATCGAAGTTGAAGCGTCAATAATAAAACTAACAAAAATGAAACTGGTAAGTTCAAAAGTGCATTGTATTATAAAACTTATTTAAACGTGTGTAGTTCATAGTTGATATATAATTTTTTAATATGTCACTGGTAAGATTTCATGTTGTTGCTTTAACCAACCAAGGTACTGGTTAAAATTAAGAAGTTTTCTCTCTATTTACGACTGAATGCTCGTAGTTGCATCTATCGGATAAACTTTACAGCTTCCACTAGGCTCGCAGTATTAATATTGTGAAACACGACGAAAGGTGAAACCTACGTAGGTACCAATAATATTTCGGATAGTGCAAAAATGGATTCATTAAACTGCTGCTTGGTCATTACTTTGTAAAAATCTAAATGTAAACGTTCTCCTGAAAGTGCTGACCAAGCGGTTAAAGTTGTACCATAATATGCCTCAGTCAGTCAGTTTCGAGTATTTTATATTCCTGCTAGGTAATTTCTCAATGTGCTAACAATAATTTTTGTCTTCAACAGTTCGTGATTTCCGCATGCCTGTTAGCTGCAGTCTTCGCAGCTCCCACAGTAGACCCAGTTACAGCAGCTCGGCGTTTACTCCCAGCACTACAACATGAAGAAATACACGACGAGTTTGGACAGTACGCTCTGCGCTATGTCACAGCTGAAGGAATTATAGTATCAGAACGCGGACGTCTTGTACCAACACCTGATGGCAAAGCTTACGTCTTAGTTGTCGAGGGTGAAACAAGATACATTGGGGATGACGGTCAATTATATATAACGAAGTATACAGCTGGGTTGAATGGAACGCATGTTGAAGGAAATCATTTGCCGTTACCAGTTGTTGATAATTCTGTAGCGCCTACTGTTGCCCCTGCTGCAGCTTAGTCTAGTGATTTTACTAATAAATATAGTGTAATTCCAAACGTGACTTAAATAAAAAAAATATGTAGATAGCCGGCTATTAAATAGTGCCAACAAAGTATTGCGTGTGTTTGAATTTCATTATAAATTAGTGGTAATTTGCAAATAGGTAATCGATTTAGGCTAAAGTTGAATCCTATAAACATATTTCTGTATGTGCAAGTAGTCAATCTGTTGATCTTAGTCGTTGTAGTTTTAATTTTCTCTGGTCACCAGATTATAAGCCAAACTAAGAAACTGCTTAGTTTTCTCGTTAAAATCGTGTGTGAATAAGAGGCTTCAGTCACCTAAGAAACGTCAATCTTTCTAGGTTAGGTTCTGGCTATGAGTGGATTTCAGATTAGTCACATATGGTACAGTGACGTTATCACCATCAGTGACTCACTAAAATTACCACCATAGATGGTATTCGAATGTGTAGCAGAAAGCCGGTTTTAAGTGAATGTCCTCCTTAAATATACCTAGGTAGAGAGCGTAGGTAGATTGTTCATTAACTCCCACCTTAAAGAAACCGGTCAAGTGCGAGTCGGGCTCGCGTAGGACGGAAGGTTTGCAGACAGTCTGACAACCGAGGGAACCTATTTTTAAGCTGGAACTGTTCCTACTAGCAAATTTCAGATTATATGGCTGCAGCAGTTACTTATCCTTTTTTTTTAATTCGGTTTTTTTTTGCTTTTCGTACAGAACTGAAGAGAACAAAATCGCATGAAAAAACTCCACCAAGGTTTTTGCCTAAAAATCTAATTTTATCTTATTCAATTACTTTTTTCATTTTTCTATTAGCATATAATGAATTTGAGTAAAACATAATATTAAACAAATTCCCAGGAACATGAATAAAAGAATGCTAATTACGATTTGATGTTCTGACTAAAGGAAAAAAATATGTGTCTGATTGAATTTATGGTGTCTAAAATTCAACCTTCCGTGTTTTAAGTTTAGGTTTTAGCTCCAGCAGATTAAAGACAATTTTAACAACTAAACTGAACTCACAAGATATATATATATTCATAGTAATGATTTTCCCAGGTCTTTAAAACACACAAAAAAAAAAGAAAAATACGCGACGAATTGGGAACCTCCTCTTTTTTTTAAGTTGGCTCAAAAGAGAGTTTTTTTCCGTTTTTTATTCGCCATGACTATGACAACATAGTAGAAACGTCGAGGTATGAGAAAAAGAATTGTACACCTAAGATACAGAAAAATAATTATTATGAGTTTTAACTCTATTAACCGATTAGTAGTTTAATAACACCTATTCAGGAAGCAACCGATAAACAAATAGACTACGCCAACGGGTCGATGATTGCATTGTCTATTAGAGATTTTTAATAGAATTATTTTTTCTAATCCAGCTCGGCGCTATCCAAACGAAGGGACCACGGGTCAATTTTTAAATATATTAAATACTGCCTTTTACGTTTGTAAGGAAGATAGATCATATAGAGATCTTGGAGATTTTGAGTGGATTCGTGCTTCTTAATTCTAAAGATTGTCTTTAAAAAGAAGAGTAAAAATCATCTAATCTTTCAAATTTTATTTTATATTCTTCTGAGCATCACTATCTATCGAAAAAGGAGGAATAGTAATAAAAGAGCCTTTATCATTATTGAGTGTCGGCGAACGATCGGCCAACCAATAGTATATAGTCTGCGAGATCCCTTTGTTTTTATAACATTGTTGACTCAACGTATGCACGGTCATCAATATACAATTAAGATATCGGACTTTAAGAATATATTAAGAGCTACAATTGTGACAGGAATGTCAAGATATGAGATCAACTTGTGGCTTACGAGAGGATAAACTGTTAAGTCACGTGTGGGTAGGTATTATCAAAGATATTAAACGTATACATAATAGACGTAGAAAATAACATATAAATCATCTATCCATATAATTAAAAACATAGTATATTAGAATATAGCAAAGAAGAGAATGTAGAATAGAACATGGAATATATCAGAGTAGAATATAGAGTCACAGAATGGTTGACTCTCAAGATATCAAGTGCTAACCCTACTAATATTATAAATGTGAAAGTTTGTGTGTGTGTGTATGTTTGTTACTCCTTCACGCTAAAACCACAGGATCGATTGCGATAAAACTCTGTATGTAGACAGCTGGAGACCTTTATTAACACATAGGCTACTTTATATCCCATTATTCCTACGGGATCGGGACTTATACGGGTGAAACCGCGGGGCGTAGCTAGTTTAAAATAAGTTCAGATAGAACATTGCGTATAACATAGAAAGAGCATGAACCTATTCAATCAATTTCATCAAAGTAACTCGCTTTAAAATACGAGAACATTCACTTAGGAGTTAAGTCTTCAGCCACAACAGCTTCCTTGGCAACTCTACTGCGTTACCGAGGAACCTCTATTTATGAGGCGCACTGACTTCCATACATTACGCTGGATTGGTGATTGTCATCATTGGATTGCTTTTATTTGTTTTTTTTCACCATTTTGGATCTAAGATCTGTAGTGAAGGGGCCGTGATACTAGTCATGTACAACATCGACTTTGATATCAATAAAAATAGAACATAGTTTCGCAGTACTCTCAACGGGGGTGCTTGTATGGAATACCAAATCTGGCGTATTTAATGGCGCTTCCCGCATTTTCAGAGTTTGTTCTCTTTAATTCACTGTAATTAAAACTCTTTGGTAGACACCTGCCTAACTGTAGGTAAGTATAATTCCATATGTAATTGCTATTCAAATTACGGGGGCGGTCGACAAGTTGCAAGTATTTAAACCATTGAACACCGCGGTTTTACTCGTATAAGTCCCGATCCCATGGGAATATCGAAATAAAAAATAACCTATAGCCTTCCTCGATAAATAGACTATCAAACACAAAAATATTTTTTCAATTTGAACCAGTGGTTTTTGAGGTTAGCACGTTCAAACAAACTAACTCTTTAGCTTTATAATATTAGTGTAGATGAAAGACCATCTGCAAGGTAGTTAGTTAAGTAAGTATTTTTGATTTCTCATGCTTTTTCACTGTATTACTCAGTTGATATTGATACAAATCTTTATAGGTCTGTCCTTTATGACGTAGGTTGAAATTATTGATAAGGGTCTTTGAAAACAAAATCTAAAGCTATCAAAGTAAATTGTGTTAAATTGTTTAAAATGTGACCAAAATTGTCAAAATTTAGTTTCAGATATCATCACTATCCGTGCGTTAGTCATGCAAAAACTCGGAATTAGCCTGACCATATTGAGGAAATAAATGAGCAGACTAATTTGTAGGTACTCACCGACTAAAGCAATTGTTTATGTGTATTTCAGGGTCCATGCAGACAAAATTTGAGCGAATGAGGAGCAATGCGAGTGTGCCAATTGTGCCCTAATACCTGCACATTGGAGGACCTGATGGAAGCCAACGCTGCTGCAATTGCAGTGGCTAACTATTGGGCAGTAAAAATTTGACTGGTCACTGACTCGAAAAGAGAGAGTCATGTCTTTTGGAAAATATAGAAATAGTCACTTAAAATTATATGTTTATTTAAATATCTCGTTTCCGAGACGCTTTAGAGAATTGCTATGAAAGCATTATTTATTCATCGTAATACCCTTTATTGATACGTACCTATGGCTCTCAAAGACCACCGCGAAAAGAAATACTACACCCAGCTCCCATCTAGGTACGGTCGGCTGCATAATTGCAGACCCACCGTAGATCTCCAAAACGGCTGCTATAATAATTAATTAATGACCAGAAGCAAGATTCTAGACACCTGCTTTAGTTGAAGTTTAAAGTCTTCTAATTTATCAAGTTATCAAACAAAAATTATTAGAATGAAAACATTCCAATAATAGTAGTTTTCGAACTCTACCGGAGGCTGCAATTATGCCGACTACATTTCTACACTATCTACACTAATCTAATAAAGAGGAAAGATTTTTAGTTTTTTTTGTTTGTAACGAATAGGCTCCGAAACTACTAGACCCATGAAAATTTGTATGAGGATACATTGATTGATTGGGAATAACATAGGCTACTTATTATCCCGATATTCCTACGGGATCGGGACTCACACAGGCATCGTGTGGGCATCAAGCGCTACTCTATGTTATTGAGTCCATAGTTACACCATGCTACAACTACAAGGTAAAGTTGTTTATTGTAGGCGTCCACCCACGTCTAAGTTCTAGGTTCTAGGGCATACAGATCCGCGTTGAGCAAAACGTCAAACTAATTGATCATTTTGTCAGGTATACGATTTACATACTGATAACATTCCTAACTACCCACACGTAGGAATTTGCTTTAGTTGTTGCCGCAAAAAAAGGAAATTCTCTGCTACATTTTCTTCGCTGCTATTACCCAGCCTACATATTCTTGTTTCTTCTTTTTGTAACATTTTCAGAATGTACCTATTTGGCTCTGTCGAGTGTGAGTGACGCAGCTAACGTATATTGTTCCAACGACGGGGCGTTACCCACAATGTTGTGTACAGGAAAGCTTTGTAGCTGTCATATTATAAAGACAAGGTAGGTAATCGCAAACGTTCTAAATAAAACAAAACCCCCACGCGAATGAAGTCGCGGGCAAAAGCTAGTTAAAACTAAACAAATAAAAATAATAATACCTACTTAGTTTCGCAGCGTTAATATATCCATATAACCAGCAGTGATCTACGGTTTTACCCGTTCCCGTAGAAAATATGGAGTAAAAGAAGCTCATGTTATTCTCAAAGATCCAATGTGTCTTCGTACTATGTTCCATCAAAATCGGCCCAGGAGTTTTAGAGCCTATTTGTTCTAACAATATTTTCTCTTTACATAATAATATTAAGTTTATTAGAGACATTGTGGATTCAAAAAATTCAACTATTTACGAATTGAACACTTTGCCCATTCAACATAACTTTTTGAGTATAAAAAAATCAATTTTTAGTATAAAAAAATCTTAAAATGATTCGTAGTATTTTTAATTTCAAAGTAATATTCTGCAATTAAAAAAATTACTCATTTTTAAAAACATTTACTAAAAACAAGAAATTATTCTCTATCGTGTAAAGAGGATTTCTCAGTTCAAGCAACCTTTTTTACTGCGTATTAAACTTTTATTATTAAGTAGGTTAATGTATTAAAATATTTTCTTGAAATCGTAGTAAGACAAACGCAACTTTGTCGTAACGCGTTCCGTCACAGAGGTATCTTCAAATATTATGAAATATAGTATTGTTAGATAGACAGATAGATAGATAAATCATTTATTGCATCACACAAAGGCACATACATAAACATAAATATAATCTACTTTCGTTAAAACTAATTAATTATGAAGAAAAGAAAAAAAAACAAATGCCACTAAATAAATGAAAAAAAAACAACTAACTAAAGAAAGAAAGCAACTAAATGAAAATTAAAAAGCTAATGTAAAATATAGAATACGTGGTGAGCTGGGTTTGCTGAAAGAAGCAAGACACTGATTTTCAGCTATACCCATAGTGTGTGATTGTGTATATTGCTCAATATATAAAAAAATGTTTTTAAACAAAACTGATTTTTAAAGTCTAGTTAACCTTAAACTCGTCCTATCTACGGAACACGTGTACTGTCGCGCACATAAAACCCACACACACCTTACTTTGCCTTAGTTTAAATTGTAAAATTGGATAACCTAATGCATTAAAATTCAATGTTTTTTAGTTCCGGTGCAATACATTGTCTAATAATTTAAAGATTTTTTTTCGGTTTGGTAAAAATATTAAACGAGGGTAAAGTATGACGATTAGGCTGTAAAAATTCTGCGCGCGATTGTACATGCGCAAACCATCCCCACCTATTTCCGCTGGAGGGCATCATTCGTTGGCCAATCTATACTGCGTCTGCATCGTGTCCGTGCTTTTTACGTTAATGTTTGACTTGTGCCATAGTGATAGATTGTAACTTTCTTTGCAGAACATATAGTCCTAGTCATACTATTAGGTGAGCTAATGTAGGTATAGTCGGCGTCGACTTTAAACAGAAACAAAACACCATCAAAACGCTCAGGTCAAAGATCTTTCTAACGTTCAGAGGTTTTGTCTTGTTTGATTACGTAACTAGCTAATTTGAAATGTTCATGCAAAAAACCATTTAAATAATGTAAGGTATGTGTTTAATTGAATTGTTTTTATAGTCATACAACGGAAATAAACTATTTTACTGTGATTATTTTTCGTACGACTTAAACATACACGTTACTAAATTTTTATTTATTAACGGTAGGTATGTTATTAATTAAATGTTATAAATCCGGTATTAATTTTATACGCTTTAATCTTTACCAATATATTTATGAGCAACTGTGATAACAAAAATATTGTACGATTCAATCTCAGTAATTATACACATGAAAAAACTCTATTTATCCTAAAAAGGTTTCCAAATCAGCTCATATATATTTTTAAATAAAAATAACCGTTTTAAATTGTTTTCTCAATTAATTCTATAACGACATGGTTGCCAGGCGACACACCTATAGAACACTTAAAGATACATCTCTCTTTCATCATCATCATTAGCCGGTGTCGTTCCATTGCTGGACGTAGGCATCTCCCAAGATACGCCACTGAGCCCGGTCGTCGTCTCTTCTTCTCCATTCACTGCCCACCACTTGGCCGATGTCGTCGCTCCATCTGGTCACAGGGCGTCCTACACTACGGTTGCCAATTCGTGGTCTCCACTCTATGAAGTTTACTCCAACGGTTATCAGTCCTGCAGCAGTATGACCAGCCCCCTACCACTTCAGTAAACTTTTATTATTTACTAGCTGCGCCCCGCGGAAGTCCCGATTCCGTCTGAATATCGGGATAAAAATTAGCCTATGTGTTAATCCAGGTCTCTAGCTGATCTATTTACCGAGTTTCATCGGTCCAGTAATTTTTGCGTGAAGGAGTAACAAACATACACACACACACACACAAACCTTCACATTTATAATATTAGTAGGATTAGCCTTTAGAGTACCTATGTACTAAAGAGTAATAAATAAACTAGAAACAACATATATGTAGATTGATCGTGCAAATAATAAAATTTATTCAGTCATCTCTACTTCACCTCATAGGTCGTCATTTAAAATACCTAACTATTTTCTATCATTCTAAGGAAGTGCTCCAATTACTCTATAACAATACAAACATAATGACAATTAAAATATTTGTGCGTACAGCTAGTAATAGGTACTCAGTTCCGCACAACGAAAGTTGATGTGCCCACAACGTACCAAGTTTCTCACGCAATGAAAGCAATGTGACGTAATTGTCTTCGAAGACACCAGTGATTTGCGACAATCGCGACCTGTTTGTGGGCACGATAAACAAATTAGCTTGTTTGGACTTATTATTCCCAAATAGGAACAAGATCATTCAATTTTTTGCGCAATAGGTACGTCGGCTGCATAATTGCAGCCCCCGGTAGAGTTCAAAAATTACTATTATTGGTATGTTTGCATTCTAATATTTTTGTTTGATAAATTCATGAGTTAGAAGACTTTAAACTTTAACTAAAGCAGGTGCATAGAATCTTGCTTGTGTTGAAAACATTCTTATGACAGCCGTTTTGGAGCTCTACGGTGGGTCTGCAATTATGCAGCCGACCGACCGTTTTAAGGGCCACTTGCATGAAAGTTGCAAAGTGTCGATTTAATTTTATTGACTCATTTTTTTTGACACAATTTGAAACTCGATTTTAATTTAGGTTTTACTAAAACTTTTTCTATCTACTTTTTCTTAACAGATTATTGGAAGAAATTTTCCTTAACGGACACTCAACATTGGTATAAATTTACAAAATATAAATATACCAAAATACTTGTTACAACATTCCTCCTCATTAATTCCTCATTAACAAAGATTAAGAATAATGATAGATGACTAATGCAAATAAAATCCGGGTCCATTTGAACGGACGTCAAAGTTAGCATACAATTGACCAATTAATTTAAATAATTTTCGTGAGAAACATACAAAATAAATAATGTTTTTAAAACTAATTTTGACAATAGGTTCAAATTGTACCTAAATAGTTGGCATAGAGTTTATATAGTCATTATTATTTTGTTGATCTGTCAATTACGTCTCACTTGGGTACCTGGGTTTAAGGCGTATGGGACGAATTTGAGGGGTATAGTTAGTCAATAGTCATCTATCATGAAATTTAGTGCTAATAATACCACTGTTTGCTAACTAACTTTTCTTTACTGTTATTACTAAAATAAAAAAATTGAAAGTTTGTATTATTATTGTTAACTCTCCGAAAAAGCAACGTAGAAGAAAAAATGGTTGTTTGACCCGGGAATTAGATCTCAGCACCGTGTATTGATTCGGAACTAATATAAAAAATAAATCTAGTATTCTACATTACGGGGCGAGGCTTCTTTTATTATTATTTTTACAAATTATAGCTTAGTGTTTAACTACTATCACACCTGGTAGGTTATGATATGGTCTAATATGTAGCACGCTTTCCTAGAAGATACCTGTTCACGACCCCCAAATTCTATAAGTCAGAAAAGACAGATGCAGGCACCTGATTCCATTCCCTTGCAATAGGGAATGACGAAGCGAAACGCTTATTGCTGGTGTCTGGGATTTCCATACCATAAATCCATGACGCATATCAGTTTGCCTGGTTGCATATCATAATCTTAATTACTATCTAATAAATTGAATCCTATTAAGTTCAATCTCGTTATTTATTTCGCTTACAATTTCCTGTCGACAATTCACATGGTCTTGTACTTCGGGTTTTTACGAGATCGTTCAATTTCGTACCAATTTGTTAATACTAGGTATATCTCGTACCGCACCTACATTTATGTAATATATATTACAGGCTACCTTTCAATTCTGTATTAACGCGTTCTATTTGGGAAATAATCGAGTTAAGATTATTACTAAGTGTTTTTGTTATAGGTACTTACCTACTTACGCAGTAACTTGTGTTTATTTTGATATACTTTCATAATTTCGTAAATTTTATAAGCAAAATATAGTACTTATTATATAATTGTGAGCGTAGAAATTTTTAATTTTTTTAAAATTTTTACTCTTAAATTCTAGGAAATAACTTTTATAAACCATAAATTTTTAAATTAAAATAGCTAATTTAAATTTGGTAAGTAAGTACCTACATATTTTATTTATTTTAATGAATGCCTGATGCCAACAACAAATACAAATGACTCAATATCACAGTGGTTAGTGAGAAAAAAGTATATTTAAAAAAAATTGACTGAAATAAACAAATAAAAAAAGCATCTTTTAAAGATATCTATTAATATAAAATTCAAAATCCTGAATGTCTAATACATTACACACAGCTCAAGCTATTAGATGGATTGGGTAAAAATTCGACACACAGATGGCGATTATGACTAGACATTCGCCAGAAAAAATGTGTTACAAAACATAGAACAATATGTTCATTCTTCTTCTTATACTGTCAATGGCAGTTTTCATTTTAAATCTAAATTTTCCAACAACTAGTCACATGTGGCTCCCATCAGGTCTTCTCTTGTGCAGGAGATGGGGCACGATGGGCAGGAAAGCGGAGGTGAGATGTCCTGCTTGGAACATCGCAGTCACATTCGAATCGCCTTTTAACCATATTTGATCATACAGCAAGTCACCCCGTAACGGAGCGAATTTAGCGCCCATTGATGCGAATGTATCCATTTAGAAGTTAAACGTATTAGCAATTTAGCATGTATTACGTTAGAGTTATACAATACGCCTGTTGCTCAATTGTTTGAGACATATCGGCATGTGTCCAAAGATAGTTGTCTATAATTGTTTTGTGGACTGGATTCTTTTTGAGATCTTATCAATGAGTAATGATTATTGGCTTAATCGTATATCTAAGTATATTTGTAAATACATACTAAGGTACTAAGTAACATTCAAATCAATTTAGGATTTACTGGGATTCGCGACTTGACAATAAAAATCAACACAACAAGTATTTTCAATGGTATTATTAAATGAAAATCTACAATATCTCTATTTTAGACGATAAAACTGTTGGAATATGTTTATATGTTTTAGTTCACTGCAATGATTTATCAATTTACACCTCGCCCCACGTTTCTGCGTTCAATCAAGTAAGTGCATCGTATCGCGTAAGGGCAAGTTCTAGGAAAGCTTTCACCCAAGATACCGGAGATGGTTAGCAACAAAACTATGTCGCTCGTGGTTTACGCAAACATCGTGACCTGCCTGGCTATCTGGAGGCGGTCAAAACATTTGCTACAAATAGAACAGAGATACTATCTACTTCTAACAATCCGTGTATTTATTTAAATACAATGATGCAATACAAAACCATTTAGTTTCGTGACTACTGAATAAAAGTATCCGAATCAGTACAAACAGATACTTGCTTTAGGCCATTTGCCAATTCGATGTAAGTGGTTGAACGTTTAAAATGCTTCCAGATATTCATTCAGTAATCAATAAGATATTATTATCATATTTTAATACTGGTTAATCATCACTAAATTAATATATAATATATTTTGATTGGGCTAATAAAAATAAATAGCTTTTGATTGTAAAGTTTTACAAAAACGATAATCAATTATTGATTAATAGGTATATATACTCTGTAATCAACTTACTCTGAATATGTTATAATGTACTCAGAGACAGTTCTAGGTAGGTAAGTAAAAAGACAACCAGTGACAGTGGTTGGCATAGTGGTAAATATCCACGACCCTGGGAATCGCTTTTATTTCGAAGGTGCTCCAATGGATTTTTCTATTCGAGAAATGTATGTGCGCTCTTACGGTGATGGAAAACATCATGATGAAACCCTTTTTGTTGTACTGTGATCTTTTTGGTTTTGCATCCAGAAATTATATATGCTTAGTGATGCCTTTAAAAAAAAAAATACAAATATCTACCCTAAACTTCAAAGCCAAAGAACAAAAGTTAAGTCATGTTTGAGTCAACAATGTTAATAAATCTTAGCTTATTATTACAAGTGATAAATACGTCTTAAATTAACAAGTGTTGGCGTAACAAATGAAGGTAAAACAAAAGATTCAATGAAAGATGACTTAACGGAGGCTTCACGACATATTTTGTTGAACTGACACACATGCAGAATTGTGATTCAATCATTAGTTACGACGGGGTGACATTGAGTTACGCATTTACACTTGTTTGAATGAAGCCTTGAATGAAAATACATCAATAACAATACAATTTGTACTCAGTGCTAACGTGAAATAAATATGAAAATGAGGAAGCGGTTTTTCCATGTTGTCCATAAGGAAATCTGATTTACCTCAAAATTGTATAGAGTCGCATCTTAAAAACAATTGATCACTTACAAACGGCTTCACTACATAGTATAAAACAAAGTCGCTTTCTATGTCCCTATGTCCCTTTGTATGCTTAAATCTTTGAAACTTCGCAACGGATTTTGATGCGGTTTTTTAATAGATAGAGTGATTCAAGAGGAAGGTTTATATGTATAATAACATCCATTAAATAGTGGAGAAGTACTGTTATTTTTGAGGTTTCTAATGTGATGTCGTAAATAATTACATTTTTTCCGCTTGCATTGCAAACGCAGGCTGAACCCTACGAGTTTTATCAAAATAATGTACTAAGTATTGTACACATTGAAAAGGTCTACAGAAAAGTCCGTGATGGTATATGTCTATCTCTTATGGATAACCCACAATAACTTTTTTTGTCATTTACTTTTTACGACAAATAATGGCTAATTTTCGAAGCGATTTTAACCAATACAGCATTAATCCTTAACCAATTAAATACCTTGAATACATCGTTCATTTAATATAGATCTATATGGCCCTTTACACCGTATGATTTAAGTGAATATTTTCGAAGATATTACATATTTAAAAATTTCGGGACGTAGCGTTTGCGGCGGTACCGGCCGGCCGCCCGGTGCGGCAAAAAAATGTAAAAAGTAAATTAGTAAAAATGTAGTGTATGAATTTAGATATTCCAAAGATAGCAGGAAATCTTCATGGTATAGGGAAAGGGGGATTGTTTTACTCCAAATTTAACGCGTGCGGGCCACGGGCAGTAATGAATAAATCAAAACTGCTGAATCGATTTTAATCACATAGTCTATATATTTTATACCCGTGCGAAGCCGGAGCGGGCCGCTATGTTTTTATATACAACGTTCACAGTTTTTCTGTAGTGTATTTAGTATCAGCATTGCACCCGTGCGAAGCCGGGGTGGGTCGCTAGTCAGAACTAAGTTAGAAACTTAGCTTTGAACGCGCCTTCCAATGAGAAGAAGCCTCAAGAAACTCATGGTGATTTTTTTGTCGTGTGATCAATTTCACACAGGCTAGAATAACAATATTTTTCAAGGTACCTATGTTTAAAAAGCAATTCAAATCATGTCCTTAGTAGTGGCTACTGGTGTCAGAACTTCGTCATTATATCCGAATTTGAGAACTTATAAAAATTGCTGCTCTATCACTCTCGTGACTTTTGACGTGTTGCCATCCTTGTCTTTTAGTTTTATACGTTTCGGTAGCCTTCCCATGGTTTGTGAATCAGCCTGCTGTAGGCAAACAACCTGTCCGATGACCAAAAGGCATCATATCAGCAGTTGGGAACCAATGGATGCGTCTAGACCGAACGCGGTGGCGCAGTAGAGAAGGTGATTTACGCAGTGGGTGAATTAACGACTAGAATAGATAATAGAATTATCAGAGTTAAATGGTTTCTACATCATCATCATTCAATTGGACTTAAGAAGTTACCTATACAGTCTGTTTTGTCGAGGTTTTTGTAATGCGAAAGAGGGTTGTTCTAGACGTCTAGGCGAACATCTTTTGTTCACTTCGATTTTTTTTTGCGAAAATTTTAAAGTTATATTTATGTAAATATCAGCTGTTTCTTGGAGTAAGAAGTCATTGACCTTGGGTTTATATTTGTTTGGATTACTAGTTCTGACATTAATTTCGTAATAAAATACATTCACCGAAAATCATGATATACCTATAGTCTACACATATCCAGTGGGTGTTAGTTCAATGTTAATTTGTTTAACACTATACCCTGTATACGTTGCTTTAGGTTGACGATGTTAACAGATGCTGTAATCAATAAACTTTATATTCGAATCATGTTTATTATAATCACTTCCACATACAACGTCCA
Source organism: Idaea straminata (assembly GCA_951213275.1). Taxonomy (NCBI): domain Eukaryota; kingdom Metazoa; phylum Arthropoda; class Insecta; order Lepidoptera; family Geometridae; genus Idaea; species Idaea straminata. Next base: position 1,926,392 of record OX577852.1, read on the forward strand.
CAACAATGATGTTACGTATGTATGCTATATTATAAAGTTTTTATTAAGCTGTTTTGTCTTATTTACGAGTATGAGTCTCATCATCCCTTGAATATTCAATGTGTTCCAATCTGCAGTATTTTCTAGTCATTTCTGCATCAAATGTTTCTAGTCATCGTTTTGATTGACTTTTGTTTCGACTCCGATCGTCTTATGTTTTCATTTTGAGTTAGGAACACAATTTATGGTTAAAAAGATGATTCGTTGGGAATTAAAATAATCAGAATTAGTTATTAACATGGTTATTTTCACTACTAAATTTACCTTACTTTTTGTTTTTATTTTGTTCTGTGGAGCTCGATATTTCCATGCCGATACAAGCACCGTGAAAATAAAAATAAAAATTTCTCTTGAAAATGATATTTTTTTGCACGAGACTTTTTTTTACAAATTCCACAAAATAAATACAAGATATTTTACATAAATTTATTAGCTAGAAGTAAAATATTACTGTTTTGCTGTTTCTACCTAACTTGGCACCAGGTCAGGTTAGGAATAATCCGGTTTTTGGTCCTTCGTGAAAACGACCTCCCCTAACAATGCATTCAGATAAATCCATCACGCAAACGTTTGTCATTACTTACCCGTAAATTTAACCAGAAGTACAAAATGTATTGTTTCTTTGATTGGATTTGAAATTGATTCGTACTTCACAAGTCATTTCAATGCGTTTTGTGGGCACGAGATAAATTGCAAGTGTCATGTTATTGGTATAACGTGGGTACTTTGTTCAGACCTTGTTTTGAATAATCTATTGTATGCGATCCTTGGTTATGTATGAGACTTTTATTAAGGTTGTGTGGCAAATTAATTTTTTTAATGCCTATTTATTAAACGGCATTGCTTAGGGTTTACGTCCGCTGTTTAGTAGAAGGAAGGCCCTATTCGTTATATACAAACATCTTTCCTCTTTATAATATTAGTCTATATTATGTCCCTCCTAGGTTTTTTCATTGTGTGACAATCTGCGTACTATGGTTTGACCCGTGTAAGTCACTGTCTCGTTAGAATATTGGGATAAAAGTAGCTTAAGTTAATCCAGGTTTTCAGCATTCTAATAATAGATTTGGAGATCCACGGTGAGTCTGCAATTCTGAATCTAACCGTATTTCAGTTGCCACAAAAAAAAAAACCATTAATAAAAACAGACTATAATTTTACGGAACCCTTCGCGCGAGTTTGACTTGTACTTGGCCAGTTTTTGAGGCCCTTTTCTGCGTAGATAGGTCAGGACGGTTGTCTCTTTTAACCTTTGGGTTTGAACACAGTTGTTTTTGACCTATGAAGCCTATACTTTTTTACAAAGGTAGTTAATTCGACTATTACTAAATTATGTGCAAATTGTCAGTTGTTTCTATCGTTAGTATTGCGTGATAGGATGACTGTTAATCATAGGTCTAACATGCAATATGTCATGAGGCTTGCGATTTTAATGTAAATCCTTGACTTCTGTTTGATGGAAACCGGCTTAGGCTCATTAATTACCGATTGTTGGCTGTCTTGGACGATTAGCTTTTGACATCAATTCTGTAGCTTACCTTTGTATTTTATTATTTCAATTCAATATAACAAATATATATAGATTATTAAAATTACAAAACTAAAACTTACTATTTTATTATTTTTATTATTTTTATTTATTTATTAAGGAAGACAGACAGTTACACTTTACTAGAGAATAAAACTAAACATAAAACTAAATACCATTTAAATGTCTCCGCAAATAGCTTGCTAGACGCTTGATTCTACACTACACATAATGAAGAGAATAAAAATAACCGATAACTATGTGAAAAAAAAATAATTATCAAAATTAGACTAAAAGTTCCGCATTCAACCACTGACTTGTCACAGTATTTTTGATTGTGGGATTGTGGGTGTATGTGGGTAGGTATGCCCCTATGTATCTACAGTTAGACAACAATAGTGGAGCAACATAATAGTTCTAAAATTGCTATCATCTGAAGAGTAAGTACTCAGACAAAAATAAGTCACAAAGCAATTAAATGGCAACTTATTTTGCTTGACAAAATTATTAAATTGGTTAAAAATCTATTTATGCAATATTTTTTGTACAGTTGTAAAAAGATAAAAAGTTGCGAGTGTTATGGTACCTATTTATTTTATTTTATTTATTAAAGCTTACAAAGCAGGTAATGGGGTATGGGGTCCTTTGCTTCAGGAATAGCACGGGGTGGTTTCTTATTCATAGATTTATTTGAATCACTATTTTATTCTTGGTTTCTTTGTTAGATTTAATCATCTAAGGCTTAGATGATGGACGTAGTAAATTCACTGCTACACTTCGCATTAATTATTTGTGAATATTGAAATCTTTCAATTGAAGCCTTGTTTGAGTTGAAAAACAATAATAGCAATTTAAAACTCTACCGAGTTTGAGGATAGATGGCGCTATGTAAAATGCCCGGCAAAAATAAATTCGTACACAGCTTTCCCTATTTAGAGCACAAGTCGATTAACTACGCAATTTTATAATGTAATCAATATTGTTATAACCTTGCCATTTAAATTCTTCACGAGTCCCTAACTAGTCTTGTTTAAACACTTGGTAGTTAGACGTGATTTCATGCTATATTTATGTGGTACAAAGGTACAAGATTTTCGAATTTTGTTTAATAAATGAAAATAAAACCACTAACGTTAAACAAATTAAAAAACCGACATCAACAAGTTCCAATGCTATTCCAAAATAAATCAAATATATCTAATTAGAAAGATTTCGACATAAAAGTCACAGGAAAGAAAAATAAGTAAATTTGTTCACATGGATGACATATTTTCACAATTATTTCCATTTAAAATATATCTTATCTTATCAAAGCCTTTATTGCTAACTGTACCAATAAATTTCATGAACCCTTTAAAAAAGGACCCGTTCTTTTATTTTCATCAAAATGTCGTCCGCCTATTGGGAACCAAAGTAAGAAAGAGTCGTGGACCTCTGGGAATAAGCCAAGCAAACTACTGACCAGATTTTGATGAGATTTCTATAAAGCCATTCTAAAAACATATTTAAGTATGTTTTTAGAATGAAAAACGAAATTTAAAATAAGAAATACGTATATATTCAAAATAAAAAATATTTTTTCTAAACTAGTTATTAAAAGACGGAGTCTAAAGAGTCATAAGAAACTCCTATTACTCTTTAGACATGTCTAAAATTGATTTAAAATAAATTGATTATCGCATCCGCCTATAACTTAACTTTGCACGACCTAGACCGACATGCGACGGTCATCGCTTTCAATTTACAAAGGGATGACAAATTATTTCAAGTGCAATATTAATAAGAACTTAGTCATTGTTACAGTAATCTTTAGTTAAGTACATAGTTGACATTGCCTTTTATAGTCTACGGCAATATTATGAAGAATTTAAGGCGTCATTCCACAGACATAGAATTAACAAGCTTTGTACTACTCCATTGCCGCGTACGCGGCTTGGCAGAAATTTATTGCATTTTAGGCATTTTTATTGCCCTTAAATTGATTCTGTCTGTTTGAAATGAAGTAATTAAACGCACACAAAACATTTAATTCTAATAAGTTATTCGAAGTCATAGATTCGCCGGGTATTATCGATGAACTTGGGATTTACGAGATTAAAGCAATACAATTTTATGAATCTAATACGCATTCCTACTTAGATACGTAGTAATAATATACAGGGTTATTGGTAATTATATAAGAAAGCGGTTGAGGGCTACTTCTATGCACCCTGTTTCGTCCATAACGTAGATTTAACTTTATTATTCAAATTTCGAATCTAAACCGCGCTGTCATTCATTCGTTCTAATCCCAACCGTACAAAGATTTTCTATTATTCCGTTCAAGTGAACGCATTGACAGCTAGTCGCCACTAAGTTTTTGGTATGCACGAGGTGTACAAACTTAACTGCGATCGTGGATTCCCGTAGGAGATAACTCCGGGAATATCTGGCAGAAAAACAAGGACTCTTAATTATCGTGTAATTATTGTGCCACCGTGTCAATTTCCAGCTGAATTATTGGCTGTCGAGTACAATTGTCAAAGTGTCGTATCAACCTGCGCGCGGGGTAGTTTGTGGACCACACTCTGGAACAAGGAGACTGGACATCAGGAGTAGAGGACATAGCTTTGGTGAGTCCCTCGTATTTCTAGCTTTACAACGCAAAAGCGATGCCAGCATTCCTAGAATTTGCCGAAAAAGCATTCAGAACTGCCGCAGCAAGGAACGGATCCACACTATACACGGAAAGTGGGGGGCAAACCATTCCAGTGTTCCAGGAATAAAGACGAGATGCGTCCCGCTCTTCATAGACACAAACATTAAAAGGTTGGGCTTGGCATTCTGCAACGTCTCTGACAAAGGCAGAACCACAATATCACCGGGCCTGGCTGCGCTGTTACATAAAAACATCAAAAAGTGCACACTCAAGAGGAGTTACTTCAAATCCCTTCCCACCCGAGAAGTAATGGGGGTAAAAAGCGAACATTTTTTGGAAAATTTCGAGGATATATTTATTCGAAAATCAGCTATAACTTACACGGCCAATAACCTCGTAAGTAGTGAGGTGATCTGAAGATCACATTACTAATTATATAAATCTAACAGAAAAAAAGCAAAATATTTTTTTTCTCTAAGTTCTTTAATTTTTTTTTTCTTATTTTACTACGTATTTAATTTTCCACTAAAATGTTAATTGTCTACAGTAAAGTTTAGTACTAGCTAAGTACTAAGTATTCGTTACATAAGAACATGGGTGTCAGTAATAAAATAAATTCAATACAGGTTTATATCGACAGAGAAAGTGTTTTACGACCTTGTGTGTGATACGCACTTGTTTAATAAGGTCTTTGAAAGTGAAAAAACGAATCTAAGTAAAGATAAAAAGGAAAGTTAAATACATTTTGGCTGATTTAGTGGCGAACAATTCATCTATATATATAAAATGCTTTGTCCTGAATGACTGACGGATCAACGCACAGCCCAAACCGCTGATCGTAGAGACCTGAAACTTGGAGGGTGTGTTCTTTGTATGACGTAGACATCCGATATGAAAGGATTTTCCGAAATTCTACCCCTAAGGGGTGAAAAAGGGGGCAAAGTTTGTATGGGACAACGTGATTACTTGTTCTATTTTCGACTTCTACGCGGAGGAAGTCGCGGGCAAAAGCTAGTATATATTAAAAGATAAACAGTGTGATAAAAGATGTTTAAAGGTTTCGGTAGCTTCTCAAAGCTGATGTGTTGCATTTAAAAAAGTTACCTGTAAAAGACACTATTGATTTCCAAAAATTTGGTATAAATAAATTCGTTTATAATGTTTTTTGCTGTTGTATGGTCTGAAAGGAATCCTTTGTAAAACTTACTGTTTAACATAATTGCTCTTACGGTGAAGAAAGCCATCGTGATTAAATTCGTTAGTTGGATTATAAAATAAATTATTTAAATATTTAATTATATAATTTTAATATTAATTGTTTAATCATGATTTATGTATTTATATTTAATATTAAATAAGAAAAAAAGAAAGATTATTTATTACTTATAATTAATATTAAATTAAATATAACTTAATTAATAAAATTAATTAATATTATTATAAATTATTTATAATAATAATAATATTAATATATTTATTTTTAAACATAATATATTTATATATAAAAAAAAATTATATTTAAAATAATATTTATATAAATACCTATATAATGAAATTTTTTTATTGTGTCTTTTACTTACTTACATTATTATTTCAGCATTTGACGAATCAGAACTTTTTACTGACTTGACCAGTTAAAACAAAAATAAGGCTTGACAAATCAAAACAAAATTATGGCTTGACGAATTAGAACTTATGCATTGCTTGACGAATGAGAACCAAAATGTCAGGTCAAAACACGCTTGACCAATCAGAACTGTTTTTGCACTTGACGAGTCGAGTAGGTACTAAATCGTTATAGATGTGTTTTACCGAGTTCTTACGATACGCTCAACTAAGCTGAGAACCCTCTGTGCTTAATACCGGGTGGTTTCGGTTCTGAGCAACCCTCCTCTATTGATTAATAGTTGCTGATCGATAGAGCTGGATATATCATTTAGACTAAATGTACAGGCCAAAATAAAGTATATAAATAAGTACATTAGGTGAAAAACAGAGCAGCCATGTGAATTTCCACCATAATACTTTTTGTTTCAAAAAACAAATTCTATAGTCATATTATACACGTGACAACAGTTAAAATATTACGTTTAGTACACTTCAAAGCTGATTAACTTGATGATAAGGTTAACAATGAAGAAAGAAAAACACTGTGGCCCTGAGAAAATTTGTTAGTCTTATTGCAATCTCCGTTTCACTGTTTTTTTATATGGATGTTTCAAACCGTGAATAACAAATTCAGACAGCTGTAATCATTCTACACATTATACTATGTATAATCGGAAAAGAAAGTGCGCGTGACTACATAAGATGCGTAACAAAGATATTAAATAGAGGCATGGGAAATTCACATTCTTATAAAATACTCTATAACAACAAAGTGCGTCACAGATGTGGGTATACTATTCCATTTTAAATTAGTAAAATTTATGCAATACTCTTCTACGTTATGCAAATTTACGCTACTATCTAATAAAAAATTCAATATATAAATGACAAAACATTTAACCAAGTCCAATTAAAATGAAATTATATTGATATCTTATGCAACTTTGATTCTGCAATGCTGGGGATTGAATTTATATTTTGTCAAAAGGTTGTTTATTGTAGACGTTGATGTAATGCATCACCTACGTAAAATTGTGAGATTGGTCAATACTAGGTTGGAATAATGGCTTCAGTAAATTTAAATTGAAGCAGTATTAGGCCGTGGCCAGACTACGATGAATATTAGCTTCAAAAAAGTCGCGATAACGCTAACAAACTACGCCTTCGGTCATCGGTAATGTGCCCAGTCCATTTCATACAGCTAAAACAGAAAAAACACAAAGACTTTAGAATCTCCAGGAAAGGACGGGTTAGATAGCAAGAAACTGCGAGCAAACTTTCCGAAATTTGGGTCAATTTAATGGTGGCTTTTGATGAGTAGCCTCCCTATTTTTTAACGTTTGACAACCATGAAACGATGAAAGCATAAACATTTGAATCGAAAAAAAGACGAATCGGTTGTGACAGATGTTCAAATTAAAATGTCAATGGGGCGTCTCCCTTTAGACGCATAATACCAACTACGCAAAATACCACCTTTAACGCAAAATGCATGACTCGTAAAATACTAACTACGTATAACACCTACTTCTCTCGTTTGGTTTTTTGTATAGCGAAGGTTTTGTATTTGTTTTTAACCGAATATTCGCAAAGTAACGAACTATCTCGCCGGACATGTTGCAAGCTTGAATTTTTGGCAAAGCCCATAGATCTGGCCACGGCCGGTCTTACGTACTGTACTATGCACGTACATTAAAAAGTACCTATATAATTAATTTCGTTTCCTGTGACCCGTAAAGGAAGTTCCCACACTCGCTAAAATTATAGCCTAGAGCTAAGATACAACTTTAATAATATATTGACAGCAAAAAATATTAACAAATAGGAAATTAGGTAAGTAGCTTTCGATTTTGGATTATCGTAAGTAATACAAGGTGAGATTAATACAACAAAAACAAAACCCATGGTAAATATTCCGTTTTAAATAAATACGAGTAAATACATTTTTTCAGGTGAGGTTTCTTTTAATTTTTAAATTGTGCTGTAATATAACTTTATCAATAAGCTATTGTTTACAGCTTTGTCCGCATGCGACGTGGTTTTGAAATTTTAAGATGCATGAAGAAGAAGCTAACTTTTATAACGATAAAGGTCTTACTAGATTTTTTTCCCAACAAAAATGCATTTCAAAAAATTGCATTCCATTCTTAGAAAATGTTTCTAGGAACCAAATACCGAGTTCAGGCTTACGGACTAAAAAATAAAAAAAAAAGTGTGGCACTCGGGGACTGCCGCTTTAAAGATATTGTATCGTGCGAGCTTCGTACAGTCGTACTATATACATACACGTTAAGCGAACGCTCGGCCGAGCTACATCGTAGGCGGAGTGGGGAGTGTTAGGTTTTATTTTCGTTACGGAATTTTTGATTCGGTCGCCGCGCTCAAAGCCCGGGATAAAAGTTATGCAATAGCTTAAAAGTTTATTGATTACGAAAACGTTCTATTTAAGTAAAGGAGTACATTTTTCAATAGGCATAAGCATTAGGCATAGCGGTTCTTGAGATCATACTCTGATTAGAAAAGACCTTGAAAAATTCTCTCGCAGGTTTCGATCTTACGATCATAAACCAGTGTTTTGCAATTAGGTCAGTGATATCGACACTCTGATACATGTTTTATGTAAAATTAGTGGGTGTATCCTAATAGTCACCGTGAGAGCTCGTTGAGTCCGTGGGTTTCATGATATTTACGACTAAGGACTTAATTTTATGTATGATTTCAATTGGTTTACACGTTTTTTATTGTAAATGTAACAAACAAACAGACAGATAGACATAAAATTTAAAAACTAAGTACATGTTTTTTTCTACTAATACTTTTTCTAAATCCCACAGACCCATTTTTTTATTTGCTTCCAAGTAGGTACAGGCTATTTGTCCTCTCTACCTTTATAATGAGTACCTATCAAATTAAACATGTGAAATATAAATAAAAAAGAATATTTAAACTAACCTACCGATTTCGGTAATATTAAAACCCGAAGAAATTAATTAGAGGTAAAACCAATTAAAAATCCTATTAGTACCATTTTCGACTTCTACGCGGACAAAGTCGCGGGCAAAAGCTGGTAGAGAATAAAAATCGGGGGTTTTTAAATTCTATTTTTTTTTACCTTGTTGTTTTCATTGTTATCATTTTTATACCTTGACAATTATCATTGTCGTTGTTGTCTTTTTATACCTTGTAGTTTTCGTTGTTATCAAAAATGAAAACAACGATAACAATATTTGAAAATTTTCTTTCAATATAAGTAATTATAACTTGTTATTATTGATTTCCGGATACCTATATTACGTAAAATTTGTGGGTGAATCTTAATGGGCACCATGAGAGCTCTTTGAGACCGTGGGTTTCATATTTCAATATTTATCAATTTTCGATGATTTCATTTTTATACCTTGCAATTTTCATTTTTGTTATTTTTAACTAGAAAATTTTCTTATCAACGAATATAATTATAAATTGATTTCAAACATAAACTGTTTTTGTTTGTTGTATTTTTGATATAAGTGCTTTCATACGCACATCGCAAAAACTACAGAAATACTACTAAAATTATATAAAAACCTTACCCACCATTTACGTAAAACCTACAATTTTGTGTTAAGAATGCATAGTAATTAATTTAAGATATTACTCATGAAGTTATTTTTTTTAAATTTAATTTAATTATAGATTTTTTTTTGCTTGTAACGAATTACAAAGCAGACAATAAATTCCGACGTTAGAAGAAAAAATCAGTTGTGAGATTAAATATTTGCATAGAGGATGGGTATATTTTATAGCCGCATTAGGCTATAAACGATAGTTAATTTAAAAATTCGATTTAATATTTATAAGCAGTTATTTACTATACAATTATATACCTATAAATAGCTTTGGTATCGTAATACTTTCCTATAATATCTGGTCAGTAAACCATACTGATAAACCCTTCACGTACAAGAGCGTTGGTTACGTAACGTTCGGCCAAGTTTCTCGATAACTTGTTCCACATTCGTTCTTTGTTTTACTTCCAACCACTTACTTGTGGCAACCGGCTACTGTCCGATGCCCTATATTATTTTAAAACGAGTAGTTTTTACTACGTAATACTTCTTGCTCTTACTAAATGTTAATTTTATTCTGATTTTGAGCAATGTGTTTTTTATTGTTGGGTATTTATTTCAATGACTCACTGACAATCTATAAATATTTACTTAAACAATACTAATAGTACAAAGATGAATTGATTGTTTTATAAATTATATTATTAAATTTTCTTAAAAGTCTTGACTGACTGACATAATAATTTAATAAATAAATAAAGTTGTAATAACGTAGGCATTCGCTGAGAAAGAATTTTGGAAAATTTTAACTCAATCGGACAAAGTCGCTGGAAAAATAGTCTTATCATACGACTAGTGGCTCCCATGGTTTTACCCGCATAAGTCCTGATTTAGAAGTAGAAGAAGACGATGATCTTCGGCTGCGTCACTAGTTCCTTCATTTCGGAATTTTTCTTTTAACCCTTCAAGACCCGTCTTCTTTCGGAGCATATAGCGTAGGACAGAGACTACAGGGTGCGATGAAAGACTCTCGTTTCCAACCGACTCAGCGACTCTTAATGGCTAAGATCCACTATGAGTCGCTGAGCCAGCGGAGTAAAAAGTAGTGCAATGTCACTTTACATATTTCAATGTATTCTCATTCTTATATTCATCAAAATCTGTATATAGGTACTTCAAAGTTCTTTGACTCCATAAAGTTTGACGTTTTAGTAAGTATCATTAATCTTGTTTCCTTAAACAGTCACCATAATATTATTATGGTGTTTTTGTTATTCGTTTCTTTAAAGTACGTGGGCAAGAGTTATTTCATGCAAATGTTATTCTATTAAGTTTAAGTGGGACTTTATATAGAGCAGTTGAGGCTAGTTTATTTTTATGCAAATGACACACTGCTTATCTACTTCTATAATCAATCCATCGATCTATAGATATTATACATACTCCATCTATACTAAAGGACAAAAGGACAAGAGTCTGTATCACTTGGAAGCAAATTAAAAACAAAAACCAGTCTAGAAGTAGAATACGAACTCATAGTATTTAAAATTTACTTCTATCTGTCTGTTGGTTTTTATATCTATTACCTATGCAATAAAAAAATACTAAATCGATTAATGGTTTACCATTGGATAACTTTATTACGGCCATACAAACAAAATTCACTACGTAGAAACTAAATTATAAAACAAAAACTGTGGCCGCCTTACGGAAATGCGTTTTTGACTAAGCCTTATTATTAAGAAAGGTTTATAAATATAGGCTATGTTTAATTCTGATTCCAGACTGATGCGAAAGAAACCGCGTAAGTAGTTCTAGCATAATATTAACATCAAATATGACAACATTGAGAAGCTATATTAAAACAACTAGATTACAGATGTGTTTTTATTGCTTTCCGATTTTAGCAACACTATAAACATTGATGTTTTTGTATAATATTGACGACTACGTTGTATAAATTAGCTATTATGGAGAAATTAATTAGGGTCTGGAAAAAAATGTATAAAGTAACGTAAACCCACTTTTGGATAAGCTTTGTTTTCCAATTTAAGTAAGCACCGATCGTAAATTGTAAACGGAAAATTTACACCTACTTTATTTAAATAATGGATTAAAATTGGTTTGTTCTTTTTCTCGCATAAAACTGAATTATGTCATAAACTGACATAAAACTGAACGGAACATAAGTTACAAAATAGCTTACTGTTTATTAAAACAAAGTTGTATAATATATTACTTTATAATATGCAATGCCAATGTCGATGGTAGTTAGAAAGTTTGTAAAATAAAATGTAATAGTAAAGTCATAAGTTAAGAACGTGATAAGACTTTCAACGAGCCCTGAATTAAATAGAGTTTCGATTTATTTGCTAAAATAGTCTCTTTGGTACAAATATTCTCGTAGAAATTAAGGTAAGGCACGTTAAGCCGTTGGTCCCGGTTGCTACCTCTAGTAGCAGTCGTTAGGTCAAGTTAGTTAGGGCGATCTGAAAACTCTAACAATAGTCACACCACTATACGAGAAGAAAAAGAAGAAGAAGAGAGCCTTGATGTCTCGGGTAACATTATAGTTGTACTTGTTTACGGGCTGTTTTTCCGCCATTAGACCCTTTTTAATTGGGTCCTTTTTGCGTGAGGATGGAGTAGGCTTGCCCAGCACATACTAACCTCCAGCTTAGTCGACCATGTCCAGAGGAGAGAACTTGTCAATACTTCTGGAGTCAACTAAGCCGCGGGTTTCATCACGATGTTTTTTTTCACCTTAAGAGCAATGTCAATTAGCGCACATAATTTTTTTTTAAGAAAAATCCATTGGTGCACGGCCGGCCGGGATTCGAACCCACGACCGATTCATTTAATTTCAGAATGAAAGTCGAGATATCTACCACTAAGCCAACACCGCTCTTGGTCCACCTTGTACTTCTTCACCGAAGTTTTGTGGGAATTCAGAACAGTCCTAACTGTATAAATCCTCCCTTAAAACCGGAGTCTATACTCTTCCTGAGCTTGTCTACAACATATGCTACTTTGGATTAACCCCTGCTGTATTCGTTTCTAACTTTTTAAGCTGGGTCCTTGACACAAGCTTACCTAATTTTTCATACAAATATTCATCGTTTTATTATTTAATCATACTTATATTATTATGAGGAAATAAACGATTCAAATCAATTGTTTAAGTAACCTTTTAACATGCATCTACATATACGTAATTGGCATATATTTTTCCGTAATAGATACTAATTTAATAATTAACGAATTAAAACATCACGGTGGAAAACAACCGTATGTTAATTTCATAATTTTTGTATTGCATTACTAATTTTAAACAATAAGTTTTTTTAATACGGTAGTGAAAGTTTTATGTAATTTTTTTAAATATGTGCATCATAAAGACAAAGAAGACATTAGATGAAAATAAAAAACAAAATTTAATGTTTAACCAAAAATTATAATAATATGAAGACATCGAAATGAACTCTCTAGTTGCTTCTGACTTCTGTCTGCATTACCAGCGTAATCATTGTTATCGTAATCGAATGTTATTATGTGGATTTGGGTCCTGTACTGTACGTAATTGAACAGACTCTGTGTATATTGGACTCAATTACTTTCACTCTCAAAACACGTAGTTACCTGTGCTAATAAAATAAAATCCAATTACGTAAAATCTGCAATTCCTATTTTACAACGTAGTTATGTTACCTACTCGTAGTTTTTATTAATAAAAATATAATTGAAATTTTAAACAAAGGGCTACCTAAGACCCAAAGGCTGTTTGACGATTCAGAGATGCCTCGGGGGACGTGCTTAAGGGGATTTTTTATTTTAATTGTAAATATCTATTGTAATCTTTCTTATTTGGACACGTCCATTAAGCTAAGATGGTGGTGCAACATGGATTAAGGTTGCTGACGCTATTTAAATAATTTGGATTTGATTATGGATACTTATTTATGTCTTATTTAGAATGTAGAACTTGCAAATTGGCCTAATTTAAGTAGATACCTTCTTCGTCACGTTTCGTTATTTCTTTTCATTGTGGAACGAACAATGTTATAAATAGGTATATACGTTGATTTCAATTGCAGCTACCTCTCCTAATTGGAATACGAAACAATAAAATTGATTAATTCAATTGTTTCTTCTACTTGCATATGGATGCCAATATTGTTATCGTAATACATGGCAACGTAGACTGTAAAACTTCATTGAATTCGTAACATTAATTTTATTAACTCATATAATTAATCGACCTAAATTAGGACCATCTGCCCTTTGACAGGTTAATAAGTTATTTAGTTAATTCTAACTACCTAACCAGTTCTTATCTTTATAAAGGTTTCTAACTTGAGTCCACACTTCTTTACATATTTGTTGTTTTTTAGCGTAATAGCATCTATAAGTTTTTCCTCCAGGAGGTTCGTAAGCATATCTCCTTCTATTTATTTCAATTTTACCACTGAAGCCGCACCAATCTTCTATACAATTACGAGTTAACAAAGCGACATAGGAACCGCTTTTAAGAAAAATTTCGCCATTGCTTTTAGCCCCCTCTTTCAATCTAAGTCCGTCTTCATAAGCAACGTAAGGGTTCAGATCGCAGTTTATTAATTTGTCGGATCCTTCTTCGCATATGAATTCGTCTAGATTCAAAACATATGCTTCTTGTGGTCTTGCTATTGTTCCAGTGTCGATCAATTGGGCTTGTGTCTCAGCGTTATCACCGTCCTTCTTATGGCATACACGCCCACCGTCCGCGTAAACTAAGCAGTCTACCATGTAAAACGTTTTATTGGGAATACTGCTTTTCAAAAACAACAACTTGTCTATGTTTTTGAAGCTGTGGTATTTTATCGTGTCGCAGCCGTAATCGTCAAACATTTTCAAATAGTAGCAGGATTTTAATCGAATATCCGGCGAAGTTAGTTGAGTTATGGAACTGAGACTAAAAGGACTGCATAGTAAATTAGAGCAAGCATATAAAATTGGTTGCGGCCGAGGTATATATGGTTCATAAGATGGTAAGGAATTATTGACATCAGAATTTCGACGTCGTATCCTCTCTACTGTCTCACATATAGGTTGTTCATCCTGAAATAAGTATTATTAAAACTTAACAGTCCAATAAGGAATTGTTTAACGAGGTCATTCATTATTAACGCTTCGTGAAATATCTATAAAGATAATGGTGACCTAGGATTGATCGATCTTTCAAGGCGAGTTAAGATTTAGCCGTGGGTCAAAATAATCAAATTATTTCAAACAATTGAATTACTTAGAACGATATTACCTTGTCGATAATGCAAACAACGTCTTTGTTGTACGACTGTAAAAAATGTTTAACATTTAACAATATGAATTAAATCGTGGGTAAATAATTAAATATTTCTATTCAATTTAAAGGCAAACGGTTCACACTTGTTAAAATCATACTTACTGCTAAAACAATGTAAATATATGAATACTGAAATATGAGTAAACACAAAAAAGTGAAATTCATGTCTATGGTATTACATCACTCGTGTAAGAATCGAAAATAGGAAACTGAGAAGTGGATGCAATCAAATGTTAAAATCTTTTGGTTCATTGAACATTAATAAGCAAACAAATTGAAAATTCAGATTGATAAATCGATTCCACTGTTTCGATAAACAAACAAAGTCAAAGAGTGATTCAATGCTTTTCTTTTATAAGATTTGGTCGAGCTTCATTGAAGTTTATAATTATTTTAAAATTAAGAAGAAAATGACATTCGCAGTTATGGCTATCTTTTCAGATCCCATGGCCTGAGACTATGGGATCTGATAATATAGCTATATCTGAACATTAGCCTTCCAAAAAAAAATGGACGGAAGTAAATATTTTTCAAATCGAAGGAACGGTAAATGGGAAATTTCACAGGGCCTGAGACCATGGAATCTGAAAAGATAGCTATATCTGAACATTAGTCTTCCAAAAAAATGGACGGGAGTAATTTTTTTCTTTTTACTAATATCACCTCAGTTTACTAAGGATAAAATCTGCTAAGTTCTCGAAACGAACGTTTTAACAAATAACAAAATAATCGCGATTATATCGGTTAAAAATGTTTCATTATAAATTCAAGT
Organism: Idaea straminata; assembly: GCA_951213275.1. Lineage (NCBI taxonomy): Eukaryota > Metazoa > Arthropoda > Insecta > Lepidoptera > Geometridae > Idaea > Idaea straminata. Next base: position 1,941,866 of record OX577852.1, read on the forward strand.
CGCGAAAACTTTTTAAAATTCTAAAATACATTTAGTTTGTATTAGCCAAATTACTATTTGCCAAAACATTATAAAACATACCTACAAAATTTGAATATTATGAGTCAGAGATATATTAAAGCTATATTTTTCTAATCGACTTACCATCAAAATTAGTTCTTGCTTAAGCATTTTTCATCACAGGTCCAGGAAGTCTCTGAAAACAAACAAAATTATGTACATTTTACTTGTATCTGACCTTAAAGATAGTAACAATAAATCATCAAATAGCATATAAAAAAAACTTTAAATGCATTATTATTATAGCATTATAAAGCTTACAGGGAAAAAGATAAATTAGTCTATAAACAAGTGGCCTTTAATTAATCTCTAAGGAAGGTAAATTATTATGTTTTAATGCGTGTTCAACTGCTCCAGTTTGGGACGCAAGGTTATAAAGTGGGCGTCATCTGTGCGTGCGCTTGCGCATGGTATATTACCCACTACTTGTTTATGACATTGACACGACACACGGCAATTTGAGGCTCAAACCACCTTGCAGTTATGTCGCGAGACACTATTGTTTGCTTGCTCTACTTAAGATTAACCTAGCTATATTTTCTAGTACTGTATTTTATAAATAAATAAATTCTTCCTTTTCTTCTTGATCTTATTTATTGTGACCTTGAATACGACAGAAGGTTGCAGGTTCGTCTCTAGGCAATATGTGTATTGATAAGCAATTCTTTCTACTAATAAATGTTCGTTGTGGTCTTGGTGTTTCTATGTGTTAATGAGTAGGTATGTATTAACAACAAAAAATAAATATGTGCACTAGTCTATTTGCTTAGCTAGGGGCTAGATGTGGCTGTGTTTAATGTCATGCATCTATTTATTTAATACTAGCTGCGCCCCGCGGTTTGCCCCGCGTAAGTACTGATCCCGTGGGAATAACGGGATTAAAAGTAGCCAATATTTTTCAGAGATCAGCGCGTTTAAGCAGAAAACGAAATAAAGGCCTCAAAGTTGAATAATTTTCCCCGTTTTTTCCACATTTCCCACTAATTCTTCGCTCTTCGCTATTGGTCACAGCGTGATGTCATATAGCCTAAAACCTTCCTTGATAAATTGACTATCCAACATAAAAATATTTTTTCAATTCGAACCAGTAGTTCCTAAGATTAGCGCGCTCAAGCAAACAAACTCTTCAGCTTTATTATATTAGTATAGAAGTATAGTTAGGTATATATAGGCATATATAAATCTACCTTAGTATTGTCTGTCATATCATAATTTAATGCTCCAACATATTCACAGAGTATTCAGTATACCGATATTTTCCACAAATAAATACATTTATGACCTCAAAATGTTCGTATGAATCATCTATTATTGTTATTAGGTAACCTCGTGTAATAAACATTATAATATTCAACTTACATATTTCGCTATCATACATGACATCATATATGGACAATGTTTGTCCGTAATTAATTTTATTCGATCATTTATGGCCGTGACTTACAACTGTAGAAAGTGTCTGATGGTACATTGAACGATAGTGAAAATACTATGCCTTCAGAATAACAAACAGGGTATTTGTTTAGTAGAACTTGATGGTTATTGACAGCTGTTTTGTTTGGAAATAGACGCATAATTTCATCAGTTATGTATGACTTATATCTGCCGGAACTCATTTCGATTCGTGTGAATTGTGTAACAACTAAGGAACATTACAGTCCAGCAAACTTATGTGAGCAGTTTCTAGCGGGGCTGTAGCAGCTGTTTTATGAGTTATCTATACTTTACTTATTACATTTCCATAATCTTAGTTCTCATATATAAAAATGAATCGCAAAATGTGTTGGTAAGCGCATAACTCAACAACGCCTGGACCAATTTGGCCAATTTTTTTTTGGTCTGTTTGTTATTATCAGGAGAAGGTTCTTATGAAATAAAAATTAAGAAAGTTGCGCAGAAAATTATTACGCGGGTGAAACCGCGGGGCGCAGCTAGTATTATTATAAAGAGGGAAGATTTTTTTGTTAATATACTTGTAAAGAATAAGCTCTAAAACTACTGGACCAATTTTGATAAAACTTGGTATGAGGATACATAGATTCATTGACAGTAATATTTGTTGTTTATCCCATTACTAGCTGCGTCCCGCGGTTTCACCCGCGTAAGTCCCGATCCCGTGGGCATATTGGGATAAAAAGTATCTTATGTCCGTCTCCTGGCTCTAAGCTACCTCCTTACCAATTTTCACCCAAATCTGTTCTGCCGTTCTTGAGTTATAAGCGGTGTAACTAACACGACTTTCTTTTATATATATAGATTTCCACATCGGGAGTTACGCGGGTGAAACCGCGGACCGCAGCTAGTCAGTTATATTGATTAATGTTACTTTCTAAGCAACCTCTGATTACTCTACCTTCAACACTAACTTCAAATATTACTGTCTATCCTACTAATATTATAAATCTGAATGTTTGTGTGTAAGTTTATTACACCTTCATGTACAAACTACTGGACCGATTGCGATGAAACTCGGTATGTAAATAGCTGGAGACCTGGATAAACAAATTGGCTACTTTTTATATCGATATGATTTCGGTTTCAAATACGTATATGAAATATACAATACCTATAATTTACCAATTCTGTGAAAGTTTTCCCCGTAATTACATTATAGTGTTACTTACTCATTTATTTGTATTACAGTGTATTAATTTGAATTCTATTAAGGAAGCAATAATTGTGGTTGCATGAATACCACAAGATTATTGTCACCATATCAGATACTTTGTTCGTAAGTATACGATCAGCAATGAGATATTACGAATAAAATTTAATTAATTTGTCTATTTAAAATAATATGCAATGAATCTGTGTAATTTCCCATTTATCGGTCTTTTGATTTGGCTTCCGTTTGAATTGTCTTTTGTAACTATTTAGATCGTCTTTTGTATCAGTTTCGATAGTCTTTTGTATCAGTTTCGATAGTCATTTGTATCAGTTTCGATATTCTTTTGTATCAGTTTCGATAGTTTTTTGTATCAGTTTCGATAGCCTTTTGTATCAGTTTCGATAGCCTTTTGTATCAGTTTCGATAGTTTTTTTTATCAGTTTCGATAACCTTTTGTATCAGTTTCGATAGTTTTTTGTATCAGTTTCGTTAGTCTTTTGTATCAGTTTCGATAGTTTTTTGTATCAGTTTCGATAGCCTTTTGTATCAGTTTCGATAGTTTTTTGTATAAGTTTCGATAGCCTTTTGTATCAGTTTCGATAGTTTTTTGTATCAGTTTCGATAGGCTTTTGTATCAGTTTCGTTAGTCTTTTGTATCAGTTTCGATAGTTTTTTGTATCAGTTTCGATAGCCTTTTGTATCAGTTTCGATAGTCTTTTGTATCAGTTTCGATAGACTTTTGTATCAGTTTCCATAGTTTTTTGTATCAGTTTCGTTAGTCTTTTATTTCTGCTCTCTTTTATTTGTCTTTTTCGATCGTCTTTTGTATCAGTTTTAGTTCAGATCGTGTTTTGTTTGATCGAGAGTCAATATTCTTTTTTTAAGAAAATTTAATCACGGCGTGGCTAGGTGTCATTGTCCAATTTTTTTTATAGTTGGACCACGGGAGTTTTTGGATTCTCGTGGTCTAAATAGTTGGATAGAATAGTTGCACAACCACCCCGCACTATTTATTATTTCGGTAATATAATTATTTAGTTATCTAAAGTAAGCAATAATGTGCAATTTGATAAGGTTTTTTGGTAAATAAATGCGATCAAAATTAAAATCAGCAAACAAACAAAACACAAAAATACTAGCTATTAGGTATAAAATATAATTCCGGAGGCACGTCACTTAAGAAGTGTCAAAGGTTAAAAACTTAACAGTTTTTTTGTTATTTTTGCTGACATTTTATTGCTAATCGTAGACGAACGAGATTTACAGACGAGTTCTATTAGTGATGATGTAGTGGAAGCGGAATTCGAGAAAAAGTTTTTGGGTTGATACTAAAAGGTAGCTAAGTAGGTATTTAAAGTTATTATATTCGTCTGTCTCAGTGTAAACACACATTTTCAAAACTCGGACAGATCCGTACCTACATCTATCTGTGACTTATCTCCATAATACCTTTTTAAAATAACTTTTGGAGGTATGAGATACAACGTATGACAAAAATAATATCAAATTTGGCGGCACGAGATCAACCCTTTTAATCGCGTAAGTTTTAGGTTTCATTCCTCTTTACAATGACCAATTAAAATGATTAATATTATTTTAATATCAGGCATTACATACCACGTTATCTAGCCCCAAACGAAGTAACATACAGCTTTAAAAATACTTCTTTTATTTTGTAAATACGTTCTTATTTTATATAGAAAAAATATATATCGATATCCTACTCCTTTTTTTAAGTCGGTTAGAAGTAACCAGATCAGATGATTCACAAACCGTCGGAAGGCAACCGAAATGAATAAAATTTGCTACTCTTTCACTCCCGCGACTTTTGACGTGTTGTCATCTGTCTTTTCAGTTGTATTCGTTTCGGTAGCCTTCCTATGGTTTGTGAATCAACCTGCAGGAATCATTTGTTTGATAGCGAGATTCGAACCAGCAATCTGTTATCGGTGGGTGTTCGTCCACCACGCCAGAGTTGTCGTCAAATCATCATCATATCAGATACAGGACGTCCACTGCTGAACATAGGCCTCCCCCAAAGACTTCCAGAGCGATCGGTCGCATGCTCTCTGTATCCAACGACTTCCCGCGACCTTAATTAAGTCGTCCGTCCATCTATGATGCAAGATATTTTAGGGATACTTTTATCAAAATTTATAAAAAAAAAGAAGATTTATATAGAAAAGAAATCGCAGGTAGAAGCTGTTAATACCTACATAAACAGTAGACATAGTAACAGTATCCTATTGTTAAAAACTAGGTGTTAACACATGACTAACATAACCTAATAACATTAAAATTAAACAGTTTGAACTAGGCAACAAAGAAAACCTATTTACCTACATAGAGCAAAAGAAAGCTTTCCGTGATACAATGTACAATGTCTAATTATTTGTTACATAAAAGCCGTATTTGTTATTCAGATTCTGTAACTAATATCAGTGTCTAAATAAAATGCCAAATAATGGTATGTATGGAGAGTGGTAACAACTAACTGCTTTCTATGGCTTTACCCGCGTATAATCTTAGCAGAAAAGTTGTCTGTCTTGCCTATCATGACGTATTGCTCCAAAGCCATAATTCTGTAAACCCACTTAAAGTATCTAATACGGTTAAATATTTTCTAGAAAATTCCTTAAACTCCTGTCTAATATATAAATCCGAAAGTTTATTCAAGTTGAAAGGGTACCGGCGCTCTCTCCATACAAACGAAGTCGACTGTTTCCTCCCTGGATGACACTAGCACAAATATTTCTATAGCATAAAACATATAACTGCCATGACTATGCCCTTGGTTTTTTCATTTTCTAATTATCATAGAAATTAATATTTTAAAAACAGAAAACAAAACATTGGGGCATGGTCATGGCAGTTATAAGTTTTATGCAACAAAAATATTTGCTCTAGTGTCATTATTTAGGGAGGAAACAGTCTCCTCCTTTTCCTCTTAAGTATTTGTTTGTTTGTTTTCCATCTTTACGGTCAAACGACTGGACCGATTTGAATAATAATCAGCATAGTAATAGTTTCGGCGATGAAGAAGGACATATGATAATTTTGATGACAAAATACGGGTTCGCGACTTACGCGGGTGAAACAGCATGGTACAGGTTACTTAAATAGATTATACAAACTATCTTTAAAATAAACTTCGCTTATTTTTGTATCATATATCGCGATCGACATCGTCAAATAGTCATACTACATAGGCTATTTACATACCAAGTTTATCCGCAGTCAGTTAAAAAGTTTTTGTGTCAATAAGTAACAAACACACACAATCTTTTATATTAGTATTACAACAAATAGTGTTAACAATGTTAGTTACAGATAAATACCGTAAAAACCATTAATTTGTTACTATAGTACTCAGTTGAAACACCAGAATATTTCACCTAGAAATCAATTTGACAAAGTTAGCATACCTACCATGCCGAATCAGAGCAAATACCAGTAATTTAAAAATTAACAATTATCTGTTTAAAGTCTTTACTGTGACGGCTTGACGATTTTTTACAATAAAATGACTTGTTAGATCTAGACACTTTACAATGAAAATCATGGTACTTATTTTGTATTCTATACATATAAAATTCTTTGAAACCTAAACTGAACCTTAACCGCCGATCGTAAAGACCTAAAACTTGCAGGGTGTGTTCTTTGTATGACGTAAACATCCGATAAGAAAGGATTTTCCGAAACTCTACCCCTTAGGTGGTGAAAAAGGGGGGCAAAGTTTGTATGTGACAACGTGATGACTTGGTCTGTCTTCAACTTCTACGCGGACGAAGTCGCGGGCAAAAGCTACTTTTAAAAAAATACGATTTTTGTGTGTTACGAGGTTTTTCGTGTAAAATATAAGTGACCACAGGGCTGTACACTGTACGCATGACAACCTTATGACAACAGATCGGCATTGCCCTTAAAAGAGGCAATGAAGTTTTGTTTAGGTAGGGTTTAGATAAGTTTAGGTAGGGTGCCCAAAGCTTTTTGGACCCTACCTAAAGAAGTTGAGTAAGTTTTTTAATAGTAATATTTTCTGCATTAATCTAGTCCATTGAATTAGTTTTTTATTATTTTATTCTTGTATATTTGATCCTTATTTAGTTGTCTACAATCTACTTAGTAAATACTATTAGACACGTATATTTTTATGTTTTTATTTTTTTAATATTTTGCATTGTTTAAAGTAACATTTTCAATTTCTTAATTTGACATCATAATATTAAATTCATTTAATTGTAATTCACATACCTAAAGCAGGTTAAATAGCATAGGACTTAATCAATATTTATGACATCTGTAAATCCCATACTCTATTTGTGAATAAATGAAATTGAAATGTTTTAAACGACTACCTACTGTTTATCCTATTGTAAATATGGTTTTTATGTAAAAATATTTCAGAAGACTGAAACAATTCATTTTTAGACTTCAGCTGTTTCAAGGACTGCTATTGTATTGTTTCTATTATTATATTTATATTCGGCTTTTGTAAAATACTCAACAATGTTTCTAAAATAGGTCTACAGGCAGGTGTAGGTGACCACATCTTGATAGTAAAGCATTATTTATATTTTTATTTATTACATGAACACTTACCTATTATGAAACAACCTTGTTAGTTAATCTTAAGGTTAATTATAGCTTTTGTTTATTAGCTTCATCAAACTAAATCATGTATTTCTAAGATTTAATGTGGAAGGTATTCAACTAACTGATGATAAATACAGGCGCCAGCTTCTTTAAACTAGGCTATTCAAGGCGCTATAGAGCCTGGGACATGCAATATGGAATAGACTTCCCCAGCACCTAACCAACCTCTTAGCTTAGTCGAGAGGGTGAAATAGATGTATAGGTGTAGTTCTTTCCTCTGGACACTATACCACGATGATTTCCTTCACCATGAGCAAATAAGCTCACATAAATTTGTCGTTAGAAAATTGTATGTTACTATTTTTGTATGTAGTCTAGTGGGTATTAAAGTGTATTTTGTTATTTTAATACATTAATACAGTTTTGAATTTTCAGGCTCTCCGTTTCAGAAAATTTGGGTCATTTGTTGATAGAATTATTAATCCTTATAGAGTGTTTATCGGTGTTTAGGTGTTTAGTTTGGCAAGCTGGATGTGTTATTTTTATTAGTTCTCAAATTATTATAAGTAACTTACTGTATTTAAAAAATATCAGGCTTGTAATCTCCAAAATGTAAGTATAAAAATTTAATATAAATCACATATGCCTGAGTTATTCTTTTTACTTAAGAAAGTAGAACTAACACTGCTTTTGTAGACAACAATGTATATTCACACCATGTTAGAAAGAATAGTTACAATGGGGAATGAGGTATGTCCTCAATACTTCCATTAAGAAAGGCTTAAGAGCAACAATTTGTTAAAATATTAAAAGACAAAACGTCGCGTTCGCGATCGCATCAGTTTAAAATTCAAATATCGAACGCGTGTGGCGCACACGCCGGTTCTGCAATGACTGGTTGGCTGTTATTTCCCGCCAAATTCACGCGCTCTCTGTATCTCTGTATCTATCATTGGCTGTGCGAATTTCATTCATAAATGCAAAAGTTATGCAATTTATCTTTATCGGGTAGAATTGCATTGAGATCGTGGATTGTGACTTAACTTGATAGACTTGGACGTATTTAATCTAACCCTATACTGGATACAAGTTTATGATCGTCTTGGGATGAGATGGCAATCGATCATTCTAGGACTAATTACTATAGATTCATTAATTGACATCAAAAAAGTATGTGTAGAAATTAGAATTGAATTACCTACCTGAAAAATAACAACAGCAAGTTTTAGACTCTTTTCGAAATGTACCATTGTTGTAATGCTAAGTGCCTATAAGTTATCACCCTAATTACATATACCACCCTCCGGTTCGTCGCGAGTAGTAATTGAAATACTTGTTCTTGATTAAAATATTCGTGAGTACTTTCTTTGTCTTTCGATTTTTCCGAAGTCGCAAAATGTATCTAATTAGGTAATTTGCAAAAGAACCGATTCATCAAAAGACCACCATAATTTAAATTCTTTACTGATTGACATATCAACGCATAGCTCAAGCCAATAAACGGGCTTAAGTTTGGCACATAGACAGACGTAGAAAGGAAAATATTTACGGAAATTTAACCCTAAACAAGAAGTCATGGGTGAAAGGTAGAGGTAAACCATGATAATAATAAACTTGGTTCATCTCTATACCTACTGTATCCCATAAACGTATACTTACTCTAATAAGGAACTGTAAACTTACTTCCCTCAACAATTATTTGCTTCTCAGTTAACCGCCATCTCGTGGAGATATACAAAAGCTCTACCATTACCTTCACTAGTTGATTGGTAACCGGATCTCTTGTTTGTTGACCTCATCTGAATAACTGAGAATTCCATTTTAGTTTTCCAATAAAACGTTAGATGGCGCTGTTTAAAATACTAATAAGCAGTAAATAGTACTCTACGTTTTTAGTTTTAAAGTTTTATTTAATCACTGATGAATTCAAAAGTTTGATCGCTGCCATGTTTACCTATTTGGTTTGATCCTGAATCCTCAAAAATGGATGGAAATATATTTTTTTATCCTTATTGTATGAAATATATAAATGTTAGGGATTTTTGTTGTGATGACTGATTCTGAAATGGGTGTGGTGTGATTCTGAAATATATGGCATACTAAAAAAGATCTAATGATCACCAGTCCTAATTTTATTTAATATACTTTTATTTCACGTAACCATCAAATGATATAATGAATTATTGACATAATTTCTCCAGGGCATATAATAAGGATTAAACTGCTACTTTCTCTGTATACTCCCGCTGGTTGATTGGTAGAAAATGCGTTTAGGGATGAAGCCGCCTCTGTTTTCATTATACAGAAAAACGGTCTATAGGCCAAGAACAAAGAACGGAAACAACTTTAAATCGTTTTTTTTGGATCGTAAAAATTATAGCGAAATTTATTTTCTCTTCGCTATTGTGTTAAAACAAGTTAAATTTCATAATTACATACAATTAGTATGGACTTATGTTATTAATGTTAATCTTTAATATATATAAATCTCGTGTCACAATGTTTGTCCTCAATGGACTCCTAAACCACTTAACCGATTATAATAAAATTCGCACACCATGTGCAGTTCGATCCAACTTGAGAGATAGGATAGATAGGAAAATCTACTATTTCTACGCGGACGAAGTCGCGGGCAATAGCTAGTAATATATATATTATAGTAATAAACAGACATTTTAATAGCCAGGTCGCAACCTTCTTGAGAGGTTGATAATAAATAAGCATTATCGTATAGGTATTAAGTCAACATCAACAGTTTGTAGATAGGAGAATATCAACATAATTTTAATAGCACTAGAAAAAATGTTAGCTAGTAAAATTTTAATATAAACACTCTTTTCATGATTATTTTAAGTTTTATTTAGTTTTTTTTTTACGTTTAATAGTTTTAAGTATATACAATTTGTATGCCTAGGTACTACAAACCACATTTTAATCAGATATACATTGTTATTCTAATGTACATACAATAAACGCTAAGAATAAATGGCAGTGAACTTCGTTAATAGACTAAGGTCATGGGTTAAAATTAGTTATTTTAATACTATACTTATGCTATTAACTACTTTAATATTATCACTAATTAACAGTAAATTTACTAAGAAATTTAGGCAATTAAAATTTATATTTATTGTTCTTTAGATACGATTGGATAATATAACCATTTAAATTCATAGCCTTTGAGTCCATATTTCTCGTCCTTTTCAGTTTCTTCTTTCGGAACATCATCGGAGAGTAAGTCGAGTACTTCTTGTGAAATTTTCGGTCGGAATCCATTTTCGTCAGCTACATAATCAATCCTGGTCCTTATTCCATTTCTGCCAGTGACAAAGTAGTAACCTTGTTTAACACCATTCGTATATCCTTCTTCGAAATGACCATGGAAACCAACAGTATAGTTGAATGTGTATAAGAGATTTGTCATATCATTTTTATTTAACCCGTTTGGTAGCCCTTCGTTCTCGCCTGGACCTCGTTTGTAAATATCTGTGTTCTTATCTACTATTTGCATTCGAGCTGTAATTAACGTTGGTTTTGTGGGAGGTACTTTGCCCGTTCCACCGAAATTCGGTCCAACAGGTAAGCTATCCTGCCCCTCTGGTACAAACACTTGTGGAATATTCTCGCCCAAAAGTTTCGGAGTTCTGCTTCCTGGTAAACTTTCTTGTTCAGATGATGTTTGGGGTCTGATATTTTGAATAATAGGATTTTCTTGATTTTGTTGCGGGTTGGCAGTTTCTGTAGCGCCAAAACGTGATGCAATTTGTGGTGTTTGTGATGGATTATTGAAAATTGACGATTCTAACGGATTTTCACGTGATTGAGGAATTTGTGCTTGTTCTTGTAGTGGGGCTTGTAACTCTTTGTGCGGTTGATTCACCAGGATTTCTCCTTGTTGCAGGAAACCTGGAGGTTGACTTCCAGGTCCATTAGCGTTATTTTGGAATGGAGACGTACTTTGAGGACCATTGCCATTCTGTGGTATTTGAGAATTGAATCCATTTTGAACTGGCGATAAAGAGTCATCGGTGTTAGGGAAGCCTCGGTTTTGAGTTGAGAATTCCTGGGGTAGTAAAGCTGGAGGTGGAACTTTAGTCGTTGTAGGTATACTACAAGACGAGCACGAGTTCTTCGGTGGTTCGATTGATATGGGTTTAAATGGTTTTGCTGTTGATGAGGGTTGGGAAGGTAGATTTTGTTGCGGTGCATCAAGGTTTATTGAGTGTCCTTGTCTTCCGGGTGCGTTGTATGTCGGATCTAAAAAATAGGAAGTACTTAGATAATAATTTATTTAAATGTGAGGAATACTTTTCATTTTCGCAACGCTTTCTTCCTCTAGAACAAGAACTACTTTACTCGTGAACCTATTATTATACAAAAAGAAGTTAGAAAATAATTACATGGCTTCACTCGGATATTCTTCATGGACAGAATCTTAAATCTTCCTTGTTCATCGGTGGCATATACTGTAACGTGATACACTCCATCAGCAGTAATAAAACCGAATTCACCCATGATAAGACCTTTTTCATCTGAAACAAACAAAGCATCGTAGAATAAATCTTCACCTTCAAGGTCTACGTCCACTATCTTTAATAGTATTAAAACTTGAATTCTAAAACAGCACTCGTTTTTGTTTATCTATTTTCGTTTTTGAATTTATGACTTTTCATTTAAATTAGGCCACTATTTGACCACCGTCTAACCTGATGACAAACTAATGACAAAATGAGTTGATTAATGCTTCCAAATTTGATCATATTTTTATCATACATTGTAATCTCATGCCTCCAAAAGTTCTTTAATTAAAAACTTATTATAAACTTGTTTTTTTTTTACGAAAAATATATTGCGATTGATCTCATTTCACCTGATGGGAAGCGTAGGTAGATTTAGCATGTTCAGCTATAAGGTACCTACTTCACTTTAAACTTGAAGATTCCAAGGTTTTAGTAACTACCATAGTAAATTTTAACTTGAAAACCTTAAAAACTATGTTTTTTTTACACGGTCAGGTGCGATAATATTTATTGACTGAAGGGTATGCACGTCGACCTCTAATTTTGACACATAAAGGTGAACACATCAAGCGCTAATGATCATCATTATAAGAGCAATAGAATTGAAACAACCTTGCTAAATTTATTTACATTGTCGATTATGTTGATATAAACTTTTGCTTTTCGGTAAATGTAAACATCAAATTGACTTGTAAGGAAATGAACAAAATGAATGATCACTAGCAAAAATTTTAATGCCATTCTGTCTGTAGATATTTGACTAATGGTCAGTGGTATTATTTATTTGATGATATCATAACCTAGAGTTGTCACGATTTTATAAAATTTGTCCAAAATACTGGATTTTTGAGTGAGAATTCAATTTGTAAATATACTAATTATTCCTTTTACCTACCTGCGTATCAAATTTATTTGCTCGGGTGATTTTAGTTTCAATAAAGTAGGACCTGAAAAACCCCTATACTTTTCAAACGCGCGCGCTACTCGATGACTCTACCCTTTCCGCCGCGCGCCGCGAAATTGCCGTTTTAACTGTTTTATGCAATTAAAAGACTCACATCAATTTTAGTGAAAACCATCTGAACTACCATATGGGATTTGATATAAAGTTTATGAAAATATAAATTTTGTACTTGTTTTTTCTTTACAATCGCCGTAAAATTAAAAAAGGTCAAAAGAATGTAGATTTTTTTAGGATTTTTTCTAACGAGGCAAATCACTCTAATCGCGTTTCGAAGTGTATGATAATACAAAGCATTTCTTCACATTTACGACAATAAGAATATTTTTCTCTGGATTTTAGTGGTTGATACCCAAAAACTGTTTCTAAGACACCTCTATCGCGCTTCTGGTCATATCACTTTGTCTTAAGAAAGCCCTAGAAGATGACTTTTAATTAGGCGCTCGAGGGCTCAGTGGTACTATCAAGCTGCTTAACTCTAGGCTTAACCGCTGAGCCCTCGAGCCTCTCAAATGCCTGTATGTTAAATTTAACAAAGGTGATACATAAATTAAATGAATTGTAATAAAAAATGTAAATCAACATTATTAAAATAAATTATTTTAAAAATTTACATGATTAGGTATTAACTATTGCTTTACCTTATTTTTTATTTAAAACTATATAATATTTTATGTTAATATTATTTAATTTTGATCAAAGAACTATTATCAAGTAATAGATAGCCATTAGTAAAATTTAGATACAATAATATTCTTCACATTTATAAAATTAAACAAAAGTCAGATGTTAAAATAAAGATAATAAAAATTTAAAATGAATATTGAAAGAAATACAAGATTCCTGTACGGTAGGTATTAATAACATACCATTGTATAATAACTCTACATTTATTAGTTGAAGTATTGTTCTTGAAGTTAACTTATATTAATATAGCTTTAATAAAGATTTCATTTCTGGGTGGGAGTATTTTTTGCCGTTATTTTAGCCTATTTTTTGTATAAGTAATTTAATTTGACGTAATTTCTGATGTAACGTATGATGTGGGAACCAAACTGGCGATCTTTTCTGTTTGCACTATAAATTAACTTTTCTGTTTGCATTATAACCAAGGACAACTTTCGGTTCAGATATAACTATTCATACACTACAGAAGAAATCTATTTGGGCTACTGTGATCGGAAGCTACTGGGATATTATGGCACCTGCCATAACAAGGTCCAGCAAATTTAAAGAATTGAGATAATATTCATGTTTCGTTGGTTCATACTTTAACTAATTCACATTTCAAATCTAGGTCTATATTTTACTCACCTTTCTCATCATCGTGATACTTTAACTAATTCACATTTCAAATCTACGCCTAGATTTTACTCACCTTTCTCATCACCATAATACTTTAACTAATTCACATTTCAAATCTAGGCCTAAATTTCACTCACTTTTCTCATCATCGTGATACTTTAACTAATTCACATTTCAAATCTAGTCCCAAATTTTACTCACCTTTCTTTTCATGTCGATGTTGTTCACCTTCTATAGAAAAACCAAATTCGTAAGGTCTATTTCCATCGGTATAATTGTCCGCTGCTTGTGCGTTTATTAAAAAGCACGTCATTGTACAAATTAATACGAATATCCTTATGAGAGCCATCTGAAGTGGAAGAAAAACATCAGATTAGAAATAAATACGTGTAGAATTTACAATTATGTGTAGTATAAGGTTCTAATCCCATTGTAATTATCATATTGGGACCTTATCGATGGTATTTCAATCTATGTATATAAGAGAAAAATACCCATCATGAAACCTTTAAGTCTACGAGTCTGAAATTTTGCAAGGGAATTTATAACCTAATTGCGCTCTAAGAATGTATTTTTGGAAATTCGACCTCTAAAGGGATAAAACAGGATACTTAAGTTGCGGTATTTTTATTTTTATTTCCCTTACCTCGCCTGCAGTTATTAACACAGTTTGATTTAATACTATAGTGGGCATAGACCTTTACCTGATTAGTTTACTTAGCCAAAAATTTACGCAAACTTGATTTATTTCGAGGACCTTGATTATAAGGATCTACATTACTGATTTTTTGTTGTTATCTCTCGTATGTTTGTTTTGAATCATCAATAGGCATATTTCTGTTCAGTTTAGAGCATTAGCAGTTTTATGACGTAGGTAATGCGATATAAGTTTCTACTAATCTACTGAGTAACTCGGTAAATGATAATAATTTTAGCAGTGACTATTTCATCTTTTTTTTTCATATATCAATAAGACTTAAAATACACCTTTTAAAAGTACATGATTACACGAACTAAATAATTTATTTAATCCTATGGCATTTAATGCTTTTATGACTTCAAAGCTCAATTAGCACCACCTAATCAAATAATACCTTTTCTTTTCGTAGGTATTTTTTTCCATAATATCAGCGTTAGACCACTAGCGTTACTTTCCTCTTTCTGATTTATTTGTAAATAATTATTTTGGTCTAAAATTCTAATTTAAATTAAAAACGCCTTCGTAAGTTAATATGTGCATTGTCATTGTCGAACAGGTGTCATCTGTAAAAAGCTTTATTAAATGTTTATGAATAAGTTAGTATTATAATGGTCTATTTTTCAAAATGAATGTTTATATTCCTAACATTCCTAAACTCTGATGTAGAAAAATCTCAGAATCGACTTTAAAATATTGATTTTTTACTACGTGTCTTCTGTAATATTCATAATAATATTTCTGAAAAAATGCAGTGTGACCTAACAAATGTTTGTTTATCATTTATAATTAAAACACATGTAACTTACATAAGGTTAAAATGCTCTAAATGGCATATGTATAAAATATAATTCATAACGCTCGATAATCTGTCCATAAAGTTGTAGATAAAACTAATAAAATGCCACTTAACTTCAGATTAAATTTATTGTTGATTTTATTAGATGTTAAAATAAATTTAGAGCAGTGTTTTGAATATTTAAGTTGGTGCTACTGTATATTAATTATGTTGACAGGTGGATTATGCTTGAATGATTTGTATTTATTATTTGTTTTATCCACCACCGTGGAGTAAACTTTGATATTTTAATGATAAATACGGTGTAGTATCAGACGGAAGTTGTCTTATGCGGCAACTTGTCTTAAAATCATGTGGACTAATTTGCAACTAGTCTTCAATGTAAAGTCGTCTATGAAGCAACTCGTCATAATTGTTTTTTGTTAACTGCTTTGTTATCAATACAACATAAATGCAGTTTGCCTAAAAAGTCCTACCTTACCGATATTAAAAATGTGAAAGTTTGTCAACATCTAGTTACTCCTTTTGGCAACATCTAGTGAATCGATTGAGATGAAACTCGATATGTAAATAGCTATCTACATATTGAGCTTAAAAATAAGCATAGGTATCAAGCTGGAAACCTAGGCTTATTTTTATTCCGATTGATATTCATACGGGATAGAGATGTACGCGGGTTAAACCACTGGGCATAGTTGGTAATAAAATACAGATGTGAATTAGCTTTATAAGTAAATCACGAACAAAAGACATCAACGCGCTCTTCCTTTCTTAATAATTCTTATTTTTACGTACACTGTAGGTATTACAGGCAAAGTATATATTCTAGGTAAAAAAAAAACCCATGAGTTTGTGCCTTCTTCTCATTGGTGGGCGCGTTCCGAAGGCACACATCCTAACTTAGTTTTTAAGACGTTTTCAAGTGGTATATGTACAATATTGTACAATTGTATTAAGCATCCAAAGAAATAAAAAACTTTGAGCTAGTACGTAATATACAAAGTCAAAGGACTTTATATATTACGTACTAGCTACGCTCCACGGTTTCACCCGCGTAAGTCCCGCACCAGAATATCGGAATGAAAAGTAGATAGATAGATAAACTCTTTATTGTACCACATTAAACCTTAATTCTAACATAAACTCCTGCTACAAAAACAATATTAAAAATAACAATATGGCACAATGGGCGGTCTTATCTCTAAAAGCGATCTCTTTCAGGCAACCTTTGGAGAAGAGGACGGGTGGGTTATACATAACGCGATAGGTTTAGTAGTTTTTGTGTAAAGGAGAAACAAACATATAAATACATATACTAACATACAATCTTTCACATTTATTAATCAACATTATAATAGTAGTACAGAATAGTAAACTTAGAAAATTTTAATTACAATCATTTTACCAAACAACATTGAACTGACTTCTTGCAAAATTTATGTAAAATATGACATGTTCCTGACCAAAGGTATTTCTTTTACATACCTACTTATTTATTTAAATGTTTTTAGTATTATCTTTTGTAAGTAGTATGTATCTATTGTTTGTTCCTAATTAACCGGAAAATCGATGTTAATCGTTTTATACTAATCATTAGTTTGTGTGTTTAACATATTTGTCTTATTTGGCATGATTTATTTTGTAAACGGAATACGGACAGCGCCCGTAGTGAGTTTATTTGAAAAATTTAAAACGTGAATAAAGAGTTTGTTATAAATGAAAAAACTTGCACTACGGGCTGTGGTTTGGAAGCATACCAAAATTTTCAAACTATTTAAGTAAAAAGCTGACGCACGTGTTGATTTCTTATTTTCAGAATAACTTATGGTCAACTAGCTGCACCCCCGGTTTCATCCGTGTAAGACCCGATCCCGTCGGAATATCGGGTTAAAAAGTAGCATGTGTGGATTCCAAGGCTATATATTTATCGAATTTCATCGCAATCGATTCCCTAGTTTGTTTTCCCAAACTTTTATAATTGTTAAATTAGTTTCTATAAAACTAAAGCTTAAATTGGTTTATTGAAATGTCATCATTTATTTTGAATACAAACAGTCCTTTGTATTGAATTATTTAAAATCCAATAATCGAATTAATTAATGTTATATGTATAGATTTAATAATATAAAAAGACATACACATTTAACATTATAAATACAAAAAATAATTACCAGTTAATCAAATAACCCGCCCCTTATCGTACCCGGCGTAAAGGTTCCCATAATGCTAGAAGCATTGCCACGCTGAATGGCGATGGCTAACCTCTGCGCCAGAAACGAGCCGGAGCGGGAGTCTGCCCCATTCCCCCTAATCCTAACACCCAACTCTTTAACTAATTTTTTGGTGTCGTCTCCCCAGCACCCCAACGTCTCTACAGCAACAGGCACAATTTTTTTTTAATAATTTATTAATTAATTATTTTAGAACTCAGAGCGTAGTATAGGTTCTGGACAAGCCTACTCCATCTGACACATGGCTCAGGCACAAGATTGCCTTTAATAGCATGATTTTTTTAGCGTTTTATAAATTATCTATATTAGATAGAAAGTCCAATATTAATATTTTAGTTTATTTTGGTTTCATTTTAATTTTTAGTTTTAATTTGTTTATATCTCGTATTTAGTTCGTAGTTAATTACTTGTATTTATATTTATTTTGAAATTTTTGACAATAAAATATTAATATTAAATATTCAATACATTGACCTATTTTTTTAACAACTTATAATTTGAATAGCATCATTTAAACATAATTAGAGCTAGGTTTCAGTGATGGTTTTATTAAACTTACCTCGGCTTAATGTTGATATCCTTAATTTTCCTTTTAGCCGGCTGGCGGCCTGTTGCGCAAGAGTCTACACTAGACTGCGACGACGGTTCGTAGATCACTTAGTTTATTAAAACATCCACGTAGAGTAAGTCTTAGGGGGAACGCAGACGATCGACTTTTGTGGTGCGGTCGAATAATGTTTTAATACTATTGTACTGTAATGGATATTGTACATATCTTTAACATTTAAAATACTAGTACCTGGATGACCGAGCTTTGCTCGGTATTTTTTTTTACTTAGTATAACCTCAAAGCAAACACTCATTGACTTCGTGTTACTTAACAACGCCATCTGCTGGAATAACTTTATTGCTCACAAAAAATAGTATTAGTAGTTCGCCAATAGATGTCAGGAAGAGTCATATTTTTCAGATAAAAAAAAAGTAAGTTTCGATAAAACACGAATAAAATGACATTTTCTAAAAATGATTCCTAGCTAGATCGATTTATCGCCCCCGAAACCCGCTATATACCAAATTTCATGAAAATCGTTGGAGCCGATTCCGAGATTCCAATTATATATATATATATACAAGAATTGCTCATTTAAAGATATAATATTTTTAAAGTCAAATATTATGACATTATTGAATTATCTATTTTATTTATATATACAAAAACGGGATCCTATTAGTAAGCCTTCTCTGTCCATCCGTCCGTCTATCTGTCTGTCTCCAGACTGTATCTCATGAACCGTAATAGCTAGACAGTTGAAATATTCATAGACCGCTATAACAACAAATACTAAAACAGTGAGTAAAACGAATATAATGTTTCGTTTTTACAGGAGCCAAACATAACAGTATCCGGATTATCTCATGAAAATCTCATCGGTATGTGGCTCTCTTAAGTTTTATATCTCTGGTTTAAGAATAGACTTTACTTTGACATGACTTTCCGTGACATCCAGTTGATGTATTGACTTCCTATAATCTGTGCTATAATCACGAATATGTTGAACAAGAATGCAAGAATCTTTGTATTTTATTGCATTAGAGTACACTATTGTAGGATGATTGTAGGTGTAATAAATAATATGCTAAATAGGTAGAATAGGAATTCAGATGAGATTTACTTAAAAATATATATATTGCAGGACATTTCACACATCACCATCTAGCCCTAAGCTAAGTAACTAGACTTGAGCTATGGGTGCTCGACAACGGATATACTACTTATATACTTATATTTTGTAAATATATACTTATGGAAACGACTAGACCATAGACAAATATCTAAAAATAAATACTAGTCTGAGGCGGGAATAGAACCCGCAACCCTGTGTTTGGCAGTTCGGCATGGTGACCATTGTGCCAACTGTCGTCAAAATTTAAAGTTAAGCTCTATAGGATTTAGGCATTTACGGTGCATTTGAGAGCCAAAACAGAAATGCCTTCTGCCTATAATTAAATTGTTGTTGTGTGTACCATTTTTAGGTGAAATCTTTTCCTACATGTTGGTATAATTTTATAACGAAAATGGCTAACTTCACGCCTATGTAAGTAAATATTGTGAATGATTTATCAAGCGTCACCAGCTTTTAGTCTATGCTCTGTAGGTCGTTGTAGCGCCTGGAATTCGTATTAGATGGAGAAGGCTTTCCCAGTACCTATACCACCATCTCAGTCCCTCAAACCCCCTTATTCCAAAACGAGGTTTAAGGATAGTCCGAGATGTGCATTTAAACCTTAGATTTAGATACAGATTTACTCGTGATCTATGGTCTAAACATTAGCCCGATATAATCTGTAGGAATAGTGTTTAGATTATAGTTCCCTATATAATCTCTATGGATAGTGTTAGACTATAGATCACCAGTAAATCTGTATCTAAATCTAAGGTTTAAATCCACATCTCGGACTATCCTTAAAATGATATCCTTAAAAATTGTACGACAAAATGGCAAGATCTAGAGAACCATTTTATTTTATCTTTTAAGAACTTTGTTTACCTAGAACTACAAAATAAATATTTATGATTTATGATTTAAACCTCGTTTTGGAATAAGGGGAAAAGGGTTTGGAGCCAACTAAACCGTGTGTCTCATCACCATGTTTTCATTTATCGTAAGAGCAAATTTTATGGTAATTTTAATACGAAACAAAGAAGATAATATAATATATATAGTGAATCTTCATTAAATTAAGTATGTGTGGTTTGTCTCGAAAAAATCCTTGAATATTTATGCATATTTTACTTAACCTAAGTCTGAATAATTAGATAAGAAGTGTGCTTGACATTACTGAGTAGAGTTCTTTAAAATCTAGTAATGTTACTTATTTAGTTATTTAGATTTTAAGATTCTACGAGTAGAATTTTGTTCGATTGTAGTAAGTACCTACTCAACATGATAAAAAAAATGTAATATGATGAAGCTAATTTACAGAAATACTAGCTAAGTATCGCGGTTTCACCTGCATATGCACCTGCCGCATTTCTTTCTTCAGACTTTATAAATTTTGACCGAAAACTGCCAATTTAACTGTAAAAAACAATAGTTAACTTAAGTTAACTATTGTTTTTTATTTTGCCTATAGTATATTAATATACTAGAAGCATCCCACGGTTTTACCCAGGTAAGTAATTACTCTGTTGGAATAAATCAGAAAAAAAAGAAGCCCTACCACATTTTATCGAAATCGGTCCAGAATTTTTAGAGCCTCATCATCTTCCTGCCTTTATCCCAATTATTTGTGGTCGGCGCAGTGTGTCTTCTTTTTTCATTTACTCGTCCTCATCGTTCACATTCATCTCTTTCATGTCTTGTCTCATGCAGTCCATCCATCTTTTTTTTGGTCGTCCTCTTCCTCTCCATCCCTCTACGTTCATACTCATCACTCTTCTTGTTACATGCGACTCCTCTCTTCTCATCACATGTCCGTCCATACCAACTCAGACGTTTCCCTTTTACTTTTTCAGTAACCTGTGCTACTTTCTAATATAGGTACTCATTCCTTATTTTATTTATAGAATGTTTTAGAGTCTATTCGTTGCAAACAAAATCTTTTTTTTTTCATAATTTTAGTGTAGAAGTAGGTGGGTAGATGAAAATTCTTGTAAACAAATACCTATTAGCATTAAAAACATAAAAATCGTTAAATTAAGATGATTAAAATAATTTTATATTGAACACCGCCAATAGTAAAAAAGCTTTTATGTCTTTATAGCGAATAAAAATATTTGAAATAGCGTGATAAAAATATAATGAGACCAATTAATTATGTTGTTATTAATAATGTGTTGAATGTTTGAGTTTCCTTAACAAACACTTATAGCAATAGTTCTCTTTTAATATGTACCTTTGTGATGGTGATTTATTAAATTAACACTTTTTGTTTACAGTAGTAGCGTAGCGTAGAGGGGGGGGGAGTGTTGGACCGCCCCGGGCGCAACCATTAGGAGGGCGGCAAATTTGAAAAAAAAAATGTTTTGTGCCAAACATAATTGTTCAAGAAATTATTTTACCCTCCCGCCCAATACAGTTGTTGCAAATCACGAGACACCGACTGTGTCTGACCGACTGACCCACGCTACGTCACTGGTACGTCCCGGCGAAGTAGCGGTCGCTCGTTTTCAGTTATAAAGTCAGTGACATTCAGCAAGTTATAGGGGAGCTAGTTTAAGCAATTTTGAAAATTATACCTTTTTAACATAATCATAATCATTTTTAATCATAATAGGTCAGCGTTTGACTACTATCACACCTGCCTGATGCTAGGTGATGAGACTTCAAGACCATATAAACTTGCCTGATAGTTCTACTGGCCTACTAATGAGAAAGCTGTTGATTGTTGTAGACGACCCAGTTGGCACAATGGTCACCATGCCGGACTGCCAAACACAGGGTTGCGGGTTCAATTCCCGCCTCAGACAAGTATTTATGCTTAGATATTCGTCTGTGGTCTGGTTGTTTCTATGTATTATAAGTATATATTTACAAAAGAAAAGTATTTAAGTAGTATATCCGTTGTTTAGCACCCATAACACAAGTCTAGTTACTTAGCTTGGGGCTATATGGCGATGTGTGGAATGTCCTGCAATATATTTATTTATCGGCTGCTTCATACTGGTATATAAATCGGCAGCTTTGATGATAAGTCACTCATGTCTTGAAAACCCATAAATTGTACACGGCAGGACAGAAAGACGCAGGCAACTGATACTATTTCCTTGCAGTACGAATAAGGCAGCAACTTAGTCTGAAGGAGTTTTGGCGGGAACGAGTTAACAACATGTCGTACTGCAGTTTTATTTTCATGAAACTTAGTTGTAACCCGAGTTGAATTGTATATTTCTGGTGGAATGTTATTCAATTTAGTTCCGTGAAAGTGCACAAGTGTAGTGAAAGTAAAAATCAGTGTCAAACATGAAGTTTTCTCGTTGCCTCCAAATCTCCTTTTAAGGTTATGGTAAACTTTCCACCGCTTTACTATAGCCCCTGACTTGACGGACTATGACGACTTTGACTGTTTTGAAACACTTTAGGCCCGATTTATGAAAAATCGGGTCATAATTTGATGCAAAATATAACTTGACACTGGCTAAATGCACAAGCCGTGCGAAGCCATAATTAATAAAAAAAAACTTAGTCTGAAATGTGCGATGACACAAATATATACAGTTTCTGGTTGACTTTAATTGATTAATGTGATATTTATTCCTATAGTAAATCATTATTCGATGTTAAAATAAAAATCAACACAGGTGTTTTACGATTTCGCATGTTGTTAGATGATACCTACATACTTTGTGTGCAGGCGGGGTATGACGTACCACTGACGTCTGAATGAAGTTTAGCGTCTCCTACTGCAATTCGCTCCTGTATTTTGCACTATAAATCCCAATAACGTTAAGGGGTAAAGCTATTTTATTATTTGCGGCCCGCCGTTTTGTTTGCGTAAGTCCTGATCCCGCGGAAATTTCGGGATCAAGAGTATTCCTATGTCCTTTTCCATCCCCTACACTATGCCGATTTATGCTATGCCGATTTTCATCCAAATCGGTCTAGTTGTTTGACCGTGAAGACAGGAAAAACAAGCAAATATACAATTAACAAACAAACTTTCGGATTTATAACTAGTTAGGAGGTTAGGATAAGGATTTTATACTTCTAATCTAAATCTGCGGAGTTTTCTAAGTTTAAGTAAATGTCTTACTCCAGTAGGAGGGTTTAGTTTTTAGTTTATAAATGCGTTGTTGCTTCAATTTATGTCAACGTTTTCCGTGTGCGAAACATTGAAGTATAAGTATTTCATTCACAAATATAGCCGAACTTGAGAATCAAATAGGTTCTCTAACTAATTGACAAAGGTCATGCATATTTACTTTAAAAATTATCAATGTAATCAAGGTCTGAGTTGCTATCAATAGATTATCTCATTGCGAAGGGCACAACGCTACTCTATTCATATAATGTGTGGAGGTGATGTTATAGTTAGGAATAAAACGCATGTCGGAAATATAAGGCAATTGTACTAGATAGAGAGTTGGTCAATTAATGACCGAACAATAAAGGAAAATAACGCGTGCGCGGACGCAGGCTTAAGATAGAGTGAGGCTCTCCGCATCAGGGTAGACAATCAATGCACGCTGACAGCCGGTTCAAACTTTGAAGGCTGCCGTGATGTGCGTAGTTTGTAGAGATGTGCCGCTACAAATGTAAACTGCACATTTATAAATATACTATTCCAAGTCCTAACTGACTCACTGATATCAACACGCAGATAAAGTCAATGGATGGTTGGTGATGGTTAAAAAAAGATTTTGGAAAATTCAGCCCCTACGCGGATTAAGTCGCTAGTTACTTTTATAAACTAAATCTAAAAGATTGGTGTAAGATAATTTACTTAAAACACTTCAAGTTAAAGAAAAACAACGTGATTAGAGCGTTGCTATTTTAATTCAATCTAAAGTTGGGTAGGTCGGTCTGTCTTGATTCGATTGCTAGGTACTCTTACTTAGATCTTACATACATACAATATCTATACTTATATTATCTATACTTATATTATATTATAGCTGAAGAGTTTGTTTGTTTGTTTGAAGGCGCTAATCTCAGGAACTACTGGTTCGAATTGAAAAATTATTTTTGTGTTGGAAAGTCCATTTATCGAGGAAGGCTATAGGCTACTTTTTATCCTGATATTCCCACGGGATCGGGAGTTACGCGGGTGAAACCGCGGAGAGCAGCTAGTTCAAAGATATGCGTGAAAAAATATATAGGAAATCCAAATAAGTATTAGTGATAGGTGATAGGCTGATAGCTGAACGAGGTGACAAAATGAGGTCTTTTGGTCACCTGAAGCACCTAGCTATATCTAAACTATAATATTAAGAGACATTAAAGAATAATATGACTGCTTTGGACAATTTTTACTTCCAACTACTTCTGTGTCCCAAAGTTAATATTTTTTTATTCAGAATTATTCGCATGAGATTACATTGAATTGTCTTATAAAATAAGTTAGGATGTATCTGTGTCTTCAGGATACGCCTTCCAATAAGAAGAAGACACTAGAAATTGATGGGGTACATAGTGTCGTGTAGAGAAAGGGTATTAAAAATACCTAATAGTAAAACTTGAGAGGTGTCAAGGGACACCCGGATGGAACGAAGTTTCTTTCGATTAATTAGTGAAGGAATGGTAATAAAATCAAAAAGTGTCATTACAACTTATTATTGGTCTTAATTTTTTCCATCTAGCCTCCTTTCGCAACGCGCCATAAGGATATACGTTCCAAAAAAAGATTTGCACCATCATAATCGTAAAATGAAGCGCCTTATTGAGTTTTAATTCTTACTAACCAATGGTAACTGATTGAATCTACCTGTTTAAACTGTTTTCTGAATGTAGTATAGGTACGATCTGATCTGCAGATGACCTTTTTATGGTAATGTCTTCTGTATAGGAACTCGGGTTAATCACGATTGATGACATAGAGAATGTAATTTATATCATCTGGTTAACAATATGTAATGTTGTTTATATTATATTGATAAAGGAATAAAATATTCTACAAGAAGTTTCAAAATTACTAGCTTTAGCTTTGGGTGACCATAGGGTTGGCTCCGACCTCGGACAGCGGATAAGCATCGCCATCCAACGAGTGAACCCAGCCAGCGTTTTGGGAACGCTTTCTTCCATTTTTTACTTAAATATTTTAAAGGGTAGGTTATTAATTTTATTTTGGATTTTATTATTTTATTTTTATGAAGAATATTTTATTGCTTTGTATATTAAAAAAATGAAACTTCAAAAATATAAAACATATGAAATGAAATAGTTTCCTTTTCTAGACTTCTGTCCACACAAATTATATAACTTATTTTAAAAACCAAACAAAAACACACAGAAATGAAAATTTACAAAATAAAATAACCTTTAATTAAAATACAAAACACTTAAAATAAAATATAAATAAATAAAAATTATTATTAAAATTTGGCCGGCATGATAGAACTGCCAAATCCGACAAAGATAGACAAGAAGGTAATAAAATGTTAATATAATATTATTTATAAGTTTTAATACAATATCGCCTGGTAGAATGATTATAGATACACCAGTTCCAAACGCCTAATCGAAGATAGTCGATAGTTTTACGAAGGCGATTTTCATATAATTTTGTTACAGTGTTTTTGTTGATATTCAGTAGCAAATAAAATTATACTCGGAAGCCTAACCTTAACCATCTTAAGGGCAGGTGCTAATAAAGCTACCAAAATCGACCTTTGTTTTAAGTAACTCTAAGTAATCAAATTCTCTTTTTTTTGTTATTTGGATATAAATGGATATTGTAGTTTAATAACCATATTTTTGTTTATTGTGGTTGAAAACATGATATGAACAACTTCGTTCGATAAAAAAAATGTTAGAAATCAGAGAATTATTAGATCGTTTATCGGGTTTTATTTAAAAATAGTTAACGTTTGTTTCTAAAAATGAATCAAATGATAGGTTTTGACCTCTAGAAACTATATTTGTGGATAATAATGCTAAAATGTTTTGCATATCGATCAAAAATAACAGTTAGCACGCAGCACGCTATATTTTTGAGAGCGGAGGCTAAGGTAATGTGAATACCTACACACGGTACTGGAAGAGCGCCTTAAAAATCCTGTTAGTAATACTAGCTCTACATTTTTTCCAAGCGGATGCCTAGCTTTCTGTATGCCTTTTTAGGTCGGTCCGTCCATTGTTGGTATGAGCCGTGCGACAGTCAGTCACAAGTACAATAACATTTTAACTATGCGGTAAAAAAGAAGAAATATTAGCCTACTTTATAATGAACTGGCTCCGCCCTGTAGCCTGAAAACCCCTATCCCTTTCCCACGAGGGCGCCGCGCGATGACTCTGTCGCTTTTCCCCGCGCGCCGCGAAATGGCCGTTTTAACTGTTTTATGTAATTAAAAGAAAACATCTATTTTAGCTCAAGTGCAAGTCGTACTCGCGCGCCGAGGGTTTCGTACATTAGCTGCAACTCTCTTTCTCTACCCTTGTCGTGGTATGGCAAGTACCAATGGGCGCCCATACAATGTAAGGATCAAGGTAAATTGGTTTACTATGTATATATAAATAAATAAATATTACAGGACATTCCACACATCGCCATCTAGCCCCAAGTTAAGTAACTAGATTTGTGTTATGGGTGCTAGGCAACGGATATACTACATAAATACTTTTCTTTTGTAAATATATACTTATAATACATAGAAACAACCAGACCACAGACAAATATCTAAGCAAAAATACTTGTCTGAGGCAGGAATCGAACCCGCAACCCTGTGTTTTGTGCCATTGTGCCAACTGGGTCGTCAATGGACACCCATTCATTTTTAACTTTTTTGAATTTTTTATAATTTTTCCTTTATTTGTGCTGCTAAAACCTTGCTTTTTGCCAAATTTCTTGATTCTATTTCGATTTCGTCTTTCTCTTCTGAGTAAAATATTTTATTACCCACTTGCTAACTTATTTTAGTACAGTATTACAGTACTATTTCAATTCAGGTAATAGTTTCTTAGGCCAAAGGTTAGTTTTGTAAGAATAGTTTCGTCATCCTGCTTACAGTGCCTTCCTTTACGAGTTTTACCTTTTCTCGAAGCATCTAACCTAAAGTGTATGTACATAAATCAGTATCTTTGAGTATGCATAGCTAACTCCATTACATAAGGTAACATTATGATATACTTGTCAATTAGATAGTTCGTTTAAGTAAACTTGTAATGTTTTATTAACGTTAGATGTGTCAATAAAATTGTTGACTTTATGCAATTTTAAAAAAAAGTGTTACTCTTTCGGACATTTTAATATAATTTTTAGACGAACGTGTCTTTCCAAAACTTGCCGAAATTTCAGTTTAAAAATTACATTGGCAATTGGCAGAAATTTTTCGCAATGATATTTTTTTAGTTGGATCCTTTTTGCGTGAGAATGGCGTTTGTTTTGACAGCACCTGTACCCTCTCAGCTTAGCCAATCATGTCCAGAGGAAAGGACTTGTTAATACATCTGGAACCAACTTAGCCGGGGATCTAGATGTTTTCCTTCACCGTAAGAGCAAATTAAATTAGTGCACATTTTTATTTAAGAAACATCCATTGGTGCACGGTCGGCCGAGATTCGAACAAACGATCTTCGGAATGAAAGTCGAGGTAAAAAAGCTATATATAACTACAATTAGGATTATTTTATTAGTATTTTTACAAATTATAGCTCAGCGTTTGACCACTATCACACCTACCTGATGGTAAGTGACGATGCGGCACAAGATGTAGCACGCTTTCCTAGAAGATACCTATTTACTCGCGACTTGAAAACCCCCAAATTGTACACATTAGGAAAGACAGACGCAGGCAACTGATTCTATTCCCTTGCAGTACGAATAAGGAATGACGAAGCGAAACGCTTGGTGCGAATCTCTGGTATGTCCACCATGAAACGGTGTCGAACATCAGTCTGCCTGGTTGTATGACAAAAGAATGGAAATGGCAAAATTAGGTCGTAGAGTTTTGATGCACTCTCCCTGAATTTTTTTAGGGCTTCAAATGTATTAAACACAGATCAACGTAAATGTTTTTGTAAATAGTGTGTGAAGGTTAAATCTTTATTAAAGGCTTTGTATTGGCACGCCTACGTCTTCTAAGAATATTTGCAACGTGTGTGCAATGACATTTAGTTAGATTTACGAAACTTGCATACAGTAGGTACTTAATGTTTATCCTAGGATAATATCTTACTTACATAGCTTATCTACTGAAAATGTTTTTAAAAGATTAAATGTTGTAAGAAGTAAATGTTGTTGGTTTGGTATACTTTTTCTCAATAAACAAATTATTTTCTAAACGTACTTAAAAGATCTTAAATAAAACTAAAAAATATCTATATATTTGCCTACTTAATTACTTCATCATCATCATTATTTCAGTCACAAGATGTCCACTGCTGAACAAAGGCCTCCCCCAAAGACTCCCAGAGCGATCGGTCCAATAACTTCCCGCGATCTTAATTAAGTCGTCCGTCCATCGTGGTCCAATCTAAGACTTTTCGGCCCCAACGGCCATCAGTTCTACGAGCCACATGCCCCGTCCATTACCACTTCAGCTTACTAATTCTATTTACTTACTAAAGTAAATCAAAACCTTACAAACAACCCATCTGGTTCCTTTGCGCCAGGACTAATCATTCCTGGCGCAAAGGAACCAAAACTGTTGTTTTTTTTCTTCTAAACTTATATCGAAAAGTAAAGTAAATTTTTATTACGAATAACTTTTAGTCAAGTCATCTTAAGAATACAACGAACGATTTTTTAAATTGTATTGTCCAGGTCATGGTTTATTATTCGGATAAATTGCTGATTTGGCCGCATGATTTATGTCATGTTACTTCATAGACGACTTTACATTGAAGACTAGTTGCAAATTAGTCCACATGATTTTAAGACAAGTTGCCGCATAAGACGACTTGCGTTTTAAAACGTCTGATACTAACCCAATTTTTTATGTATAACATGTTCTTTTGTTTCTTCCAGTTGTGAAATTTAGTTAAATAATAAAAAAAATAATTAAGATTTAGTCAACCAGTGGAATAAGTATTTTTTTGATGTATACCAATAAAATTACTATAAATTTTAATGAATACCATTAAAAATTATAGTAATTTTAAGAAAAACCATCTTTCCTAGCAATTTCACAGCTATTCAATAGGTTGAAGTGCGTAACTTACATTAAAGCTAAATTGAGTGAAGTTAACATACCTATAATAACGTGGTTGCAAAATTCTTGTAAAAACATCATCAGTACTTTGTTACTAAAGATGTTGCTAGACCTTTCAAATGATGTCATGTCATTTGTTTTTTATTGGTGCATCAACTTTTATCAAGGTACTAGCATTAAAGGAAAATTAACCTTTTTTACTAGAAACAGCGCCCTACAATTTAACCTACATAAGTTCCTATCCCGTGGGGATATCGGGATAAAACTACTTAGTTTTATAAAACTCTTAATTAATCAATGTATCTTCATACCAAGCTCCATCAAAATCGGTCCTGTAGTTTTGGAGCTTAAAAATTATCTTTCCTCTTTAAAATATAAGTGTGGATAAAAATGATTAATCAGTAACTTAAGATTTCAACATACGTTTTATTAAATTGTTATGTATTATTAAACCTCAAGAGGAAAAATATGGAACCTTTATAAGATTAATTGAGTTTTCGTCTGTTCGTTAAGACGTGGTCAAGTAATTTCTCTCATGGACGAACGGCTAGGTATAACCGGTTGGTATTATACAAATCAAAGGTAAGCTTCAGTAAAACAGTCATTGATAAAAGGTATATACATTTAATTAAAAAAGGTAGCAACGTACGTAAATGTACTGATGAGTATAAAAGTACAAAACATCCTCATGGCACAAGAATTTAGAAACAGTGATACCCTTTGCTGAAAGAAGCATGAGATCGATGGTTTCATGGATCCTGATCTAAATCTAAGGACGAACGCAGATTGAAGACTTTAATTAGCTGATTAGTAGAACATGCTAACGAGTGTTCATATTTATTTTGTTTGTCCTGTCATCAAATGCGATCGAAAAATCTGTTATCTGCGTTCACCCTAAATCATAAGAATTGTAGATGCTACAAAGAGTTGTACAACTGGCCTTGTTAATATATTTACATGGTCTAAGGCTAGTTTAGATATAAAAGAGGAAAGCGGTGGTTAATGGATAGAAGTTTATGATAAGAGAGAAAAACTTTATAAAAAATTTAAAATCAATCTCAATGAATCATAAAATCTCTATTCATCTTTCCTCTTTTAAATTTTTGCGTTGAACTCTGAACAAACTAGTAACACTAGTCATGCGACTCAAGCAATACGTCGTGCGTTAATTGACAAATCATTGTGTGAAGTTCTAACAATGTGGCCAAAATGATTTCTGGCGCCCATTTGTGCTTTGGAAGGCTGCTAGGTTAAAATACAGACCTTGGGGGACCTGAAAACTCTAACAACAGATATGCCATTGTAAGAGTAGTACTAATAAAAATATTGTTAATCCACGCACGCTGCATTGCTAGAGTCACGCGACTATAGTCAAAGACAGTTAAATCGATACAGAATTTTATTGAGTTTTGTAATTTTAATTGAAATTCTGTGTCAAATTAACTGACTTGAATCATAGTCACGTCTGTGTTCAGAGTTTTCAGTATCTCAGTTTAGTGAAGTTACTGTCCTAGAGAGGTTTTGGGTTGGTATCCATTGGGACCAGCCGTGAATGTGACGGTGTAGTGCTTGCCGTCTGGGGCGACGTACGCATACTGTCCAGTTACAGTGAGGGCTGCGTTTTCTGATTGAGGATTGTCGATCTTGCCTTCCTCTTGTCTAGATGTTCCGTCGCTGGTTTCATAACTGTAAAACAAACAAA
Source organism: Idaea straminata (assembly GCA_951213275.1). NCBI lineage: Eukaryota > Metazoa > Arthropoda > Insecta > Lepidoptera > Geometridae > Idaea > Idaea straminata. Next base: position 1,973,154 of record OX577852.1, read on the forward strand.
ATATGAATTCGGTTCATTTATTAGCGTTTAAATGGTAGGTACAGTATGCGTCATAAGTTACTATCAGTTTCCTACAATGATACTATAAACAAGTATTGGACTTACGACCTTCTTCTAATAGACACACAAACATAAATACTTGAATTAAAACTCAGTACTCAGTGTGATTATTATTTTCTACATCTTAGCTATGTCTTTAGTTGGCCGAGTGGTTAAAGCCGCTACCTGCTTCACCGACCGACGTGGGTTCGATCCACAGGTTAGGTTGTTATAATGTTCAAATAGTGTTCAGGATTGTAAACCGGTGGCAGTATAATTTTGAGCGTCGATTGTACAATAGATGCTACAATAAGCATACAAGTTCACATATGTTATGAGTCGTCCCGGGCACTGCAGTTTGGAGTTTTCCATACCTAATCAATGTGAAGATGTTTTTAAAACAATTAATAATTAAAATAAACGAATAATTAGATTGGTTTTGTAAATAGAATTGTCCTTAAAAATATTGCTAGAATAACTGTTGTATAAGTTAAAATGTTTTGTTTTTTTTATGTTAGGTTAGGTTTTTCCCAATCATAAAGAAGCTTAGGTTATTATTGCAAAATTTAACAAATGGTTTATTTTAGACGTTTTGAATGATGGATAAGGATGACTCAATATTTTCTAAGCATGTCGCAAATCCTTGAGTTTATAAGAGGTACGTAGAATGACTACCTAGAATATTCAATTGAAAGAAACTTGAACTCTGACCCGACAGAAATATCAAAACACTTCGCCTCTATCGAAGTATCAGTATAAGTAATAGTTAAGATCCTTAATTATTTCAAAACCTATTAAGGTGCATGTAGGGGCCAAATGCAAAATGCTTGACGCCGATATCAAAATGGAATATTGTTGTTAGGTATTGTTGTGTGTGTAGGTAGAATTAAATAATAATCTATCGTAAAGTATATTCAGCATGGCATTTCGTGCTATATTTTTATGCAAATAAATAATATTTCTATTTCCTCCCCTTTTACCTTCAACACTTAAGTTTTTATTAAAACTCTTCTATATTATTATTTTTTGAATATTATGTCATTTTTGAGGTTCTGTCAAATCATTTTGCCAATATCAATAATCTTTAACTTAATAATTTAACCATTCATTTTTTGGTGAAGTTAACGAAATTAAAATTTGTCAAATTTGTCATACCGAAATTATTCAATGAACATAGCTTGCTTGAGATTGTGCTTAAACATAATTAGCTAAATATAATTTACAGTTTCAAAAGCTCAAATTAAATTATATTTCAATAACTACATTATTTAATTACAGGTACCTACATGTTTGATACTTTGACAGTTGATAAATTATATTTAAAAGCTTCAACAAAATTATTATTTGTTGTGCACGCGAACTTGAATGTAAGATACACTACGAAACTAAAATAAAAACAGGTAAATCCGCCATCTTTTTAGAAAAAAAAATCCTTCATATTAACTATATTTTTGCAAGTGCTGGGCAGATATGGTTCGTAATGAGAACAAGTACAAAGTTTAAGATGTAAAAAAATACAGAGATATGGTTAGGTTCGGTTAGGTTACGTAAAGATGTTAAAGGACAATATTGTAATCAATTAGCACAAAGCAATTAGTAGGTATTTTTAATAATTACTTTAATTACGTGTAAATGATGTGTAAACGTGAGGTAAACAACATAAGAGAATTACTGTAGTAATAAATTAAGGCCAATGTCACATGGCTTTTCGAGCAGCTTAGCGCATTCAAGTTAGCGAGTGACGTTTAGAGTAGCAAAGTGGATTGGAATAATCGGTTAATTGATGGAGCTTTTTTATGAAACACTCTCATTTTATACTCAAAATAAAAAGTAAAGTTAAGCGATTAAGACGCTTCTGGTACCTTTTCGGGGTTTACAAATATTTGCTTCTCAACTTCATTTCTTTACCCTTATTTAACCGACTTTAAAAAAAGATGAGGTTGTGAATTCATCGCGAATATGTTTATTTGTTTGATAATGACTCGAAGACGGCTCAACCGATTGAGATGTTTATTTTTTGTTGAAAAGGGAACACCTTGGTAGTAGTTCCAAATTGGCGAGGATTTGGTGAAGATCTTCGGAGTGAAGAACAAATTGTTCAGTTTTTTAGATATACCAGTAGAACCGGCCCTTAAACTAATAGGTATAGATTGAAGGAGCATCTGAAACCACTTCCTTATCACAATACTCTGTTTTGTTACGATTATGGGTTCCAACTTGAAGAATTTTATACATATAAAGCTTATATAAATCAAAGGATATGTCTCATGTCTTATGATGGTGGAAAAGAAACTGATTTTCGGGTTAAAATAAACTGATAACGTTTCATACTTACGCAAAACTATAGCCATCTACATCGACGTTGCTGTCGTAGCGGAGTATTTGAACATCTTGAGGGTTTTGCTGCTGTTGTGCGGCACAGAGGGCTACTAATACACTGACTGCTACGACCTGGGGAAAAAATGCAAAATTAAATCGAACAAACCTTCAAAGTTCCATAATCGCACTGCAAAAAAATGGAATCAGTTGTCTGAGTCTGACTTTCCAGAAGTTTACAAGTCACAAGTGAAGAAGTAAACGTGTTATAATATCTCAGACAGCGTCATCGCTTATCATCAGGTGTGATAGTGGTTAAACGCTGACTTCGGAATTGTAAAAAAAAACAAAAATCTAAAGAAAAAATATTCTTAAACACTTTCACGACATACCTAGTTGAACTTTTGACTTATTTCACAAGTTAGTTATTTTAATAGAAATAACTTGCAAATTGCACTAGGTTTTTGTCTCTGTTAAGTAAGGGCTATAAATAACCCATCATGTCACCCATTGTGACCCTAAAGGTCAATTAAAACAACCTATCCATTGTTTTAGACACTCAAGTAGCACATCTCATTAGATGACACTAGCAACATAAATAAAGTTTAAACAATAACCAGCTTTCGTCTTAACACAATAATGAAAAAAAAATTAAAAAAAAAAAGTAAAATTTATCCGTCATTGTCTCACTACAGGGCAAGAACAGCATCTCAAAGAAGTTAGGCTTTGTAACGTGGCGGGAATATACTCCAGATTCAATTCAATTTAATTTTAATAATTCTTAATTTCTTCTCCTCCGGATTGCCTATAAATATCTCATGCTATCGAGCAGCGTTAACCAAAAAACACTTTATTTGACAAACACAATATATCGAAAAAGTAGTAGTTTATTTTTAGACGAGTGATCTTTAATGAATATTCTGTAATTATAATATTTAAAAAATTAACTCACGTATTTGAGCATGGTGCTTGGTTGTTGAATTCAAACTAACGAATGAAGTAACCATTGGAAGCGTGCAATTTATATATATCCCGAAGAGGTGCACTTGCACTAAGATCACGGAGGATGGCTCGCGGCCCTCACTCACTCAGACCTCAAGATGTTTTTTGTCAACTTTTCAAGCAGTCCGGTTAGTGATACAACACATATACATTAGGGAGTACATCTGATAACTTCAAACAATTGTCTCAGGTAACTTTATTTTGAATTTTAGTTAATTATTCCTATTCCTGGCGCGAAAATTAGACTTTGGGAGGTATAAGTAGTTAGAATTAGCTTACATAAAAAACTAGGTCCACCTGTTACTGAGAAAATCGGTGACATACGGACAGACGGACAAGAGAATAATCTTAAAAGGGTTCCTTTTATTACCTTCAGAGGTACGGAACCCTAAAAATATTATTTATACCAAACTACTTAGCAGTTTGTCGCCGGAGACTAAGCTCTGAAATTTTATTAATTGTAAAATTTTGCTTAAATGCAAGTTCTACCCTAAAACGGCTTATCAAATGAAAAAGTTTACCTAGTGGTTAAATTTAGAATAGAACTGGGCTCAATATTTTTTTGACTAGCAGAAAACTTTGGATTTCAGATGTCAAGTGTCAGAAAATTAGGCCTGCAACAAGTACGTCAAGTAACCGATGCTTTGATTGTGACCAAAATTTTACCGTAGAGTACAAAGTTGGTATAATTAGAATCGTAGAGTACAAAGTTGGTATAATTAGAATATTTTTAAGTCAAGGAAAGCTTTAAAGTCTTTGTTAAATAATAATACACAAAAATAATTACTTCTTTTTGTGTTTGTCATGATTGTCGCAAATAAATGTATTTCTTTATTTCAATATAGCATTTTGAAAACTTTACATTGAGCGTCTTTTGTTGCCTCATTGAATCAACTCTACTACTATAGGCAAGGATTTTAACTCTATGCGGTCAAACAGTCACAATACAAAGTTATGAATAGCCCAATCAGTTATTAAAAATTACATAATACCTTATTATCGTGTAAGTTAAGTTGACAAGCGTAATGATTGTGTATCTAATCTTTTAGATAAACATTTCAACATGTAAAGTAGGTGTAGCTTATGGTTTCTTACAGATGTTTCTAATTTAGATTTCAATTGTTGAACTTTCGATTGCACCTGAACTTGTCCCATATACTTACGGTTGAAATGGGATGAATTTGAGGGATCAAAAAATTGTATTTTATTTATCTTTGAACTTGTTCCATTTCATAATAAAAATGTTATTTAGTACTGTTCTTCTTCTTCTTCGTGTCAACGGCGGCCAATGCGATACACCTTGATCAAAGAACTCCCGCCCAAAACATAGCCACGGCAATCGCATTATCTGTTGCCTTGTTGAGGTCGTCTTCAGAGCAGCTAACAGGGCAGAGAGAGCAAGCCTGCTAGAAGCAAAGGTCGTTCAAAATCTTTCATAGCTGCAATTGGAAAAGCATGTTTACTATTTTAGTGGAGGTCATTAAGATAAATAAGTGTTAATAGGTATTGTTTTACTAGTAGCGGTAGCGTAGTAATAAAAAGTAGTCTAAATTACTCTTATTAATCCATTTTTTTCTTTTATCATGTTTTATAAAAGTTTATCCACTAGTTTCGGAGATATTAAAAAAAAAACAAAATGACATATTTTCCCTTTAAAACATTTATCTTATATATAAAAATGAATCGCAAAATGTGTTGGTAAGCGCATCACGCCTAAACGGCTGGACCGATTTCGCTAATTCTTTTTTTGTTGTATTTTTTATTGTTAGGAGAAGGTTCTTATGAAAGAAAAATTTGGAAAGTTGCGCAGAAAGTTTTACGCGAGTGAAGCCGCGGGGCGCAGCTAGTTGTAAAATATTTTCTCTGTAGGTAATTATCAGTGTAGATCAAAAAATAATGTATATAAATAAATAAACCATTATATCTAGAAGAAAAAGAAAAAATAACTGATAAGGCTACTTAGAATAATTATGGTGTCTACATTGTGTGTTTAAAAAATATAAAAAGGAACAAAATAATTTGATCGCGCGTTGATGTCTTTTGTATGCGGAAGTCAAATCAGTTCGAATAATAAAATATGTTTGTGCAAGAAAAGTATGACCTCCTATTCTATAATACATAACTAGCTGCGCCCCGCGGTTTCACCCGCGTAAGTCCCGATCCCGTGGGCATATTGGGATAAAAAGTATCCTATGTCCGTCTCCTGGCTCTAAGCTACCTCCCCACCAATTTTCAGCCAAATCGGTTTAGCCGTTCCCGAGTTATAAATGGTGTAACTAACACGACTTTCTTTTATATATATAGATAATAACGTTATCTTGTTAAAAGTTTTGTAAAACGATATATTTTTAAAACCATACTAAGTGTATGAAACGAGTTCAAGGATGGTATTTTGACTTCTTAAATTCATCCCATTTAGATTGTTGGTGTTTTTGGACAATTTCAAGAGTCACTCGTATTTATTAGCTGTTAGGTAGGAAGCGTATAATAATACATACCTACCTAAAGAAAGCTTGGCATAGCGTTTTTTGGGTGCTCTTTGAGACCCATACCTATCGATAGACGGCATTACGATAAGTAAATAATGCCTTTACACCAAATATCTAAAGCCTCTTCTAAACGGGAAATTCAAAGAAACTCAGTGTGATCGAGTATTTTCATAATTGTGGTGCACTTTTCCGAGACGATTTTGAGGTTTAGTGTGAAGGTTTTATTTATTTAGTGTTTATAAGATATATAATTTATATATAGATAATTTAAATTACTATGCCTGTTGTGTCCAAAGGCCTTATGGACGACCACACACATCTACGTTAACTATTTGTTGTTTTTATTGATAAAACTAATTAAAGTTTATTATAGTTATCTCAATCACAAATGTTATGTTCGCCATTAAAATACAATAAAATATATTGTAGGTATTTGCTATTCTGAATCTCGTCTTAATATTTATATCAAGTCTTATATATTATAGAGCTGAGAGAGCTTAGTCAACCATATCCAGGGGAAATAACTTATCAATTGATACCTATCTCGAGCCCCTAAGCCGCGGGCTACATCATGATGTTTTCTTTCACCGTAAGTGTGTCAGTAGTGCACATATATATTTTCGAATCGTAAAATCCATGAACCAATAACAAAGCCAATTAATAATTAAATAATATAGCGTTTAACATCCAAATAGATAATTATAAAAGTCGTTAATTAAGCTAATAAAATTGAACGACTACGAAAATATAATTTGGTCAAAATAAAAATTAGATATTTTTCCTCTCCTTGTATTTTTATAATAGCACATTTGACATTATATATTTTACACTAATTAAATAGCTTTGCCATAAAAGAACAATTAAAAAAATTATTAACATTATTTAATGAGAAAATCTAGTTGGTCCTTGAGTCACACACTCGTAACTGTATTTTTTTCTCTTGAGTCTAAAGTAATGAAATTTAAAATAAAAGAGCAATAAAGATAACGTCAAAATTTTACCAATTTTATCACTGTGTCATCAGTGCAACAAGTTGGTCTAACATCTAAGTATAATATTCGTTTCTTTTCTTAGTAACAAAGGAATAAAATATAACAATTATAAAACCGGCCAAGTGCGAGTTGGTTCCTTACCATGTTGGGACCCCACTTCAATAAAGTATTTTTGTTCTGTTTTTAGTATTTGATGTTGTAGCGGCAACAGAAATACATAATCTTTGAAAATTTCAACTGTCTACCTATCACGATTCATTAGATATACGAGACGGGCAAATAAATAAACTATCTACTTACGTTGAATAAAAATTAAAATTCCAAAGAGATAAAATACTTATAAATTAATTAATTGACGACCCAGTTGGCACAATGGTCACCATGCTGGACTGCCAAACACAGGGTTGCGGGTTCGATTCCTGCCTCAGGCAAGTATTTATGCTTAGACATTTGTCTGTGGTCTGGTTGTGTCTATGAATTATAAGTATATATTTTCAAAAGAAAAGTATATAAGTAGTAAAGTCTAGCTAACACAAGTCTAATTACTTAGCTTGGGGCTAGATGGCAATGTGTGGAATGTTTTGCAAAATTTATTTTTATATTTGGGGCATAGTATACGCCAATAAGAACAAACATACATACAAACATACATATATACATACACTGCAAGTTAAATAAAAACTTAAAAAAAAATGACAATAACTGAGACGTTTTTGAGACTCAAATCAATTTTTCTTCAACTACGTGCTGAATATTGGCGTTGAATTACGTACCAAAATACTATTGCGGTACCTTTCTAGTTCAAATATTGTTGTGGTATGTACGATCGGCTGCATAATTGCAGACCCACCGTAGAGCTCCAAAACGGCTGTTATAAGAATGATTTCAACACAAGTAAGATTCTAGGCACCTGCTTTAGGTGAAGTTTAATGTCTTCTAACTCATCAATTAATCAAACAAAAATTATTAGAATGCAAACATTCCAATAGTAGTAATTGTCGAACTCTACCGAGGGCTGCAATTATGCAGCCGACTGTACCTAGATATTTTGTAGTCCTTTTTCAATAACATGACATTGGCGGAATCAAAAACAAACGAAAGCTTATTTAACAAAAATACATACAACCGAATTGAGAACGACCTCCTTTTTTTGAAATCGGTTAAAAATAAAAAAGTTTTACCAAGAAAAAGTTTTATGTGTGTACTAGCTGTTGCCCGCGACTTCGTCCGCGATGTGGTTTTGGGTTATTTAGAATACCTAGCATTTTTCTGCATAGATACAATTTATCATTCGGTGTAAGTTATAAAAACAAAATAGGTAGTTACATTGTTTTTAAACTATATTTTTAATTGATTTGGCAAAGGCAATTCTTATTCTAGGCTTACTCATACTCCAAAAGTAGGTCTAAAGATGCCTGAAGAGCGTGTAGAAAGAAAAACTTTCGGCCCTAGGGAAAATCGCTTTCACTGACAGCTGTCATGTTAAATTATGGCTTCGCGCGGCTTGTGCAATGTGTTTGTAGCCAGTATCAGTATCATTACGCATTAGGGACTTCAAAAACCTAACCTCCTTGATTTAGGTAACACCAAAGAATAACAATTATGGCTTTGCACGGCTCATCCATACTGCCAGAGTTTAGTACATAATAGGTTTTTTCTTAGTAATCGAATTCAGGTAGATATATTTAGTTCAAGATATCTTATTTAATAAAATAAATGTAAAGATGAAAATGGTCAAAGCTGCGCCTCTACCGGCGCCCTGTCAAGATGTTGCAGATGTGGCTTTATGTGACCGTGCGGTCAGTGTCGTTTCTTGAGTAAAAAATACTGGCGGGAAATGCTTGCATTTTGAATGATTTTAATTAGTATTATCTTTTGTTATTTTATTATGTTTTTGTGTTAAGTTTAATCTGGTTTTTCTATTATGATTGTGTATTTTGTGTAAATAACATTTTCTAGACAAACCGTGTTACAAAAACTGTAATTTAAATCTACGGACTTCGCGTCATCACTCAGTGTTGGATAAACTAATTTATAAAAATCTCTTCGGTTAGTACCGACGTATTTAAGTATTGAAAACATATTGAAAACATGTTGAAAACAAATAGCAAAAGCAAAAAATCTACATAATGTATAACCTCTTTGGTCCCAACCTTGTAAGAGGATCAGGTAGTATGGAGTCTCTCATTCACCCTCGTTATTAGGAAGAATTTTATGTTTATTCGTAATGAAAAGCACAGTGTTTACCTCGGGTTTGTTTTGTTTACCCAAGGTGTGAAAGTCACTTATTTAGTCCCTCGAAGTATTAGCGCACTCGCTACGCTCGGGCGCCAAACTCCGTCTCGGGACTCAATGAGTGACTTTCACACCTTGGGTAACAATGTACCATTTTTGTTAATTTTTCACAAATAAAACATAATACTTACACAACAATATGATAAGCTAAAACTAAGTCCAATTTCTATTCGCACAAAACTTTCAACGTTCTTTGTCTTCCTAGTTATCTTTAGATTTTTGTAAATTAAAAAAAAAAAATTATCAACTACCTTTGTGTCTCGATTCATATTCTTCAATTAATAATATAAGAGGTTATTATAGTATTTATAACACCAAAATCATGCAAATAATAATCTATTTTGGTGCAAATAATATTTTACATTGTTTTTATTATCAAATAATAATATTAATGATTAAAAAGAAAGGCAATTGGACAGAACAAATACTAATACTTAAAATAGCGCGATGAACATTGAGATCCTTACATATTGATAGCAGGCATTACGCTGAACAAAAAATGCTTTCACACCAAACATCTGAAGCGTCTCGGAAACGGGGTATTTGAAGGAACGTGATGTCCAATGAATCAAATTTTCTGAATTCTTGACCAAAATACCCAGTTTTTTTTATTAGGTAGCTGGCAGGGCTACGTAATTTTGGGAAAAAAAATGATTTTTACAAATGACTATTACCTGTATATTTTTTAACCGACATCAAAAAAGGTGGAGGTTCTCAATTCGTCACGTATATATATATTTTTTATGTATGTTCGCTGATTCCTCGTAAACTCTTGGAGCGATTTGGATAATTCTTTTTTGTTTTTACTATCTAAGGTTTCCGCTACTTGAACTCATAATTCAAACTATAGCAGGAGAAAAGCGCGATAGAAGTGTAACATCGGAGGTCTTCGGTAAAGGAGATCGGTAATATTATGTAGTAGTACCTCTTTGTACTAACCTCATTTTCAGTTTCACGTAGGTAGTATTAAATGCAAACTATTTGGTTTTATGACAGCTGTCATCTTGTGCGGAGGCATGTACTGCATCCCTACCATGACTTTTTGAAAAACTCGAAGAAAAGAAACCCTTTTTCGATCACTCTCTTGTCCGTTTGTCTGTCGGTGTGTCACTACCGATATTCTCAGAGACGGGTGGACCTAGTAAGTTGATTTTTAGGAAGTTTCATAGTAAATACTCAATATAGTATGTTTAATCGAATACGTAAAAAACCCGTGGTAAGGGTACTGTTCCCTTCTGACGTTCGATTACGTTTTACCACGGAAAAATATTTCGATTTCACAATTTTTAAATGATTTTTTATCAAATATCTTAATTATTGTATTAAAGTTAAATTAAAACATACCCTAAATGTTATTCTGATATATTCTAAACATATTCGTGTGGACCTTGTTAAAATCTGTTCTGTAGTTTATGAGATTACCTGGTTCAAACAAACAAACAGACAGACAAACAGACAAACAGACAAACAGACAAACAGACAAACAGACAAAAATTCTAAAAACTACCCTATCGTGTTCAGCTAACGATTTTAAGGCGATCTGTGTATTTTTTTTCTGGATATCTTACAATTACAGATTTTTTTATGTCTACAGATTTATTATATGTATAGATGTTCTCTCTATTCGACTGTGATTTAAATATCTTTTCTCTGGAATCGTCAAGTTAAATGTAATCTTTATATAATTGTCGATATTGTTATGTTGGTAGTGAAGGTTAGTGGAGTAAACGCGTGCTCTTTACCTCTTTAAAATAATGGTTCTGATTCTAACGTGTTTACGACTTAACTACATTTAGTATAAACTAGCTTTTGCCCGCGACTTCGTCCGCGTAGGAGTCGAAAATAGTCCTAATAGTATTTTTTTTTAATTAATATTAGATTGAGTTTCAAACACGTATCAAAATAAAATGTACTTACTTAATTTAAATCAAAAGCACTAAGAAGTTCGAGTCGAAGGAAATCCCCCCTAAAATAACTTTCTACCCCTTTTTAACCCCGGTAGGGGATGAATTTCAATAAAATACAAAACACGTGTTTCATTAATTCTGTTATAAAATGTTTATGCAAAATTTGAAGCAGATTGAACCAAGGAATCACGTTGTCCCATACAAACTTTGCCGCCCTTTTCCACCCCCTTAGGGGTAGAATTTCGGAAAATCCTTTCTTATCCGATGCCTACGTCACACAAAAAACACACCCTCCAAGTTTCAGGTCTCTACGATCAGCGGTTTAGGCTGTGCGTTGAACCGTCAGTCAGTCAGTCAGTAGTTCAGGTCAAAGCATTTTATACGTCTATAGCTTTTGCCCGCGACTTATTCCGCGTACACGTCGAAAATGGAAAAACCACCCCGAAAATAACGTCTTTCCCCTTTTTAACCCCGTTAGGGGATGAATTTCAAAAAAATACGAAACACGTATTCCATCAATTCTGTTAAAGAATGTTTATTTAAAATTTACAATACAAACTTTGCCCCCCTTTTTCACCCCCTTAGGGGTGGAATTTCGAAAAATCCTGTCTTATCCGGTGCCTACGTCATGCAAAGAATACACCCTCCAAATTTCAGGTCTTTACGATCAACGGTTTAGGCTGTGCGTTGATCCGTCAGTCAGTCAGTCAGTCAGTAGTTCAGGACAAAGCATTTTATATATATAGACTAGCAGTACTCCGCTGTTTCACCCGCGTAACTCCTGGAATATCGACATAAAAAATAGCCAATGTTATTTCTAATGAAGTCAAGTCGTCAAGCAGTGTCGGGGCCTATTCCTTACAAATAAAACAAAAAACTTTCCTTTTTATTATATTAATACAGAAGTGCTAATAGTGTAGATTAATAAATATATAATGCAAGAGATTGTACACAGCGCCATCTACTAGCGCCATTTTCAATTATCTTCGTAAATAGTTTCTATAGATGGTGCTCTACAATCTAAGTTTTTCTCTGCTAAAGGGCGGTCAAAGTTGTTTTCTTCGGTCTCCGGCCCATGGCCAGAGACATCTAGATACAATGTTTGACATAGATTAGAGCTCCACCTATATCAAAACTGATTTTTTAGAAAAATAATGATTTAAACAAGCCTTATTAAGATTGGCAGATACTGTACAAATGAAGTAGGATTGAAATTAATTTAAATGTTATCTGTAACTTTTCTGACTTATCCACTCTAATGTCTATGAAAATTGTCACGGATTTTAGCCAAACTTAGAAATCTATGGTTCAACAACAGCAAGGTGAAAAATAATATCAGATTCGGCTGTATGTGTTAAAAGCCTCTTGACTGCGCTTTTCAGGCTTTAAGTCTGAAACAAAAAACTTCTACCTTAAAATGTTAAAGTGTAGTAAGATTGAATGCACATCAGAATCGAGGCCTTTTTATTAGAATTGTTTAGTACCTATACATGAATGAGTAGGTATTCTCAACTAACGAACTTATCTTTGTAATGCCAAGGCAAATAAACTTGTGTAGATGTTTCATAATTAGTTGTTACATGCGATTCTATGGTTTTTGATTTTAATGTCAAATTAATTAACGCTTGACATAGTGTTCATATTTGATCCCTACCTATCTTCACAGCGCCATCAAGCCCCAAGCTCAGCCACTAGGCTTGTGATAAAACAATAAATACATACTCAAATTATACATATTTAAACGAGATACAAGAAGAACACCTTAATTAAATATTGTACGAATTTGCACCTAGCATTATCTAGTTAAACTAAGCAAATTTATATTTGTTCCAGGCTAATTATAAAACACTTAAACAGGGTTATTCGTAATTATATAAAAAGCGGTTTAGGGCTCGTTCGTTCACTTAATAAGTAGCCCTTATTTTTATAGAAGCAGATTAGTCGTTTAAGACTTTTGGAAATTCGAACATTCTTTGGAAATTTCTAAGCGTTAAATCGAAAATGATTACAGGCTTAGATCTCACTATAAGCTGCTTCAGTCACAGTCAGCTGTACCTATTTATATATAGCTAGACACCCACAATGTTGTATACAAGAAAGCTGTATAGTTGTCGTAATATAAGAACACGCGTATTAAGTAAGGTAGGCAATCGCAAACGTTCTAAATAAAACAAAACCACCACGCGAACGAAATCGCGGGCAACAGCTAGTACATAAATAAATTTTTGTTTCGCTACCTTCCGCACCACTGGTCCCTGCCCGGCCCGATTTAAATGACGCGCAGTAACAGTAAAATAATATTGTTTGACGCACACTAAATTAAAACTAGGTATCATATTAATAGATTGGCATCATGACCTATAGACAAGCTCAATTACTTCCCTAATTTATAATTATTATAAACAAAAACTTCAAACAAAAACTATATTTTTTATTGGTTAACTAACTGCGATGATCTTTTTATACGCAAAACTGTTTATATTAATGATAGGTATTCGATGTTTATTTTGTTGGTGTAGGTTTTTCAAGTCAGAATTATTTATTGCTTTTCCTTAGGTACGTATAATACATTATCATATAAATATTAGCGTGAAATTTGATTATTGACCTAAATTCCTCGTAAATTTGGTTATGGCTTTTGTCGTTAAGTGGCAAACATTTACAAACCATACCATGAGACAAATAACGTTCACTGAGATTCGCTTATTTTTCTAAGCCAGTTCCGAATTTCTCAATATACGGCGCTGAGATCTACTTTAGGATCAAATAACCATTTTCTTTTTTTCATTGCATTTATCTTGAAAAGGTTTCAATTGCAAGTAAAATATCTTTTATTCGGTTGGTAGAGTTCGAATTGTGCCTACTTGCCAATTTAATACAATTTAGCACATAGAAGCTTTTAGCTTCGCCTTTCGCAAATAATTGAAATTGTTAATATTTCCATGGCAAATTGTTTTTAGGTGTTATTGCGTTTATAAATGATTTTTTTCTTACATCTTAGTATAATTTATTTAAATCAAACTTCAGTCGAAAAAAAACGGCATGTGTGTTTTGACTTTCTGTATAGGCTTAGAAACGTCAAGGAATTTTCATCTTTTAAATACAGGGTTATTGGCAATCACATTAACAAGCGGATAAAGGTCACTTCTGTGCAGCTAAACAAACAACTTTTGTTCTACAATTTTCGGAAATTCAAACAATTTTTAATTAATTTTGAGGTTACCTAAATTCGAAAATCACCGGATTTTTTTAAAACAAAGGTCAGTCAGACTTAGAACAGTAGATAAAACTTAAAAAAATAGGTATAATCTTAAGGTTAATGACCTCTCCATGTATGGAACAGCGGATTTTCAGGTAAACTAACCACAAAATTTAAAAAAAATTGTATTTCCTAAAATCTTAGAACAAAAATTGTCTTTTTAGGTGCACAGAAGTGTCCCTCAACCGCTTACTAATATTAATACCAATAACCCTGGAAACTAAAATGTAGAGAAATAACTTAAGTTGGTCGATAGCATTAGGGGGAATGGGGGTGACTCCCGCTCCGGCTCGTTTCTTGCGCATAGGTTAGCCATCGCCATTCAGCGTGGCAATGCTTCTGGTATTATGGGAACCTTTACGCCGAGTACGATAAGGAGTGGGTTGTTTGACTAACTGGTCACTTCATTTATTTGCATTTATAATATTAAATATGTATGTTTTTTTTTCTATTTATAATGATGTATTCCTGTTTTTCTCTTGTCTAATAAATGTTTTACATATTACAAACGGTACATACAAACAACACTTCACAACGTTTTTTCCATGTAATTTTAGTCACCGGCAACATTCATCCACCTTCTTGTCTGAGTGGTTTAAAAGAAGCATGCAGTATGACACAATTTGTGGTATAAACGCATTATTACGTAACATCTTTGTTTGTCTTACGGCTGTCTGTTGGTAGGTATCAACTCACTACTTCAAGGACTTTGAAGGATATTTTATATCGGTAGGTACAAGGTAGGTATATTCAGCAACAAAATTAGTTAAAATCTATCTTCATCTATCCTTATAATAAACTTCTGGACCGATTGCGATGAAACTCGGTATCTAGATAGCTGGAGACCTGCATTAATACATAGGCTACATTTTATCCCGATATGCAGCTATACACAGATAAAAATAATCCCTATTTCCTTGGTCACAGCATCGCACGTGGACGGCTGGAACAATTATACTGATTAATTTTAGTTGAGTTTGTTATTGCCAGGAGAAGGTTCTTATGAAAGAAAAAAGTAAGAAAAAGGGCACTTCTGGGCCATTTCTTAATTTTTTTTAAGTAATAATTTTCTAATTATTACGCGCGTGAAACCGCGGGGTGCAGCTAGTTTACACTAAATAGGAAATAATTGACTCCGAAACAACTGGACCGATTTTATGAATCTTGGTATGAAGATTATATTGTTATATTAGGAGTACTTTAAGTGAATTTTTAATTCGATTTTTCCACGAGATCGGAACTTGTTAGAGTAAAAATAAACTGATTCATTGGGTGAAACAAAAAAAAGTTCAAAACTACGTGAAAAATACAGTATTGTGCATTTTTGAACGGCTGTTATTTGGTTTATATATGGCTAGTTGCGCCCCGCGGCCATAGTGCGCAACTTTGTAACGCACCGGCAGTTTTTGTTGTTAATAATTTAGTTTCTACCTACTTAATGGATTGTTTGAAATTTTATAATGTGCCTGCTGCTTTTGCAGCTCACTGGACATACTTAATTGATTAAATGTCTATCTATCAATTACTTTTATCGTTCACTATTATTCTGATTAAAAAATGTTACAGGTATATTTCATTTTGCTCCTCCTTGTTCTTCTTCTTCAGCAGCATGTGTTAGCCCTAGCGTTTTATGAACGACTAGCAGCGCTTCGCGGTTTCACCCGCGTAACTTCTTATCCCGTGCGAATATCGGGATAAAAAGTAGCCTATTTTATGGCCAATGAATCAATGTATCATCATGCCAAATAAAAAAAAAAAACAAAAAATCTTTCATTTTTAAAATATTAAGCATAGAAATAAAGATGTTGTATCCTTAAGCCACTGCATCGCATAAAACGCCTCTCAAATGTCTCTCCACATCTTTCTATCATTATTTTGGTTCCTACTTGTTGTACTTGTTTACTGGCTATTTTTTCGCCATTAGAGCCTTTTTAATTGGGTCCTTTTTGCGTGAGGATGAAGTAGGCTTGCCCGGCACATACTACCCTCCAGCTTAGTCGATCATGTCCAGAGGACAGAACTTGTCAATACTTCTGGAGTCAACTAAGCCGCGGGATTCATCACGATGTTTTCCTTCACCGTAAGAGCAATGTCAATTAGCGCACATAAATTTTTCTTAAGAAAAATCCATTGGTGCACGGCCGGCCGGGATTCGAACCCACGACCTTCAGAATGAAAGTCGAGGTATCTACCACTAAGCCAACACCGATCTTTTTTTTGGTTCTATATTTGCACATAAAACAGTAGTTTTTATAAACTATAGACTGATAAGTTGTGAGTAAAATATCTAGGTTAAGTGATGCACGCACCGACCGCCAACATAACAAACAAACAATAATTTACACAATTGACAAATCCCTGTAACATTTTCGTGGATCACCTTAAATAAACTGTTTGCATGATTGTGATTAACACCTTCGTCCCAATGTAACTACGAAACGCATTGTCAATACGATGTAAAGTATATTTATAGCCCATATGCGTTACTATAGTTCACAAACGTTCAGGACTTGTCCAGTAATATACGCATCCTTTTTGTGAAACATTGGTTTTTTTTCGAAATGATGAAAATTGTAAGTGATTTTTTTATTTGTTATTTTTTTACTGACATGACCTCTGGGGCATTGTGATAAGTTCTACCTTATTATGGTTGAAAAGCATGGGAAGTTTACCAATATGGAGTAGTACCCATGGCGTCTTTCTGCTGACACCCCGATAGAGGAGGTCTTTTTCATGTTGTGCGACATTTTAATGGGTTAAATTTATCGTTTTATTTTTTATATGTGGTTGACCTCGCAGTCCTATTTTAAAGAACCTAAATGAATAATAAAAGTACTGCATCCTCTTTGGGATTTTTTCTTTCATACATATGATAGGCCAGTGTTGGACTTCAATCACACCTGCTTTTTTCAAGTTTCGAAACCGGAAACCGAAAACAGTAGTTTTATAGCAACTACAAAAAAATCAAAAATCCAAAAGACTTTCAGTCCTACGTCCTACGAACTACTCAAAAGTCGTAGTCTATTTAAAATGTTTGTCGGCGTGAATTCCATAAACTTCGCGCCTGACAAAAATATCAAAGCATGTATCAGAACACTAAACTTAAACAGTTTTTCTAATATTTATTTTAAAAGTCCCCATTGTTTTACAATTTTTTATTTTCCGATTTCATTGATTAAAAAAAAAGAAAAAAAAACGTGCTTCGTGTTTCGTATCTTGAAATGAACAGACAAATAGATAATAGTAAAATTATTTTCTAAAGATATAAAGTTGCAATATATTTCAGTGCAAAAAAATATTGTAGACTTTTTGTTGACCTATTAGCTATTATTTCCAATATATTTTATATTTTATCGTTCCGGTGGAAACATATATATATATAAAGTTACAATTATGTTTATTCATTTCTTTCAGACATTATTTGCATTGGCTGCTGTGGCCCTGGTTGTTGCCCAGGATGCGCAGACGAAACCTCCAGTGCAAATAGTTAAGCAAGACTCTGAAGTTGATGTCAATGGATATAACTTTGAGTGAGTAAAAGTTGATTTTATTATGCGTCGTAATTTGTAAGCATAATATTACATATTTACATAATATGTTAGTGTTGTGATTTTGATTATTTTACAAAAAGTTTTCAGATAGCATACAATTTCAAATGATAATTACATTTACATATTATAAAATGTTTTTGGCTTTGAAAATGTCGTTCCGTTCGTTGAAGTATAGGCCGTAAATTTGAGAAAGTGTGCGACATGGCCGTAGGTTGTTCGAATATACATTGATTTTGATGGGAAGGAGTCAAAAGATGCAAAAGGCTAAGACCTACTAGGTGGTGTCAGAATTTTGGAAATCGGGGTAGTTTTCGAAAAATTGATGGTTATTTTCAACAAAATCTATTTTTTAAATTTGATTATTCAATTTTGCTACAAGTGACATGGTCCTGATATCATGTAACTAGCAGCACCCAACTGTTTCACTCGCATGAATCCCGATCCCATGGAAATATCGGAATTAATGTAGCCTTTGTTACTCTCAAAGATACAATGTATTTTCATTACAAGCTTCATTCAAATCGGTTCAGTAGTTTCAGAGCCTGTTCGCCACAACAAAAGCAAAAAATACATTTATACTAGAGTACACAATACTACATTACACAATACTAGAGAAGGTTTAGGTAGAATACCTATCAATCTGCTCATCTAAAAATTCAAACCAACTTTCAGGTTCGAAACAAGCGACGGTACTTCGCGACAGGAGCAAGGTGATTACAAAAACGACACTGATCAACAAGGCCTCTCCGTAAAGGGTAGCTGGAAGTACGTTGCACCAGACGGTCAGAACATAGCCGTCTCATTCGTCGCTGATAAGAACGGATACCAACCCACCGAGCACAAAGATGACAATCAACAGAATCAACAGAACCAACAAAAACCTGCTCAGTCTTAAGGAAAAATAGTCTTTTGTTTTGGAAATTATATTAAGGCAGTCAATAACGCAAAAATATTAATTTTTTGCATGATTTTTTATCCAAATTTTCTATACTTTGTAGGTGAGATCTTTGCCGGCATTTTGGTATAATTTTAAGACAAAAATCCTATTTCAAATTGATAGAAAAATTTGTAATTATAAAAACTAAAAATCATGTAAAAATTAATAACTTGAATAATAAATAGGTGACGGGCCCAAGGTCGTTGCCGACTAACCCTAGCCCTCGATTGAGGGTAAATTCTGCTGGTTGTTGCTTACTTCTTGTCTCTGGCACAGAACACCGTAAAAGACCTCTGTGGCACCATGCTGAAGGTCGCGGTTTTCATTCCCGCCGCATTTCAAACAAATATTTGTATGTTTGGAGGTGCGAGGTGATATGTACCTCCAAAGGAAAGATCTTCCACCGGGCAGGTGTTACAACTATGTTTTTTCAGGTCTTGGTGTTACCCTATGTATTATGAGTTTATATATCTATATAAGTATTCTATTCGTTGTCTGTCACCCCTATTGTAAGTAAGCCTGGATACTCAGTTTGTGCAATGTCGTACATTATTTATAGACATTGCGCCAAACAAGAGTTGTCATTTGCTAAATTCGTACTCTTTTCCGACTTAGTAGAGCAACGCCATCTATTAACCATAATATTACAAAGACTTAAATATAATTTCCAAAAAAAAACCACGTATACGTACAAAGTATCGGACCTAAGCTGCAACCAAATTTTGATTTTTTAAATAAATATTTACCAATAACTCTAGTCGTAACGCAATCACTGCCAACGCAAAGTAAACGACTTGTAAAGATTATGTTTGTTTACAAATATTATCATTTGTTATTGTGATGAATAAAGAAACAACTGACTCTGATTACCAATTATTATTTAAGTTCTTTATTACATAAATTTTCATAGTATCATAGTCTTATAAAAGAATATCGGTCTTTAACATCTAATCTAGATGATTTTAATAATACAACGCCAGCAACTTCAATCCATGCCCTCTCCGCTTAGTCGACAGTGTTCAGGGAGGGAAATGGTAGGGGGGCGTGGCAACCCCCTTACCATTTCCCCCCGGAGAGGTACCGTTTTCAGGGGGGGAGGGGTAAAGATCTGAAAAATGTCGCCTGATTTAGGATCGGGAGAGGTTGAGAGAGGGAAGGGAGTCCCTAATACTAACTCTTTTAGGGGGGGGGGGGAAGGTTGAGGGTAGGTTAGATGAAAAAAAGCTTTCTTCATTAAGTTCGGATCTGGGACGTCTCCGGCGCTTCGGGAAGTATAGTATGCCAATACTAAACTAAAAAATGACAATAACGAAATAAATATGTGTCATATTAATTACCTCGATTAGATTGTGTTGCCAAATTTTGATTCATCAATCTGAACCATTTTTCCAGTTGCCGCCAATTTTTTCACAAAATGGCGACTACATCAGTCGCAATTTCTTGAAAAAATTGGCGTTTTACGTACATAATAGATAAAACGTCAAAGCCATGTCAAAATTGACAGTTTTACGTTTCATTTCAAATGGTTGTGATTGTTTTCCAATGTACCTACTTAAAATATTTTAAAAAACATATAAAAACATTCCGTCAACTAAAATTGAATTTAGGGGTTACAGACGAGCCTCTGAAACCTCCTACAGTAACAGAATACTCAGAACTCCCCGACTCGATTTAAGATCCGGCCCGGGGATCAGCCTTAAGAGCATTTTCCATCTGTGGGAACTACGATGTGTTTCTTCAGGTCCTCATCACCTTTTCGTATAGTCCATCGGTACCCTGAAATTTATTAAAAATATCGCTACAATACTAATAGACAAAAACACAGCTTTTTAATGACAATTCTTCAAGAAGTCATCATTTCTCATAAAATCTTCACGTCAGTGTTTCAGCGTTGGATTATTTAATAATAATCATTGACCTATACTAAGTAAATTACAGTTAAAAAAAAAACTTCATCATCTAATTGTACGAAAATCGGTAAAAAACCGATTATTTTTTTCACATTACGCTAGAGATCTTTCTAGCGTAATGTGCATCTGCACAGAACTACATAATATTTACAAATAACCAAACATTTATTTTTTTATACCCCACGACCCAGTTGGCACAATGGTCACCATGCCGGACTGGCAAACACAGGTTTCGGTTCGATTCCCGCCTCAGACAAGTATTTATGCTTAGATATTTGTCTGTGGTCTTGTTGTATCTATATATATACTAAAAGTATATATTTACAAAATATAAGTATGTAAGTAGTATATCCGTTGTCTAGCACCCAAAACACAAGTCTAGTTATTTAAGTATAGGGCTAGATTGCGATGTGAGGAAAGTCAAACTAGACTTGAATTTGACCTTATCTCACCTGATAGGAAGCAAATATGAGGTCGACGGTGTATCATGCTCTCCTAGAAGCAGAACGACATGCCTGGACAATATGTCACTGGGCACTATGACTTTGTCCAGGGGATGGTGTTAAAAGTCAAAGATAGACTGGCTCTGTTTTGAGGTAAACCTTAAAACAAAATTAAATTTTAAATACCACACATTTATCTGTTATTAATTGGTATCCTATATATCAATTTTATTAATCATACTGGTTTATCTTTACATGCTTAAATCAATTCAGTTTTTGGTTCCACGTGGTTTAATCATTTTAGAGAAATTAAATATTATGTAATACAACTGAGAATTAAAGGATTACTTAAATCATACTGAATTAAAGTACTTACCGATCGGGCAAGATTATCTGCTGCTTTTGTGTTAATTGTAAGATGACTAAACAATGTTTTCCCTTATTTTTGGTCCTTAATAATGTTTATAGAGCAATCAATTTTTTTATAATAACTAGGTTTACTGTACACATGCCCAATGTTTTTAATGAAAATATAAAATTTGGGGATATAAAACCTTATAATTCAGTGGATATAAAAAAAACAGAGGGATATGTGTACCGACACTTTACAGTAAACTTAGTTTAAAAAAAAATAGATTACTCTGGAGACGTTATTAGGGAAGGAAATAAGAGTATACAGAAAATAATACCCGAGTAGGCACCTTCAGGTGGTACGAAAAAAACAAAACTAAAAAACTCCTTGTTCACCCAGTTATCTCGAGATGGAACCTCGGGAAGCAAAAAATGTTCCTTCGTTCGGATAGCGTGGATGGTTTCAAATAAAAGTAATACGACTTACTGATATAATTTTTACGACTCCCTGATTTTAAAGAAATTTCCTGGACGTTTTAACACTACTCTAATAAATTGTGATTGGTGACACGATGAGAAGTAAAGTGAAATGTCACGATCTTGTGACAACGTGACCTGTTGATATTGGTATAGCAATGTGACACTTTATTGTGTGAACTGAAAACTTTCGTGGTGGCCAAATTGCTGGTGGCTGCTTCGGTCAGTACCTACTATATACACCATCACCGAATAAAAACATGTTCGTTCCCTTTGAGGTAGAGACTTTGAAAGCTTGGGGCTCTAGTGCCCATTTATTTTTTAAGGATCTGACAGGGCGTCTTAGTGCGGCGTCGTCAGGAAACCGAAGGGCTGGCGGCTTCTTCACTCAAAGGGTGAGCCTGGCTACCCAGAGAGGGAATGTCGCCAGCCTTTTGGGGACGATGCCGCGTGGAAACGCTCTGGATGGAGTATTTTATTTGTGATTTATATATATCTATTTATTTTAGTGGTATTTTAGTTGTGTTATTATTTCTTATATTTAATGTCAATAACAAATAAAATCGAAAAGTTAAAAAAATAAACTAAAAATAACTGACTGATGTGTTAATGAGCCCTTACTATTTCAATCATATAAAAATGTATCGTATTACAACGTATTGTTTTACACTGAGTGCTCCTAGATGGCACTACGTGTAGTATTTTGATTATCACATTTTTTGTTGAAGAGCCTGTTAATATGAGCGGAGCAATGATAGAACAGAGGAATTTGTATGTTGGTTTGAAATACCTATTGCCGAAGTTTGCATAAATCACAAGTAAGTAAGTAAGTAAGTCCATACATGTAGTCAAGTTTTAGGACGCGTTATGAAATAGCTACCTTACCTAGGTAATAAAATAAATGAGATTCTGGTGAGTTATAGACGATTCTTAGCGTCAAAGTGACCGCTAATATGGTTGTGACATTTGTCTAGTTTATAGCTTTTGTTGTAAAACGTTCGTGTTATTGAATATTTCCGTACAATTTCAATAAAAGGATGAATTTTGACCTACAACTACAATGGAATGCATCGTTAAAAGCTGTTTTTTATAGGGCTTTGCCTTGTAGTGAAAAATTGTAGGCTCTTAAGGTGATAGGGTACCGGCGCTCTCTCCATACAGACGAAGTCGACTGTTTCCTCCCTGGATAATGACACTAGCACAAATATTTTTGTGCCATAAAACCTATAACTGTCATGACTGTGCCCCTATGTTTTTTTTTCATTTTCTAGTTATCATAGAAGTTAAGATTTAAAAAACTAAATATAGAGGCATGGTCATGGCAGTTATAAGTTTTATGTAACAAAAATATTTGCTCTAGTGTCATTATCCAGGGAGAAAACAGTCTACTACCTACGTTTGTATGGATAGAGCTCCCGGTACCCTTTCCTCTTAATATAAAACAGCTGTCTCTCTCTGGTTTCTTTTACTGTATATTGATAAATTCATGTAAAGTGTTATAGCTTTAAATTCTGTAATAGTATAGTACCTACGGTACTTACTTTGTTCAGCAGGATAAACAATTCAATTTTTTTTGTGTTTTAAAATCTAACTTAGGATGTGTCTTCGAACGCGCCTTCTAATGCGAAGAAGATCAAATAATCTTATTGGTTTTTTTTCCTGTGGTCAATTTCACAAAAGGACATTCATTGTACGCAACTTCTCCAGTATCTTTGTGCCAACTAGACGACCCAGTTGGCACAATGGTCACCATGCCGGACTGCCAAACACAGGGTTGCGGGTTTGATTCCCGCCTCAGACAAGTACCTTATGCTTAGATATTTGTCTGTGGTCTGGTTGTTTCTACGTATTATAAGTATATATTTACAAAAAAAAAGTATATAAGTAGTATATCCGTTGCCTAGCACCCATAACACAAGTGTAGTTGCTTAGCTTGGGGCTAGATGGCGATGTTGAATGTCCTGCAATATTTATTTATTTATTTATTTATCTACTCAGCAATCTTTAACTCAGTTGTCTACTCATATCAGCATTATTTTGTGTCTTTGAAAAGATAATTAAACAAAATATTTCATTTAAAAATCATTTCTTATCAACTTAACAAGAAGTACAAAAGTATAAAAAAAAATATGATTTAAAATTACCATGGTAATTTTCACTATAAAGTTATTTTATACCATGTTTATTGTTTTTATTTTGCGGAGTACGATAATTTGATGTTATTACAAATACTAATTCACAAAATGAAAACAATAAACATAGTAAATATCCCGTTTTAAAAAACTTAAACTTAAAAATAGCTATTAAAAAATCTGTTCAAAAAACTTTCTAGAAACTTCAGTTCTTATTTACAACTTAACAAATTGTATGTATAAAGGTCGCTGCATACGTGACGTGATCTTTCCCGTGCCGGACGGGACGTGACAATTTCTTGACAGCGTTTCATTATAAAAATATCACGTTCCGTCCGGCACGGAAAAGATCACGTTACATATGTTTAAAATCCAACACTTTATGAACAATGCACGTCACGTCACCGTCCCGTCCGAGGTTTGGCCCCGTTACATGTGCAGCGACCTTAAAAAAAGTGTATCTTCTATTGTTGTGGTAATATTCTGATACTAGGTTTGTACCCCTTATCGTCGGCTGTGAAGGTAACTTCATATTGTTGACCGTCAGGGGCGGTGTAGGAGTATGATCCTTGGACTCCGATGCCCTGGTGTTCGCCGACGGTGATCAGCTTAGCTTCTTCTGTACGGGAGACACCATCGCTTGTTTTAAAGCTGGAATGAATTACATAAAATGTCAAAAATAGTTTAATATCTAATATATAAAAATAAGTCGGGTTTTCCTTCCTGACGCTATAACTCCAGAACGCACGAACCAATTTCCACGGTTTTGCATTCGTTGGAAAGGTCTCGGGCTCCGTGAGGTTTATAGCAAAGAAAATTCAGGAAAATCTGGTGGCGAAACGGAGTTCGCCGGGTTTGCTAGTTTAATCTAAATTTATATTTTATTCTTGTCTGTACTTTTCTAAACACTCTTGGAGAGCAGCGAAGTTATTAATTAAAATGTTACCGTGTTTAATTTAATGCATTGAATATCAAAACAATTTGGATGGTAATGATCATATTTTTAGTTTTTAATAGAGGTTTATTATAGTTATCTAAGCTGAGAGACTTTAAAGCGGTAAAAAGGGCTGATATTTATCTTGTTAAATCTAAGAAGATTTTATTATAATAGGTAAGTTTCTTACTCAAAATTGTATCCATCTTGCCTCACGTCACTTTTTTCAGAAATAATTTCTGCAGTCGGTTTTTTTTGTTGCTTTGCTTGGTCTTGGGCGAAAACAGTAGCCACGACAGCGACGAGAACTATCAGTTTCTAAAAAAAACACATTTAAAATACAATAAATCGACATCTTATCTAAAAATGTATATCACACAGATTTATGTGTAACGGAATATTTACCATATATTTACTATAAAATGCAAATTCCTAGTGAACACGGCAAATATTCCATTTCAAAATAACTGTTTTTAAGATGACTATATTAGTCTAAAATCTATACTCTACACCCTTATCCATAAACAATAAGCCTTTGTTGGTTAAATAGTCTTTTGTCACTTTCGTACAAAATACTATTTCACCTGCCATAAATTACGATAGTGATAAAACATATTTTATCTAATGAGGGTATAATCAATGTTTATGAATAAGTGGGTAACTTACTAATAAAAAAGAAAGAAAAGATAAAATCCTGTACTTGGAAGCAAGTTTCAAACGTCTAAAGGGTCCCTATGCTCGTTATATTATTTCGAGCATAGGGACCTTGAATTTCTAAAATTCCTTTCTTAGTGTTCCCCTATGTCCTAAAAGGAACCCCCATGCGAAATTTGAAGCTCATATAATTGAAGTTCCAGAGAGTCTTTTCATTAAATTTTATATTATTTAGATTCGTAGGAATTATAAGATGCCCCCTTGCAGTTAGACCCGTTTAGCCTATATGAACTACCTACCCCTGTACATTTGTGTCTTTAACTCAGTCAAGTCATTGGCCTAAACAAACAGACAAAGTCTAAATAGGAAATTTCTTATAGAATTTAGAAACGTATCAATGGTATGAATAAGTAAAATCAAAATTAAGATACATGGGATTAAAGAGCCTGCCCCCTTCGGCCATTTTTTTGCGATTTTGTCCGCCCAGAGTATAGGGCGAGAAAAAATCTGCCAACAGAGAAGTAAAATAAATTTTCGCAATTATAATAGAAGTTTTGTTTTAAAAGTATTCAACTTACCAAAGCGACCATCTTGTTTAAGTATTGTAATATTTGTAATATGTCAAAAGAACAATTGAGACTGATAAAAATCTTCAGTAACCTTCATCTTAAATAACACTACGTGTTTGTCAAGTTACATCAATTGTAAGTACCTTTACTGGGTGGTGTGTAAGTGTTAACATGATAAAATAATAACTTTACGAAATAGGCCATAATTTTGACCACACCATCAATCTAACTGTTGTCTTGAAATCTATGTGCAATCTATACAATGAAATCTATACAATCTAGGTAATAAACAAAGACTTTCAACATAATATTATCAGAAGTAACAGACACCCGCACTAAGCATTTGATGGCTTCGTCATTCTTGATTCTTGCAGCAAAAGAGTGAAATCTGTTGCCTGCGTCTATTTTCGGGATAAGTTTAATTTTGTTTTAAAATCCAATCTTAAGATATTTTCAGGTTTCGATTTGTTCAATAATAACAATTACGTTTACATACAATAAACAAATAAATAAAACTAAATAAAATAAGTTAAGTCATTTAATAAATAAAATAAATTAAACTAAGACAAAAAACTTTCAATTTCGCTCCAACTTAATTATTTCCTTCTTGATTTTAGTCAATCGTTAATTTGACTTTTAGTCATCGAAATAACTTTCAGTCCATTAAAATCCAGTCTTACACATTATTCATATTCTGTGTTGTAATATTTTTGCAAAGAATGTATATGGGTATTGGTTTCTCCATACAAATATTACGTTTTTTATTTCCTCTAGCTAAAAGCAATATTTTTCAAACCTTATTTCCCTTTTACATTTGAATCATCTACATGTTATTATAATATTTTGTTTGTACATCTGAACTTATTGTGTGATTATTTTGGTACAATCGAACTTTCAGGCGATAAAAAATCTGTTTCTAGTCTAAATGACTAAACGTAGAATACCCATTTTTGTTCAGCAAAACAATGCAATTTCATTTCATACAATTATCAACTATTCCAGCTGAAAATCCGTAATCTGTCAGAGCTCTTATGTAGATAGAGTTAAGTAGGCTAATTTAATATAGGTACCTAGTTATTAGCTTTCAACTTTTCTAATAATAGTATTATAGCCTCGCTTTCCGGCTTTGTAGATCATTTCGAAAAGTTCTCCCTTGCTATTGTACCAGCGGACAGCACCTTTGACGGCTAGGGCTGCGTCGTTCGTGCCAGGGTTTAAAATTTCACCGTGTTCGGTACGTGATGATCCATCGCTTGTGTCGTAACTGGAAAGTAAAAAATAATGAAATTTAATAATTTATTTATCTAAGTGTATGAAACATCATCAAACTTATTTTTACTAAAGTAGTAACCATTTACATTTTCAAAGTGTGTTTCTAAAAATCGAAACTTTTAAAGAACCTCGGGAACAAGACACATTTAATAGTATCTGTGACTCAAAAAAAGTGTAGCTAAAAATATATTTAAGGAACTAATATAAGTTACATGTAAGTATCTAGGTTCTGCAGTTTTGGAAATTGTCGGTGTTTAATTTAACCGAATATTTATATGTAGTTAGATGGTATAAGTAGTTAGATTTATAAAGTAGATTCTCAAAATTGCCAAAATATTATTAAAATGTCAAGATGTTCATATTGGTGTTCCAACAAAATAAGTAAAAGTTTCCAACAAGAAATTTAATTTACACTAGCTTTTGCCCGCGAATTCATCCGCGTAGAAGTCCAAAGAATGTTTTTGCGAAATTTGAAGCAGATTGGACCAAGGAATCACGTTATCCTATACAAACTTTGCTCCCGTTTTTCACCCTTTAAGGGGTAAAACTGTGAAAAATCCTTTGTTATCGGATGCCTACATCATACAAAGAACACACCGTCCAAGTTTCAGGTCTTTAAGATCAGCGGTTTAGACTGTGCGTTGTTCCGTCAGTCAGTCTAGCTAGACAAAGCATTTTACATGTATAGATGATAACTATTATTTTTTGCACGTTTTGTCATAGACAGATGATTAGGTTTGAGGTGTGTTTCATCACAACTATTTATTTATGTAGGTATGTTAAATAGCCCAGAAAGGTCACATACGTGATATTAAATATCACATACAAATACAAAATATCTATAATATAACAAACATAAAAAGCATGATATATTAGCAATAGAAATAATAAATGTTTATGGTGTCTTAAAAGCCTTGTTCATTGTTTCAAGTTTTATGGTTAATTATTTCCGATAATATATGTTACAGGATAATCAAAATTGCATACAAACTTAGTTCATCCTCATTGAAACTATTTTTGGAATTAGAGTAATAAAAAAAGCAAAGTCTAAAATTTGTAATACTATAACTTAGAACTAAGAAAAGTTTTTTGAAATATAGAAAAATATTAAATTAAGTAAAGTGAAATCAGCCCCATTTGTCATTAGCGAGGCCATAATTACTATTATTAGGAAATCAGAAAGTTAATAACTAGGAATATTAAATTAGTCCAAGTTTCTTATGTCTTTAAGGGCCACTGGAGAGCGCGTTCCTTTCAAAGACATACTGACTTAGTTTTTAAGACGATTCAATGTGATTACGCGCTGAATGATTGGACTGATTAAAAGCTGTGACTTTGCAAGAGCAGAGCAATGGCCTCCTGTCAGACGGGTTAGGCACTAGACGTCACGGGGCTTCCTTTGAACCGTGATAAGTTAATTTCCTGGCGATGTTTTACTTTACCTTAGAAACATTATTAATAAATAATGCTCCTAAGGTAAAGTAAAACATAAATAAATAAATAAATAAATGATTTATTTGCCAAAAGAATACACAGTTACATATATCATCATTTGTCTAGAATATAGATTACATCAAAAGTATGATGTAACAAACATTGTTCATAAATTGGATAAACAATAGTTTATCTAATTTATGAACAATGTATTTTATACAATTGTTAGAGACAACTTTTAATTTTGCATATTTCCTACCCACATATTTAACCATCAGATGTATAACATCATACTTTTGATGTAATCTATATTCTAGACAAATAAAATCTATACTAATATTATAAAGCTGAAGAGTTTGTTTGTTTGAACGTGGTAATCTTTACTACTGGTTCGAATTGAAAAAATATTTTTGTCTTAGATAGTCTATTTATCGAGAAAGGCTATAGGCTACTTTTCATGATAATACCACTGGATTGGGACTTACGCGGATGAAACCGCAGAGCGCAGCTGGTATATATGTTTATAGCATAGTGACTATAGTCTATCAATTTATGAAATCGGCCTTGTAAACTAGTCTGTCTGACTGATTTGAATATGTGGTTACTTTAGGTATTAACGTAGACAGACAATACGATCTCTTCTTTATATACCCATTCATCTGTTCGTATGTTTTATGATATTCAAGGATGGTTAGGTCATTTCATTAAGTCAAAAAGCTCTCGAAACGATACCAATATTCATTAGTTTTATTTTAATCGATTTGAAGCCACTTAAATCGACGGTAATATCAATAAGATGATCCGAGGAATCGAAAAGAAAAAGCCAATATTCAGAAACTTTAAGTGAATTCGAAGATTACTTTTACCTGTCAACTGAACCTTATGGTCACATTTTACGGATAACAAGACTTTAGGTATAATACCTACAATAACGTCTTATGTAAGGGGACATTAAACTCTGTGAAGGCATACCACGTACCTACCACTGTTTTTTATGTTATCATGATTCTTATGAACGTCACATTGTCACCGTACAACTTTTTGTTATAACTGTCACAGAAATTGACAGGCAGCCAATAACAATGAGGGCATCATACGAATACATTACCTACATAATGTACATTAAGAAAAGGAACATAAGCAACAATATTATATATATTTAACTGGTTAACAAAAGTTAAAATATTGTTTTTGTCTCTAACGATGGTGATAGTGAAAATTTGATTAGTAAGAAAGCTCTTAGATTAGTAAAACAATCATTTTACCGCAAGAGCCACATATAGCAAAGCGCGGTCAGTTAAATCATTTAAATGATTACCGTCTTTTGTTTTGATCATCCTTTCTTTTAGTTCAGATTTTAGTTGTTTCTGTTTCGAAAATAATTGGAAAACCCGGGCGGGGTTTTGTTGGGTTTTGTTTGTTGAAAAAGTTGGACTACGGGACTGTTCAGATTTTCGTGGTTCAACTAGTTAGTAGAATAGTTGGACCAACTTCCGGCATTTAATTACAAATAGCAGTAGGTAATCCAGAGAAGTTAAACTATATAAAGGTGTTTGAGCACTCAAGGAGGTTGAGGCAATATAATCTTAATATATATAAATCTCGTGTCACAATGTTTGTCCTCAATGGACTCCTAAACCACTTAACCGATTATAATAAAATTCGCACACCATGTGCAGTTCGATCCAACTTGAGAGATAGGATAGTTTAAATCTCAAATTATAGTCGCAAAATCTACTATTTCTACGCGGACGAAGTCGCGGGCAATAGCTAGTCCTACTATATAAGCTGCGTACCGCGGTTTCACCCGCGTAAGTCTTGATCCCGTGGGAATATTGGGACAAATAGCCTATGTGTTAATCCAGGTCTCCAGCTACATAGATACTCAGTTTCAATGCAATCGGACCAGAAGTTTTCGTGAAAGAGTAACAAACATATATATATACACACATAAACTTTCACATTTATAATATTAGTAGGATTTCTATGTAGGTAAGCACCAGATAACCTAAGACAAATTATAGACTACATACATTTCTAGAGTCCCTTGGACTTGAAGATTGTATGGTTTCAAATCTAATTGAACGAGACTGCATTAATTTCTTCAAATGATTTAAAATTAAGTATGAACAAATAATTATTGTGATTTGTCCAATCTGGACTTGACAATTAAGTATTTTTTTTTTCTTTATTATCAATTTAAAAGGAAACTTAAATAACATTTATTATATGTAGCTTATAAACCACAGAGGTTTGTAGTAATGCTACATTATCGATATTCGAATGAATGAATGAATGAATTCGTTCGTGTGGGTTTGTTAAAAGGATGAGCCTTTTGGCATAAAACCAATTGCGGAAGACTTTTCAAAATATTTGCTTTGAAAATGGAACCAATCAAACCGGAGGGTCACGTATTCCGATAATCGGGTTACAGCGCCACACGTAACTACAATACCCACAACTCTAGAGGTCAATTAACATAAACATTACGTTCTCCTACATGTTTTTCCTACTGCAAGAAACAAAGATATTTAAAATTATAGAGTCAAAGTCAACAAAAAAATCCTTTGGTTTAGATAATATTATAGAAAGGAAAAGAGTCTGTTTTAGTAATGCCTCTTATTTTAATAATAATTCTTTTATAGGTAAAGAGGACATCTGAATCTTTTCAAACGGTTTAAACCGTCTATAGATTTAAACTACTGAGGCATAACTGAATGGCTTTTTCTAACTAGTTCAGAACCACTCGAGAGATGGCGGTATTTAAAAGTGAAATTGTTTCTGGTGGAGGCCCAGTTAAAGTTTTTTGCGGTCAAGACAAATTATTACAAATTTCGCTTACCAAATTCCAAAAACTCTGACTTTCAAAGTC
This sequence comes from Idaea straminata, assembly GCA_951213275.1. Lineage (NCBI taxonomy): Eukaryota > Metazoa > Arthropoda > Insecta > Lepidoptera > Geometridae > Idaea > Idaea straminata. Next base: position 2,004,989 of record OX577852.1, read on the forward strand.
TCAAACTTTTCAATGGACTTCGTAACTTTTTTGGCTTCATAAAAATTATGTTTGACTTTGGTATTCTTTCAAGCGCTGACTTCCTCTGGATTTTATTTTTAAAAATTCAGATATTTGGCTTAAATTATTAAAGTTGAAATCATTGACCATGACTATAATTTAATTTCTTTTTCGTCACTCTTCTGATCAGCACCGTCTTTCGAGGTATATAGAACTGATTTGAGGAATTAAAAAGTTTTTCTAGAGAATAGTTCTGATGCTTCTTCTATTTCAATAAGGTTTCTAAATTTCTTTGTTCAAATATTACCTATGAAACCGTCTAATACTGTGAGTCACAACGCTTTCCATTTCGTTTCGTATTCTATGGAACTATAATCAGTCGTAAAAATGGTACTTGAAAATAGTTTTACGATTTCCTATTTTACATTGATTTGATATTCAATGATACCTAAGTTATATAATGATAAATAGGTGTAAGCAAGTAAATATATCATCACTTTAATTTATCCAAATTGAGATTATTTAAGCAAGCTACCTATCCTTAGGGTGAAAGGGTACCGGAGCTCTTCCCGTACAAACGTAGTCGACTGATTGCATAAAACCTATAACTGCCATGACTATGCCCCTATGTCTTGGTTTTTCTCATATTTTAATTATCACAGAAGTTAAGATTTATAAAACAAAAAAGAAACAAAATACAAACATAGGGGCATGGTTATGGCAGTTATAAGTTTTACGCAACAAAAATATTTGCTTCAGTGTCATTATCTAGGGAGAAAACAGTCGACTATGTTTGTAGTTTGTATAGAGAGAGCGCCCGGTACCCTTTCCTCTTAAACAGCCTAAAGTTACGAAAGGTGGAATGGTTACCTATGTAATAAGTACCTACTTGAATGTTTTAAATCTTGTATGATAAGGCAAAGTGATCTCAACCCACACAGCTTAATAATATTGGCATTTATATCTAGTCTAAATGATTATACAGCGCCAGCAACTTTAATCCATGCTATTCAGAGCACTGTGCTTGGTTCATATATTATTTAGATCATGCTTGCTCAGAACCACCCTTTTAGCTTAGTCGAACCAACTAAGCAACGGGTTTCATTATGATATTTTCTTATAGATATATACATAGGAGTTGTTTGATCTTTTATTTTTATTATACTATTTAATAATTCAGGATATAGCGTAGGTGTAGGATTTATAGTGCAACTGTGACTTATATAAGCATAATATTACGGATTAATGTCAAATGCTAAAAATAATATAATTCTTTTTTTTAATTAAAAAAGCTTAGGTACTGTAAATCTAATCTAATATATTTAAACGAGCAATTCTTCCATATATTTCATATATAATATTTGTAATCAGGATCTCGGAAAGGTTCCAACAATTTTCATGAAATTTAGTATGCGGCGGGTTGTTTCGGGGGAGAGTTAAAAAAACGTAAAATATTAAATACAATGGGAAAAATAGACAACGAAAAATACCCCATGTGTAAATATAGTTAAAAAGTCAGCCCTAGTTTATTTTCAACTAAATTTCTTATTTGTGTTTGTTTTGTCTGTTATAAGTTATTTTATTTGGGTGTGTTGACCAAAATGGTTTTATTATGGAAATTCCATGGTGATTTATTTCCATAGATTTTTATATTAAGTCAAAATTAGTCATTTGAATTAATTTACCTAATCGAAAGTGTCATTTTAAGATCACAGTTACATATCAATTTACAATTTTTACATAAATAAAATAAATATAAATATTGCAGGACATTCCACCCATCGCCATCTAGCCCCAAGTTAAGTAACTAGACTTGTGTTATGGGTGCTAGACAACGGATATACTACTTATATACTTTTCTTTTGTAAATATGTACTTATAATACATAGAAACAACCAGACCACAGACAAATATCTAAGCATAAATACTTGTCTGAAGCGGGAATCGAACCCGCAACCCTGTGTTTGGCAGTCTGGCATATTTATCCGGCACATATTTATTTCTAATTGTATTTGAGTTATGGCGAAATAGCAAAATGCACATTTCTATGCTATTGTAAATTTTACACTGACGGCTTGAAGAAAATATAATAATGTAAGCATAATAAAATTTTAAATTAAAGGATACCTTCACTAAGCCAACCCTGCTCTAAAGAGACTGAGGCATACATTAGTATGCCTCTGTTCTATTAGTATGTATTAACATACTAATAGAACAGAGGCATACTAATCGTTTGCGCATAATTACTTTGGAAGTTTAACAGTTAAAATTTAGCCAACGATCGGCTATTTCACAGCTTGAATTGTTTTTTTTTTGGGTATAATTGCAACTGGGGAAAAACGCAACTAACTCTTTCCAGGGGGTTTTAGTCCAAAGAATGTCTAAGGTGTAAAAATGTCCAGATGTTACAAAGTCAATCAAAACAAACTTAAAATATCAAAGGTTAACTGCTTGCTTCTTGCTCATCTTTTCATTTAGGTAAATCAAATGAGTCGTTGCATCGTGAAGAAGTAAAAAAAATTGGTTTCGTAATTTTAATCAGAGATTACTTACTTGAATTGGTATGAATTAGGCAGATTATCCGTATTATATTCTTGTCGTATTATCTGTGGAGCCGGTATGTTGTCATAATAAGGACTGGATACAACCGCTTCAGCAAAAAGTGCCGCTGTTAAAACCTGAAACGTTATCAATGCAGCTGTTTTAGTGATACCATGGAAGCTCTCATAAAAAAAATACTAGTTTTACCATTCTTCATTAGATGGTGCTGCTCAAAAGGGTGACAAAATAAATAAAGAGGTACACTGAAAGAAGTATTTCACCAGAGAATTAAAATTTTCTAAGTTCTGAATTTTCTTAAATATCGAATATCTGGCTTTTGGGTATCAAAATCTCTCTAATGTTTCACAAGCTCAAAATAGGTAAAAGAATAGATGAGTGACCGTCTCTTGGCCGCAAGCAACTTGGACCTGTCCTTGACCAGAAACAATTTCTTATTTAGATAACGCCATCTTTCGAATTTGAACCTATTCAAACAGTTTGAAAATCGTAACAAGTTTCTATAAAATACATTAAAGCGTGACTCTATACTAATTCTTGAATCGGGATCAAATTTATTCTAATTAAATGCTTTAGATGCCCCTTTGTTTTTGGAATATGTTTTATTTTTAGGGCTCTTCTACACCCACGCATCTTCTTTTCTAAACTTAATATTCAAAATGATTCATTATCATTCTAAAATCACTTTTTCACGTGTGTAAAATCATCTTGTTTTGACAAATATATACATAAAAATGATGTTGATATATCCTTTTAAATCTTCTTTATTGCTACAATACTATTCAAATCTAGATTTTAAAGAATGATTTGATAACCTTGAACGTTCATTGGAATTTATAAATAACAAAAAATATGATTATAATGTAGTAAAATATGCATAACATTTAAGCAAGATGATTTATAAATTAATCTTTAGTTATTAATTTAATGAGCAAAAAAAAACATAATTTATTCCTAATTTAAGTTTTTAGCTAGACAAAACTTATCCTTTTAACTCTATTAGTAAAAATCGCAATATGTAAACAAACAATGGAGACGTAAGTAGGTAAAAGTCATATTAAAGGTCACTTGTTTGCAACAAATAAGCCGCATAATACACGATAAATACCACAAAACATTACTGTTTTTGCAATCACTAATTAATTTTGCAATATCTAAACAGAATATTAACACTTTGTCAAAAATATTCACTAATAAAATTGACACTTCAAAGTTAACACTGAAATTATTATGTATTTAATTAGGTACCTACCAGAGCGAGGAACATCTTCGTTGTGTTTCCGTCAACAAAAGGTACAGGTGACTTCCTGGACAGGTTGTAGTTCGAATGTGGTAACGGTTTTGCAAGATCTCCTTTTATATAAACAGTTTCCAATGTGCGGATGTATGCAAGCGCGCGTCGGACAGCCTGTTCTGAAACTGAGCCAATTCTACGTGACCAATTACGTCCGATCTACAGATCGACATATGAATGGATAGACGGCATCACGTCACAATGTCATGGATTAGGTACTAACGTCTGTTGCTAGCTTAGTGGCTTAGCTTAGCAATCAAGATAATCCTCGTTCCACTTTTGGGTTTGGACAATAGTGCTGTGTTTGAGATTGTGACATAAATCCATCTGGTTGGTTCATCTTGTAAAGATTCGATATTTGACTCTTTCCTCCCTGGATAATGACACTAGAGCAAATATTTTTGTAGCATAAAACCTTTAACTGCCATGCTCCTATGTCTTATAATGTTTATTTATTTTCGTTTCTTATATGTTGACATATGTTTTTTAAAGACTCTTACTTTTTATGATAATTAGAATATGAAAAAAAATAACATAGGGGCATGGTCAAATTGGTCATGGCAGTTGTAGCTACAAAAATATTTGCTCTAGTGTCATTATTCAGGGAGGAAAGAGTCAAATACGTTTGTATGGATAAAAACCGTTACCCTTTCCTCTTAAGAGTCTAAATTATTATCCACCCGAGCTGATGATCGGTGGATGATATGTTATGATAAGATGACTAATGCAATGAATCATAAAATAAAGGAAGCATAAAGTGTATATCACTGATATATAATGCCACTTCGCTACAATAGAGATTTGTTTTCTTTTTACCTGACTACGGGTAAACCAAAAGGGAGGGTTATGTGTTTTACTCGTAGGTAGTACGTACCTATGCATGTATTTGTGTTTCTATATATTTCATTTAAATTTTGTTTATAATGAGTAGACTCTGAAACAACTAGACCGATTTTGACGAAAGTTAGTTTGAGTAGGTAGGTAGGTATACATAGAAATTTGGAAAGTAACGTGAGCTTCTTTTATCCCTGTATTCTCATGAGATCGGAACGTACATGGGTAAAACCCTGATGCGTTGCTAGTTAAAAGTAAAAGAGTTTCTTAATTCTTTTTCTTATCGATGAAAGTATCACTTTTTGCGTTAAAAAGTCTTAAATTTATTGCATTCATATTTATTTTCTCGATTTCATATCTTTTACATTCAGTTTATGTAACTTTGATCAAATACTATCTGTAAAATAAATACCTGAAAGGCTGAACGATGTTGGCATTAAGTGGTGATAAACAATGATGCCCTTTTTGAATTAATTCACTGTAGAAGGTGTATAACAGTATTGTTTGGGACCAGAGAAAGTTGGAATCAGATTGTGGGTTATTGAACCACGACCAAGGATGATAATTACGTCGCCACGAAAAATAGCAATTGTCGGAATTTCCTAATTATTAACTTTGTTTTAATATCAAATGCCAACGTCTACAATAGGATTTCATACTTTAGAGTTGGTTTAATCAATTATACTATCTGACTCGGGCTATTTGCATTAGCTGCCTTATATATACCTATTATTTTATAAATGACTAGCAGTGCCTCGCGGTTTCACCTGCGTAAGTTCCGATCTCGTGGGAATATCAGGATAAAAATAAGTCTATGTTACTTCCAATGAATCAATGTATCGTTATCCCAAGTTTCAATAAGTTCGGTCCAGTAGTTTCGAAGCCTATTCGTTACAAACAAAAAAAAAACTTTTTTATAATATTACTAGTATCACGTGGCGGTTTGGCGCTACTGAGCTAGCGCATGCCATTTGATCTTGATTTATATACCTAAAAGACAAGGACATATAAAAAAAATAATATAAGAAAATTGTATCAATTTATCAAAAACTAAAGTATCTAATATTAACATATTTATGCCGCATAAATATTTAACAAGGCATTCAAACATTCAATCATACATAACACCTTTGGTATACAGGGTGGAATTTGTATAGTAGATTTTAAACTAGATCTCTAGACAAACAAATATTTTTTTCGACAATTAGGTATTTCAAAAAATAGCTATTGTAGCTGTAGAGCTAAAGTTATTATGCTAGAAATATTGTTGAGTTTATTTAGTTTTACTAATTTGTTGTTAGGATTCCGTACCGAAAGGGTAAAAACGGCATCCTATTACTAAGACTCCACTATCTGTCTGTTAATTTCTATGTCGTTTCCATTCCAATTTAATTCATCCTGTCTTTTATTTTATCAAAAGACGTTTTTATAATAATTGTATGAGCGTTGGTATTCTTCTTCATCGCCATCATGAAAATATTTATTTAATCTATTTTAGGGCGATGGGACTTATATATTTGGATATAGAAAATATTATAGACAGATTACACATTACAGATTGTATTCTATCACACTGTCATCCAAGAGATAAAACGACATGTCATGGGGTTAATCTTATGCCAATAAATATATGACATCAATTTTTGGCTAAGGATGTTATGGATTTCAATATCTGAAATTTAATTTCATTAATTTTAATATCTGTATCGTATACCGTCACAGAACAGAATTATTCAAAGACTTTATAAGAGACCGTCTGAGGATTTAGGATCATCATCCGAGCGTTGTTCCCGGTTGCATCCCTCTCGGGAGCCTGGGGTCCGCTTTCCTGCTTTTACGCCTCCACTTCGCACGATCTTCAGCATCCTGGTTTGTAAGGCCATTTGCACGCATATCACCCTTTACGACGTCAAGCCAGCACTTCTTGGGTCTACCCAGTCTGCCACGACCCGGCGGAGGCGCCATGGCAAGACATTTGTTCCCCACGTAACTAGCCGGTTTTCGCAAGACGTGACCGTACCAGCGTAGGCTTGCAATTTATCTGCAATGTCTCGGACTTGAAGGCTGTCCCAGATGCGAGAGTTCCTGACGCGATCCTTTCGCGTCACTCCACACATCCAGCGCAACATCTTCATCTCCGTGACATGCAGCTCTTGCTTATGTCGCTCAAGCACCGGCCACGCCTCACTACCATACAAAACGAACGGTCTAATGATGGTTTTATAGACCTGTCCCTTTAGTTTAACCGGCATTTTGGGGTCACAAATGACACCAGTCACCTCACGCCACTTGGCCCAAGCCGTCTGAGGATTTAGGATATTTAGCTAAAATATAATCAAAATCGCGGAACCCTCATATACCAATATCTTATGAAGCACTTCGTCGGTGTACGTAACATACCTACCTACTTGAATATTGTGTCAATTAATGTCTGGTTATTTTAAAAACTTTCATCGAATCTTATCATTTGGAATAATCATGGTAAAAGTTATCGTTTTCTTCGAACTCCCATTTGTAAAGCTTTAGCGAAAAGCTCTTTTTTCCCCTGGCACACTGCCCTACTGTTCTTTGAATATTTTTGTATTAAAATATAACTTTCCAACTGTGTATTATTTTGAATCATTATTTAACTTCGTATTATGTTAATAGTCCTGTCGTAAAATATTATTGTCGAATCGATTATCGCGATTTATTTTATACTAAATTTATTTTTTAAAGCTGCATATTCCTAACACGATGTATGGAAACTGTTTCGATAGACATTAATGAGTATTAGAGGAGTATTAGAGGAGTAAAATAAGAAAAAATTCTAACAAATTATTAATCTGTCGAGTATATTCTCAATCGGATGCCAGTTAAAACACATATTAAAACAAATCTAATAACCAAATCCTATAAACCATTGAATACGGGTGACCAAACTTAAAGGAAAATGGAAAAGAACTGGCAACTCGTTCCATTTGAACCTATCCGAACCGTACTTATTCTGGAAAATGGGTCAAAGGCAAACAGAAAAAAAATCAAGTGAAAAATGGTTTAGTTAGTTAAGTCCTTTGGTGGATATTTCATTTTACATACTAGTACAGTGTCAAAAGAATATTTAAGTAGTAGAATCGTTTTAGGAAAGGTCATAAGGAATCATTGTCATACATTTGTTTAATTAAAACAAAAATATTATACTAGTTGAGCTCCGTGGTTTCACCTGTGTAACTCCCGATCCCGTGGGAATATATCGATAAAAAATAGCCTATAACACTTCCAACGAATCAATGTATCCTTATACCAATTTTCATCAAAATAGGTTCTATAGTTTCGGAGCCCATTTAATGAAAACAATCAAATCTTTTCTCTTTATAATATTATAATATGACGACCCAGTTGGCACAATGGTCACCATGCCGGACTGCCAAATATAAGGTTGCGGGTTCGATTCCCGCCTCAGACAAGTACCTATTTATGCTTAGATATATGTCTGTGGTCTGGTTGTTTCTATGTATTATATGTAAATATTAACAAAAGAAAAGTATATAAGTAGTATATCCGCTGTCTAGCATCCATAACACAAGTCTAGTTACTTAGCTTGGGGCTAGATAGCGATGTGTGGAATATCCTGTAATATTTATTTATTTATATTACTATAGATATGCTGCTATTTCTGGTTGCTGCTTTCTTAAAACTATCTTCAGTAATTATTCGGCCAGTAGTTGATATTATCGGCCAATTACAGGTTTGCAGTCTGCAGTTTCCTTTACTTGAATGAATTATTACACTTTCACTACATAAGTTAACACGTTAAGTCGATTTTGGCGTTGAATTTAAAGGCCATTATCCTCATTTCATGTAGATATGGTGAAATGAGGATTTTTGCTTGCTGTTTCGCATAAACAAATGTCTATAGTGATAACAATGGAATTTATAATGTTTTGATTTTTAACCGACTTCAAAACTCACCTTTCTTATGTATTTTTACCGATATGGATAAACCTATTCGCGTTTTTTTTTAACACGATTTTTTTAAAATTAAATAACGGACTGCCCAAGATTTTTTATACGATATTTGTTGTTTGCATTAATGCACTCTATATTGCCATAGATTTGACAGGTGGCTGAGCAAATAAAACAAAAACAAAAGATAGAGGCGATTTACTATGCCAGTACTTGTATTTGTATACAGGCTGTTTTCTGCAATAACACCCTTTTTAATTGGGTCCTTTTTAACTGACCATTTCCAGAGGAAAGAACTTGCCAATACTTCTGGAGCCAACTAAGCCACGGGTTTCAGCGCGATGTTTTCCTTTACCATAAGAGCAATGTTAATTAGCGCACATAATTTTTTCTTAAGAAAAAAACATTGGTGCACGGGCGGGATTTGAACACACGACTTCCGGAATGAAAGTCGAGGTATTTACCACTAAGCTAACACCGCTCTTTATTATGCTAGTGTCTCTACCTTTATATTGCTACCCCTTTTGGTGCAAACATAGGTAGTCGAAATGACAAAATACAAAATGTGAAATTTAATATGTGAATTATCAGATAATTCTAAGATATTATGATATTAGTAGGTATTTATTTAGAGGCAGATCCTCGTGTTTATTGCTCATGCAATAGTGATTGAAATTGACGTCATGCGTTAATAGAAATACCAAACAAAGCTGTTAGGATTTCGTCTAGGATGTAAGACGTCTTCGTCAATATAATAGGTATTTTATTTGTTAATTGCACTATAAATGGCGTTCTCATGCTCTTATTTCGTATGTAAATATTTAATACGGTTATAGACATGGCATTTCCGAGGATTTAGCTACGAACATAACATTCCAAAATAAGGTAGGTAATTCTGGGTACCTAACGTTTTACATGTGCTTAGTCTTAGAGATTCACTAATTAAATAAATATAAATAAATATTACAGGACATTCCACACATCGCCATCTAGCCCCAAGTTAAGTAACTGAACTTGTGTTATGGGTGCTAGACAACGGATATACTACATAAATACTTTTCTTTTGTAAATATATACTTATAATACATAGAAACAACCAGACCACAGACAAATATCTAAGCATAAATATTTATGCATGGTCCGGCATGGTGACCATTGTGCCAACTGGGTCGTCAAATTATTAATTATTAGTGATCTGTCCTATATTGTGCTATGGAGCCCCGGACCTTTGGAAGGCGTGCGTGGAGTCGAAACCAACACATAGAGGTCTTTCAAACTATGATGTGGATACCATACTGGCAATTATCTCTGTCTGCACTATAAAATGCAGCCAAGGACAACTTCCGGTTTTAATAGAACTATTGATTAACTACTGAAGAAATTAGTTTTTAATTAAATAAATTTATCGAAATTTCAATATGCCGACAGCGAAACTATACGGCATATGTTTTTAATTAGTAAATAATTAATTATCTTATTCTGAATTAAACTAAATAATAATATATAATACCTAACAAAAATATTATCCACCACTATTGATTGTTGTACACCCATGACATAGAGGTGTAGCTATACGGTCGAAGACCCATGATTATGAAATAAATAAATACAAATATGGATATGAATATGAATAAAACGCATTAAAGTTTTCAATATTTTTGATAGAATTACTTGAATTAGCAACTCACCACACACTGAATTGCTCAGAAGATTTTATTTGTCACAGGTGGGAGAGTAGCTTTGCAGTTTTTATCATAGAAAAATATCATCAAATCTCGATTGTATTAAATCTCGACTTGTCCAGATTAGATAAAATCTATAAATTATAATACAATTGAAATATCTATTTTAACTTTCTTCCAAAAATGTTTGGACTATAAGTAAACGCTCTTATTTTTATATTAGCTGCTTATAAATAAAAATAAATTAACTCTAACAAACCCTTTTTCGACAAAATTTTATTTTTACATAATGGAACTTTGATATGACTTAATTTTAAAAATACTTAACTACAAAGTAACATAACCTCGATACTACGGAACTCGGACAAGGCGTTTTTTCGCTATGACTTTACTAGGAAACAAATATTTATTTATGTTATATATAAATAATTCAAATCTGGACACCCAAACAGTAAAATCTGTTATATGTCAAATTATCTTATTGTTTTTATTTATATTTTATAAATCTTTTTTTCTTTACAATAATTTAGAATCACCTACGCCTGTCGTAGTAAAGGTAAGGAATTGTCGAGGCTGTTGCTATAACTATAAAAAAACGTGTTAAAACCAATAAACAATGTCATTTAATTAAGATTTTAGTAATGAATAGCCAATATAAAGGTAATTAAATACAAAATTATAAGATTGATTAAGATTTTACAACCAAAATTATTCATAACATTTCGATTATGTGGCTTGTGTTTTATACCTTTCGACCATGAAGTTTCGTGTAAGTTTTCTTCTTTTACATGTCTATTATATTGTTCTTTCTACTTCTGTTCTAATGATTAATAAACACTAAATATGTATAAATAAATAAATAATACAGGACATTCCACACATTGCCATCTAGCCCCAAGCTAAGTAACTAGACTTGTGTTATGGGTGCTAGACAACGGATATACTACTTTTTTTGTAAATATATACTTATAATACATAGAAACAACCAGACCACAGACAAATATCTAAGCATAAATACTTGTCTGAAGCGGGAATCGAACCCGCAACCCTGTGTTTGGCAGCCCAGCATGGTGACTATTGTGGCAACTGGGTCGTCAATTGCATATTGTTAGGATTTTGTTTAAAAGAATTAACTTTTCTTAAAAAATGCTAGATCTATTTTAATAATTCTTATTCAGGTAGAAAGCTATATTATCGAGACATGATAAAAAATACTATTTATCCTGATTTTCCTAATTGTAAACGGTTATGTGATGAGGAGAGAGGAGACGCATGTTAAGAGAAGGGTAAGGAATATCAGTGAGGAGGGATGGAGAGGAAGAGGATGACCTCAGAAAGGAGGGATGGACTGTGTGGCAGAATATGAGAGAGATGGTTGTAATCGATGAGATGACGGCTAATAGAGAAGAATGGAAAAAGATAGAGAGGAAACAGAAGATTTTTACAGAATTCTGCACTTAAGTGGGCGAAACTGCAAGGCAATGTTAATTTAAACTTATTCTTTTGTTATATAAATAGGAAATATTTATTCCGCCAATAGATTATATGCGGTGCAGTTCTGGCTTCATACCTTTTGGTCGGTTCTTGTGGACTCGAAGATAATGAGTAAGTAATACCTAGTTTTCCTACTAGTACGGGATCCCTTTAAGAACAAACTTCATCAAGCTGTTATGGATGATAAACATTTTAGATCAAATTCCATTGGTCAAATAGGTTGCCTTAAAAAATTCAGTCCAGAATGTTTTTTTTTGGACTTTTCACTGGTTTGGGCAAATTCCATACCAATGAAATACGTAATCTTTATTTTAACTTAACTCTAATTCTCTAACCAGACCAGCGCAAATGACTAGTATTGTGTTACCTGCCTAGTCAAGAGTAACTACGGGAAAAATAGTCAACCTAACGTTTGCATATTCTATAAGCTATAAAGTCAAAGTCAAAATCAAATTTCTTTATTCACTTGGATGCTTATGTATATTTTGTATAAAGATCACATAGAAACGTCTTAAAAACGTAGTTAGAATGTGTGCCTTCGGAACGCAGCCACCAATGAGAAGAAGGCACAAGAAACTCATGGGGTTACATTCAATTGGTATGGAATTTGTATCTTAAACAAAAACCAAACAGAAAGGTTAATTGATCATATTGTGGTCTGAATTTTTTTAGACATTTGCAATATATTTATTTACCTATTTAATTTGATAAATAATACTTTTCATTCATTTAACAGCTCGATGAAGGTCGTTCTTAAAGGCTTCTTAGACTATACCTAATTCTAAGTATTAGTATTAGTTAAACTTTTTTTTCTTGTTTTAAACATTCTTTAGGTATAAATCTTCAGGTATAAGATTCTTTAGGTACAAGGTGTTATCTTTTAAGTTAAACGCAGAATACAGAGTTTTTGATTGGCAAATAGCTTGATTATCGTTCCCAACAGCAGCAGTCCCCGTGACATTATTTTAGCTATTGAACTAAAACAATGTCACGGGGACTGCTGACTGAAAATAAAACTTAGTAATATAAATTAACAGTCATCATACTCATAAATCTAAATCTGGTGACTCGAACGCATAGGACTTTTAAAGCCTAAAAAAGTTTTCTAGTAAAGATCAGAGCGGTGTTGGCCTAGTGATAGATACCGCGACTTTCGATATGTGCGCTAATTGCTATTGTTTTTACGGTGAAGGAAAACATCGTGATGAAATTCGTAGGCTTAGTTGGCTCCAGAAGTAAGAAAAAAATATTTCCTCTAGACTCGGTCGACTAATCTGAGAAGGTAAAAAGGACCCAACTACAGAGGTCTAGTTGCGGAAATCAGCAGGAAACAAGAACATATTCACTTTCAAAAATATCAAGTGGGTGGTATCCATTTTCAACCTCAGGTTTAATTGGCCATAATCCTATGTATATGAACATATTATACTTATGTAGGTGGGTACATTAACGTTCATACAAAAACATATAATGAAATTTTGATTTGCCTAAATTAATCAATGACCGAATAGATGATTAATGTATTCATCATGAGACCTTTGCTCTACAGTAGGACAACATAGGTGGATTAAAAAGAGGTATTCCAATATCATAAAGTTAAGTTATTTTATGAAAATATTTACATATACATTTATAAAACAATATTTATAATAACACAACACAGAGTGATCTTGTAATTATTATGTAGGTTTTGCCGCGATGTATTTATTAAAAACAATTTACTTTATAAAAATATAATACATTCGTGCGCTAAGTAAGAACATATTTTTCTATCAATGTGGTAGTTTGGTTACTTTGATAGTGTCACAAATGAGTTTTAAATCATTAATATCATTTATTACGTTTACTTCGTCTCTTCCCTATTTAAAAAAAATAGTGCATTACTGGTTATCGATAGTTTCAGTTACTACCCACCCATATCTATTTAAAAGTTAGACGCATCATTAGGTACATTTCAAAATGGGTGTGCTATGAGGAATACCTAAAAAAAATGTTGGTGTCACAAGTAGTTTAAGAAAAGGTTTGGTATAATAAAGACGGTGAACACGCAAGTATAGATAAACTAAAAGTCAGCCGACAGAGGTGGCCAATAGTTAATTGTGTTAACATTAGTTTATTCAATTGATTCTCCGCTTTCCGTCAATATGGATTAAGTAACTACGTATTAACAGTATTTTTGACACGTGTTTTATGCAAAGTATGCATATAAATTGATTTCAAAACATTCATTAATACACACTATAAACTAATATTATAAAAAGTAAATATTTGTTATTTGTTTGTTTGCATTGAATAGGCTCCGAAACTACTGGACTGATTTTGATGAAACTTGGTGAATATGAGAATACATTGATTCATTAGGAGTGTCATAGGCTACTTTTTATCCAGATATTCCCACGGGATCGTAAGTTATGCGGGTGTATAGGTGGTATAGTTATAAGATATTTTATTTAAGTAAAGAAAACTTTGGGTTGATACCGAATGCCATTAAAGGGAAATTTTAAACAAAATAGGAGTAAATTCAGGAGGAGTACTTCAATTATTCTATTTCACATCTTTGATTTTCCTATTCATATATTTTTTGATTTACAGGTTTAAAATTTGTATAAAACATTAATTGAGTGGTTAAGCGTCGTCTAATCTTAATGATAAGAACTCATCAGACATCATTATATAATTGCTTAATTTCAGATTTAACTTCCAAAATATTTAGGGTTGTAATTTTGACCTTTGTGAGTATGCCCCAAAAAAAAGGATGAGAACCCCATGAGTTTTTGTGTCTTTGTCTCATTGATTTCGAAGACACACATCCTTAGTTTGAGTTTGGCGTAGAATGTTGTATTATAGTCCTCCTTTGTTTGCATTTTATATGGCTCGCATGACCGAACTTGCTTTTGAATACCCCAAATATCACAAATGACACAATAGCCCCGGGAGTTGAAGGTATAATTATATGAGGGCTTAGATCGCTCTACAATAACGATTAGCAATAACTTAAAACTATTGATAGATAAAGTCTCTTTTCAAAACTTTACAGGACTACAATTCAAGAATCTTCAAAGAAAATTGCAAATAATATAATACAGTCGACTTCGAATACCGTTCAGGCAAATTTTAATAACACTATCCGGTTAAGAGCAAATGCAACGGCTGTTAAACTTAATTTGAATAAACTTGAATTTGCTTCTAATAATGTAACAAAAAGGCGAGTCATCATTATAAAGAAAGAGGAAAAAGGAAAAGAGGAAGAAGAAGAAAATGAAGAAAGTAAAGAAGACAAAGAAGAAAAAGAAGAAAAAAGCGCTTTAAGACAAGGACCAAAAAGGCATCGGAAACGTGTTAAGAAAATAACAAGCCTGTTATACCAAGAATTAGACGAAGATAACAACAAAATAACTGAATTCATGATGTATACTCTAGCTGATGTATCGACATTCTTCGAAAGTTTTCTAAATGTAGAATTGTGTATTAACGAATGTGATGATTAAATCTTAAATAAAATAAAACCATATCCTAATTCAAAACTTGAGATATCTTTAAATTAAATACAATTCTTAAAACATTTAATTATCGGTTTCGGTGTGTGTTTCTGTATGTAGGTATAAAATGTATTTACAAAAAAAAAAATGCAAGTTTTATTTCCATTGTCTGGTCTCCAAAATACAAACCTAGTTATATTGCTTGGAGCTAGATGGCGAGCTAGATGCAAATTTTTTTATCCAACGTTTCCACGAGATCCGAACGGAATACTAAAAAAGTCGGTTCTGCTCCAATATGAACGGACAAAAAGATATTAAACGTAAGAGTAGAACTACCATTTGCTACTTCGCTTTAGTTTTGTTGCTACGTGTTTTTTTGGTCTCTATAAGAAAAAATATTTCTCTGAAATTATCTCTCCATTCACGCATATATACTTAGAACGATATATTCACAAGGTTGAATTCTTAGAAAAACAACTTTTTACTAAAGATCATTTGATGAGTTAGTATGGTAGGTAGGTAGTTATTAATAAAACATATATACCTATCTGAGATAACTACTTTCAAAGAGCTAAAGGTAAATAACTAACCGTTGTAGATGATGGATGATATCATCGGAAATTGTCCAAAAAACTGGATTTGATTACATTTTTTGTAAATACTAACTACTACGGTTCAGGCTAAATAATAGTGATTTCTACGAGTCCGTAATTGTCTACAATACGTTTTTATTTCAGACAAGTTCTAGCTAGATTTAAAACTTTGTTTAAAATGTTTTCCTGTCAAAATTGCCTTTACCTGAATTGGTGGACGCCAAAAAAAAAACGAATTTGTTTTAAATTTTCTTATGGACCTATAAGTACATCTAATGTTAATGAGTTATACAGTTTAGGGCAAGCTGTAGTGCCTGGAATATGTGTTAGATGAAGTAGCATATTTATTACCTTTTTAATATAAACTTTTTCATTAGGAAAATCATTAATCATTCATACTCGTAAATAGTTTATCCAAAAAAAACTTTTTATATGAATGTTTATTTTTATAATAATAAAAAAAAAAAAAATAATAAAATAAAATAAATTAGCAGAAAGCTAGTAAAGTAAAGTATTGAATACTAAACTGTCCGACTAAGTAGAAAATGTATTTTTAAATGAATAAATAAATCATTTTCTTTTCTAATATGGTTGACCAGTTATTTCTTATGACATGCAAACTCTTTAATTGGGTAGGTAATCATTATTTATAGATTCCTTAGTAAAAATCTTTTTTTCTTTTTCCTACATAGCTATTTTGTAAACAACTTAGTGTATTGATTGCAGAAAATGTATAAAAACCAAGAGTAATTAAATGCATGTTTTATACGTGTTTTACTTGTTATAAGAATTTTTCATAGGTATTTTCTTGATTTTTTATGTTATAAGTGCTGTATTTCGGTAGAATAAATCGTAAAGAGTTGTTTAATTCACTGAACTTAGTCATATTATAACTTATTGGTTTAAGCATAATAATCTAATTATAATACCCGCATTTAGAATATGTAAAAATAACGTATAAAAGGCCTAGAATCTTAAACTATTTATTAATAAAAACAATCTAATAGTGTTTGAACATACTTCAGAATACCTAGTGTTTATCCTACTAATATTATTAAAATATATTAAACATATCACATAATTAATCACTTAACAGCTAATAAAAAGGGCTAAGCAAATTTACCGCCCACGAAACTCCAGGCCCAAAAGATGCAAGACGCGGCATTTACCCGCTGAATAGCTATCTCTGAGCCAGGAACGACCTAAAGCAAAAATCTAGCCCCGGGCTCAAATATAATATAATAATAATAGAATATACTATGATATAATTCATCCCAGTAGTGATGCCACAACGTTTGAGTTTATTCGAATATCAATAAGCCCGTAGTCATCAGTCTGAATTTTTTTTATAACGATTGATAACACCAATTGACCCAACGAAGCGTCTCTGTTTCTAGTCTGGACAAATTTGATTTGTATGTATATCGGTACTCCTCTACAAAGTCGTATCTTACTATCGATCTGAATGAAAGTTATAGATTTTGGGACTTCATATTTTTTTTAGCATTAGTATTTTTGATTGGATTGGAGTAAGCCTCCTTCAAATAGAGGCAAAAGTTTTACTGAATATCTTCGCTCTATGAGATCGGATTTCGATGATTCTTTTTCATTTTAAAGATAGTACTCGTAACATTAAGTTGATCTCACAAACATTTGGTGAACATTTAATTAAGGTCACCAGAGTGACAAGTAGAATAACTCTATAAAATGAAGTTAATAATTGTAAAATTGTTGCGGAATAGTTAAGGCTACTACTAATACTTCAGTTGTTCAATACGATGCGATGTGATGAAACTTATCCCAGAAGCGATGCAACCACATTTGGATTTACTCCTGAACGACTATCGAGCCCATAATCATCAGTCTGTAAAGAAATTAGTTGCTTTTATACCTCGTTATCATGATTCTGCATCACAATCTACAGGTAAAGAATCTGGCTTGTCAAGTGATTTCATAAAAAAACATGAAAAGAGCTTTGCATTGGTAAAAGCATTTTTGCAAATGGAAATATACCGATTTCAGATTTATTTTTATTTAACCTTATGTTCGTTGCTTTGCTAACTAAGCTATGGGGTGTATCGTAACGAGTTGAAATTACTTTAGTCTTGTCTAAAAATATATTAGTTTTACATACCGTTGTTTCGTAATCATCTGTAGACGTTGTTGTTTCACTCTCATTAAGAGATTCTGTAGTTATATCAGAAATAATTTCATTTGCAGCAGAGTCAGAAGGATCCTTTGCTTCTTCTATTTTTTCGCCATAATTTGTATTTGATTGAAGTGGATCTTGTCCAATATTGCTTTGTTCGTTTTTAAAAGCATCAAAAGCTCCAGTGCGTGAATGTACCTCAACTTTATTTTGTTCCTCGTTTTTGTTTTGATATTCTATTCTTTCATTCTTTTCAACTTCTTCCCGATATCCGTTATTTGTTTTGTAGTTGTCATAGGAATTTTGGTTGTTGTAATCAGATTGAATTGGATATTGGTTTTGTTTAGTTTTTTGTCTTCCAAATAATCCTGAAATTGGCCTAAAATTTTTTTGGTTTTATGTTATAAATACGAATGTTTTTATATTTGTGATGGTTCATGGGTGTAAAACTACTAAAAGTATTGTGCTGAAACTTGGTATGTAGATAGCTGGAACCCGAAATAACAATTGTATGTAGTAATATTTTTATAATATATTTTTTATCACAGTTGCTCATAAAGTGGATCTTATTCAACGGCTTTTAGGCTCATAATCCAACATATTATGCACGCGTGCGTTTTAGATTTGTTAACTAGTGCTGTAAAGTTATCCCGAAAAGGTAGGTACCAAAGAGTTTTTTAGCTAGCAAAAATGGTTGTCTCTAAAGTCGGTTTACGAACGAAAATTTTACGTGATAATGACTTAGACAACGATTAAAAATTGAGTTGTTTATTTTTTGTTTTTCCTTTACTTAAATATATTGTTTTTCCGTACCATTGTATTTTGTTCTTAACCCCCGACGCACAAACAAATAGAAAAATCCTAAAAAATAATGTATGTCACACGAGGATGTATAGGTTAAAAGTCTTTAGCCTGGCCTTTCCGGAGCATAATTAACAAAAAAATATTGCCTTAAAAAAATGTAAACATAGAGTTATCACAAATATTTTGTTAATTATTATTTTGTTTTCTTTTCAAGTCTTTTCTTTTATTCGCAACTGTGATAAAAAACGTCGTACGATATACGTGTGGAATTGATATTTGCATCTTGGCTTCTATAACACGCTCGCTGCCGCTCGCGCGTCATAAACCGCCTCTATGCAAAGATCAATTTACCACACTTATATCGTAATGTACTATTATGGTATTAAATAATATATAGTCTAATAATAATACCTGAGTAGCTAAATATAGCAACTTAAAAACAATAATATAGACACGACAAATCCGGTTATTTGTATAAGATAATAATTATAGAAATGAATACATACGACTTAAATCTGATGTTAAATGGGCGATTTCCAGAATTATCGTTCGTTCTCTTGTTCGAAAATGGTGATATTCCAGAAAAGAATCCTTGTGGCAGGCATATTCCAAGTTGCAAAAATTGGAATAATAACAACACACAAACAGACTGCAAAGAATTAAAGATGATTAGTGTATAGTATTTGTGACTTTGGGTCATGAGAAGTAGCTACTGTTGCCAAGAAACAGCTAGCAGTAGAGCTAATTCTGCTGCCAAGTACAGTAGTGCAATAGCTATTGTGTTTGGTGGGAGTGAAGTTAGGTTATCTATATTAAAACAGACTAGACTAGGAACTCTAGAGTGTCCATCGCAAGGTGATATAATTATGGCCCAATATTGCTACTTGTATAGAAAAGAGGGCAGATATACAGCAAATTGGAAGAAGATTGCTGAGGAGATCATGACAAAAGATTGTAGCACTACAGGAAGTAATTAAGTATCGCCATAAAGCAGAGGATAAAATACACCACTTTTGTCCAGGTGGATCGTCTTTATACTTACAACAATATAAGAAATAGATATATTGGAGTTACCTTTATTTTGATGTTCATGTTTATCAATTTGAAACACCGATTTAATAATATTATGAATTACTTGATACGTATTAGGTTTAAAATAACGTGGTCCGCACTTGTAATCCCGAGGTCGAATGATGTAGAATAAGTTATATTTCCTTAAGCGATACACGGTTAAGTTACATATTGATTGCAAAAAACAAACAGCTATAAGGTAAACTTAAGTTTGTACTGTACTTATAGTAAGAATTGTAAAGAATGTCCTGTTTGGACAACTTTCGATTAGGTTTTTGAAGGATAAAATGTGATTGGCTAATTAGGGGTAAGTTATAAGTAAAAGTTTCTAAATTCTAATATATTTACAACTAATGTAGTTATTTGGGCAAGATGATTAGTGATTACTACGAAAGTCAATTAATTAATCAAATAAATCATAAATCTATTTTAATCTATCTTACGAGAACGATGCAAGTAGGCAAAACAATACATATTGTTTTTAGTAATCATACAGCCGCCTTTTACTATTCACATAGCAAAAGACTTTTGATGAATTGCTATGATGTCAATATCTAGGTTTCCTTACACTAAACTAAATTAGGTCTATGTCTAGGTATTGAAATTTCTCCATAAAATTTATATATTGGCTAAACTCAGTGAAATTATTATCAATTACTGACATTAGCTATATGCAAAAACCGTGCGAGGTCGTGACTTGAAAACGAATTACTAAGTTTTGCAAACATCGTTTTGATTTGACTTATTTCGTGGTGGGTGAGTATTTAATGTAATTTGCAAATAGTTTTAAATTACGCGATGTAGTTTAACTTAATGAAATGATTATTTCTTAACACTGGCTATATGCAAAAGTCGTGCGAGGCTATTACTTAAAAACTAATTACTGAGCTTCGCTAACATCGTTACCTCGTGGTCAGTGTTCCTAATGTGAGTTGCAAATAGTTTTAAATTAGGTAATTAGGCGTACCTGCGGAGGTAATTGATGTTTTTATCCTTATCATCAAGTATGTGTTTAGAACGTTTCTAATTAAACGGTAACTGATTATTATTTACATATGCAAGGCTAAATATAATTTGAGAAGGTACTTCTTAAGTTTTGTAAGTAGGTATACATTGACATCTGGCCTTTTCATCTTCAACTTTGACCTTGTATGTAGATATTTGACATTTTAGGACACTTGAGTTATTAGGTTGGTCGCAAACATGTTTATGATAAATTATGGTTATAATAAACTAGTAACACCCACGCGGTTTCCAGCAACACCCACGCGGTTTCCAGCAACACTCGCGTAATTCCTGATACCATGGGAATATCAAAATAAAAGGTATGTATCTACTGTAGTCTATGTTACTGTAGCCTTTGCTCTTTTCGGGTTGCAATCTGCAATGGCCGTTATTTCACTTAATCGGATCTAGACTTTTTTTTGTGGCATTGGACAGGAAAAAATTGACAGGTCGGAGTCGAGAGTCACTGACTCGAAAATAAGAAGAAGCCTCTCAACTGGCAAAGAAGGTTGACTCATACATTTTCATTATGGCGCCATCTGTGTGCCAGTTGATGAAATAATAAGTTTCAACAAAATATGTTAAGTAGAGTAAGGGCTTAAAATATATGTTTTGTAGTTTCAGAGATTTCGTGATGGGCCTTATAATCATATATAAAGTGATTTTATAATGGATCTTTAGTGCCATGTCTTAAACTACGAAAGATAGCGAAAAATGCTGAATGAAGTTGTGTGCCACCTGCGCGCCTGATTGTTTCCTTTTTGCCTAAACTTAAATGCCCCGACCGCCCTCCGCGTATCGCCCTAGTGATATTAAGGCGCTTTTATGTTTTTCTATTTTATCTTCAGATTAGTTAATTTTTATTACCTTATTCAATTCATATAGTAACTAGTAAGTAATATTAAAATTTTAATCGAAATATTTGAGAATTATTTATCTACATTTAGCTGACCTAATTTGTTTTAAATTAAATCTTTTTTAAGTTTCCCTTTGAGGTCGAAATTACTGACTTAAAAAAAACTCTTGTCTGTAACTTCCAGATTTGTGAAAATTAAATACAGTTAAAAGACTCAGTATTGCTATTCAGCGAGGGAATGCTGCCAGCATTTTGGGGACAATGCCTCGGGAGGGTATGGCCGAGGGCTTCCTTTTGTTTTAATGTTAAGGCCTAGGTTGATTTTTAATTAATTTAATATTATACTAATTTTATTATTTAATTTATTTGTAATGTTTAGTTTTTAATTTAATTTCTGGGTGGGTTTTTTTTTGTCGTAAATTTAATTTTTTGTGTTTGTTATTATTATTTTTAGTTTTTCATGTTGTGTAATTTGATTTGATGTTTTATTTGACACTTGTGTTTTAAATTGGAATAAATTCTGTTACAGAGAATAGTAAATACAAAAGACAATAAATAATAAGTATCTGAAAAAAAAAATTAAAAGAAGATCAATTCTCTTCTTTTTTTCTACAAATCTTAAGGTAACTTTGAGTACCTACTTTTTCTATCTAATACGTTATCTATCAAATATTAAACAACGCTTCATTCACTTAGATTTTAGATTAAATAGACCAAAATAAAAAATATTTACAATTTTATTAACATCACAGATAACGGTTAGTCTAAATTATTATCTAAAAATTAAAATTAAGCCTTTTCAGGACGCAGTAGTCCCTGAAACATATATAAGATAAAATAGGCTCGCCCAGCACATCAGTTTAGTTTTAGTCAATCGTTTATTGTCTATATTTATCCAAGTAGAGAAGCAACAACGGCTCCAGGTACAGCCCCACCAGGCCCTTGTTCGATTTTAGGTTGGAAACCATTCTCGTCTGCAATGTAAGTCACAGTGTAGTTGACACCATCAGGACCTATCCAGGTATATGAGCCTGTTACAGCGAGTGATTCTTGCTCAGTGTCAACATTTCGCAGATCTGCAGCTTCATCGTGTCTCGTACCGTCTGATTGCTCGAACCTGGAAAGGTGGAAAGGTTTTGCTTTGATTATGAACATAAGTGCTTTAAATTAAGTAGCATTTTAGAGGTTATAATCAAAGTAATATCAAGTCTCAAGCATAGAAAAACGCAGGTTCGAATACTTAATTTAAAAAACTGACTAGCCGCTTCATGGATTACTAAATAATTAACTTGATATAGTTCCTTGAAATAAACCTGAAAGAAGTAAATAGTTCTTTACATGAAGATCTATTGCACAGAAGCTTGTTTCTTGTTTGCTATAATATTTTCAAGAAGTTTGTGTTACTACACCGGTTTTGTAATAAAAGTTTTGATTTATAAATTAGGTATTTGTCGTACCCGTAATTGTATGATCCAAGTCCAATATTATCGTAAGCATATCTCAAGATTTGAACATCTCCAAGATTAAAGTTTGGCTGCAGAGGAGCCGCTGCTGCCAACGTCACCAGCAGTAACGTAACTAACTGAAAACAAAATCACAGTTGCTGAAAAATAAGCACAACAACAAGGCAAGAGTGATTGGCAAAAATAAATATAAATGAGGTTATTTTGATTTTTTAGACTAATTAGGCATATTTTTCAGAAAATTCAGCCTGATTTTTACTGCTCGGTGGGGATCACAGCATCATTCATAAAGTTTCGGAAGATTTAAGAGGATTCATCTAGATTACACGTAAAGTCAAAGTCAACTTTCTTTCATTTTAAATCATTTACATTAGATCACATTAAAATGTTTGAAACTAAGTTAAAATGTTTGCACCAATGAAAAGAAGGCACAAGAAACTCATGGGGTTGGTTTTGGTCTATTATCTATACATATTACAATGGAAGTCCTGACTGATTGATATATCAACGCACAGCTCAAACCAATAAATGGATCGAGCCAAAATTTGGCATACAGAAAGCTGAAATAATGTAGGTATCCGCTAAAGTGCAGAACATAGGAAGGCGGTGCCGGAAGCGGCGCGGTGGCAGGAATTCTTGTAATGATGTTGATGAATCTATGCACCATGAAACATAGACACCGACCGGCCGGTCTCTGTGATGCAAATTGCAGTTTATACTTTTTATAGAGTTTATACTCTAATATTACAAAAATTCCGCAACAGTAAGCTCCCGGTGCCACCTCATTATGCTCAGCACTTTATAAAGGATTTCGGAAAAATTAAAACCCTACTCGAAGTCACAGTCAAAAGCTAGTCACAGAAACACCGTTAATTATAAGGCCATTTCTTTATTTTCTTCCATCACTTTTGTCCACATTAATCACTTTATTCACATAAATCACGCCACTTCTTATTCTAAATCCTAAATATTGAATTCATACTGACCAGTTTCATTTTGCTGTGACAAAGTATGATCAGTTTACCCGAAACACTCTGTACATCTGTTTGTTAAACAATCTTAACTCATGTTTTATACTTTTCGGTATTGCAACATGATGTTATTAGATGATGTTCTCGACTCGAGGTACAGTGTTTTGTACCACTCCTACAACATCGGCTGGACGCTACGTTGATAATATATGAGGATGTCTTCGACTTTCGAAATTATAATTGTATGCGTAGGATTTCTTTAATCTTAGTGTCATTTATATTTATTTTTTTTTTGTTTTTATTGATGACTATGTAGTACTTTTAGTTAATAATTATGTTCTGTTTTTTAATGATATAATAAATATCTATGTCTTAATTCAGGTTTTCAGCTATTTACATACTGAGTTTCATCGCAATCGGTCAAGTGGTTTTTGCGTAAAGGAGTAGCAATCATACACACAAACTAACATAAACTTTCACATTTATAACATTAAGTACTAGCGACCCGTCCCGGCTTCGCACGGCAAATTATGCATGTATTATACATATAAACCTTCCTCTTGAATCACTTTATTTATTTAAAAAAACCGCAAAATCTTATGCGGGAAGCGACTTTGTTTTATACTATGTAGTGATGATTATGATGAATTCTGTGTTTGTATGAAATTAATACTAACACGGGTAAAATCGGGGGGCACAGCTACTAGATACAATAAACCGAAAACTTTACGGCATTCACACTTTAGATTTTCATAATTCTCAAAAGTAATTTCATTAACGATAGGTATTTTTTATTTTGCAAATCTGATAAACATCGAAATCTTTCTATTGTTTGTTGATCTAATCGTCTGACGATTGAGGGCGGATGTTGGTCAAACCATCAGTTTTGTAATGTATAACATTTTATTTGCCATTGCTTCATTTACCCTTTTCATTGTAACTTCGAAGATGTTACCAGGTCATGTCATTCATCAATGAAATAAAATGAGGAAGTCATTCTTTTAAATAACGTTTAATTTCAATGGTAAATAGTAATGGTTATTCTTTTATAGTATCTCAATTAGATTTGTACGTCTAACATGCAACTATGGCTAGGTATTTATTAAAGTTCAATGATAAATAATAACATTTGTAAATAATAGGTATATTATATGTATATAAGCTTAAATTATACTATAGATTTAATAAAAAAAGCTGTAGCATGGTTTTGAACCTTTAATTTTCTGCAGGCGCTATTACTCACTGAGTCACATGCGTAAAACCATTTTCCTGCGCAGGATTTGAATCTGCGACCTCTGCTTAACCATATCCAGGCTATCACCACTACTAAGTCATAAGGATCACAAGTTACCGACTCATCTTCCACATTAGTCCAGGCGTCTTCGAGTAATCGGGGAATATACATCACAAAATAAAAAAGATCCCGACGAATTGAGAACCTCTTCCTTTTTAACCGGATTCAAAAAAGGACGAAGTTCTCAATTCGGTTTTATGCATTTTTTTATGGATGTTCGCGCATATCTCCTCAGTTTATAAACCGATTTTGATGAATATTTTTCTGTTGTTTGTCGGTTTAATAGAGCTTGTTGCGAAGATCACTGGTTCAAACACGGCCGAAAATAAGCACTTTGACAAACAAATCCTAAAATAATAATAAAAAATACACTTAGAAACCTATATACTGGCACGTTATCCCCTGACAAACATAAACACTACTAAATCAAATTCTACCAATAATTTCCAGAGTTTCATTGCAAAGTTCTCCCAATAGTACGGACTACTTCTTCAGGAATAGCTCCTCCAGCGCCTTGTTCAATTTGTGGAACAAATCCGTTTTCATCAGCGATGTAAGCCACAGTATACGTAACTCCGTCGGGACCATACCACGAATACACACCTATGAATAAATAATAATATAGTCAATTATTAAATTAATTACGGATCAGTTCTACCTTTTCCACTTTGATAGTCTGAAATTAGATATTGAGAAAATTGCACTTCATCATACCAGCCACAGGACGTCCACTGCTGACAATAGGCCTCCTCCAAAGACTTCCAGAGAGATCGCATGCTCTCTGCGTAGACAATTGTACTTATAGTCAATGTGATAAATGACAAATTCTACAATATTCAACATCTAGACTTCTTAACAATCTTGTTCAAAATGATTTAAATGCGTATTGACTTGGAAATCTTGTAGCTCAAAACTGATAATTCTTTATTCATTTTGAATTGTATCGTACGAGTCAATTTGTACTAAATCACATATAGAAGCGTCTTAAAAACGAAGTTAGGATGAGTGGCTTTAGTAATCTAGTGTATTCCAGCGATCCGGGACATATTGAAATATATATATATTGTGTCCAGGTTCTTAGGGATCCTAAGAACTGATGTATGTGTGTGCTACTGTATACATACGTACCTCTCATTACTATGAGTTCATCCTCTTGACCTTTATTCTTAAGTTCGCCTTGCTGCTCGTGTTTAGTACCATCGGATTGCTCAAAACTGATGAATATTAATAATTTTATTACCATTTTGGGATTATATTTAATTATTATGCAAGGTAACGTTTAAGACGATTATAAATTAATAGGCCAAATAAATTGGTTTTGGCATGTATTCTGTAGCTGCGATCCGCAGTAAGTTTTGATATCGTGGAAATATCGGAATAAAAAGTAGCATAAGGCTTTTGCATTTAACACCCTGCCCCTTATTTCAAAACGAGGTTTAATAAGAATAGTCCGAGATGTGGATTTATATAATCTATAGGGATAGTGTTTAGACCATAGTTCACGAGTAAGTCTGTGTCTAAATCTAAGGTTTAAATCCACATCTCGGACTATTCTTAAACTTCGTTTTTGGAATAAGGGGCAGGATGTTGAATGCTTAAGCCTTATGCTTATTCCAAAACGAAGTTTAAGAACGCTATCCGTATAGATTATATAGGTATAGTGTTTAGAACGTGAACTATAGTCTAAACACTATAGATTATATAGAGATAGTGTTTAGACTAAATCTAAAATCACGAGTAAATCTGTGTCTAAATCCAAGGTTTAAATCCACACCTCGGACTATTCTTAAACCTCGTTTTGGAATAAGGAGGCCTAAGTTTTATCGTAATAGTTTTAGGAGTTTTTGCATGAAGAGGCATTAGTAGGAACTTGCAGGTCCCGCAACCATGACAGATAAATACTTGCGGATCGCGGATGCGTTATAACAAGTAGTTATAACGCATCCGCGATCCGCATAAAATAAAAACATCAATAGTTTAAGGGTTATTAGGATTTAGATCCATATATAAATAGAGTTTTAGTCGCTGTAAGAAAAAAATATCTTTTTTATCACAGTTGCTCATAAAGTGGATCTTATTCAACGGCTTTTAGGCTCATAATCCAACATATTATGCACGCGTGCGTTTTACATTGCCAACCTAGTGCTGTAAAGTTATCCCGATAGGTTAAATACGTATCTTACTGCTAATTACATACTGTTTTGATGTATAAAAAAGGTACCAAAGAGTTTTTTAGCTAGTAAAAATGGTTGTCTCTAACGTCGGTTTACGAACGAAAATTTTACGTGATAATGACTTAGAAAACGATTAAAAAGTGAGTTATGTTTCTTTTTTGTTTTTTCTTTACTTAAATATATTGTTTTTCCGTACCATTGTATTTTGTTCTTAACCCCCGACGCAAAAACAAATAGAAAAAACCCTAAAAAATATTGTATGTCGACGAGGCTGTATAGGTTAAAAGTCTTTAGCCTGGCCTTTCCGGAGCATAATTAACAAAAAAATATTGCCTTAAAAAATGTAAACATAGACTTATCACAAGTTTTGTTAATTATTATTTTGTTTTCTTTTCAAGTCTTTTCTTTTATTCGCAACTGTGATAAAAAAACGTCGTACGATTTACGTGTGGAATTGATCTTTGCATCATGGCTTCTTATGACACGCTCGCTACCGCTCTCGCGTCATAAACCGCCTCTATGCAAAGATCAATTTACCACACTTATATCGTAATATACTATTAAGAGACTATCTATACTTCATTTATGGTTATTATCATAAGCATCTAACAAGTTTCTAATGACATGTTTTTGTCTGATCTTTTGCACTTTAGTCATTTAAAGCGGTGGACATTTACAAACCAACTTTTTGTTCATTATGCATGCACGCCGTGTGGGTAGGTATTAACTACCTGGATAATATAAAATTAAAATACTTACTTATCAAAGGCAATAGTATACTAAACAAGTTTATGTTGAAAATGGGAATCGAGTTTAAATTAGGAAATATGTAAAATAGATTTAAAGGCTTGCAAAAATGGCTGTCTGAAATTAACTGCAAGGGACTTTGCAACAAAAAGCAAAAACTATACAGTGTCACGTTTGCAAGTTTCATCCAAATCGGTTTAGTAGTTTCGGAGCTTATTCGTTCCAAAACAAAGAAAAAAACACTGTCTTTTATTGTATTGCTGTAGATAAAAATTACTTACGCAAATCTGTAACTGCCTTCACCAAGATCATCGTTTTCGTATCTTAGTATCTGTACATTGTCTGTTGGATAATCCACTCTCACTAGGTTTGGTGGGGCAGCGAACACCATTTGTATCAATAATAATAGAAGCTGAAAAATAAGTTTATAGATTTAAAAGTCCTGAGTGACTAATATAAGTATCTACGCACTGTTCCAACCAATGAACGGATAACAATTGGCATACAGATAGCAGAAATAATTGTGAAAAATTTATACAATACGCGGAGGAAGAAGCAGGCAAAAGCTAGTAGCAATTTTTTCTTATTTTTATAATTAACTAGCAAATCTTCCTTTTTATAATATTAGTATAGATTGATAAGGTCAGCATTTGACCACTTATCACACGATGGTAAGTAAATAAAAGAGTCCTTTGAGGGACGCGAATGAAGGTAAGGATTTTGGAAAATCGTCAGTCTCTAATAATTATGAAAATATTACTAACCAATTTCATTTTTGCAAATAAGATGTTGTATCACTGAATGAATCCCAGAAAATATCATCACACATTGATTTTCCGTCCTTAAATGTAAGTAAGTAACTACTTAGATATTTAAATATTGATATTTGTAGTTTTAAATAAGGGTGAAGGTAAGCTTCTGGACATCTTTAACAAATTGCCTGAGATTATGTTATATGCGATAAATATGCTAAGTATCCATTAATGGTTAGTCAACCACCGACATCTCAAACTCGTGATTTTAGATATTCTAGAAAATAACTTAATTTGACCTACTGCAAAACATGAGCATTCTTAGAAGAATGTTTTTTTTGGCTTGGCACCAACAAAAAGAAATCATATAAATATTACTGTTTCAAGTACCTAGGTTAACCACGAAAAGACATAATCATCATGCACATTCCTCAAATTTCTCACATAATAATACAAAAAAAATCGTCATTTAAATGTTGCGATAGAGGTCAAAACAGACGAATGTACTCTGTCCATAATGTACCTAAGCTTTTCACGCATAAATAGACCTTGGCCTTATCATCTTCAACATTTATGAGGTTCAATTAAATACGAATTTAACATGTAACATTATTTTAATACTCTTATGTATATACACTTGTCTAAAAATGTAATATTTAAGGTTATGAACACACTGATACTGCAAATCGTATAAGCCAAAGTGACCATTTCAGTTTTTAAACTTACACGATTTATATTTATTATTTTTAGTAACATCGCGTTTTGGATAATTATTTTGAAAATTACCTTAACGTTTCGGCAGAGTGTACTACAGAGTGTACTAGAGTGTACGGCATTTTCATACTATGGAAAACGCGATCGCTACTCGTTTTACTAAGAATAATGAAATGTACATTTGTTTATTTATTTACATGCTTTAAATCAAACGAATGTACACTATATAAATTTTTGCGAAGCTTTGAGCCAAATATGTCGTTTTAGTGTTTGTCTTTTAAAAACCCTTTCTTGGTTATGACTAGGGCTTAGGCCCATTCTTGGAATACAATGTCATGTCACTTTCGCTCGACTATTTACACATATATTTAAGAAACTAAAAATGTTAAACTTTTTCCCTAACCGAGGAGAGA
Organism: Idaea straminata; assembly: GCA_951213275.1. Taxonomy (NCBI): domain Eukaryota; kingdom Metazoa; phylum Arthropoda; class Insecta; order Lepidoptera; family Geometridae; genus Idaea; species Idaea straminata. The sequence goes on from OX577852.1 coordinate 2,035,282, forward strand.
CGCGACGACCGCTGGTGGTACACCACCTCCAGGTCCTTGTTCAATCTCTGGCTTGTAACCTTCTTCGTCAGCAGTGTAATTGACAGTGTAGGTGACTCCATCGGGGCCAATCCACGAGAAAGAACCTTGTACAGCCAGGGACTCGTCTTCGCGACCTTCGTTCTTGATCTGACCGTATTGGGCAGCTTTGGTACCGTCTGATTGTTCGAATCTAGAAATAAGTGTTGTGTTTATATAGTGAATTTCTGAATATTTATAACCAACTTTTAAAATGATTCTTATTTTTCTTTAAATCATCATCATTAGGTAAGTAAAATTTATTTTCGTTACGCAGCTCGCGTCACAAGGTTTGTGCGACTAGATGAGTCGGTTTGGACAAGATCTTTAAAAATAATTAAACTGACTACCAAAATGTAATCATACCATTTAAACAATTACTGTTATTAAATAAAATGCGTTTTAATTTATCTGTTTAAGGAAGTTGGGAATACATTTTAACTATACACAGAAAAAAGAGAAAGAGATTTCTTCCTATATAATTTCGAATAACTGCCAAACACAGGGTTCGATGCACATGCAGGTTCGATTCCCGCCTCAGACAAGTATTTATACTTAGATATTTGTCTGTGGTCTGGTTGTTTCAATGTATTATAATTATATATTTACAAAAGAAAAGTATATAAGTAGTATATCCGTTGTCTAGCACCCATAACACAAGTCTAGTTACTTAGCTTGGGGCTAGATGGCGATGTGTGGTATGTCCTGCAATATTTATATATTTATTTATTTACAGGTATCTGTAGCCGCCAACTCCAATGTTATCATTTTCGTATCTTAATATTTGAGAATCTCCGTATTGGTAGTTCAATCTTGGGGGAGGAGCAGCAGCCACCATCGCCACCAAACATAGAGTTACCAGCTGAAAAATAATGCAATTATTAGGAATACCGCACTGCTTAACACACAAAGAAGTGTAAAATCACCATATTATTAACATATTTTTGATAATAACTAAGGAATAAAATATAAATATATACTGACACACAAATAGATTTCATTATAAATATTTTTTATGATTTTGAAAGAAGAAGAATGCCTATTTTCTTAATGTAGTCCACTGATCAACGTTACTTCGGTTTTTGAAATACTTTTATTTTGTTTTTGTACATACAATAATTTATTTTTGCATGATTCTGTTGTCTATAGTAGACATTAATCAAATTGTAACTATTATGAGGAAAGGGAATATCAAATGTACAAAGAATCAATTAATTATATTATGTTTTAAATTTAGCTTAAAAACATTTTTTTGACATTAAAATATGTTTGTAAAAAAAAACAAGTTTTGTCACTTTACAGGCCCACTTATTCCTCAATCAAATGAAATGATGTAATTGATTTCAACATAATAATATGAGTTTTTAAGGAAAATTTAATAAAATTTCGCTTTAATATTACTGCAAATAAAACACAATAAAAGCGTCACTTCACACAATAATAAAAAATCACAAAGCCACTAACCAATTTCATTGTAGAAGGTCCTAAATCTTTGAATGAAGTAAAGAAAATAACGATACAATTTCGGGTTCCATATTTATATCTTAACTATGATAGGTATATAATAAAAAAAATGTCTCTCTATACAGGGTGTTAATATGAGAACGAACGCACTTCAAGAGCATAATGCAGAATTCAATGATTTTCAAATACCAACTGTAAAAGATTTTCATTTATTTTTCTTATAAAAAATCTCCAAAAATACCCAAAAGTCTACCAAAACATTGAATTACAGTTACAGTTTCATAGTGTATCAAATAGAGAGTAAGAGTAAGACTATTTTTTCTATCGTCGTCAGTACAATAAAAAACCGCCGTAGAGTTCCAGAAAGCTTTCATTAGAAGGTTTTTAATTCTTAATAATAGTATTTTTAAGGTACACCATTACATCGATACACAAAAAAAGCTAAAATAAACTTATTAATAGCAATCTCAAAAGTTAATAGATATATTGGTATGTATTAACGTAGAGTAGGTATTTAATTAAAAAAGACTATCTTGTTATTTCCCACTGATGGGCTAAGGCCATCCCCATTTCCCTCTATGTGTCCCGGTCTCCAACTGTTTTTTTAATTAATTATAAAAAAATAGTAGTCAAAGTCAAAGTCAAAAATCTTTATTCCTTTCAATGCTTAATACCTAGGTATAAGATCACATAGACACGTCTTAAAAACTAAGTTAGGATGTGTGCCTTCGGAACGCGCCCACCAATGAGAAGAAGGCACAAAAAACTCATGGGGTTTTTTTTTTCATGTGATCACGCTCACAAAGGTCAATATTACAATTATTTGAAAGTATTATTTGAAATAGAGCAATTAAAGTCACGTCCAAGGGTTGTTATCATTAAGGTAAGACGAAGTATCATAGTACGCCTTACTGCACAATTTATGCTTTATAAAAGTTTTGAACCTGTTAATGGACATATCATATACATCTTTAGGTAATTTATTATAATAGAGCGCACATGTATTATTAAACGACCTGTTTATTTTCCGGAGCCTACTACCGGGCACGGTCAGTTCATCCTTATTTATTAAGTTGAAATTATGAATATCGCTATTTTTACGAAACATATCAGGATTTTTGTGAACGTATAGCAAGTTTTCGTAGATATATTGTGAATAGAGCGTTAATATATTGATCTCTTTAAATTTTTCCCTAAGTGATTCCCTGGGGCCCATCCTGTAGATAGCTCGGACAGCTCTCTTTTGCAAAATGAAAATAGCATCAATATCCGCAGCACACCCCCACAGTAGGATGCCGTACGACATGACACTGTGGAAGTAGCTGAAATACTATAAATAATAAATAATAAGCTGAGTACTAGAAATTGTCGCATGCTTCAACGGGTCCGTTCTCACGTAGGTACACCCTGTATAAATGTTGGTGAAGGTGAACCACTTGACAACGAAATATTATTGTCCGAACTAGATTAGCCTTCTTCTCGGCTATATATCAATATTAAAATATCAATGGATTAATTTTCCCTTCGCTAATAGGCTTACGAAATGTTTATTGGATTCCACTAGTTGTTTGACGACCTCTGTGACGCATGGCAGGGTGGGAGAACTTCAACCTCCGAGGCAGCAGGTTGCGGGTTCGATGCACGCCAACGAACAAATATTTTTAACAGATATCTGATGTTATATTTTTGTATATTAAAAGTATATTTACAAAAATAGAGTATATTTCTATCACTAAAGCTTTATAGTAAAGAGCTATGGAACGATTAAAAAGTCAGTTGTCTGCGTTATTTCTATTGTCCTATCTTGCAGTAAAGTCAAAGCAAGGAAGGTCAAGAACTTTTTAAATGTTCGTAGAGTTTCTCGGTTGTCCGTCAATCTGTTAAAACCCATTTTCTCAGGATCGGGCAGTAAGACGTATGACATATCAGTGGGAACGTGTAGAGATAGAACACGCAGAGAAAAATTTTGTGAGACGTACGAGAAATCTCGTAAGTGCAACGAGAACTTCTGTTTGGATCCGTGACAGCAGTACCCACTAGTTGTCTTTACCAAATATTTTTTATTCAGGACCAACTAGAAATTATTGTACACACTACTAGGCTACTAGTATACACGGAGTAAGGATAATTAATATTCTTGTAGTAATTAAAATAATGTTCTTGTGGGTACAGACATAGTGCAGTTATGCACTACGAATTTGTCGAACATGACGATCATTAATCAGAACACTTAACTTGGTCATCTGTACATTTTATTCTATTAAACAATACATATTATTTCCTATTTTATGCATTTTCTTCATATTTTTCATATTTTCTTTTTGTATTTCGCAATTTTCCGTTTTGTTGAACCGTTGGGAAATTGCATTATTCATCAAAAAGTACCATGATATGACCATGGTATACAATTTATGTTTCATTGAATTGGAACACCGGTGGTGGTTTGAGTGTTTGACTCAACCTTTAGCAACGCGGCATTATGCATAAGTCGCGCGAAGCCGTAATTTGACAAGTGACAAGTGTGTGTCAAACTGACAATTGGTGGCGCCATTGTGCCTTTGTCTTTAACATGGACAAAATGTTTAACGTTTCTGGTGAGTTTTGGCGGGAACGAGTTAACAACATGTCGTGCTGCAGTTTTATTTTCATGAAACTTAGATGTAACCCGAGTTAAATTGTATAATTCTGGTGGAATGTTATTCAATTTAGTTCTGTGAAAGTGCACAAGTGTAGTGAAAGTAAAAATCAGTGTCAAACATGCAGTTTTCACGTTGCCTCCAAATCTCCTATTAAGGTTATGGTAAACTTGCCACCGCTTTACTATAACCCCTGACTTGACGGACTATGACGACTTTGACTGTATTGAAACACTTTAGGCCCGATTTATGAAAAATCGGGTCATAATTTGATGCAAAATATAACTTGACACTGGCTAAATGCACACGTGCGAAGCCATAATAAAAGAAAAAAAAAAAAAAAAAAAAAAAAACGTTTCTGGTAATTATCAGTGAAAAACCAAAAATTTAAAACAGTGAGTTATTTGGAAGATGAGTGAAACGTGTGCTCCAACATTTATAAGCAAAATCTAGAGAAATACACATGGACTAGCAGAGACCAGCGCCCGTCATTTTCCACTCGGCAGCATGGATTCCTTCAGGTTTGTCAAACTTTAGCTATCCGTGTGTATCCGAATCTTTTGAGCATACTTTTGTTCATTTTAGACCCTAGCAATGCGTCCTTATTAACTTCCTAGCTATTTGAACAGATGTTATGAACCTATACACATTATTCATCACCCTTATATCAGTACCGCACGAGGGTATCCGTTCTGCTTAGTATCAACGTTAAAAAATAGCGGAGACAGTTTTTGTCCCTAAACCAATAAGTTGTGTGAAATTAAGTAAAAGTATGATTCCGAAAGTGAAAAAGTTTCTCCCAATTAGGAATTTGGGTTATTTTTAAATTAGGTTGATTAGGTTGGTAAAACTAGACCCCTAAATTGTATGAGAAGGTCATAACATGCCGACTGAAAAACGAGGTACGGTCGGCTGCATAATTGCAGACCCACCGTAGAGTTCCAAAACGGCTGTTATAAGAATGTTTTCAACACAAGCGAGATTCTAAGCACCAGCTTTAGGTGAAGATTAAAGTCTTCTAACTCATCAATTTTTCAAACAAAAATTATTACAATGAAAACATTCCAATAATAGTAATTTTCGAACTCTACCGAGGGCTGCAATTATGCAGCCGACTGTACAATACTTTTTACTTTTAAATGTGTGCGGAACCCTCAGTGCTAAAGTCTAACTCGCACTTGACCGGTTTTTTATAGTTAACTAGCTTTTGCCCGCGACTTCGTAAAAGTCGAAAATGGACCAAGGAAACACGTTGTCTCATACAAACTTTGCCCCCCTTTTTCACCTCCTTAGGGGTAGAATTTCGGAAAATCCTTATCCTATCCTTATCGGACGCCTACGTCACACAAAGACCACACCCTCCGAATTTCAGGTTTCTACGATCAGCGGTTTAGGCTGTTCGTTGATCCGTCAGTCAGTTATTCAGGACAAAGGATTTTATATGTATAGATAATAAACAAACTGGGTACGTATATTTATATGAATTTAATCTTATTAATATTGTATTTCTCTTATAATAATAAAACGCATTGAAACAATACATAAATATTATATACAGCTTCAAAGGATAACTAACGCAATAATATTTACAAATGAGTTTCCTTATGCAAAAACTCCGAAACTTAAAAAACTGAACTGATTTCCATACATCGTACCTGAAATACTTAAGGATTATTCAGCTTTTTGAGATCTTACCACGAGTTGTTGCCACACTCGATCAAACATAGAGTATTGAATATTTGTCACGAAATTTTAAAACTGAGGTAGGTAGAGCTTAAGACGTTTTCTGTTGACTAAAAATTATTTTGTGTTGTTAGCAGAAATAGACGTTGCGATAGATGGCACTGTTTTAATTATTCCATCACGCGGTAAATACTCAATACGGTACGTTTGAGTCTCGTGTGTCTTGTCGTTGAAGAAGGTGTGCTTCTTAATTTAATTATATAGACATTTCAGACAGTTAGACTTTGATCGATTGTGTACAATGTGTTTCAGCAAAGGGGTTTTAATACGAAAGGGGGTTTGTTCTAGAAGTCTAAGCGAACAATTTTTGTTCTACGACTTTTGGAAACTCGAACATTTCGAAGTTCGAAGTTTTTGTATGGAACACCTTATTTTCACGTAAAAATTCCCTCAGTATCATCAAAAATAAGTTCGAATTTCCAAAATTTGTAGAACAAAAGTTGTTCACCTAGACGTCTTAAACAACCCCCTTTCTTATTAAAACCCTTTCGCTAAAACACATTAAACAAGTCGTGGTAGGGATACAGATTAAATAAACTGAATTTAATTAAGTTCATAGATTTCGGAGCAAAAGGCAGAAAAGATAGGGGTCAAACTCATTACTACCCTCTTTGTTCATTCGGGGTTCATTATCCTAAAGATGCTAAAACAGCCTTCGGTAAGGATCCGCCAGGACCTTGCTGTATTTGAGGTTGGAAACCGTTCTCATCAGCAATATAGGTCACAGTGTACGTGACGCCATCAGGCGCGACCCAGGAGTACTCTCCTTGCACTGATAGGGCTTCGTTCTCAGTACCTTGGTTCTTGAGTTGACCTTGCTCTTGTTGTTTAGTACCATCGGATAATTCAAATCTGTTGATAAAAAAGGATTAGTTAATCATTTATTAAGTTACTAGCTGCGCCCCGCGGTTTCACTCGCGTAAGTCCCGATCCCGCGGAAATATCGGGATAAAACGTAGCCTATGTGTTAATCCAGATCTCCATCTATCTACACACCGAGTTTCATCGCAATCGGTCCACAAGTTTTTGCTTGAAGGAGTAACAAACATACACACACACACGCACACACAAACTTTCACATTTATATTATTAGTAGGATTTTTTATGACTTAAAAAATATTGATAGTTGAAAATCTCAGAAGGTTTGGATTACTAATTACGGTAATCAACATAGTATTTTCTAAGGTTTTCGCGACTTGAACTCATATTTCTAATTATATTTGAACGGATATATTCACGTTTTTTATTTTTGATTTAAACCTGACGTTTCGGGAACTTTGCAGTCTGCCTGTGACCATGAGATCTGCAAAGTTCCCGAAACGTCAGGTTTAAAACAAAAATAAAAAACGCGAATATATCTGTTTAAATATAATTATAAGGTAATCAAGCTCTGTAGTTAATCTGTGGATGCAAACTTTTCTATCAGCCGAGAGCACACCGCCGATCTAGAGAGAGAGTAGGCTGGTTCTGGAACGCAAAGTACCTGATATGCCGGTGACCATATTTCAAATTAAAAACTCCAGACATGCAAATGGCCCAAAACTACCTAAATTGAAATCGCTATCGACCAAGTACACAAACGACTACTTCAGGTAGAAATTTGTTTTTTGTTTATCTTCTTTTATAAAATGCTTTGTCCTGAATTACTGACTGACTGACTGACGGATCAACGCACAGCCTAAACCGCTAATCGTCGAGACCTGAAACTTGGAGGGTGTGTTCTTTGTATGACGTAGGTATCGGATAAGAAAGGATTTTTAGAAATTCCACCCTTAAGGGGGTGAAAAAGGGGGGGAAAGTTTGTATGGCACAACGTGATTCCTTGGTCCATTTTCGACTTCTACGCGGACGAAGTCGCAGGCAAAAGCAGGTCTTAAAATATAAGCAGTCGAAGTGATATCAGCCGATATAATAGTTCGTAATCTGGCAAAATAATATGTCTATTTCCCAATACTCACGCAAAGTCATAAGAATCTAGTCCTCCATTGTTTATATCGTAGCGAAGAATTTGCACATCCTGTTGGTTTTGAGGAGCAGCAGAACTAGCAGCCACTAAAGCGAAGATCACGAACTGAAAATCCATACAAAACAATAAGCAATCCATATCGATCACAGACACAAAACACTTCACTAAGTAGGTAGGTACGTAGGTATATTCATCATTTGTAACTAACCAGCTTCATTTTTCAATTGTACGATTAGCCTCTTGAAAGAGCGGGTAGTGTATGGAATGATTATGTACCCAAGCACTTCTCTTATATAGGTGTATGTGTATCTTCAAATACTTGGTTGCAACACTAAGGCTGGTCTAGCGATGCTTTATAGGTACAGCACAAGATTCACCAATCATCTTGTATGGGTAAGTATCCTTTATAAAAAAGCGAAAGTATGTAAGTTAGTATGACTATGTTACTTCTTCACAGATTTTAATAAAATTTTGATTAGAGTTAACTGGTATAATGTTATTTAAGTCCCCATCATTGTATCTATAGCAGTGCAATGACCATGACATATTTATATCCTCATAACAACCCAGACGACCCAGTTGGCACAATGGTCACCATGCCGGACTGCCAAACACAGGGTTGCGGATTCGATTCCCGTCTCAGACCACTATTTATGCTTAGATATTTGTGTGTGGTCTGGTTGTTTATATGTATTATAAGTAAATATTTACAAAAGAAAAGTATATAAGTAGTGTATTAGTGTAGTATTAGTGTAGTATTAGTGTAGTAGCGTATTGACTAGCACCCATAACACAAGTCTAGTTACATAACTTGGGGCTAGATGACGATGTGTGGAATGTTCTGCAATATTTTTTTTAATTATGATTATTGAACGAACATTATATTCATACACAGTAAATGTTCAGACTGCACGTATTCGGCCCATTTAGGCCGTAGGTATATAGGACGAGACCATGAGTCATTTAAATATTCTTAGGCCAAATTGGCAGGATATAGCAGAACAAACATGTAACTTAACTACTTCTGTTTTACCTTTATTCAATAGGCTATACATATACATAATACATAGGCTACTTATTCTCTTGGAATCGAATATTACGCAGATGAAACAGCAGGATTCAGCTAGTGGTACATTATCTATCTAACTATACATGTCTACTTAACTATGAGTAAAACACGCGATTATTTTGATAAACTCTTAATTTGTGACCAAGCAACATCTTAAGTAATACTAATATAAATGTCAATGGTAGGTTACTTGCTGACTTATTACAAGAGGTTCAAATTTTCTTTCTTTCACACAATGAATATTGAATTACCAATGATTGTGGACGTGTAGAAATTATGTAATGTCTTGGGGATTTATTACAAATTCTTTTGTAAGAAGAAATACGTCAATCTGTTCTTTTATGGATATAATATGATTATGTAGGACTTGACGATCTCTGTGGTACGGTGGGCAAACACCAACTTGCCCCCTTAGACAAGATTGCTTTCTATTAGCGATGTCGCCAATCGATAGATTTAATTGTATGAAATTGACATAAAACATTGTATAAAATTAGAATAAGATGGAACTTATCTACTATTTTTTTCTCTAACACAAGACTACGTGACTTATCGTTGGCTTGTATCAATTTCATACAAAAAATATAAACAAAAAGTCTGTCGATTGGCGATATCGCCAATAGAAAGTGATCTCGTGCAAGGGGGCTGTATTTGTTGTGATCTGAGCGTTTCTATATCTACCTACATCTTCACTTCTACACGAATATTATAATTTTTGTTTGTTTTTATGTTTGTAACGAATAGGCTCTAACCCTACTAGACCGATTTTGATTAAACTTGGTATGAGGATACAATTATTAATTGAGAATACTACTTTTACCAAACTGCGGCGAGCTGCTATTTATTTATAAAAAAAATATATATTTCTATAAATTTTATCCGTTGTTTGGTAATAATAATACAAGATTGGTTGTTTAGTTTAGGGCTAGATGGGTCTGTGTGCAATAGTCTGCAATATTTATTTATTTTATACTACTTAATCTATGATTAGGCACAATAATATATATATTCAGATTTTTGACGACCCAGTTGGCACAATGGTCTCCATGCCGGACTGCCAAACACAGGGTTGCGGGTTCGATTCCCGCCTCAGACAAGTATTTATGCTTAGATATTTGTCTGTGGTCTGGTTGTTTCTATGTATTATAAGTATATATTTACAAAAGAAAAGTATATATTAAGTAGTATATCCGTTGTCTAGCACCCATAACACAAGTCTAGTTACTTAACTTGGGGCTAGATGGCGATATGTGGAATGTCCTGCAATATTTGTTATTATTTATTATTATTCACAAAAAAGAATTAACATGTGTCCTCAAAGGTGGTAAATAGAGCCTTAACTATAATAATCAGAGTATGAATGCGACAAAAATTACATAATTAAGTTTGTAAATGTATAAAACACAGAAGCGGCAAATCTTTTGTTTTTATTATGTTTTTTCATACATAAAATTAATTAAATTAGCATAATGCTCCAGTGTTAATTATATTTAGACGTCTTATGCGTTGAATGACACACAAAGTAACTTGTTAAGTAATAAGTAGAATATTTTTAGAACAGAAACGGAAGCATATTAGCATCTTTATAATATTAATTAGCTGCGTCCCACGGTTTCACCCGCGTAGGTCCCGATCCCGTGGGAATATCAAAATAAATAGCCTATAGCCTTCCTCGATAAATGGACTATCCAACACAAAAATATTTTTTCAATTCGAACCAGTAGTTCCTGAGATTGGCGCGTACAAACAAACAAACTCTTCAGCTTTAAAATATTAGAATAGATATTATCGTTGTAAATTCTAAAGTACTGATAGAGATGGTGTTACCTTAATGAGGATTTTCTTTGCGTCAAGGGTCGAGTAAAGTAAAAATCTCATCCCCAGCTTAAATAAATAAATTATAAACATTGGTCTTACGATGAAGGAAAACATCGATCATGATGAAACCCGTGGCCTAATTGACGAGTTATTTCCTCTAGACATGGTTGACTAAGCTGAGAGTGTCAAGGGTACAAAGCAAGCCTACACCACCTAATATATGATTCAGCACTCTGAACAGCATGGATTAAAGTTGTTTGCGCTATTTAGATAATTTAGATTAGATGTAAAAAGCGATATTAAAACAGAAAGTTGAAATTCTCTGGTCATAAGCATCATTTAATTTGATTTTCCTTTCTTCTGAGTCGCCCTATCTGTCGAGGCACAATGGAAGTAGTTATTCAGAATACCTCATTATCTATTTTAATACAATGTTCAACAGTAGATTGTCTTCTAACTTGCTTTATTCTCACAATAGATTATGGAACTGGACCAGTTTAGACCACATAATAGATAACCTATTATATAAACTAAAATTTGACAAAACGTCCCCGCCCAATCAATGTTAATATTAATGCTTTATAAACAACTTTTATATTTGTTTAGCAGACAACAAAACAGTCAATCGATCAAGTGATCTAGTTTAGACCTATGTCAATAAAAGGGGAAGGATTTCTTAAGATACCATTGGAGATGCAGAAAGATATTTTGAAACAAAAACCTTTCCTACATTACGTGGGTCGGTGGTTCTCAAAACCTGATGGATACAAACATCGTATACTTATGAAAAGACCTAGAAGTGTCAAAGAGAAATTTCCAAACCATTTTTTTATTACTTACCTGGATGATAATAGCAATTATGCTTATCAATCAGATTTTCATCAAGTCAAGACCATTTTAAAACTATCACCTTGCAATAAAAAGTGTTTCTATAAAAAAATAAAAATTCGTATAAATTGAGAACGGTTTACTTTTTTTTGGAACTCGGTTTGAACCATTGGCAATCTCTTGAAACTTGAACGAATGAATTTACTTTTGTTATTAATTAACGAATGTAGGTTTTAAATACCGAAAAATCGACTATTTTTGGCAATAAAGACCATTCATGTTTAAAATATTAGTCGAAACTCAATAAACAAATAGAAGCGAAAGGTGACTCAAAGAAAAAGCTAAGTTTTCAGTAAACTTAACCTCAAAACTTTCGAATCTCCAATAGTTGTAGAATAAAAGTTGTTCACTTAAACGTCTAGAACAAACCCCCTTTCAAATGAGAAATCCTTTGTTTAAACATATTGATAGGGACATTAATGTTCGAGGCACTACAGGGCACTGAATATCATGGCTTAAAGTTGCAGTATGATTTATCTAGATAAGATTGTAATTTAAGCCCAATATTATTCATTAGATATTTCATACCTATTGAAATCCAGCCCTAGTCACAAAGGTTTTAAAATCACGAATTATATGTTCATTACTAGCAGCGCTCCGCGGTTTTACCCGCGTAACTCCCGATCCCGTGGGAATATCGGGATAAAAAGTAGCCTATAGCCTTCCTCGATAAATGGCCTATCCAACACAAAAAAACGAATTTTTCAATTCGAACCAGTAGTTCCTGAGATTAGCGCGTTCAAACAAACAAACTCTTCAGCTTTATAATATTAGTGTAGATTATTCGTAATCAAATCTTGGAACACAGAGTCCATTTGTAGTCTTGGATTTTTTAAGGTTATGGGAAATGTCAATCACCATAAACATATCTTCTACACATAGCTTCTACGGCCTTTAACATTTTCGTTGATCTATCGGAAGATTATGCATTTGTCCAAGGATCAATAGAAAACTATCGTTTATTGACATTAATTTAGAGTTCATTGTTGTATGGTAGAGTTATAGTTTTTTTTATATATAAAAGTGCAAAACAACACATCATTCACTTATTGAAAAAGGTCAAGGTTTTACATTTTGAATAATTTGTGACCAATTGGATGTTGATGAGTTTACGGCGAGCGCAGACAACATACTTTTTTAAACGTAGGCGCATGGTCACGTATTTTACTTTATTTAATACTAGCAGCGCTCCGTGGTTTTACCCGCATAATTTCCGATCACGTGGTTATCGGGATAAAAAGTAGCCTATGTTTTTCCCAATGAATTATTGTATCATCATACCAAGTTTCATTGAAATTGGTTCAGTAGTTTCGGAGCCTATTCGTTAAAATTAAAAAAATATCGCCATCTAGCCCCAAGCTAAGTAACTAGACTTGTGTAATGGGTGCTAGACAACGGATATACTGCTTATATACTTTTCTTTTGTAAATATATACTTATAATACATAGAAACAACCAGATCACAGACAAATATCCAAGCATAAATACTTGCCTGAGGCGGGAATCGAACCCACAACCCTGTGTTTGGCAGTCCGGCATAGTGACCATTGTGCCAACTGGGTCTTTATTATATTAATGTTGATCATATTGTTTTAAAAGAGTGATGTTGGCCAAGTGATAGACAACTCGTCTTTAATTACGAGGATCGTAGGTTTGAATTCTGCACAAATAAACTTTTCTTACGAAAAATGTATGTGCGCTAAAGAGCATTGCTCTTACGGTGAAGGAAAACATCGTGATAAAACCCGCGATTTAGTTGGCTCCAAACGTATTGACGAGTTCAATGAGCTTAGCAAGCTTATTCTATCTAATACACGTCCTAGGCACTACAACGCCCTAAATGGCACTGATAACTAAGCAACTAGAATAGAATACAATATAGTTTATTCAAACCAACACACGATATAGTTTAAACACAAATAAAAAACAATAAAAGATAGTTACAAAGAATAGTGAAACAATTTAAAAAAAAATACAAAAAACAATAAATAATAAGTATCTGAGAAGCCCTGTATCTGTTGCCTGACCTACTAGGCTTGTGTTTTGGATAACAACGGATACAATACATGAAACATATTTTTCTTATGAGGTACTTATACATAAATCCAGATCAGTACATAAATATATGAGGCGGGAATCGAACCCACATTCTTCTGCGTCGTAGGGGAGGTCGTCAAGGTTGTCGTTTTATTCAAGTTACCCAGTAGATTATAATAATACTGTTGCAAAATTACATATGTGCATATTATATAGGTAAGGTTCGTACCTAAAGGTTGGTGTTTGTTGGAAACTAGACAGTGGTCCCGAACCTACCGATTTTTCGGTATTTCTCACAATTTTGGGTCTTTTCTACCGAAATATAGTTAATCTTTAACGATTTTTGACTTAGTGTCCGGAGTCCCTCCTGAGTTTTTAATCGATTTTATAATTCTGAACTGGTAAACCTATTTAGTTTCTTACGATTATCGATTTTATAACCACATTTATAAAGTTTTATTTGATACTTAAAATTTTTTCGTAACCGAGGCTAAAATTGTGATGCAACGCAAACTATTATTTGAAATGCGAAGTAGCGGAGGAAATATACCAATTTTTTTTTAGTGTTCCGTATTTTTTGTCATCTGCCGATAATTTTGTAGTAGATCGGTAGATTTCGATTTAATTTGGAATGCATTAGAGTTGCTTTCAAAAATCGGTATTTTTAAGAGCAACTCTACCGATTTCGTATTTTACCGATCGAGACTATTGGAAACCGGTCGTTGCTACCGAGTTACAAAGTTACGTCACGGTGTGTTGAACCGACGCCGACGACATCACGCATTAACCTCCGAACTCGCTTTCCTCCGAAGCTGACTCAACCCTTTTTAGGTCAATTTTAAAAGCATCACGATTATTCACGATCAGTTTATAACTTTGTGAACTGTTCCAACCAAAGAGTTAAATTTCTTTTAGTGAAATAGAGCTAGCATCTAAACAGCTTCCATAATAAATCTTTGGATACTTCTTAAACTCAATTCAAACCAGTTAAATTAATATTTATCCGCATCGCATCGACCGATGGCGCTCTCAGCTTCTTCGGGTTTTCCGTGACCACGGTCAGTGCAACTGGATTGAAATGTCAAGTAAATATAAAAATAATTAGTAGGCGACTCATGTTTATTAAATAAAATCGTTCGATATGCTCTTCGGTATGGCTTAAAAACCGAAAAAGCTTCTTGCCTTGGAGATAATCATGAAAAATACCTTCCTGATCATGTTACTTAAAAATGAAATTAATTACGAATCATGAGTAACTTTTTGGAATTCGGAATTCGCAATTCGTCTATAAAGCAAAATGCCTGAATTTTTAAATTACTTATTTTCGGAATGCCGTCAGAGTAAATAGACTCGTCTGTTGAAAACTATACCGCATCAGAAATCTTAGCGAGAAATTCCCCCCAGTTCAGGACCTGCAGTGACGGACGTTACTTATAAGTCACTTAACTGATTTAAGTCAAGACTCCTGCAGATAAAATATAAATCAATAGGGTTTCATTAGAGAGGAGTGCTGTGAGGTCCTCATAAAATCGATGCAGTATCATCTCCAATGTCCATTAGAAAAAATTGGGATTTGTTATACATGAATGAGTTGTTTGATATACTTTTTAAGTTTTATCTATCCCACTGTGGTTTTGATCCTAAATCATCATAATAATCAATTTAACTTTATTTTAATGTTACTCGACACAAGGTTAAAAGTTTGTTGCATAATTTTTTTACGCATGATGACAAACCAAAATTACATAAGTAAATAAATAATTTAATAGCATTCCATTGTGTGGGTCAAGTTTGGTATATTAGGTGAAGTGGTTTGTTTATTTGTAGAGAGTTATAAAAGTTTAAAAGTACGACCTTTTCATGTGAAGTCCTTTTATTCATAAGTGGCGTTTTGCTTCGTCATTCGTTATGAAGGAATGGTGAAGGAACAACGAAGGAATCAGTTGCTGTTTTTAAAAATGAACGATTCATTCTTTCAAGTTTAGAAAATTGTTTCCTAGACAAGATATTTACTTATTCTATTTGCCGATGAGATAGCGGTCAAGTGGTCGCTGCCCTATATTTTTAACTAAAGGAATAAGTAGGCATGAGACACGTATTTTGCAACTCAGCTGCACCACAGGCTACACAGGAAACAATCTTTTGTCGATGAATAACAAACGATATCATAGATATACATTTAAAAATATCGTATCAAGATTGTATTCTTGGAAATCTACTTAAGATAGCAATTATCATAAAACTTAAGGAAATAAGTAGGAATGATGCAAGTATTTTGCAAATCAACAGCACAGAAAACATACTTTTGTCGATGAATAAAAACAGTGTCATAGATCCGCATTTAAAAATATCGTATCAAGATTGAAATCGTGGGAATCTACGATAGATTGGCAGTTATTATAAAACTCTTCGTCCTGATATCAAAATAATCTTCAGTGCCAAGCACGTTCGTGTCATTTTTATATCGAGACCAGTATTAAAGTTGCTTCATTCGACGTGATTTATAGATATGGCTTATGGTCTTTGCACACTACGGACGAGCGATAGTTCTTTAACAGTTCATATTTGAAGACACTCCCTTCAAAGCTTAATAAGAAGCTCGGCCGAATCGAAAAACTGTTAAATTTTCATTTTGAAATTATTCTTAATATTTTCTAAAAAAATCTGCCATAAATGTTTGAACATAGGTATCATTGAGATAACATACCTACTAGTTGTTTTTTAGAAAATATTTTTGATCAATACTGGATGAAGTGACTATAAGAGCAGTTTTATCTGCAGGACTTCTTACTTAAGACTATAGGTGGGTTTTTAGGGAAAATTTACGGAAAGTTTACGCCTTTATTCTATTTAGCGAACTTTTTGAAAAGTGTTTTGTTATTCACATATATAGCATTAGAAGCGGGTTTAAAGGTGCTATTTTATAGACTAATTTCCTCTTTATCTTGATATAAAATCAGTTGATAGAAAGTCTGTCATCTGCGAGAACTTTTTGACGCCGAACTTTATTGGTCATGGGAATCGCAACGCATAGTCAAAAGCTTCGTATAAAGTTACGTCTCACGAATGCATCCGGGTGAAAAACAAATCAAAGCATAATATATTATGCAATCTATTGTATTGGTGTGTAGTACAACGTGAACGATAACAATCGTGTTGAATCAATGGATGCAATGAACGTTAATTGAACGATATATTGGCTACTTTCGACTTCATGGCTCTAGGCAATTGTTTAAACTCACAGTTTTAATAACATTTATTAATGGTAAAATTGATTGAATTTAATTCATTAACGCTGTTTTATATTAACAAATACATTTTTTTTGCCATTTATTACCATTTAAAAGAAACTTAAAAAACATTCAGTACTTAACCTAGCACAGCGAAACCACTAAGGTTTATAATTATGCTAAGTACATTTAAATTTACGTCGATCTAGTTTAATATAGTTACAGGTAGGTATAATTTAATGATTGTAACGGTACTTACGATAATAGACCGATTTGGTACTTATATTATAGTTCAAACGGGATCTGGACAAATACACCTCGACCTTAATAAGGAAAATTAATTGAAATAAAATAGGTTTATGATTTATGAGTTTGTGAAGGTATTCTCTAGGTTTTATTTATTTTCAAAAAGATACGACGACTCTATCGAGTTCGTCCTCGGTGAAACAAATCAGCATGAAACAGTATACTCTGCGACGATCTAGGTTGTTGACGTTGTCGGTAGATAAGAAGAAGGACTCTTCTTCTGGAGAATAACGTTCTGGGTCTATTTTACAAAACTGAAAATAATATTATGTTATAATGTTAGCCTTATAGTAATAGTAGTAGTAGTTTATAGTTAATGTTAGCCTTTAAGCGATAAGGTCGCCTGTTTGTACAATTTCATCTATACTAATATTATAAAGCTGAAGAGTTTGTTTGTTTGTTTGAACGCGCTAATCTCAGGAACTACTGGTTCGAATTGAAAAAATCTATTTGTGTTGGATAGTTCATTTATCGAGGAAGGCTACTTTTTATCCCGAAATTCCCACGGGATCAGGAGTTACGGGGGTGAAACCGCGGAGCGCTGCTAGTAGTTAATAAGCTTTCTCATCCTTATTGTTATTTTCAATGTTTTGTGTGTTGTACAAATAAAGTGTTTATCTACCTATCTTATATAGTTAGAAGCTGTTAGGGCCGTGAGACATTTCAACAACTGGAGAAGCGATTGAAGCGATGAAAATAATTATAGATGACCCCATGATTGCAGTGCCTTGCAGAAGTAATGTTAGCCTTATAACATCTTACTAAAGGGAACGGGTTTCCTATCAAAAGGCAGGAATAGTAAAGACTCGATGAATAACAGGGATAAGCGAGTATCCCTGGATTTTTAGTTATTTCAATTTTTAGGATTTATTTTGGTTTACGTACAGTATGTCCAGTGTCAACTGAAGAAATAGACTATACCACATTTTGTTTTAAATAAAATTTGTCAGATCTAACCACTTAGGTACTTTCTTTTCTGCGCTTTTGAAGGTGATTATTATTTACTTATGAAATTAAATAATATTCATAGATACGTCTAAGTACATGACTGGACTGCTAACCCTAGTTTACTTACCCTCTTATTACCCGAATTGTAACAGATTAGTTCCTCAAAATGACTATTCAGCCTTGATTTTGGATTCAAGATGTAGCTTTTTAATTGTGCGTATCGACCTAGATGCTGAAAAAAAGTAACGAATTTTTAGACCCAAAATGGCCACCTGTGTCTAATGTATTCATAGAAATTGGAAAAGAAGAAAGATGAGAGATTCAATGCAGAGTGGCCAGAAGTAACTGAAGATCAGAATGCATTGAAGAGATATGCATGCTCAGCAGTGAGACATAGCAGGCCAGTTTAAAAGTAACAAATTCGAGATTTTGAAACCTCCGGATCAGGAGCACCGCTTCTTCGAACTGTATCCTGTGGGAATTCATTAGGAAATATTCTTCGCAGTTCCACATCCTCACTGAAAAATAATCAAAATTTTCATTTGAAATGCCAAAATCCATTAATTTTAACCAACATCAGGCATTTGCAAAAGTTCTAATTCAGTCAACTAAAGTTTCTACTTTGTATCCCAACGAGGACATCCAAGAGGAACTATCCGAAATAAGTACTTAAATCGTAGATAGCCAAAAGATTGCGGTTAGAGACTCCAAGAAATGAACAAGGATTTTATAATTCTAAGAACCGATTTTGTGACCAGAGATATTTGAATTTGAATTTGAGATCAAATTTTAAATTTGACAGAGCGTAGCGGAAGTGTACCCTTGGATTTTCCAATATTCGATATTTGTATGTAAAAAACTATGAAAGTACGTACTATGTATAAATGACAGCAACAGTTAGGTTCACAAGAGTTAGCAATATCTGTAACAAGATACTTCATTAAAATTAATACGAGTATGTATGTAGGTAACCTTATCCATAAGACCTCTTTGGTGCAACAGATTGCGGCATCGGTTCCCATCCTGGAAATAATATTTATTTTATCTGCAAAAAAATTGTTCCTAATCTAAAAAATACTAAATTGTGCTATCCGTTACATGGTCACGAGAATTAAAAGCCTACTCGATTAGTTTACAAAAGATGAAGAGAAGATTTAAATTAGAAAAAAATATATACTCACAAAAAATAAAACACAACAATCAACAGAGAATTTCAACATTCTAAACCACTGAAAATTCTTGGGAAAATATAAATTTATAGCATTTTTTCACATAAAATTTAAACATAAAATAAATTCAATGGTTTCTAAAACTAAAAAGATTTTAGGTATAAAATAAACGTAAGTAACTACTTATTGTTGCATTTATAGAAGAAAATTTTCCAGCACTAGAGAAAGTCTTCGTGAAAGACCTAAGAAATGATGGAAAGCAATGATTTGAATGCTATCGACGCAGAGTGATCAGGAATGGCTGGAAATCGGGATGCAGGGAAGAAAATAAGAGAGGTCTTTGCCCAGTAGGACACATCAAGCTAAAAAAAAAAGAAAATTAGAAAAAAATGGGTCTTACGCCCAGTCTGTCCGGCCTTGAACCTAAACAAGTTGAATGACTTTTAGCAATTTTCAAATCATGATCAGACCCGTGGCAAATCTGTCTTTTATTTTCGATTGGAGTAAAACTTTTATTATTGGATATTTAAGATAATAAAAGATAAAAAAAAACTATTAACATATTTGATTAAGTTTTATTTTTTTATTTCAAATAATTCTTCTGTCATTATACCTTATATCATTAATAAAAGGATGGTAACCGTTTTGATCTGCTACATACTTCATGGAGTATAATTTTCCACCGGGATCGATGTACCCAAATTCTCCACGAACGAAGAGAGAATCTCCTATTAAACCACCGTCTTCCCTTCTGAAAGTTCCGGCTGTTGTTTCATATCTGTAAAAGATAAATAAATTCACTATTTATTGCTCTAGTTAAATCGTGGAATTGACCACATAAATAATCCTCGAAATGAGGCTAGATGGAAAGAAGAAAAATACCTCTGTTAAGGAATCACACTTACTCGAAACTGTATGTGCCTAATCCATTTGTGTTGAACACAAACTTTTTAATTTCATCATCAAGGCAATGGGATTGTGGTGCCGTGACAATAAGCGTCAATATTAAAGAACCGGTGAAGATGAGACCACTTTTTACCTGCAAAATGAATAATAACTTTGTAATGTCAAGGACAATTTACTAATAAACGTTTATAGAAAAACAAAGTTATGTTTGCTGTTTTCTAGCGGCGCTGTCGTCGTTTAAAATAACGAAGCGAGTCAATTGCTCAGTCAATGGGATTTAATAATTTGACAATTGCTCAGCCAATAGACAACTGGGATTAAATCGCTCAGTGAATAAGAAACCGGAATATTACTGAACTACCTACTGTTATTGAAGTGTACATTGGCCGTGTCACTAAAGAAACGCTGTCGGTTTCTTAAGCGATAAAGTTTAGTTCTATTTTTTGACACCAGCAGTCTTATTTGGTGTAATTTACTGGATCATCACATAAAACTTGTAAACAAGTTGTTAAGCCAGTGACTTAGCCGGAATGCGACATATAAAACTTTTTTGTTTTACGTGTTTTATAGGAAGATTAAACGTGTCTTCGCTATAATTATCCGTTGCTTGGCACTGTTGTTGGGAGGTAGGGCTCTTGTCACGAATCTTGGGTGTTCACCCAAGATATATGACAAGTGACAATCTGAAGATCCATACAATTAATCAGGCAAGATTATGTAATACGAACTCTAGAGACTTTACCCGATTATAATTAACAAGCGGCGCTATGTGGCTTTGCTCAGGAGATTGTTGGGATAAAAGTAGCTTAAGTCACTTCTTATAAATTAATGTATCCTCAGACTAACTTTTATCAAAATCGGTCTTGTAGTTTAGAGCCTATGTATAACAAACTAAAAACAAAAAATATATTTGTATAATCGACCAGCGTGTTCCGATTTTACCCGTGTAATTACCCATCCAATGGGAATATCGAGATAAAAGTTTATTTGATTCCTCAGGTTTGAATGTATACAAATTCAAATTTAAAAACAGTTCAGTAGTTATTTATTATTAGATAATTTCAAAATAGTGTTAAAATAGTACAGCTCCAAGACCCGTTTTAAGTGTTTTTATCTAAACTTGTTTTGTTTTTCTCTTTAAACAACTTTACGTTGATCAAATTAAATGTCCATTGTTCATAGTAAAATTTGATTTATCTTTAGGTATTAAACTTAATTATGATTAGGCGGGCGTATCCTATTTCGAATTGAATGTGGGCTGATCATTAAGGACAATTTTTTATACAATAAAGAAGCACAATAACTATTTATATTAAGATTTTTTGTGTTTTTAAACTATAACTGGTTTTTGACTTACCATATTTGTGAATGATTGCCAATGTTTTTCAACTGAGCAACACAAGTTAGACTGCGACATCTGGACAGCTGACCAGACTTTATATCCTGGCAAGAATGTCATCTCTGGACTTCATTCCTAAGCAATCGGGCACAAAGGACTTTACTATGTCATTACCCTTATAAACTATTAAGTGCTAAATATCTAGTACCTACCTACTTAGCTATTTCATTTTTTAAATACACCTATAGTGTCCCACTGCTGAGCTAAGGTATTTCTTAATATCTTCCAATGCCCAGGGTTCTACGTCAGATCCTGCCATCATTTCGATATGCGTCGAGATCATCACGCCATCGTTTTCAGGGTCTGATTGTTTACCTTCTCTCGTATACTTACTGTGACGATCCCGGTCCACCTCTCTGGATAAATCACGAATTTGCATTTGCCATAATTCATGAAGTCAAGTTCTGTCAAGTTCTCCTGGGCTCGCTAAGACCTATGGAATTCATTTAAATACCTTTAAATAAATTCCATAGGTCTTAGCGAGCCCGGGAGAACTTGTACTTACCAAATCCCTAAAGATAGATAGATAGATAGATAGATAGATAGATAGATAGATAAACTCTTTATTGTACCACATTAAACCTTAATTCTAACATAAACTCCTGTTACAAAAACAATATTAAACCTAACAATATGGCACAATGGGCGGCCTTATCGCTAAAAGTGATCTCTTCCAGGCAACCTTTGGATGGACAAGAATTAAAGAAGGGGATGGGTGGGTTGTACATAACGTAATAGGAATATAAGGAGGAAAATAAAATAAATATTAATATACATAGAAGATAAAATATTCTAAATAATAATAATAAAATCAGTAAAAATAAATACGCACCTATACATACATACATAAATATATATATATACACACATAAATATACACTTAACTATACGTACAAATAAATAATAGGACACTATATGTTTGATTTACAAGCTTCAGCGAGAGCAAGGTAATGCTTGTACACATTGGCTTTAAAAACAGCCAAAGATTTGGATTGCCGCACAAAAGCAGGCAGAGCATTCCACAATTCTACACCGCGAGCGGTAAAGGAGTTGTGGTAGAAAGTAGAAGAGCGGTCAGGAACAGCTAGAAGAAGAACTTTAGAGGAACGGACAGATTTAGAGGGAGAATGACGAAATTGAAAGCGAGATTTTAAATAACAATGGGAAGTTGGAAGGAACAGAATTCTATAAAGAAGAGAAAGAACATGTGAATCTCTACGCAGACGAATGGGCAACCATTTGAGCTTATTGCGGTATTCCGAGACATGATCGTATTTACGGAGACCGTAAATGAACCGAATAGCGAGATTCTGCAGCCGCTCAAGCCTATTTAGTTGTGCCTCAGTCAAGTCAAGAAAGCATTCGTCCGCGTAGTCAAGAATAGGGAGCAAGAGAGTTTGTGCTAACATAATTTTGGTGGCAGTGGGGAGGAAGTTTCGCAACCTTCTGAGCGAAGCATTAGATGCAAACATCCTCTGCCTCAGCCCAGCGAGCTGCGGGTCCCAAGTTAGATTGCTATCCATAGTGACACCAAGGTTTCTGACTTCGGTGCTGAAAGGCACCAATGTGCCATTAAAAACTAATGGTGGAAGCTGTGTATATTTTATTTTGCAAGTAAGTCTCGAGCTACCTATAATTATTGCTTGCGTTTTTGTAGGATTAACTTTAAGGCCATAAGAACTACTCCAGTCACAGATTTTTTTGAGGTCATCATTGAGTCTATTAATCGCAGAATCCAGTTGTGCTAGAGGCGCCTGTGTATAAATTTGCAAATCATCTGCATACAGGTGGTAGGAGGAAGAAAGATTAGTAGATATTGTATTTATATACACAGCGAAAAGTAGAGGAGAAAGAACGCCACCCTGAGGGACACCGGCAGATATTGGATTCCAGGACGAGTAATTCTCGTCAATCCGAATACGTTGCCAACGCCCATACAGGTAACTATGAAACCAATCAATTGCCGACGGACAAATGTTAAGAGAGCGCAGAATTCCAAGGAGCAAGTCGAAGTCAACATTATTAAACCATTGCTGAAATCAAGGAGTGTAAGCACAGTAAGTTTTTGATTATCCATGCCAAGTCGAATGTAATCAGTTATCTTAACCAATGCTGTAGTGGTACTATGTCCTAGGCGGAAGCCAGACTGGAATGGGTTCATCAAGGAATTGTTGGAAAGGAAGACACTCAGTTGTTGATGAACAAGGCGTTCGAGCACTTTGGATAGAAACGGAAGGATAGATATTGGACGGTATTCGGAGAAGGATGAAGGATTGGGTTTTTTAGGTAGTGGAATTATCTGTGCTTCTTTCCAAGACATAGGAAAGGAATTAGTGGAGACAGAGTTATTAAAAATGATACAAATGACATGTAATATCTCATCGATAATTGGCAAAATCATGTTTCGACTAATGAATGCGCTTGAAGAAATAGACTTAATGGCTCTCTTACCGTCAACATCGGAGAATTGAGAGAAAGAAAAAGGAGAAGTATTGGGTAGTTGTTTTGAAGACAGAAAATAAAGAGTATCTGATTTAGTTAAATGATGAAGATTGGAAGAACTGGTACAGTGTTGGTTGAGGCTATTCATATCAAGATCTTTAGTTAATTTACTGCTAGAAGGTGATTTTCCAACTCCCATGGACCTAAGAAACTTCCAGACCTTGGAAGTGTCTTCATTTTCAACAGACTCGTGAATATATCGGCGTAATGCATCTCTACACACTCTGTTACAGTGATTGCGTATTTTATGATACCTAGCTTCGTTCTCAGAGGTAGTGTTACGCTTCCATTTTTATGCATGAGTGAACGGATTTCTTCAGTGAGCCAAGGAGAAGGAAGTTGTTTTATTTTAATTTTACGTAGTGGAGCATGTTTATCATACAGGTTGGTGATAGCCGTGTTAAATGCTGCCAGCTTATCGTTGACATTCTGGGCGTCAGCAACTTCAGACCAATCAATATCCCGGGCATCACTACGGAGAGCCTCCAAATCCATGCCACCGAAATTACGGCACAGAAGAATTTGAGGCTTGGGTTTCGGAGGTCGCATTTTGTAGGAAAGAAAAATCAGATCGTGGTAGGAGAAGGCGTCCGCCGAACACTATCCGTGTTTAGCCACAATTATTAGGTGAAGAAACAAGCATGAGATCCAGAAGAGAAGGAGTGCAGTTAGGAAAGTGATGAGTGGAATTTAAAGGCAAAATAGTAAGATTAGAAGAATTAGCAAGTTGTTTTAATTTACTGGTTCGGTGGTCTAACTTAAGAAGGCAGGTATTAAAATCACCCATTATAATAGTGTGATTGTAGGACGGAGTTAGGTCTTCAGGAGATTTTCAAATGAAGCGAAATAATTGACATTCTTGTCCGGGCTATAATAGACTCCCAGTAATACTTTGGTCCGAGAAAGAGTCACTTCAATGAATAAATGCTCACCAGCATTCTCCGGTGGTGGTTGACGTGATGTGCTGACAACAGAGTAAGGAATATGGGTTTTTAAATAAATAGCAACACCACCACAACGGGCACCGATTCTGTCGTTTCTGATTAGTTCGTAACCAGGTAACGAATAAGAAGTGCTGGATAGGCATGGTTTGAGAAAAGTTTCAGAGACTAGGACGGCGTGTACATGCTTGTTATAGAAGTTACTAGATCAGAATAATGTGCGTGAATGCTCTGTGCGTTTATGTGAACGACGTTGAAATTCTTCGACACATCCGAAAACTTTAAATCAACGGTTTCGGCGAGTGTCAGAAAGCCAACGTAACTCTCATCAAAGCTGCTTGACCCATCAGAACATGACAAAAAAATATCAATATCAGTCATTACAAAATAAATAAATACTTATATAATAATAAATTATGTTGGGTATATAAATAAATAAAATCTATACACAAAATGAAATAAAAAAGGGGGTTTCTATTATCCACCTGCCAGTTGCCAAAAAGAAACTATAAATTTGCAAATAAAAAATAAAATACCATTAATCTCTTTGTAAATAAATGTTGACAAATAAAAAAATTAAAAACATTAAACTGACGATAAAACCACAAAAAAATAAAATAAAAAAATTAATGCTCAGTATCGTACAAACAGTGATACTGGAACGTTACTAATCAGGCAGCTGTCAAAAAAACGGAACTTCAACAATATAAAGTAACCTAAAAAGTCTACCCGGATTTTATCTAATGAGTTTAAAATAATGTACTTAACTACTTAACATTAAAGTGAAAACGGATTAGTAAGATGACCGGTAGTGAAACCAAACAAGAAACAAAAGAAGGGTACTCTTCACAAAAGAATGTAAACAACAGCACCATGGTGCTATTTACCAAGGCCGGACTACGGGAAAATTATTTTCTTCGCCTCAATCTCGCAGCGAAATTTTCGGCCGAACTAGAGGCCTCCTTGGTCACGGGCTTCAATTGCGCGCTCAGGAGCCGTTCCAGATCAGCAGCACTGCTGATGCGGTGCCTGGTAAAATCGGGACCGCCCACGAAGATTTTACCGTCCCGTGTCCAACACTTGGACACACCAAAGTGTTCTCTGGCCTTCATAAAGAGGTCGTGTCGATGCTTTGTCAGGAATTCGGAAAGTGTGATACCTGTATCCTTAAGGTTAGCCTTGGAGAACCACAATTTGTCTCGGATCTTGACATCACGGAGCTTTACCAGTAATGGACGATTACGGCCCGTCGATTGACGCCCCATCCTATGGCACCTGCTGATGTCCTTCACGCTGAACTCTGTCACCTTCAACTTAGCAGCTGCAACATTTGCAGCGACCGCGGCCAGGTCCTCCTTCTTCTCCTCAGGGACGCCATGGATCAGCAGTATCTTCCTTCTTCTATGCATCTCAAGAAGGTCTTGAGAATGAGCCAGGTTAGCAACCTGCTCCTGTAGTGCCCGCAGCGACGCCAGCATGAAATTCTTGAAGGAAGCAAAGTCAGCGGCCAAGTTTGCTACAGTGGGTGAAGGGTCCTTCTGTTGCAACCTGGTCTCGAATGCCGCCATCTGCTTACCGAAAGACGCCATCATCTCGGCCATTGTGCTCCTGATGTCTGAATTTGAGTCCATTTCTCAGTGATTTTGTGATGTTGAAGCGAAGTGAGTGAGATTTTGGTATCCGATAGAGAAAACAACGTATGGCAGGTAGGGGGTGTTATAGAATACGAATATACATTAATAATTAAAATATATTATGTAATTAAATATTAAACAAATAATTAAAATTTTAATTTCAAATTTAGGTGTTCAACGTTTTTACACCTACCCGCGAAAAAAAGACTACAGGTTTAGACAACTATAAAGATTTACAAAACCCTACTGAAACAAAAGGAAGATGCTTCTAGATAGTGATTGGTGTTGATTGGTGTTATCAGCCAGACGGTAAAGCGGTCGAATACATCACTAGTAAATATTTTTTGACGTGATAACGTTTTTGTGACGTCGAGCGTTAGTTATTGACAAGTAACCATAGCAACGTATTGAAGTATGCAATATGGTAATGTCAACTATACAAAAGAGTTCTTATGACATACCGTTATCACGTAAAATTATAAGAAAATTATCGTCTGTAAACCGACTTTACAGACAACCATTATTTTATTATTCTTTAAATTTATTAATTCGAAGACCGAACAGCTACTATCTTCTATAATATAAAAATGAATCGCAAAATGTGTTGGTAAGCGCATAACTCAACAACGCCTGGACCAATTTGGCCAATTCTTTTTTTGGTCTGTTTGTTATTATCAGGAGAAGGTTCTATTGAAATAAAAAATTAAGAAAGTTGCGCAGAATTATTACGCGGGTGAAACCGCGGGGCGTAGCTAGTATACTTATAAAACTCAGAGCAACAGAAAGCCAATTTCAGGACCTCACGGGTAGAAAAGGAAAGACTGATCTGTCAACACACAGCTTAAAGCAATTGACGGACCGAATCAAAATTTGGCATACAGATCTGATACAAATAGCTATTATATTCGTCTTATAGGAAATAATTTAGGAAAATACAACGCCTACGTATCCGGGTCAAAGACCAGGCTTTTAACAGCAAATTCATCCGAATTCGTAAAATCTGGTCTGATTTGTATTGTACTTATTATAAGAAAATGAATACATTTTTTTGTCATATAATTTATTGTACTAATGTAATATAGGCTGAACTTTAACCCAGCAATGTTGCAACTGCAGCCGAAGGAAGTGAAAATTCCACCTGTGAAATAAAATAAGACATTTTTGAAAAATCCATAAAATAATATTCCACGTAATATCGTCGTGATATTTTAGATAAACTAGTTTGACCAGAAAAACTTTCAGCTTGTACGAACCTAAAATATTAGTCCATTTTGGATTTGCTAATTCTAATTATCTTCTACACTAATCTGTACTTAATATCGTAAAGAGAAAAAGCTTTTTGTTTTTTTTTTGTAACTATTAGGCTCCGAAACTACTGGATCGATTCTAATGAAACTTGGTATGAGGATACTTTGATTCACTAAGAGTACCGTAATCCAGACTATTTTTACTTTTTACCCCGGTATTCCCGTTAGATCAGGACTTACGTGGATGAAACCCTTTGCACGCATAACACTATATAAGTACACGAAACAACAACTCAGGATTTTGAGGTGTTTTGCGGATTAGTATAAATAATTACGTAAAAGACCAACTACTATAGTTCCACAAATGCAAAACATCACCTTGTAAATTTATCACCAAAGTAGAGTAGAAATTAACCCAAGTTGATGATAAAAATAGAAAAATAAATATTATTTTTATATTTAGGTTTTTTTTGCCTATTCCGTTCCACTGCAGGGCAAACCTCCCTCGTCTCTTCCCACAGTTCCTTAGCTAGCGCCAGCTGGGTCCAGTCACTACGATGCGCTAATTAGGTAATACTCTATTATTATGTTTGATACATAAAGACTTACACCTTTGTTAACCGGCAGTATTTGAAATCCATTTTCATCAGCTTTGTATCTTATAAATTGAAATTCACCGTCTGGATCAGTATATGAGAAGTATCCATCGACAACGAGGTGTCTTCCCGATTTCCCATCATCTACAAACTTTCCATCTTCATTTCTATATATCCCATTCGATGTCTCAAAGCTGAAAAAAGATAAGAGTAAAAGCAGACATGACGTCTTCGGAAACAGGATGAACCGAATTACACCTCGAGCGTATAGCAAATTGATCGGTATTTGAAATTGCTATTAGCCAATATACGCCAATATACGCCACTGCTGGGCTTTCCAGCACTAGCTCTAGTGGCTACTAGAGCTGGAAAGCCCAGCAGTGGCACTGGATCTGGCGTAGGGCAAGTGAACTTCTGTCTTCAAATAAAATGGCAGTCAGAAAGTTTGTTGCCTGTATTTGCGTATATTGTATGATTTTTTTTTTTTTTGTATTACTATCTTCAAACAAACAGGGAATTTTTCGTCATGGTATTATATTAAAATGTTAGAAAAATTTAACCTTAAAATGTATATAAAATCAACAACTTTTTACAGGCAATTGGCATCATAAAGGTCCAAATATAAGTGATAAAATTTATTAATTAAAGCATATTGTCTTTTAGCTTGGGTTTCTACATGGGACTTTAAATATGCGTGGGATGATACATTATACTTAGGTTATATAATAAATTGCTAACAAATTGTTCGTTTTGCATAATTTAGGTAAACGACTAAGCATAACTGGACGTAATGTCCTTGAACTGTCTCAGTAACGCACTATACATACAAAATATGCCGTAGATACTTATCTACGACATTAAACTTTTTGGATTGTTATAAATTATTATGTAAGTACCTATATAACAATCCAAAAAGTTTAATATCCGTTCATCAGTATTTAAGTTAATAGATGACATTATCCGAACTGTGTCTCTGGAGCTTTGAAGAATTATGAAAAAAAAGACATAGTATCGCACTTTATCTCAATAATTTTAATAATATTTTAGCAAACACAAATATGCTATATGTTTTTTTCATAATCCAATCAAAACCAATTAACAAATTAGTTACTAACCTGAAGTGATAATTCCCATCTCCGTCAACATTATTTTCATAACTCAGAACCTTAGCTTGTCCATCCTTTTCAATTGGAATCGCAGACACACTTGAAATAAATAACACAGACAAAAACAAAATAATCATTTTATATTAATTTACTCAACACAGAACCTGTGTGGAGATTCCTTGCACGAATGATTGTGCTATCAAGGCGATTTCGTTGGTTCAGGCGATAATGACCATAGCCTGGTCACGAGTAATATTATAAATGCAATTCGTAAGTGAGTATGTTTGTGTCTTATTGACTCTGGAATTGCTATTGTATTTTGATGTTTGATATGGAGATTGGAGATAGCCCTAGAGATCCCTGTGACGACACAGGCTACCCGACTCCGCAACGCTAAAGAGGGTAATATGTTTATCAGCTTATTATATTATTATGTATGTTTCTTTCGTTGTTACCCCTGGATAGATAGTTAAATCATAGAGGTATATGGTCGATGAGTTAAATGGGTAAAACCATGGAGCGGTACTAGTATAAAATTAACCAATTCTTTAACGTATATCAGAGATCTGATGCGTGCAGGTTTATGATGTTGTCTTTTTCAAAAACCTGTTTATCTTAAAGATATACTTGTTGAGATTTATTCCAAGAATAAATAACTTGTTGATGTAAGATAATCCACGATAAATTTTATTAAAATATATTTGAAGAATGAACGTGATATTCTTGTGGTTCGATTTGTGGTCAACAATGTACGGCTAAAGTAATCTATACTAATATTATAAAACTGAAGAGTTTGTTTGTTTGTTTGAACGCGCTAATCTCATGAACTACTGGTTCGAATTGAAAAATTATTTTTGTGTCCATTTATTGAGGAAGGCAAGGAAGGAAGAGATAGGCTACTTTTCATTTTGATATTCCCACGGGATCGGGACTTACGCGGATGAAACCGCAAGGTGCAGCTAGTAACTTTATATAATGAATTTTGGGTTTACTTACCAAATATATTTTTCTCAAAAATCATAATTACAAATGGACGAGTAAAAACTCATGACAAAATTAACAACCGATAACAAAAAGTTAAAAAAAAACTAAATATAAAATAATACAAAGTAAAGCATATTCATACTATAAAATATTTATTCTTAGTAATTGAACACAAAATATAGAGCTACAGAAACATTAAAATCTCTAGTCACTCTATTCAAAACAAAATTTTTGGGTAAACAAATATCTATATAATTACAAGCGATATACTTATTAAAATATAAAAGACATTTTCATTAATGTAGGTCCGTATAGCCAAATTTTTAAATTTAAAAAAAGATGTACAGATTTTATCATCCTAATATAGTGGCTACTGCATGAGGTGTTGGTGATCCGTAACGGTCTGACAAATCCTGTAAAAATAAAAAATAAATAGAATATAACGACCCAGTTAGCACAATGGTCACCATGCCAGACTGCCAAACACAGGGTTGCGGGTTCGATTCCCGCCTCGGACAAGTATTTATGCTTAGATATTTGTCTGTGGTCTGGTTGTTTTATTGTATTACTAGCTGCGCCCCGCGGTTTCACCCGCGTAAGTCCCGATCCCGTGGGAACGATTTTTTCTCACCTTTTAAACCTTCCCTGGACCTCCACGAATAATTCAAGACCAAGATAAGATAAATCCGTTCAGCCGTTCTCGAGTTTTAGCGAGACTAACGAACAGCAATTGATTTTTATATATAAGACTAGCTGCGCCCCGCGGTTTCACCCGCGTAAGTCCCGATGCCGTGGCGATTTTTTCTCACCTTTTAAACCTTCCCTAGACCTCCACGAACATTTCAAGACTAAGATCAGGTAGATCCGTTCAGCCGTTCTCGAGTTTTAGTGAGACTAACGAACAGCAATTGATTTTTATATATAAGATAAGTATATTATTAACAAAGGAAAAGTTGACTAGCACCTATAACACGACTAACGAACAGCAATTGATTTTTATATATAAGATAAGTATATTATTAACAAAGGAAAAGTTGACTAGCACCTATAACACAAGTCTAGTAATTTAGTTTGGGGCTAGATGGCGATGGTAGAATGTCCTGCAATATTTATATATATTTTTTTAACATCGAATAAAAGAACACGTCTCAACAATGAATCTTAGAACGAGTAAAATCGGTTAAGTAGTTCTGAAGATTACCTTTTTGAAACATCAGCAGGCGCGAGCTTTTCATAACAGCAATTAGTAGCAGGTAGCTATATAATCTTGACATTTGTACCTTACATTATATTGGCATAGATATTCTATCACAGCAACATTTGAGCTTATTGACATTAATCGCGTATTTTTTACCTTTCCTTTCCTTTATCTTACCTCGGCGTTTCGACTATTTTGGAGCAGCGGGGAGCGTTGTCCCCTCATGCTAATAGTCGAGAGTAGTAACTGAGGTCGATTACCGATACTAGATTCTCCTCGCCACCATGACTATTGTAACATACATAGTCGAAACGTCAAGGTAAGAGAAATAAAAATACGTGATGAAGACCCACGAAAATAATTACTATGAATACAAATCGCGTGAGTTTAAAAAGTTTATGGACATTTTGACACTGAGGCTATGATACGTATAGAAGTATACATGATACCGATTGACACCTTGGGCTCCCGGACCCACTGATTTTGAGTGTTGAATTAAGTTCATATCACTTCTTGCAGTCAAACACTAAATCACGATTGTCGTCGTCGTCGCCTCGCGACAAGTACCGTATATTTGTCCAGATTGATATAATAATAGTAATTAAATAAGAAATAGGTACGTACACCTTCTGAGTCAATAACTACATATCCGTTTTCATCTGCAGAATACAAGACCACAACTCTATTACCATCTGGATCAATGTAAGAATATTGTCCTTGTACTGCAATATGTTCTTCCGGTGTTCCTGCATTTATAAGGTACCATCGTTCGCTTCTTGATATTTCATTTGAAGTATCGAAACTGAAAGTAATTAATATTTAAAGATGAGCACTTTATTGTCCGTCCTAAGATTTGTGAGGAGAAGCGTCTCTGAGCAGAATTATATCCAAGTAACATTTTTCTATGAAGGATTTATGTTTATAAATTTTATATCTTATATTAGATAAAAAAAATTATTACTTTGATAAATTCTAACACCGTCGTCGAATCTAATCATAGAAAAAAAAAATGATTTACTGACCTATATGAAAGGATTCCATTTTCATCTCTTTCACCATTATATTTTAAAATTGTAGCTTCCTTTTCAATAATTTTATTTTTATTTTCAACTTTATCAACTGGATTTGAATATACCATTGAAAAACATACCATAAGAAGACACAATCTAAACATAGTTTTAGTTGCAAAAATATATAAAAAAACGTATTAGTAATACACAGAAGCTCCGTTATGGGTACGTTATTAGAATGATGCTGAATGCCAAACACTAACTTGTAAATCAATATCTATGTTTTATGTAACTCGTTTATCTTGAAAAATCGACACTTAAGCCTCAGAGACTGACTCTTTAAGTGTTTATCTTTTTACTGCAAGAGTTAAACACTTATGAAGGTCAAAAATGTTAAGTAATGTGAAGAAAGCTTTTGCAAAGCGTCAGTTGGCACTAGATATTTCGAAAAGATGTTATTCAATATTTTGTATAAAAGTATTTTCGATATTTCTTTTTTTCGAATAAGAACTATAGAACTATACCTAACATATTGTGTTTGTAAAAAAAACCTTTTATTTACTTAAGGCCGCAAAATGCCTGTCACCGATAACTACAAAATAAATAAATAAATATTGCAAGACATTCCACACATCGCCATCTAACCCCAAGCTAAGTAACTAGACTTGTGTTATGGGTGCTAGACAACGGATATACTACATATATACTTTTCTTTTGTAAATAAATACATGTCATACACAAATACATAGAAACAACCAGACCACAGACAAATATCTAAGCATAAATACATGTCTGAGGCGGGAATCGAACCCCCAACCCTAGGTTTGGCAGTCCGGCTTGGTGACCATATTGTGCCAACTAGGTCGACAACTAGCTTCAAAGATTCTTTATTGACATAAATTCTTTAGGGCATACAATCATCGTTACAAGTATTGATACCAACATTACCACTTTCACAGGTTAAAAGTGCCTTTAAAAAAGCTTACTATTTATTAGAGTTATTTCATACATTTATTAAACATGAATGTCATTAAATTTAGAATAATTATAATTAAATGCGAGATTTTTAGTATACAAATTTCGCTTATAACATTAAAGGGGTAGAATTAAATAAGTTGCACCAAGCAAACTACTAGTCAAGTAGCTTGAGGTGCATGCAAAGCAATACCCGATAGCTAATATTATTAAGAAATTGTTATACTACGTACAGTTTGAAGGTGAGATAATATATATATCATACTTTAAAAATTTTGCATATTTTTTAACATTATCAATTTGAGCTCTTTTTTAACGTTATCAATTTAAGCAACACACATCTATAGGGGTTGAATGTACAACATTTATTCCGGGGAACTAATTTTAGGAGATCAGTGGGTTCCAGGCCATTGAAACAAATACCGTGATAAGAATTTTAATCATAATTTTAGTTGGGAATCAATAAAAATACTTGATCTTGACAATGATACCTACTTATTATATTTATTTTAACTTAACTTAATCCTAAAAATAGGTTTCATCTATACTAATATTATAAAGCTGAAGAGTTTGTTTGTTTGAACGCGCTAATCTCAGGAACTACTGGTTCGAATGGAAAAATTCGTTTTGTGTTGGATAGGCCATTTATCGAGGAAGCCTATAGGCTACTTTGTATCCCGATATTCCCACGGGATCGGGAGTCACGCGGGTAAAACCGCGGAGCGCTGCTAGTAAAACAATAATAATATAAAATTAACATAGACACAAATAAAATACCGCTAAAATAAATACAAAAAATTACACTAAGTTCCGCATACATTAATCAAATGAAACAAAACTCAGACGACTTGCATGCCAATATTAATGATTTGAGGAACATCATTTTCCTTAAGTACAGCTTTTTTAGGACCTTGTAGTGCTAAAATTCAAGGTCCTATTTTGGCATGTTATTAAATTCAGCTGTCAGACTACATAAAGAGTAGAAAAATAACCGACCAAGTGCGAGTCGGACTCGCGCACGAAGGGTTTCGTACCATTGAATTCTGTTTTAGCAAAAAAACCCTAAAAAAATATTGTATGTCAGATGAGGCTGTATTGGTTAAAAGTCTATCGCCTGCTCTTTTGGGAATATAATAAACAAAAAAATATTGCCTAAAAAATAATAAACATGAAAATAACCTAAAATTCCCAAAAACGTACGCAAAAAATATTTACATTTTTCTGTTTTTAGTATTTGTTGTTATAGCGGCAACAGAAATACATCATCTGTGACAATTTCAATTCTCTAGTTATCATGGTCCATGCGATACAGCCTGGTGACAGACATACAGACAGACGGACAGCGAAGTCTTAGTAATAGGATCCCGTTTATACCCTTTGGGTACGGAAAAGCACATTCCTTAATTCTAAATTTTGTTTCGTTTATATTATAAATTAAGTTAAAGTTTGTTTCTTACTATGAAAGTACTAAATTATGTTGTTAGACGTAGTATTGTATATGATCAAAGGTTTTATCCTCCTCCTAATAAAGTTGCCAAGACATGGGGTGCTACTGATCCAAAACGGTCCGGAGGTTGCTGTAATTAACAAGAAATTTTGGCTTAGTTCCAGTAGTTCTTTCTAGTCAGGATACATTTGTAGTTGCTTGGGGAAGAGCACTGAACTGCTGCTCTTAAGTTGCTTTAGTTCATCACCTCATTATGCAGCAAAGAGGTAATTGGTGTCTCCTCGCGACGATGACTATTGTTACATAGTCGAAACTTCGAGGTAAGAGAAATAAAAATACGCGATTACTATGAATACACAAATCGTGTGAGTTTAAAAAGTTTAAAGAGATGTAGCTTCGAGTCCATGTCGTAGCTTATTATAGTCTATGTGTAGCAGGTAGGTAGGTCAGTTTGCGCCGACCGTGCTGCGCACGCGCTTTACCGCATAGACTTGGACAATAGCTAGATAGTACTAGAAACATTTCACTTCATTATTTATTCGAAAGATACTTCGTTCCGTCCGGGTGTCCCTTGACACTTCTCAAGTTTTTTTTTAAATCTTTCTAGTTTGCATGTCACTTTGTTTTGAGAATGTTGATAGAGTTCGTGTTGTACTGCTCTATTGTAAATTTCTTAATGTGATACCGTTTTAACAAGAGAGGCAGAGTGCGTCCTCCGTCGACATGATGGACCAGTATGTCAAAACTCCTTAAGAAGGAGCAATTACCCGACCCGAACCCGACCCGAACCCGACCCGACCCGAACCCGATCACTTAGACACGTCTTAAAAACTAAGTTAGGATGTGTGCCTTCGGAACGCGCCCACCAATGAGAATAAGGCACAAGAAACTCATGGGGGTTTTTTTTCATGTGATCACGCTCACAAAGGTCAATATTACAAATATTTGAAAGTATTATTTGAAATGGAGCAAATAAAGTCACGTCCAAGGGTTGTTATCATTAAGGTAAGACGAAGTATCATAGTACGCCTTACTGCCCAATTTATGCTTTATAAAAGTTTTGAACCTGTTAATGGACATATCATATACATCTTTAGGTAATTTATTATAATAGAGCGCACATATATTATTAAACGACCTGTTTATTTTCCGGAGCCTACTACCGGGCACGGTCAGTTCATCCTTATTTCTTAAGTTGAAATTATGAATATCGCTATTTTTATGAAAAATATCAGGATTCTTGTGAACGTATAGCAAGTTTTCGTAGATATATTGTGAATAGAGCGTTAATATATTTATCTCTTTAAATTTTTCTCTAAGTGATTCCCTGGGGCCCATCCTGTAGATAGCTCGGACAGCTCTCTTTTGCAAAATAAAAATAGCATCAATATCTGCAGCACACCTCCACAGGACCCCCCCACATAGGATGCCGTACGACATGACACTGTGGAAGTAGCTGAAATAGACTAGGCGAGCAGTCTCAATATCCGTATATTCGCGAATTTTCTTAACGGCGTAAGCGGCAGAACTAAGTCTATTGGACAATGCTTCCACATGCGGGCCCCACTAACGGTACTTACATCTTCAGGTAAAGCGACGAAACCATTTTCATCAGCATAAAACACTATAGTAATTGTTTCATTATTCGAGTCTATATAGGAATATTGTCCCTCTACGGCAATATGTTCTTTCGGTGTTCCTGCATTTTTAACGTACCATCGTTCGTATCTAGAAATTCCGTTTGAAGTTTCGAAACTGTAAAATAACATTTATGATTATAACAATAAAGTATCTACTAAAAATAATCATTAACATCATAACAGCTATAAAACGTTCACTTCTTAATATAGGGCTCCCCAGAGACTTTCAGAGGCCGTCCAGTTATTTATCTATATTTTATTTAAAATAGTCTGGCTAGAATATCAGCAACACTGTGACCCATATCTGAGGTCTACTTATGTGGGACAGCAAAGGCTTGTCTTTCTTTTCTTATAAATTGCAATGTTTTTGCCATAGGTTTTCGCTTTAATAAATAATAATAAATAAATATTGTAGGACATTCCACACATCGCCATCTAGCCCCAAGGTAAGTAACTAGACTTGTGTTATGGGTGCTAGACAACGGATATACTACTTATATACTTTTCTTTTGTAAATATATACTTATAATACATAGAAACACCCAGACCACAGACAAATATCTAAGCATAAATACTTGTCGGAGGCGGGAATCGAACCCGCAACCCTGTGTTTGGCAGTCCGGCATGGTGACCATTGTGCCAACTGGGTCGTCGAATGTCCTTGTATTACACAAAAACATAGGACACATTGATGTGTCCTATGTTTTTGTGTGTTTCGTCTATTAAACTACTTTATTCTATGATATATTTAATCTTACCTGAACTCATGGTTTCCTTTACCATCACTTGTACTATCAAACGTTAAAATTTTAGCTTTCCCCTCATCTTTATCAATTGGATTCGCACACACAATTGAAATTAATAACGTCCAAACAAACACTGCAATCATAATCTATTAAGTTACAAATAGATTTAACAAACAGTCGTGTACACATAAGCGTCGTATGGCTTCGTAAACCGAATGAACCTGAACTTAAATTAGCCACTACTGTTGTTTTGTGTAATGGATAACCCGTTTGTTCTTGAAAATGTATTAACCTACCTGTATAGGCTAGATACTTATTAATTTTGTAAGCGTTTTGCCTTGTTACGTTAGCAAACGTTAGTTAAACACGTACGTCGTAAATATGACCAGTGTTGCTAACGCTACGTCTTTTTACTACTTTAGGCCTCTTCTGCAAACCTACGAACTTTAGTCCTAGAATTTACATATTTTCTATCAATTTGTAAAATAACGAAACTCATACAAATCTTTTTCATTTGCGAAAAAAAGTTAATAAACGTACCGTTTTATACTAAAGCACACTTACTTCGCCAACACAATACTAATTATTTTTATTATATTTTTTAAACACAAGTGAAACAAAGTTCTCATTCCATAGAATTGTGACTATGTAAAACGAAACGTCTCGTCTCACCAGCTCGCCTTGTATAAAAACTTAGCCTAAAAATATTTCTACGCGACGAAGTTGTTTTGTTCTTTTGATATCTAAAAAATTTCGATTTAATTGAACACAACTGAGGAAATAAACATTAGAAAGAACTAGGAACGGGCCGGGCGCGGGTTAAATGCAGAGTTAAAACACTCATTTTATTCCTTTTCATTTCACTCAGAAAAAAGTTCGTAGATCTACGAACTTTTCTAATGGGGTCTACGCATTTTTCAAAATTCGAGTTGGCAACACTGGTGTGTATTTACTTACTGGTTGAGTTATTATAAAATAAGACTAAAGCTTTTGATCTAAATCCCGTGAGAATTTCCAGCTTTCCACAAGTCTACATATCAGGTTTCATCGCAATCGGTTCAGTAGTTTGTAATATACGATTGCTTAGGCGTTTTCTGGCTGCTCTTAAAATTAGGTATTTTGTTGGCATAATACGAAAAGAAAACATATTAGGTACGTTGTTTTTATTATATTTAAAGAAAAAATATATATTTAGATACTCAAATACATCAGCAAGTAGCATAAACAAGGAAATAATTTGATACCTAGGTATTATAAAATTAACCAAGACCAATCTCGTAGTAAAAAACTTAAAACTACTGTAATCGCTGTCTTACAAGGAAAAATAGCACAACCTTCCTCATTCATTCATTAATTTTGTTTAAGAAAAATATCGAGTTTAATCATGGATAACATCTGGTCATAGTATGAATTTTATTTCCTTAAAAATTCTTGTAAAAAGTAACTAGTTAAATAGGAAGGCTAGGTATACCTATCCCTATCTCTATTGGTAGGGATAATTGCACGTTTTTTACGACGAGTAGAATCATTTAAATCTAAAATAAGCGATATGTTTGAAATTAAGGGCATCAAACAACAAAAGCAAATTATCCCAACAAAGATGCCACAACCTGCGGCGGAGCAGCTTCTACTTGCGGTGGTGGTCTCTCTGCTCCGAAACGATTTGGAGGGATCTGCAACAACAGAATAAATAATTAGCCGCAAGCTAAGCAACTACATAGAAACAACCAGATCACAGAAAATATCTAAGCATAAATACTTGTCTGAGGCGGGAATCGAACCCGCAACCTTGTGTTTGGCAGTCCGGCATGGTGACCATTGTGCCAACTGGGTCGTCAAAACAGCAATTATGAGTATGGTTATACTCGTGAAAGATAAATAGAGATGGCCGGATCGAAACTAGGGTGGATAAAATGCGTATGGAAAGTTCGCTACATGAAATTAACGAATTTAGACGAACGAACATATTACTCAAATTATTATCCCAATAAAGTTGCCACCACTTGCGATGATACTTGCTGTACCGGTTGCTCTTCTCCAAAACCATCTGGTGGTGGCTGTAACAATATGATATAATGGGTTTTTAATTTTTATCTAGAAAAATGGTTGAGGGTGATTTCCACTTTCGTATCTATACATGAAGGAATAGCTCTTATCTCCCGTTAATAGTGATTCTAAAATTTGTGTAAATTCATTTAAAACTAGGGTAGTATTTCGTCATTTAGATTTTTTTCAATTATCGAAATGTTATAAATTAAAGTTAAATATACATTTTTTTTGTCTATACTAACATTTTCAAGGGATAACAACAGGTGTGGAATGAAATTTCATTAAAAATGTCATTGGTATGCGATTTTTTACTTATATTCAACGACTTTTGGAAATTATTATTTAAATATATACACATAATAATATTAGCTGTCCCGGCAAACGTTACTTTGCCATATACAAAAAAAGAAAAACTAAAGGAAAAAAAAATACATGTCATTCGATTCTCAGACTTAGCAAATGAATACAAAAAATTCATACAAATCGGTCAAGCCGTTTAAGTGAAGATCAGCCACTAAATTCGCGACAAGAGAATATCTTATAGCTAAAACGATACCTACTTCTTATGTAAGTACTTACTTGTTCAGGTTGAGCAGAGTATCCGTTTTCATCTGCATAATATACTATGGTAATTCTTTTACCATCAGGGTCTATGTAAGAATATTGTCCATCGACTGCAATGTGTTCATTTGGTGTACCCGCATTTTTGAGATACCATCTTTCATTTCTCGAAATCCCATTTGAAGTTTCGAAACTGTAAAAAGGGAACATAGTAAATATTCCATATTAAATAACTTTAATACCACTGGTAGTTTAAAATCTTTATAAAAAATGTCTTCAGATGATACAAGATTATAGCTTTCTATAGAAAACCTAGATTTACTATACATACATGCTCTTCTGTTTTCCTATTAAAGATATATGGAATGAAGTCTAATATTTCCTTTAGTAATTCGTTGTAAAAAAATATAAGCGACGAATTGAGAACCTTTTTTGAAGTCGCTTAAAATAAAAACAGAGGGACCACCCCATAGCAATCATTCCCTTCCTAAATAATGCCTCTATTATACAGGAAGTGAGAAATTTTAGTAAAATTCTGGTCAAATATTAAACTAAGTTAACATATTTAATTACATAATTACTAAATGCTTAGTTTAAGCCTTTACATATGGACGAAAAAGTAAAGAGTAAAGTAAATTTAAAGAGTAAAGTAAATACCTACCACTTACAAACCGATTTCATAGCACACAGTTAAAAAATGTCATCAAACAAATACAAATGAGTATCAGTTACCTGAATTCATGATTCCCTTTTCCATCAACTTTATCATCGTATATTAAAATTTTAGCCTGTCTCTCATCATTCTCAACTGGTTGTGAAAACGCAATAGAAATTAAGATAGTAAAAAAAAGCAAAACAATCATCTTTTGAGTTTTGATGCACAACGGAATGGTCTTT
This sequence comes from Idaea straminata, assembly GCA_951213275.1. NCBI lineage: Eukaryota > Metazoa > Arthropoda > Insecta > Lepidoptera > Geometridae > Idaea > Idaea straminata. Next base: position 2,076,451 of record OX577852.1, read on the forward strand.
TAAACTTGATTAACAACACATTGGTTTCTTAAATGATTCTGAACCCGATTCATTTTAATCACCCTACTTGTAGTCCTATATTTTTTCTCTTTTTGACAACCCGATCTTGTTTATCTTGAAAATGTACTTAAAAATTAATTATTCCTTCTCAGTTCAATTTGAGCTGTAAATCTATTGCTATACGACCTATTTATCCATGATTCTAGAGCCCTACTGAGTTACTTTATATCGTAAAAAATGTAAAGTTGCTAGTACAGAAGCGGTTCCAATAAAATAAACAAAGGCTCTACGCAAACGGTTCAAGGTTTTAGTTTATGAAAATATAAAATCTGTAGATTATATTTGTTAGCACATTTTCTTATACTGCAGGACAAAGGCTCTCATCGTTCTCTCAATTCTCTTAGGTCCTTAAACCAACTGCCAGAATCAGAAACCACTGTCAAATTTAAATTATTTAACCTCCTAATTACAAGAATTACAAAACTAAACTGAAGAAAGCAGGACTACAAAACTGAACTCCGACCAACCCTTAATCGACGAGACTTTACTTTGACATCACAGAACTCCGATACGAAATAATTAAAAAAATACTTAATTATGAAGTAACTTAGCTCTGATACTACGGAACACCGACAAGGTGTATCTTCGACTTTAAAACTTTGACTAGGAAATGTCATGTCGAACATCCTGCCTTGCTGTTCGACAATATTCTACTTTTTCTTCTTCAAATATATGTTCTATTTTGACAGGACTCTCCTCCGACATGCATCAAAAATATTTTGCTGCAACAATGCTACTCCGACATTGAGGTGGTAATCATCCACCTATCCAATATACATTTTGTTTGTGACGATGCTCAAATAATTAAAATAAAACTTTCTCACAGTTGTATGTTTGTTAAGTATAGGACATATGTTTTTAACAAATCATGTCAGTTGAGCCATTAGTTTCACTTAAGATAAGAACAATGTAAACCTTAATAAATAAAGTATTCTAATAGGTTCCCGACTGCGTTGCATAAAAATTAGACACGCTTAAGAAATCCTAAATAAACATAGCGTCTAGAGGATCCATAAATTTGAAAGCTGACCCGAACATGTTGCACAAAGTAACGAACGGAATAGAAAAAAGGGTATTTCTTAGAAATTGCGCAGGCACACGCCGTCCCACTGAAAAGGGCGTTTATGACAAGACGTCGCCAGAAGTCCGAGAATAGTGATTGGATAATGAGTTTCGCACAGGACACCCGCCCATTTCAATTGAGAAGGGATGATAGCCGAAGACGAAAATCGAGGACGAAAGGAGGACACAGTTGGTTTTGGGCCAGATCAGAGGGCAGAAGTAGAAGCAGTTTTGTATCGATTTAGAAGCAGTGTTATATAATATCAGCGTCCAGCGCGGGACGAAGTCATGATAGAGTTTAATTGTCTTTAAGTTATGGTATAATTCGTAGATAACGTAATTAATGTAGAATAAGTGATGAGTGTTGACCTACGCCGGCGTATTTGGTAATGTAATAGCATAAGTCAGTTGTTATTTGAGTACAGGTTGACTATTGTAATGGAAGTAAGATAATTATTAATGTAATGCATTTTCTTTCGCTAATCTAACCAGAGTCCCAGTATATGGAAATACATTGACGGCTATTTACATAGCAATTTATCTGAGAGAGAGAGAGAGAGAAGGAGAGACTCCAGTCAATGTTAAATCGCAATGTCAAGAATTTAAAGTAAAGTAAAGCCATTGTGTTAGTTAACCTGTAGTTCAAGATGCATCCTGGGCAATGATATAGTATAAGGTAATTACTATCCTATGTAATCTAATAGTATATAAGAATGGCTTGAGGGTTTTTTACTTTGGATTTTGCGTTTTTCCCTTGACTTTTAGCATGGCCTAGTAACGGAAAATCCAGTCATAATGTGCTAAAACTAGTACATTATGATTTAAATAATATCACAGTTTCTCTTTTGGTTCACATAAATATATTGAATAAATACCAATATTAGTAAAAGTTAAACAGGAAGTTTTAATGTTTAAGTTTAAGAACCTTTGCTTAATTGACACTCTTAGGTAGGAATCAGACACTGCAGGTACAGGCGCGTAATCCCAACGCAACTTTCCATTTTATAGGAAAATAGTCCGAGTATACTTCATGAACTACTGAACCATATAATCCAGAGGTCACCAAATAACTCTTTCAACTATAACCAATTCTAGAAAGGATACGTTAGTCTCCGTTGACCGATAGAGCCTAACGTATACATGGACGGTGTACCTATATGGACGCATACATAACATATACAAGTACATACACTAGTACTAGCCAGATCTATCAACTATAACAATTGGTTTCTATTAGACTCTTTACCTACTAGGTAGTAAAGATAGGTAGACTGAACGAGCGCTACACCTACAGCCGGAGAGAGAGCAGAGCTCCGGGTCTACGACGGAAGGTAGTAACTATTTAAGAGCTATGTAGGTAGTAGGTTCCGCTATCTAGAAACAGAATAGATCAATATTAGGCGAGGCTAAGCAGGTATTAGGTGAATATTTATAGAAGTGGAGAGGTACATTGAAAATACAGTGAGATCGCATCCGAGGGACACATATGCGCGTGCTGTACCGTCTTGTTTTCATCCAAGGCGATGAAATAGGCCGAGACGGCGCGCATATTGACCATGCGAGTCACTAGGATTGGAGTCCTATACGCGAAATGTCATTACATACGTTAGCAAGGCACACGGACGCAGTCCCCTAGGGTAAGTCTACAGACACGTCCTCTCTAAGAATGACCACCGAAATCAATATGGCCATATTGAAACTCTCAAATACTAAATACGATATAATATAAACCATGGTATACTGGGCTCAAAATGAATCCACGTCCCGGGACGTGTCGATAGTAGACGCTTCTCAGCGAAAGGTGGTCAGTTCTAGCCCATGTTGCATTGCAACACCGCTTCAGGTGGAAGTAGGGTTCCCGTAAATTCACTAGAGGGACTGGCCGTGACCTGTTGGTGGGATACCAAGCAAGGTTGAATACTTATTCGCGCCCGCTGTCAGTTTACTGTGAGAACTGTACCTAAATAGACAAAATAGAGATTCTGTTTTACAGTTTGGATTAAATACACTGCATAAACTAATTAAGTGGAGATACAGGTATCACAACAAAGGTAAACTCAGGGGGAATTGATGAAGTATTTGATCTTGTCCACTGCCCTATGTACTGACGAAAGTTAACTTAAAGAATAGATACTAGAAGATATTATATTTTAATAAACATAGATATTTTACTACAGTTGATAATCTACTGCACAGTCGATACCCTCCAACTCTATAAAACCTATACTTGTAAGGCTAATATATTGATACCCAATTAAATAAATCGACGATCACAGCTGGTAGGCCTGGTACCACTACAACATGACCCAATTTCGACGAATTCTTCGTAATGCTACGCAGCACCTGCCGCAGGTAGCGTGTTGATCGTAGTGTCTCACGTCTGTTGGATCGCGAGCTTAACCATTTATATAATTTTTCTATTAACAATGATCCGCGTATTGTTACTGATGTATTGTCGGTACAAACATGCAATAAGATCACCGAAAATTACATAATGTAACTGTTTTTGCAATAAAGTTCACAGAACCGATTGTCTATCAACGTCAAAAGGTCCGAGAAATTGATTTATGGTTTGTCGCTGATTCGTGGCGTAATTGCCTGTAATACGAGGTCTTGTCTTGTCTTTATTTAACACGACTCACTTGTCTTGTCTTTAAAAGTAAAAAACCTAAAATTATAAACAATATTCTTAATTAAAAAGTAATATTCTTAATTTAAGAATACTGCTTATGATTTTCAAGAACATTTACTGAAAAGAATAAATTATTCCCAAGCGTTTAGATATTATTTCTCACTTCAAGAAACCTTTTTTCCTGTGTAAAATATTAAATGACCTTTCTCGGTAATAGGGCGATGAAGTAGTTATCGATTAAGCTTAAAGGGTGTTTAGGCTCAAGACAAGCCTACGCTATCTAAAACATGCCTCAGGCATTACAGCGCCATGTCATGAATGAATAGCAAAGAGTAAAGTTGCTGGCGCTGCATAAATCATCTATTCATCAAATCTTCATCAACAAATCGTCAATATTAGTAGATTTTTATTATTGTGTGTTAAGGAAAGAAGGATAAAAATATGAACAGACAGATATTGATTCCGAAAATTATTGAGTGTTCTGGGTAGGTACTGCTCTTTCTGTAAGCTGTACTCGATTAAAAACATATGTAAATGGTAGAGTTATGTAAGTTAAAAGATGAAGTAAAATCTCATCAAAGGTTTAAAAATCTTAACTAGTGTTGTAGAGCCAAGTTTTACTATCGATAGTTTACATCTAAAATCAGCGGTAGCGATAAGGTAATATCGATGGCATGACGCGTAGTAATACTATCGATACAATGCAATACTATCGTTATGTTAACATTCGATACTATCGAATGCCCTGTACTATTTATTTCTACATCATACATAAGTTCATCATCATTTCAGCCCAAACACGTCCACTGCTGGACATAGGCCTTCCCCATACGACGCCACAAACAGCGGTCCTGAGCCGCCTCCATCCACCGACTAATCGCAACCGCTATAATGTCGTCGGTCCAACGGGCAGCTGGTCTCCCAACACTCCATTACAACAGTTACTACTCAAACTCAAATTCAACATTTTTTGTTCAAAAGGTGTCATGCAGTGCTTTATATCACTTTGAAACGTCTTAAAAATTAAGTTAGGATGTGTGCCTTCGCAACTCGTCCACCAATGAGGCACAAGAAACTCATGGGGGTTTCAAAAAACAGTTACTATCGAATTTTATCATGCATTACTATCGATTTTTATGAACTAGTGATAGGCTATCGATAGTCGGCAACACTGCTCTCAACAAATTATAGAGACCTTTACTAATGATTGTTATTATACTTTCCTAATCCAATAGACCATAGCATACAAAGATCGTTTGGCTCATGACCTCGTTAATACATCTTCCCTTTGTACCTATTTAGTAGTTTCCCTTTCTATATGTCTCGTCCTACATGGTTAAATATATTTAACCAATTACCTGACTGTTTAAAGCACTTACCGTTGACGAAATTTAAAAAAGAAATATTCAAAATGTTGTTAAATAAATGTTATTATAGTGTAAAAGAATTTTTAGACGATAAAAATAAAACCTGACATTGTCCTAAGGAATATTATGTGTATGCAATTAATTTTAAATCAAACTATATTAAGACATTTTTATTTTCATTTTAATTACTAATCTGACATATTTGACACTAATTACAATATACTAATTTTTTGACATGGTAGTTTTTTCACCTATTTTGTATTGATTACTGCGTAAAAATCTTGTTTGCTATTTATGGATTCTGTATAAAGTCATTTATTTTTAGTCTAGACATTTGCACACCGAGATTCGGTTGAATATGAGCACATACTGTATTGTACATCATAATTTACTCACCATATTCTGGCAAATAAATATATTTCATTTCATTTCATTTCATTTCATTTCATTTCATTTCATTTCATTTCATTTCATTTCATTTCATTTCATTTCATTTCATTTCATTTCATTTCATTTCATTTCATTTCATTTCATTTCATTTCATTTCATTTCATTTCATTTCATTTCATTTCATTTCATTTCATTTCATTTCATTTCATTTCATTTCATTTCATTTCATTTCATTTCATTTCATTTCATTTCATTTCATTTCATTTCATTTCATTTCATTTCATTTCATTTCATTTCATTTCATTTCATTTCATTTCATTTCATTTCATTTCATTTCATTTCATTTCATTTCATTTCATTTCATTTCATTTCATTTCATTTCATTTCATTTCATTTCATTTCATTTCATTTCATTTCATTTCATTTCATTTCATTTCATTTCATTTCATTTCATTTCATTTCATTTCATTTCATTTCATTTCATTTCATTTCATTTCATTTCATTTCATTTCATTTCATTTCATTTCATTTCATTTCATTTCATTTCATTTCATTTCATTTCATTTCATTTCATTTCATTTCATTTCATTTCATTTCATTTCATTTCATTTCATTTCATTTCATTTCATTTCATTTCATTTCATTTCATTTCATTTCATTTCATTTCATTTCATTTCATTTCATTTCATTTCATTTCATTTCATTTCATTTCCTGAAGAAGATCGCTATCAAGTGATACTGAGGCTAACCTTTGTGTAACTCTAGGCTTTTTATCTATATTTAAGTTTCTTACTGTTTTTGTTTTTATTTATTTAATCATTCATCCATTATATTAATTTTAACCCAAAATAATTTTAGAGATGGCTTTGTAAATAATCAGAGCCATCTCTGGTATAACTGCTACATTATACAATCTAATGTCAATAGGTATAGTAAAAGTTTATAAGTTGTAGGTTCATTTAACTTTTCCGTAAAATAAACAGATGGCGCTTATACTTTTGTTTTTGCTTCGCAATAAAGAGTTGACAATGAAAATGAATTTAGAATTCTTTTTCTAATATATTTATTTTATTAAAATGGACATTATTTTTTTTATAAAAAGTGATTTCTACCATTGTTTTGTCTTGGCAGCGTTAATCAAAACTGTTATGTTGAGTAAGCAACGGTGAAAATGATTTCACTTTAATTACTCCATGTTCTCCACCTCCGCCTCCTTGACTCCCAATAAACTTGCTACCACGTGTGGACCTAATAATCCAGAAAATGACATGACCTGAAATCGAATAAATATTATTATAAATATCTCCCTGGCAAATTTACATAGAGAGTGGCAAAGTAGCACACTATATACTTACAGGAGCACCTTGGCTACGGTATGGTACGAGTTGAGACCCAGATGGTAGAATATGAAACCCGGTATCATCTGCATAGTAACGGACTGTAACAAGCTCTCCAACAGGATCAACGTAAGAATAATCTCCACTAACCCTGACATATTCTAGTGAGCCTGAATCTGTCAGTCTTTTTACTACATATCCATATTCATTTCTTGTAATACCGTTTGAAGTTTTGAAACTGAAAATAATGATCGTCAATTTAATACTTTAGTAGCTAGTCGAAACCATGACTGTCTATTTAGAAGGTTACAGGTTCAATACCGCCGTCGTGTACTTTACTTATTAACCGATCTGTAAACAAATATTTATTGTTTTTTTTTATACATATATTACAGGACATTCCTGTTATGGGCGTGTTATGGGTGCTAGACAACGGCTATACTACATAAATACTTTTTTTTGTAAATATATACTTATACTCGTAATACATAGAAACAATGAGACCACAGACAAATATCTAAGCATAAATGTTTGTCTGCGGCGGGAATCGAACCCGCAACCCTGTGTTTGGCAGTCCGGCGTGGTAACCATTGTGCTAACTGGGTCGTCATTGTGGTTTATATGTTTCTGTATGTACGGTCGGCTGCATAATTGCTGACCCACCGTAGAGCTCCCAAAACGGCTGTTATAAGAATGTTTTCGACACAAGCAATATTCTAGACACCTGCTTTAGTTGAAGTTTAAAGTCCTTTAACTCATCAATTAATCAAACAAAAAATATTAGAATGCAAACATTCCAATAATAGTAACTTAAGAACTCTACCGAGGGCTGCAATTGTGCAGCTGACGTATTATTATTTTTTTATTTTGAAAAAAAAAGGCAATTTTTTTGATAGATAAATAAATAAAATAAATATTGCAGGACAATCCACAAAGTGAAATATAGCTCCAAGCTAAGCAACTAGGCTTGTGTTAATAGGTATTTTTTTTACTGTCTGGCTACTATTACACAAGCCCGATGTGTTTCAATATTTATTAAAAGTCGAAATAAGTAGGCCATGTTAGCTTACTATAATTACTTCAACTTAGATGCTCATATTTTTTTATTAGATAGGACACTATTTGCAATAAAAATAATATTTCCGTAAAGATAATGAACAGAAAAATTTACCTGAAATTGTAATCCCCATTTTCGTTCAAGTTGTTTTCATAATTTTCTATAACAGCTTGAGATTCTTTAAACACTAGTGCAGTAAAAGCATCACCAAATATAAAACAAATTAAAGTTAATATCAAAATGATATTCATTTTGTTTGAAAACGTGTTAATGATGCTAGCAACAAACAGTTATTAAAGTCTAGAAAAAACTGAAGCACTTTTTAAAGCTTCTAAGGCTATATAAAGTTTCCTGGTATGTTAATATTTAAGCATAAAATATATTTACTTACAATATTGATTCCACGCCCATTGTAGCGTCACACAATAGAATTGTCATTATGTCAATTGCAGCTTTGTAGGTACATCTTTTTTAATATTTTGAAATTCTTTTATGTTTGTTGGTTGGTAATTCTCTGCTTACTTTGCGCCAAGAGTGGTACGTTCGATTATTAAAGTTTAGTTATTCATTTATTTTAAGTTTACTATTTTGTTTACAAATAGTTTTAGACGAATGACGTTAATTGACCAGTTAGAGAAACTGGCTAATTAGGGAAACTGACGAGTGATAATTCAACATATAAAGTTTATTTTTCAATTTACTTTTAATAAATTCAATTGTATTATTAAAAAGGTATACATTTACATTAGTAAGTTTGAATAAAATTGGAATATTTCATAATTTAAAACCTTCGTTTTTCAGCGTGCGTCTCGATCAAATCCGAATTTATGAAAATAAGCACAAAAGTATTCTATCCGTTGTCTGGTCACAATAACACAAGCCTAGTTGATAAATCCTACATTATGTATTTATTTCTAATGGAATCAACTGTCACCCATAGTACAGGTTATCCTAGTATGGGTGGCAGGGTCTCTATCTGTATAAAACTACAATTTTAAATTGTTTCTAAAATCGACTTAACGTTTTCCTGTTGTATTTTGTACATATAAGTATTATATCTAAAAACTTACGTAAGTACCATACCTTTAAGTGAATTGTATGGAATAGTACACAGGGAGCATATTTTTATTTTAATTTACCTGATCGTGACTGTACCGTTAATTTACGAAAATAAAGATTATTATATAAAGATTATTATTATTATATCAATCTAGTATTTTCATCTACCTAGCGACCATAAACAAAAAGATTTTTAATTATTATAGAAGATGTATTAGATTAAAAGTATATGTAAATAGAAAGAGTTATGTAACATAAAAGATAAAGTAAAATTCTCATCAAAGATGTAACAATCTCAACAAATTATAGGAACCTTTACTAACAATTGGTATAGATTTCCTAAGCAATTGACCATTGCATAGAATGACCGTTTGCCTCATGACCTCGTTAGTAAAACTTCTATTTAATCATGTGTATTCGCATTCGTGTAACTATAAATTACTTTCTCCCTTTCTTTAACTCTTATCCATCCTCTTAGTAGCCTGAAGGAGATTGCCTTTGGCGATAAAGCTGACCTTTGAATCACTCTATAATTTTTATCTATATTATGTAGCCTGGTAAGTTATTTGAAACCTACAAATGAGATAGGCGTGGCTTCCGCTGCGCTGTGATTGGGTGCTAGCTTTGGTTCTCCCTCCATTCCGCTAGGTGGCGCCACTGTGCAGTCGTTATGGCGCGTAGGCGATTGTTGACGCATCCTACCGCCAACAACTTCACGCGGCTCGCTCGCGCCTATATTCACACGGCGCCGAGCGCGCTCACTTTTCCCTCCGCGGCCGACCGAGTAACATAATATCAAACTACCATTGAAAAACTACAGTAAATGTTTAACATCAGTTACAAAGGTTTTTTATTCAATTATCAAACATCCCCAACAAGTGGTCTTCAGAGCCGAATAAAGAAAAAACGACCTATTGAAGAGATACAAAGCGTCGCCTGTTGATGAAATACAAAGCGTCGCACGCGGCGGATCCAAAATGGCGGTGCGCAATAACTAGAAAATCTCGGCGCAAATCTACATCTACTTATCAAGGAGGAAGTCCTAGGAAGGGTAAATTGCAGTGTTTCGTTCCAATTCCTTTCTTTTATCCCAGTTCCCAACAAACATCCACACCAATCGAGAGTCAAAACGGCTATTTTGCATAAACGCGGTGGGTCAATTCATCCCTCCAAGTTCAAGTGCTATTTTGTCATTTGTGAACTAAAAGTGCTTTTAATCGCTTGCAGCAGTTCCTGACGTGATCGCCCGCGCGCCCTTTGCTTGACCTAGCGTGCAAGTCCCCGGGTCGTGCGCGAGGTGGCCACGTTGCATGTGGCGTGTGTGGAGTTGGCCGCGCACGGTTTTTGCGTGCTTACAAGTCTCACTGCTTTCTCATCTGCACCCTATTCGATTTAAGTATCGTTCTACTGCCTTTATTTGTTTATTTTGCAATTTTTGTGTAAATTTTGCTAATTTGTTGCATACTAACCTAACATTATTTATTTAGCTTACCTTCAAATTACAACGCACATTTCAAGTTATTTTGCACAATTCAACTCACTATCATGGATATAAAGACCTTAATCAAACGCAGAGGAACTCAAAAAGCTAAACTTACTCTGTTCAAAAATTATCTTGAGCCATTATCATCCTGTGATTCAATATCATCTTTACAAATAAAAGAGCTCAATCTTCGTTTGTCAAAAATCGAGGAATTATATGCTGAATATGATTCAGTACAGGGTAATATAGAGAACTTGTGCGACGACATTGCAGGGGAGTTCAACGAGCGCGACGAGTTTGAGAAGTCGTACTTCGCGGCGGTCGCCGAAGCCCGCGACCTGCTCGAGCGGCAGCCCTCTGCGAGCACCGCGAGTAGCGAGAGCTCGTGTGTCGCCACAGCCCTCGAGGGACATTCAGGTGATACAGTCGGTACAGGTGGGCTTTCATTTCAATTACCTACTATACAGTTGCCCGATTTCTCTGGTTGCTATCATGATTGGCTAGAATTCCGGGACAAATATACATCCATGATACACAATAATAAATCAATCGCAGACATAAACAAATTTCACTATCTCCGAGCAGTGTTAAAGGGTAGCGCAGCTTGTGTAATCGAATCAGTAGTGTTCTCATCGGACAATTACAAAATTGCATGGCAACTATTGTGTGATAGGTTTAATAACAACAGTCAACTCGTTAACAATCACATACATAACATTTTCAATATTGAACCTCTAACGAAGGAGGCATCCGAGCCTTTACTTAACATCATTGACACGGTTAGCAAAAATCTAAAGGCTCTTAAAACATTACAATTGCCAACAGACCATTGGGATGTACTAATTATCTCGATAGTTGTTCAAAAATTGGACCCAATAACTAGGAGAGAGTGGGAGGTTGGCCGCAAACAACTTAAAAATAAGGCTTACCCTACTCTAACAGAGTTCTATCATTTTCTAAGAAGTCAGGCTGAGTTATTAAGTTCTGTTGAACCATCAATCATTCAAAATAAAACCTTCATCACACAATCACTAAAACAAACATCAACAAACACACAAGCATCATCGAACACACAGGGAAGCATCAATAAACTTATAGTATGTCCTATTTGCAAGCATAATCATTCAATATATAAATGTTTCAAGTTCAAAGCTTTGTCTATCGAAAAACGTATAGAAACAATTAAATCTTTAAATTTATGCTTAAATTGCCTACGGAAACATCCAGGAAAAGAATGCAAATCAGGATCATGTACTTATTGTTCAAAGAAACACAACACATTGCTACACATAAATAACACCCAACCTAGTATACAACCTAGTATTGTTTTATCTTCAACTATGCAAGAAAACTCACAGTCAGCAGTTCTTCTATCAACAGCAGTTGTCAAAGTAAAGGGTTACCAATGTCGAGTACTACTTGACAATGGCAGCACCTCCAATTTCATTACGGAATCACTTTCCAAAAAACTTAATTTAAAGCTTCATCCATCACAGACTGTGGTGGAGGGCCTGAACCACCAGAGTTCAACAATTTTTAAGCGATGTAATGTAAAAATATCATCTCGCAGTGATAACAATACATATTCAACCGAAATGTCATGTCTAGTCGTCCCATACATCACACAATCGTTACCTACACATTGTATTACTATCGACATACCTAGTGACATCGTCTTAGCCGATCCTACATTCGACACACCCAACAGGGTAGACATGTTGTTAGGTGCAGATATTTTTTGGGACGTACTAGGGACCAAGCGCATACCCTTAGGTAAGACTAAACCAACACTAATTGAAACAAAATTGGGTTGGCTTGTGTCAGGCGCTATACATTCCCAATACATACAACAAACAAATCATACAGTCCACTGCCATCACATTCACAACACTAACAGTACTGACACTGATTCACATGATCAGGTGTACACTGATTTACATGATCAGGTAGCTCAGTTCTTTGACCTCGAGACTGTTTCACCCATATGTGACAACATGTCTAAGGAACAATATGAATGTGAACAATCATTTATTAAAACTACTTACCGCCAACCAGACGGTCGTTTTGTGGTACACATACCACTCAAACAATCTCCTCAAAGCTTAGGAGATTCATATCATCAAGCAGCAGCTAGATTTTGTTCCCTTGAACGCAGGTTCAACCGTGAACCAGTACTAAAACAACTTTACAGTGAATTTATACAGGAGTACCTGGACCTGGGCCACATGTCTGAGGCCTACACAGTAACTCACAATGTAGACACTGTACAAAATTACTTACCACATCATGGTGTACTTCGGACAACCAGTCTTACAAGCAAACTACGTGTAGTATTTGACGGGTCAGCTGTCACATCATCAGGTTTGTCCTTCAATAACATTCAGTTAGTAGGGCCAACAGTACAGAACGATCTCATAAGTATACTCATCAGATTCAGGCAACATAAATACGTAGTAACAGCAGATATAGAGAAATTTTACCGTCAAGTGAATACTGTCGAACAGCATAGACAGCTACAACAAATTCTGTGGCGCTTTGATCCAGCTCAGGAACTCAAAGCTTATACACTTAACACTGTAACTTACGGTACAGCCTCTGCTCCATACCTAGCTACTCAATGTTTAGTTGAGGTAGGAAATAAATGCAAAGATAAATCTGTGAGCGATGCTATTATAAATGATTTCTATGTCGATGATTGTTTAACTGGATCAGACAGTCGGTCTCAATTATTACACATTTGTAAGGGCTTAATTCAAGAACTACAAGGTGCCCATTTTTATCTAAGGAAATGGCACTCAAATGACCCACATATCCTTGAACAGCTTCATGGTCAGGATACAAGGGATTCTTTGCTCAATCTAGGCGGGGAAGAGCGGTCCAGGACGCTTGGACTGTTGTGGGCGTGCAGAGAGGATTGCTTAGTATTCTCTGTCAAAAATCTTGAAGAATCTCAAATCACTAAAAGAGCAATACTGTCTAGCACGTCAACAATTTTTGACCCTTTAGGTCTTATCAATCCCTGCATTTTATTAGCTAAAACACTATTACAAAAACTTTGGTCAATAAAACTATCTTGGGACGAGCCCATCCCACAGGAACTAGCTAAACAATGGTCTAATTTTACTCAGTCTCTAGTTAACATTAGAGAAATCAAGGTTCCTCGTTTAATAGTTGGTATCAAACCTACACAATTAGAATTACATGTATTTTCTGATAGTTCAACTATTGCCTATAGCGCATGTGTTTACTTACGTTCTATTTCATGTGATAATGTTACAGTTCATTTGGTAATGGCAAAAAGCAGAGTAGCTCCTCTCAAGGCGATGACAGTGCCGCGCCTTGAGCTGTGTGGTGCTCTGCTCGCTACTCGCCTAGCAAAAAAGGTCAAACAGGCACTCAGACTCACCATACACTCTACTACATACTGGTGCGATTCCACAATAGTCCTAGGATGGATAAAGAGTTCTAATTCACATCTATTGAAAATGTTTGTATTAAATAGAATTAACGAAATAGTTGATGAGACTGACCCACACTCTTGGAGATACATACCTACACACTTAAACCCAGCTGACATAGGCTCTAGAGGAATTGATGCTGTTAGGTTACAAGAGTCCAAGTTGTGGTGGCATGGTCCCCCATTTTTATTAAAGCCTGAAAGCAACTGGCCTATTCATCCCAATAAAATTGACTATAACAACTTGCCAGAACTCAAAGCACAAAGTCACACTCATACAACTCTATCAAACACTGAAAAATCACCTTTATTCATACATAACTATTCTAACATAGTAAAACTAAATCGTATCACAGCATACATTTTACGGTTCATACATAACTGTCGCTTTCCAAAGGCTAAATATGCAGGTTATTTACAAATTAAAGAACTACGTTTAGCCATGCATCTACTTTGTAAGTTATCTCAAATGGAATCCTTTCCTAGTGAGTATAAAATATTATCTAACAATAAAGAATTAAACATAAAAAATACACTTGTTAAATTCAATCCTTTCTTCCAGGAAGGTTTAATGAGAGTAGGTGGCAGGCTGTCCAATTCAAACTATGACTATGACACCAAACACCCCATTCTACTTCACTCATCTCATCACATCACACATCTTATATTTAAATGGTATCACACCAATTTAATGCATGCTGGTCCCCAGCTTTTACTCGCCACCCTACGTCATAAGTATTGGGCTATAGGCGGGCGTAACTTAGCTAGAAGTGCTGTGCATAGGTGCTTAACTTGCCTACGATATTCAGGTAGGTACATTCAACCTATAATGGGAAATCTTCCTAAAGAACGCATACAAGGTGAATTTCCATTCTTACATACAGCCGTCGATTATGCTGGTCCTATCATGATAGCAGACAGAAAGGGTCGCGGTAGTAAGACTATCAAATCTTACCTTTGTGTATTTGTTTGCCTCACTGTAAAGGCTGTACACATTGAATTAGTCACCGAATTAACTACAGAGTGTTTCCTAGCTGCACTCAACCGATTCATTGCTCGCAGGGGCCGCCCTTCCAGCATTCACTCAGATAATGGTACGAATTTTGTAGGGGCATGCAACGAATTAGCGAAATTTTTAAAACACTCAAATCCAGAAATAAGGGCATATGCAGCTGAGAATGCAGTGAAATTCAATTTTTCACCGGCATACTCTCCAAACTTCAATGGTCTAGCAGAGGGCGCTGTCAAGTCAATAAAATTTCATCTGAAGCGAGTTCTAACAAAATCTCACTTAACATACGAGGAAATGAACACATTGCTCGTGCAAATTGAGTCTATATTGAACTCTCGACCCCTAACTCCATTGTCCTCTGATCCCTCCGACCTCATACCTCTTACTCCCTCCCACTTTTTAATTGGACGTACACTGACAATGCTCCCCTCTCCTGAGGAACAGAATATAAACGCCATACATGCGTTACCTCGCTTCCAAAGAGTGCAGCAGCTCAAAGCTGCTTTCTGGCGGAGATATTATTTGGAATATATTGCAGAACTTCAAAAAAGGTCCAAGTGGCAGAAGGGAATCACCGAGCTTCGTCGTCACGACATGGTCATCGTGAAGGACGACAGGCTACCACCGAACCGATGGCTGATTGGACGAGTAGTCGAAACGCACCCGGGCCTCGACGGCGTCACCCGAGTCGCGGACATTGCCACCACCACCGGAACCATACGGCGAGCCTGCTCCCGCCTGTGTCCACTACCATTGGAACCTCCAAGCTTCCAAGAGGGGGCAGCCTGTTGACGCATCCTACCGCCAACAACTTCACGCGGCTCGCTCGCGCCTATATTCACACGGCGCCGAGCGCGCTCACTTTTCCCTCCGCGGCCGACCGAGTAACATAATATCAAACTACCATTGAAAAACTACAGTAAATGTTTAACATCAGTTACAAAGGTTTTTTATTCAATTATCAATTATAGGCTTGCTTATCGCCTCAAGCCTCAGTTGGCGTTTATTTTTCGTTGTGTTAACATCTTACGGTGCGAACAAAAAATTAACTATTAACGACATTGTCGTTCGGTATTAACAGTATTATACTTTTTTCTGGTAAAAAACAAGGTATTTTTAAAATTTATCTTTAACTAATTCTTACGATATCTTTCAGATTAGTTATTAATAAGTTAAAAGTGTGTTGTGTACAATGGATATACAACCGAATCAAGGTTCTCCCGAAGCAGGACCGAGTGGAGTAGCGAGGAGGAGGATTAACTACAAGCGGCCGCGACGCCTTTATAGCAGCAGTGATAACGAGTTCGGTGATGATGACGAAAGCTTTCCGTCTCCACCGAAACGTAGCAAGGATAATGATTTGTCAGATTCAAGGTTCGATTATCTACAAAAACAGGTTAGTGAACTTAAATATTTGATTACAAAAAATGACAGAAATTCAAATTCGTCTCAGGAGAAAGAGTTCACTCCTTTTTTGTCGTCTTTCGTGCTAAAACCAACGAATGATGAATTTGAATGGGATAATGATGTAACGGTCACATCCGATGGGGCTAAGCGGACCCCTTCTTCGAGGTTGAGTATGATTAAGAAATATCAGCATTTAGACAGTGAAGAGTGGGTAAACGTTCGTTACAATGAAGTGCAAAAGAAATATGTGACTACCCCCGCTTTTACAAACTTGAAATCGAATGATGAACTACTGCCTTTCGAGTCTAAATTTAGTCATTTAAGGTCTTTAGATCAAACTTTTGGTGCGTTAACCAATATAATTATTACGCAAAAAGAATCTCTGCAGCTAGCACTAAGAAACATTTTGGATTGGAGTTCAAATAGCGAAACCCAGTTGTCCGCCGAGTCGATTTCGACTAAGGTACATGAAATTTTCTCTGCTACCTCCCCCTATATGTGTGCATCCAAGGACATGCTGCAGTTGGTTTGTGGTCGACGTGCAAACATTATTGAACACCGTCGAGATAATGCTTTGTCGGCATTGAAGGACAAATACAATAAGTCAATTCTACGTCGCATTCCGCCGAGTTGCGATCACCTGTTTCAACCAAAAGAATTTAGCGATGCGTTAGCGAAACTTGGAGGTTCAAAACTTTTTCGGAAACCTTATCTACCTGCCGAGGGTAGTCAAGTCTCGCAAATCAACCATAGGCCATACCTGCCCACCGAAGGTAGTACCCATGGCCCGAGGCGGTCCAATCCCTCAGCCTTTCATCAGGGTCACGAGAGGTACAACCACTCGACATTCTCTGGCAAAGGGAAGAGTAATGTCGGTAAACGAGGTTATTCCGCTAAGAATAAACAGAAACCGCGGCCCGATGACGACCGTCCCCGCAGGAAGCAATGACTATGCCGCGACGAGTTTCCAAGCCGGTCGACTGTGCCTATATCACCGAGCTTGGGAGTCAATGGGTGCTCCACCCAACATCTTGAAGATGATCCGAGGGTATCGTATACCTTTCATAAAGAAACCACCTCTCCAACTCGGTTTCGAGAATCAGGACCGCCTGCTTACCACGAACGCGCTAAACGACGAACTCGTGCAGATGATAGAGCAAGGGGTTCTGGAGCTTGCCCCTCGAGATCCTGGTTTCATCTCCAATATGTTTCCGGTTCCGAAGTCAGACGGTATGCTTCGTCCTGTCTTAAATCTGAAAGCCCTGAACAGGTACATAGAACCAGGCAAGTTTCGGCTAATCAGTATGCAAAGGGTGCCCCAATTCCTGCAACCCGGAGATTGGATGGTAAAAATCGATTTATTTCAAGCTTATTTTCATGTACCGATCTCAGAAGCCCATCGACGGTTCCTTCGGCTAATTATCAAAGCCGGCAGTTCAATAAAAACCTACCAGATGACCTGCCTACCGTTTGGCTTAGCCAGCGCCCCGAGAACCTTCGCCATTTTATCCAATTGGGTGGCACAGAAGTTACGAGAAAGAGGCATCAGAGTTCTTGTCTACCTCGACGACTTCCTTCTGGCAAATCAATGCCCGCAAACGCTCATCGATCATATGAAGGATACCACCGATCTGTTGAACAAACTCGGTTGGATCATAAACACAAAGAAGTCATCGGTGATGCCAGCTCAGAAGATAGAGTTTCTCGGAATATTATGGGATACCCAATTGAACAAGAAGTCATTACCCGACAAAAAACTGTCATCCCTGTGTATGCGCCTCGATCAAGCTCAGCATGCCGGAAGAATGTCTCTCTTAAAGTATCAGAAGCTAATAGGAACACTTCAATTTGCGAGTTTCGTGGTTCCTTTCAGTCGACTGCACTACAGGAATATTCAGTCTTGTCTTCATGTAGCCCTAAAAACAGAAAGGAAGAAACGGCTTTCTGCACCCGCGGTACAGGACATAAACTGGTGGATAACCCATTATCAAGAAGCAAGCCAAATATGGACAGAGCCCGTTTCATTTTACATAGTCACAGACGCTTCAGGGCTCGGATGGGGAGCTTATGTGAACGGACACCATATGCAAGGATCTTGGTCCCCCGAAGAGCGTCGATATCATGCGAATATGAAGGAGCTTATGGCAATATACAAAGTATTTCTGCAAGAAGGTGTTCTTCAAGCCTGCAACAACCGATCAGTCCTTCTTCAGAGCGACAACAGGACCGCATTAGCATACCTGCGCAACCAAGGCGGCACGCGGTCCAAGAATTTAATGAAAATAGCGAGACATGTTTGTCTTCTCCTAGAATCAGCTGGCGTACATCTAGTCACAAGTTACCTTCCAGGGCCGCTAAATGGGATAGCGGATCGACTTTCCCGGAACAAAATTCTGTCAGAGTGGCATCTGCTCCCACAAGCCTGTCGTTTGCTATTCATGAGATGGGGAATACCCGAGATAGACCTGATGGCATCCAAGCAAGCCCACGTCGTGCCGATTTACGCAACAATGGACATATGGGACAAGAAAGCAGCTTACCACGATGCATTCAGTCGAGTGTGGAGCTACAAACTAGCATGGATATTTCCTCCACCTTGTCTGATGTACAAAGTTCTGGCATGCCTGAATCAGGCTCGAGGCCAATACATTGTGATTTGCCCCAAGTGGAACAATGTGTTTTGGAGAGCAGATCTCAAGAAAAGAGCGATAAGTCCACCATTCACAATCCAGAATCTTCACGATTGCCTGATCGACACCGCGACGGGGTTGCCACCCCCTCGGGTAGACAACCTTGTGTTGGAGGCCTGGAGATGTCGGGGTGGAACGACCTCTTAGGTAATTGGACAGATGCCGAAATTAACGTCATAGAATCCGGTTGGCGTCCCAGTACTTTGAAAACTTATCGACCTGCGTGGACACGATGGCTAAAATGGTGCAGGGAATTTGGAGTAGATAGTAAAAACCCAGGTGGTGACGGATTATCAAAGTACTTAATCTATCTTTACAGTGTTGAGGGTCTAAGCTACAAGACTATTCTAGTGCACAAGTCCGTCGTGTCGAGTTTCTGCCAACCGGATATGGAAACGAAGCTCAGTTCTCACATATTAGTCCGTCAGGCCCTAAAAGGAATTTCGAACAAATTAGCCTCAAAAGAAAAACCTAAACCACCAATTTGGAATCCACATATTATTTTACAATGGTTACAGAAAAGTGAACCGAATTACGAAAGCGTTTTTGATGTTTCGAGACGTTGTGCGACTGTACTTTTATTAGCATCCGGCCGACGTGTTCACGACTTGACTCTTTTATCTATAAAAGAAGGACATTGTGTTGTTCAGGAAGGCTCGATAATTTTCTGGCCCTTGTATGGCTCCAAAACTGACTCAGAAAAACACAGACAGTCAGGATGGCAGTTGCTGTCTGTTCCAGATCAGAGCATCGACCCAGTCTTTTGGACTAAAAAGCTTATACAATTGTCGGAGTCTCGGCGATCAAGTAATTTACACCATCTATTTCTGACTACGAGGGGTGAGCCAAAACCCGCCAGCAGGACAGTAATTGGTGGATGGGTTAAGAATTTGTTTACCGATGCCGGTTTACAAGATTCACCAGGTTCGACTAGATCAGCGGTAGCGTCTTTGAACTGGGTGAATGAAATGCCCTTGGAAGATATTTTGGCTCGAGGAAACTGGTCTTCACCTAATACCCTATTAAGATTTTATAAACGTCCTCTTAAGTCCTATCAGGAACCTTTGCCGTCATTAGCTAGTAGTTTTAAACCACTTTGATTTGTGATCAAGTTCTAATTAAGTTCATTCCTTTAATTACTATTTTAGTAAAAGTTGATTTTTGTCTCTACCTTTTACTTTTATTTCTCACAGTTGGCATAACTAACCTACTTTTCATCTCTTAAGATGCAAGTACTTAATATTTACAAAAAATATTAAGGCGCCACCATGCGATAATAAGCAGGTCTCATTTGTAGGTTTCAAATAAGTTACCAGGCTACATAATATTAGAATTTTTCCTGAAATAAAAATTACTTATTATGTACCTAAACTTATTTGAAACCTAATTTAATGCTGCATGGTAAATGAGTCCCAACTGAGGCTTGAGGCGATAAGCAAGCCTATAAATAACATCGCCTACGCGCCATAACGACTGCACAGTGGCGCCACCTAGCGGAATGGAGGGAGAACCAAAGCTAGCACCCAATCACAGCGCAGCGGAAGCCACGCCTATCTCATTTGTAGGTTTCAAATAAGTTTAGGTACATAATAAGTAATTTTTATTTCAGGAAAAATTCTAATATTATTTAAGTTTGTTACTTTTTTAGTTCTTATTTTCCTTAATTTATTTCATAATTCATCTATTATATTACCCCTTTATGATACCTGCTGCTCTAAAAAAATTCTACACAATGTGTTTCAGCGAAGGGGTTTAATAGAAAAGGGGGTTGTACTAGACGTCTAGGCGAACAACTTTTTTTCTACGGCTTTTGGAAATTTCTTATACTTTTTCGTTGACTCTTATACTAAAACATTTGTGACAATAAAAATAAAGTAAACATTTTTTAAATATTTTTATTTTATAAAAAGAAAATTTCAAAAGTAAGTTATGTCATTGGCGTCGTTATTCAAAGTAAACCTATAATTTTCAATAAACAACGCTGATTGAAAAAATGATGTCATTTTGCTCCTAATAAACTTGCTATTACGTGTGGACCCAATACTCCGGAAATGGACATTACCTGAAATCAAAGAAATCAAATAATTCCACCTGTAAATTAACATACCTAACCTTTCAAATAAGCAGTGGCAAAGGAAGTGGCACACTAAATACTTACAGGAGGTGCACTGGTAGGTGGAAGTTGAGACCCTGATGGTAGAATATGAAATCCTTTATCATCCGCATAGTAACGGACTATAACAAGCTCTCCATCAGAATCAACGTAAGAATATTCTCCTCTAACCCTGACATATTCTAGTGAACCTGTATTTATCACATTTCCATACTCAGATCTTTTGATGCCGTTTGAAGTTTTGAAACTGAAAATAATATTCTTAAGTATAATACATATAAGAGCTACTCAGCGGGTTCGATTTCCGCCGTTGAACAAACATTTGTATTGAAAAACATAATAATATTTATCTGTAGACAAATATTTAATGTGGTCCGGATATATGCTGGGGTATTTTAAGTATTTAGAATCAAAATAAGAATTGTTAAATATGGTGCAAAATAAGATACTTACTGATTTTTTGTTTTTTATTGTATAGAGATATGTATTTACAAAAAAGTTTTATTTTAAGTATTCTATCCGTTGTCTGGCTACTATGACACAAGCTTAGTTGCTTAACTTAGAGCTAGATGGCGTTGTATGGAATGTGTTGCAATATTTATTAATTAAAATTTGAAGTAATTATGTAAGCCACGTTAGCTTACTATAATTACTTCAACTTTGATGCTTATGTTTTTAGTTTTAGTCAGTTTTAAGCATTATCTATAATATAAAAATGAATCGCAAAATGTGTTGGTAAGCGCATAACTCAACAACGCCTGGACCTTTTTGGTCTGTTTGTTATTATCAGGAGAAGGTTCTTATGAAATAAAAAATTAAGAAAGTTGCGCAGAAAATTATTACGCGGGTGAAACCGCGGGGCGTAGCTAGTAATATTATAGATTAGACATTAGTTGCAGTAAAAATATAATTTTCAGTGATATCGGTATTTCCGTAAATAAATTAAACAGTAAAAGTTTACCTGAAATTGTAATCACCATTTTTGTTTAAGTTATTTTCATAATCTATATATATAAAAATGAATTGCTGTTCGTTAGTCTCACTAAAACTCGAGAACGGCTGAACGGATTTATCTTATCTTAGTCTTGAAATGTTCGTGGAGGTCTAGGGAAGGTTTAAAAGGCGAGAAAAATCGAATAATTTCCGGGAAAACCCCAAAAACAGCCCTTTTTTATTTCCCATACCAACGTTTTCTAGAGTCAATTCCTAAGGGATTGACTTACGCGGGTGAAACCGCGGGGCTCAGCTAGTTTACAATAAAAGCTTGAGATTCTCCAGACACTGGTGCAGTAACAGCATCGTCGAATATCAAACAAATCAAAGTTAATATCAAAATTATTTTCATTTTGTTTGGAGACGTGTTAATGATTCCAGCAAGAAACAGTTATTAACAGGTTGCCTGTCCCAATACAAATAACGTTTTGGCATTGTATACGTCCCATTCTTTTGTTGATAATTTATTGTTTATTTGTATTTCCAGAGGGTAGTTTTATGTTTTAGAAATAACTACTTTTTTTTTGTAGCTCTAAAAAGAAAAAAAAAATATGAATCATATTTTATGCATGAACGTGCCATATCATAATCTAACATTGAGCGTCCCATGAATCAAATATACAGATTCCAAGAAGAGAAGGCAAACTTATACGGCGACGTTGTGTCACTTGTTATGCTAAGAAAAAAGTAGAGGGAAATCCACTCCAAGCAAAACAAGTCAATACAGAGTGTCCAGAGTGCAAAAAAAGCTATTGCTTGCCGTGTTACAACGAGGTGCACAAAAACATGAAATAATTTGTTTTTTTTTTTCAATTTTTCATTCTTTTTCCAATTGTGTCCATTGTTTTTTTGATTACCAACTTAGTTTTTATTGTTTCCAATTACTCGTCATTTGATCGAAATAAAACCTGATTTTATGCTCTTTTTCCATTTATTTATTTTCCATATCTAAATATTTTTTGATAAATCACTGCAGTTTTTTTTGTTTTTCTACTCTAGATGATGTACCCCACACGTCCCCATACAAAAAATCTGGATTGTCTGGCTACGTCTATTAAAAAATAAAAGGCGAATCGACCTTTAAATTTGATCACATGTGATTCATGAACGTGTAAAACTGGGTACAAAAAATGTCCCATGCATCACATATGATTCATTGGACAGGGAACCTGTTAAAGTCTAGGAAAAGCTCAAGCACTTTTTAAAGCTTCTAAGGCTATATAAATTTTCTGGTTTCTTAATATTTATGCATAATATTTATGCATAAATGTATTTACGACATTTATTCTACGTCCATTGTAGCGTCACACAATAGATTTGTCATTATGGTAATTTCAGGTGTTTTATATATATTTTTTATATTTTGTAATCTATATTTATAAAAACCGGCCAAGAGCGAGTTGGGCCGTGTTTAATGTAGGGCTCCATATTTACTGCCTGATTTATACAACAAACACCTCCATCCAGCTAATTTTCAATATGTTTGAAATTATGCTTTCTACTATCTATTACTCAGTAACTATTAAATGCTGCTTAGCCGTAATAGTTTTCCTTTTAAATTCGATATACATTCCTACTAGGTACTATAACTAAAAACCTCGACCTCTAAAGAAGTAAAACGAGCTGATAAAGTGTGTAGTTTGATGTAACTGTTTTGTATTCTGTGTTTGGTTTTGCGAGAACGCGCTACGAGAATACGCTCTGTGGCTATTATTTATTCAGGTTTTTCCATGAGATCGACAAGCGTAAGTGGGTAAGCCCGCGGGACGTAGCTAGTTCTTTTATATTAGTTTTATGTTTTCTTTTCTTTTTAATATAATATTTTTGTTTATAAATAGTTTTAGTTTAACAGGTAATTTTAGCGTGTTTTAAATTTTCTTTAAAGAAACTCAAAATTATTATTTTTAACTTAAAATACTTAAGTATTAAGAAAAATATATGCAAAATGATATTTACTTTACAAAGGAAGGAACTTCTTGATGTCGTCGAGCACACGAAGTCTTCTTGCTTCCACTTATTTTCTTAAGATGATGTCGGTACCAACAAATTCATTTTTAGGGTTTCGTACGTAAAGGGTAAAAACGGGACCCTATTACTAAGACTCCACTGTCCGTCTGTCACCAGGCTGTATCTCATGAACCATGATAGCTAGCCAGTTGAAATTTTCACAGATGATGTATTTCTGTTACCGCTATAACAAATACTAAAAACAGAATATAATTGTACGGAACCCTTCGTGCACGAGTTCGACTCGCACTTGGCTGTTTTTATTAAGTTTTTCGTTCAAAAGACCCAGTTAAAAATCGAAATCTAACATTATTTGGTGAAACGTGCACTTAGAACATAATTAAAAAGTGTCACTTAATTAAGAAACTATGATAATGATGTATAAAATACTATTGGAACGAAGATCCTTATGGCGCGTTGCGAAAGGGGACTAGACGGAAAAAAATAAGATCAAAAGTTGTAACGACACTTTTTGATTTCATTACAATTCCTTCACTAATTAATAGAAAGAAACTTCGTTCCATCCGAGGTGTCAAGACACCTCCCAAGTTCTTAGTATTTTTCAACGGATTGCGATGAAAATTGGCTGTACCTATAGCTGGAAGCCTGAAATAACACATTTTTATACCAAAATTCCCACTAAATCGGAAATTAAGGTGGTATGCATTAGTATACATTATTAAAAAATACAATAGAAACACAAATTTATTTTTTAATACGACATAAATTTTAATACAATGTCCTTGGGACCCCGCACGAGGCAGAGCGAGAAACCGACTGTATTAACCGAATGTAATTAAGATGTAATATAAGTCAAATAAAAAATAAAAATAAAAAGTATTTGAACTACATAACTAAGTACTAAGGAAGGTAGAAAAATAAAATGAAAAACAAATTGTGTTGAAAAGTCATTGAAAAATGACTTTGTGAGAACTAAGAGATAGTGTCTTACATAAATACTTTACATACTGTGGTGATTTTTTATTTTTTTATTCGCCAGTAAGGGTGTTTGTTAGAAAGGAAAGGAGTAATTATTAATAAGTATATTAAATGAAAAATATTAATTTTAACAACTGTAGAGCCTACGTTCAGATAAACACAGTCATCTCTAGAGTAATATCTACTTTAAAAATAAGAAATCAATATGGTAAAAAAAGAATAAAAATAAATTAAAATTAAATTTATTTGTTTCATTGAAAATGACATTTACAAATTCAAATAGTAATTTATCTTGAACAATGACATCATTTTTTAGCCTTTAGCCTCCCAATAAACTTGCTACCACATTTGGGCCCATTGCAATCCTCCGGAAATAGGCGAGACCTGAAACCAAATAAATCAATATTAATATTCCATAAACATGAGTGTGTGAACAGTGATGATTTATGGCTCAGAAACGTGGTTTTTTACCATGGGCCTCTGAAGTGGCAATGGGAAGGGCCTGTGGCTTGTAGAACTGATTGCCGTTGGGGCCGAAAAGTTCTAGATTGCAGACCACGTACATGAAAGCGCGGAGCCTCTGATTAGATAGACGGACGACTGAATTAAAATTGCGGGAATTCGTTGGACGCAGAGAGCATGCAATCGCTCTGGAAGTATTTGGGGGAGGCCTTTGTTCAGCAGTGCGCGCCCTGTGGCTAATATGATGATGATGACAATAAACATAGGAAGTGGCAAAGAGAGTGGCTTAATTAATCACACTAAAATACTTACGGGAGGTGGTCTGGTAGGTGGAAACAGAAGCATTGATGGTAGAATATGAAATCCAGTATCGTCCGCATAGTAACTGACTGTAACAAGCTCTCCATCAGGATCAACGTAAGAATATTCTCCTCTAACCCTGACATATTCTAGTGAACCTGTATTTATCACATTTCCGTACTCAGATCTTCTAATGCCGTTTGAAGTTTTGAAACTGAAAATGAGGTAAGCAAATTAAATACCTATGGCACTTTGGTGACAAAAATAACTTCCACCTGCGTAAGAGCAACTCGAACCCATGACTATAGAATTAGAAGGCTTATTAAAAGAGGTTCACAACTCTGATTTACTTTGCTTTCCAATGGGTCCACGAAATTTTAAAATAAATAATGTTCTCTTTCTCAACGAGTTCATGAAATTATTTGGTACAGTTAGCAACGACACTTAAGTTATTATCGAACAAACACACAAACGTACCGTCATACAAACATACGAACGACTGAGCATTTTGATTTAAATCCTGCTGTCGAACAAATATTTGGGTTTATCTGTAAACAAATATTAGTTATGGCTTGGACGTTTCTGTATGTATTTAAGTAAAATTAAGTATTTGATTACAAACAAGTTTAAGTATTCTATCCACAGATTATATCCCTTGTCTGGCTACTATGACATATGCCTGTAGATTCTTAACTTAAGGCTAGATGGCGCTGTGTGGATTTTCTTGTAATAGTTATAATATATTTTCATATAACCGAGGACAAATATTATACTACTGAAAAACAAAAAATGAAGTATTTTTAAAACAAGCTTTTATTTTAATAGTTAAAGAAGAAAATAAATTTTTAACAATCAAATTATTTGATACATAATTATAGATTTATCTGTGTAAATAAACAAGCATACGATATATTATGTAGGTACCTAGGTATGTGTAACTCGATTTTAACATCGGGAAATTGTGTGAATATCGCTACCATTCAGACCATTTAAATAAAAGCTTGTTTAAAAATATTTTATAAGTGATTTTTTTTTTATCGCTAATTATTGTTATATTATGCCTTTGCTTTAACATAAAATAAAATTAAATGCGATTATGTCCATTAAATTCATTATCAATGGTCTACGTTAATAACCGAGACTGATTGATATTGCATGGGATATATTATGTAGCTTTAGTTAACTTATTATCCGTTACTTAATCGATTATTAAAAATCAATGTACCAAATTGTAATAAAAAAAATCAATTCCAATATGCTAAAAATCATGACATTATTGTAGTGCTTAAGCAAATAAATCTTAAGAAAACTAAAAATTTATTGGTGATTTCTGTTCCGATTGTTAAATCAATTATGGAACTGATTATACCAGAACTTGTAACTGTATTTAATAGATGTATAGACTGTGGTATGATTCCTTATTTAATGAAATTGGTCAAAGTAATTACCCTGTTTAAATCCGGTAGTACCTCAGACGTCTCCAATTTTATTCCAATATGAGGACTACCCACGCTAGGTAAATTTTTTGAATAGCTTATTTTAACTAAATAAATATTGCAGGACATTCCACACATCGCCATCTAGCCCCAAGCTAAGTAACTAGACTAGATGGGTGCTAGACAACGCATATACTACTTATATACTTTTCTTTTTTGTAAAAATATACATAGAAACAACCAGACCACAGACAAATATCTAAGCATAAATACTTGTATGAGGCGGGAATCGAACCCGCAACCCTGTGTTTGGCAGTTCGGCATGGTGACCATTGTGCCAACTGGGTCGTCAACTACTGAAACATTTCATGATAATAATATCTTACATAATAAACAGTTCAGTTTTAGTAAGAGGCGCTCGACCATTGATGCGGGTATAGCGTTAATAGGGACGGCATTCTAGAACTTATCTCTTCTTATCTGAACGGTAGGGTCCAGAGTGTCGAAGTTAGCAGAAAACGATCTCCCGGATCTGCGATAGCAATAGGGGTTCCTCAAGGATGAATCCTTGAGGAACCCCTATTGCTATACCTACTTTATTTTATCCAACAAAACAGTATAACCCAGATCAATTAAGAATGTTTCATCTACCTAACATGTAATTAGCAGTAAGATACCAATTTAACTTATCAGGATAACTTATAACACACTAGTGGCGTCGAGATAATGCATAACACACGCGTGTGTAATACGTTGGATTATGAGCCTAAAAGCGGTTGAATAAGATCCACTTTATGAGCAACTGTGATAAAAAAATATTATTGTCGGAATACATTATGATGTTGATATTAAATTAAATTAAATAAACATTAAAAGTTTACCTGAAATTGTAATCCCCATTTTCGTTTATATTATTTACATCATATATTATAACAGCTTGAGATTCTTCAGACACAGGTACAGTTAAAGCATCGCCAAATATCAAACAAATCAAAGTAAGTATCAAAACTATTTTCATTTTGTTCTTTTTTCATTGTGTTTATGATTCCAGCAACAAACAATTATTAAACTCTAGGATAAACTCAATATCCGTTCAAGGTTTCCTTGACTATTATAAAGTTTACTGGTTTGTTATGATTTATGAATAAAAAAGATACTTAACCTTTGACCTAAGACTTTGATATTCAAATATACAAAGAGTCAAATATTTTACGCCTGCTGTAGCGTCTCATTCAATAGAATTAAATATTTTTATTTTGTTTAATAATAAATTAGGTACCCATGTTAAATGCAGATGATTTTATTTTTAAATAGGTAGGTAAATCTTTTAGTATAAGTGTTATATTTTCGAAACTACCCCTTTACTCTCGATCCCACGACAGTATAAACATAATTAAATGATTTAAAATACTATCAAATGATAGTATTTTTTATGTGTCTTTCCATCGTGCGATAATTTAAAAAAAAATGTTAAGTATGTCCTTTTATTGTAAGCATGATTTTGAAAAAACTTTCAAGTTTTGATAGTATTATTTTAACGTGTCTTCTATATGGATGCCATCGTACGACAAGATTAAAAAAAATTGTTAAGCATGTCCTTCTTTTAGCTTATCGTAATTTCAAAATAATCTAAAGGTGTCTAAAGTACTTTCAAGATTAAACTATTAAATAAACGAAAACAAAAAGTCTCTTTTACTTTTAATAGATACATAATTTTGGTGTACACTAATAAGACATAAGGATTTATCCCAAAATAGTTGCTACCGGATGTGGTGGAAGTTTACGTACTCGTAACTGAAAAATAAATAAATAAAATGAACACAAACAATTCACTTGCTGAAGACAAGTTGACGACCCAGTTGGCACAATGGTCACCATGCTGGTCCTGCAATATTTATTTATTTATTTACTTGTCGTCAAACAAATAAAAACAACTAAACCAAATATTCAATCCGAATACAAAATCACTGTTTTATAAACTTATGAAAACCGAGTTTGTCAAGTTATGCCCTAATTTCAAATTATTGTTAATTTTGTATTGTAATATTGCTTTCCTATAAACGCAGAATACATAATAGTTAGTACAAACAGTCGTGATGAGTCTTTTTCTCTTTAAAATCTTTGTGTGCTATGCAGTCTTTGTTTGTATATCACGGTCCAGTGCTAGCAATTACCTTCTCTTCGTCTCTAACATTCCTTTCGATCTTGTACCGCCTAAATCTAGGTCTTATCTATGTCCTCCCCGTGGGTTTCCGCCTTGTCGTGGCGTAGTAACCGTGGCTAAATAACCGTGGCCTTGCCAACCACGGTGAAGCCAAGAGGAATCCAGGGGCAAGACAGGCTGGAGGAGCTGGCTAGCCCGAGAGGGACCGCTCTACCGATTTCCCCGCAAAGTCCGATGTGAACGGTAGGAGAGGTAGGTCGCAGTGTTGTATGGCCGGTACTGCGACTGAGAAGGAGGTTGCGACGTGCCACGTGCTCTGGTGCGTCGCAACAGGAGAGGAGGGGCGAAAGCGTCGTAAGAGGAGGGTCCTCACGGACAAATGCCGTCGGGGCTGCTGTTGAATGCGTAAGCTATCCTCGTAGCCCCGACAGACAAACAAAAAAATAGGTCTTATCTATGTGAGATAATTAATTGTCGCAAACCCATTAGAAAACATGGTTACATTAAGGTATACTTACGCCTTGGCCGGGTGATAAAACACGAAATCCTGTGTCATCAGCATAATATCGAACTACAACCAATTTTCCTTCCCTATCAATGTAAGAATACTCTCCTGTTACATCAATATACTGGGCCGGAAGTTCAACATTTCTAGCTGATCCTTGTTCATTCCTCTCGATTCCGTTTGAAGTACCACACCTATTAAAAATAGATACATAGTGAGGTTAATTTGGTTTATAATTCTTTTTTTAAACGACTTCTAAAAAAGGAGAACATCCTCAATTTGAAGCGTATGTTTTATGTTTTTACTATGTTCACATCGTACTCCAACATATTATAGATATATCCCGATTTCGATAATTCTTTAATAAATATTTATTTTCTAATAATCCTCCAATGCAATAGTGTTGTAAACATAGGTAAAATGTCAGGTGTGTTGTTGGCTTTTTTAATTTGAGGCATAATTTGATCATAGTACCTATTTTTTTTTTCAATTAAGATACGCTTACTGCACTTTATACATTGTGCTTCAAAAGTAAGTTTGTATACCAATATATTTTGTAAGTTAGATAGATTGAGGCTTTATTTATTTTATACCTAATAATAAATTAAAATTCAAACATATTAGAAAGTAAACTAAAAGTAGACCAAAGTACAATGGGTGGGCTTATCGCTAAAAGTGATCTCCTCGTGTTCTAGTAGTTTAGAAATTATTCAGAGATAATTATAATATACCCACTTATATGGGTAGATATATACTAACACATGGGTCAAAAACATAACCCTCAGTTTTGGCTTCGCCATAGCCGGGTAAAAAAAGACGAATACTTACCAGTTATCATAATTCCCCATACCATCTATATCAGGATTAGTATTTAAAAAAAGAGCTTTTGATTCATCTAACACCGGTGCAGCAAAACTACTACCGAAAACGAAACAAAGCAGAAAAATATACATTTTATAATAATATTGGAATGAGTGTTTCATATAATGTTGCATATGAGATCACTCAACGAAACTACTACCCAGCACTTTCCATATATATTCACAGAAGTACCGTGACTTTATAACTTTATAACATGTTACAAAGCGTTTTAATCTTTTCAATTAAAGAAAATTGTTGGTTTGAATTAAGATAATGTAGAAACAAAAAGGTACATTTCCTTTTTAGATAAAAAAAATTTCATAACCTTTCACAATTATTGAGCTGTTTAATTTTTTTTATTTTATTTATTCCTATATCATTTAACTTGTCAGTAATTTAAAATTTTAAAACTTCTGCGCTTATACACAAAAAAAACGAGAATTAAAAAAAAAATTCTGGAATTTAAGGTCATTGCATCAAATTCAGACGGGTATTTCACACCGAACTCGATTCAAATTATTTTGTTTTAAAACAAATGACTTATTTAAGAGTACCTATTTCATGCCCTCATCACTGCAACCCAAGGAAACGTTCAAAAAAGTTAATAAAGAAATTGGCCATGTAACATAAGTATATTATTTTTGTATATTACTTACTTATAGTATATTACTTACCTATATATATTTTGATACTTTATCCCAAAAGACTTGCCACGTTTGGGTTCATATCCTCGATTGATGCACCCTTTTATTCCTCTGCAGATTCTGCATTTCTACTAAATAAACGTTCACTTATTTTAGTTAACTTACCTTATGGCCGTGGTGTGACGTGGAAAACTCACACTCCAGACATCTTCAAACGGGCCCTTTCAAACACCACTTACAAATATTCACGCTTATTTAGTTTTATTTATTTATCTACTACATACCTATATATTAACCTACTCTTTCAATCTACCCACATTTTTCCTATAAAGTTCTTATCAAAATTGTAACAGTCAATTGTTTGCATGAGTCCTGGATCTGAAAGGCGGAAGCCTGGAGACCTGTAAAACAGGTGTTATTAAAAACCTTAGTGCTGTTTGTCTGTCCAATCTAGGACGTAGGGCCCTCCTCAATCCTCTTCCACTCCCGACAGTCTAGAGCCGTTCACATCTATAGCCGGTGTGTCGCTTGATATCGTATTTCCACTTCATCCGTGGTCTATCGCGTAGTACTTAATATTTTGAAATACAAACAGCAGATTCATTTTATTATAATTCAAATTCTTATAGGAAATCATAGATTTTTTTTCATCGTTTTAATTCTCAAATTTTTCTATCAATGCTTTTGACTCATCTAGCGCTTTTGCACCAGGAGTGCCACAATCTAAGTAAATGCAAGATAAAGTACAATATATTTTTTTTTGCTTCTCAAATATGATTACTTTTCAATATGTATTGACGTAACCTAACCTCCATAATGCTCTAAAGGTTGTAAACAACTAAGTTTTAACTAAGACTTTTCGTATTCATGAAACGGATCACAAATAGACATTCAAAGTCCAACGATAGTTTTGTTTCGTGACAGTGTTTTGTTTTCATTTCGATTGGATTATGCGAATTTATGTTAACTCTTTGTCCGATTTATCGACCCAAAAGTAAAAAAAAGTTCGCGTCGTCCGATCGGTCGTACCTTGCAGTCAGACCACGCGTTCACAGGCAGTTTTAGTAGAACCATCTGCCATGAGCAGTCAAGTGTTCCTTGATTTACCCGTGTACCTTTCAATCCCGTGGGAATATCGGGATAAAAAGAAGCTGTTAGGTACATGTGTCAATGTATCCTTTCACAGAGTTTTATAAAAATCGGTTCAGCAGTTTTGGAACATAAGTTTCACCCGCGTAAGTTCCGATCCTGTAGTAATATCAAAATAAAAAGTAGCCTATAGCCTTCCTCGATAAATGGACTATACAACACAAAAATAAGTTTTCAATTCGAACCAGTTCCTGAGATTAGCGCGTTCAAACAATCAAACAAACTCTTCAGCTTTATAATATTAGTATAGATTTATTACAAACAATTATTTAATTACTAGCAGTTCCTTCGATGATTCTTTATTTTTTCGAAAAAAAGTAATGTCAGTTGGTCTCATATAAATTCGGTAAAGATCTCATAAGAATCTTTCAAGCGAAGAGCAGAATAGGTTCTCAAAATGCAATAAATCATTTTTAGATTTCTATCAGAATCGGCCCCTTATACTACTAGATAGGGATTAATAGAGAACTTGAAACCACCTTTTCACACAAAACGTTCTCAAAGTTTGTGCTGGCGTGATCTACTGTTCGTAGAATATTGCTACTACTTATCCTACTAATATTATAAATGTGAAAGTTTGTGTGTGTCCGTGTGTGTGTGTTTGTTACTCCTTCACGCTAAAACTACTCAACCGATTGCAATGAAATTTGGTATGTAGATAGCTGGAGACCTGGATTAACATATAGGCTACATTTTATCCCAATATTCCCACGGGATCGGAACTTACGTGGGTGAAACCGCGGGGCGCAGCTTGTATACTATACTAGTAATATTAGTGTACTAACTGCGCCCCGCGGTTTCACCCGCGTAAGTTCCGATCCCGTGGGAATATTGAGATAAAAAGTATCTCGTGAAAATATCGGAATAAAAGTAGCCTATGTGTTAATCTAGGTCTCCAGCTATCTAAATACCGAGTTTCATCGCAATCGGTTGTGTAGTTTTAGCGTGAAGGAGTAACAAACACACACACACACACAAACTTTCACATTTATAATATTAGTCTATCTATCTATCTATCTATCTATCTATCTCAGCCTTTGTTTGTCCAATCCAGGACGTAGGCCTCCTCCATCCTCTTCCACTCCTGACGGTCTAGAGCCGTTGTCATCCAATCATGACCTGCGTGTCGTCTGATATCGTCTTTCCATCTCATTGGTGGTCTACCGCGCGGTCTAGTATGTGCTCGCGGGCGCCACTCTAGCAGTCTTCGAGTCCACCTTTCATTGCTCATTCGTGCAATATGTCCCGCCCATCTCCACTTATGCTCAGCGATCACCTTAACGACGACGTCCCTAACCTTGGTCTTTGATCTAATCCAAGTATTCCTCTTGCGGTCGCGTAAGGAAATCCCAAGCATAGCTCTTTCCATTGCTCTCTGTGCAACACGGAGTTTATCTGCGGATTTCTCGGTTAGGGTCATGGTCTCAGCTCCATACGTGAACACGGGCGGTACACATTGCTCGAAGACTCTTCTTTTCAAGGGCATGGACATAATATTAGTAGGATAAAAGATTTATATGCTGTTTCGTAGCATATTACACAATTTTGCAAAGTTAATTTAGTTCAAATTTTCATTAAAACTGGTCAGGCACTGTGACTGTGAAGACAGAACAAACAAACTATCACATTTTTAATATTAGTAGTGATGCGTATTGAAAGTTATTTCAAACATACCAATTTATTTCAAATCTTCATTCATACTTTACGGTTCAAGGTTTTCCTAAATTACTTAATACTACATACTTAGGTATATCTATCGGCTCTATTTTTATTTCAATCTGTTTGTAACAATTTTTTGAATCTGTATGCAATGTACTATAACATTTATTATTTCAACTCCTGATCTCGTGGGAATATCTGGATAAGAAGTAAATATAAATATCTGAAAACAAAGAGACTTATGATAAAATGCCATCTGTGTGTACCACAATGAGTTACTAACTAAGCATCGAAACTACTGCCTCCTTCGAATGCTTCGATCGTATTTTCATATAAATACGAAATCTATCGCCAGATGGCTCTGATTTTAAATGAATATTTTTAAAATGAATGCATGTTCTGCTTTATATCGCCAGACTCCATTTTTTTTTATTCCAAGTAGTCTGTACTTACTTTATGTCTTTTTCATAAGTGTGTCTGCTAATTATGCGAGAGAAGAAACGTTAACTCATTGCACCTGTATGTATTTATAGCTTGTCATTTGTACATTATATCATTTTGTCATTATTTTAAACATGTACGTTGTATGAGAACTTACGTTACTACCTTTCGAAGAAAAAAAATCATCTAAAACTGATGTGAAATCAATAGGCGCAGCTACTATTATAATAAAAAAATGATGTATTGAATAAAAGCGCTCTAGAACTGCTGAACCTATTTTGATAAAACTTGGTAAAAGGATGCATTGAAACATGACATAGGCAACTTTTTATCTCGATATTCCCACAGGATTGAAACTTAGACTGGTAAAACCACGGGGCGGGCGACCATCACTGTAATACTCAATACAAACTGTTGACTCTCTTTTAGTCCCAATTTATAGTTACTATTACTATCCTATACTTATAATGTAGGTTACTTATATTTTGTACTTAGTTAATAAAATATATAAAAATGGAATTTTTTAATTGTTACTGATTTATTTTGGATAATAGGTAACAAAATTTATATGTTCTATAACTTTTCTATAGTAGAATATTATAATAATTATTATAAATTATAACAATTATTATAAATTATAATAATTAATAACTTGAATATAGTTAATAACTTGAAGGTTTCCTATGAGGGTATGAAATAGGGACTCTGTTAAAAGTCATTAAAACATAATTAAATTTAGAATTAAAAAAACCCCGACTTGTATCCACCATAGCTTTGAGATGGCGATTTCGAGGAAATCTATCTAAGAACGCAGAAAGACACACACAGAGAGAGAGAGACACATCAAACTTATAACACCACGTCGTTTTTGCGTCGAGGGTAAAATAATACAAATCGACAAAGTTTTGTGTGCAATACCGATCTTAATTTAATACAATGACCTTAAATTCCAGAAAATCTTCAAAAAAAACTCGTTTTGTTTTAGGCCGAAACGCAGATGTTTTTACGATAAATCCTTGATTTTTTAACGCGGATTAAAATGTTAAATAACTGACAAACTATATAATTTATGATTAAATAAATTGAGCAAAAACTTTACAGCTACTATTTTTATAGTTTTTATCTACGATATGTACTTACCTTTTTTAGATGTACTTTAATTCAAACCAACAATTTTCTTTTATTAAATAACGCCTTGAAACGTGTTTTAAAGTCACCGTTCTCGTGTGAATATGGTCAGTGCTGGGTTGGTGTTTCGTTGAGTAATCTCAAATGCAATAATATATGAAACACTCTTTTAAATTGTTTTTATAAAATGTATATTGTTCTGCTTTGTTTCGTTTTCGGTAGTAGTTTTGCGGCACCAGTGTTAGATGAATCACAAGCAGTTATTTTAAATTCTAATAACGATGCAGATGGTCAGGGGAATTATAATTACTGGTAAGTACCTTCATATTTTCACTCGACTACAGCGAAGCCAAAACCAATTCTAATTAATTATTGGGTATAATAATGCGTCAATCAATTTAACTTGCAAAAGAAGTTAGTATACAAGTTAACTTTTAAGCACAATGTCTTAAGAGGAGTAAGCATGCAGTATGAGTGTCTTAATTGAAAAATAGGTACCTACTATGATCAAATTGTACCTATATTAAATAAAAGCTTAACACACAATATACTAACATTTTACCTATAGGTATTAATGTTTACTACACTATTGCATTAACAGAATATAGATAAATAAAAAAGAATCATTAAAATCGGGCTTTAGGTATTAGTACCTGGATGACCGAGCTTTGCTCGGTATTTTTTTTTTATAAATTGTGTTTTTTGGAAATTATATCATACTAATTAAATGATGAAATATGAATAATATTTTTCGATCTATAATAATAAAAATATATGAACTGGTTATTTAAAGAAAAAAATCATGAGTGCAATTAGTTTGATATTATATTAGAAACAAATACTTAATTTTTTACAGTTGATCAATCAATTACGCAAGTGAACACGTGCATTAAGAAGACACAAATAATATAAATAAACATTGATTTTCTTAGTCTAACCTCAAAGCAAACACTCATTGACTTCGTGTTACTTAACAACGCCATCTGCTGGAATAACTTTATTGCTCACAAAAAATAGTATTAGTAGTTCGCCAATAGATGTCAGGAAGAGTCATATTTTTCAGATAAAAAAAAGTAAGTTTCGATAAAACACGAATAAAATGACATTTTCTAAAAATGATTTCTAGCTAGATCGATTTATCGCCCCCGAAACCCCTATATACCAAATTTCATGAAAATCGTTAGAGCCGATTCCGAGATTCCAATTATATATATATATATATACAATAATTTCTCATTTAAAGATATAAGATTATGTCTTAGTATACATAAAAACATAAAACATACTCGTCAAATTGAAATTCACCTTTTTTTTTAAATTCCACCACAGTATGTATCATAATATTTTGACAGGTTTGAGACTTCAAACGGAATTAAGAAGAGTGAACAAGGAGTAGTTAGAAATGTTGGACTCCCAGACCAGTACATTGATGTAACAGGACAGTATTCTTATATTGATACGGAAGGAAAATTAGTTTTAGTTCGATATCATGCTGATGACACAGGATTTCATATTTTATCACCCGGCCAAGATGTAAGTATCCGTATTTTAATTGGGTTCACGGTAATTATTAAGGTCTTAAATTATCTCACATAGTTAAGACCTAGATTTTGAGACGCAGAGAAGCTAATTTCCAGCACTGGACAGTGATAAGTTAACAAAAGAACAAAGACTGCATAGCATACAAAGATTTTTATTGTCGTTAACTCTGTATTAGTTAAGTTTGAGATCTATGTAATTTTAGGTAAATAAATGACATCGTAAACCATATATATAAATAAAATAAATAAATATTGTAGGATATTCCACACATCGCCATCTAGCCCCAAGCTCAGTACCTAGACTTTTGTTATGGATGCTAGACAACGGATATACTACTTATATACTTTTCATTTGTCAAATATATACATAGAAAAAAACCAGACCACAGACAAATATCTAAGCATAAATACTTGCCTGAGGCGGGAATCGAACCCGAAGGTATATTTATATATTAAATATAATTTGTTTAACAAGAGCTTTTATTTTTTCAGTTACCATCACCAATCGGTGGACCTTCAGCAGCAGTGGTAGCAAGTCTTTTAGGATAAATCTGAATGTCTTATGATGAACATCGAAATTCCGAACTATTGTATTTATATTAAAAGTAATAGAGATGGAGGTTTTTTGTTTATTTAATAGTATAATCTTAGATGGTTTACAACAAACAAAAAATCTATCATTTTTAAGCTATTGCATTGCTTTTATCGCGGGCTTTGAGCGCGTCGACCGAATCAAGAAAATCCGTAACGAAAATAAAACCTAACAAACCCCACTCCGCCTACCATGAATCTCGACCGAGCGTTCGCTTATTTTTTATCATTTTATGTTATCTAAATATGTGGTCTAAATCACATGAGTCAAGAATTGTCGCGGGATCGAGACTTACGTCAGTAAACGAGTAGTTTGAAAATATAAAACGTATACAAAAAGATTTTCCCAACCTATATAATTAACTAAAAAAGGAATTAAAACCTAACCTAAAACTAAGTAACTACCAACCATGTAATCATTTTTTATTAACAATATATAAAAAAAGAAACAGAAAATCATCTATGGTCGCTGGGATTAAAGCAGGAGTAGTTTGAAAATATAATACGTATACTGAAAGATTTTCCCAACCTATATAATTAACTAAAAAAAGAATAAAAACCTAACCTAAAACTAAGTAACTACCAACCATATAATCAATTATTATTTACAAGATATAAAAAAGATAAAGAAATTCATCTACATTTAACATTATTATTAAAGACTAGCTGTTGCCCGCGACTTCGATCGCGATGTGGTTTTGGGTTATTTAGAATACCTAGCATTTTTCTGCATAGATACAATTTATCATTCGGTGTAAGTTATAAAAACAAAATAGGTAGTCACATTGTTTTTAAACTATATTATTAATTGATTTGGCAAAGGCAATTCTTATTCTAGGCTTACTCATACTACGAAAGTAGGCCTAAAGATGCCTGAAGAGCGTGTAGAAAGAAAAACTTTCGGCCCTAGGGAAAATCGCTTTCACTGACAGCTGTCATGTTAAATTATGGCTTCGCGCGGCTTGTGCAATGTGTTTGTAGCCAGTATCAGTATCATTACGCATTAGGGACTTCAAAAACCTAACCTCCTTGATTTAGGTAACACCGAAGAATAACAATTATGGCTTCGCACGGCTCATCCATACTGCCAGAGTTTAGTACATAATAGGTTTTTTCTTAGTAATCGAATTCAGGTAGATATATTTAGTTCAAGATATCTTATTTAATAAAATAAATGTAAAGATGAAAATGGTCAAAGCGACGTATGACCATGCTGCGCCTCTACCGGCGCCCTGTCAAGATGTTGCAGATGTGGCTTTATGTGACCGTGCGGTCAGTGTCGTTTCTTGAGTAAAAAATACTGGCGGGAAATGCTTGCATTTTGAATGATTTTAATTAGTATTATCTTTTGTTATTTTATTATGTTTTTGTGTTAAGTTTAATCTGGTTTTTCATCTATGATGTGTATTTTGTGTAAATAACATTTTCTAGACAAACCGTGTTACAAAAACTGTAATTTAAATCTACGGACTTCGCGTCATCACTCAGTGTTGGATAAACTAATTTATAAAAATCTCTTCGGTTAGTACCGACGTATTTGAGTATTGAAAACATGTTGAAAACAAAAAGCAAAAGCAAAAAATCTACATAAGGTCCCAACCTCGTAAGAGGATCAGGTAGTATGGAGTCTCTCATTCACTCTCGTTATTAGGAAGAATTTTATGTTTATTCGTAATGAAAAGCACAGTGTTTACCTCGGGTATTAAGTAGAAGTAACCCTCGAAGTATTAGCGCCCTCGCTACGCTCGGGCGCCAAACTCCGTCTCGGGACTCAATGAGTGACTTTCACACCTTGGGTAACAATGTACTATTTTTGTTAATTTTTCACAAATAAAACATAATAAACAACAATATGATAAGCTAAAACTAAGTCCAATTTCTATTAGCACAAAATGTCCTATGAATCCCATTTTCTGAATTCTTGACCAAAATAACCAGTTTTTTTATTAGGTAGCTGGCAGGGCTACGTAATTTTGGAAAAAAAAATGATTTTTACAAATGACTATTACCTGTATATTTTTTAACCGACATCAAAAAAGGTGGATGTTCTCAATTCGTCACGTAAATATATATTTTTTTATGTATGTTCGCTGATTACTCGTAAACTCTTGGAGCGATTTGGATAATTCTTTTTTGTTTTTACTATCAAAGGTTTCCGCTACTTGAACTCATAATTCAAACTATAGCAGGAGAAAAGCGCGATAGAAGTGTAACATCGGAGGT
Organism: Idaea straminata; assembly: GCA_951213275.1. Lineage (NCBI taxonomy): Eukaryota > Metazoa > Arthropoda > Insecta > Lepidoptera > Geometridae > Idaea > Idaea straminata. The sequence goes on from OX577852.1 coordinate 2,116,620, forward strand.
CTTCGGTAAAGGAGATCGGTAATATTATGTAGTAGTACCTCTTTGTATTAACCTCATTTTCAGTTTCACGTAGGTAGTATTAAATGCAAACTATTTGGTTTTATGTCAGCTGTCATCTTGAACGGAGGCATGTACTGCACCCCTACCATGACTTTTGAAGAACTCGAAATAAAAGAAACCCTTTTTCGATCACTCTTTTGTCCGTTTGTCTGTTGGTGTGTCACTACCGATATTCTCAGAGACGGGTGGACCTAGTAAGTTGATTTTTAGGAAGTTTCATAGTGAATACTCAATATAGTATGTTTAATCGAATACGTAAAAAACCCGTGGTAAGGGTACTGTTCCCTTCTAACGTTCGATTACGTTTTACCACGGAAAAATATTTCGATTTCTTATTTTTTAAATGTTTTTTTATCAAATATCTTAATTATTGTATTAAAGTTAAATTAAAACATACCCTAAATGTTATTCTGATATATTCTGAACATATTCGTGTGGACCTTTTTAAAATCTGTTCTGTAGTTTATGAGATTACCTGGTTCAAACAAACAAACAGACAGACAAACAGACAAACAGACAAAAATTCTAAAAAGTACCCTATCGTGTTCAGCTAACGATTTTAAGGCGACCTGTGTATTTTTTTTCTGGATATCTTACAATTACAGATTTTTTGATGTCTACAGATTTATTATATGTATAGATCTGTAGGATGAGACGTTATAGCAGGCGTTAAATATTTAACTATTTGTGTCGCGGACGACTAAGTGTCGGGCGATCGGCGGGCTTTGTTTTGATTGTTGTATGTACCTAGTATATTTCAAAGCCGGTTGCCCGATAGTAGCTTTCTATAGATAGATGTATAGGTAGGTAAAGTTATAAAGTTGATTTGTTTGTAAACATTGGGTCTCTGGCTTAGGTACTATGTTGCTTGACCGTAAAGAGTGCACCCTTGCTTATTTTGTTATTTTCCTTGTTTTAATCTGGTAAATGTTAGTAAATACTGGTACTTCCTACCTATTTAGGGTTCAAGGAACACATAATATTTTATGTTTGTTGGTAAATAGTAAATTCATGTAAATTATGCGTATTAGCTTATATGTGCTAGCGCAGTAAGATGATGTAAATAACGAGTTTTGTGTTTTGTTTAAGGGCTTAGAGATGCTAGTTTGTCATGTTAACAATGTTTTAGTATGTCTAGGAATAGTCTAATGACCTGACGTTTAGTTTGTTTACATTCTGTAGTTAAGTACCTAATGTTTTTTGGAAAATTACCAAGTTCGTTAATGTTTTGAAATGTTGTATGAGAAAGGGATATCTCCTGTCACGCTCGGAGGTTGTGTAGACAAAGACGGCAGTACGATGAGCGAGACAGATGATTTTGGCGGCACGCCGTCTGTTGTTTAGAAAAAGGCGCTTCCCGCTACATAGTATAATTTGAGCGTTTGATATGTACCATAACCTGTTAAATTTTGTATGAAGAGGAGTCGGAGCAGGAGTCAGAGTCAGGGCCGGAAGACCCAGACCCAGACTCAGAATCTTCCCACGGCACCCCCATCTCGCCTGTCGACAATCGAGATGTCGATAGGGATATTGCAGGAGGTGCTGCAGTCCCTCCAATCGGACTCGGACCCGATACCGGCGATCCTGGGCGGCGTGACCAGGCTACTCCAACCCCAGCAGCCACAGTAAGCCCCCCCAACATCTCCGCATCCTCCATTGGAACGCAAGGGGCATCCAGGGCAAGAAGACCCTGCTCCAAGTCATCCTAAAGGAGCAGAGGGTGGACCTGGCCCTCCTGTCAGAGACCTTACTATCCGCCGAGAAGCCTCTGAAGATCCCGGGCTTCATTACCTACCGGAAGGACGAGAAAAGTCCGGCCGGGGTGACCTACCGGGGTCTAGCGGTACTGATCAGGAGAGGCATAGTCCACCAAGCCCTGGAACGCCAAGCACTGCACACCCTGTACGCGCTGGGGGTGGAGATCTGGTTGGGTAACAGGGCAACCCGTGTATACGCCGTATACCGCCCGCAGAGACCGTTGCTGGACTTGGACGAGGTACACAACCTGCTGGGCCTCCGAGACCCCTCAGATGCCGACCATTGTAGCGGGCGACTGGAACGCTCACCACCAAGCGTGGAACTCCCCCTCCCGCTGCAATGATGGACGCCGCATTTTTGAGGACGCAGAGAGGCACGGCTACCGAGTCGAGGGCCCAGACACACCCACGCACTACCCTGACAGCGACAGCCGCCTGCCCTCGGTGATCGACCTGGCCGTACACAACGCGGTAAACGCCAACGTCATACAAGAAGTCCTGGACTACCACACCGGGTCAGACCATCAACCGGTCCTCCTAGTGGTATGCCAGGACCCAATCAAGGCCACCCCGAGACCACCGAGGGCAAAGATCGATTGTGAGGCCTTCACGGAACTGGCAAACGCGAGATCCCCGTCACACCCAGTGACCATGCCAGCAGACGTGGACGGCCTGGCTGCGGAGCTGACCTCGGCCATCAGCTCAGCCCTCGCGGACTCCTCCAGCGCCACCACAGGAAGCCTTCGTCTCAGGCCGATCCCCCGACACATCGAGAGGTTGATCGCCGAGAAGAGGAGGCTCCGAAAGAGGTGGCAAACCAACAGGGATCCACTAACCAAGAGCATCCTCAAACGCCTCACCGAGAGGATTAAAACTAAGTTGGAAAACCACGCATCCACTCAGTGGTCCCAGCGCATAGAGGATGCTTCTGGCGACTGGAACGACGTCCATCGCCTCTGCCGCTCCCTCCGAAACGACCCCACCCCAGTCCACCCGCTCCTCCACGAGGACGGAAACCTGAGGTACAGGGCCGAAGACAGAGCCCAAATATTCGCCCAATACCTCGAGTCCCAGTTCCGTCCGGCGGACTCGGCGGACTTGAAGCATGAAGCCACAGTCCATGCACGGGTGGAGGTGTTAAGGAACTCCGCCCTAGACCCGACTCAGGAGCCCATCGTGTTCTCTCCCTGGCAGGTTCGGAAAGCTCTGCTCAAGACCAAACCTCGCAAAGCGCCGGGAGAGGATGCGATCACAAATGCCGCACTCCGCCACCTGCCACCAAGAGCCGTAGCATCAGTGACCCGCCTGTTCAACGGCATCACGAGAACGGGACACTTCCCGCGTGCGTGGAAAAGGGGGGTCGTTGTCGAGATCCCGAAAGCGCACAAAGACTCCACCAAGCCGGCAAGCTATCGCCCCATCACCCTGCTGCCGTGCCTCTCTAAGGTGTTTGAGAGAATGCTGCTGGAGAGACTGACCCCCTACTTCTCCCCAAGACCAGAGCAGTTCGGATTCCGGTCGGAACATAGCACCACACTCCAACTATCCAGGGTACTGCACCACATCGCAGTACTCAGAAACAAGAAGGAACATGCCGTTGCAGTACTCCTGGACATGGAGAAAGCTTTCGACCGGGTCTGGCACGAGGGCCTGGTCTTCAAAATGGACGCCGCGGGAATTCCACTGCGCTTCGTGCGGATAGTGGACTCCTTCCTGACCGACAGAACCTTCCGCGTCAGGGTGGAGGAGTCCTTATCGACAGACCACCAAATCAGGGCCGGCGTGCCGCAGGGTAGCGTACTGTCACCGACGTGTTACTCCATCTACACGGACGACATACCTACCCCGGCGAATACGCACCTGGCCCTGTATGCCGATGACGCCGCCTTCATCACTTCCTCGTTCAAGGACTTCCACGCTGCGTCCAAGATGCAGACAGTCCTGGACGCCCTTCCCGTCTGGCTGGACAAATGGCGCCTTAGTGTCAACGTGGGGAAAACACAGGCGATCATTTTTACAACCAGACGGACCCCACCATCACCTTTGAAACTGCTCGGCGATACCATCCCCTGGAAGACTACGGTCAAGTACCTCGGGGTGACCATCGACAAGAAGCTGAACATGGCCGCGCACGTCAAGACCATCGTGCAATCGACGCGCACCGCCCGCTCGATTCTTCGTCCAGTGCTCTCCTCTGCGCTCCCGCTACGCATAAAGGTCGGGGTGTACAAGACGTATCTGCGAACTCGCCTCACGTACGCCGCCCCGGCCTGGTTCGTGTTCCTGACTGAGACCCGCAAAAAGTCCCTTAGGGCGCAGCAAGCACTCGCCCTGAGGACCATAACAGACGCCCCCAGATTCGTCAGGAACGCAACCATCGCGAGGGACCTGAGAGTTGAGAGCCTGGACGACTTCATCATCAGTTTGTCGCGGACCATGTTCAAGCGAGCAGACGCCTCGAGGTACCAACACCTTGCTGGTATCGCTGAGCAGCACGAGAGACCGGATAGGGGCCTTCCCTATCCGAGAGAGATCGCCACCCGACCCTTGGCGTCGGAGATCCCTCAAGAAGAGGAAGAAGATGAGGAGGGCGAGCTCCACCCGGCGCACGCCCCGCCCCCAAGGACGCGGCTGTAGTAGCGGCCGCCGCATTGATCCCGCACCCATGGGTCCCCGGCCCGAAGGAGCAAACTCCCCTCATCTGAGGGAGAAGAAAACCAGTGTGTGAAGTTGCTTTTATTTTCACTTTTGGTCGATCTACGGAATAAACGCGCTACTATTGTTATACATTAAGAAGAAAGAAATACAGTCCATTTGTTACGAGGAAAGTGGTGTTTTAATTCAACATCGAAGTAGAAACCCCCACAATTTGTGTATGTGGTATCAAAGTCACGTAGTTTGTGTTACTGATAGATTAGCTAAGTATCTATTTTAATTTATAAAAATAAAAATAAAGATAAATTTATTCATGCCAAAAAAAACAACTTATGCATAGGTAAGGTACAATAAAAATTAACAGAACATCAAGTTAATAAAGTTGCGTAAGGCTAATTTGTTGTATAAGCGAGGTTCAAACTGTTGCCCTAACTAGATTAAACAATATAATCTGTAATAAGGGCATCAGTGCCGTTCCCAGCACGTCCTTACAATATTTTCCATATACAGAGGCAGAATATACATTTGTTTTTAAATTAGGATATTCAGCTATTTGTCAAACATCGGCAAGAATACATGTAATTATATAAAAGTAAAATAAAGATAATAATAATAAAAAATAAAAAAAGAACTAATAAACTTTCCTTTTAAATGATGCCACTAATATGCCACAGTGAATATTAAAGTGTGCAATATAATGGAAAGAAAAAATATATATATAAACAGGAATGGTATACGAATCAAGGATATCTACTGCCACTAGCGATGGGTAGGAATATAGAAAAGGGAGGAGATGAGCTGTAAAGATAACTGATAGAGGTTGTAATTGTAAGTAAGTGATACATAGGTAGTTAAAAATGAAATGATTTCGATGACTAAGCACTAAAATAATCAAAATAATTAAGCTAGATAACTAATCGGTTTTAGTAGGGAGAAGTAAGATAGGTGAAATAGAGATACGTAGGAACAAGGTGGTCTAGGACAAGAAGGTTAAAAAATTCTCGGTTTCGTCGTAGTTTTTAGTCATAAGCCAAGTTGTTAATTGTTTTTTACATTGATAGTAGGTGAGGGAATGATGGGAATGAGATTTATTGAATTCGTTATAGAGATAGGGACCAAGGAAGAAGTTAAAGTGTTTGGTAAAGGCAAATCGAGGACAAGGGATGTAGCAGACCATGTGGTTCCGTCGCTTAGGAGATATTGAAGTTATAAATGGAGTTTTAGAGTGAGTGTGTAATAGGGTGTATAATAAGAATAATTGTCGAACACTTAGAACTTTCCATTCTTGGTACAACTCGAAAGTAGGGAATGAACGGGGTTTAAAAGAACCAACTTTGAGTACGGCTCTTTGAGCTTTTTCAAGGTCGATAAGGTGGGTTTTGTGAGTGCCACCCCATGAGGTAATACAATACGTTAACAGGGATTGGCAGAGAGCGAAATAGGTTGATTTGAGGATAGTGAGAGTGGTGACATGTCGTAAATTTTTAAATATGTAAATTAATTTGCGAATTCTAGAGGATAGTGATTCTATGTGTTTTTTGAAGGTGAGATTCTGGTCTACAATTATTCCGAGATATTTAATATTCGAGGTACTATCGATAGGCAAACAATTCCCAATACAGTGTACTGGGTTAGAACAGAGATGAGCATAGAGGTGAAGGGGGATTTTAGGTTGGGTGTTATTTCGCATAGAGAAGGTTATGTATTTAGTTTTGAAAGCGTTAAGCGTAAGACCATTGCTTGATAGCCAATTAAGTATGATGTTAAGCCCATATTGTGCAATTTTTTCAGCGTCTGACCAGGAGTTAGCTGTGAACGTAAGAACTGTATCATCAGCAAAGGAGATAATCCTGCCCTTCTCAAGATGGAGTAGAGTCAAGTCATTTAGAAATATCAGAAAAAGGGTGGGGCCGATAATACTTCCTTGAGGTATTCCTATAGTGACTGGTAGTTCATCACTAAAGATATTATTTATTTTAACTTTTTGTGTTCTACCAGACAAGTAGCTGTAGAAGAGTTTAAGCTGCACATCACGAATGCCCATTCTTTCTAGTTTGGCTAAGAGGGTGGGAATAGGAACCGTATCAAACACTTTGGCGAGATCCAAAAAGATAGAGATAACTTTTTTACTATTGTTAAGATTTACGACGATGTTATTGGTTAATTCTAGAACAGCATCGGAGGTGGAAATTTTTCGCCGAAAGCCAAATTTGTTGTCAGATAAAAGTTTATTTGTCTCGAGGAAGTGAACCAGTCTCATATTGATGAGTCTTTCCATAATCTTAGACAGAGCAGAAAGCACCGCAATGGGTCTATAGTTGTTAACTTGTTTACTATCCCCACTCTTAAAAATGGGGTGAACTATTGTTCTTTTAAAGTCGTCGGGAAAAATACCCTGCAAGAAACAGTTGTTGAAGATGTGTGTAAGTGGCTTAGCTATTATAATTGAGTAGCGTTGGATAAGGTAGGGTGGTATATTATCCCAACCGGTAGCGGCATTTGGTTTGAGAGAATTTATTGTTTTGAGGACTTCCGTAGGGTCTGTGTCATACAGAACGAATGAATTGGGATTTTGAGAGTCTTTAACGGGGCTAAGATCAGAGACATCGGTTGTAATCAAATTCTCCGCTAGTTTTTTACCGATTGTTGTAAAATAATGATTAACTGCATTTACTGATTCAATAGGGTTGTTAGAAAGAGTTAAAAGTTCATCTGGTGGTTGCTTTGTTTTCAAAATATTTGCAGTCTTCTTTATAGTATCCCAAATTAGTTTAGTGTTTCTACCTGCTTTTAAAAATTGTTCTCGGTCATATTGTCGCTTAACTTTCTTAAGGAGATTATTACAAAAATTACGGTATCTGGAGTAGGTTATTTTGAGGATATTGTCGTCAGGTTTTCTTTTAAGCTTTAAATGTAAAGCATCCCTATTTCGCATGCATCTAAGCAAGCCCGGCGTTATCCAAGGCTTCAGGATGCGTTTTCTTCGAGGAATCGATACTTGTTTTGAGTGAATTGAGATGGCATTAGTTAGTAAGTTAATGAGGTAACTGGTGGCTATGTTGGGATCATCTATATCATAAATAGGAGTCATGTCTAGTTTGTTCATAGTAGAGTCTAATGCAGTGTAATCGACTTTCATGATACTGGAAGAGGTTTTGTTGCGAAGCGGTTTTTTATTTAGACAGAGCAGTGTGGCTGCGTGATCCGTTACAGTTGAATCCATCACCATAGTGGTTGACGACAGAGAAGTTTTAAGGAACACGTGATCCAGACAATTTGGGCCGCGAGTTGCTAAAGTATGGGTGGGCAAATAGCCATGAGATGCCATAGTTGTTAGATAATCTGGGGCGCGAGCGTCATGCTTAGAGGAGCAGTTTATGTTAATATTTATGTCTCCCACCACTACTACAGTTTTAATTGATTTAATTGTATTTAAGATCAATTCTAGAAATATTATATAAATAAATTATATAAATAATGTACTTATAACAAATTTTATAAAATATAAAATAAATCACTAGTAATATAGATTCAAACTAGTCACAATGGCGGTCGTTCGTCATATATCGGGTTAACCTTAACCTCTGAAGTTCTGTTGGTAGTTAGGCTGTTGTTGTTGGTAGTTGGGTTGTTACTGGGGGATGGGGCTAGCTGCGATATATTGGAGGGAGTGGCCGATGGCCTCTCGGATCGGAGAAGGAGTAGAGATTCATATTAAAGTTCTAAATGTCGTAGCTAACTCATTAACTTAGATTTTCAGTTCATAACCTCGTCTAACATAAGCCCAGTAGCTTGGGGTTATATGGTGTTGTGTGAAATATCTTGCAATTTAAATTATAATAAATTACTTAATAAATAAAGTACCAAACAATTCTTTTTATAAATAATTTTATATTTTTCCTCGTATGTACTTAATACAAATCTTATAAAAATATAAAATAAATCACAGGTAATATAGACTTAAACTAGTCACAATGGCGGTCGTTCGTCATATATCGGGTTAACCTTAACCTCTGAAGTTCTGTTGGTAGTTAGGCTGTTGTTGTTGGTAGTTGGGTTGGTACTGGGGGATGGGGTTAGCTGCGATATATTGGAGGGAACGGGCGATGGCCTCTGGGATTGGGGGAGGAGTGGGGAGGTGGGCACCTTCAGGGCGGAAACCTGTAACAACAAAATTACGTTTTAATGACGAAAATAACATGATGTAACGATTTTAAACTACCATGGTTATTTTCACTGCTAAAGTTGTTTAAAAATATGATATTTACCATGTGTATTGTTTTTATTCTGTTGAGCTTGATGTTTTGATTTTGTTTCTATAAGAATGTATATTAAGTATATATTTACAAAAAAAAAAGTTCATAAGTATATAAGTATTCTATTCTTTGTCTGGTCACCAAGCCTAGTTTTTTGTTTGGGGTTAGATGGCGCTTTGTAAAGTTTATCAAAATCAAGATAGCTAAAAGATTGGGATTGTGTTAGAATTTCAAGTTTAAAAGAATGTATGTTGTCTTTAACCATACAATTACCAACATAGGTGATTAAATTTTCATCATATCTAAACATGCTTATCTACTTAAATTATGAAATAATACCATAAACAGGTTAATGAGTAATTACTTCTCTAATTTTACGCCTATTAACAACGAATTTTCATTTGAACTCGGTCATTATTACTTAAGTAAGGTTATTACCTATTACTTACTTTTTAAGAAGAACAAACGAATTAACTGATTTCTTAGATAAGAAATGATTTTCAAATATTCTCAATGTTAAGAGGAAAGGGCACCGGGCTCTCTCCATACAAACGTAGTCGACTGTTTCCTCCCTGGAGTATGACACTATCCCGTTTTTTTTTTTAAATTTTGTTTTTAAATCTTAATTTCTAGGATAATTAGATAACACCCCGTCGTTTTTGCGTCGGGGGTTAATGGAAAAAAAACACAGGGCATAGTCATGGCAGTTATAGGTTTTATGGCACAAAATATATTAGTGTCATTATCCAGGGAGGAAACAGTCGACTACGTTTGTATGGAAAGAGCGCCGCTATCCTTTCACCTTAAGTAACTGACTTTTACCCGCGATTTGGTTCACGTAGTAGAATTTTCCAGAATCGTTTCTAAGCAGATGCCTACGTCATAATAACTTTGCCTCAGAGCGATCCGTTTGTTGGTTATAGCTGTGCGTTGATATCATGTCGTGTGTCATTCAGCTAGGACTTTGAATTTTCGCAATCATTTGATTCAATTTTGTTAGTAGATAGAGATCTACTAACAAAATTAATTCAAAGTCCGTTGCGTTGTTTTAAATATCTAAGCATACATAGAGACAGACAGACAGTGGGAAGCAACATTGTTTTATACTATGTAGTGAAGATAATAGTAGTAAGAAGTAGGTAGGTATTGTCACCTACAAATATTGTTGATTACTTTACAGAATTTTTAAGTTACCTAGTTAATTATTTTCTTGAGTTGTACAATTTGAAGTGTTTAAATCACGAATCAGTTTGTCAAACGAGATAGCGGTGAAAAGCTGGCCTAACTGTCCCTTTACTATTTTAGCTAGCCCTTTGTGTCACACTACTATAAAACCTTCCATCTTTTCTTTCCATGTGTTTTGATCTACAGTTAAGCCTTCCAATGATGAACACATTACCCTCCTTTGCATTGCTTAGTTGGGTAACAAAATATGAAAATTAAACTATGATTAAAAAATTACCGTTCTCATCAGCAACGTAGGACAGAGAAATAGGGATGCCCTCAGGGGATGTGTAAGTGAAAGATCCTTGAGCGACCTGCGCTTCAGCATCCTTTACGCCAGCATTCTTCAGGTAACCTTGCTCTTGCGCAGCTATTCCATTTCCGGTTTCATAGCTGAAATTATTTATTTATTTTAAATTATAAAAACCGCATCAACCGTTGCGTAGTTTTAAAGATCTAAGCATACATAAGGTCAGACAGACACCGGGAATCGACTTTGTTTTATACTACATATGTAGTGATAGTAAGTTATTAGGAATAGGATCAATACTTTACGCCTTTATCCGATTTAAGCTCTTAGTTTGAAATTTAATTTTACTCCGACCCCATTATTCCAATTCTTTAAAAAAATCCCTAAAAATGATAGCTACATAGCACATATTATCACTACGATATTTCTATACACAAAATCAAATTACAACGAAGATTGTCGAAGATTTATAGGTAGGTATGACTACGATCAATTTATACTGTGTAAGTAACATAAATGTCAGTTGTTAATCTAACTAAACAACGATCAATTTCATCGCATTTAATCATCTTCAATAAATTAATACCTACTTTATACCAAAAGCATAGCTCGAAGAATTTAGGAATCCTATTCAGTGTCCAAAAATATGAACTTTAAAATTATCAAAGGGCAATTTTTTCTGGACTGGACTAATTACATGCATTTTTACTCTTGAATTTGTTATATTTTCTTTATGCTTCTGCCAATTTCAATTAGATTGATCACTAGATAAATTAGAATTATTTTAGCGGAGGCTTACTTTATAACAGTTATCTGGATTCCGAATTTTTACCCGATTCATCCATTGGCTTGAGCAGTGGTTGAATATTATCAGTCAGTCAGGACTTTCAATTTTATTGTGTATAAATTGATAAACACAATCTAGGTGGTACAAAGGCCTGATCGTTTCAGAGGGATGTCTTCCATGCAACTTTTAAAAAAATGAACTGATGTGAAGGGTAGAATGCTGAATCTAATGGAAGTTTATCTTACTTAGTTACATTTTAGGAAAAGGTTTCATAAATCACATACGATTACATCGAGAATATAACAGAGCTAGCGGCTCTAACTCCTATGAAATATCAAATTTAATGAGAGGTTCTGCCAAAACGTTTTCAGGTCGTGCGATCATGATGCATTGTCAATATATTACTCTTGGGAATCTTTTGTTCATATACTACCTACCGCAGTATGTGTAAAGTACGCATTACAACATTCTAAGCTGATTTAGCTTACATTAACATGTGTTTTGCATAAATTATAACAATAGGACGCAGATTTAAACTTCTTGTTGAGGATCAATGACAATTTTTGATGGAATTTCAATAGCTTTAAATGCAACAAATTCTTATGCTATTAATGTTTATCGCTAATAATTTGTAGTCTAGGTTTATAAGTTTAATTATATCAACAATTATAACTTTAACGTATTTTTTTTTGGGTGAGGTTCAGAAGTAAACCTATTAAGATTTTTTTTTATCTTTAAGATTTTTTTACATTCTGTATGTCCATGATAAACAAAATTAAATTAAGTTCAGAAATTATGACTACATCTGGTGCTACAATGATATTTGCATTTTAAACCTATGAATTCCAATAAAATGTACATATTCAGATAAGACAAATTGGATTCTGTAATTTGAGTTATGCTAACTCATTTGTACAGTCCTTTACTTAGTAGTGTCTGTTTGTGGATTGCATTAGGTTTATTAAATTACTGATTATTATCATAAGAGGTATCTAAGGTGAATCGCTAAACATAAGTGTTCACACTATGAATATCTCTAGACTAATATTATTGCATCATCAGGGATTGGCTGAGGTCTTGCGCGGACCACACCAACAAATTCTACGTTTAATATGCTTGACACTTGTCTGCCTACTCACTTCTCTAATCGATTTTCTATTTTGTAACTATAAAATTGGATAATTTTCAATTTCTAATTGCAATTCAAAGACCTACTAAGATTTTTGATACTTTTTGTTTTATATTAGGTATTTGTATATAAATAAGTATTTACTTATTGTAGTTGTATTAGGTTTTTTTTGAATCTTTATCTGCGTAGGGTTTAATTGAATTTTCCAAAAATAGTTTCTATTGCCTACGTAATAAACTAAGGTTTGAGCTGTGTGTTGATATATCTGTTATTGAATCAGTCAGCTATGACTTAATTTTGTCTACAGATGACAACCATTATTAAATGAAATTATACGTACGTTATAAATATGACATAACCAGTAAACGAAGCATTTTATATTTAGCAAATCGTTATATTTTATGTGTAAAGTTAACTGACCTAGATATTTAAAGTTCAATATGTGAGCAATCAAGATTTTAAATTTTTATTGTACTTTAAAACTTGATTGATTTAGCTTAGGTACTTACATGGAAAGCTATTAACCGCCCAGTCTTGCATTTATTGCATCTTCGTGAAATTGAAGGACAAAATAAATCTCAATAATAATCACGATTTTTGAAATTATAGATTTAAAAAATTTGCATACAAAAGATCATAATCGTGACCCTAAATCACAGTTTCGACCTTCATTTGTATTTTGTTTTCTTTAAATCTATCTACGAAATAAAATGTTTTGTCTTTTGAAAATATTGTCGTATCCATTTGAGAAATAATTTGTTATTTATGGTCTTCTTCTGGGCACACCAAAGGTTGTTTTTTTTATTGTGGTGGCTACATCTACCTGGTATATTTTTCTTTTGTAATTTTTTCATACAAATTAAGTGCCGAATACATATTTTTAATTAAAATTTAAGGAAGAAGTCTTTAGGTGAGACCTTTGTTCAGCAGTGGAAGTATTGTGGCCGATATGATAAAGTAATCTCACCTGTATTGATAAGATCCATCGAAGTTAACATCTTGTGACTGTCTTAGGATTGGTATAACTTGTCCCTGGTATTGGGGCTGTGGGTACTGTGGGGCGAACTGAGGAGCGGCGCAGGCTACTGCCACGAGGACTGATAATACTACGAACTGTAAACAACACAATAAATCGTTTTATGATTGAGATAATAAAAGAATAATGCTGAAAGTTGGAACAAAAATTACTTGTTTGCAAGGAGGTTTAGATTCCTGAAGTTCCTATATGTGTAATGGCGTCAGAAGTTGATGAAGAAAATAAATAACACGTGACTTTAAATGCTATATGTTTTTTTCCATATCTAGTTTACGAAATACTATTAATTTCAATTTAATCTAAAAAACGAATACTTTTATCATCTTTTTCTATCCTTGCCATTATTATTTCTGAATACGTACTACAATGTTACGTATTTCTATTTGTTTATGTTTTATTGGCTATAATAAATTCAATCATAAACTTGACATCTACAACTATTAAAGATCTTTGTGTTGAATTTACTGTCAGGCAGTATTCGCAAAACGTTCACTTCAAATTATTAATCCTTTATTTTGCAGGAAATTAACTGTTATGAAGGGTGTGATAATGGGCAAATGCGGACATATCTATGAAGACAAAAAAAATAGTGTATTACACTTTTATTTTGAAAAAGAAAGATTTAAGTTTTTTCTGTTTGTATTACTTTTTATTCCTATGGGATCAGGAGTTACGAGGGTGATTAACAATAAGTAATACATAATAATAAAAAACTAGAATCGTCATAAAAAAAATAACCATAAAGATAACAGTTTATAATTTCTTCATTAATATTTTATCGTGTTTATTTGTATGCGATACAATCTTGTTAAACTATTTTAACTTTTATAATTGCAAAACATCACATAAATAGTTCGAAGACTATATAATTAATGTAGATTAATCTGACCTTTGTCATCTTAAGATCAGTTTATGAAACTGACCATAGTTTTGTAACTATCTTTCGATGAATATAGTTTCAAAATTGTTTCGGTCATTTACATTATAATACTCACACAGGTTTTTAGAAAAGTGTTATACCTACGATTTTAATTTCGTAATTTGATACTAAGGTTAAGCTCTTTTGACCGGCCTTGACTGATAGATACATGTAAAATTTCTCTGTTGAATTATTTATACTTTTTTTAATAATAAATACGTCAGTGTTTGACCACTATGTCACACCATTGGTAAGTGACAATGCGGTCTAAGATGTAGAAGGTACGCTCGTGACTCAAAGACCCGCCAAAAAAAACAAATATTTTATTTATTTTCTCAATAAATAAAATAAACAGGGGCTTTCGAGGAACGTCAGTGAAGGTAGGTAGACGGCAGTGCAACAAAAACTTTTCTGACCCATCCTTCTTTTGTTTTCTTTCAATGCGTGAAGCCATTTTTTTATACTTAGATTGAAATGATGCTGTTTTTCTGATTTCTTAGAGCGTTAGTGATGCGTTAATTAGCGGAGACATGCTAATTTAGATAGGTATTTATTTTATTCATAAATCATTACGCATTTCCACATAAGAATTATAAAAAATCATAGATTTTTTATCAATAGAGGAGAGGCTTAATTAGATATTATTGCCAACATTGGTTGTTTTTAAAGACACTGATTTAAGCTTTTGGGTTAAAACTATTGTTAGCAAAATAGGTATCTGAGTAAAAACTACAAAGGAAACAATGGGCTTGTCGATAAGTAACATTATAAAAACACTACATTGTTATGCCCTATTGACGAAAATTGTGTGAGAAAAGTGATCTTAGATAGTTTTGTGGTATGCTGTTAAGGCCCATTTTGGTATGTATATTTTGATAACCCAGAGTTAGCTAACCCGGTATGTAATTTATCTTTTCTTAATTAATTAAGTTTGAACTTATATAACGTACGCACAACATGCCGAATTTAATTCGCATGCTTTTATTTTTATAATTCATTTTTTTTCTTTTGATCTTTAAAAAAAATCAGAATTTGAAATGATATCGGAGCAGTTTAGTTGACCCAGACCAACATAATTTGTTTCAAACACTTAACTTGGTTATCTTCCCTAATATAAGGAATATATTTATCTTTATACTACATTAGCTAATTGTTAGGTTGTTAACAGTTATAATTTACTTGAAGGGCCACTTGCAGCTAAATTACAAAATCTGGATTTAAATACCTTAACCTAAATTTAATTCGTACATTCGAGTTTTAAATCCTGTCGAAAATGTACAAGTCCAGATTTAATAAAATCGCAGTTTGCATTTTGTTGCAAATGGGCCTACAGCAAGGATATTTATAAAGCCGAGTAAGGACTATAATAGTATCATTTGTAGCGAAACAATCCAATCTAAGTAGAACCTTATCCCACATGACATAAATTTGTCTTTATAGCAACGTTCAATAAGATCCTGGCCGCAGTATACTGGCTTAAGTAAGACGTTAATAAGGGAAACTAATGTTATTATACAACCGTTAAATGTTATAGAAGTCATATATTAGTTTTGAATTTACTTCTCACACAACAAAGTGTTATTAATTGTGAAACAATGTTATTGAAATAGTCGAGTTTTGAATGAGGTAGCAAGTTTTAAGTGTCTGGTAGTACGGAACCGGAAAGAGGACGAGCAAAGCACGCAAGCAAGTCCCAAGACTAAAACGATTAAGGGAGGGCTTGCAGGAAGAACTTGAATCTAGATCAAATAGATTGAAATCGTGATAAATTTGTTCAAATTTAAGCTCGAATAAATGCCACTTAACTGAGAATTAAATTATTCCTGAAAGCCGCTCTTAGGGTTAGTCCATGCAGAAAGTATAAAAGTAGGTAATTAAAAAATTCTAATAATTAGACTACCCTTATTAAAATTTAAAATTCTACATTTACATCTTCTTATGAACACAAGTAGATATATCAATTTCCTTATTTATAAAGAATGTAAAGTTTGTTAATTGAATGAAAAGCTGCAGGCACCCTCAAAATTCGAAAAAATAATTCAGCTATTTTTTTATCACAAGTTGTAAGATGTTCAATTTTAAAGTTTCATAAAGAAAATGCTTGCCATCAAATACAAGTATTGTAAGTTTTTTTTGTCTAAAAATCTTACGTTTCGGAAACTTTACAGCTTACATGGTCACAGGGAGACTTATTTTAAACGAAAAAAAATAATAGTTCAAATCGCGAAAACCAGAAAAATAAACAATCAGTTTGGTTTTTATTATTTGTTATTGTGCCAGCCTTGTGGGCACTCCCCCTAAGGACCCTTTTTACTTTTTTTTTATTATTTTTAAGTTAGGACCTTTAATTTTATTTATTATCAATATACATAAATATACCCTTAATTTAGTATATTGCACTTACCGACTTCATTGTCTTTATTATTTTGGATAAGGTCAACAAGAGATGATCTTCGGTAGATGTATGAGGCGGGAATGATTTTTCAGATCGCACGTCGCTGCTTATATACGAGGCTGCGCCGGCGCACCTCGTGAAATTGGAGTACCGATGCGCTGCATACATTGGCCTATACCGAAAATTGCATTATACTAATTTGTCTATAACATTGATATTCTATTACTTTTTGAGTTTTGGCGGGAACGTTTAAATGTCATGGTGTGTGTGTAATCATCTTAATTCGATGTTTTATGTGTCGTTTTAGATATGGTAATATTTTATATTCAATATAATAAAGTTCATGTTGCTAGGCTATGTAATGATCTCGATATTCTAATGGAATCGGGTCATATGCGAGTAAAGTAGCAGGGCGCAGATAATCTCTACTAATATTAAAAATGGGAAAGTAAATCTGTCTGTCCGTTTCGTTTTCACGGTTAAAAAGCTGAACTAATTTTAGTGAATTTGGATAGGCGAAGTCATAGGAAGATACTCAAACCTTACGACGATCCCCTAGACATTCTTAATTTATTCATTTACTTAACTTTTTCCATGATAGACAAATTAGCTAAATGCTATCAAGTGTCTAACTAAATTCAAAGTAATTTTTTTTTAGTTAGTTGGAATACTTCACATTTTCTTAAAATTTATATTGGGATGTATGTCTTTGGAAAGCGTTCACCAAAAAGAAGAAGACACAAGAAACTCATGGGGTTCTTATCTATTTCTTGTGATGTTGCTCAGAATCTAACGATAAACGCACAAGGTGTGTACGGCAGGGTAAGGCTTTTATTTTACCTAATTCAATTCAACGATTTTGATTCCAAAGAGAAAACAGATAGACGGAAAATAATAATAATGAATCATCTATTTCAGACTACAAAGTTCCATAAATACATACCTTATAGACTAACATATTTATTTTATAATAATAATTGAATGTGTTAAAGAGATAGCTTAGAACTATGTTAGTAGCACTTCCATGACACTACACTATCGTCTTAGTTTGTTCTTGTGGAATTTGTCCGCGGAAGCGACGGAACACCATGTCCTTGGGTCGGAAAAGAAAGTGATCTTACAAGGGTTCCTTTTTTGCCTTTGTACGGTACCCGAAATAACCGGTCAAGTGCGAGTCGGACTCTCGCACGAAGGGTTCCCTAGCATGTTGTATGGGAGTCCCTCTTAAATATTTATTTTTTCTGTATTTAGTTTTATTGTTATAGCGGCAAAAGAAATACATAATCTGTAAAAATTTATATTCTCTAGCTATCACGGTTTTTACATACCGTCCCGTTTTTACCCTTTGAGTACTTAAGTCTAAAACATTGGCAGAGTATTCTTTTCGTTGCTTCATGAACAGTTTTTGCTCCGGTATGGATTGCCTGGGCAGCCGCTTACAAGCGCCCGCCCGCCTTGGCAATTAATATCACAGAAAAATGAATATTTGTACAAAAAAATACAAACTCTCGTCTGCGACGTAGACGGTTGTGGGTTCGATTGTCGTCGTAGAAGAAGTATTCGTGTATCCATATTTGTTTTGGTCTGTGTGTTTCTGTAATAATATGTAGGTATATTAAGTAGGTATTATATTTATAAAAAAGTATATAAATAAGATCTTATTATATTATATTAACCAAAATAACACAAGCCGTGTTGCTAAGCTTGGGGCTATACAGGTTGATTTTTTTACCTCGGCCTTCTGAGCTATATCCTTAAACTGTAAATGATAGCTAAAAATGCTGAAAAGAGTTGATAGCCCAATTTTGACAAAAACAAAATCTGCATCATTATATTTTTGGAAACAAATTTTTGTAGTTTTCTACAATTTACTTGGATTTGATTGAGATACCATTCCACGGTTTATCTTATCATATTACTTCCACATAATTTCATCTCGATAATATGAATAAGGGCATCTTCTTCTCGTATAGTGTACTAGTTACGCCTGCGGTTTCACCCGCGTAAGCCCCGATTCTGTGGGAATATCACTCTTCAGCTTTATAATAATTATTAGTATTCAAGTCAATCGACTTGAATGATAACCACAAGTTTTATTGAGTATTCAACATGATACTTCATGACTAGAATCATGAAGTATCATGGTTAGTAATAGCTTAAAACAGTAAGTAGATATCTCTGCTCTATCCCGTCTATTTCAGCTATATACTTTGTTTTAACTAGCCAGAACTTCCCAACTGTTGGGTAAAGGTCTCTCCCATATTTTTATTCATTTGTCTGAAGGCATTCTACAGACATGACCCACCCGCTCCCATTTTATCTTTGCCGATTTGAGACCTCAATCCACGATAACAGTTTTATCGCGTGGGATGGTATTGCGAATTCTGTCTGTTCGTTTTACTCCTATGATGGTACGTGCTACGCTACCCTTTACACGATATAATATTTGGTCACTCTAAACAGAAATCTACTATTTTAAGCTATCCATATTGACTCGCGTAATAACCGATCACAGTTTGAAAGTTTCGTAGAAAATACTTTAATTCGGTACGATGATAAGGCCTCTAAACTTAAGTCATAAAATCTCAAGCTAAAAAGTATTTTTTTAGGTTTTTATCGACTTTAAAATTGAATAAAATTTATATTGTTAGTTTAAGTAAGATGTAAGTTTGTGACATTAATAAATTTTACATTATTACATAAATTAAATACTTAAGTTTATAGCTAATTAGGTACTTGCAACAAATATAAGACAAATTAATCACCGCAGCACTTTATGACAGAAGGTATTTATTATAAAACTGGTAACATTTGCCAAATCGGTGACAAATGGTTAGATTAAAGTACATAATATACTTAGAACGTACTTAGATTTATATGGCTCCTGCTTAAATATATTAACACTAGCAGCGCTCCGCGGTTACACCCCCAATTCGAACCAGTTTCCTGAGATTAGCGCGTTCAAACAAACAAACTCTTCAGCTTTATAATATTAGTATAGATTCACACTATTATAACGAGAAAAATATTGTCATTCGTTTATAACGGATAGGCTCTGAAATTACTAGATCAATTTTGAGAAAACTTTTAAGAAAAATAAGTTAAAAATAATTTAATTACGTCAACTTCTAATTCTCTCACGCCGTGCAGTTATTAATCCTATCTAATCGTAAGGTCTACGTTTCTAGTCCTCCCCTTTGACTCAATCTGAATCATTGTTGAAGATACATAGCCTATTAGGTTTTTTTCTCTACGTGGAGAGGTGCGCGTTGAAGTCTTTTGTTTGATTAATCGCTTTCCCCCTTATTCCAAAACGAGGTTTATGGATAGTCCGAGATGTGGATTTAAACCTTAGATTTAGACACAAATTTACTCGTGAACTATAGTCTAAATACTATTCCTAAATAATCTATAGGGATATGGTTTAGACTATAGTTCACGAGTAAATCTGTGTCTAAATAAAAAAAATAAAAAAAAAAATAGGACATTCCACACATCGCTATCTAGCCCCAAGCTAAGTAACTAGACTTGTGTTATGGGTGCTAGACAACAGATATACTACTCATAATTTACTTTTATTTTGTAAATATATACGTATAATACATAGAAACAACCAGACCACAGACAAATATCTAAGCATAAATACTTGTCTGAGGCGCGAATCGAACCCGCAACCCTGTGTTTGGCAGTCCGGCATGGTGACCATTGTGCCAACTGGGTTGTCAAAATTCTAAGGTTTAAATCCACATCTCGGACTATCCTTAAACCTCGTTTTGGAATAATGGGGAAAGCGATTGATCAAACAAAAGACTTCAACGCGCACCTCCCCGAGAGCTGTTTTAGCGTTTTCTCTGTAGGTTTTCTACAACCCTTGCTCTGCTCAAATTTTCTTACAAATCAAAAAATTTATCAATCAAATTATTTAGCAATTAAGAAGTTACGAGTAAACCTAGGAGAATGGGTATATAATCTTAAGTTTATCCGAGTAAAACTAGATATACCCAATTTCTTTTTGTAAAATTATTTTTAATTCAGCTTTTACCCGCATACACCTTAGTTCACCTAAAGTGGACCCAGTAATGTTAGGTCTTCAGAAGTAATTAAATACTTACAATAATTCGAGTATTTCAGGTTAAACTAGGTTTAATCGGATAATTCGGCTTATTCAAGTAAATTACTCTCCTGGCTTAACGATACAATTATATTACCCAACAAATTATTTCGTACCTACCTCAATACTTTTTGATTTTTTTAATAACTAATGACTGCAATAAATTATATTCAAAAAAACAATAAAACAAAGCCAATCTTCACGATTTACATTTTATAACGGCCTTGAAAACAAGAAAAATATGCCCATTAAATAATTACTCTCAAATGATGCTAAATTAAAAACATGATTTTACAATATCATAATAATTTGAGGGTATTTCGACATTAAAAATGGACAGACAGACAAGAAAGTGATCTTATAAGGGTTCTATTTTTTACCTTTTGAGGCACGGATCCCTAAAAACGATTTGACTAATAGTAAGTGCTAATAAATATGTTATGAAAGATTTTTAGATGATACTACTGATTAGTGGTAATATATGTCGAATTGCCAATCTGTACCTAATAACATTATTGGAAAGTATTAACTGACAGACAACGCATAGCCTATCATAAAACATGATTTTACATTGATTTCTTATTTATTAATGTTATAGGACGACCCAGTTGGCACAATGGTCACCATGCCGGACTGCCAAACACAGTGTTACGGGTTCGATTCCCGCCACAGATATTTATCTGTGGTCTAGTTGTTTCTATGTTTATAAGTATATATTTACAAAAGAAATATATATTATAAGTAATATATCCGTTGTCTAGCACCCATAACACAAATCTAGTTACTTAGCTTGGGGCTAGATGGCGATGTATGGAATGTCCTGCAATATTTATTTATAGTAATCCATGGACATGACTTTATTTGCTCTTTCTTTACATGCCTACGAGTATATAAAATTCTCGCATTGCGGTGCTATGCCAAACTACACCTAAACGTCTGAACCGATTTGTATGAATTTTGAAGTGAAAACTTCTTTAGCGGCGTTGAGCACTTTTTCTGTAATGGGTATAAAATCTTAAACTCGCGTCAGGACACGTGACCTGATCGAAAAAGCGTAAGACGGATGGAGAGTAGACAGCTATCCCCTCTCTACGGCGCCGTGCGCGGGGTTGTAACACGGCCGCTCGCATTCATTTATGCGTTGAACTCGAATGACTCGAGGTCACGCGCACAGCGGGCACAGCTGATACCGCGCGCGTGTGTGCGTGGAACGAGCTCGCGGCTATGTCAGTGTGGGTGAGCGCTTGGGCATGCATTGCATTTCTGTAACTTCAAATGCGTAATTTGTTAAGAAAATTTAAAAATTTTGGTAATGTTTGTTTGGAAGAAAATTTTGTGTTAACGCTTAGAATTCGATTTTGCAAAAAAGTTGAAAAAAAAATGGACACTTTGACCTTCAATATCTCCAGAACCTGTGGTTTCCCAGGTATTGTCTAGAAGAAAAAAATGATCCCAATGATGGGCAGAATATGTGGTTTTCGTTTTCGTTAAGGGTCTTTTTACACCCTTTAGATACATATGAACTTACATAGTATAAATGTAATATTTGTAATATGTTTATACTTTATAGCATTAACCTATATTTTCATAACATCACAATAAGCACATGTGCGGTGTAGGTTTACCAAACAAATAATTTCGAATGAAAATAAATGAAATAAAATGATAATAAATAATCTCCGTTTTTCAGAGAAAGAAAAGAAAAAAAAATATGGATGAAAGTTGATTTTTCGGAGAGATAAACTTTTTAATGTAAAATAATTGTAATAGTTTTAAAGTGTTAAATTTTTAATGTAATATAAATTGTCATGTTTGTGTATGATAGCGCAATAAATGAATATTGTATTCTACCACATAAATGATAGTACTTTTATACTGATAAAGCAATTGGTGCAAAATTATTCCCTAACCATACCAAAATATCAAACATGCTCAACGTTAATAATCAAGTTTTCACTTCTGCCGGCACTCCCGGAGTGCAACCCGTTTTTTTTTGTGTCTATTCGTTAGGTCTGAGAATCGAACACTGTTCTATTTTTTTTTTTCATTATTTTCCTTTATACATTTTTTGTATATGGAAAAAGAACTATTTATTATAAAGATTTTGTTAATGTATTAAAGATTTTTAGTTTTCTTGTTTCTACGGAAAAGGCTCTGAAATTACTGCACCAACTTTGATGAAACTTGGTATGAGAAAACATTGATTCATTGGAAAGACTATAGGTAGGTTATTTTAATTTTAATTTTTTAATATACTTACCGTAAAAAATATATTTTGTAGTTTTTTTACCTTTGTGAACATGATTACAAAAAAAATCATCAGTTTCTTGTACCTTCTTCTCATTGGAGGTGCGTTCCGAAGGCACACAACCCAACTTAATTTTTAAGATATTTCAATGAGATCTCATGTGAAGAAATCCAATTAAATATTATTGTAATTTCGAGGTTTAAGCTGTACGTTAATAATATATAAGTCAGTCAGTATTTAGTTTTTTATAAAACAGATATCTTAAAAAAATTGACTTGAACCCGCAGGGCATGACTTGTTATGAATGTTTAGCAAGCTTCAAACTAAGTGTTCATGATGTGTTCAACCTACCTTTAGATAATGCCATAAATTACAATGCAATTTAATATTTTTCCATGTTAATTTGTAAAGGTTGCTCTGTTCGTTCTATGATCGCTTGAATGATGATCGATTCCGTAAAGGATATAGTTAACAATCGATACGTTAATGATAGTAAATTACTGTAGGATAACGAATTATTTAACTAGTAACTACCTAGAGTAGTAATTTTTTTCATGCTTAATTTGGTTACTTCCGGTTTAATAAAATAAGGCTTTGTTTTGTTCTAGGACACCGATATCATGATATCAATAGTTCTTCTTTTTTTAGCAGCAAGTGTGATAATAATGTTTTGATTATTTGTTAATGCAAGAATAATTATAACTTTACCGTCTCTAATAATTTATGTTATAAATATACAGTTTGTTTCGTAATTAATTGAAAAAATGAGTACCGTGCCGTTCAGTAAAAAAAGTTATTCTCAGTGTAAGTTTCTCGATTTCAGAGATATACGACATTTTCAAAAAATTTAAAAATTCACTTCCCTTCCCCTTTCTTTTTGGTGCCAAGACTGCAAATGAAGAAATAGGAAAAATAACTAATACTGCAGGATATTCCACACATCGCCATCTAGCCCCAAGCAAATAACTAGACTTGTGTTATGGGTGCCAGACAACGGATATACTACTTATATACTTCTTTTTTGTTAATAAATACTCATAATACATAGAAACAACCAGATCACAGACAAATAATCTAAGCATAAATACTTGTCTGAGGCGGGAATCGAACCCTGTGTTTGGCAGTCCGGCATGGTGGTCATTGTGCCAACTTGGTCGTCAATCTTCAATCTGTTTTTGGATAGTATTCCAGAATAAGTGTGCCAAGCAATGCAAACTATTATTTTATGATACAACCAAAGTTTTTTTGAACTAAATTTTAACTGAAACTTCATTATTTTTACATTTTTTACCTGAACGTTAACGGTGCTTTAATTCATAATTCATTTATTTCGCCATAACATTACATTGCATAATATAGGCTTGTCAATTTACACAATTTCAATTAAAAAAAGTAGGTATTAATATTCTATAGTTTTACAAATAACGACTCACTAAAATATGTCACTTTAGTTAGTTCTCGTCATGCAAATCAAAAAATGAACAAGTCAAATATTCAGAGACATCATAGAATGGATTAACTTTTAAAAAAATATGGATTTTATTATTGAATTCATTAAATGGAAGTCTTATAGGGTGTCTTATAGGGAAAGGAAGTTTATTGTTAACTAGCTGCGCCCCGCGGTTTCACCCGCGTAAGTCCCGATGCCGTTCGATTTTTTCTCACCTTTTAAACCTTCCCTAGACCTCTACGAACATTTCAAGACTAAAATAAGATAAATCCGTTCAGCCGTTCTCGAGTTTTAGTGAGACTAACGAACAGCAATTGATTTTTATATATAAGATGTCAATTTTAAAACTTAAGCTTAATTTAACTTTTGTGTTATTAAAAACTTAAGGTCACCCGAGTATTTTTTTTTTAAAGTTCCTTTTTTATTTCGAAATAGTATGATACGTGGAATTGCCAGCATTTAGTACAAAATTTATTCCTATTAAAATAGTAACGCGCTGAATCCAATCAATATTGGAATGTGGATATATAGGAAACTATATATCCACATTCCATAATTGATTGGAAATTCGCATGAGAAAATTAACAAAGACTATGATAAGTCATTACCATTATTCAATATGCCAGCAAATTAAACATCTTGAAAGACATTGTGCGTTTAGAATGCGCAAGCGCATAATTTACAGATAGGTTAATATTTATCGCTATTACTAGCATACACCCGCGACTTCGTCCGCGTAGGAGAAGAATTTTCCAAAATCCTTTCTTATCGGATGCCTACGTCACAGAAAGAACACACATTCCAAGTTTCAGGTCTCTACGATCAGCGGTTACGGCTGTGCGTTGCTCCGTCAGTCAGTCATTCAGGACAAAGAATTTTATTTATATAGATAGCTTTTGCCCGCGACTTCGTCCGCGTAGAAGTCGGAAATGGACCGAAGAATCACGTTTTGCCATATAAACTTGGCCCCCCTTTTTCACCCCCTGAGGAGTAAAGTTATGGAAAACCCTTTCTCATCAGATGCCTACGTCACACAAAAAATACCACCTCCAGTTTTAGGTCTCTACGATCAGCGGTTTAGGCGGTGCGTTGATCCGTCAGTCAGTCATTCAGGACAATGAATTTTATATGTATAGATGATTTAATTTTCGGTTAGATTAGAAATTATTCGGTCGGATTATTACTAACGAATGCTTGAAAAGCTATGAAACTCTTGCAAGCATGCCAAATGTTGAATACGTTGCGTTGTGGAATGCTTGGGTGTTTCAGCTTTAGTAATATCTAAATGTTGCTAAGATGCGTTTAATTGTTACCTTTTAAGATTTATTTCTGTTACTCTTAAGGTGAAAGGGTACCAGCGCTCCCTCCATACAAACGTAGGTGACTGTTTCCTCCCTGGATAATGACACTAGAGCAAATTTTTTTATGGCATAAAACCTATAACTGCCAAGACTATGCCCCTATGTCTTGTTTTTTTTTAATTCTAATTATCATAGAAATTAAGTTTTGAAAAGAAAAAGAGAAAAAAACAAAACATAGGGGCATGGTCATATTGGTCATGGTAGTTATAAGTTTTATGCAACAAAAATATTTGCTCTAGTATCATTATCCAGGGAGGAAAAAGTCGACTACGTTTGTATGGAGAGAGCACCGGTACCCTTTCCTCTTAAGATTTATTTCTGCTACTCTTAATGGTTGTGTGCAATTGTGATAACGATCATTACGTTATGAGTACATTGTTGTATGCGTAAAATTATTAAGCGTAAATGTTCACGCGTATAAATAAATCCTATAAGAATTTATAAAACCTTTTCTTAGTACTTACATGCGATGTAATTTGTTAAGAATACTATTATTATTGTATTTACACCTAGCGATCTTGAACTCCATATTAAGTGAACCTTATTCGTTATATGAAAATAAGAATTTCATTCATTACTTTTTTTTCTTCAAAATCAATTTCAATGAACAATTGTTATATTATACATAACATTTTCTGCACATCATGCCATACCACAGCATAAAAGTAGATGATGGAAAACTCAAAAGACAATATTCTTTATTCATTTGGAAGCTTACAATTTGCATGGAATCAATTACACGGCCAATTAGCCAGTTTATGATGCAGGTATATTTTTAAAAAATGACAGCTTTTGTGACCATTATCTCATAATGGGTAGTGAAGATATGGTCTAAGATGTAGCCCGCGCATCCATAAGATACCTGTTTAATCGTCACTTGAAGCTATTAAATTGTACTCGTCAATAGGATAGGATTTATCTGGAATTTCCTCCAAGCGGTGACGCTTATGAGTTTTCCTATTCCTGAATTTGGTCGTGAAGTTCTGTTGCACACTCCCTGAAATATATGTTAAAAGTATAATGAATGGCTATTAAAACAAATACACGAAGAACTAACAATGTGCTCATAAAAAACGATTGACTGAAATAAAAGATTTATTATTTTTTATTATTTTTATAAGTTGTACATAATGGAAGAGTAGAGACAAATATTAGTTAACTACTGTTCAAACTTAAAGTATTAAACATAAATGTAAACACTTTTATAATTGTAATTGTCTTATATACATGTTAGTGAATCATCCGATTATTGGCTTTATTTTATTATTAACACGATTCAAACATCTCAATTAACTAAACTGATATTATTTAAAGTACAACAATAAGAAGTTTGTAATTAAAGTTCCAAGCAATCATGCTGTTTTAATTATTAATTATTGTGGTTTAAGAGGTTGCTTATTTATGTTTATTTTTAATTTATTAAATTCCTTTGGTATAAGTACTTAATATTTGTTTGGTACACTTAACATAACCAGTTGGACGACCCAGTTGGCACAACGGTCACCATGACGGACTGCCAAACACAGGGTTGCGGGTTCGATTCCCGCCTCAGATAAGTGTTTATGCTTAGATATTTGTATGTGGTCTGGTTGTGTCTATGTATTATAAGTATATATTTACAAAATAAAAGTTATAAGTAGTATATTATATTATCCGTTGTCTAGAACCCATAACACAAGTCTATTTACTTAGCTTGGGGCTAGATGGCGATGTGTGGAATGTCTTGCAATATTAATTATTTAACATAAAGAACTGCTAAATGTTTTGTAACAATGACTTCATGGTACTATATTAGATTAGAAGATGTTATTAATTGCGTACAATAATCTTATCCGTACTTATTAGTTACGCCACATAATGTACATAATACATGCTAATATTGTTAGTGAGCAAGTTTATCTCATTGTTCAACATTATTAACCTGATTTTCGTTAACCAAAACTGTAATGGAGCGGCGTAATTGTTAGATAAGTTTATGTAGATTATGTTATGAATGACATGTTGTTTAATAGTGTGTTAGGTTCATATACTAATACTTCGTTTTGGTTGTTTTTATTTCATTATTAAGTGATTTTACATTTTACAGTCGGTGATCAAATTGGAGACCCATCATTAAGTTCTAAAACTACTTTTTAATTGCCTAAGGGCGTCTTCCAGTTCAGCCAGATCTTACACTCTTCATTACACGACTAGCTGCGGCCCGCGGTTTCACCCGCGTAAGTTTCGATCCCGTGTAAATATTAAAATAAAAAGTAGCCTATAGACTTTCTCGATAAATGGACTATTCAACACAAAAATATTTTTTTAATTCGAACCACTAGTTCCTGAGATTAGCGCGTTCAAACAAACTCTTCAGCTTTATAATATTATTGTAAAAATTTATACGTATTCATTATTTTAAATAAATTTTATGAAGAGAATATATTTTTTATTTTTTAACGATTTCTTCCTAATACGATCTGTCTATCTAAACGCGATAAACTTAAATGGATTTTCGTACGGTTTTTACAAAAGGACGGAGCGATTCATTAGGAATATTCAAGTGCTTATTGGTCCAAACTTTGTGTAAATTGGTTGAATTTGTCAAAAAAAAAACCACAGCGAGCTTTGCTTCTGCTGATGCAACGTATTTTCTATAATATTAAAATGAATCACTGAATATGTTGCCAAGTGTTAATCTTGAGAACATCATAATCGATATCGCTAATTCTTTTTTGTTGTGTTTGTTACTGTCGGGAAAAAATTAAGAAAGTTGTGCTGAAAATTAATACGCGAGTAAAACCGCGGGGCGCAGCCAATTTTAAATAAATAATAAGTAATATTCGCATTTTTGTTTATTTTTAATATTTATTTATTGAAGTACTTAATCTATTATTACAAAACTCTCTGCCAAACTGCAAAGCAATTTGTTGGCAGTAGTATCCGCTTTTCCCTTCAGATAAAAGCGCTTCTTATATCAAAGTCTTATTAATTATAGTAGTAAGTAGTTTAAACTCTAGTAAAATATTAATATTATCACATATAGTTAGTATATTTATAATAGATGCCATGAGCCTTCAAGGAAGGTTCCGCGTTTAAAATTTATCGCTCCTTCAATTTAAGTTTGACAAATGATCTAAATATTATACGATCTTCACGAGAGACTTATAAAACTTGTTTTACGATTTCCTGATATAAAAATATAACGGTTCGGTATTTGCGTAACTAATCTACAAAAAAAATTAAATGCATTATCATTTAAGAAATCCATTGCCTGCTTTTTATATTTCCATACCCAACAGATATTTATCATGTTTGTGCAGGGTTCTAAAATAAATAGTATTCAAAATATACTGCTAGGCATAATTTGTCACGGCTGCTGCAAAATAAACGGCGATTTATCACACGATATTTCACCTCAGCGTTATCGTTATAGTACGAGTAAGCTTCTATTTAAGTTCAAAAATACACCCACAAGGTGCGGCCAGAAGACCAGAGCTGCAGATGCGCCTGCGTATCTGCAGCACATGCTGAGGCTTTACCCATTCGGGCAAAACACGACTTCTCAGATACTTTTTATTTTTGTTATCTGTTTTTTGTAATTTTTTTTATTTGTAACTATCTCTTACTGTTTCTTATTTGTATCTATACTATGTCGTGTGTTTGTTAGAATAATGTATATTCTATACATTATTCGAACAAACAGTTATAATCATTTTTATTTTGACACAAAAGCTTTTAAAAAGTATTAACATATATCGGTTTAGTATAGCTATTTGTGTTACTAATCCACAAAAAAATATCTGCATTACCATTTTAGAAATCAGATGCTGCGTCTGTCTTTCCTGTACAATGTGGGTGTCTTCGAGTCACGAGGTATCTTCTAGGTAAGCGTGCTACATCTTCACTTACCATCAGTTGAGACAGTGGTCAAACGCTGACCTATCCCAATTTTTTATTTATCATTAAATCTTATAATATATAAAAATGAATCGCAAAATGTGTTGGTAAGCGCATAACTCAACAACGCCTAAACCAATTTGGCCAATTCTTTTTTTGTTGTCTTTGATATTGTCAAGAGAAGGTTTTTATGAAAGAAAAGATTAAGAAAGTTGCGCAGAAAATGATTACGCATGTGCAACAGCGGGGCGCAGCTATACTAAATAGAATTGGAGCTCCTTATAACCTATGGATGCCCGGTACATAAGTTTCATATACTAAAATGTAGTAGAAGCATTTCTAGCAGGAGTACGCAATAATGTTTAGTGCCATATGTTCCCACCGGGAACGACGAATTTCCACTCGTTCCTAGTGAGTGCATTGGTAGAAACTAATAGGAACAAGGGTTTTTATTATAGCGCCGAAATATCGACCTAAATTAAAATAAAACTTATATAAATAAATATTGTAGGACACTTTACACAATGATATCTAAGCCAAAGCTAAGCAACTAGGTGTGTGTTATAACCAGACTACAGATAAAATCTTTTATGTTGTAAAAATGTATCTGTACATAAATAAATAATAATTAAAAGATATATTTTATGCCTAAAGGTATATTTTATACCTTTTGGCGAAATTTCAATAAGTTTAATAATACCTATAGCTAATTGAGACTTCTAAAATGAAAATATCT
This sequence comes from Idaea straminata, assembly GCA_951213275.1. Classification (NCBI taxonomy): domain Eukaryota; kingdom Metazoa; phylum Arthropoda; class Insecta; order Lepidoptera; family Geometridae; genus Idaea; species Idaea straminata. The sequence continues at coordinate 2,146,873 of OX577852.1, forward strand.
TTAAATGATATTGAGAAACCAAGGTCTTCAGTATAAGTAAAGATGTGTCAATTTAATTCATGCATGTTGAAATATGGATCAGATATTAAACTTTTAAGACATTTAAAATTTAGTAATGTCAAGAAAACTTGTATGTAAAATATAGAGAGGATGGGCGAATTAAAGGACACCGGAGATTGTATTAATATATTTATTTAAATGATAAAGATATTCACATAATACTCAATAGGCCTTATACATATTAAAAACAAAAATCAGAATACTACAATTTAAACGATTAACTCTTTGAAAAATCTGACAGAGCAGAATATATTATTACGATGTTAGACAATCTCATCTGACCAGGACAATATGGTCTATTACAAAGCTAGAGATAAATTAGGTTATTCACCTAAGATACAATGTCATACCGAAATAATACACACACCACATAATTATCGCTTTCTTGTCAATTTACGTCGTTAATGGTCGAAATTAATAAATATAAAATACTCAATGGTCGAAATCAATAATATATAACTATCTCAGTTAGAGGTTAAAATGTCATTTATTGACATCCATCTTATAAAAAAACTATCATATATAAATAGATTTAGACACCATGTCTCATGTTAATAACGGTTTGACTGATATTTACTGGTAGTTTTACTGTGAAAATTTTCGAATCATATCGATTAGAAAACGATACATAAATGCAAGGAGAATATTGTATCTTCGGTGTAACACAGACCTTAAAAAAACTTTAATACATTTCGTGTCTCTGAGGCAAGATAAAATGTCTCATATGACTTTATTTGGCGATATTTTTTTGTAAATATTCATGAACTGTTGTCTTAATCTAATTATTGATAAAATTGGATATATTCTTATATCTAAAATAATTAATATACAGAATAAATTAACCTATACAAGCGTGAATTCAAAATGGTTATCTATCGGCCCATAGTTTTAATCTATAGATGGAAACTATTGGCCGATCGAGAGTCTGCGTCATCCCCATGTATACTTTACATCTAATACCTTGTCCTTTTAAAAGGAGCTGGTTGGTACTGGGGTTGGTTGTTAGTTGGGGAACCCTGAGTAGTTGGAGGTAAAGTCTTCAGGTAGTCGAGTGCCTTCTGGATCGCTGGCGGAATTGGTGGCGGCGTTGGTAGGTGATCACCCTGGAAACAGATTAAACATCAAAATTCGTATGTAAGAATTAAAGCATATTTGTCCATCAGAAATGTCAACTCTTTCTTTATATGGTAAAAAGGTCTCGCGGTTTTCCCGAACTGTAAAGAATCGTTGAGTCATAACTAACTAAACTGCATAAAATACATTTTATAGTGTGAAGCGCTATGTCCTTCACATATTCAAGTGCATGCACAAGCCGACTTGAGAGATTCATGATCTTTTCAGATATAATTTATATTGTCTCTTCACTACGCACGTCTGACGAACGTGGCAAGAGTTAAAAGCACAAGACAATAATATACCTTTGAAAATAAGGAAATATCAAAGAACCATGACCATTATTCATAAAAGTTTAAGAGATGTCACGTATTCGCGCGGCTTTGACATTACCGCTATTGGTGCCTGGGCTCAGGTACTTATATTTGTATGTCTGTGGGTACTAAATGTTTCAAAGTCAATGTGTATCACAGTCTCAGTATCAATATGTACAAATGTTTTGATGTACATCAACTAGCTTTTGCCTGCGGCTTTGTCAGCGTAGGATTTGAATTTTTCAAAATCCTTTCTCAGTTGCCTACAATTTTATACAGCTTTTTGTATGCCAAGTTTTACCCCGATCTCTCCATTTGTTTTTGAACTTTACTGTGGGTCAGTCATAACTGTCAGTCAGTCAATAGATGGGCAAATGTTGAAAAGTACAAGAAACAAAACATCATTGTGACTAAGGTCTATGCCCTTATGTTTTGTTTTTTTTTTTCAGTTTCTAATTATCATAGAAATTAAGATTTAAAAAACAAAAAAAGACATAGGGGCATGGTCATGGCAGTTATAAGTTTTATGTATCAAAAATATTTGCTCTAGTGTCATTATCCAGGGAGAAAACAGACGACTTTCCTCTTATGGGTCTAAATGTTTCAGTGTCAAAATATACAAAGATACTATGGACTACAAAAGAAATAGAAGTACTATATAATTATAGTTTCAATGCGCTATAGATCATTTCAGTTGTGAACCTCCAGTTCCATATCCATATCATTCTATTGTCATAATAACATTAACATGAGGCTAAATAACAAGTTCAGATTTTCGACGCACCCACCGGTCCGACGGACGTCCTTACTCAGTGATCCATTATATCGAAGTCAAGGCTATAACAGTCACAAATATATAATTTTTTTCTCATGTTAATGCAACTTTGATTTACGTTTTTTCTAGCTGTGGTGTGGCTGTGGTTCGCGGATTTTGGCAATTTTGATCACGTTTGAAAATGTAAAGTCAAACTTTTGCATTAGATAAATAAATATTGCAGGACATTATACGCATGGCCATCTAGCCCCAAGCTGAGTAACTAGACTTGTGTTATGGGTGCTAGACAACGGATATACTTTTTAAATACTTTCTTTTGTAAATAAATACTTATAATACATAGAAACAACCAGATCACAGACAAATATCTAAGCATCAATACTTGTCTGATGCGGGAATCGAACCCGCAACTCTGTGTTTAGCAGTTCGACATGGTGACCATTGTGCCAACTGGGTCGTCAACATTAATATTAAGTAATGTACCTGCTATTGGAATTATTTATGTTGATTGTTATATATTTTATTAGTTCTGAGACATAAATCTAGGGTTACATCATAATTCATTAAATCGAAACGAAAATAAAAATATACTTTGACCTTTGAAGAATTTCTAAATTATTTATGAAGACACAGGTACCTTACCTAGTGTGTTCGGTAATAAAGTAGTAAAATAACAGTTAGAATGGAACAGCTAGGTAGCTAACAAATAGAAGAGCTGAAATGATTGAGAGTACCTATCACATATCAACGACATTGTAAATGGCATTGTCGCAAAGAGGCATGCCTGTTTTAAAAACCCTTAAGAGGAAAGGGTACCGAGGGCTCTCTCCATACAAACGTAGTCAACTATTTTCTCCCTGGATAATGATACTAGAGCAAATATGTTTGTTGCAAAAAACTTATATCTGCCATGACCCTATGTTTTGTATTTTTTTTGTTTTTTAAATCTTAATTTCTATGATAATTAGAAACTGGAAACATAGTCATAGCAATGGATAATTATCCAAGGAATTATTCAATTAACAGTCGACTACGTTTGTATGGAGAGAGCGCCGGTACCCTTTCACTTTAAATTGCAAAAAAATGTTATGTCTCCATTATGTTAAATATACATTGCAAGTTAAATAAAAGCTTTTAAAAAGGACAAAACTAAATCAAAACTTTAATGTCATTCAATTTTAATAAAAAGAAATACCCATACTTAAACGGGATATTTACCATATTTTATAAGCTTTAGTATTGTAAATAACAATGTTAGTACAATACTAAATGTAATCAGCAAGCATATAAACTGCATAATATTATTTTTTGCAAACGTGTCCACGTCAAATAAATTCATTGTTTTCATAATGAAAGAAAACTATTGAAATGAATTAATTGCATACAAATGATACTAAAGAAAGAACTAATTTTGTAGTCATTTATAAATAGTTGTCAGCATTCGATACCCCATTTCCCAATACGGGTCACGGGTCGACATCTGATATTTTGCTGCGACATTTGCACACATGTTGGCTAACTAGATTCAGCCCACCACTGCTTCATATCTTCCTTAACTTTACGTAATTGCCTTATTCATGATCCAAGTATGAGTCAAGCTTTTTCAAGTAACTTAAGCGCCAGGTAGGTACAGATCCTCGAGAGATCATCTACGCGTCAATTTCACCATTGCAGCTAGTACTGCAAAAGTGAAATTAGCTTCTAGCTATAAGTTTTCATCATCTTATAGCTAAAAGCTTCCTAAATATGATTTAAGTAAAAAGCTCTCCTCCCAAACTTTGAGCTGAAGAAATTTGAAATCTGGCAACTTGGGGCAATACTAACAATGATATGTCATTTCAAGTAAACAGACGATACTAACTGAGTTCCTTTAATCAAGAAACCTTTAATCATTCCAGTGCATAGAATGATGAAAACTTTTAGCTAGAAGCTCCCCAAATATGATTTGAGTAAAAAGCTTTCCATAAAGTCCCAAACTTTGAGCTGAAGAAATTTGAAAACCAAAAATCTGGCAACTTGGGGTACTACTAACAATGACATGTTAATCATATTTAAAACTCCCTGACTATTAACAGAATCAATGACAGATAAAGATCGACAAAAATACTCTTCGAAATGTTTTACTCAGACCAAGTGCTTTAGCTGTCATTAGACATAGAAATTACCTAGGAGCTAATGAGGTAATAAAGTGCCTGTTTCTAATTTAATTTTGATTTAATGTATTTTGTAATGTACTTAGTAACAAGTTATACTCTCCACCTTTGGGTTCTGTATTAAAATTCAAATAAATGTAATTTTTTTATTTTTCTTCCATTGTAACTTTGCATTCTTTTCATTCTCTCTGACTCCTCAATGTTACCACCAGTGCTGATCCGGTTAATTTTAGAACTAAAAAATTAGGGGAATAAACTACTGGAAGACCAAAAACACGAAGATCGGAGTAACATTAGATCAACGAATATACCATCTTAGTTCCCAATGATAATGATTATTTGTTACATATTTGATTAAATTTAGTTAACGCCAGAACAACTCGAGAAATGTCTGCCAATTATTCCCAAAACTAAAAAAATAAACTTGGCGCAAAAATTGAAAACCTTTCTGATAATAATCGCTGCTTTGTCGGTTTCTTTTATGCGAAAATAAACTTAAGATTATAGTTTTCGTTGATACTAATAGCCTTCTTATTTCGTAAGAACACTTCATTCTGTCACCAAGTATTTTTACACTACTCATCATATAAATTGTAAGTAAGCTTTATGATTTTGCAAAGTATTACTAAAATATTCTGTATATGGAATTTGATTTCCTGTTTCCGTGTCAGGGTCAAATCTTCACATGAGTTCGTTATATGCACACTGGCTAGACCAGTTTTTAAAGATAAATATCATAAATCTAAATTAATATTGCGTTATGTATAACTTAGGACTCTTTTACGACGATGTATCACGTGATAGATGCTTAGATACTATCAAATTATTTATCTGATTTTCATATTATCATTATCCTTTCATCATAAACTCATTTTTTATTTCTCTTTATGTTACGTAATAAGTTAAGTTAGGTTCTATTTCTTATTTAGCCATATTCCCACCAATATCTAAGTTTACTTGTACCAAATTGCCATGAGATGGGATAAAGTTAGGATAAAGTGATCTGTATTACAGGCTTAGTGCCTATTTCAGACAACTGCTTTCCACTTTCATCTTGTAGATTAATGCGAGAAGAAATAATTGATTATTTATTTATTTTATTTATTTTTCTAATATGATTTGAGGCATAAAGGTAACGTACAGTAAACTGTGGCACAAACATGATTCTCAAAAAATGTACGTCGCTGGGATCGTGTCATAGTTTGTATAGGTTTTAATTTCCAGTTTAAGTTTCGTAAAAGTGTCAAGTGTTGCGACAAAAGAAACGTATAGGTTGTTTAAAGAAACAATTATTATTATTGCGTTTGAATTAACAAGATTGTTGATCTTAATCAGGCACTCGACATTTTCCATTGTTATATAACTAGATAGTTATGTACAAGTATGAGCTCATCAATTTGCTCAGACATGTTTTTCGAAACAATGTGTCTTGATCAAAATATTTACGTGTTTTGATTGATCTGTCAATTATAAGTTACTAGCAGCTTTCTGCGGTTTCACCCGTGTAACTTCCGATCCCGTGGGAATATCGGGATAAAAAGTAGCCTATGTTATTTCAAATTAATTAATATATCCTCATCCCAAGTTTCAGTTTCTATTCGATTCAGTTTCTTTTGTTATAAATTTTAATATGTTATTTTTCCATTTTATGATCATTATATTATTACGTTAAATTATATTATTTAATCTTTTCTAAATTGTACTTATTTTAGTATATCGCAAGTTAGGTTTGAAGCGATTAAATAAGAAGTAAACTTGAAAAAAATATAACACATGAACTTTAAACTACAATAGGTCAATGTTGATTCCATTGTACTACTACTTTTAGAAGATGTAGTGCAATGCCAAGTAAATTACTAAGTTAATGCGACGAACAATGTAAAATTTTATTATGTGAAATATTATATTGCGAATTTAATTTTCCGAAATTACTATAACTATGTCTTTTCAATATTTTTAAAGGGAACGTTTGTGAGTACGCTTCACACAAAAACTACTAAATATATTGTCCTGGAATAACACAAATTTTACTTTTTATTTCGATATTTCTACGGGATTGGAATTTACGCTCCTAAAACCATGGCACAGGAAAAGAGGAACTTTTTACAGTTGCAAACTTGTAGTATGCTTGCAGCATTGTAACTGGGAAGAAAATTGTATAGTCTGAAGCTGCCTGGTGATATTAAAGAGTCTGATACTATAAATATTTTTAAAAGAAAACATATAATGGCAAGCTATAATATGTTTTTTTTTCGATCATAAGTACTTATCAGAAGTACGGTCTTAGAGACCTCCAAAATGGCTGTTATAAGAATGTTTTCAACACAAACAAGATTCTAGGCACCTGCTTTAGTTGAAGTTTAAAGTCTTAAAACTTATAAATTTATTGAACAAAAATTATAAATATTAAATTATTCCAATAATAGTATTTAAAACTCTATGGTGGGTCTGCATCTTCTTTGTTTGTATCTCATTTTAAGCGACTCTTGTGTCTTGTGAAAATAAATGTCTTTAAACCTAATATATAAGTAGAAATTACCTGTGGTTGGAAGCCATTTTCATCAGCAATGTAAGACAATGCTATCACGGAACCATCCGGTGCTTTATAACTGAATTTCCCTTCAGCTACTTGTATCTCCTCCGGTTCGCCTTTACCGAAATTTTTCACGTATCCAGATTCTTCGGCGTTGATTTCATTCCCAGTTTCGTACCTGAAAATTATAAATAGTATGGTAATTCAAGGTTCAAGTTTAATTAGGTTCAATTAGTCCAATTAGGTGGACAGACGACTTGAGGTCGCGGGAAGCCTCAAGCGACCGATCGATCTGGAAGTTTTAGGGTCCGGTCTATGTTCAGCAGTGACCACTCTGTGGCTGATAGGTATGATGATGATGATAATGATTGAGGAGTACTTTTATATGCATAATTTTATTTGGATAAATAATGCACTCAAAATAACTCTACTTTTAAAATTAAAAACAATTCAAAATTTACAGTCAGCAAAAGACTGAGGGTAACAGGTGCATATTATAAGTTTTAATTTTTTTTTAAACGGTTCAGTCATTGTTAATTGTTCTGCTTGATATCACTAAAGCTTTCGAAGTGTCATTCATTTCAAAAATTAAATCTTTAAAATATGCACCTGTTACCCTCGGTCATTTGCTGACTATACTTACAGCCATTTATAAGTTCCATCAACATTAGGGCCATCAGTTTCAAATCGTATGATAGGTATTGGTTCACTCGTCTGTTGAGCCTGCGGCTGTGCTGTCACTGCTATTACCAAACATCCTAAGAAATATAATGAGATCTGTAAAGGAAAAAAGTTGAAATTAAGTTGAGTTTTGGTGCTCACTAACTTTCGCGAAACCTTAATTTGCCCATATATTTTTATAGTCTTTACTCAGGACCTAGATTGTATATACCCAATAGGAACTATAGACCTCGGTATCTGGTATAAATTTCAACTTGCTAGGTCCATCCGTTCTGAGAAAAAAGGCGGTGACACGCGAACCGACGGAAAAGAGAGTGATCTTATAAGGGTACATTTTTACCTTTTGAGGTAGGGAGCCCTACAAAAAGGTGTTGTATTAAATCGAAGTAATTTTAATATAAACAACTAGCAGCGCTCCGCGGTTTTAACCCACGTAACTCCCGATCCCGTGGGAATATCGGGATAAAAAGTAGTCTATAGCCTTCCTCGATAAATGGCCTATCCAACACAAAACGAATATTCAATTCGAACTAGTAGTTCCTGAGATTAGCGCGTTCAAACAAACAAACAAACAAACAAACTCTTCAGCTTTATAATATTAGTATAGATTAATTTAACGCCTCTTATATTTGTATAAGCAACGAACAAGACAAGTGGCAAAAAGTTGCCGAAATTATTGTTTCGTACCAAAGGCGTTCATGATTTAAAGGCGGGCAAACATCCACTTGCGACGAGAAAGTTGCAGTTCCAAACAAGTATTTATGTAATTTATTTGTTTCAGTATGTATTTATTTACAAAAGAAAAGTATTTAAGTATTATATTCGTTATCTGGCCACTATAACGTAAGTCTAGTAGCTTAGTTTGGGGTCAGATGGCGCTGCGTACAAATGTCCTGCAATATTTATTTTTATATCTTCAGTAAAATCTCCATACAATATTATCACCTATCGTAAAAATGGAAATTGGCAGACGCGGAAATGGCCCGGTACCTCACTACACCGGAACACTCAAGTTATACCACGTTACTTACTTTCATACACAACAATGGAATAAGTTTATAGAAATCGTTTTGAACCCGACGACGAACGACCGCATTTACTGATTTATAAGCACTTTACTTTAACTGTTAACTAAATCGTGCATCTATTCTGTTAAAAGTGTATAGTGGATTGGAGAAGGAAGATATGTTGTGCTGACCCCACATTGTGGTGACAAGGAAGGAAGAAGATTCTGTTAAAAGTATGGGTACAGACCCGTACTGCACTTAGGTTTTTCACTTGAGATTCAATTATATTCATATACTTTAACTTTGACTTCAAAAAAAACTTACTTGTAGTCTTTTACAAAGTTTTTAATTTTCCATTTCGGTAAGTACTTATGTTTGTTTTGTAAGTTTATAAAAATGTTAACTCAGCAGTATTTGCCTATCAAAAATATAGAGGATGAATTCTTTAAAGAAGCCCGAACTCTTTACACTATATGAGGTAGCAAAAATCTACAAAAAATAGCTATTGACTTTGTTTGTTTCCAAAAATTTATCTCTCTCAGCAACACTACCGATTGATCCAAAAAATGTAGGAAAAAAAATAAAATTTATTTTCGTCAAAATATGGACAGATTTTGAGAGTAGTTTCGGAGCCTATTCTTTACAAACAAAAAAATCCATATTCTTTATTATATTAATTTAGATAGAGTATAGATGTAGATTAAAGTTTTTCCTAAATTAGACAATGATATGTCAACATCTCACTAAAATTAGATAAAATATAACAATGCTCTGTGCCTGTTTCAAACCGACCACTAGTCACTAGTGTAATATTATTGTAGAAATGGAAATGACCTAACTGAACACTGCAATCTCTTGTCGGAAATTGTTCAACTATGCACCGTAATACTACATTAGTGATCTATCGATGAATAGCGTTAATCAGTGCATTCTGACATCTCAGAACCTTTTCTTCGAATGGGTATTACTTTGTGCATTTTGCACAATGCACAATTCTTGTGTCAAATTCTCTTTTTTGGGACATTTTCATTCATAAGATTTATTTCTCTATTACTGTGTACCCAGTTTAATAGAGATTGTTTTGTAATAACATTAATATTAAGGTGCCTATTGACGCAATGTTCTTCGAGGGGGATATAATTCGAACGATCAGTAACAAGACACAATTTTCCAATCAGTGGACTTGACGATGTAGGTATATTCGGTTCAAAACAATACGCACGTAGGTATTAAAAAATACGACTGTATACTTGATCCAATTGCTTATCTGGCCAGTAGCTACTGAGCCACTCTTTCATTTCAAATTAATGAGCAGACAAATGCACTGCTTCGCGAATGAAGCATTGTTGAACTCTTTTGATAACATATCTTTAAAAGAACTTTGTACTTAGCTTAGCTTACCCCTATTAAAAATCTGATATATTTAGTTGAACTGGTTTTACGATAATTCCAGCCAATTAAATTATGTCACCCGACATGCCGCAAAAGCAGTGTAACGTTTCAAAAACAGTAATTTTAAAAGCTGTTCCAAGTCCTAAAAAATAGTCAAACGTTGGAAAAAAGAGTTAAACGTCGGAAAACCCCTATTTTAACGTGGGGAACAAAACAGTTTCATGTTGAAGAAAAAAAACATTCTAAGTGGGAAAAAAATAGTAATTATTTACCCGGATCTTAATCGCGTATTTTTATTTCTATTACCTCGACGTTTACTGTGAAAAATATTATGAAATAATTAGTATGAATACAAATCGTGTGAGTTCAAATCAATCAATCAAAGTTCAAAAAACGCTTGAAAAAAAAACCGTCAAACGCCGGAAAAAACAAAGGTTTAACGTCGATGAAAAATAAACAATTTAAAATCGGAAGAAACAGTAGAAACTTTACCTACCAATTAGGAAAGAAAGGATTACGTGATATGATAACGATCTCTTTTGAATCCGCATTTAAAGCTTCTGACAACACACGCCCTGACTTTTGAACTCGAAATATAATAGTAGATAGAGTAAAGAAAGGATACATTTAATTTTGAACCACCAAAATTGAGTTGGCGTTCTTGGTACAAAGAATGTCCATTGCTGTATGTACGAAACGCAGCCAGCATTTTGGGATGCTTGCACCGGAAACGCTGTGAAGTAGCTTGTTAGGTTGACTGTTTTTTTTTAAATAATTAATTTAAATTTTTGTGAAAATTGTTATTATTTATTTTTATTTTGGGTTTATTGTATGTAATAAATAAATAAATATTACAGGGCATTCTACACATCGCCATCTAGCCCAAAGCTAAGTAACTAGACTTGTGTTATAGGTGCTAAACAACGTATACTCATACTACTTAAATAAGTACTTTGATCAACGTACAGCCTAAACCGCTCATCGTAGAGACCAAAAACTTGGAGGGTGTTTTCTTTGTATGAAATAAGCATCAGAAAAGAAAGGATTTTCCGAAATTCTATCCCTTTAAAAAGTGGAGTGGGGATTTGTATGGGACAACGTGATTCCTTTGTCCATTTTCGACTTTTACGCGGACGAAGTCGCGGGCAAAAGCGAGTTTGTATGTAGCGTTAAATAAACTTTTTAACAGTTTTATATTTATTATTACTTAGTTTGTTAATGTGACTTTATAATTGAACATAACTGTTTAACCTTTTCATGAATACCTATTAACAGTATTTAACGATTAACTAAAACAAATCAAAATACACGTGCAATCAATGTTAGAAGCTATTATTACGCAAGTAGTTAAAGGATGTATGTTTATTTATCGATTTTACTTTGATTAATAACCTTATCTATAATTTAGCACCTTGTGAACATTTACTGCCAGTTAAAAGTCCTTATTAAATAGTAATACACCATAATTACTGTATATAATAATACACTATCAAAAATTAATTGTTTATTGATTTTGACGCTACTACAAAAAAACGGTAGCGCAAAATTTGATTGTTTTTTTGGTTAATTTTGCGCAAAATTTGATTAGTTTTTTGGTTAATTTTGCGCAAAATTTGATTAGTTTTTTGGATGAGTTGTGAGGATGTATGGCATCTGACTGACGACAGCTTAACAATGTTGAGCTGAATGAAATTTCGTGGCTATTCACGTGATAATAACACGCCATCACTTGGCTCAATATTTTTGCTGATTTTTTTGTCTGTTTTTGATGTCATTTTTAACAGCCACACAATAAATAAGTTAGGTACAGCAAAAATAATCGGAAAAGGAGATTTTCTCAAATTACATCAGAACAGTGTATTTTGACATTGTCTAAAGTTAACGTTAAATGGTTTTTCTAATTTCATAGATTTATTTGACCAGGAAGACCTAGAAAGTTAAAGAACTTAATCGTTAAATAAGCAGAATGAATTTGTTGTTTTGTTTAACTACGAGTAGCTATGTTAGTAATGTCTTGAATCTTACCATATTGTCTGTCGAGGAATTGAAGGACCAAAGGTCTGGATCCAGGCACAGGCAACACAGTTGTGTGCTCGATGTCACAGCCCAGTGTTTATATACCCGTATGGTTACCTATGAACTTCGTGACGACCCGGCGCAAGCGCATCCCGATGATGCATCTCGGCTGCACTTTGACAAGTATCTTAGGAACGTTATTGAGGGCGCTAGCGTCCTTATAATTCAATCTAACACACGTTTAGGAAACATTATTAGTTCCTTTTTTGGCCACATTCATTATTATCCATGAGCGCAATAGCTGCATCCACAAACATACATAATGTACACTTTATTTTAAAACAATCATACAAATGGTAAACGAATCTAATATACAATATGGATGCTTATCTAATATTATTCAAATTTTGATCTCACAATTACTATATTCAATTTTAGTAATTCGGTTTTATCTAATTTACAATCTATAAATATTATTTGTTTGTAATTTTAGGTACATTCGTATGAACTCATTTTTGCAGCAAGATTTACACATTAATGAAAGCTTAAGATTAAAGTTAAGATCGCCGTCTTTTAGAACTCTCTCCTAGCTCTGATTTTTTTTCATAATATTTTTAACTAGCTGCACTGGCATAAGTTTCGTACTTGTCAAAATTGCGGTGTAAATATAATAACTTTTATAATTATTATGAAAATTAGTTTAATTTTTCCGTCGCTACTGTTCCCCAAAAACCTGTGCCTAAACTACAATATTGGAGTCTTCATGTCTGGAATAAATATTTCATTTCATTTATTTGCCTTCATTTCATTTCATTTATTTGTCTTCATTTCATTTCATTTCATTTCATTTTTTGACTTCATTTCATTTCATTTATTTGCCTTCATTTCATTTATTTGCCTTCATTTCATTTATTTGCCTTCATTTCATTTCATTTTTGACTTCATTTCATTTCATTTATTTGCCTTCATTTCATTTCATTTTTTGCCTTCATTTCATTTCATTTCATTTTTTGCCTTCATTTCATTCCATTTATTTGCCTTCATTTTATTTCATTTATTTGCGTTCATTTCATTTCATTTATTTGCCTAAATAGGTACCTTTTAAGCGAGCATGCTACATCCTGAACCTCATCTTTACTTCCCATTAAGTGATATGAGGTCAAATGCAAGCTTATTTTGTGTAAAAAAATATCTTTTTGAATCGAAACCTCCTATATTTCAAACCTATCAGGATTTTCACTTACAGTATTAAATTTTACGGTGGCACATAAGCAAGATGTCGTGGTAATGAAAGAAATGATTTATTATTTAAACTTTATTGCGTAAGTAAACGTGAATGAGGTTAAAGGATTTACAAAGAAAGCTTGTTATCGGTTAATCCTTTGTTTAGGAATATGCTCTAGCTGTACTTACTAATCTATAAATACCAGAACAAAAGACAAAGTCGTGGGTGAAAGTTAGCCTATGATAAAAAGATGAACATCTAATTAGTTAATGTTTGGCGTTGGCATAGGATTTTTCAGTCTCTGTTTTCGCACTGTGCATTCTATATTTAGATAGTGGGCATATAGTACAGGATCCCTTTAAGAACGACCATTACCGAGCCGAGTAATGGATGAAAAGTATTTTGTCTCAAATTAAATAAGTTAATAAATAAATTGCATGGCTAGCCTAAAAAAATTCAGTCCAGAATGATTAATATTTTTTTTTTACTTTTTACTGGTTTGGTTGATGGACAAATTCCATTAAATGCATAATCTTTATTTTAACTTAACTTTAATTCATTAACGAGACCAGTGCAAATTACTAGTATCGATTTACCTTTCTTTTTTGCCTACCCAATAGTTGTAATCGGAAAAATAGTCAACTTAGCGTTTGCATATTCTTTATGCTACATTATTTTCTTTGGTATGGAATTTGTCTATTAACCAAACCAGTGATGGATTTAAAAAACAAAAAAAAATGTTAATTAATCATATTTTGGACTGAATTTCCTTTGCAATATTTATATTGACCTATTTCATTTGATATAAAATACTTTTCATACAGTAATCAGCTCGGTGAAGGTTGTTCTTAAATAGATCTTAGACTAATTTGTATAGACAAACAAAAAGTATTCAAATTTCATGATGTTAATTGTTACGTTTCGATGGCATAAATCTACGAAATATCTCGGATGATATTTATAAAAAACTAGCTGTGCCACGTGCCACGTTTCACCAGTGTTAGTCCCGATTCCGAAAAATATCGGGATAAAAAGTAGCCCATGTTACTTTAATTGAATCAATGTACCCTCATACCAAGTTTCATCTACATCGGTTCATTAGTTTCGGAGCATATTCAATGCAAACAATCAAATTTACGCAGCGTACGCAACGTAAGCCCTCAAAGATGAATTATTTTCCCCGTTTTTTCCACATTTCTCACTGATTCTTCGCTCATATTGGTCACAGCGTGATATTATGCAGCCTTTCTCGATAAATAGGCTATCCAACACAAAATTATTTTTTCAATTAGAACCAGTAATTCCTGAGATTAGCGCGTTCAAACAAACAAACTCTTCAGTTTTATAATATAATTATAGACTAGCAGCGCTCCGCAGTTTCACCTGCGTAACTCCCGACCCCGTGGGAATATCAGGATAAAAAGTAGCCTTCCTCGATAAATGGACTATCCAACACAAAAAGAATTTTTCGATTGGAACCAGTAGTTCCTGAGATTAGCGCGTTCAAACAAACAAACAAACAAACTCTTCAGCTTTATAATATAAAGTATAGATTAGTATAGATTTAAATCAAACCAACCATTTACGCCCATTTGTTACAAGTTTGCTCCATAGTTTTTCTATAGTAAGATATTCTCGATAATAAATCTTACACGCAATAAGTACTTAGAATATTAAAATTAATTTCATATTAATGAAACGTATTATAATTAACCTGCGTCTTGGTAATGATATTCCGCGAGTTGCGAAAATAGAGACAAGTGATGGTATTCATTAACTTTGTATGGGTTACATTATTACAAAACTATGATAGGAATATCACGTCAGAAATAAGTAAGTTTTGAATTTTTTTTATTTCCATTGTTGTCCCTGTTTGAGGACATAATTATAATTATATTTGAACGGATATATTCGCGTTTTTTATTTTTATTTTACCTGACGTTTCGGGAAGTCTGTAGATCCCATGGTTATAGGCAGACTGAGAGCAATTATGAGTTCAAGTCGCGAAAACCTTAGAAAATACCTTAGAAAATACTCTGTTTGAGGACTTTAAAGTATTATGAAATATTTTAATAACCTTAATTAATCAAATGACCTACTAACTTACTTTCAATAAAAACTTAAAGTACAAATTAAGAAGTGTGCCCAAAAGGCTGGCTGCGTTAGATCCGTTATAAATGGTTGTCTGTAACGTCGGTTTACGGACGATAATTTTACGTGATAACGTCTTAGGAAAACATTGATGAAATAATACGTTGCTATGGTTACCTATCATATCAACAGAACCCAACACATTATTATTTAGCATACCTTAATACGTTGCTATAGTTACCTTGCTATACCTTCAATTCCATCTCAGCACTTTTGAGAAAAACAAAACACATTCGTAACAATCAACAATGTTCACCAACGAAGTCGACCGGTGCCAGTAGTAACTATTTAGAAGGCTGGGTAGTAACTATTTAGAAACCTAGGTCGTTGGCGTATGGACCCCCTTTAAGAAAAATAAGCCTATTATTAAGTTCCGAAAGTAATGCTTAATAACCAAGTTATGTCAATGAAACTGAAATATACTGTGAAATAATTATGTTATGAAATTAGTTTCGTATTTTAAGGTAGCTATCTCTCAGTTACTAACATTATTACTTACCTATGAATGTATTTTAGCATGACCACATGCGTTGACCCCTGTGGATCCTGTTTTGCGTTTGACATTTGTTGAAATCATTAAAATATATGACGTTAGTAATTATTTATTCACTATTATGTTTTAGGTTTCATATTAATTTTATAAAGCTCTAGCTATCATAGTAAATGTTGACTCTCAACGCATCTATGGGCAGCTTTCCTAGGGGAGTCGTTGAAGTCGTTGAGCGTTATCTCTTTTATTGGATCTACTAGTCCAGAGGAGCTGAAAAGAGCTAATTTAAAGTCGGAGAGATTCACAGATCCCCTCTGCTTCCTAGCCGTTAAGGTTTGTTCAGTCTCATCAGATCCTCTAGTCCAGAAAAAAAACGTTCGAAAAAGGACACAAAAGGCGATCGAAACGGAAACTAAAAATCCTATTCTTTATCTTTCTCAACTACTTGTTCATCCCATGGTGGCCTGGAAATGATCGCTTTGAGTGATAAACAAACTCTTTGTATCACTTAGCTTGTTTTTATAAATGTACGGTCGGCTGCATAATTACAGACCCACCGTGGAGCTCCAAAACGGCTGTTATAAGAATGTTTTCAACACAAGCAAGATTCTAGACACCTGCTTTAGTTGAAGTTTAAAGTCTTCTAACTCATCAATTTATCAAACTAAAATTATTAGAATGAAAACATGCCCATAATAGTAATTTTTGAACACTACCGGGGACTGCAATTATGCAGCTGACTGTACCTAATTTAAAATGATGTTATTGCGGGGGTTCCCAAATTACCCTCTCTGTAGTCCATTCTTTTGTTTTTTTTTTAGGTTTCCGTACCCAAAGGGTAATATAATTAACGGGACCTTTTTGCTAAAACTCCATTGTCCGTTTGTCTGTCCATCTCTCTGTCTGTCATCAGGCTGTATCTCATAAACCGTGATAGCTAGACAGTTGAAATTTTCACAAATGATGTACATATTTCTATTGCGGCTATAATAACAAATACTAAAAATAGAATACCTATAATGGCTTGGAACCCTTCGTGCGCGAGTCCAACTCGCACTTGACCTGTTTTTTTATCTTAATGCTACCTACACTTGTCTCATTATAGATGTCAGGAAGAGTCATATTTTTCAGATAAAAAAAAAGTAAGTTTCGATAAAACACGAATAAAATGACATTTTCTAAAAATGATTCCTAGCTAGATTGATTTATCGCCCCCGAAACCCCCTATATACCAAATTTCATGAAAATCGTTGTAGCCGATTCATTATAGATAAATTCCAATTATATATATATATAATTGGAATCTCGGAAATATATATATATACACAAGAATTGCTCATTTAAAGATATAAGATTACTAACACAGATGGGTTATAAAATGCAAAATAAATAAATTAAAATATTAATGTTCATAATATTATTATCCACAATCAATAGTCACTAAATTGAATAAATCACTAAACAGTTTTTGTAAGTAATGACTTAATATCATATACTAAATATTATAAAGATTTGTTTTTTTTTTTGTTTTATTTATTTATTAAGAACATGCCACACCATATACTGTTAAGAATCTATACATACATTATAAAATTCTTTGCCCTGAATGACTGACTGACGGATCAACGCACACCCTAAACTGCTGATCGTAGAGACCTGACACTTGGAGGGTGTGTTCTTTGTGTGACGTTCGATAAGAAGGGATTTTCCGAAATTTGTATGGGACAACGTGATTAACTTTGTCTTTTCGACTTCTTTGCAGAAAAAGTCGCGGGCAAAAGCTAGTATAAATATAAAAGTAAAAGTCGCTTAAACTAATTGGTTGTCCCTTATGTTGTGATTTTTGTTTGTAAAGCCCTATTTAAAACTAGTTTACTGATTTTGATGAAACTTTGTACGAGGACAATTTAAAATGTAGAGAGTAATATAAGTTACTAGCTGCGCTCCGCGGTTTCTCCCGCATAAGTCCCGACCCTGTAGAAATATTGGCATAAAAAGTACACAGGTCTATATATCTATCTACATACCGAATTTCATTGCAATCGGTTCAGTAGTTTTGCGTGAAGGCGTAACAAACACACAAACTTTCACATTTATAATATTAGTAGGGATTTATATCACGATATTCCAAAGGCAACCGGACTTACACGGACAAAACTACAGGGTGATGCTAGTAATGTGTTCTAACCAAACATTGCGTTTTATTAGGCTTTAAATCTTTGTTTGTAACAAATTGATTAAAACCTTAACCTTTTAACTTTGTTTAAACGGCTAATCGCATTCCTTCTGATTTTTTATTGCTAACTTGACATTGCCCATTCTACGACCACAGGCTATTTATCTTATTTTAGCAAAGTATTAGGTATTTGTACTGAAGTTAGATTCATTCATTCATTTATTAATCTCAGACAGACTTTCATAATAACAAGCTAAATACAAAATATACCTATACTACGAAACTTATATTAATTATATCCATTAATTAATAAAAAATTAATAAATGACCTACACATATAAAATTAAATCTATAAGTCTTCAAAATAATGTTAATATTTTGCACTAAAAACAGTAATTTATTAAAAAAAACTTAAACCTAGAAGACCGTGTCGCGTCGGCAGCGGAGCAGGGCCCAGGTATCAAAGTCGGTGTTATGCGTATTTGGTATTTAGCTTAAATCGAAGTTGGTGTTATGCGTAGTTGGTATTTTGCTTAAATCGAACTTGGTGTTATGCGTAGTTAGTATTATGCGTAAGTGGTAATTTGCAAGTTATGCGTTTTGCGTATAGGTGGTGTTTTGCGTAAGTGATATTTTGCAAGTTATGCGTTTTGTGTAAAGTTTGTATTTTGCGTAGTTGGTCTTATGCGTCTAAAGGCCCAGGCTACCGACGGTTCTGCGGTCCTAGAGAGAGAGAAATCTTCGTATCCAGGAGGACTGCCTTCGGAATCTGATTGAATCAGCCATCCAACGATAGCCTCTTGAGTTTATTTCACAGTATTACACATTTTTTTTGTGTTTCTAAGAATATATCCTTTATCTAAATTTGGATCTTGGATCCCATTGTACCTCAAGTGATAATAAAAAACTTTAGAAGTGTCCAGGAACACCCGGATGGAACAAAGTTCCTTTCGATTAATTAGTGAAGGAATTGTAATAAAATCAAAAAGTGTCGTTACAACTTTTGGTCTTATTTTTTCCGTCTAGCTCCCTTTCGCAACGCGCAATAAGGAACTTCGTTCTAATTAAATAATATTGGACTATACCAAAGTAAAGGCGGCTTGCGTGAGATTGGCTAAATACTAAATTAATTAATATCGCTGGTAATTTAAAATTCAATTCAATTTCAATAACAACAAGATGTTTTTTATTAAATCATTTTTACACTTTGACAGTTGCTTAGTATCATCAATTTATTTTTATCTATCAATTTATTTTTTGTTGTATAGGTAAGTCAACCTGAGTACCTACTGCTTTTTCTAATTTGTTTTTTAGTGGAGACTGTTTGGTTCTTTCTTTCTTAATTTCTAAATCTTTATATTATAAATATATGGATATAGTGGCAACCATTGAGGTAATGGTCGAAGGTGGCAACTAATAGATTCAAATATTTTCTGATTTTAATAATTCTTGTAATCAGTCAATTGAGACCATAATTTAGGGCCTTGAATTCCAAAATCTCATTCAAAAGAGATTGTTCGCTAAAAATTCTGTATAAACAAAACAACATTTTTATTACAATAACTTTTTTTTATTAAAATATAAAACTTAATCAGTAAATATTTACAAAAGTATAAAGATGAACACTTATTTTACGGTTAGGTATATCACATTTACGTATACATCCATTGAAAAAGATATAAGTACATAAAATGGACTGAGTTTATTAGGTATTAGTTGATTGAGTATTCTTTTTTATAGAAATAGGTTATCGTTTGACCACTATCTCACACGATGGTAAGTGACGATACGGTCTTAGATGTAACACGCTTCCGTAGAAGATACCTTTGCGCTCGTGACTCAAACATACTCAAACAAACGGCGGCTTTCGAGAGAAGGTAGGAAGACGGCGGTGGACTTTTTTATTATGACTTGTGTTTTACACAATATCTTCTTATATATATATAAAAGAAAGTCGTGTTAGTTACACCACTTATAACTCAAGAACGGCAGAACAGATTTGGGTGAAAATTGGTAGGGAGGTAGCTTAGAGCCAGGAGACGGACATAAGATACTTTTTATCCCAATATGCCCACGGGATCGGGACTTACGCGGGTGAAACCGCGGGGCGCAGCTAGTTTATAATATATGCAGAAGTAAGCAGAAGTTAAATTTGTTATATTTGAAGATTTTTTTTACTCAAGTGTGATATATTTGAGTTAAAAAAGGTTCAAATAATAACAATTTTAGAATGTCATTTCTACTTGTAAAGTTTTAGTTGCAATAAGTTTGTTCCCATTATAATTTCCAACAAATAGTCCCATACTCATTAACGCAACAGCGAATCATAAGATAATCACTGATTTGTTTTATTTTTGTGAATATCCTTGTACTATCATCCAAAGCTTGCCAAAATGCGATGAGTGTTAATGGTTCCGAAAACATCGCTAAAGTATGGTAAAAATGACGAAACTGTACCTAGTACACTCCAGTATGTTAGGCAGCATATACTTTTTGCAACGTTAATGAATACGGAAAAATGGTATTTGTTCAACTGAAAATACTGTTTGGCGTTAGCAAAACATACATACACCCTATATTTTTATGGCGTATCGGAATTTTGACTATGATAACACTTTTAAAGTCAACGTTTGTTCTTATGATTGATAGTATTGGCCTCTGTAGTCAAGAGCTGCTTTCTCTTCGTTAAGCCTGGCTGTTTGCGGGTCCTTGGCTTCTAAAGCGGCGCGTTCCTGAAATATTAAAAGAGAAAATGAGATTTATCAGGAATTTTGAAACAAGGATTTTTATCCGTCGTATGATATTGTATGCTTCAGGTTTTGACTTGTTCCTAATCCCATTTTTTTAAACAATGCAGATGTCATTTTACTCCCTCTGATTGACTATTCAAATCATAATTATTTGTACTACCACATATTTTTATATTATCATCTCCTTCACCTTTCCATTAGATACCTAATTTCAAACATAATATGCAAAAACCCTAATAAAATACAACAAACACGTTTTGAATTATTCCTAATTGCTTATCTATGCTAGACCTTGGGCGTAAACTTTCACTTATCTGTAAAATGTGTAAACATGCGAGGCATCTTCTATAACCAGTTCATGACCTTCACATTAGATCTAGAAATCTGTTGTAACACGTGAGTGACCTGCTTATTGGTACACTTAACGTGATAAATTAAAAACACCACCCATCAAAACATGTTTAATTTTACCCGACTTTAAAAAAGGGTCCTCAATGAAGTGTATGTATTCATCACCTAAGCCGTTCGGGCTTAAATTCTTTGTTACCCTATTACTTATTTTTTTTTGAAAAGGTATAGGTACTTCAAAGCTTGGCATTGGACCTTGTTGAAGTGGTAAAGATAACTCCACTCAGTAGGGTCTAGTTGGTGTTTCGCGTATGTGGTGTTATGCGTCTAAAGGGACTTGAACGTGCCTATAAGCCTTTGTTTTTTTTCGTGCCAAGATGCCTTTGTTTTTTTTTAATTTAAAGAGTCGAGTTGTCTGTACTTTTGCTTTAAAGCAAATCTTTCATAACGAATCTATCCTAAAGCGAATAAAGGCTAGGTTCAGATGATTGGCCAGTATCCATCGAAGACATTTGTGTATGTATAAACCTTCAATGAAGTCTATCGTTATAATATAATATGTATGTATGTAAGTAAATAATATTGTTATCTATTTTCATAATTGCAGACATTTACAACGAAATTTCCAAAACAAGGTCTTAAATTCTTCTTAATTTTTTGTCATACTCCTAAGGTGTTGTTTATTTTACCTGATTGGCCTTAATTCCAGCGTAGATAAGGTCAAGACCCTTCTGGATTTCAGCTGACACTGGAGGTGGAGTGGGAATGTGGTCACCCTTCACCCTGAAGCCGAATTCGTCAGCGGTGTACTCCACAGTAATGATCTGACCATCGGGAGCGGTGTACGAGTATGAACCTTGTTGAACTAAAGCTGGGGTATCCTGGTTCTCACCGACAGCCTTCAGGTAACCTTCTTCTTGGGCGTGGATGTCATTTCCTGTCTCATATCTGAAATGGGGAATAACCGGAAAAATTATGATAAAGTAAAACTAAAACCCGACTACGTAAAAAAAATTAATTAATAAAACAAACTAGGTACCTATATAAAAATCGCAGTCTAAAAAATATGAAACAAGAAAAATACAGAGAGGTAATTCTTTTGGTAGGCAATCTCAAAGTGTCGTGTCTCGTGTCGTCTAGTGGATAGCCGTCGTCGGATGCCACCTTGCAATGCAACAGTACTAAGGGATTCTTATAGGGCAAGGTGGCATCCCACGACGGTTCGACCCTTTTGGCTTCGACCCATAGTCCCGACTATTAAACTAAATCTATAAAAAGCTACTTAATAATAAATCCCATCTTTCAAATCGTTTGTACGTGGTTTTTTGCTCAATAGACTGGATACATTTGCTCTCTATATAGCTTGGTCCTTTGAGTGAAAAACATAACGATAATAAATATCCAATTATTAGATTTGTACAGCTTAACTCTACCTTTATAGGTTATCAAAAAATAGCTTGGCATCGATATGAAGCGACCGATAAAAAGTGATACATTTAACGTTTTATTATAATGGTATAATGGTATTGCAAATCACTAAAGCATTTCCTTGAAAGTTCAACAATAAAAAGATACTGGTACGTTATTAACTGTTGTGTTCATAGATATTAAAAGCCTCTATTTATAAGTTTAATAAGTGTTAAATATGATAACACAGTTTTATTTAGGTAATTGCAATTACAAATACTATATCAAAGATGCGATATCAATTGAATAAAAATTTTGATAACCAGCACCCCTCGGTTTCACCCGCGTAAATCTCGATCCCGTAAATATCGAGTTAAAAAGTAGCTTAAGTTATTTCCAATTAATTTGTGTATACTGAAAATTTCTCAAAATCGTTCCAATAGGTAGTTTCAGATCTTATTCGATACAAATAAAAAAAACCATAAAAATTTTTACTTACGATGTTTTGTAGCTTCCATCAGTGCCTTGTTCCTTATCGAAGTGGATGATCGGAATATATGTGGTAGTTTCAAGTGTTACTTTAGGTCTGAAATCTTCAATGTTCTTGGCTTGTCTGAACTCCTGCCTGTACTCCTGGGGCTGCTGTTGTGGCTGGTAGTTGTTGTAGTTCTGTTCCGCTTGCTGTTGATCCTCCGATTCTTCAGGTTTCAGCGATACTCTTCGTTGAGGAAGAGCTGTCGCAATGGACAAGACAGCGGCGATTACAACCTGGAAACATGAAACCGGTCATTATAGTTAAATCTTCAAAGATATTTAAAGTCACAGTAAAATAGATATAACATTAGAAACTTCTTAACCTCTGGAACATTTTCAGTAATGAACCTACTCTCTTTGAAAAACGTAAACGTATCTTCTCTGTATGTAATTCACTTTTGCTTCTCTGTACAGTGTCATATAATAGAAGATTTAACATTATGATCTTTCTACAAACAATCACATTTTCCCATATGGACGTATTTATTTGACTACTAAAACTCGATTTAAGATCAAAATTTTGTTAATCTAATCAAACTTGGATATCCATTGCATTTTTCTTGTAGCCTCGTAACTAGAAGACAGAACTTTTTTAGTGTTATCTCTATTCAATTGTTATTTAAAATCTCTTTGATAAACCTTTTTGCGAATTGAGTAACACAATATGATGTCAGACAGAAAAGCTTAATCATATTCGTAATGTCGTAAGGTAAGATGGAGCGGATACAATAGTCACCATCTTGTGAAACCGGCTCGTTCGACACGCAGGTTGGGCGAAAGTTTGTTCCAATGTATTGACACTTTGGAACGCAGACTAAAAAACACTTTGTATCTGCCGATAGAGTGCGTTTCATCTAATGGATCCTATGCCGTCATTTAGGCTCCCCTGTCTCCCTAAATTCAAGGTAGCATATTCAACGTGTAAGAGAATAAGAATATCTTTTTAACGGCATAAGAACTATTCGATAAGACGCACTCCAGTATGAAACAGGTTAATAATTGATCATTGAAAAAAAATAACATTCTCATGGGCTAGGATATGGTGCAAAATTAACCAAATTTTGCTTACATTTTTTTGTTATTCAATTTTATTCTAAGTATTTTACACAAAATAGTTCTAAGAAAGAATAGAAAATATCATTGGCATTACACACATTACCAAGTTATTGGATTGTCTTTTAACAAAATTGAATAAAATTGATTTTTTCCGTCGACGTCCACCTCAAAATGTATATTTTTTAGAAATTTACAAAAAATGCAACATTTATTTCTATCGAGACAACTTTTTCTAATCGTGTCTCCGTTTCCAAGAAATAATAGAATGTTTTTTTCTGATTAATTTAAGTTGTTTTAAAGATATATTTCTCGATAAAGCCGAAGTCGAATCGACCAAAATCGTTCGATTTGGAACTAATTTAAGTGGTTTTAAAGGTGTATTTTTCAATAAAGAATCGACCAAAATCGTTCGATTTGGAACTCACTTTATCATAAGAAGGGCCTTTTGTTTTCATCTCACTTTAACATTTAGCTACGCTTTGTTAACATCTGATCATTACATTACATAAGTAGACGCTTTTGTAATGAGATGGTCCCAATTGGATGCTAAAATTCGTACAGTAGCATACAAGCATGATTGCAGTATTACTTACAGCGATCATTATGCAATAGTTCGTGATGTAGATGATTTGAGCAATATTAGTTAAATTCTAGAAATCTTGTTATGCAAAATGTATCACGATTTATCTACTACTAGCTGTGCCCCGTAGTCTCACCCGCATTATTTTGAGGGGAAAAAACCTACTAAAATATATTCATTGGTAAAAACACTTTTGCAAATAATGCATTCTTCTTCGTATCGATAACACAAATCAAAGGGGGAATTGACGAAGTAGGGTCAGATCCGCAAACTCCAGTATACTGCCAAGTCTATGACGTTGTTATTAGCTGAAATCAGGTCAGCCAATGAACAGCTATTAGGGCTGGGTAATAATGCATTACAAATATTTAAGAACAAATTTGATTACTATAAAAATAGTGATATTATAGTGAGTCAACTTTATAAGATATGCTGTCGCATACTTTTTTAGAAATTTTGAAGGGGAACAATTCCGTTATAGATTGTTCGTTCATAACTTTAACCGTTCGCAGCGCACGCAACGGAATCTGTCAAAAGGAATAATTTTGTAGGAATGAGATAAATTAACTACCAAACACGAAAATATTTTTTTCATTTCAAGTAGTTTCTGAGATTAGCACGTTCAATAAAACAAACTCTTCAGCTTAACAATATTAATATAGATCGTTAAATCAAGAATCAAGAATATTTATTAAAAACTTTGTACATACGATGACAAATTATAATAGGTAGGCATCAACAGTTTGTCCATCGCATACATGCAATAATGAGTTACATAAGTAACTTAATTTATACTAAATACAAAACAATATATTGAGACTGCCATTTCAAGCTCATGTATCTAGTTAAATATATAATAAAGAGTGAAAGCAAGAAGTGCTAGCTTGACATCGTAAAGGGTGATATGCGTGCAAATAGCCTTACAAACCAGGATGCCGAAGATCTTGCGAAGTGGAGGCGTAAAAGCAGGAAAGCGGACCCTGGGCTCCCGAGAGGGATGCAACCGGGAACATCGCTCGGATGATGATGAATAAAGAGTGAAAGCAAACTAAATACTCTATAACCGACCGTAGTCTTATTCTCTTTCCCCGTTTATTAATTGATCATGTAATTAAGGATTTGATGAGCTGAGAACGATTCACTCTAGTGATTACTGACAGTTCCTTATAGACATTACGAGTATGATTTAATGCATGAAATAATAAATCATTTAATGCATGAAATAATAAATCATTTAATAATTATCAAATCGTAGCTCACGTAACAAACTCTGTAATAGTTTAAACTGTTACTGTTTTTTTAACCGTTAACACTTATTACTGTTTGCAAAGAGATTTTTTTTTCTTTCTCACAAAGAGGTAACCTTACACCTCTAATCATAACCTGACCTAGAAACGAGTTATATAATTTGTAACATATGAAAAACAAGATCGTTTGTGTAACGAAAGGTGCAGACTTAATGAAATGAGGCTAAAGTGTTTATTATTAACAAATATACTAATAAATCTACATCATTGCATTTGCTCTACATTGCTTGACAGATTTAGGGACAGGAAATTATAAATCTTGATATTGATCAGATCGGATACAAGTAATTAATACTTTTATCTCGTTAATCAACTGTTAATTTTATTATTTACTAGCTTTTGCCCGCAACTTCGTCCGCGTAGAAGTTGAAAATGGACCAAAAAATCACGTCGTCCCATACAAACTTTGCCCCCCTTTTTCACCCCCTTAGGAGTAGAATTTCAGAAAATTCTTTCTTGTCGGATGCCTACGTCATACAAAGAATACACCTTCCAAGTTTCAGGTCTCTACGATCAGCGGTTTAGGCTGTGCGTTGATCCGTCAGTCAGTCATTCAGGACAAAGCATTTTATATGTAAATATAGATGAACTTTAAAAAAAGTGTTATGTGATGAAGTTTTGATACAACTTATAGCAACATTAGTAACTGTGCCAATATCTACTAATGTAAGGGTCTAATATCAATCTGGGACTAATAATTATTAAGGGTTAATACCCACATAACCATTTGTGTAACTAGTAACTGGACCAATTTAAGTGCACTATTTATCTAAAGGTGAGTATAGACTAGACAATTTACTAGTAACACTATATCGAGCATTCGCTGTTTGTTAAATTGACTCGAACAACACCTAGAACATTTGGCTGTATAGTATCATTCATAAGAATGTTACATTACATTGTATTGCTCAAGGAAATTCTCTAGTCTATACTCACTTTAAAACTTTTACTATGTCAATATTTTTTTGACTGCGACATGTGTTTGTTCAATACAAAAAATAGTGAGAGACCCGGTTTGGGTAGCTAGCTAGTGTAAGAAATAATCGTGTACCATTTCAGGACTTAAACAAACTGAGAGGTTATGTGGTGTGTAGGCTCCTAATTATTATGGTCACAGATGAATATTAGAACCTCAGATTAGTACAATAAATTGTTAAAGGTCGTGTTATCATTAGTATCAATTGGATCAGATAATATGTGTTAGGTAAATTACACTCAGTTCATCTATACTATAATATTATAAAGGGGAAAGATTTTTTGTTTGAAACGAAAAGGCTCCGAAATTACTGGACCGATTTTGATGAAACATGGTATGAAGATACATTGATAATTAAGTAACTTAAATTAAAAACAATAAAATATTAATATACTTAACGTTCAATTAACTTTTGATAATGGCTGTTATAGGTTTAAAATCCGATAATAATCAATGCCCAACCCAGTAAAGCAATCCGAAGGCATTTAAATGTCAGAGTTCAGTAGTTGACTCCTCACTGACCCTATTTGGCGATGCGTCTTGCAACAGCTGACAGTAGAGCCTCACAATTAACGCTCCACTTATTGGGTTATTTTATTAAGAGAAAGTATTGATAAAAAATAGGTCGATGAAATGGGAATCACTGCACTCACCAGGAGCTTCATTGTTGTATGTATGCGGCGACAGGGCACGTGGTATATCGTGAACTATGTCAGAGTGGTAGATGTACGCTCGCTTTTATACTTCACCCCTGCCACAGGCCCGCTTTGCTCTGCCATCTCACTTTCAAGCATATTGCATTGCGGTGCACAAACCGATTCTTTTATTTCTATTTCCGATAATATTGATGAGACTGTAAAATCTTTAGATATGGATATCGGCTTGTTGTTCACCAATCATGAGATCGAGTTCCATCCCGGATTTAGGTACTTAGAAAATTCACGCTGACAAAACTACTGATGCGCAGCGTTTTAAGTATTTAATCAATACTTTTCTATACATTAAGTGAGAGATCAATCTAAAACACATTTTTTTTAAAAGAATTAAAAAACTATCTATGTAAAAAAGCGTATGCTAAAGCAGTCTAAATAGGTCACAGTTCAGTGCCTAAATTGGTTAGGGACCAATCACTGGTTTGCAGCTGCTATTCTTTATTGTCCCGAGTGCGCTCGAATATGTATTAATAATTACACCTTTAAATTATCCTAAATAATGTACCTATTGTTCTTATTTGGCATATTGTTACACGATTGTGAAACTAATTCACTGAAAGTAAAACACGAAGACGCAAGAAGAAGCAGTCTGGTTTTCAGTAAGTAAACTCCCGGTGAAGGTATAGACTCTAGGTGAACCCTACAAAAGCACAGTGCAAAACTGTATTTGCCAAACAAATAAAATATTTTTTAAACGTTCTTACTTACCTTTCTTCTTTACGCCTTAATATATGCGAACAACTCCTCCTTTTTCAATTTAGCATTATAATTATACTATAAATTGTTCATGAAGAAACATCGCCCACGTGTATCACAATTGATGGTGTCCTTGTAGACATTTTCCATAAAAGATCGATGAGGAGGCTTTTATGGTAGTTCATTAAATCTACGAGTGCAGTTATGTAACAAAACTGTGGATAAACTGTGACACTTCTGTAGAAACTGTGTTTTTAAGATAGGTTATTTATTTACTTACATAAGTAATCTGAAATAACATTTGCAAAACTGTAGATAAACTGTGACACTTCTGTAGAAACTGTGTCTTAAAGATAAGTCATTGATAAACTTACTTATGAAACCTAAAAAAAAAACTGCAACCATATCAAAGCTGTGAATAAACTGTGACACTTTTGTAGAAACTGTGTCTTAAAGATAGGTCATTGATTTACTTACATAAGAAATCTGAAAAAAAATCTGCAAAAATTTGCAAAAATGTGGATAAACTGTGACACTTTTGTAGAAACTGTGTCTTAAAGATAGGTCATTGATTTACTTACATAAGAAATCTGAAAAAAAATTCTGCTAAAATTTGCAAATTTGTGGATAATCTGTGACACTTTTGTAGAAAGTGTGTCTTAAAGATTAATTGATAAACTTACTTATGAAACAAAAAAAACTGCAAACATCTCAAAACTGTGGATAAACTGTGACCCTTAAACAGTTACTGTTTCTCCAAAATATGTCATTTATTTACTTACTTATGAATCCTAAAAAAGTTCAAACAAACATCTACAGTTTTATGAATCTATGTTTTTCCTGTTTCCTTAATTTCACTGACACAGTTTGTCATATGCCGATAAGGCGAAACATGGCTGTAACTATATAATCTCAATCAACACCACTATTGTACCCATGTTTTATAAAATAAATGAATATGAATATGAATGAATATGACTTGTTTCATGTTTTTTATGATATACTCAACGTTAGCGTCTTAAAAAGCGGATAAGGCAAGGACAAAGCATAGAAACGAAATATAACTACAGTTACTAATTCAAAACTAGAAATCATGTTATCATTAAATCTAGAAATTTCTGCATTCGCATTCCCACGATTCATTTCTCTACTCACTATTATCAGATTTAAAACTTTTCTTTTCATCATAGAATAGTTGCAAACGCTAATGAAGGTTATTGTTGTATATAATGCTCTTAAGACGAGTTTGCATTGTCATAATTTCCACATGTTAGAGGTCTAAACAAACCTGGAGGGCCAGTCGACTATTTTATGATTGTTAAATAACTCTTGCCTATTGCCTCAGGCGACTGGTAATGTCTTTTTGCTTAACCCTTAAAAGATTCACTAAAACCTTTATCGATAACCTACCTTTACATCGATAATTATTGTCGTATATAAATGACCCCAGTCGGAAACGTTAAATTATAACGCTACGCTACGCTATTTTGTAGTCTGCATAAGTTTCTATAACAAAACTCTAGAACTTCTCTTATTGGTGCCTCTCCGAATATTATATTCTTCTCTATTTCTAGTTTTACGCTTTCTGCGTCCACTCCCGGATGTTACGCAATTAAGATTTTTTTTCTCCGATCAACAAGTATTTTTCCCGTGACTTTTTCCATCATAAATTAGTTTCAGTAACTCGTACTTACTCGTAACTCAAAACAAAAGTTCATAATTGTTTAAAAAGATTTTAATAGTTAGTGGTCATTTCAAAGCCAAGGAATTATCTTTGATACTACTCCAAATTGAAATAAAAATGCAATTTGTAATAAATGACAATTATTTTATAAACGAGAACAGAGGTACAAATCATTTTTGGTATAATTGCAAAGCTTAATTAAAGATTAATTAGTTGAATAACTTTATTTAAAATTTTCCATAGTAGCAAATCACAAAATAAAGTTACATTCCTTTTCTAATCCATTGTTATTTCCAAGTTATTTTTGTAAGTTTTCCGCAATACGACCTGTATTGCGGAAAACTTACAAAAATAACTTTCCGGGAATCCGGTGTTCATTTTTCTTATAATTTACTGTATAGCATGTAAGTGGGCATGATCAATGGATCCGTCAGTTGTCCGAGTGCGTATCGAACATATGAGCATTACATAAAGTCCAGTCGAAGACATTTAACATTACGTTCAAGTAGGGGGAACATTGGGCCCTACCTCACCAGGCTACTCTATTTGGGTAGCCAGAAGTAGCATGGATATGTAGCCGGCGACGAGGCAAAGGTGTGCCGGTGAAGTATGGCCCTTAATCTTTTTACTAGTTTTTCCAGCCCCTTTACCCGCATACATACTTACTTACAATAGCCCAGCTACCCGAAGTAGATCTTGACGCCATGCCACCCTATTTCGTGCCGCTTGTTGCTAGTCGGCTGCATGCTTGAATGGCTTGCAGCTCTTGTTGGACTTGGTCAATCCAGCAATATCTAGGTCTTCCAAAGGATCTTGGAGTTGAATTTTCCATAATCCTTTCTTAGTGGAAACCTACATTATAATCCTCCTTCTTCAGCAGCAGACCACTGCATAGCATATGCCTCTCCACATTTTCCAATTATCAGTTTTCTTAGACCACGGTGCCCTAGCATGAGCTCTATACTAACAATAAACCCAGTTTTTATCTCTATTTCACTGTAAATTGAATATCATTGTATCTTGTATGTATAGCTGGGCGTTGTTCGTCAGTTTAGCAACGTTTAAGTGTCGATGTCGGTTATCAACGTTTGCGCAATTACTAGGCGCGTGAGTATAACCGCATCTGATGATGCGTTTCAATGTTTGACAGACACACGATAAATGGACGGACGCGAGTTGTACCACGCGTGTTTTACACGCGATTTATATTCGTATTTATTTAGTAAAACCATATATTGTTATAAAATTATTCAGCTATTTAGCGGGGTAATGCTGCTACTGTGATGGGTTACTTTGCGTCAGGGGTGACTCGGGGCGGTTTGCTTAATAACATCCTATTTAATTCTTGTGTTAGGTATTTTGTATTTTCTATTGTATTAGTTTAGGTATGTAAGATGTTATTAAATTCTTATATTTTTATCTGTAATAGTTCTAAGTATGAAATATGGATTTTAATAATTATCAGTTATTTGTCTAAAATAGCAAAACCTTCAAAAACGCAGCCTTCAAAAAAGCATTGACGAACAATACATATAGACGACCCAGTTGGCACAATGGTCACCAAGCCGGACTGTCAAACACAGGGTTGCGGGTTTGATTCCCGCCTCAGACAAGTATTTATGCTAAGGTACTTGTCTGTGGTCTGGTTGTTTCTATGTATTATAAGTATATATTTACAAAATAAAGTATATAAGTAGTATATCCGATATCTAGCACCTATAACACAAGTGTAGTTACTTAGCTTGGGGCTAGATGGCGATGTGTGAAATGTCCTGCAATTTTTATTTATTATTTATTTATAGACAAACACTGCCCGGATAAAATAGTTGTATGAATCGATTAAAGTCAAAGATCGAATATATCGATAATCGCATCGATATAGACGATTATGTAGGCGATGAATTCGAGACTAATGAACTAGACTAAACGAAATACCTATTGCACGTATCTGATTCGGTTAATGATCTTTAATATCAAGTGTTATGTAATAATTCTTGACTTGAGGTTAGTGACACATCCTTGTGGTCTATATGTTCAAAATTACTCATACTTTCTGTCATTGCGGTAAAATATTTCGGTAAATTTCATCCTCGTTTCCTCTCTTCTTTTTTTCTCATAAAATATGCTTGAATTTTTATTTTATTTTTTTTATTTTATCTCACCTGATGAAAGGCGAAGATGAGGTCGAGAATGTAGCATCTGCCTAGAAGGTCACTCTAGACTTGAAGACTCAAAGGTGAGGGAACGTCTGATGGAATTCCTGTTTAGCTGTCGACCCAAAAAGAGGGGTGATATGAGTTTGACGTGTGTATCTGTGAGAACCGTCTCACACTTCTTAATTTTCAAAAGAACTTACTTTTTAAAGTAATTTTTTTACCTCTTAAGCAGTAGGTAAGATTTTAATCTACAAAGCATTTAATCTAATAATTAATCCACCGGTTGGTTTCGGCCTAGTATGACGTCGGATTTGTTCCAACTTGCGAGCCCGGCGCGTGCGCAAGTGTGCTTAGATCTAAAATTGTAGCTTAAGATTATTTTTCACCTGTTCTGAAACAAACTCTAGACCAATACGACGACCCAGTTGACACAATGGTCACCATGCCGGACTGCCAAACACAGGGTTGCGAGTTCGATTCTTGCCTCAGGCACTTGCCTGAGGCAAGAATCGAACTCGCAACCCATACTTATTTATGCTTATATATTTGTCTGTGGTGTGGTCGATTCTATGTGTTATAAGTATATATTTACAAAAGAAAAGTATAAAAGTAGTAAATCCGTTGTCTAGCACCCATAACACAAGTCTAGTTACTTAGCTTGGGGCTAGATGGCAGTATGTGGAATGTCCTACAATTTTTATTTAATTATTTATACATTCAATCAATCTAAAATATTTGGACTGAAATCTAATTAATAACAAATATATTGTTCCAAACACTTCAAAATCTAAAAATAAATGTGAAAAATTATGTCCCAAGTTCCAAAAGTCAAATATCAATTACTTAAACAAAGCATATACTCGTAATTCGTGAGTATGTACGATTTAAGTTTACTTTAAAAATTACACCTTTGTCGAAAAATGGTGAACAATGCCACATAGCGGAATGTTAATTGATAGGTATTTTGTATTCTATTATCATCGCGTATGTCATCAGATTTATATAATAAAACAAAAAATACAGATAATAGTTTATAATTAGACTTACGGAAGGGTATTCTTCTAATTATCTTATCAATGACCGATGATAGAAGTACGCTAAGGTTAGTCGATAGTAATAATATATGTTTACGACTTGTCTTGCCTACTGTATTAAGCGCTGAAGTTCTGATTACGTGTGAAATTGCTATAAAGAGTATCAAGTATACATAAACAAGAAGAAGCTCATTCTAGGATTTTATCTACTTACATTTGATTCATTCAAATCCATCCAATCGTTTCATCGTACCTATAATACTTGCAAACTCTCGCATTAATAATTTAAGTAGGATAAGTGAGAGGAAGCAATCTTCTATGCATCAGAGTGCCGCCTGCTGACAATGTCTATCGAATTGATCTTGACATTTTGACGCCTGATATTTCAATTTACATAATTTAAATTCTTACAAGCAAGGCATCGTCCTAGTATTGTTGCTTTTTGTCTGATTTGAAATGAGATTGACTAAAATAAAGGAACAAAAAGGCTTGAAATAGGCAACAATGTAACAGAAAAGTTTAATAAGAAAATATTCACAACTTATAATAAAACAAATAAAGCTCACCCGTAAGTTAGTTAAAAGGAACGATTAATATTTACATTAACTTATTAATTAATGTTAATTATTAAGAAGCTACCGTCGTTGACGATTGCGTTGTTGAATCGGAACTTGGAGCCGCTGAGGATCCCTCTTGCAAAGTCGTAGACTCTGAAGCAAGAGTGGTAGAAGAATCTGCTGCACTAGTTGACGAAGATTCGCTTATTGTGGTTGATGCAGATTCAGCAGTTGATCCTGCTTCTGACGTAGTTGATCCTGCTTCTGGCGTAGTTGATCCTGCTTCTGGCGTAGTTGATCCTGCTTCTTGCGTAGTTGAACCTGTTTCTGTTGTAGTTGATCCAGCTTCTGCTGTTGTTGACGCTGCTTCTGGCGTAGTTGATTCGGATTCTGCTGTAGTTGATCCAGCTTCCGGCGTAGTTGATCCGGCTTCTGCTGATGTTGATCCAGCTTCTGCTGTAGTTGACGCTGCTTCTGGCGTAGTTGATCCAGCTTCTGTCGTAGTTAATTCTGCGTCCGTTGTAGTTAATCCTGTTTCTGGCGTAGTTGATCCAGCTTCTGACGTAGTTGATTCAGACGTTGAAGATGATTCTGTTGTTGTTGATGTTTCTGGTGTTGAAGATCCCTCTGGTGTGGTGGAAGATTCTGTAGATTCTTGAGTATTAGTTGTGCTTTGTGCTTCAGTTTCAGGCGTTGATGATGCGTCTGATGCTGGTGATTCTGAAGAAGGTGACTCAGAAGAGCTCTGCGGTATAGACTCACTTTCTTCATTGGGTTTGTTTTCATTTGACTTTGAATCATCTGATTTATCATCAGATTTTTCCGGTTCGAAAGCACTTCTTGCTGCCACAGCAGGTGCTGATCCGCTTCCTTCACTATCAGGTATATTGGCTTTACGTCCTGATTTTCCTGATGATTTGGAACCACCACCTGATTTTAACGCATGATCACCAATAATTCTGAATCCATTTTCATCTGCGATATACCTGTTTTGTAAATTAGATACATTATTGTTTTAAGCTTATTCTAATTTACTTAAACAAAATTGCAAAAATTGTGAAAGTTACTTTAAATTACGTTAAAAAATTGGGTTTCCTTATTACTTGAAACTTACCTTACGGTGATGAGAGTTCCATCAGGAGCTGTATACGAATATGATCCCTTTTGTACGCGAATTTCATCGCTATCTTCACTGTCATCATCACCTTTTTTCTCTTTACTTGATCCACTTTTCGATTTAGGTAAAAGTTTTTGATAGGAGACTTCTTCTCTTTTTATTCCATTAGCAGTTTCATAGCTATCGAAAATATTTATTTTTGTTAATTTTTATCTGATCATTTTAATTTTTATCACTAATTGTAATGTGAAATCATGGTTATTTATTTTATTTGTGATTATTTATAATACGTTGACCTACCTGTATTTATAAGTTCCATTAGCTTCCAGTTCATCAGATTGTGAAAGAATTGGTATCACTGTAGGCTGTTGCTTTTCCAATGGCCTTTTATGTTTTGAGGGTGCAGCAAACACACATATTACAGCTAAATTCAAACAGACTATTTTTAAATACATGTTAATTTTGTTAACTTCTAACTCCTGACCTGTATTACTGAATGAATTCCAGAGAGGGTACACGACTTATATGTTCGAGTCATCTGTTTACACTAGCCTCCCCCCGCCTCCGCCTTCCCGTGGAGGTCCGGAGGATGCTAAATACTTCAACCTTAGCGTTTGACTGATGTATTCCTCGAAAATTGCACAACACTAGGTGTCAACAATGAAACATGATTCGTCGCGATTAAATTATTGGATACTACAAACAAGGCCTTAGCACTTTAGATTCCTTTTAACTTAGGTTTTAAACGAGGCGTTAAATTGTTTATAAAATAGACATTGTTAAAATATCTATATTTACTTGTTAATTTAGTCTCATTTATTTTTAATAGGTTGCAGTAGCGTCTCTTAGTATCGGAGGCCAAGATCCACGTTAGTAACTAGTATAATTTATTAGTCCAATCCAACAACTTATTTTGCTCTATTTTTACGCAGAAGGTAACTACTTACCAAAGAAGATATATAGGACATTTTTGTTATACTATGTCAAACTAAGAAATGGAATAGATAAACAAATGTCTATTTTGGTATGTAAATTTCCTTTCGGAGGTGGCTAGGGGAAGAGCCGATTTAAAAAGCGTATATAGTATTTATGTACCTACAAGGTATAGATAGGTATACTACTATTTTGAAATAGGTCGATAGCTTAATTATTTTTTTCTTTTTAGCTGCGATGGAACGGAGGGCGGATAAAGGTGAGGGTGTTTGTATGTGCACTCAAACGTTTCTTCAAAACGGCTGGTTTTGTTTGCTTTTTGTTAAATGTCATGACGGTCGCCAAACGATCTGCAGACCGTGTCTGTCTGTAGTCTGTGTTCACTCTGAGTAGGTTCCTTAGGTAAAGGCGGGGTTCGGGAGGGGTGTGTCGACAAAATTCTAATATGCGTTATTTAGTGGTCATTCAACGGCATAGCTCTACCCTCCCGCACTCCGCCACACCCCAAGAACTTGGTTACAATCTACCGCTTTATTCAACAAAAGTTTTGAAAGTATGACAAGAAGATAAATATTGCATTTCTAAGAGATGCTCTTCTCAGTATATTTGTCTATTTGATGATCTCACTATTTATTGCTGCTGCAATCAATTTAAATAAACAGGTACCTGTGGTCAAGCAACTAATATTATTAAGTATACAAAAACGATTTACTATAAAGTCGCTTATTGTGACTCATCTTTAAAACGATTCCAAACGCGTTGGTGGTATGTTGTAAGCTTATATTATTTTAATTAATATTAATTATTAACCATAATGCGTTTGTTTATATTGTTTGTGGTTTTGCTGAATAGTGTTTTCGGTGACGAAAGTGACGTAAATGTTAAAGGAAGATATAATTTTAATCATCCGCCATTTTTCGAAGAAAATCCAATACCTGTAGCAGTGGTTTACGAAGAAGGAAGATCCAATGATAAAGCTATTGAAGTCGCTACCAGTGAGTATTTAGAACAAATTACAACAGAATCATCTGATGTACTTGTGACAACAAATACACCACTAAAGGTAAACTTAGTATCTACTAGCACAGAAAAAGTGGTTAAAACGAAACCAAGAATTAGTGAAATTCAGATTCCAGTTCGAGTAATATATGACACGGAACCAATACCAGATGTTCCTTTAAACAAACCGGTACCAGCAATAGGTACTAAGCCTCTTAGAAGACGATTAAAACAAAGGAGACTTCTCCAACCTACTACAACAACAACGACTACTACAACGGAAAAGAAAATTATTGTTGAAAAATCTACTGAAAACAGTAATATTGTTCCTTATGATTTGAGAAAACAGATTTTTGAGAGAATTTCTGGTAAACCAAAGAAACCATCCAGAGAACGTGATCCTGTTGTGCCAATTTTGGAGAATGAAAATCATGTTTTCTCCCATAATGGTAATTTTCGATACAGGTGAGAAATTATAGCTACCCACTTACTTATTATACAGAGTTATTTGGAAATAATAGCAAGCGGTTGAGAGCCTAGGACATTTTTTTATAAATTGTAGGTTATATAAATTCGAAAATTAGTTGATTTTTAAAACAAAGGTCATTCAGACTTAGAACAGTAGATACAACTTAAAAAATATGTATAATATTAAGGTTAATGATCTCTCCATGTAAGGAACAGCTGATTTTCACGTGAACATAACCTCGAAATTTCCAAAAAATGTTCGAATTTTCAAAAGTCGTTGAACAAAACTTGTTTGTTTAGATGCACAGAAGTGGTCCTCAACCGCTTGTTATATAGTTACCAATAACTCTGTACATTACAAGATTAGAAGTGATTTGTTTTTGACTTTACGGATGAAATACCTTATTGCCTTTGTCATTAGTTTCATCCAAATCGATAGAGTTATTTAGCCGTGAAAGGGCAAAAAAAAGACCAAACAATGTATTTAATTAACATAAATTCATCTTTTCGTCAGCGTAAGTCCAGAATTGGGATGTAAATAAAATTGTTAACCATTCGAACCACTTTTTTTTTATTTTTTATTATGGCTTTAGCCAGTGTCAAGTTATATTTTGCATCAAATTATGACCCGATGTTTCATAAATCATAAATGTTTCAATACAGTCAAAGTCGTCATAGTCCGTCAAGTCAGGGGCTATAGTAAAGCGGTGGCAAGTTTACCATAACCTTAATAGGAGATTTGGAGGCAACGAGAAAACTGCATGTTTGACACTGATTTTTACTTTCACTACACTTGTGCACTTTCACAGAACTAAATTGAATAATATTCCACCAGAATTATACAATTTAACTCGGGTTACATCTAAGTTTCATGAAAATAAAACTGCAGCACGACATGTTGTTAACTCGTTCCCGCCAAAAACTCCGAACCACTTATTTTTTAATTAAAATGTAATGATGCAGTTTTAGTTTTAGAATATAGTCCTGAAGGACCACGTAAAAAAATCACCACGTATATTTTTCTTTCACAAGGATATATCTAAATACAAAACACGAAATTAACAAAAAAAAAATAAAAAAACTATACAAATGTCATATTTTAAACATAATTTAAATATTAAACACCACAGGCACAAACAAAAAATAATTAATAAATAAATAATAATAATCCAAAACATTCAAAATTTAAAAACAAAAACCCCGTCCAAGGCGTCTCCCCGACCCAAAGGCCCAGCAAGCTGGCAGCATTCCCCCTCTGGATCGTTAAGCTTATACGCTGGGAATGGAAACTATAATTTTTTTTTTAAACATTAATAAAAATATAATAAAATCACTAGACTCTAATCTACTTGTTAATATTTTCAGCTACGAAGGAGGAGATGGTACCAGAGCTTTTTCTGAAGGTCAATTGAAGACGATCGACGATGAAGCCGGCGAAGCTGTTGTTGGAGGCTTTTCATATACGGTGAGTATTTGCTAATGTATATGATATCATAATTTATTATAGCTATTCTAAAACTATACGCGGTAGCGAAGATTAATTGAATGTTTGAACTTCCTCGTAAATAACGCTATAGGACGGGAGGTGTTAATACCACGTCAATTAAAATAAAATAGTCGATTTCGTTTTATTATCAGACATACGCACGGCGAACATCCCTTGCGAGGCAAAAGGTTACGGGTTCGATTACTGCCCCTGGAACAAAATATTTCTTCGAATTTTATGGTCTGGTTTGTACTTAGAAAAAAGTCCAGCAGGACTAGAGTTCGTGTAACTTTATTTTTTACCGCATAACTCTACAGGATGAGGCTAATCCAATGTCTTTGTTAAGAAAGAAAGAAAGGTGTTTGGATGTCTTACAATAGGTACTTTGCGTGTAGTAATTCCTAATGACAAGTATTAAGTTCGCGAAGTAGGCATACGTATTTTTATAATCATAATGGACACTAATTTTATTTTTCTACAACCGATAAACTTTTAGCAAGGCCATACTGCAACGTGACATTGTTCGGTTAAAACATTGAATTAATTAAAATAATGTTAACATCTTTAAATATAGAACGTTCACGGATATAGGTACGTTTACAGGCTGTAATGTAAGTTGAGGCACGTGTCTCACCGGCCAGTTACTATAAGATTCGGGTATTCGACCTCTTTGATCGCCTCGCGCGCTAACAATCACGATATATTACAAAATGTATGTTCTAAATTCAAAATCATTAGGAACTGCCAGCTCAAAGTATTACATTACCACGTACCACTTTGTCCGCTTTTATTGAGGAGCAAAAT
The DNA here is from genome assembly GCA_951213275.1 of Idaea straminata. Classification (NCBI taxonomy): domain Eukaryota; kingdom Metazoa; phylum Arthropoda; class Insecta; order Lepidoptera; family Geometridae; genus Idaea; species Idaea straminata. The sequence continues at coordinate 2,186,564 of OX577852.1, forward strand.
GTCGATTTTCAAATATGGGATGAAAATATAATTATCAGTAAAAACTTCGACGATCGAATAGAAAAGTAGTTATCTGTCTGTAGTTTTTTTGTTGCTCAATCACGTAACTATTTTGATTTCTGTTAAAATTCGGTGCGTAAATAGTTGAATACATGCTAATGAAGACATCTCTAAATTACCTCTATAGTCCGATGGGTGAACAATCGCCTGCGATTTTAAAAGTCGCGGGTTCGATTTCCGCCTATTGCTAAAAAAGTTTTTATACGTCTCCAGACTCGCGCGAATAGAAACGGAAGGAAGATGGAAGATACAGATTTATTAAAAGTCTGTAGAATAATATAAGTTTTGTGTGTTTTTTCAGGATAATGACGGCAACGACTTCAGCCTTTCATACACTGCTGATGAGAACGGCTACCGGCCTGTAGGTGCCCACTTGCCGACTCCGCCTCCCATCCCTCCCGCAATAGCTCGCGCCCTGGCCTACATCGCAACTGCCACCACACCAGAACCAGTCACCAAATCTATTAAGTGATGAAAGAAATTAAAAGAATAAATTGAATATAAGCATACAACAAACATTGGGACAAAAAATAGAAAGACACAAATTGATTACAAAACACAAAATTCAAAAGGACTGGAAATATTTTCAAGGAAAGATCTAGTCTTGCCGAGGCGCAAATATTCCTAAAAAATAAAATAAAAAAACACGATCAAAATGCTTCGCTACTTCTGCAAATAACGCAAATATTAACGAGTGAAAAATATTGCTTAGAAATTGTGACTGTTATATTACATAAAACGGAGAATGTAGTGTTAAACCGTATTACTAGGTACCAACTAAGTAGGTATTAAATATTGAGTAGAAATTACACCATAATATTAATGATTTTTTTATCAACAAATATTGTAGATTCCTATCAAAAATACTAATAGCATAACCAAATATGTATGTAAGGTACTTCAAAAAGGTTGGTGCTCTATATACATACTCTTATTTGATATTGCTCCGCATGCTTAGGGAACAGCAGCCTTGCGTAACAAAACGCAGGCACCCACCTCTCGCCTCCGGCTTTATTAGATGTGCGTTACTTATTTGGATGTGCAATTAAAAATTTCCCCAACATTTTGTCTGTGATCTCCTAAAAAGTATTTGAAACAAAATAACTTAAATTATAACTAAATAAAAGCTTGTAGATAGATAGATAAATACGTTATTGTACCATACATAACTATTCGTTTATGGCCCAATTCTATTGTTGGAAATCAAAAACCGAGCAATTTGCTGCACTCTTGAGGTGAAATTCTGTTCATCACTCCGAAGATACTCATCAGATCTTCATCCAATTTTTATGGGACCACCTGTGAGTTATCCCCTTTCAATAAAACAAAAGACTTTTTCCAAATCAGTCCAGGCGTTTTCCAGTAATCGGCGAACATACACATTTTTTTTTATATATACGCGACGAATTGAGATCCTCCTCCTTTTTTGAAGTCGGTTAAAAACATTTAAAATACAAACTAGAAACAGGAAAACTATATATATAAATAAAAGTATAAGTATATATACTTATAATTATAAGTATAGATCATAAAGTGGCATAAAGTGCGGCTTTATCCCTTAAGGACGATATCTTCCAGGCAACCACAAGGATCGACAAGACTTAAGCAAGGGTATGAGCTGTGTATTAAATTTTAATAAGATAGGAAACAAAGATTACCTTTATATAAAAACAAAAAGTATACTTCTAAAAATAGTTAAGAATCGTATTAGCTACGAAAGTTATAATTAAGTTGCAGAGGGAGCGTCTTTCTATAGATTTAAGTTTATAGGTAATTATTTCACATAATATCCAAGCAGTAAAAAAGGTCTTTGTCAATTCCTAGAATTAAATGTATCCAAGGTTCATTAAAATCGGTAAGACAGTTCATGAGTTAGTATAGACAAAATAGAAGAAAGCATTAATAGAAATAGAATAAAAAGTATTTAAATATTATGAAGACGGTAAACAACTAATAACTACAATTGAAGTAAGCATTTAAAACAGAAACAATTATGTATCTGATGTGAATGATGCTATTAATGTTCGAGTAGGTCGTAGGTACATATTTTAGTGTTGTTCTCATCGATGACCTTGTGCCTCGTGCCCACGTTCACTTTACAAAACAGGTCTTTGGAATGTCAGCGTTACGTGAAGAATACTCTTGCTTTCTATCAGTGTGGGCAAATATTTATTGTCGTCTAGTTGCCACCCTTCTGTTGTACCCCTATAACTCCCGAACCTATAATTACATCAAAATAAAAAGTATCATTATGTCTTTATCTCTTTTTGCACTACCACTTTTCATTTAAATCGATCCGTGGTCCAACCGTTTGACTGTGAAGAAGAAATTAACAAACTCGCTTTTTTAGTATTATTACTGATACTAAGCAAAAACGTCTTCTTAACTTATTAGATCACGCTTGTATTTTGGATAAATATTGAATAAAATAAAAAAGCTTCTACTAGAGCCCATTATGTTCTACTGTTTGAGTTTCAACTAATTTTAATTACTGTGCGTCAAATATAACCAAATCCATTAAGTAGTCTTCTAAGTTATTTATAATATTATCATCTTTATAAGACCTTATTATTTCTTAGGGCTGCATCAGCAGTCACTGTTTTCTTAGCAAAAATATTTTTTATTTTATTACTACATTTTTTTAAATGTAATATTTGTTGATTTATTGTCTTTAAATAAATTTTGCTACGAGTTTTACTGCACTATGTGATCATGCTATAATGTACAGTAGACAACCAATCCTAAAAGCATTAGTGTAATGTAAACAATGAAATATTTGCGAAAATGATTTAAGTTTTAAAGCCGTTAAGACAAAACAATATTGATTGTTATAATTCATAGAAAATGACATCAATGTATAATTATCACCCGACTGACAATTCAAATGCTAATCGAAATCATGCGTCACAGTTTTGAGTTTTGCGGTTTTAGGTCATGATTGAAAATAATAGGCGGCTTTTTATTTTGCAATGCATCTTTGGCACTGTTTTTGCTTTATTTGATATTTTTAATAACAATATATACAAAACACACATCGAGCTCAATCTATCACAGTTCATTCGTCGTTGTCCTTTACATTTTTATTTATTTTTTATTGCTTGGTTAAAATATTGACAAACCGTGTTGAAACTTGTACTACAGAAACTCTATATAAAATAATCAGATTCAATTTCATAAATAATCTTAATATACGTAAGTCAGATTTTAGTACTTAGTTGCACGTAAAGAAATGATATGATATAATCCAAGAAACGATAAGGATTATTCAAATTGAATTTGATTGAGTTTTTCCACTTGCAGCCGTAAAACTCTTGCATCATTTTATGCTTTAAACTTCACTTTTACTTTAATGCAGTGTTTGTGTTTGTATTTCTCTAGTCAATACGGTTAGAGTATTCGTTGAGTCTTCAGGTACATGGTAGATTCTGGTCATCGTTGGTAAAGCTTCTCAATTCTTGGAAGGTGGTAGAGTTGCAAGGTAGTCCAAGGCCTTTTGAATAGCTGGTGGTATTGGTGGAGGTGTGGGTAGATGAGCTCCCTGGAAAACGTAAAATTATATTATGTTTAACTAAATATCAAGTATAAATTGGATGCTTTCGCTGAGCAGGACATGTTGTGAGAGGGAAGAAGCTAGAGTAAAAGTAGAGCAGCTACTAAACCGCAAACCTGATGGTCGAAGAAGACCGCAGACCCAAGCTTTAGCTTCTACGACCGTCAAGAAAGACATCAAAGTAAACGGTGTGAAAGAAAAGGCTAAAAATAAACTCGAATGAAGAAAACAAATTAGGCCCACCTACATCTATAACGAGTCAGTTAATGACGTTAATGTTTATCCTACACAGAAGAATTTCTACATCCTACTAGTTATTTGTTAGAATTAATTTTAATTAGACAAAACTGTGCTTTCTTCGCATCATAAATTTGCTCGCTTGTAACTCTTCTTTATTTAAAAACAAGTTTAAAATACTATCAAGTTTCTTCAATACAATAAATCAGTCAAGATTTGTGTTAAAAATGTCCAAATAATGCTGAAATTCTAAATGACAAAGATTATGCAAAGATCCCGAGGGTCAAATTATATATAATTAGATGTTTGATGCTTCATTGTGTAATTTACATCATAAATAACGTAGAGCTATCACAGCTGCGTCTGTATGAGAAGAAATATGTCCTAGATGTGGAGAAACCAGGTCATTGATTTTGAAAACTTTTACAGTTTAGTCAAAGTTATTGCTTGAAAGAACATAATTGAAGATGACGGATACAGTAAAAAAAATCTATGTGATTGGGACCAATCATTCATCGGATGGTCGAAAACGCAAGTTGTCTTGAAATCAAGTTGTCCGATTTGCAACTAGTCTGTAACGTAACCCGTCTAAGAAGCATCTCGTCTTAAATCATTTAGACGAATTAACAGTCTGTCCAAAAAATAAACGAACGCAAAGTCTGAATAAGTCAAGATGATTTTATATGATAACAGTTGGGTTGAGCAGTTTTACGTAAGTCTCGATCCTGCAAAAAATTCAGGACAAAAAGTGTGGCTAACTATGTAGCATTCCAAAAGCCCGGCTCCAAATAATAATTGTTTTTTTAACAATTGAACAGTTTTAGCATAAAATGCTTTTGCTCTACCATGGTTAAGCACGCACTTTCCAGTATAGCCACCTAAACACAGCATTATTCAGATATGAGCTGAAATTCCAGCTGACGTTCTGGAGCCAATTAAGTTGCCGGTTTCATCACGATGTCGTCCTTCACCGTAAGAACAATGTTAAATAGCGCACATACATTTTTCGTAAGTTTATTGGTGCAGTGGAAGGGATTAGAACCCAGTCGAGGTATTTACCAATAGGTCAACATTGCTCAGTAATTATCTATCTATAGTCACCTCCGGTCTAAATCCTCCCTCGTCATCAGCAACGTAGTTCAAGGTGATAAGGGTGCCATCTGGTGCGGTGTAACTAAAGCCGCCCTGGGCTATGATTACATCTGCAGCATCAGGACCAGTTGCCTTCTTGAGGGTACCAGTCTCCTCTGCTTTTATACCATTGTCCGTTTCAAAACTGAAATGTCAAAAACCGTTTTTGCTAGATAAATAACTTTATTTGTACGGTCAGAGTGAGAATTGCAAACCCACCGTAGGGTTCTAAAATTACTTTTATTGGATTTTTTTTAGTCTAATAATAATTATCTAATAAATTCATTCGTTGAAAGACTTTAAACTTAAACTCGAGCAGGACCTTAGAATCATGCTTGAGTTGAAAAAATTCTATTATTAGCAGTTTCGGAGCTCAACTGTGGGTCTGCAATTCTGACTCCGACCGTACAACACAGGAAGGAACATAGAAAACGATATACACAAAGTAAAGTTATAGCTAGAAAGTATAAGTTGTACAAAATGACTGGCCTTATCAAAACGGAAAATACCTGATTTAGCTAAGCTTTAGTTTAGCTAGGTTGCATGTCAAAACATACGATTTAATTTAACTTTTAAATAAAAATATTAGATTAATAGATAATATATATTAGAATATAAAGCAGGTTGCACAAAATGGTTTAGAATAAAGTTATAAATCTAATAAATAACAAATAGAATAAAATTAGATGTCTGAATTTATATTGACTTATAAATAAAATGTCAATATTAACAAAATTAACGTGATTATATCCGTTAAAATTGTTTCACTTGATAAAACTTTGAGGTAAAAACTATCCAATCTATCAGGCATGGTATTAATAAAAAATTAAGAACACGCTGAAGAGTAGTCAAAGTCTTAAGTCTTTATTCATTTGGAATCATTCGCGTGAAGTCGCATTGAAACGTCTTAAACCTACCTATACTAAATACGCACATACTTATATCATAGACTAATAAGAAATGTACCTAAATAAAAAAATATTATCTGAATTTTACGATATACGCAAGGTCAAGTGTGCAACCCATACTGTATGCCAAAATATTTTCTTTTTTTGGTAGGTAAGTCTATTTTATTTTCATATTGCACTAGCTGCTGCCCACGGCTTCAACCATTTATCCTCTTGTGGGTTGAATTTAAAAAAACCCTTACTTTTCACAAAGAACACACCCTCAATTTCATGTCTCTAGGACCAGCTGTGCTTTGATATTTCAGTCAGGCAGAAGTTTGAATTTTATATTTATAGATTGCATTTATCTACAACAAAACCTAGGTTACTTATCTACTCAAGTTACTTAATAATTAAAAAATACAAAGGTGCAAACCTACCTATATCTGTAGGATCCATCTGGCTGTTGATCGAAGTCCTGCTTGACAATAGCTGCGTCCGCGTCAGACTTTTGTGGTGCTGCTAAGGCTACCGTGAACATGCCAAGTAATATTATCGCTCTCTGAAACATAAAAAAATATTCTATCAATTTTGTTGTCATTGAAATTTCTGTTTTGAAACCTACCTAAATATTTTTACTATTGTACTGAACGTATAAGAATTTATTTAAGCTAGGTACCTATTTTCATCCCTAAATATATAAAATTCTCGTGTCACGGTGTTTGTTACCTATGTACACCTAAACGGCTGAACCGATTTGTATGAAATTTATTGTGTCTGAGAATCGAACAACATCAATTTTTTTTGTAAATAGCAAAACAACGTTTGCTGGGACAGCTAGGCTTAATATGAAAATTTAACAAACAAAACTATATTAAAATCGGTTCATCCGTTCGGGAGCTACGATTCCACGGACACACACGCACAGACACGTCAAACTTATAACACCCCGTCGTTTTTGCGTCGGGGGTTAAAAAGAAATTTTTTCAAAACATTTCATATTGTAGCGCCTTATAAATTTAGCAAGGCAAAGTTGCAGTAGTAAGAAGCATTATTACAAAATAAACAGGCGATTTAATATTTTAAAGACTAAGGTATCTGCGGGTAATAAGGGTCACTTAAATGATTTTCAAAAACCTTACATTTATGATAAAATAACAAGAAAATAAACAAAATAATTGTTTTCAGATTGGCAATAAACCAAATATACCTAATGACCTGTTTTTAAGTAGTTTTAACTATTTTTACGAAATAGTTAGTTTTTAATTAAGGTGGCAAGCGGCCTTTATTAACCGCAGGTACCTTAGTATGTACCTATAAAATTTAAAATATGTATAAATACTAAGCATTGTGCTGTCTAGACCAAACAAAGTGGTTTTAGGTCAGCAAACTAAAGTAGGTACACTTGCTAATTGTACAAACACAATTAGTACCCTACGAGGTTTCGCCTGTGACATACGACCTATAATGATTCACGAGAGCCTTATATGAAAAGGTATTGAGATGAAGACCTACCTACTAATTACTGCTTAGGCGGACTTTAGTTTTTACATTGGCCGATAACTAGCCAATTTGAAGGCAAACTTTCACGTTTTTTGGGTTTCGTAGGAACCCTTACAGGATCACTTTCTTGTCCGTCTGTCTGTCTGTTTTTTATAAACTTTCTTTCAAATGTGAAAATTGTATTTTAATCCATAAAAAAATATATTCTTGCTTTTACTCTCACCTACTAGCTTATTGCTATTTTCTAAAAGAACTTTTCACCTCCGTAGGGGTAAAATTTTGAAAAATCTTTTCTTATCGGATGCCTATGTCAAACAAAGAACATACCTTTCAAGTTTCAGGTCTCTACGATCAGGGGTTTAGGCTGTGCGTTGATCCGTCAGTCAGTCAGTCGTTCAGGACAAAGCATTTACTTATTATTATAAAAAATATTTATTTATTATTTATTTAAGAACCCCGCGGTTATCTCATGCACAGTCGGCTGCATAATTGCAGCCCCCGGTAGAGTTCAAAAATTACTATTATTGGCATGTTTTCATTCTAATATTTTTGTTTCACAATTCACGAGTTAGAAGACTTTAAAGTTCAAAAAAGCAGGTGCCTAGAATCTTGCTTGTGTTGAAAACATGCTTTGGAGCTCTACGGTGGGTCTGCAATTATGCAGCCAACCGCACATCTGTGATTCGTGCACTTCAAATAGGTAGACGTGTTATTTAATTATTAGACTTAGATAGACAAGACTAATTAATACACTCATTGTTCACAAAAGTAGGTAAATAGGTAACGTATCTATTCATAATAACCAAGTGGACAAAATAAATAATAATCAAGAAGTTATAGACAATTCCCACGGTAATCATCATTTAATTTAATTCTGAGCAATCAGTTCTATTATTTGTTATGCCTCTTAGATGATGCTGCTTAAAATAATGACTTGAAGATGAAGAATGCATGAAGATAACAGCCAAAAAAAAACTAAAAACTCTTTCTTTCTAAAAATTTTTTCACCAGAAACTTTTGTAACTTTCTTATATTATAGGGAATTCTAGGAAATATTAAAAAAAGGATCAATCTGCTTGCCAAATTCCTTAGAATCTAATTTACCTACTTGTTTTTAATCGACTTAAAAAAAAGGACGCCTTTATAGTTTTATTCGTATCCAGACAAATTAAAATTAAAATCCTAAATTTTTTATATTCGTCATTTTTTTTTTTATTTAAACCAATATAAAAAACTTAAAAAAACATTCGAAACACCAAAAATCACTAAGATTTGTCTGGTGTGCGAGTGCGTGTGATTTCGCTCCGTGGTCCGAATCGACCCACTCCAAAAGATATCGTAGGCCCTTCGTATCGCTTCTACCACGCGGTTCGAATGAACCCATTCAAAACGAGCTTGTGGGTGATTTACACCGCGGTCCGAACCACTCGCGGTGTGAATCGACAAATGACCCGAAATGTGAAATATTTTTTAAAATTTTAAGATATCAAAATATTAGGCTCATTTATCATAGTTCTTTGGGGGTAAAGACCGCTTAAGTAGATACACGTAATACTTTAAATAAAGGTTAGCATATGAAAGGAATACATGCATTTGTGATTTAACATGTGACAACATTAACTGTGTATGAAGTGCCAAGGCAAGGATATATTATCACAACGAGGTAAAGTTACAAAGGCATGCTTCAATTGTTTTTAACGTTTGACTGGGTGACTCCCGCTCCGGCTCGTTTCTGGCGTAGAGGTTTAGCTATCGCCATTCAGCGTGGCAATGCTTCTAGCATTATGGGAACCTTTACGCCGGGTACGATAAGGGGCTGGTTATTTGACTAACTAGTGACTTCATTTATTTGTATTTATAATGTTAAATATGTATGTCTTTTTCTATTTATAATGGTGTATTCGTACCTACATAATTAGTTACATTTTTTTTACCTTAAAATTACTTTTGATTTAATTCATTTTGATTTTTACAAATTAATGTTAATAACAACATTATTTTAACATTACACAAATTTGATCTAAAACTTTAAATAACAATTTGAATCAATAAGAAACAAATACAAATAAAAAATTCCCAAAAGGGTTTTATACCATTTTGTTTGAGAGCTCTACTTATTTTTTTCTGTTTTTAGCATAACATAATTTGTAAAAGTTTCGACTGTCTAGTTAGCGTGAGATACAGCGCTGTGACAGACAGACAGATGGTGAAATCCTTATATAGTTATTAATAGGTTTCTATACCTACTCTTTTTAGGGTTGCGTGCCAATACGGTAAAAATAGGACCCTATTGTTATGACGTCACTGTCCGTCCGTCTGTCTGTCACCAGGCTGTATTTTCTTTCTATCAATATGTTGTATGTTTTAACGGGCACTGTTGCAACTGAAAATTAATTAAATTAAGTCTTTTTACGGACGATAATTTTACGTGATAACGTCATAAGAAAACATTGATGAAAATACGTTGCTATGTTTACTTACCATGTCAACAGAACGTGACACTTTTTTGTGAGTGCATACGGCGTTCATTATTTTTATCACGTCAAAATATTGTGTATGGAATTTATCTTCGACATTTTCCTCCATTAATGCACTGCTTCCGTAGTTCTGGCTAAATCTACAGCCATGTGAAACAACAATAGAAAACAAAATGTCCTCGTTATTTTTACTGCCACCTAAATACCTTCGTAATATACGAATGTCGGTATGCAGATGGTGGCAACTGTTTATTTTGCAAGTCAATTGAGTTGTGGGAACATATCTTACAGTTTGCTTTACCTCGAAAACACAATATAGTACGTGTTAAAACAAAAGGTGTGCGCGCTCTCGCACGCCTTTTCTTAAAAACAGTGATAAATTACCTACTACTACAAATTCTCGTACATTGATTCAAAGAACTTTGAAAATATGAATATATTTTTAGGGTTTCGTACACAAAGGGTAAACACGGGACCCTTTTACTAAGATTCCACTGTCCGTCTGTCTGTCACTGGACTGTATCTCATGAACTGTGATAGCTAGACAGTTGTGATTTTCACAGATGATGTATTTCTGTTGCCGCTATAACAACAAATACTAAAAACGGAATATAATGCTGGACTGCCAAACACAGGGTTGCGGGTTCGATTCCCGGCTCAGGTAAGTATTTAAGTTAAATATTTGTCTGTGGTCTGGTTTTTTCTATGTATTTTAAGTATATATTTACAAATGAAAAGTATATAAGTAGTATATCCGTTGTCTAGCACCCATAACACAAGTCTAGTTACTTAGATTGGGGCTAGATGGCGATGTGTGGAATGTCGTGTAATATTTATTTGTTTTATAGTACGAAACCCTTCGTGTACAAGTCGGACTCGCACTTAACCGGTTGATTTCTCAGCTCTTCGTACATTATAATTTTTATAGTTTCATTATGATTTTACAATATTCCAGCTTTCATTTTATTTTCTACTTCTGTCCTTCTTATTTCTTCCACTGCCATACACACACCAATTACTCTATTTTTTTAATATAAATCAGAAGCTTTGTAATATGACTACATTGTTTCTCTATTGAACATAACAAATAATTTATTTGCTTTTTAGCGTCTTTGTAATTTACATTTCAAAAGGTTTAAAAGTGCCCTAGCCTCCTCCGAAAGCGGATAAGCCAAGCTCAGCTTAGTCGCCCGTGTCCAGAGGAAAGAACTTGTCAATACATCTGCAGCTGCCAACTAAGCTGCGGGTTTCATCAAGATGTTTTCCTTCACCGTAAGAGCAATGCCAATTAGGGCCTAAGAAATCGTAAGAAAAATCCACTGATGCACCGCTGACCTTCGGAAAAATGTAGAGGTATCACTAGGCCAACTGTCCCAATAAAAACAAGAAAACTATTAGTTTTCCGTTTTAGGTATAATATTATTCAGAATGTACGGTCGGCTGCATAATTGCAGACCCACCGTAGAGCACCAAAACGGCTATTATAAGAATATTTTCAACAGAAGCAAGATTCTAGGCACCTACTTTAGTTGAAATTTAAAGTCTTCTAACTTATCAATTTATCAAACAAAAATTTTTAGAATGAAAACCTGCCAATAATAGTAATTTTAGATCTCTACCGGGGGCTGCAATTTTGCAGCCGACTGTACGTGTGGTAAAGATGCGCGCATGTCACTAAAGTGCACTTAAAGTCGGCAAAGGTTATTCAGTTGGATGCAATATTAACACATTGCCTAAGAAGATACCTAACTCCGCCCTAACTATTGGGTTAGCTCGACCTTTACTCAAAAACTCTGATTATGTATCTAGCGACATTGCCTAAGGTGGAAGGGTACCGGCGCTCTCTCCATACAAACGTAGTCGACTGTTTTCTCCCTGGATAATGACATTAGCACAAATATTTTTGTGCCATAAATACAATAACTGCCATTAAAATGCCCCTATGTTTCAGTTTTTTTTTAATTCTCATAGAAATTAAGATTTAAAAAACAAAAAACAAAACATAGAGGCATGGTCATGGCAGTTACCTATAAGTTTTCTGCAACAAAAACATTTGCTCTAGTGTCATTATCCAGGGAGCTACGTTTGTATGGAGAGAGCCCCGGTACCCTTTCCTCTTAAGTAGCAACTTATCTATATTCTAATCCTAACTAATATTATAAATCTGAAAGTTTGTTTATTTATTTGTTTGTTTTTTCCCACTTCACGGTCAAACGACTTGACCATTTTAGATAACGATCGGCATAGGGGATGGAAAAGGACATAGTTTTATATCCTGAAATTCCAGCAGGTTTATGCGGGTGAAACCGCGGGGTCAGCTATACAATATATAGCTGCGTCCCGCGTTTTCACCCGCGTAAGTCCCGACCACGTGGTAATATCAAAATTAAAAGTAGCCTATAGCCTTCCTCGATAAATGGACTATTCAACACAAAATTAATTTTTAATTTGAACCAGTAGTTCAGTAGAGATTAGCGCGTTCAAACAAACAAACTTTTTAGCTTATAACATTAAATAGTATAGATAAAACTCTAAATACTGGCTGATTGATAAATTAACGCACACCTCAAACCAATAGAGGCATCGGGCTAAAATTTGGGAAACAGATAGAAAGAGAAAGTATTTTGAAAAATTTAACTCCTACCCGGACGAAAACGCGGGTAAAATCTGGTTGCTATATTAGATTTGACATCTTATATATAAGTTTATTTTGCTTGTGTTTTCGATAATCTTATAATATGAATCGCAAAATGTGTTGGTAAGCGCATAACTCAACAACGCCTGGACCAATTTGGCCAATTCTTTTTTTGTTGTCTTTAGTATTGACAAGAGAAGGTTTTTATGAAACAAAATATTAAGAAAGTTGCGCAGAAAATGAAATCGCAGGTGAAACCGCGGGGCGCAGCTTTATTTTAATATAACTTGTGACTTTTATTTGATTTTGTTTCTTGAACGAGCGGTAGCTTCGGCCAAAAACAATACATTTCTGGTCATATCGTATTGGGTCCTAATTTATCTTCATACGTATTTTTAAGGATAATTTGTTAAACAAAAATAGTAATCATTTTAAGTAGAATTATGTGTTTAATACCTTTTAATAACTCTATGTTTGTGTTTTAAAAACGAATATAGTCAGAATTTCGTCTTGCTATAAATTACAACATTCCATACTAAGCAAATAGGCTGGTATTACAGGTGCCAGAAAATTTATATTTATATAGTCTATCTAATATTATTATAAAGTGGAAAAAATGTTGTTTTTCGTTTGTAACGAATAGGCTCCGAAACTACTGGACCGATTTTTATAAAACTTAGTATGAAGATACATTTATTTATTGGAAGTAGCATAGGCTACTTTTTATATCATGGAGTCGGGAGTTTTTATACATTATGGAACAGCTAGTACAGAAACCACTATCTACAGACCCCATATTTTTTTCACGATGGGAGTCGAACCCGCAATCATCTACGTCACAGGCGGATGTTCACCTACCACAACACTGTGTCCATAAAAATGGTAAGTAAATCTTTCATAGTATTTTCTAAGGTTTTCGTGACTTGAAATGTTTAGTCAGTTTTATTTTATAACATTTCAAAAATAGGAAAATTTGGAAAATTATGAGAAATATTTTCTTTAAACCATCTGAAAAAGATTAGTTTAAAAAGGTTAGTACTGTGAACTTACCATTTTTATGTGTATTTCCAATGTTTTTCAGAGTTAATATCCCATGTGGCAGCGATGGCAGAGTGTACACTGAATTGTACTTAGTCGGCTAATCACCTCTCCCTTTTATAGATACGCGGTTTTGTCTAGACATTGCCTTCAACAGGGGGAGGCTGCACTGCCAGTGCATGCAGGGCCGCACTGGAAAATTAACATGCATTAACTTAATAATAATAAATATTGCAGGACATTCCACACATCGCCATCTAGCCCCAAGATTAGTAACTAGATTTGTGTTATGGGTGCTAGACAACGGATAAACTACTTATATACTTTTCTTTTGTAAATATATACTTATAATAAATAGAAACAACCAGACCATAGACAAATATCTAAACATAAATACTTGTCTGAGACGGGAATCGAACCCGCAACCCTGTGTTTGGCAGTCCGGCATGGTGACCATTGTGCCAACTGGGTCGTCAGTTAAGGATTCGACTTAGAATTTTACTCAACTAAAGTTATTTAAAAATCTCATTTGATTCAGACTGGCAAACCTAGGACCGAATGGCTTGGAATGAACAAGGAACAAAAATATTTTTTTAAATGGGATATAACGAAAAAAAACCGAGAAAAGTCCAAGTTGCGAACCAGCGCTGTATAGCTGCGTTTGATAGCATAGGCTGAGCCCGGTCTTTTAGTCATTTTTTCAAACTAAACTTGTAATTAAGTCCATATTAATACAAATTAAAATGAAATCACATCAACTTAAGATTGTTACAGAATAGTTATTAATATACTTACAATAAATACAACACAAACAAAAAAAACTTAGTTGTTTACCCTTATTAAGAAAGTTTAATTACGTAGGTAAAATTCTGAATAAGTACCTAGAGATCTTAATGCAATTGAACGATGGATAACGTACAGTGAAACATAACTACTGAAACCAGAAGCAAAAAGATTAAGCAGAGTTACCTTATGGGTCTTACGCCGTATTTGAGCACTAAGACCGTACTTTTTGATAACACCGCACAAGAAATAGGACAAGAATAAGCGTTAAGAACTAGACAAGATTTTTTTGCACAGGCTGGATAAAAAGACACGATCTTTACGTAGTAAACCACTAATTAAAGTGAGGCCTTAAATTAAAATATTACCCATTTATAAAATTGTATGCTAAGAATACAATGGTTGCTCATTTATAATAGGTAATTAAAAACTAAAATATGAATAATTGTGCTATTGAAACATTTGAAACTGAGGTTGAGAAAATTAAGATACAAAAGAACACAAATGAAGTTAAAATGCATATACCTATAGCTATTTATTTAACAGTTACAAGAACAACAAACATTATAAATATATGATTTTATGTTGCCACAGTTATTTTCACTACTAAATGTATTTAAAACAGATCATTTACCATGTTTTTTTGGTTTTATTTGATGGTGCTCAACATTTTGATACAGTTCCAAACATCATTTTTAATAACGAGATGAAATGAAACATTTTTATTTCATGCAGCCCGCGCATGAAATAAATACATGGTAAATATCCTGTTTAAATACTCTATAATTTTACAAAAAAATGTTTTAAAAAGTGGGTGGTTTTAAAAATATACGGGACACTCCGATACCACTTTTTTACATAAGGATAGGTCAGCTATAGATCACCATCACACCAGCCTGTTTGTAGATGACGATGCGGTCTAAGATGTGGCACGCTTTCCTAGAAGATACCTATTCTCTCGCGACTTAAAAACCCTCAAATTATACAAGTCAGAAATTAGACGCAGGCAACTGATTCCATTCCTTTCCATAGAATAAACTCTGAATTCGTCCTCGTCCTGTAACATCATCTCTATTTAAGTAGGTATATAGACACAATATAATAACTACGAAGACTCAAGTGTCTCGTAAAACGGCAAACCTAACCCAACACTTAAATGGTAAGCACGCTTTATGTCGAATGCAAAGTAAACTGGGCGCAAGGATTCCACTGTAGATGATGCTTTAGCATTATTTGCACGGCAAACGATGCGTTCTTATTAGACATTGCCTTTTTAGCGATAAGGCTGCTTACTGCATATTTCAAGTACCTTAGGTACTCTATTGATAAGTTTTATCTAATTCTTATCAATAGAGTATTTTTATTGTATATAATTATTTTGTATTGTTTTACTACTAAAATAAATGTATACCTTTATTCGCTTTATTAATAGTCTTTGTATCTTTCTAAATATATTCTATTCAAATACAGAAAAATAATAAAAACAGAAGTAGATAAAACCAAAATGTTATGGAATCTGAGCTCACAAGAGGATTTTGGTAAGTTCTCTTATTTTTTTATTATGAAATCAGTTAGTTCTGGTCTGCCTATGCCTGGTTAACCATGGTCTTACCTAAATACCTACCCCCTTATTCCAAAACGAGTTTTTAGGACAATCCAAGATGTAGATTTAAACCTTAGATTTAGACACAGATTTACTCGTGAACTATAGTCTAAACACTATCCCTATAAAATATATAAGGAAAGTGTTTAGACTAAAGTTCCCTATATAATCTATAGGGATAGTGTTTAGAGTATAGTTCACGAGTAAATCTGTGTCTAAATCTAAGGTTTAAATCCACAACACGGACTATCCTTGTAAGGGGGTTATACTCTTACTTTATTTAATATCTATAATATAAAAATGAATCGCAAAATGTGTTGGTAAGCGCATAACTCAACAACGCCTGGACCAATTTAGCCAATTCTTTTTTTGGTCTGTTTGTTATTATCAGGAGAAGGTTCTTATGAAATAAAAAATTAAGAAAGTTACACAGAAAATTATTACGCGGGTGAAACCGCGGGGCGTAGCTAGTTTAATATTAAAATGGTCTTTAAATATTAGATTTTAAATTACACTATTCGAGTTATTTAAAACAGAGTATTTAGAATGTTTTAATTTTGTGGAGTTCTAAATTTCGATGCTGTTTTAAGCACCATTTTCATCAGATAAACAAAAACAATAATTATGGTAAATATTCCGTTTGAAATAACCATGGTTGTTCAAAATCCTATATTTAATTACAGTTTATATCCCGATATTTTTATGAAATCTATATACTTATACTTAACTTTTTTCTTTTTCAGTGAAATAAAATCTTATAATATAAAAATGAATCGCAAAATGTGTTGGTAAGCGCATAACTCAACAACGCCTGGACCAATTTGGCAATTTCTTTATTTGTTGTCTTTGATATTGTCAAGAGAAGGTTTTTATGAAAGAAAATATTAAGAAAGTTGCGCAGAAAATGATAACGCAGGTGAAACCGCGGGGCGCAGATAGTTTATAATAAAATAAAAAGGAGTAGGTATATTCTTTAAAGCGTTTAAGCAAGAGGCATATAAGAGGTTTAAATTTGATACACAAAACGAACTAAGTATAAGTGTACGTTAACAAATGTTTTCGCCACATAAATACTCAAAGATGTTTCATAACGTTTAAGGTTTCTGTTAAAACCATAAACATCGATAGAAGTCATGCTCAACAATGGGTACTTTGTAACCATTATTATTAAATAAAGTTGTCAATAGTGCCCTTTTTCGTATCTAATAAATATTATGAATAAAGGCAAAGGTAGACTACTCGACTAATTGGTTTGTAAATAGACCGCTGACTATGTCAATTGAAGATAAACAAAAAAAAAGTAGACAATCAAAGTCAATGTAAATATTTTTTGATTTATTTGGAATAATTCGCATGAGATCTCTAATATGGAGATCGATAAGATATAAAACGCACGTATAAATCTCCAGGTATCTTAAAATACACATCAAACTTTGACAATCACTATTTTTCAAAATCGTTTTTTAGCGCATGTCTACGTCATAATAACTATTAACCCAAATTTTAGACGAAATAAAGATGAAGAAGATGAAGCCCAGGTGAATGAAGTTTTAAAAATTAGCTCGCTTTTCTGTGGGTATCACCGGTCTTCCTTCCTTAAGCGCCATGCACACTGAAGCTGGAAACATATTATCAGACGCGGCTTATGGACGCGTCCAACAGCCGCGAGTTATAAGCATCTGTGTAACTTAAAAGTATGTAACTGTGCACACTATCGGACGTAACGATCGGACGTCCGTTCTAGAGCGATCTGGGCCGCTGGATGCCAAACGTGCCCAATCAGTTACCGTCCAGTCTCATAACATGGTGCATAGGATCCAGAGCGGTGTTGGCTTAGTGGTATATACCTCAACTTTCATTCTGGAGGTCGTGGGTTCAAATCGCGGCCGGCCGTGCACCGATTAATGATTCTTAATAAAAAAATATGTGCGCTAATTGACATTTTTATTACGGTGACGGAAAACATCGTGATGAAACTCGCGGCTTAGTGGGCTCCAAAAGTACTGAAAAGTTCTCTCCTGGACATGGTCGACTAAGCTGATAGGGTAGGTGCTGGGCAAGCCTACTCCATTCTCACGCAAAAAGGACCCAATTATAAAAAGGGTTTAATTGTGAAAAACAGCCCGTGTCGAAGTACAAATACAACTAGAATATTTAAAAAAATCCCGTTCCTGGAAAGCTCTCGGTACCACCTCAGTGTGCACAGCGTTTTAAGGAGCTTTGGAGGTCTATGGCCGGTTCGATTACGTTCTTATGGCAGAATTATTTATCAAATAGACCGAAATGACATTTCAAAAAATTTACAATTACTCCTAATTTTTTATAATTTCATATAATTTTTTATTTAATTTTAAATGTATTTTTTTGTATTTATGTATATAATTATATATTGGTATGTATTGTATGTATAATTTGATATTTTAAAGCCATATTTATGTAAATACTTTATATTATCACTTTTTACAGGTTATGTTTGGTATCCTGCTTGAGGAAATTCACAACCTACCATTTAAGTTGAATCAGTTCTTTTCCATCCAAAGGTTGCCTGGAAGAAATCGCTTTCAGCGATAAGGCCGCCCATTTGTGCAACTTATACTTTCTAGCTATTACTTAACTTTGTGTATATAGTGTTCTGTTTCTTCCTGTGTACGAATAAAGTTATCTATCTACCTATATATCTAATTGGTCATTTGGTTAAAAAAGAACGTGATACTGAATAGTGTCTGGATCAGTGTGCGAATACATTATAAACTTTATGTGATTTAAATCGTAACTTTGACATTTGTGCTAAAGTATTTATACTAAGTACCTACACATAATTCCCATTATTAAAGATAAAGGATTTTGTATTATGCGTGTTGAATGTCGATGTGTAAAATAGTTAATTGAGCAATAAAATAACTTACTAAGTATCAATACATACACATATGAATTACTAACGCTTCGCAGTTTTGCCCGCGAAATCTAGATCCCGTGAGAATATCGGGATAAAAAGTAGCCTATGTCACTCCCAATGAATCAATGTATCCTCATACTAAGTTTCATCTACATCGGTTCAGTAGTTTCGGAGCCTATTCAATGCAAACAAACAAATCTTTTCTCAGTATAAGTATTACTCAGATCAAAATATGAGCTCTGGTTAACTAACGCGTTGATGTCTTTTATATGGGATTTCATAAAAAATATCTACACAACACGTGTCATACATAGTAACTATGAGTAAGCCACAGTAACGTTCACGCACAATGGCCCAAATATCATTATTTGGGCCATTATTTGGGCCATTTACGGGGCTGTTTCCGCACTTAGCCTCATGGCTAAGTGCGGAAACAGCCCCGTAAAACTAAACTAAACTAAGCCACAGTAAATGAGATAAGAAAATCGACTATATTAAAAATGGAGTCCAAAGATCGAGCAAATTAATCTTTGATAGACTTACAACCATATTTTTGTGATAAATATCATGAAAAAAAAACTTTAACACAAAATAGATCGTCTCGCAGAATTAGATAACATTTGATTACGGTATTGTTTTCATGCACAAAGCATAATTAGTTAGTCAGTATGCGAATGTCTTCTAAGGTTAATCCCATTAGATTAGTTAAAGGATAAGTTCTGTTATAATCAGATAATTAATGGTCTCGCGTACTAGGTACAGACATATCAGCCAATATTTATTTTCTAAAATAAAATGCATTATTTTTTTATTAATCTATCTATTAAATTATAAAGAGAAAAAATTTGATTGTTTGTTTGTTTTGAATTGAATAAGCTCCGAAATCACTGGACCGATTTTGTTGTACCTTGGTATGAGAATACATTAATTCAGTGGGAGTGATAAAGGCTATTTTTTATCCCGATATTCCCACGAGATCGAGAGTTTTCATGCTCAATTTTCACGAGATTCAACATGGTAGAAACCCCCTTATTACATAATTTTAGTCGTTTTTTAATCCACTCTTTATTGTACAAATTGGTTTTGACATAAAGCGTTTTAATTTAAGTCAAAGATTGTCTCTGTTTAAGGAATGTAAATATTAGATGCCTACTTATCTACCGCTTGGTAATATTAAACTAGTTTTAATAAGAAAAAATGATGAAAAAAAAGAAATTTAAAAAAATTAAAATGAATTAGGCACTTTTTATCAATAACGAAACTTTATACATATAATTAATTTAACTTTAACAAACTTATTTTTCCTGCATATTTAGAATTCTGTAGTATTACAAATCATGCTATTATACCTGAGTATCGACCGATAAAAGTCCATAATCTACAGAGGTTCTAGGTATGATCATTTGTGTATCGCTCTCACAGTTCATTCAATATCATTCACTCCCACCCTATCGGCTCCCACCACTTGCGTTTGTTTCATACAAAATAAATGGCGCATGTGTACTACATTTAATTTTGATTTGGAATTAGAAAGAGAACAGACTATTGTTTTTTTTTTATTTGACCTGTACTTGTTACGGAAAATAGCCTGTATACAAGTGTATACATGAAAGGTATGTTCTTTGTTTGACATAGGCATCCGATAAGAAAAGATTTTCCGAAATTCTACCCTTGAGGGGGTGAAAAGGGGGACAAAGTTTGTATGGGACAACGTGATTCCTTGGTCCATTTTCAACTCCTACGCGGACGAAGTCGCGGGCAAAAGCTAGTAAATTAATATATCAACTGTAGTAAGATTAATTAAATAATTTTAATGATTCAAGTTTATTATGTACCAATAAATTGGGTTTTTTATTCATCATTCATCAAATCATCATTAAAATCGCGTTTACAACCTTAAGTAATGAGAAGTACCTAATTGTAAGTTAGAATTGGATTTTGAACTTACAATATGATTGCACGCAAGGAACATTAATGTACAATTCCTTGTGTTTTTGTGATGGATTTTAAGTACAATTTTAACGTCTTAATAAAGATGATCTAACTGTCCACAGTAGTATGCTAAATACAAACATTTTAATTACATAGTCTTTTATCTTACTCTAAATTTAACTATATAAACACAAATAAAAACACACATACACATCACAAATAAAAAATACTGTCCAGAGCGTCTCCACGCGGCATCGTCCCCAAGAGACCGGCGGCATTCCCCCTCTGGATAGCCAGGCTCACCCTTTGAGTGAAGAAGCCACCAACCCTTCGGTAGTATGCTTCGTAAAATAAACAGTTCATTTAAAGCACATATTGTGTGCTCTATTATAAAAAGTTACCTGAAGATGTATATGACATGTCTATGGACATTGGACAGGTTCAAAAAAATTATAAACCACTAGCAGAACTCCGCCGTTTCAGCCGCGGAACTCTTGATCCTTTAGAAATATCGGGATAAAAAGTAGCTGTTACTGTCAATAAATTAATGTATCCTCAGACTAAGTTTCATCTTAATCGGTTTAATAGTTTCGGGCAAATGCAATGCAAACAAACAAATAATTTAATCTTTTCTCTTTATAATAGTATATTGTCTATAGTATAGATTAATAGTGCGGTAATAGATACTTCTTCTTACCCCCAAGGACATGACTTTAATTGCTCCATTTCGATAGGTATACCTTTAAAATATTTGTAATCTTGACCTTGCTGAGGATGATCAGAAAAACAACCCCATGAGTTTCTTGAGCCTACTTTTCCTGATACGTTCCAAAAGCACACATCCAAACTTAGTTTTTAAGACGTTTCAATGTGATTTAATACGAATGATTTCAAATGAAGTTTGACTTTGTCACCTTCCTGTAAGTAAGTTGCAGGTTCGATTCCCGCCCGCTGTGATCTTTACCTATCGCAATACCATTATAATAATATATGAACATGTATGTAGGTAAGTAATATAATTGTGTTACAGTCATGGTAGGCATACGATATTTAACGCTGACATTTGATACCGGTGCCATCGCAGTGTGTGATTATTCAAAGTTACTGATCTTGTGGCATTAAAATTACCTATATTTAGGTAGAATATTAGAAGACACCAAAGAGATACAACATACATGGGTATAAAGAAGTTTGATTCCGATTTGGATATCAGTTATGCCCCAGTTATGTCACATTTTTATATTATTTTCCATTATCGTTTGTCTCTGTTTTTGATAGTTTCTTGTTTCTGTTTCGACAAGTCACGGTATCTTGTATTTTCACACGTTTTTTGCTATCTGTAAGTTACGAAGTTAGTAGGTTCGTATAATTCACACTTTAGAAACTTCGATTTAAAATTGGGAATTAAGAAAATGTGATGAATTTATTGGCTGAACTATAACTAAATCTATTTTGAAGTGAATTGTAACATTAATGAAACTTAGCGAAGAGAAAACAAAGATTTTTTTTCCTAAACTACTTTCAAATCGCTCGATTGCTAGGGTCTAACTGTAGAATCTCTGGGCCTGAGGAGATTTTGACATTGACTTAATGTAAAAATTCAATTGTAATGATTACAAACAATATTTTGTTAGATGCTATTATTTCTCGATCTTTTCGTCCAGCAATTATGCTGAAACTTTGTTATGATCTCTCTATTTTCAATATATTTTAATACTCTTCGCCAGAATTGCAACAATCCACCTACGAGTAAATATAACTTAGTCATTCGTATTCTGTCGTTCCATTAATAGAAATAACTCGTGTCTTTCAAATATATTTGAAATGACAGTGGAAAAGAGAGAACATCTAATTTAGATATAGTGGTAGTAATTTAGTTACCATGCGTATCAATAGAGGGCATAACGATAAACAGATAATGCTCTCACCCCAAACCTCTAAAACGTCTCGTAAACGGGATATGTAATGGAACACATCACGATTCCTTTAATATCTCGTTGCCGAGATACTTTAGAAGTTGGGTGTTAAGACACTATTATTTCGTCGTAATGCCCTCTATCAATAGGTCTTAAAGCCCACCATGCAAAAAAATAAACTATGCCAAGCTATCATACATGTCCGATCCCCTTTTTCAACTGTTTCATGGATGTAAGAACTTGCGTTGAATATCTCAAAATGTAAAGGAAGATTAATGTTTTTAGCTTCACATGTTGAGTCTAACCTATAATGTAAGTATCTTTGCATATCGGTGAATAAATATTCTGTTCAAATGGAAGAAAACTTAACTTTGAACTTTGACTTGGAGGCATCTCCGTACGGATTGCAACGCAACTGCATTCTTTGGGTTACCTTTTGGACAGTAGGTTGCAATAGCTGACAAAAATGTAAATTGCACTAGGGTCTAAAAGGTTTATAGTCGAAATTACGCTATTTTACTTGCTTCGGTCAGTCGCTGATACGATCCGAAATGAACATAAAGCCGTGGCGCGTAGTTTTAGTTGGTACTCTCATGATAATTAGCATGGTTCATCCAATTTGGATCGGAGCCTTCTTAGACGTGAAAATGACAGAAAAAATTTCAGCGATTGACTAGACCAAGTAAGATAATTATGGTTATTGATTTGGACTCTTAGTCGCTAAATGACCTATTTACAAAATTACTTGTAGTCGTTTCTGGACATATTCACGGAATGTTTTAGTTTTAAATTATTCACTAAATACCCTATTCCACTTAGGACTCATTTGCACAAAGACATGTTTTTAAATGGACTTATTCTCGAAAACATGGCACTGGGGATCCTTATTCACAAAGATAAGCACAAAGAATGGGTATTTTGAATTTTTTACGAGGCCTCTTAAATACTTTAAATTGAATAATAAATACAAAAAAATGAAAAGTTCAGTATATTTTGTTAATCTAAGTGTTTCTAATTCTGATATCAGAGTCAAGTTCAATCTCGTATAACTGTCAAATAAATATTGTAACACCTATTCTGTATTTTAAACAGGAAACATCAACTTTAATATCTAAATACAAATTAGATTAAGGGTGAACACAGACTATCGACTTTTCGATCGACTGATAACTCGGCAACTGTTCAATTTTAAAGCCAAATCAAAAATCAAAATGATCTTAACAACAATACAATTCCTTCTAAGTAAATTCTAACTGCTGTACCTAGTTTTAAATTTATTTTATTTTAATAATTCTAAATACTCTCACACTCAACTCTGCATTGACCTAGAAATTCTTCACCAAAGTGGAACCGTAAGTACTCGTAATGTTCTTGATAAATATTTATTATAAATAATTTTCTTTATTTTTTTTTTAGGGGTTTGTGGACAGATGCAGTCAATAAGAACCTATTAGACTGCGAATTATTTCCGATGGAGCAAAGTAGAGGAAGAGGACCATAGAGACTGATCCCACTATCAGATGGGAAAATTCTGCACAGGAAAGCGAGAGAGATAGACTATGATCGGTGGCGATGCAAACTATCTGCCGATCGAAATGTATGTGGCCTGCTCTTACCCTAATATTTAAGATGAATACAATTTGTTTTCGACCTTGATACATTATTGAGGCAACATTTGAATAGTTTAGTCAGATAAGTTATTTGGAGAACTTTATTATTTATTCATCTCTTTTAAGATTCATTGTTATAAAAGATACTAGATATTGCAGGTAATTTTATAACTTGACTTTATTTAGATTTTAATCATCGTAATATGGTGAATGACAACATTAAATAGACAATCACCTTTTGCGAGCTACGATGCCACAGACAGACACACACACAGACACGTTAAACTTAAAACACCAGTCGTTTTTGCGTCGGGGGTTAAAAATAATCAAGTTAAAGTAAGTGATATTATTATATCAATATCACTTTAAACTTTTTAAACTCACGCGATTTGAATTCATGGTAATTATTTTTCCGGGGCTTTTTATCTCCTCGCAACTATAACTATTATAAACGTCGAGGTAAGACAAACCAAAAAATAAAAATACGCGATTAAGACTCGGGAAAATACTTACCTACTGTGAAATAAAAGCGTTTTAAAAGATAAAACCCGCTTACTAAAACTATAGTCTTGGTTATGTACTTTTTTTAACTTTTTTTTA
This sequence comes from Idaea straminata, assembly GCA_951213275.1. Lineage (NCBI taxonomy): Eukaryota > Metazoa > Arthropoda > Insecta > Lepidoptera > Geometridae > Idaea > Idaea straminata. The sequence goes on from OX577852.1 coordinate 2,211,422, forward strand.
TTTGTATCAATTTATTTTAATCTATACTAATATTATAACGCTGAAGAGTTCCTTTGTTTGTTTGAACGCGCTAATCTCAGGAACTTCTTGTTCAGGAACTACTTGTGAAAATTATTTTTGTGTTGGATAGTCCATTTATCGAGGAAGGCTATAGGTTACTTTTTATTTTGATATTCCCATGGGATCGGGACTTATGCGGATGAAACCGCAAGGCGCAGCTAATTTGTAATAATTTTTATTAATCAATTTGTAGTAATATAGATTCGTGTTTAAAAATATTATTTATTTTTTTAATTAGCATAATAAATGTTAATTTCATCACTGATAATATCAGTGATAAAATACTGATTATTTACGACAGGTAATAACTTTAAATTAAATATTTTGATGAGTTTCAATAGAATACTAGCTGTGTTCAGAGGTTTCAACTGCATAAAACCTAATTCCGTGGGAATTTCGAAACAAAATATAGCATTTTGTGTTACTCTAAGACTCTACCTATCTATATTCCAAGTTTAATTGCAATCGGTTAAGATGTTTTTGCGTGGGGAGGTAACATACTAATACACCAGCTTTCATAATATGTATAACCAGCTTTCATATGGTAGTTTTGTTTAATATATTAAAACCTTCCTCTTGTATCACCCTATATTAAAGAGACCGCATCAAAGTACGTTCCGTAGTTTTAAATTTCTAAGCATACATAGGGACAGACAACCAGTGCGAGGCGACTTTTTTTAAAATTAGGTAGTGATTTAGAAACTCCTACCATAATATCTCGAGTCGACAACAAATCGTTCGACCACTTAAATAACATCTTCGATTCTCATAATCTTCTGTCTATCAGACTATGAGAATCTTAACACATTCACCGCTCGCACTGGTTTAAATACAGCTGAAACACAACGATAGCACGATCTAGAAATACTGAGATTTTGTACAGCGACATCTAGCGGCGAAAGTACGCAATAATAGTTAAATATACCATTTTGTAGAGTCGACAACAAATCGTTCGACCACTTCAAAATGTCTCAAATGTCTTGGTACGCGTCAACTGGTAGTCTACAGCTAAAACACAACGATAGCGCGATCTAGGAAAACTGAGATATTGCACGGCGACATCGAGCGGCGGACGGCGGAACTTACACATTGTAGTCTTAAGACTAGCAGCGCTCCGCGGTTTCGCCCACGTAACTCCCGATCCTGTGGGAATATCGGGATAAAAAGTAGCATTTTTATTTCCAATAAATCAACGTATCCTCATACTAAGTTTCATCAATATCGGTCCAGTAGTTTTGGAGTCTATCCGATACAAACAAAAAAATATTGTCACTTTATTATTTACAGAACCTCTCCCATACCTTGGTTGCCTTGGTAACCACTCAATAGAGCTCAAACCCATGAAGGTAGGAACCCTTCATGCTCAAACCATCGCGAGACGCACCCAGTCGTAAACTCGTGATAATTTCTAAACAAAATGTCCGATTGAAATGAATTAAAAAAGCAATTTACTTAGAAATAAAAATAGTTCTGAAGATGAAATAATTTATTTGGATAAGGGTTAAGATGCGAATGTAACTAACTTTTGTTCCTACCAGCATTGTCATTAAATTTTATGACACAAAAGCTTTTATTGTAGATTATTTATTATAGATGGATATATTGCCTCGCGAACTTTTTGGTGAGACTTAAAAACCTGTAGTCCATTATTTTGTTCTATCAACAATAGTTTTCGCAGCGCACGCCAAAAACTATTTTGAGTTTTCTACCTTGGATTGCAATATTGTAATTTTCTCAAACATTGTTTAGTGGCTTGAATTCGCGTATTTTTTTGTATATTCGTCGATTACTCAAAAACGCCTGGACCGATTTGGAATTTTTTTTCTATTACAGAGTATCTACTTTGAAGTACCTACTACGTGACAAATTTTTTATTTACGCCCTTCACAATATTGCATATTGTAATTTTCTTACGGATACCTTATTTTGAATTAATTTAGCCTAAGCTACCAAACTGGAGGCGGCTCAGGACCGCTGTTTTTGGTATCGTATGGGGCCTATGTCCAGCAGTGGACGTGTGGCCAGCAGAAGTGGCTGATATGATGATGTTTTATTCGCTGAAAATGTATCCTTCTATTGATATAATAATTTTTGAAATCGGTCTTATAGTTTCGGAGCCTATTAGTTACAGACAAACATAAAAATCATTCCTCTTTATAATATTAAGTGTAGATGTAGATATATAGTATAGGTGTAGATATAAGTAGGATACTTTAAAAACTTAAGTATGAATTTAATACACGATTGTTATGAAATAAATTAGTTTAATTCACACTAAAATGTGCAATAAATATTCATGATTTGTTATTTTTTTATATAATTATTATCTCAAACATTGTTTAGTGGCTTGAATTCGCGTATTTTTTTTATATGTTCGTCGATTACTCAAAAACGCCTGGACCGATTTGGAATTTTTTTTCTTTCTATTACAGAGTATCTACTTTGAAGTACCTACTACGTGACAAAATTTTTATTTACGCCCTTCACTGGGGTTGGAATTTTGAAAAACCCTTTCTCAGTGAATACCTATTCTTTAAAAAGCCACCGTACACACCCTACAATTTATAAGTTTTATGCAACAAAAATATTTGCTCTAGTGTCATTATCCAGGGTGGAAACAGTCGACTACGTTTTTATGGAGAGAGCCCCGGTATCCTTTCCTCTTAAATGTATCAAGTTTCATCAAAATTGGGAAAGATGTTTTAAAGCCTGTTACAAACAAAATAATGCTATTATATCCATATTATTAGTATAGATTATAATGATGGCTCTTTTAATAGCTAAATGACGACCAAGTTGGCACAATGGTCACCATGCCGGATTGCCAAACACAGGGTTGCGGGTTCCCGCCTCAGGCAAGAATTTATGCTTATACAATATTTGTCTGTGGTTTGGTAGTTTCTATGTATTATAAGTATATATTTACAAAAGAAAATTATATAAGTAGTATATCCGTTGTCGCACCCATAACACAAGTCTAGTTACTAAGCTTGGGGTTAGATGGGAATGTATGGAATTTCCTATGATATCACGGGGCTATGGAGCCCCAGACGTTTGGAAGCCAACACGTAGAGGCCCTTTACAATAGTAAATATATTGAATAGCAAACAATGGCGATGGATTCTATTAGTCAATTAATTAAGACATACATCTTAAATTTATTTAATTAAATCAATCAATTAAAAACATAGAACATAATTATTAACTAAAAGTACTACATAATCATCATTAAAAATAATTAAAATTAAAAAAAAATAATAATAAAATAAACCGCCCCGCGACACTCCTGGCACAAAAGATGCGAGAATGCAAGCGAATGTCAATTAATTAAATTATTATTTATTTTAAATAGTTCCCAATTCGCTATCACACAGCTCTGCTACAGGTGAATAAGAAAGTGGAAGTTGTTAGAAGTTTATTTTTTTCTCTCCTGTCGCCCAGGAAGACTAGACAAAGCCCATTCATAGTTGCGGGGTTCCTTACAATTCCATTTAAGTATCTTATCACCAGCGAATATTTTTTTAGTTGCTGTCTGTCTGTATTATCATGTTTTTTGAAATATATTTTGACAATATTTAGTTACGTAAGTCATTTAAATCTATCTATTAAAATCAGTTGACAATATCGTGATTGGCAACGACCTCTGACATTGACTTTTTTTTGAATAAATTTTCCATATGAATTACAGTTACTTTACATATTTTTACAATTTCATATGACATTCGGTTTTCCATATTGGTTTTAGGAATAAATATCACCCTAAATGTGTTTTTCTGTCTCTTTTACATAATGGTTGCCACTTTAAGAGTAATAATTCTATTATTTATTGTAATTATATTTATAATGTCTATATTTAAACATTTAATCTTAAATACCAATTCCAATTATTATAAATATCAATTATTAATTCTTATATCAAAAAACAATGAAGGGAGTCAAGGAAATTCATAGTAAAATCAAACCAAAAATATAACAAAATTTGACTTAATTAAGTTATTTAACTTACAAAAGTTCGTTTGTGAAAAAAAAACATAAATAACTTATAATACGGAAATCTATGCTTAGGTATATAAAAACCTAATTCTAGATATACTAAAATCCTTTTATTTTATAGTATTTCTTCACATCCACATCAAACTGTACCTTGACATTACCAAAATTCAGCTTAGCTATGCCGAAAAAATCTCGAATTTATTACTCTATTAGCTTCGCCATTCGGTTTTTCTCGCGGAGTTACTAATCCTATAGCCCGTGTTCTTCTGCTATATACATCGTCATTTCGGCCGCGATTTCTTCACTGCTGGACATAGGTATGGCTCTCCCAAGGTTTACATTTCGCACAATATTTTGTTCTTCGAATTCATCGTAGACCTGCTTTAGGTATTTGATAACATACGCGGTCTCCACTCTAGAACATGAAGATATTGTCTTTTCTCCGACATACGTTGCCACTTAAGCTTACTAACCGTGAGAGCTTTGTCAATCGCTTGGGTTTTTTCGCAGATCACTTTGTTCCGGATCTTATTCCAAGGGACTCTTTCCTTAGCTCGCTAAGTTCCTTTGAATTTATGGACCACGGAACAGTCTTCACGTTTCAGCTCCATATTTTAGTAAATAAATAAATATTGCAGGACATTCCACACATCGCCGTCTAGCCCCAAGCTAAGTAACTAGACTTGTGTTATGGGTGCTAGACAACAGATACACTACTTATATACTTTTCTTTTGTAAATATATACTTATAATACATAGAAACAACCAGACCACAGACAAATATCTAAGCATAAATACTTGTCTGTGGCGGGAATCAAACCAGCAACCCTGTGTTTGGCAGTCCGGCATGGTGACCATTGTGCCAATCGGGTCGTCATTGGGGTAAGACAGACTGATTGAAGACCTCAGTTTTAAAGGATTGGGTACGGGATGGATGACAGGAAGCTGCCCTAGTTACTGTATTCTACCAGAAGGACTACCAATTTTCATCGTAATCGATTCGGTAGGTACAGTCGGCTGCATAATTACAGCCCCCGGTAGAGTTCGAAAACTTCTATTATTGGAATGATTTCATTCTAATAATTTTTGTTTGATTAATTGATGAGTTAGAAGACTTTAAACTTCAACTAAAGCAGGTGCCTAGAATCTTGCTTGTGATGAAAACATTCTTATAACAGCCGTTTTGGAGCTCTACGGTGGGTCTGCAATTATGCAGCCGACCGTACCTAGTTTTTATGGTTCCGTACCCCAAAAATTAAAAAAGGAATCCTAATTTCTTAAACGCATAACATAAAAATAACACACAAACTTTCAAATCTATAATATTAGTAGTATTAATATTTACTTAATCAATCGATATTTAATATTGTGGTCAATATTTTATTAATCCATAATTTTGTTTTAATTAGATACTTCAAGATTTATATAAAGATATGACTCAACGCTTACTTTTGAATATATCTAGATTTTTATATCATTTTTGCGGTTGTTGTTAAAGTTTAAAGCTTATTTAAGCATAATATACCTAACCGCAAAAATCCAAGTATTGTTTTGGCGGCATTTTCCGTAGAATATTCCTACAATTGAATTAGAAATTAAAATAATATAGAAACAAATAAAGAAATGTGTCCAGAGGAAAGAACTCGCCAATACGTCCGTAGTCAACAAAGCCGCGGGTTTTATCAAGATGTTTTCTTTCACCGTAAGAGCAATATAATACAATTGACGGCCCAGTTGGCACAATGGTCACCATGCCGGACTGCCAAACACAGGGTTGATGATTGATGCTTAGATATTTGTCTGTGGTCTGATTGTTTCTGTGTATTATAAGTATATATTTGCAAAAGAAAAGTTTATAAGTAGTATATCCGTTGTTCTAGCACCCATAACACAAGTCTAGTTACTTAACTTGGGGTTAGATGGCGATGTGTGGAATCTCCTTTTTTTATGTAGTTACCGCTCCCTGCCCGTGGTCTACCAACAGAGTTCACCGGTGGTAAAAATACCTACACACGTGCCAAAAACGTTACTCTTCTGGCTTCATCGTAGTCGGTTAATTAGTTCACCTGGATGTACAATATTTTTTCTTCTGAAGATACCCCGTTGTACCAGGGCTTTGTAACTACGTTGGGAAATTGGTGGATATATAGAGCTTTTTATAAAATAATCATAAGAGTTTTAAATAAAAAATTGTAATAATAGTAATAAATAAAAAATACAAATTATCTTAAATAAAAATATTTGTTATACCCATTTTTCAATATTAAAACAAAAAAATATAATATGTATCAAAATTACCTTTTAACAGAACTAAACTAAAACTTTCAATGAACCTCAACTGAATGAACTGTCATCTATAGTACAGGTTATCCTAGTATGGGTGGCAGGGACTATATCTGTGTAAAACCACAGTTTTAAATTGTTTCTAAAATCGACTTAACGTTTTCCTGTTGTATTTTGTACATATAAGTATTATATCTAAAAACTTACGTAGGTACCATACCTTTAAGTGAATTGTATGGAATAGTACACAGGGAGCATATTTTTATTTACCTGATCGTGACTGTGCCGTTAATTTACGAAAATAAAGATTATTATTATATAATACTAGCTGTGCCCCGCGGTTTCACCTGCGTAAGTCCCGATCCCGTGGGAATATCGAAAAAAATATCCTATGTCCGTCTTCTGATTGTAAGCTACCTCCCCACCAATTTTCAGCCAAATCGATTTAGCCGTTCCCGAGTTATAAATGGTGTAACTAACACGACTTTCTTTTATATATATAGATTATTATTATACCTACAAATACATTTAACAATATGTAAACAACGAAATAATATCAGGCGTTATAATAAATTGCAAATTATAAAGTCTGTCGCATTCAGAGTTCAAAGGCGGTTTCGCATAGTTATCCGGGGATTGTAATACTTAAGGCAACTTAATTATACACTCATGAGACAACCGCAGTTTACACAACACATGCTGAGCTAGATATCTAATAAAGTCTAATTTATTTTCCATAAAGTTGTGGTCTTTAGGTATTGATAAATATATAAATATTGCAGGACATTCCACACATCGCCATCTAGCCCCAAGCTAAGTAACCAGACTTGTGTTATGGGTGCTAGACAACGGATATACTACTTACATGCTTTTCTTTTGTAAATATATACTTATAATATGTAGGAACAACCAGACCATAGGCTAAGCATAAATACTTGTCTGAAGCGGGAATCGAACCCGCAACCACAATGGAATAAATGAATCAAAAGTAGTATTTTTTGACAAGAATTGATTTTAAGTTCGGTCAAACAGAAATTTCTCAAATTTTTTCTTCTTTCTGCACTTAGTAATTTATTTATTATTAAGTCTCTTGTATCATTATTGCAAAATAATTCGGCAATACATAGGCTGCACTAAAAGTATCGGGAATGGAATATTTCCACTGTTCCTGTCATATTTAAATCTTTTTAATTGAAAACTCCTTGGTTTTAAAAATCGAATACCATTTATTTATTTAAAAAAATAATCTCGGTCTTGTCACAAGGTTTTGTCAAACTTGTTTAGTCGTTGAGAAAATGGAATTGACGCGAGAAAATTCAAGAGCGATGATTTATTATGACTTTCGAAGTGGTTTATCACAAAAACAGTGTGTTGACCGGATGATTTCTGCATTTGGTGATGAAGCCCCATCCAAAACCACAATTTATCGCTGGTTTGCTGAATTTCAACGTGGACGTGTCAAGCTCAGTGATGATCCCCGTCAAGGTCGTCCAAAAACTGCACTCACCCAAGAAAATGTTGATGCTGTGCGTAAGCTGATTGAGGAAGATCGACATGTAACATACCGCGAAATTCAGGCAACTTTAGACATTGGCATGAGTCAAATACAAATAATCTTGCATGAACAATTAGGTGTAAAAAAGTTGTTTTCCCGATGGATACCGCATTCGCTCTGTGAAGAGCAAAAAGTGGCTCGCGTTACTTGGTGCGTCAGAACTCTCGAAAGATTCCACGCAGGATCCACAAATGCTGTATACAACATCGTATCAGGTGACGAATCCTGGATATACGCGTACGAACCCGAAACAAAAAACCAGTCACGAGTTTGGGTGTTCGAAAATGAGTTAAAGCCAACAAACATTGTTCGTTCACGGAGTGTTGCAAAAAAAATGGTGGCCACGTTTGTCTCCAAAACCGGCCATGTTGTGACTATTCCTCTTGAGGGACAAAGAACGGTTAATGCAGAATGGTATGCTAGCATTTGTTTGCCACAGGTCGTTTCTGAACTCCGTAAAGAGAACTGCAGCCGCCGCTCATCTCCATCACGACAATGCGAGTTCTCACACCGCGAACAGAACAAAAGAGTTTTTAGAGCAAGAAAACATAGAATTATTAGACCATCCGCCGTACAGCCCCGACCTAAGCCCTAATGATTTCTATACTTTCCCTAAAATAAAGAATAAATTGCGTGGTCAGAGATTTTCATCACCTGAAGAAGCTGTGGACGCCTACAAAACGGCCATTTTGGAGACCCCAACTTCCGAATGGAATGGTTGCTTTAATGATTGGTTCCATCGTATGGAAAAATGTGTCAAATTTCGCGGAGAATACTTCGAAAAGCAATAAATACATTTTTAAATAGTAATGTTGTGTCACTTCCTTGATTCCCGAAATTTTCAGTGCCGCCTATGACCGCTTCTCTGAAAACCAATTCTCATGGTATGTTATTGTATCAGGTGGTTTATCAGCCAGCCATCAACACTTTATTTAAAAGTACCTGGATGACCGAGCTTTGCTCGGTATTTTTTTTTTACTTAATCTAACCTCAAAGCAAACACTCATTGACTTCGTGTTACTTAACAGATAAAAAAAAAGTAAGTTTCGATAAAACACGAATAAAATTACATTTTCTAAAAATGATTCCTAGCTAGATCGATTTATCGCCCCCAAAACCCCATATATACCAAATTTCATGAAAATCGTTGAAGCCGATTCCGAGATTCCATATATATATACAAGAATTGCTCATTTAAAGATATAAGAAGATAAATAGGTCGGCGTTGGACAACTCCTTCACACGATGGTAAGTGATGATTCTATCTAAGATGTAGCATGCTTTCCTAGAAGATACTTATATGCTCGTGACTCAAACACCCCATCGAAGGTAGGAAGACGGCAATGGCACAAACACTTGGTTCAAACCCATTAGAGGATATGAGGCATTTATGCTAAAGACTGCGTGCCCAGAAAACCCTACATATAAACCAAAACCGTTATTGAATAAAATTGACAATTATGTTATTATTTCCATTATATAGCACTAGATAAATGTATCGACATTATTAGTAATTGTACGACTATTTATGGAAAAGGCTATAGGTGCGATCTTCACCTCTAGATGCGCAAGCGCACAGCCGCATGATACAATGCAGTCCGGCCAGGTCGTACGGCGACCTTAGCATTTGATACACCTTACGCGTTCATGTTTATAGTGCATTCGCCTGGTGATTAATGCCGACTTTTGTGACCTATTTATTCTATGCATAATTCTATTAATTGATTTTATTTTACTTAGGTTGTGAACTTTTTTATCCTACTAAGGTGAAGGCAAAATGGAAGGTTACGTTTAGGTCCATATGTATGTATTTGATACAGGTATAAAGCTTCCCTTGATTCGGACGACTAGTCGAGCGACTAGTATTTAATTAAGTCTAAATACTAATATATCACACAAGATTTTTTTAAAAGTAATTTCTTACCTATGTTAATTAGATCAAGGTTTATTGCTGACCTTTTGTTTTGGGAAATATTAGATTAACGCAAATACCGATCTATTTTACAATCGATTTAGATTATATTCTAATTTTTATAAATAATACTTCAAATGGCTGTATTAAAGGAATACGTCACCGGAGGCGCAGGGGATATTCTAATAAATAGTTTTTTAGCTTGGCAGTTAGCTATCTAACTTTGTTTCAAAAATTACTTGTATTAGCTTCGGGTAACCAAAGGGCTTGCTCCCACCTCGGAAAGCGGATAAGCATTGTTATTAAACGAGGAAAGGTAGCCGGTCTTTTGAGCTCCCTTCCATTGAGACTTTTTATGTATCATTATCAAATTATGTAGGCTTGTATAATAGGCTTTTATTATATATTTGTAGTATATATTTTTACAGAAATTATACATGCGGGTTAGTTTCAAAGTCTTGTTATGGTTTTTAGTTTAAATCATCGCTAAATATCAATCGCACATTCCAATTTCGAACTGGATCAATAATTATAAAAACCTTTATTTTAATTTCCCGTGCATCCGGTTTACTTTAACTTAATAAAATTTATATTGATTTGAAACACATCTTCGAAATGTGATCAACCTTCATGATGCTCCATTTATGGATAACGACTTCCTTTCAAGCAGTGAGGAGGTTACTTATTAGAATACCAGAGAAAGCACACCACAGATTTTTAATCGGCCGACAAATGTACATTTTCGACCTCACGACTTCAGCCCAACTATATGCTATCGGAACTCGTATATGAGCTTATTTGAGCTTACTTCTTCTTTATCCCACTGCAGAGCATATGCATCTCCAACGTACACTTCGCTCTACACATTTCCCTACTACTGAACCACGCTGCTATAGCATAAGCATTTTTTTCGTCAGACTATCTTTTATTACAAAACAATTTGTTTAGACACTCTATCTTTTACCTCTTTCAACTTCTTTTCTATCCAAAGATTGCCTGGAAGTGTTCACTCTTACGCAATAAGGCCACAATTTGTGCCACCTACCTCAAGATTTATATCTGTGTTCAATATGAGATAAAACTATGGACCGATCGACAAATTTCAAATCTGCATTCACCCGTGTTAGAATAATAACAATCATAAATTTAAAAGAATTTTAGTCTATGATTTTAACCAGTTTTTTGGTGTTCACATGGTAATAAATAATCCTCATGATTTGGTTTCAATTAAAACAATATGAATAAATTATTATGAAGCAAATTAGCAAAATGTTTAGAAAAGAGGATGTGTGGAAATCGATTATTATGTTTAAAACATCACGAATCGAAGATAATTAAAAATTAAAATATTTTAAGAATTTAATGTAATAATATTTAGGTAGGTTTTATGCAGGTATCTCCAAGGAAAGCATGCTACATTTTAGACCGCATCGTCACTTACATAAGGCAGGTGTGATTGTAGTCGGGGGTGAAAAAATGGTCGACCAAAGCTTAACCTGTACTTTAATTATATTGGCCTTTGACATCGAAACTAGATGATTTATACATCGCCAGCAACTTTAAATCCACGCTAGTTAGGGTGCTGTAGAGCCTGCGACCTGTATTAGATGAAGTAGCGCTAAGATGGCCCAGAACCACTCGTCTTAGTCGCCCGTGTCCAGGGACTCGTTAATACGTCTGAAGTCAACTAAGCCGCGGGTTTTATCAAGATGTTTTCTTTCACCTTAAGAGCAATATAATATAATTGACGGCCTAGTTGGCACAATAGTAGTTGCGGGTTTGATTCCCGCCTCGGATAAGTATATATCTACAAAAGAAAAGTATATAAGTAGTATATCCGTTGTCTAGCACCCATAACGCAAGTCTAGTTACTTAACTTGGGGCTAGATGGCGATGTGTGGAATGTCATGCAATATTTATTTAATATTTTATTTAATTAGCTTACAGAAGCATTTCAGGCATGTTTTGGTAGAATCTCTCGCTTAGGGTGAAAAGCTTTCTGATAGCGCTTGAGGAGTCAAATGCATGATTTCTTGGAGTTACAATAATTAAAAACATTATGCTATACAAAATATTATATACTATCATTAAGGTAGAGCAAAACCACTCACAAATAATGACAAAGTATTTCAATATTTTGTGTGGGACATAAAGTTTAAGATGAAGTCAGTGATTTACTCAGATTATCTGCATCATGCATAAGTTGCCATAATTGATACAGGTTAATAATCAAGAACAACTTTTGAATCAGTTTAGTAATATTATAATGATAAATCTTCTAAGGTCATACGAAGATTTAACTTCTAAACCTGTTAGAAACAAATCTTCGTTGCGTAATCTCGAGATGGATTACATCGCAATCGCGTGGGATCAGCATTATACCGTGAACTAATATGACATCTATAAAAATGAAGGACAATCATTCAAAGACCGATCCGATTGGTCTGTTAATGATTTACTGTCATATTATCAGTTAACTGACCAATCCTGGATTAGTATTTCATGATTCGTTGGTATTTAACTTGAATAATTTTAGAAACCTTATATGGAGTTTTATGACTGTATAAGATTAGCATTTATTTGTATGTAATATGATTCTGTTTGAGACAATGGCGTGTTTATATCATTTTTGATTGTCGTAAACTTTGAACTTGATCAATAAAAACAAAGCAAAAATGGTAATAAGCAGTAGATTAAGATGGAGGTAGTCGCCAGAGGATAAAATCCTGTCGTCTATAATTAGAATGTAAAATCTATTCCATTTTTTATAATGGTAAGTATTTAAGCTTAGAAAGGTAGGAAAAGATTTCAATGCTTTTCCATGCAATAATCAACAATTTCGCCCCAAGTTAGTTAGAGATAGTTACAAATTTCTTCAGTTCAAAGTCCGGACAGACGTTCCGCCAAAAAAACAGACCGAAAACACCTCTGGATATATCTCCTACAAAGTTTAAAACTCCCACAATCTGTCAAGATCCAGAGATATGTCATAATTTTGGGACTCTTTATTTTGATTACGGGAGTCACACTCTGGGTCATGTTAAAGCGTCAGAACGGTGTCTAGACCAGACGAACTGATTGATTTTAAACGCACCCCTCCCGGACTTTGGCCTAAAGTAATTTGATAACCATAACCAGGCTATTTGGGGCACCACCAACTTTTAAGCCAGTTACTTAAATCATATAGGGACCTCCCAAACTATTAGACTTGATGCTTGACCTCAGCCGGATAGATTAAGGTAATATATGCACAATCATTCAACTAATCGTTATGCTAATTAATTTATTATTTGTATATAGATCCGCTTCTTTACAAGTCTTCTTAAATTTTATTTTGTCACAATTTTGTTTAAATATCAATCAACCGTATATAGACATAAGTTATTTATATGTTAATTACGACTATTGTAAAATATATGTTTCATCTTCCTTATCTGTTAATAGAGATTATCTATCAGATTAGGAATTTCGACATGTTTTAAATATGTCAACTTATTTTAGACAAAAACGTTATTGTTTATTGCCCTTTCATGTTTATTTACATTAGCAATTCTTCTGGCATAAAATGTATTTATTATTTTAGATCTAGGGATCTCACTAGATTAAAATTTGCCAACAATATATTGGCCATAAAACGCTCACTTTTGTAGAATCAAATCTTATTTTTGCGTAGGTACGTTTTATCAATTGTATGCAATCATCCAAATTTATTTCTTAGGCCTTGTATTTTAAAACTTGTATCGATATAAATCAATGATTTATGACACCCGCGACTAATTTTATGACGTCTTCTTACTGTGCGTGATATTCTGATGAAATTTAGCTTAATTTGCATCCTCCATATTTTATAAAATATGTTTTATATAGGTTTCTAAAGTAACATGTTTATTTTTACTAACAGAGTTATTTAAAACGGAATATTTACTATGTTTTTTTTTTTCATTTTGTTGAGCTCGATGCTGTTACAATATTTTGACACTAGACGAGAACAGTCTCGTGAAAACGATGCTTGTTACAGCAACGAATTTTGTAAACAACTTTTTAAATCATGTCACAGGCTAAAAGCTCTGATTTTTACTCTATTGATAAGCAGAATGTTTGACTTCCCGTTTAAGATTATTTGGGTATTGAATTCAGCGAGTTATTTTATGCATAATTTAACGGGTTAGTCTCCGAGGTTCACACTTTGTAAGGGATCCGAAATGAGTTGCTTTTTTTTCTCAAATAAGTAATACAAATTTGGTAGTCTTTGAGGGAGGCCTATCTTCAGCAGTGGACGACCTATGGCTGATATGAAGATGATGAATTAATACAACAGTAATATTTGTAGTAACTACATAATTTATTTACAATTGCTCGTAATTAAGTTAAACTTAACCCGGATTGACTTTCAATACATAATATCACATTTACTTGTGTATAACAATACTATTTAATAAATTGACTATGTCTTGTTAGATCGGAGGTGCTGTTATTCGTTGCTTATTTGGTGTTGGGGGCGGTACGTGCGATGTACTCGAGGGCACGGGCGATCTGGGGTGGGATTGGGGGTGGGACGGGGATGGCGTTACCCTGGAACATTAAAAAAAAGATTAATAATCAATACATGGTATAAAATAAAGTCGCTTCAAAAACAAAGTTGTCCCTATGTAAGCTTAGATCTTTAAAACTGTGTAACGGATTTTGATGCTTATTTTAAAATTTATTTAAGAGAAAGGTTTTAGTATAAGTAATTAAAAACTACCATGCGTACGAAGTCGCAGGAAACACCTAGTTATCAATAATAGAATAGTTAGAATATAATAGATTACTTTAGACGAAACCCACGATAAACATAGTTACAGAAGAAAAAGACGCAAAAATTGACAAGAACATAAAAGAAAAATCATTTAAATTTATAAGAAAAAAAAGAAGCTGTGTGCTTTGCCAAATCAGTAGATTTCCGCTATGAACTACAGTTAAGCTAAGCTGTAAGACTATCAATCCTACTGTAAAAAGAATAAGGTTTTAAATAGAATGTTATGGGTCATAAATCCCCTTACTTCAAGCAAGGGGGTTGATGGGGGGCTGGTTAAAAATAAAAATAGTTATATACTTACAACGGGTTGGTATCCGTTCTCGTCAGCGATGTAAGAGATAGCGATGGGGACACCCTCAGGGGAAGTCCAGGAGAAGGAGCCTTGAGCTACATCAGGAGCTACGGGGGGGTTTCCACCGAAGTTCTTTGGCACGCCCTGTTCCTGAGCGGCGATACCGTTGTCGGTCTCATAGCTACGAAAGAAATAATATCATTTAGATACATTTTATGGATGTGGAAACTCTGTATACAGGGTGTACCGGATAAAAAATCATACACTATCTTTCCTTCTTCGTGTACAATTTTTTATTCTGTTAAGCAGCTAAAATTTACAATTGAGCTGCTCAAAGAGACGTTGAGCAACAAACCCCCTTTTGAACAATTTTGTTTTCATATAAGTACATCCTGTATGTAGGAAATAGTTAGAAAATTATATTGGATACTCACTAATAGCTGTAGCTGCCGTCAGGGTTGATCTCATTGTCGTACCTGAGGATGTTAGCGTTACGCGAGTCTAAATTGGCTACCCTAGATACGACTGCGGGAATGGGGGTGGGAACCGGCACTGGAGCGATGGGCAGAGGAATTGGAGCGGGGGTGGATGACACGAAGGGGCGGTATGGAGAGGGGGTAGAGTACTGGAAGGGGGTGGGGTTCCTCTGGTAGGGGTTGTACGGGTTGTACTGCTGGTACCGGTTGTAGGGGTTATATTGGTTGATTCCGAAAGGACGGACCGTTGTCTGGGCGCTAACGGCCGCTACAAGAGCCAACACACATACCTGCGTATAAAAAAAATAATGATTTATCACTTTCACACTTTTCATTCAAAAACACAAATCTATTTTTTATTTTATCTTTTTAATTTTTTTTGTCTTCTCAAAAGATACTTACTAAGAATTTCATTTTTTTAATCTATTGCTGTGCTCCGATGAACTAGTTCGAATGCGGATAAAAAATACGCGCATGCTTATATATCACTGTATGAACCCACCCACTTTAGACGCTCAACTGCAATAATATTTAAATAATTTGATTTGAAACTTAAAATTACTTTAAAATATCACTTGAACCGATCATCCGGACTCATTAGTTGTATTATGAGATCATCGTTTGTTAGAAAAATCGATCACTTTACAATAAATACGTTTCTGAAGGGAAGAAAAGTTGTCTTTTAAGAAATTCTCTGAAATAGGAAGGTCGTACACGAGTATGATTAGAAATATCTCATTACAATATGAATGCTTATATTTAAAATTTTAGATTTACTTATTTATTATTATTTCATTCATTTATACGTACCGAATTGGATACGTCTCACGGTTACTTTGAGAAATACCTTAAATTTAACTGAAATATGTAGTAAATAGGAAAATCTAAATAGAAATTTAAGATTATTACATACCACTGACATTTTATGATAGAATTTTCATTCTAGGGTATACATACATACCAATTTTCATTCCTTAAACAGCAACAAAATGCATGTTTTGGCAATGATGTGAATCGCAACATTTAACAGAAAAAAAAATCTATTTGTTTTTGTACTTGAAGTAACATTTTTTTAATTTAACAATTTTTTTTTAAATTTAATAACAAAAATTTTAGATAATTTAATTTTAAAAACCATACTATTTAGATAATTTGTTGTGTGGTATCGCTCTTCGCATGCAAGGGATGTGGATGTAGCGCTCAACGACACTTGCCGAGCTATAACTGGATGCCTCAGACCAACGCCCCTGAACCAACTGTACCCGCTAGCGGGGGTAGCCCCCCCATCTGTGCGCAGGGAAGTGGTTTGTGCTACCGAGAAATTTAAACAGGAGTTCGACCCCAGACACCCCATGTTCAACACCAACCCGTCTCCACCAAACTACCGATTAAAAAGCCGCAATAGTTTCCAGAAGTCCACGATACCCCTTACCGAAAGGGCCGAAGATGCCAGAGTCCTTCTGTGGAAAGAAAAGCATGCCCCACCCCCACATTTCCCGGAACCTGCGGAGACTCTTCCTGCTGGCCATGACTTGCCTTGGACAGTATGGAAGACACTAAACAGACTAAGGTCTCAGGTTGGTCGCTGCAGGGTGAACCTGGGAAGATGGGGTATGATCGATCCATGCCGGGTTCAGTGCGACTGCGGGGCTTCCGAGCAAACTATGCTCCACCTCTTGAACTGCCCCTCCAGCCCTAATAGCTGTACATTGGCTGACCTGATGTCAGCTAATAACAACGCCATAGACCTGGCAGTACACTGGAGTGGGCGGATCTGACCTTACTTCGTCAATTCTCCCTTTGGTTTGTGCTATCGATACGAAGAAGAAGAAGAAGATAATTTGTTCAGTACTTAAGTACTAAACTCGGCTAAAAGAATTGTTCCCGATAGTGGAAGTGCAGTAAACCATTTTCCTGAATTAAAAATATAAATAATTAGTAATAACATTGACATCGTATGCTAGCATTTAAAATGTAAATATAAAATGAATTTTTATTTGCCTGATATCATATTCAAAGTACTTAAAACTCACGAGAGGAGACTCAAGCTCTTCCTTGGAGTGGACACAGTACACAAAAAAATACGCTGTATTTTGTCTTTTACAAATGACGTTTTCGAAAACTAGATCCGTGCGGGCCGGTCCCATTCATCATAATAGGCGAAGAACCTAACACATTAATCGAAAAGGCGAATTTTAAATTTGAAATGGTCTCAAAGTAAAATCTATAAATTCCCTTTATTAGATAGATCATCAACATAGTAGACCATCGGATACCTACACTTATATTATACAGAGGAAAGGTTTTTTGTTTGCAATAAATAGGCTCCGAAACTATCGGACCGATTTTGATGAAACTTGGTATGAGGATACATTATTTTATTGGGAGTAACATAGGCTACTTTTGATCCCGATATTCCCATGAGATCGGAAGTTACGTGTTTAAATCAGCTGCTGTGGCGCTGCTTGTTAGTTATAATTGGAAAAATAAACGTAGTTTGGAAAATTTAAAAACGGAAAGTACACGGGTTTATTTCTACAAAACAACGTAATTATATTTAAACAGTGTGGACACAGTAAGGAAATGGACTCAGTATAAATATTTTCAGCAGATTTTCTGAAAATAATTGTTAGAAGAATACAAAGACGAAATACTCAAACATAATAATCCAACATAATAATTATAAATAATATGATTATGTTATATGAGGACCAAGAGACAAAATTCCATAACCACCACTAAGTTTAAGTGTGAATTAATTTGTGTGTACCTTCATTAAATAAAAGACTTTATGTAAATTTAGTTTAAAATGAGTGTTTTTACATTGAAATAATCCTGCATTTTAACCTCTTTTTAGATGACACACTTTAACTCAGCGATAATGGTTAAGCAATTTCGCCCCTTGATAGTACCTAGGTTTATAGCTTTTCTAAAGTTCAATACATAAAGAGTATTGTCAGGCTCTAAATCAAACTGGCAGATATTTTGACAGGTATCATCATCATCATCATGTCAGCCCATGCACGTCACACATACGACGCCACAAACAGCGGTCCTGAGCCGCCTCCATCCACCGACTACCCACGACCGCTACAATGTCGTCGGTCCACCGGGCAGCTGGTCTCCCAACACTCCGTTTCGCGTTGCATCGCGGCCGCCACTCGAGAACCTTTACTCCCCAGCGGTTGTCAGTTCTGCGAGCTATATGACCTGCCCATTGCCACTTCAGCTTACTAATCCTGAGGGTTATGTCGGTGACTTTGGTTCTTCTACGGATTTCCGTATTTCGGATTCTATCACGTAGAGAAACTCCGAGCATAGCTCTCTCCATAGCCCGCTGAGCGACTCTGAGCTTTTGAACGAGGCCTATAGTCAGCGACCAGACAGAGTTTGACAGATGTGAAATAGATTTTATCGATCCATCAATCGTCTAGTTTGCATAATTTTATATTAATTATAATTTATGTTTAATTTTTCTCATCTAAACTCTTATGCACATATTGCATAAATTTTGAATTAGTTTTTATTTAAAAATAATATTTACACCTTCTACAGCCTTCAAACGATGAACTTAATTTACTAAATCAAGTACAATGTAATTTAAAAAAGAAATTAAGCCAAATCTGATGAAATCTTATCAAAATTGAAAACGTGCAGATAATAATTTATTTAAATATAATTCTTTGAACAAACTGTTAGCGCACAACGCACAGCCCAACCCGTTATTTCTAGAATCATGGAATTTTACACTAAAAGTAGTTTAAAATTTTTAACTAAGTGTGTGAGTGAAGATGAATAAAATAACTTATATTATCCAAAAAAATATTACAGGAAGCATCTTTTTTCAGAACAGATCTATCACACTAGATTGAGCTTAAGGAGGATAAATCCATTGCAACAGTGGTCATTATATACATAATAATATAATAGAGTTTGTAGGACTGGATTTGAGACAAATTAATGAAAAAATATTAAAGGACATTGCATACAACGCCATTTAAAAGCTAAGCGACTAGGCTTGTATTATGTTGACATAACTGATAGAATTCTTATATTTTTTTTAAATACATAATACACTTATTGAAGTTAACCTTCGATCCCGTGAGAATATCGGGATAAAAAGTAGCTTATGTTACTTCCAATTAATCAATGTATCTTCAAAGAGACCATGGCTAGGTGGGGTTTCTCCAGTTCGGACACTTTGTGTGAGTGTGGGAGGGCCGCCTAAACGATGGCGCACTTGACGGCCTCTCTGCCCTGTTAGCTGCTCTGCATACGACCTCAACAATGCAACAGATAATGCAATTGCCGTGGCTAAGTTTTGGGCTAGAGTACTGTGATCAAATACATTGACGGTGTTAACACGAAGTAGAAGAAGAATGTATCTTCATACCAAGTTTCATCAAATTGGTCCAGTAGTTTCGGAAGCCTATTCGTTACAAACAAAAAAACCTTGCCTCTTTATTATATTAAAGTGTAGATGTAGATACAAAAACACGCAGACTACAACTAATATTTTTACAGAAAGAAATAAGTAGGTATATTCAAATACCTGTTCGATGGCAGGAATTGAACCTGCAATCTTCAGCGTCTCACGCGGGTTTTCGATTGAAATATGTGAACGATGAGATGACTAATAAATGAGGAGAATGGAAGAAGAAAATATTCAACAACGACCCCAAATACATTGAAATAAGGGGAGTAAAAAGAAGCTTAAAAGTTTTGTGCCACATTTTGGGTCTAAAAGCTATGGTAGACAAAGAAATCATTAATAGAGTTTTCAAACTTCCAAATAAAAATTCCCACGCGTCAAAAAATAAATAATAAAAAACACTTGACATTATCTCAAATAGTTTCTATGTGACACAATTTCAGAAGCTTCAAAGTCACAAAATGATGTGTTACAAATGAATTTATAATGGCTTAAAACCCGTTTAATAGCATAACAATCGTTTTCATCGACTAGCTTTTTAGCATATTTGACGCGAAACGATAAATTTTATTCATAAAAGAAATGTCAGTGTCTTCAAAACCTTGTACGCATCAATTTGTTGTTTTAGACTTGCAACACCGTTACTTTAATCGTACTTAGTATTTGTTCGAGTTTTAACATGATAACGTCTTATAAATCGATGGACACCGGCATTCACAAAAATGTGTGACGTCATGCGTTACGTTACGTTATTGAAAAGGTAACCATAGCAACGCGTTGAAGTATGCAAAATGGTAATGTCAACGATACAAAAGTGTTCTTATGACGTTATCACGTAAAATTATCGTCTGTAAACCGACTTTACAGACAACCATTTTTTTATATAGTTCCAGGTGCCTCGATAGAAGGCAGATTCAGTTTGCTACAGAATTTAATAAAATAAATAATTAGAATTTTAAATTCCCCGACTTTCAGACGGCTGAACCGATTTCGATCAAACATAGCTAACAACACTCCCGACTAATTCAGCTTTCAAACAAAAGAAACAAAATCAAATGGGTTCATCCGTTTAGGAGCTACAATGCCACAGACAGACACGTTAAACTTATCGTCGATTTTGCGTCGGGTAATCACTGAAAGCAGTAGTCAAGTTTCAAACATTAGATATTTGGTAGATTTTTGTTTATTTAAGGCTCATAAAGCCCGTTCATTTGATACCCATTATGATAGGTTTCAGATTGTTTTTAAATTGAAGGCATCAACTGATGACGCTTGGGGTAGGTGTGATTCTACTTAGCGAAAACACTTGTTCTTTTGTAAGGGAGGGGTGTAAATTTGGTGCCCATAATCTTGTACTGTGTCCATATTCTGTGCCATTATTCTATAGGCTTATTAAAATGGGTTTGATTTTTTTTTGATATCACTGTACCAGAGGAAAAAATGCAGTTCGAAAAAGTATCCCGTTGAAGTCTTTTGTATAATAAACATTGGTCAAACGAATATACTGAAAAGTTTATTGGATCTTTCATGAAATAAATCATATGCAGCGACAAGACTGCCTCTTTGTGATTTTTTTTGTGACGAGTATATATTATTATCTATACATATAAATTTCTTTGTTATGAATGACTGAATGACGGATCAACGCACAGCCTAAACCGCTGATCGTAGAGATCTGAAACTTCGAGGGTGTGTTCTATGTATGACGTATACATCCGAAAAGGATTTTCCGAAATTCTACCTCTTTGGGGCTGAAAAAGGGGGGCAAGTTTGTATGGGACAACGTGATTACTTGGTCTATTTTCGACTTCTACGCGGACAAAGTCGCGGGCAAAAGCTAGTGTACAAATAAAGTTCTAAATTTATCTACAGTGATTAGAAAAGTGATACCTAGATACAGATAGTAACAGAATTGCAGACCCACTGTAGACTGTAGAGTTCTAATATTACTATTATTAGAATTTTTGACGTGACAACGTCTTATAAATTGGTTTGCCGGGTGACACTTCAAGAAACTGCGTTACGCTCCGCTCACGTTATGCGCTCACAATGAGAGCGAGTGAGAGGCACGCGTCCCTTCCACTCGGGCATGGTTAGCCCGCCTAAGAGCGAGAGAGACAGACATAAAAAGTGAAAGGCACGCGTCCCTTCCACTCGAGCACAGTTAGCCCGCCTAAGAGCGAGAGAGACAGAGCGAGAGAGAGAGAGAGAGTGAGAGAGATAGGCATACACACCGGTTCATGTCTATATTTTACCACTCAAAGTCGTTGTCACGTAAAACTTTCGCCCGTATACCGACTTTACAGGCAACCAATTTTTTTTTATTCTAATAACGTTTGTATAGTAAATTTATGAATTGAAAGACTTTAAACTTCAACTCAAGCAGGACCTTAGAATCTTGCTTGAGTTGAAAAAGATATAATAATTGCAATTTAAGAGCTCTACGGTAGGTTTGCAATTTTGGTAACTGTTCTGATTGACAATGTTATAAACACAATAGCTTATGATAAAAAAATCCTCTTTTACTCGGGAATTATAAAAAATTAAATGCAAGTTATTTCTAAATAATAAGCGAGTATAACGGTCTAAATTACAAATCTTAGCATCGTAAATTCATTTTATTATTATATGTGGAAAGAATGAAATAACAATTAAACATTAATATCTAAATATTTGCATTTTATAGTATTTTAATCGTCATTTTCACACGACATTTTATTAACAGAATATAAAGGCGCTTGCATATTAATTAGCAGCAATTTGTCCATTTAGAGAATCAGCTGTCTCTCCAAAGGTATTTTTTTCTAATACTTTTAAGCTATTGCATAGCTTTTATAGCGGGCTTTGAGCGCGGCGACCGAATCAAGGAATTCCGTAACGAATATAAAACCTAACATCCCCCCACTCCGCCTACCATGTAGCTCGGCCGAGCGTTCGCTTTACGTGTATGTATATGGTACAACTGTATGAAGATCACACGATGCAATAGCTTTACTCGGTAGTCCCTGAGTGCCACACGTTTTTTTAATTTTATTAGAGGCATACCCCAATTTTGTTTAGCATTTTAATGTTCGTTATTGAATGAAGTAAATATATTTATCCTTTTAATTTAAAGCATAAACACTCTGCGGCTACTACTTGATTTAATTTAGATCATAGCCTGTTCTTTTATTTTAGTTTTCTGAGATCTTTAGCATTTTTCCATTTTCAATTATATTTTTCCCCATTCATTGTTGACCGACGTATTTTTATCCTTTTAAAGCATATATTTGAAAAGTGGTAAGAAACCAGATTTTGAAAGTACGAGCCCGTGAAAAGAAGACCGCTAGAACATACTGCCACAGTATGGTCTCGTTCAACATCCCAGGTTCGGGAAATAGAAGAGGTCGGCCAAAGTTGAAGTGGACAAAGTTTCCCCAAATGATGCATCAGATGGAGCAAAGTGGCCAGAAAGACAGATTTCATCATCAAATAGAATTAATAACTTCTTCTTGTCTTATCGTATCAATGGCAGTTTTTTTCCTAATCTGATTTTTCCCAAACCGCATTTAAGGCGGCCTCTGTGGCTCCCGGGTCAGGTGTTCTCTTGGGCAGGAAATGGGGCACAACGGGCAGGAAAGCAGATGTACCGTGTAGTGCTTTAGAGCACCGCAGTCGCACTCGGATCGCGAAGAGAATCTCTGCTTAACTATATTCGCCCTATTAATAGTTGCACAGGAGAGAGATAGAGATATTTTAAAATAGTCACCTCTCTCTTCTCTTCTTATTCAGCAGCATGTATAAGCCCAATACAGAGCATAATATGTTTCCTGTCACCAGTCCCCCTGGACCTCGCAGCTTCAGCATAAACTCCTAGCAACCTATTGGTGCCTAAATATAATTTGGGTGTGGTACAAACAAAATTGTGAAAACACCTTAATTTCTGTGAATATTCAAATTAACCGAGTTATTTTATTACTTAAAACTGTTCAATTCTATTTCGTCGACTTTTATGACAATATTGTGATCCAATTTTATATTCGGAACATAAATATTCAGAACAATTATTTCGACAGATCAAGATCAAGATGTAACAAGAATTCCTTACAACGTTGCACAATTCCATTTACCTAATACATAAGCTATTTTTATTAGAGTTTACTCTTTAAAATCAACTGCGCCCTGCGGTTTCACCCGCATAAATCTAGGTCCCGTGGAATCGGGGTAAAAAGTAGCAGAAACCATTCAACCTTTGTCATATCAGTTTCGAATTAAACTCCAGTCACGCGCCGAAGTTGACATTGACATGCACAATTTTATATTTTATTAAGTATAGATACTAAATATTTTAAAAAGTTAGGTCCAGAACACCATGTCATGTAACCGCTGTGACGTCCCATTTTCCCAAACACTGGTAGAAAGTAATTTTTACCAAACAACTTAGTACTGTAACAGCTCTGACGTTTGCAAGCAATTGGTGTCGTCATGATCTATGCATTTTAGCCGAGATCGAAAAATGAGGTTCCTAATTCATAATTTTTTTCACACGACTTTAATGTATTTAGATAAAAAAAGTACATACAACCGAATTGAGAACCTCCTCCTCTTTTTGAAGTCGGTTAAAAAAATAGTGTTACAATCATTTCAATTCGTATTATAATTAACGCCTGCTGTTATTTAAAAGAATCGAGACACGCGTTGGTTTATTGCGCTTAGATTAATCGAATAAAGATTATTAAAAAAGACTAATGAAACTACAGTTCACGTTTAACGGCTCCCCGAACGGATTACTCTCAACGGACCCTTAGTCTTACATTATGACTCGCACAATAAATAAAAAACCTAATTTGAGTACCTAAACCTAACAATGCTTTCTACCTACTCGTTAAAAAGTACGTTTAAAAATGGTTGAGTTAATACTTTACGTTTATTTAAAAATGAAATACATTCTTTTAAGAAAAATGAATAAAAAAATCAACGTGAAACGGAGCGTTGGGCTGCCTGGTGGACCGACGACATTGTAGCGGTTGCGATTAGTCGGTGGATGGAGGCGGCTCAGGACCGCTGTTTGTGGCGTCATGGGAGGCCTATGTCCAGCAGTGGAAGTGTATAGGCTGATATGATGTTGATGAATAAAAATATAATCATCAAAATCGGTTCTGGAATTGATAACATCCTCCTCTTTTTTTAAAGTCAGTTCCGCAACTTCGTCCGCGTAGGAGTTGAATTTTCCAAAATCCTTTCTAAGCGAATTTCTACGTCATATTACCTGTTTGTATGTAAATTTTTAGCCCAATCCGTTTATGGTCTGAGCGACGTTGATATGTTAGTCAGTCAATCAGTCAGTCATATAAGACTTTGAATATTATTTGTAAATCCATGAGCGGAAACGCAAGTCACATCCATAATGCACTTTTTTATTTTTTAAATAATTATGTATCTTGTGTGTCATTTGCCGCCTTCATTATAATTTAAACATCCCGTATAAATTATGTTTTTGACGTGCAATAAACCTCTGCTTTACATTTTTACATAAATATCTGTATGTCATGGTCACAATCAAATTGAAGATTAGACTTAGGGTAATTCCGGGGTATATGGCCGTAAGTTTAAAATGGACAACGGAAAAAAATATAAAAGTATTTAGAATCCTGTTTATTTGTTTTAAATAAGGGATTGATATATTATGTTGTCACAAAAGAGTGTTAAGAAAATGCTTGTTTTTAAATGATTTTATTTATCGTGTCCTGATTATTGTATATGATTATCATTAGTAATTGAAAATTTCACCCTATTCCTGTTAACAAATTTTCATACTATAAAAAAGTATAATCAAAGTTTTGTTTCCAATTATTAAATTTATTTAATTCATGTTAGTTTTTTAGATAAAATGTCCAAAATCTTAGTAGTCCCATCTTCCCCGGACTTACCCTATTCATCTTTTCTGTAAATAGGAAATGTAAATTTTCGTTTTAGTGTTCATTAAATGTTAATATTAGCACGTCTGCAGACTACTTTCGATTGTATTTTGCTTTTAGTTCGTTTTATTTTAGTACCTTCGTGTATATCTACTCGGTGAAGCTTCTCTCTGCGACTTAATCCACGTAAATATCGTTTTAAAAACGATTCCTTGTCCCATTCTGTAGGGGTTAAATTATCCAATATATTTTCTTAGTAAATGCCTACACCATAAAATTATGCCAAATTTAAGCACGATCTGTATGATTCTGTCTAGTTTGAGTTGTGAGTTGATATCAATCAGTTACGTTTACCTCTATATATATACTAGCTGCGCCCCGCGGTTTCACCTGCGTAATCATTTTCTGCGCAACTTTCTTAATATTTTCTTTCATAAAAACCTTCTCCTGACAATATCAAAGACAACAAAAAAAGAATTGGCCAAATTGGTCCAGGCGTTGTTGAGTTATGCGCTTACCAACACATTTTGCGATTCATTTTTATATTATAGAAGATATATATATTTTCCATCCAAAGGTTGCCTGGAAGAAATCGCTTTCAGCGATAAGGCCGCCCATTTGTGCAACTTATACTTTCTAGCTATTACTTTACTTTGTGTATATAGTGTGTTGTTTCTTACTGTGTTGTACGAATAAAGTTATCTATCTATCTATATATTTTCTTTATTAATTTGGATGCTTATGTATATTTTGTACAACGATCACATAGAAACGTCTTAAAAAATATATCTAGATAGTATTCATTTTTCTAGATAGGTGTGTAGTATAGCCACTTATTTAGACTAATCTATATATATATAAGAAAGTCGTGTTAGTTACACCATTTATAACTCGGGAACGGCTAAACCGATTTGACTGAAAATTGGTGGGGAGGTAGCTTACAATCATAAGACGGACATAGGATATTTTTTTCGATATTCCCACGGGATCGGGACTTACGCAGGTGAAACCGCGGGGCACAGCTAGTAATTAAATAATTTATTGGAGGTTAATTCCTGTAGATAATAGATACATATCTGCAGCATGAAGATCTATTTTTTCTGAGTTGGTGTCATAACTCTATTGATAAAGTTTCTAGATTACTCTAATGCCTATGACCTAACGTCTACTTTAGGTCTACTTTGTGATAAGTATATTATTTTAAATTTCAATAAAATACTATTTTCGCCTTTAAAATTGAATATAATTCGATTAATCACAATCACAGACTTTTTAATAATAAATAACAATGTTTTTTGTATTTACATAACAACGTGATAATCTCATTTAGTTTTTTTTTAAATAAGATTTTCAGTTCTTCTGAGGTGCTGGGGGGTTTCTTGCGATGTACTCCAGAGCTCTGGCGATGGCCGCTGGGATGGGAGGAGGTTGGGGGATAGCATCACCCTGTAGAAAAAAAATGTGTTATAAAATAGCACTGGACTGGCACGTGATAACATATTTCATCTGGAAAGGTCACTGGGTCGTCGACAAAATATGGCGCTTGACAGATTTGTATGTTAAGTAATACTATTACAATAAGTTTAGACTTTAAAATATAATATTTATAATCGTGATAATCTATACCGATGTATTGGTATAAGACATAGTAATGTTAGTTCAACCATGTATACTGGAGAACGGCTGGACTGATAACTATGAAACTTAGTGTGTAGATAGCTGAAAACCTGGATTAATTAATTTAGGCTGGCACGACATCGGAAGTTTCGCGTGTGATCCCTTGTCCTTAGCCACAGGATAATCGTATTAAGATGAAATTATAACCATCACTATAATATGATGAACTCTATCGATTTTGATGTAATAGAGGATAGAGCCATTCATCATAAACAAACAAACTTTTCCATTTATATTATGTAAGAAGTGAGATTACTTAGGCGCCCTCCGGCAAATATTTATCGAGTTTAGCACTTTTTATTGTATTATAAAAACATTACGGAACTAGTATTTACAATATAAAAGAATCCACTCATTAATAATCAATTTGATGTAATAAATAAAGACTATGTATGTTATTACAAGGTTAGATTAAACTATAATCAAACATAGATTTAACAATAAGCATCTCAACTTCTTAAATTCGACATAGAAATATGTTTATTTGTATTTTTTTTTTCAAATGCTTGGGTTTCAATCAAGCGTCAGGCTGTAATACGCCAAAAGTGTTCTTCTAACTTTATTTCTATATATGAAATTACTAAGATTTTTTACCCGTAACTTGTTCGTGTAGGAGTATTGTGTAGGAATATTTTCTTAGTGGATGCCTACGTCTAAATACCTATAAGTGGGCCAAATTTTGGCACGATCTGTCTATTGGTTTGAATTGTATATTTATAGATGTAGCATCATTTAGGGTCCTACTTGTCGTTTGATCGGTTTTTTATTAGTTTACCTGTGGTTGGTATCCATTTTCATCAGCGATGTAGGAGATGACAATGGGTACACCCTCGGGAGAAGTCCAGGAGAAGGATCCCTGGGAGACGACTGCCTCAGCTGGGGGGTTGCCACCTAAGGAACGAGGGGCTCCTTGCGCTTGAGCTGCGATTCCATTGTCGGTCTCATAACTAAAACAATTAATAAAAAAGTTGCTTGAATAAGTTAGGAATACCTAAGAAACTATAACTATATAATTATATCGAGAATAAATACGACTTCAGCAATCGTTTATTTAAGAAAATATGAATCTAAATAACACGAAATAAATATTTAAAGATATTTTAGAAATAATACTGAAAATATTTAAGACATATTCATGAAACTCAGAAATAGCTGGAGATCGGGACGCATAGAAGAAAATGAAAAAGGTTTTTGCCCAGCAGTGAGACACAATACAACAGGCTAATTAAAAAAAGTTGATAGCAACATTTCATAAGTGTATAAATCTTCGATCGTTGGTATTTGGTTTTTTAATCCATTCCGTCATCAAACGGATGCGCATTAATTATAAATCGATACAGGTTTGACGAGTCAAAAATATAGAATCAAAATAGCTCATAATCGTCATCCAATATTTTCCGTCTTAGGGTGAGTATAGACTTGAACATTTCCTCGAGCATTTCAGAGTATTGTTTTTACGAATGGTACAATACAGGTAAATGTTCGAAGTGTGGTTCAAGTAAATTTAAAAACAGTGCTTGATGTTCTGTTACTACTAAATGCTCTAGTCTATAGTCACCTTAAAACTAATCTAAAACACACTAAATTGAATGTTTGTATCGCTTTGATATTTCGAAATATTAAGATAACGAGCTAAATGGTTTTAATCGTAATTATAATAGATTTGTGTTTTTCTTTAAATTTGAAATACAATAATAATGCTATAGACCGGGATGTGGGATAAAAACGACTGATTAATTATTTAATTATATTAGATCGATCTTACCACGCGCAATGGGCAGACTTAGCCTGAGTGCGGAAAATTGGAGCCCCTAACCTGAACCTAGATCGATCTTGATTGATTATATTATTACCCCATGAGTTTCTTGTGCCTTCTTATCATTGGTGGGCGCGTTCCGAAGGCACACATCGTAACTTAGTTTTTAAGACGTTTTCAAGTGGTCTATGTACCAACAATTGTATTAAGCATCCAAAGAAATTTTGACTTTGACTTTGAATAGAGATAACATTAGAACCTTTTCGAACAAAACAGTAACTATGCCTTTTAATACAAACGTCAAAAGTTATGTATCGTTTTCGATTACATCAGATATAGGATCAAAGTTTTGCTAAGTAAAATGTTCCGATGTATTATTCAGAATTATATTAGTAATGATATTTTATCTCTTCGTTCAGATTTTTATGGATAAAACACTGAGTATATTCTACTGGATATGACAGGATAGAGAAAAAGTTCGCACTAAAACAGTAATGCCTGGAAGTGATCGCTCTTAGGCGATAAGGTCGCCCTTTGTGCCACTTTTGGATCTTTACCTAGTTTTTCAGTTTCCTGTTTTTTTGTCCTTTTCTTATGTTTCATTAACGTGTTAATATATGTACTTACGCGTAGTTGTAGCTGCCATCAGGGAAGATATCGTTATCGTAACGGACGATGTTGGCTGCCTGGTCGATGGAAGCTACACGGTTCACGGCGACGATGTCTGGCCGAGGTGGGGGTGAGGGGAGGATGGGACGGACTGGGGGAGGAACGGGCAGCAGGGGACGCGGTGTAGTGTAGTACCGACCATCTTGAGGTGGAACGAACCCTGGGAATTGAGCTGAAGACACCGCCAACACAGCGGCAAAGACGAACTGTAACCGTAACAAATCAGCTTGATTTACCTCAATCATATATTCAAATAAAGTTAAAAATTTATAGAGAATATAATACTCACGAGGAACTTCATTTTTATTATAATGATGTTTGCCCGTTGAATGACTGATGTCCATCTAAAAGATTTTTTAACTTTTATACTATTTCAACGAATATATTTACGCAATATGGCATTGATATTGTCATTATAAGTTTTGCATCTGTATTAATTAATATCTATTATTAATTTTCTGACGAGATATTTAAATATACCTACCGAAAAAAAGCGAGAAGATTATCGAACTTAATAAATTTAAAATAAAGCTTTTCCATTCGTATAAACCAACAAGTGAATGATATCCATTAAAGTGTTATAAATGTGTTTAATTGAATAAATAGGTAATAAAATATCGAACTTAAAGCTGTTTGAAGGACAGATTCATTTTATGGCTTTTTTAGATCTTAATTTGCTAAATAGCTGTTCGTTTTGTGACCCACATATTACAGCAGATGCTAAAATATAGACGTTTGAATGGAGATCGATTTATTTATTAGTTGACTAATCAATTCTCGATAGTAATGTCTTAATTATTTCTTACTAAAATTTCTATCTGTTTTAATTTGGTATAGTTTTGTAAATATTCAGTTTTGATAGTTATCTATCTAGGTATAGCTTTCAATCTTCTGAAAGTTATCAGTCAAAATTTAATTTCTACTTGTAGCTTAATTTGGTAACATTTGCTTACGAACTTTAAGTTGCGTGACATATACTTGACGGCTTTTTTTGATAATATTTTATCTTCACTATTGACTTTGGTCAATTAATCCCACCTACTTTTATTATATTTAGCTATTGTGTGTGCCCACAAAAATCCACGGAAATCGCTACAACATGACTCACAAGGACAACAGCTTAAAATAGTAGGTCATAAATTATCGTGTTTAGGAGTAAGGTGTGTTTTAATAAAAGACATAACATTAAAAAATCTCGTAAAATTAATCTTTTGACAGTGTATAAAAATAAGTCAGTTTTAATTTATTCGTGGTCTTATTATTAGTTTGTACTCGAAACTCTATAATGAAACTATTTTTACCGGACTTATTTTTTTCATCTTTTGTCTCAGTTTATAAACGCAACAAATCCGGGAGAAAAATAATTTAATTATGAGTTTTAATCGTGAAAACCTAAGAAATTAATCGTATTATTGGTTCATTTTGCTCCTAGTACGGGTAAATGTGCCCCTACAGGTCGGAAGCCGTTCTCGTCGGCAGTATAGTCTACTCTATAAGTGAGCCCGTCATCTCCTACATATTGGTAAAAACCTCGGACTCTTGACCCTGCATCTGCGGCTCCAGATTCTTCAGCTGCAATACCTGCATAAATAAAAATAAAAGGATTATTTTAAAGTCTTTTCATTCGTTATTACAACATTTAGACGCCTGTTAGCAGATATAATAGCATCCAGTACTCCATCAAATAATGCTTCAATTTCCAGCTCGAAACTAAAAAACTGCACTTGCGTGAATCCGCTTCGGCCGTCTATAGAACCGAAGTTTTGGAACTGGTGCTGTAGGAGGATTTTAATTTACTTGTTTAACAATTGTGTTGAACGGCTTGATGTACATAACGACTATGACGGAGTATTTTCAGGGACAAAACTTTAAGATTGATTTCACCCGTAATTATTATTAATTATTTTATGTTGAATGTTACAGATTGACCTGTTTTGAACAGATATTTATTCAGAACTTTACAGTTTTATGTAACATCTTTTTTTTTTCAAATAACCTAGATGTGCTAATTTTAATATTTATATTATTGTGAAATAGCTTTTCTCAAAATACCATTTCTACACTTCATGCCTAAGTTTCATATTTTATTTTAATCTTACCATTGTCAGTTTCGAAAGCGTAATGGTATCCATTTGGAGCGACGTCGTTCACTTGTCTGACAATATTTGCAGCTTTGTCGTATTGAGATCGGACGTAGACTTGTGGAGTCGGTGTGGAATACACGATCGGACGATATGTGGTGGTGACCACTGGAGGACGATACGTCACAGGTACCACCGACGACGCGAATGGATCGGGGCCAACACTGAAAAATATAATTTAAAAAATCTAACCACACTTTGCATGTAAACTGGTCGATACTCGACGGACGACCATCTATGAAATATATTTTTGTTTGTAACGAATAGGGTTCAAACTAGTGGACTAATTTTAATGAAAAACACTGATTCCTTGGAAATAACATAGGTTATTTTTTATTCTATAGATATTCTGACGGGATTGGGAGTTACGCGGGTGAAACCGCGAAGCGCTGATATTTTTAAATAAACCACCCATTTTCTTTTTCCTAGGTTAAAAAATAGCAACGCATTGTTACTCACAGTTTTGTTTTCATATCTTCTATTTGCTCATGACTTCAGAAAATCAATACTCTTAACTAATTTTATATTTATGTATTTTTAATGTCAGAAAAATGCATTACTGACGAAAACTGACGGTGTTCCATGCACTTCTCCACATACATGCTGGAGTTATAAATAAACAAATATTGCAGGACATTCTACACATCGCCATCTACCCCTAAGCTAAGTTACTAGACTTGTGCTATGGGTTCTAGTCAAAGTGACGAGTACGATAAGTGCTAAGCTGTTAAACTTTTACAGATAAATAAACTTCAATGACTAATTAACTCGCTTCATACTTAGAATTTATTTTATCTAACCACAGTTTCTTAGAATCCGTTAGACAGGACATATAATTAGCTTAAAATGTCAATGTTCATGATTATTACCTACTTATTCCTTTTATTACACTTATATTTGCAACATTGTAAGGAGGAAACATTAAAATACCTTATAAACATATCTAGTTACAAATGAAGAAAAAGTGATAAAATGAATATTATATGTTATTTAATTGGTACTTCCTTTAATTATTATAATAGTAAAATATGACTTTATGTTAGTATGACTTCAATATTTGATGATGTCAAGTGACTACAGCCACCGCGTTCAGAAAAGAAGCTACACAAAATAGATGCCATTAACTGATTATGGATCTTGATAGCTTGTGTCAATTTTTTTGTAATATTTGCAATAATACCGGCCCCGGGTTGCACGGGTAGCAAACTAGATGCCTAAATTTTCACAAAAAAATATATGTAATAAATATCCATTAATACCTTCCTTAAGAAACACTCCGTCTATTGGTTAAAACTGTTTGAAAATCAGATAGTTTTTGAGTTTTAAATGACTAGCAGCGCTCTCCATTTTCACCCGAATAACTACCGATACCACGAATATATCGGGATAAAAAGTAACCTTTATCATTTCCAATGAATCAATTTATATTCATATCAAGTTTCACCAAAATCGGTCCAGTAGTTTCGGAGGCTATACAATTCAAACAAAAAAAACAAACAATCAAATCCTTTTTTCTTCATAATTATAGACTTCGACTTGGATAAATCTAAATTGGATATAGAAACCAATAATATTATTAATAACGCCTTTATATTGAATTAAAGGTTAAAAGTGCCTCATTCCACGAGGATCCTGCAACGAGGCTCCACAAGTGGATTTATGGATATTTATTTTCTAGTTACCTGTCACCATATTTGACTAAAGGCGCTAGCAGGCTCCTCTCTAGCGTCGGATAGACCGGCTGGTACGGGTAGTAGATCGAGGCATACTTCCCGGTCCGGTATTGTCCCAGATTAACATCCCGGTATTGACCGTCGTCACCACCGTACACTTGCGGACGGTATTTGCCATCATCGTCAGCGGTGCCCAATGCAACCACGCTAAGTACGAGAACGGCAATCTAATTGAATAAAAATAAAACAATTAAATATGGCTGACTGATTCTGATTTCTAGGGTTAGTTGCGTTTATTAGAAACTAATGATGGATAAGTGCAAAATCACAAAAATTATGATATTAGAATCGAGGGCATAGACCACAGGTGCTTTAACCACTGGGGCCCTACTCACAAACCCGAAATAATAATCTATCATCAATTTCTAAGGGTTAAATCGACATTATTGAAACAGTTTTGCTTTAGGATAAACGTAAAAAAATATCAGTTTAACTCTTGTAACTAATAGGTTATTAATTTCGACCATAGATCTGCGGCATCTGCTTGCACTTGCGTATCTTTTTACACATCCTCCCTTCCTAGTGACTTCGATCTCCGAACAAAACGGATCGATCTACGAAAAAACTCATATATTAATTTAGATTTTTTCTTCAGTTCCGAAGCCACATCTCCTAACCTAGCTTTTAGGACGTTGCAAGTGGTTATTTTAAGAAATAACAATGCGACAATGCAATACATTAAGTTTTGTCCAGTAAAAGTCAAATTTTTTCGTGAGTTTCTGATATAATCTGTTACACGCACTAATTTAAACTTTCACAACTCATTAATTTATTAACACATTATTTTCCCATTGTTTTAACAATTCATGAGTACCTAATAGTTTTCTTTTATTAATTTTCACTTAATTTTAACTCACCGTTAAGTAACTCATCGTTCCTTCTAACCTACTTGAACTAAATTAAAGAATGATAGGCTTTTTGGCCTTACGATTCTTTTTATACAGTCATCAAAACGAAAATGGAGTATTTATTGCAATAATACATCTAATTTGTCTTAAGAAATGCTAATTTTATTTGTTGTAGTCGCCTTGAAAACTACGTATATGGGAACGTGATGTATAGTTCGATCATCCATATCGATACTCGCAGGTTTAACATTTTAGGAAAACGGAACGTCCGACAACTCCTACTTTATATATTCTAATTGATTATTTACGACTAGTCCAGTCAATATACCCTATTGAAAATGAAACTGATTTAGGTGAATGATACCTGGAAGCCCGCGAAAATCTTTTTTTCTTATTATGCAGTAGGAAATCGAAATGTAAAGTTGTTTGGTAATCGACGACTTTACAACATATTTTGCTAAGTACGAAAAGCTTGATTAGGGTTTAAATCTATTATAAATTCAATTCATTTTAATAATAATTATCGAACAATTTATAAACGACAATTATTGTACTATTTAAGATTAAGATATTTGCAAAATTTTATTAAGGTTTTAGCATATAAATTAGGTAGGTATGTTCATAGGTTATTCTCACCCAATGCAATTTTATTGTTGTCTTCAAATTAATTTTCTATACATTAATTACCATCGCTGCCATCCTTTTTTAATTTTATATTGAATATTATTTTCTATTCCCAAGGCTGCGATGCTAGAGGGTAGAGTCCCGGATATCATAGTCGTAATAATGTAACATTCCGAAATGGGTAACTTACAAAAAACTATTTTTTTGTTTAAATTTAGCGTGTCGAATGTTCGACATCATCTTCAGTTCGATCGTTATTCTATTAATATTTAAGTTACCATTTTAAGAAAGTGACAAAACATCATTTTAAACAAGATGTTTATTAGGATAATCATAGTGAAAATCAAATGAAATAACCTTTGAACTTTCGATTTTTATTCATTTTTTTTACAAATACATAAGGTCTGCGGTTGACCACTATCCCACTAGCCTAATGGTTGATGACGATTCGGTATAAGATGTCCTTGAAGATTTCACTTGTGACTTGAAGACCCTCAAATTGTACACCTCAGGAGAGACAGACTCAGGTAACTGATTCTATTCCCTTGCCATACAAATTGAATTGACGATGTTCAGCTATCTTTCAATACTTCTAAGCTTCTAAATAAATATACTTTTCTATACAACGTTCCTATAATTTCATCAGGCGCTTTATATTTATATTAGACTGCTTAAATTTCCGCTAAGAAACAGAACCTGTTGCTAACATTCTCTTTAAATTCTAATTCAAGAGAGGTGACTCATTAATTTATGGGTTTTTACAAAGCTTAAGTGGATTCTTTTGTCCTATGGGTCCTTTTTTGGTCATCAGATCCGTTGTCTCTGGTCGTCACATCCGGTATCCGAAGACAAATTCATAATTTCTTCCAGTGATATATTTTTTTAACGTAATCGTAATTGCAATTGTATGAAATGTCTACCATTAGTTCAGAATCCCTTTAAGAATGACATTCACCGAGCTAAATAATGGATAAAAAGTATTTTATATCAAATTAAATAGGACAATAAATATATTGCAAATGGGATGCCTAAAAAATTCAGTCCTTATATACTCATTAATCTATACATATAAAATGCTTTGTCCTAAATAAGAATCCCTTTAAGAATGACATTCACCGAGCTAAATAATGGATAAAAAGTATTTTATATCAAATTAAATAGGACAATAAATATATTGCAAATGGGATGCCTAAAAAATTCAGTCCTTATATACTCATTAATCTATACATATAAAATGCTTTGTCCTAAATAACTGACTGACTGACAGATGGACGCACAGCCTAAACCGCTGATGGTAGAGACCTGAAACTTGGAGAGTGTGTACTGTGTTCTTTGTATGACGTAGGGGTTAGAGGTGAAAAAGAGGAGCAAATTTTTTATGGGACAATGTGATTCCTTGGTCCAATCTACTAATTCTATGCGGACGAAGTCACGGGCAAAACCTAGTTTGATATAAAATACTTTTCATCCATTAATCAGCTCAGTGAAAGTCGTTCTAATAGGGATCTTAGACTACATAAATTTTAGAAAATAAATGAATATCTGCTTAAGAAGAAAGGGTACCGGGAGCTCTCTCTATACAAATGTAGTCAATTGTTTTCTTCCTGAACATTAGAGCAAATATTTTTGCTGCATAAAACTTAAAACTGCCATGACCATGCCCCTATGTTTTGTTTTTTTTTTATTTTTTAAATCTTAATTTCTATGATAATTAGAAAATGAAAAACACTAAAACATAGGGGCATAGGCATGGCAGTTATAGGTTTTATAGCCCAAAAATATTTGTGCTAGTGTCATTATCCAGGGAGGAAACAGTCGACTACGTTTGTATGAAGAGAGTGCCGGTACCCTTTCACCTTAAGCAGAAAAAAAATAACTTAAATTGTAAGTATAATTCCTATTTTATCTTATAAGCCCATCTTTGTCGCAGTGGATGAATTTATCTGCGCTAATTGACATTGCTCTTACGGTGAAGGAAAACATCGTGATGAAATCCGCGGCTTAGTAGTCTCCAGACGTATTGACGCGTTCATTCCTCTGGACACCGTCGACTAACTAGAAGGTAGTAGATAGATAGATAGATTATACAACTTTATTTATACAACACAGAAAGAAACAGAACACGATAGACACAAAGTAAAGTAATAGCTAGAAAGTATAAGTTGCACAAATGAAAGCGATTTCTTCCAGGCAACCTTTGGGTGGAAAGAACTTATACAGCTTTAATGGTATATACCTACTTGAGGCAAGCCTACTCCGTACTCACGTAAAAAGGGACCTAACTGAAATGTTCTAGTTACAGAAAACAGTCCGTATACCCGTACAAGTAGGTACAGTCGGCTGCATGATTGCAGCCCTCGGTAGAGTTCAATTATTACTATTATTGGAATGTTTTAATTCTAATAATGTTTGTTTGATTAATTGATGGGTTAAAAGACTTTAAACTTCACCTAAAGCAGGTGTCTAGAATCTTGCTCGTGTTGAAAACATTCTTATAACAGCCGTTTTGGAGCTCTACGATGGGTCTGCAATTATGCAGTCGACCGTACCTAAGTATATTTGAAAAGTCAATGTAATCGTCTTGTATGTAATGTGTCCTAACCTACTAACCTCTAACGTTTTATCAGATCCATATCAAATACAGTTTAGTATCATCATAACACATAAATACACACCTAGTATACCTTGCCCTTTTTGCTAATGTTTAGTTTAAAAATATGCACATATCTGCAGATAAAGGCACTAAAAACTATTGGTAGATTTTGAAAAAAGAACAAATTCATTCAAGATGAAATTTTATTCTTCACTCCGAAGATCTTCATCGGATCCTTACCAATAGATCCACCCCTGAGGTGTCTCCCTTTTAAAACGTAAAAAAATCAGTTCTCGGTTAACGGCTCCCCTACTCTCAACGAATTCCCCTGTTAAGAACTATCTCACGCTTATCGTCCCCCTGGTAGAGACAGTAAGCGCTAATCTATACTAATATTATAAAGCTGAAGAGTTTGTTTGTTTGAACGCGCTAATCTCAGGAACTTCTGCTTCGAATTGAAAAAATATTTTTGTGTTTGATAGTTCATTTATCGAGGAAGGCTATAGACTACTTTTTATTTTTACATTACCACGAGATCGGGACTTATGCAGGTGAAACAGCGGGGCGCAGCTAGTTTAAAGTAAGATCGGAAGGTCTCCAATCATCTCAATCGATTGAGCCGTCTTCGAGTAATCGGTGAACAGCAATTTGGCATGAATATACATATACATTACGCGGACAAAATGGTAAAATAAAATCTAAAAAAAAACGTTTTATTAGGGTACCTACCTACCTCTCTAACACGGGAAGTGGGTATGAATTTTTTTTCTTGCCACATCCATGGTGTGAGGTATCGTTAAATTGGATAGGTCTTTTAAAAATATTATGGTATGGGAAAACCATTTTCATCCTGGGATTCCAAAATATGACGCTTAAAATTGTTTTTTTTTCTGTTTGTGTCAAGAGTCCCCCTATAAACTAGATGGTTGCTTCTAGCAGAATGGGTGTTTTTAGATATAGTATATCTAATTTAAAAGGAAAATAAGGTTTTAATAGTCAGTGAGTAATAGACGACCGAACATATTATTCCATTGGAAAGTTAGATAAAGTTGTTTGTTGTGTATAACAGACAGTCAATACCCATGAACCATGTAACATTGTAAAATAGGTAATCTACGGAACCCTACTTGTTTGAATTCGCATAGCATATCATGCAGCTAATCTGGTCAGTTTTCTTTATCGTCAATTTCATTGATGTCTTATGAATTCAAGAACATGATTCATTTAAAAACTAAAGAAAAAAAGGTGAATGTTCGAATTCAACCTAAGAAAGGTAAACGATCGAATTCGACCTTTCAAGTCAATGCCCCGATTGGTATTTGATATAGTAAAAATAAAATAAAAACCGACAATAACAAAGTATTTATTCTAAACGCATTATTTTATTTCACTATTAACTTGTTCTGACCTTAGTTTTACTTCATTTTTGCAATCAAATAATAATTTTTATATAAAATTAAGGCTCTATGCAAACCGGCAGGACTAGTCGTAGAAACCAAGCGATGCTACAATAAAAAAGCTTTTGTTTTTTTTTCGTGATAAGAATCGTGTGACCAGTCATGTCGATTTGTTCAAAGCTTAAAGCTCCTTAAGGATCAATCAATTTGCCGTAGTTCTCATTCTTTCGATCATAATTTCTGTCATAATTTATTAAGTGCTATCATTGTTGACTTCAACGACTCGAACGAAGACTTCGTAATCAAGTTTCAATTTCTTGTCGATAGATTCTGAGAGGAGCTTTGTTCCTTTAAAGCTGTAATACGTTCCGTAGCTTTCGTTGTCTGGAATGTTTATCGTTGGTGGGTATCTGTAATGTAAAACACATTTTTAATAATTAGCCTTAATTAAAATCGGTGGTGACACACGGACAGACAGACTGACTTCTCTTATAAGGGTTTCCTTTTTTTACCTTCCGAGGTAAGGAAACCTAAAAACAACTAATTCCAGACACCTCATTAAAAAAAATCTTAAATATCTATGACCAGTAAAAAATCGAGAAAGTTTGTAAACGAGGCTGTATCAGCAGCAGTTTTTGCCTTCTCTAAATAGATAAAATTAAAAAGTACTTATTTCGTTCTCTTGTTCAGAGACAACGGTACTTGTACTTGTTTACGGGCTGTTTTTCCGCCATTAGACCCTTTTTAATTGGGTCCTTTTTGCGTGAGGATGGAGTAGGCTTGCCCAGCACATACTACCCTTCAGCTTAGTTGACCATGTCCAGAGGAGAGAACTTGTCAATACTTCTGGAGTCAACTAAGCCGCGGTTTCATCACGATGTTTTCCCTCACCGTAAGAGCAATGTCAATTAGCGCACTTAAATTATAATAAATTTAAGTGCGCATAAATTTTTCTTAAGAAAAATCCATTGGTGCACGGCCGGCCGGGATTCGAACCCACGACCTTCAGAATGATAGTCGAGGTATCTACCACTAAGCCAACACAGCCCCAGAGACAACGATAACTATAGCCCGCAATCTATCAAGATTTGAGTAGTTTAGAAAAAAATAAGACAATCTAAAATCGCTCATCCATACCAAATTTAGGGGGATCGTTAGGGTGACCGTTAATTGTGAACCAATTTCAGCAGTTTTAAGGAAGGGTTTATGAAGATAACGTTCTGGCATCGAGCCACAACCAAACTTGATGTAAAGTCATTGAAAGACAGTGACGTGAGTGTTTAAAACATACTATATATTTGATACAAGTACCATGTATCTAAAAAATATTATAAACTAGCTGTTGCCCGCGACTTCGTCCGCATAGAAGTCGAAAATGGACCAAGGAATCACGTTATCCCATAAAAACTTTGCCCCCCTTTTTCACACCATAAGGAGTAGAATTTCGGAAAATCCTTTCTTATCGGATGCCTAAGTCACACAAAGAACACACCTTCCAAATTTTAGGTCTCTACGATCAGCGGTTTAGGCTGTGCGTTGATCCGTCAGTCAGTCAGTCATTCAGGACAAAGCATTTCATATGTATACTAGCTTGTGCCCGCGACTTCATCCGCGTAAAAGTCGAAAATGGACCAAGGAATTGCTTTGACCTATACAAACTTTGCCCCCCCCCTTTTACCCCCTTAGGGGTAGAATTTCGGAAAATCCTTTCTTATCGGATGCCTACGTTACACGAAGAACACACCCTCCAAGTTTCAGGTCTCTACGATCAGCGGTTTAGGCTGTGCGTTGATCCGTCAGTCAGTCAGTCATTCAGGACAAAGCATTTCATATGTATACTAGCTTGTGCCCGCGACTTCATCCGCGTAAAAGTCGAAAATGGACCAAGGAATCGCTTTGACCTATACAAACTTTGCCCCCCCTTTTACCCCCTTAGGGGTAGAATTTCGGAAAATCCTTTCTTATCGGATGCCTACGTTACACGAAGAACACACCCTCCAAGTTTCAGGTCTCTACGATCAGCGGTTTAGGCTGTGCGTTGATCCGTCAGTCAGTCAGTCATTCAGGACAAAGCATTTTATATGTATTGAAATAGAGAAGATAGGTCACGATGTAGTCTAAAATGTAGCACACTTATTATATCACCAAATAAACGGAGGCTTTGAGAAACACGAGTGATGATGAGTTTTAGTATAATATTTTAGTTACAAAAATGTACATAAATTAAAGATTATGCGCTTTATAAAATCGTATTCATGTTATACTTACTGTGTAGTAAACTCCGTTTTGTTATTTGACATAATGTACTTGCATTTCACTGGCATATCCTTATCAGCGTATACTTTCTTATAATGATTAACGCTGCTTTCGAAATCTTCGCCAAAATTGTCGGTCGATACATATTTATCAACAAGGCTTTTAATCACTTTGTGAATGTATGGGTATTTTGGAGCGTAACTTCTTTTGCCTATGTAACTATTTCCGGTACGTCTGATTTGTCCTCCGTGGCCGTTAGGACCTCCAGGGCCATTAGGGCCTCCAAGACCGTCTGGTCCAAAACCACCTTCTCCGCCATTACCGCCGTTTCCTCCATTCCCACCGTTACCTCCATCTGGACCAACCACATGGATGTATCGGTAGTCGCCATCGTCATCGGGGTAGAGTCCCTGTCTATAGATGTATGTGTACCGGCCTTCGTCCCCTGGAATGTATTTCCCTTCATTTAGAGGTCTTAGATATCTGCCATCATCGTTGACATTGTACTTCTTCGGTCTGTATTTTCCATCATCAAACGGTGAACTATCAGCCCATGATAGAAGAGATAGTAATGTGACCTGAAATTTAGAATAATAAAAATTGAGTTCTAACGGCCTAATGAAATTTAGAATAATCTTGGTTTTGTTTGCGCTCTTGCACTTTCCAAGAATCTAATAGAAACAAATATGAAGAACATTCCAGACTCGTGTGCAATATCATGTAGTCACTGCTTAAAAATTGCCTTATTAGACGCACATTCACTATTGAACTCCAATTCTTGTTTACCTACCACGACTATCGCGACTTTGTAATTTACCTATTTTTATTTTTTGCATTCTTAGAGAATTTGAATTAACTTAAAAATATAGGTATATAAAAATAGGCTTAATACTCACAAATTTGGTAATGTGCAACATTTTGTAATAGTTATAAATTTGTTTAATTTCACTAGCAGCAACGACCTGCAGCCACTTCACTCGTCAATATATGCCTCTAATATGAAAAACTGGAACAAATAATGACATTAGTTGGCAGAGGATTAAATAATTAGATAAGAAGCTATCAATATCATCATATGCTTTTTTGACATTTAATTAACATTTAAAAGATTAATAAACATTATGCAGACGACGTACCGAAAAGTGGAACAGAATCCTAAAATCAAGGCGCGACGAGGTCAAGCAGATGAATTTATAAAGCTTATAAATATAGTTCCTTTGCGAATCTATTTGATAAATCACTTCACTTTTGCACTTTAAATTTTCTGAATTTAAAAAGGGGTGATCGCGTGCAATTCTTAAGCAGTATGAAGACGACCGACTTCCAAGAGAGTCGTTATTTTCTTAAGGAATGTTCGAGGATCCACTTCACACATTGATTTGCATAAAATAAAAATGATTAAACTGCAACAACGTAATACATACTGTCCATTGGGTTCCGAGACAATCTCATTCCTTATTGGTACTTCTTTATTGGTGACTTTACTTGACTTACAAATCTAGACCTGTGGGTGTCAAAGTACCTAACTAATCTGGATTATTTAAATAATTTGGATAATGTGTGGACTATATGCGATCAACAATGTCATAAAAGTCAGTCTTGTTGTTCTTTAGCGCATTTTTAAAAATGTCGATTTTTAATCAAATAATTATTTCAAATGCCTTTACTGAAATGCAATTCAAGTTTTGGCTCGCTTGCATGCATTTTAGGTAACACAGGATTTGCCCATACGGTGTAGGTTGTTTATATTTTTAACACATTTGCTAATATAAGTTCAATAAGCTAACTCTGAACTGCACAAGTGACCTCAGGATATTGATTTCACTTATATTAAAAAATGCAGACTGACAATCTTCGTCTAATACTCACCATATTAAATACCAACTGTTACAGTCATCATTTTGACATAATTTATGTAAAACTAGATAAATTTAATAAAAAAAACATCCAATGTGAATGATTTACTAATCGTTAACACTTTGTGAGCTAATGTGTTATCTAATATATTATTTACAATACCTGTTAATTATTTCCCAAATTTATACATCACTTGTTGCGTCCTGCGGTTTCACCCGTATAAGTCCCGATCCAGCAGAAAT
Organism: Idaea straminata; assembly: GCA_951213275.1. Lineage (NCBI taxonomy): Eukaryota > Metazoa > Arthropoda > Insecta > Lepidoptera > Geometridae > Idaea > Idaea straminata. The sequence continues at coordinate 2,254,913 of OX577852.1, forward strand.
TTTGGGATCAAAAGTATGATATTTCCATTCCTTAAAATACTATTATACCGGTTTTCATCCAAATCGATCCAGTCTTTTGATCATGAAGAAGGAACAAACAAACAAATATACATAGAGACAAATAAACAAACTTTCGGATTTCTAATATTAAGTTAGGATTAACGTTTTGGGTTTGAATTTTTTTAAATTTTACCTTAATGTACGCCTACGTTGTAACAGCTATCTACAGGGTTATTTTTAACTATACTAACAAGCCGTTGAGGGCTACTTTTGTGTACCATAACGAACAACTTTAATTCTACGACTTTTGGAAATTAGTAAAACAAAATTAAAATTTTGAGGTTATGTAAATTCGAAAAACAGCTGATTTTTTAAAACAAAGATCATTTAGACTAAGAACAGTAGATAAAGCTTTAAAAAAAGTAAAATTTTAGGGTTAATGACCTCTTTGTCCATGGAACAGCTGATTTTCAGGTAAACCTAACCCAAAATTAAAATAAAAAAAATTCCAAAATTTAAAAGTTGTTTGTTTAGGTGCACAGAAGTAGCCCTCAACGGCTTGCTGGTATAATTACCAATAACCCTGTATATGCCAAATTTGAGCCCGATCCGTCTTTAGTTGTGTCTGTGCGTTGATGTATCAGACAATCGGGACTTTTAATTGTATGAATATTGCATGACATGATGTAACTTAAGTTACCTACTTTGGATAAATTATAATACAGTAAATAATTTCACTGTATTCCATAAAACTCCTACTCAAGTAAAATTAACGGGTCATTCACCAGTGACGGGGTGAAGGGCACCTTAAATATTTTCTCCCAACATGGCTCTCTCACGGCAACATTCGTATTTTACGGCCATACATTTCGTGATTTCAGTTTTATTATTCAAAAGGATGACATTCTGTTAGGTATTTTATCGACTATTCGGTACTTAGCGTACCTACACATTCTACTGTAAAGTCTAATAAAACAAACTAATACTTATCACAAGTTCTAAGTTAGAAGACAACAACGTAAGGGGAGGGTTCTTCTAGCCTTGTACTTGTACTTGTATACAGGCCATTGGACCCTCTTTAATTGTGTCCTTTTTGCGTGAGGATGGAGTAGGCTTGCCCAGCACCTACTACCCTCTCAGCTTAGTCGACCATGTCCAGAGGAGAGAACTTGTCACGTTTCATCACGATGTTTTCCTTCACCGTAAGAGCAATGTCAATTAGCGCACATAAATTTTTCTTAAGAAAAATACATTGGTGCACGACCGGCCGGGATTCGAACCTGCGATCTTCAGAATGAAAATCGAGGTATCAAGACAACAACGTATGTAGGTATGAAAGGTACGGTACGGTATCTAGTAGGTATTTGCTCCATTTCAAATATTTGTATATATATAAATATACATACCGAGTTTCATCGCAATCGGTTCAGTGGTTTTAGCGTGAAAGAGTAACAAACATACATACACACACAAACTTTATAATATTATTAGGATTATATAAGAAGGATTATAGGAAGTAGAATATTGACCTTTGTGAGCGTGATCATATGAAAAAAACCCCTATGAGTTTCTTGTGCCTTCTTCTCATTGCTGGGCGCGTTCCGAAGGCACACATCCTAACTTAGTTTTAATACGTTTCTATATGATCTATGTACAAATGTATTAAGCATCCAAAAGAATAAACAAATTTGACTATGACTTTATCCAAAGGTTGTCTGGAAGAAATCGCTTTCAGCGATAGCTACCTTATCGCTGAAAGCGATTTCTTGTAGACAACCTTTCAGCGATAGCTACCTTATCGCTGAAAGCGATTTCTTCCAGACAACCTTTGGATAAAGTCATAGTCAAATTTGTTTATTCTTTTGGATGCTTAATACATTTGTACATAGATCATATAGAAATGTATTAAAACTAATTTAGGATGTGTGCCTTCGGAACGCGCCCAGCAATGAGAAGAAGGCACAAGAAACTCATAGGGTTTTTTTCCATTTGTGAAACTTATACTATCTAGCTATTACTTTACTTTGTGTTTATCGTGTTCTGTTTCTTTTTGTGTTGTACAAATAAGATTATCTATCTATGTTTTGAAAATAACTACGAAATTAGATTTTAATCCGCGTAAGTCGAATCGCGATTATCACAAGACTAGTTATGCTTATAAGAAGTTTAAAATTAGAAATCCAAAAATAAAATAACTATACAATGGTCATACTTTAAACAAAATTTAAATATTAAACACCACAGGCACAAATAAAAAAAATAAAAAATCTATAAGATTCAAAATTTAAAATAAAAAAAAACCCTGTCCTCCGAGGCGTCTCCCGACCCAAAGTCCCCACTACGCTGGCAGCGTTCCCCCTCTGGATCGTTAAGCTAGGAAATCCAATTAAATATGATGTACCAATAATTTATCATTAAAAGAATCTGCATTTGTAACAAACAATAATTTCTAATCCTAACTAATATTATAAATCAGAAATTTTGTTTATTTATTTGTTTGTTCCTGGTGGTTTAGGGGACGGAGAAGGACGTAGGTTACTTTTGATCCCGAAATTACCGCGAGATCGGGACTAACACGGGTGAAACCGCGTGGCGCAGCTAGTAAATAAATATTTCGAAAAGTTAAGTTATATTCTATATTTTTTGCATGAAGCTCCAGCTAACTATTTTATCAAATTTACTTCGAGAGCTATTTGCTCTTTGAAAGAAAAAAGGCGTTACGTTTTTTTACAATTTTTTCACGAAACTAGATAGATTTGTGACTACCACATATTTAATTCGGTATTAATTACTCATTTTCATTATCTGTGGGTTTATATATCACCACTACCTACAGAGAAAAAGAGGTTTCTTAAAGTAAGAAATAATCCTTTCCCTATAGACGCTAAATAATAATTTCTTGGCTCTAAAAAATCTTAAAATTATTAAGTATATTCTTTATTTTAAAGCAATATAATAAAAACGTAGCCTTCCTCGATAAATGGACTATCCAACACAAAAATATTTTTTTAATTCGAACCAGTATTTCCTGAGATTAGCGCGTTCAAACAAACTCTTCGGCTTTATAATATTAGTATAGATTTAGAATACTGTTTATTATTTTCAAGAACATTTGACTAAAAACAATAAATTATTCTCTAGCATCTCTATGGAGAGTATTATTTCTTGCTTTTTTTCTGTGCACGCTAAAGAATTATCTAGCACCCATAACACAAGTCTTGTTACTTAGCTTGGGGCTAGATGGCGATGTGTGGAATGTCATGCAATATTTATTTATTTTTTATTTTATTTTTTATTTGCTAATATACACGGTTGTTCCAAGTCCTTCCTTAGTGACTTTTAAACTCTACCAATTTACTGGAAGTATGATTCAGAAACGAACGGAATTAATAAAATTCTTTATCGATTATTCAATACAATTTGAGGAAAATACTCCTGGCGCCAGTTATCTGAACATTTATTGTTAATCTGATCGAGTTTGGACAAATAAAACCAACTTGCGGCATACTGTGATAAATTAACGCTGTGCATTGCTTAATAATATTATGGAACAAGGAAATTGAGTGCTTGAACTGAGCTCACAAGATTACGGCCACGTTGTTATATTCTTATATATAAAATTAGCGGTCCGTGTAACTCCCGATCCCGTAAGAATTTCGGGATAAAAAGTAGCCTATGTTATTTTTAATGAATCAATTTATTCTCATTCTAAATTTCATCAAAATTGGTCTAGTAGTTTCGGAGCCTATTCGTTACAAACAAAAAACTTTCCTCTTTATAATATGACTATAGAATACTGACCCAGTATAGATAGGTAAGCGTTTTACCACTATCTCACCCGATGGTAAGTGACTGTGCGGTCTAGAATCTTTCATGATACAAAATATACACTCGTGACTTCAAGACCTCCAAATAAGAGGGAGGAGTAAAGGTGACAGTTGAACGAAATCTTTTCCAACATACCCTCCTTTTGTGGCTGCACTGGAACACAGTTTTACCGATTCGATGAGCATTTATCCAATAGTCGAATAGGCTAACTAATCGTTAGTACAGAACCTCAACAACGAAGTGGTACCCAACCAGGTTTCCCTAGGCCAAAAAAAGAGCCTCGATCAACACATGCCTGGAAGGTTGAGTTAGATTTAGAAGACAGCCCTGGATACGGCATAATCAGAAGATGCCTCTTTCTTCCTCGGCTCAAAACATTGATCTTCTAGGCTAAGGTTTTAATATAATCACTGAAAAGACTGGACTTTGAATAAGATTAACTTACTAACTTAGAGCAAAGACACCTTCCCCCTTATTCCAAAACGAGGTTTAAGGATAATCCGAAATGTGAATACTTAGATTTCGATACAGATTTACTCGTAAACTATAGTTTAAACACTATCCCTATATAATTTTATGGGTAGTGTTTAGACTATAGTTCCCTATATAATCCATGGTTATATAATCTAAGGTTTAAATCCACATCTCGGACTATCCTTAAACCTCGTTTTGGAATAAGGAGGCTTGTCTTTGGTAAAAAGTTCACTTAATTTCATACAGTGGAAAATAACGAAGTTAATATGTTATAAGTACTGGTTATAAGCATGTTATAAGCATGGATGTGATTCGAACAGGCCTTACCTTATTTGATACGAGGTCGAAGGTACGTTTCGAATTTATAAAAAAAAAACATTTAAAACAAATACAATATACTAAAGAATCAGCCTATAAATAAATTCCTTTTTGCTTAAACTAAAGTGACAATTATTGAGGTTTAAATTGGTAATAAATAAATAGGTATTTATGCCAAGTTGCTACTGAATTCACAGAAGGTTATATAAATTTAAATTTCATCGTATATATGGGTGTGATAATGGTAATTATTTGTATCTTCTTTTATTTAACCTGGCCCTTAAAGGACTCTCTGTAAATTCTATAGAGATTTTCTCTGAAGGAGAAGACAATCTTTTTGCATATATAAAATAAATAGCATAATATCTATCTGTTTCTTTAGCAAGCATTAGAAAAGGCATTAAAGGCAAAAGTTGAACCAGAAAAGGAATAAATTAAGCCTTAGGGAATTCCTTCCATTTCGTATGGGTTTCTCGTAGCAATCCAGAGTTCCGGCTTTCCAATAATTAAACGAACTTCGAAGTTCGAATTAGGAACGTTTTATTTGCTTAACAGTGGAAATAAACTAGCTTAAAAGCTACCTGAATGCATGTTTGAAAGTTGCAAATTATCTAAATAATAAATGAATTTGCGAATAGGTAGCTTCTTTATTAACCGACTTCAAAAAAGGAGGAGGTTCTCAATTCGTCACGTATATATTTTTTATTTTATTTTCCTAAACTAATTAGGTACATTAGCAAATCTTAAACATAATGAGGACTAGAATATCTAAGGCAGATGAGCACCGGTCGGAACGAAACCATTTTCATCGGCGGTGTAATCTACCCTATAGGTGATACCGTCGGGAGCTGTGAACTCGTAGAAACCTTTGACTCTGATGGCGTCGTGTTCGTTGTCAATCTGTTGAATTTAAAAAGTTAAAGAATTATTGTACTACTAGCTGCGTCCCGTGGTTTCACCCACGTACATCCCGATCCCATAGGAATATCGGAATAAAAAGTAACCTATGTGTGAATCCAGGTCTCCACCTATCTCGATACTGAGTTTCATCGCAATCGGTCCAGTAGTTATTGCGTGAAGGAGTAACAAACATACATACACAAACACAAACTTTCACATTTGTAACTAGCTGCGGCCCGCGGTTTCACCCGCGTTAGTCTGTATAAAAAGTAGCCCAAATGTAAATCCAGGTCTCCAGCTATCTAAATAAATGCATCATCATCATCATCATGTCAGCCCATGCACGTCCACTGCTGGACATAGGCCTCCCCCATACGACGCCACAAACAGCGGTCCTGAGCCGCCTCCATCCACCGACTACCCACGACCGCTACAATGTCGTCGGTCCACCGGGCAGCTGGTCTCCCAACACTCCGTTTCGCGTTGCATCGCGGCCGCCACTCGAGAACCTTTACTCCCCAGCGGTTGTCAGTTCTGCGAGCTATATGACCTGCCCATTGCCACTTCAGCTTACTAATCCTGAGGGCTATGTCGGTGACTTTGGTTCTTCTTCGGATTTCCGTATTTCGGATTCTATCACGTAGAGAAACTCCGAGCATAGCTCTCTCCATAGCCCGCTGAGCGACTCTGAGCTTTTGAACGAGGCCTATAGTCAGCGACCACGTTTCGGATCCGTATGTCATCACTGGTAACACACATTGGTTGAAAACCTTCGTCTTGAGGCTCTGTGGTATTTGTGACGAGAAGATATTGCGAAGCTTCCCGAACGCTGCCCAACCGAGTTGGATTCGTCGGCTGACCTCTTTATCGAAGTTGGATTTACCTAGTTGGACCATTTGGCCTAGGTAGATATAGTGATCAACAACTTCGATAACATCGTCTCCGATGTGAACAGGTATGGGTACGACATGGGCGTTCGACATGATCTTTGTCTTACCCATGTTCATTTTAAGACCCACCTGTCCGGAGACGGTGTTGAGGTCTCTCAGCATCCTGCTGAGGTCCTCCAGCGATTCTGCCATGATGACTATATCGTCGGCAAACCGAAGGTGAGTGATGTAATCGCCATTGATATTGATGCCATATCCGTTCCAGTCCAAGAGCTTAAATATATCCTCCAATGCAGAGGTGAACAGTTTCGGAGAGATAACGTCTCCCTGTCTCACCCCTTTTTGCAATGGGATCGGATTTGTGCTCTGGTTCTGAAGCCGGATAGACATAGTGGCGTTGCTATACAAACACTTCAGCACTTGGATATACCGGTAGTCGATTTGGCACCGCTGGAGGGACTGTAGCACTGCCCAGGTTTCGACTGAATCAAAGGCTTTCTCGTAGTCCACAAACGCAAGACATAACGGCCGATTATACTCCTCTGTCTTCTGTATAATCTGCCGGAGTGTATGAATGTGGTCCACGGAACTAAAGCCTTTTCGGAACCCGGCTTGTTCGGGAGGCTGGAAGTCGTCAAACCTTCGAGAAAGACGGTTGGTGATAACTCTCGAAAACAGCTTATAGACGTGGCTCAACAGTGAGATGGGCCTATAGTTCTTTAGAAGGGCTTTGTCACCCTTCTTATGGAACAGTACCACCACGCTCCTGTTCCACGCCTCTGGCGTTTGTCCCTCGAGAATGACGGAGTTGAACAGCCTCTGAAGGACTTTAAGTACCGGTGCTCCACCCGCCTTCAGAAGTTCTGTCGTTATTCCGTCATCCCCCGGTGCCTTATTGTTTTTGAGCTGTTTGAGAGCCGTCCTTATCTCGTACAGGCTGACGTCCGGGATATCTTCGGTATAGTATCGGGTTAAACGGGTTAAACTAAATAAATGCGTTTCATCGCAATCGGTCTAGTAGTTTTGGCGTGATGGAGTAACGAACCTGCATACACACACATAAACTTACATATTTATAATATTAGTAGGAAGTAGGATAGGATTTATAAGTATTAAATTAGTTAGCTCTACCAGGTTTTAAAATTACAGTTTTTACAGTTTACAGTTTTAAAATTTCGTGAGTGTCATTTCAAAATAACATCTTAATACTTGACCCAACTTTATGTTAATACTTTTAATCTCAGTTAAATTTTGATTTTGATCGATTGATCTCAGTTATATCATCTGAACCTACAAATATTATTTTAACTGCGTTATTTGTTTTTGTTCAGATAATAACAATAATTTACATTTAATCTAGATGATGGCTTTACATATTTATTTATATGATTTTAAAGTTGCTGGTACTATAACCAGCAACTTTAAAATCCATGTAATTCAGGGCGCTGTAGTGCCTGAGATATGTATTAAATGCGGTAGGCTTATCCAGAACCTATACCTTTCAGCTTAGTCGACCGTGCCAAGAAAAAAACCCTTCAAATCTTCTGGAGATAAGTAAGGCAATAGTTTCATCACGACGTTTTCCTTTACCGTAGGAGCAGTTAATATATTTTTAAGTAGGAGAAATATATTGGTGCACAACAGACCTGAATTTCAGATACCAAGACTTTTATTAACTAGTTGAACGTTATATCTATACATATAAAATGCTTTGTCCTGAATTACTGACTGACTGACGGATCAACGTACAGCCCTAACCCCTGATCGTAGATACCTGAAACTTGGAGGGTGTATTCTTTGTATGACGTAGGTATCCGATAAGGATGCCTACGTCATACAAAGATATTCCGGATTTTCCGAAATTCTACTCCTAAGGGGGTGAAAAGGGGGGGCAAATTTTGTATGGGACCACGTGATTCCACGTGAATCTACTAACGCGGGCAAAAGCTAGTAAATGTACAAACCTTTTCAAGTCTCCCTGATTCCTCGGCGAGGATCTTGTTCTCCGTCTCGTAGAGGTAGTGGTAACCGTCTGGGAGGACGTCGTTGTCGTATCGGATGAGACCGAACTTGTACTGGAAGGAGCTAGGGTCGACGGGCTTGTAGGCGACCGCGACGGGGGGTCTTGTCACGGGGATAGCGGGGATTACTCCAGGAGTTGGGAGTCCACTGGGAATAAAAACACATTTAAACTATGACAACAACTTAAAAATAACAAAATATAACAGATAGATAGCATTTTCATCCTAAAGTTGCCTGAAATAAATCGCTTTGAGCCATAAGGTCACCCATTTTGTTGATTTGTTTAGATTCTAAGCTTTAAGTTCTTTGTTTTTTTTACGGCTCCGTACCTCAAAAAGTAAAAAAGGAACCCTTATAAAATCACATTCTTGTCCGTCTGTCTGTCTGTTTAATGTTTGTTCTGTGTTGTACAAAGTGTTTTCTAGCTCTCTACGTAGGTATTTTACTTTATATAGAAATTCACTCCATTTTAAACCACGAGGTTCTAAGATCTATCTTGTTTTAACCGACTCCAAAAAAGACGAAGGTTCTCAATTCGACACGTATGTTTTATTGAAGCCATCTTTGGGTCACTTGCAGTGAAATTGTAAAACCTCGATTTTTACTAAACCAAGAAGTCTACTTTTTAGGCAGAAGACTACGAGATAAAAGAGTTTCAAGGTGTGTCATATATAGGACAAGTGTAGGTTTAACAATATACCTATATATTACGATTTTTAGATTTGAATTTTGTTCTTATTTATGTACCTATTTTGTTATTATTTTAATGTATATTATTATAGTAAGTGTTCTATGTTCCTTTATATATTACGTCCATGAGATTTAATAACATTATTATACGTCCGTTACATACCGTATATACTGATTGAATCGATTTCACATTTATTTAATTATTTTATTTTATTTTGTTATTTTACTAAATGCTGGTATGCACAATGCGGCGTCCACGCACTTGGTGTAGGTGCTGCTGATCATTGTTTTGCATTAATTATGCAAATATATCACTGAGCAGTATCCCATCTGCACCACTTTAGCACACATCTCATCTCACAATTTATATCTGTTTGTTTGTTATATGAATATGTTGTGGGCTTCTTGTGGTGCAATAAATGAATATCTATCTTTATGATGCATAGTATATTAAACGATGACGTCATCGTGTTACAAAGTCTAAAATGATTCGTGTCTAAAATTTCAAGTTACTTCTAGGCAATAATATACGCTTCATTAACAAAACTATCTGTTGACTACAATATACACTTTACCTCCTCCGTATATTAGTAATAAGCATTACAAGGACTGAAACACGCAAATGTTACATTACTACGCTTAGTACTTCGACATATAGATAGGTAAGTAAAAACCTTACATATCAGAACGACCTAAAAGCAAAATGTCCTACATATCAAAACGACAAAAGATCAAAATGACCTAGTAGTAAAAAGTCCTATTATCCAAAATGTCCTCCATGTACAGTGAGAAAAAAATAATGAAAATTATTTTATACAAACACTTTAATAACAAAAAATAAAACACATTGATAATTATTAAGCTTCAGAACTCGTCGGTGACGATAAGGTTGCCATGAAAAGATTTTAGAGTTTTGATTATTATCGAAAAATGGCGAGCTGGTCGGTATTTTCCTACTTAGGGACCTCTTGTCCGACGCCGACCCTCGCACCACATATTAAGGATGAACAGACGAATCATACAGAAGTTGGTGCCTGGGTACAGGATCCGCTGTTTCTGTATTTAATTTTTCTGTTTCTTTATTTTTAGGAGATAAAATATATATTGACTTTGAAAAACAAGGATAGGTTTTCAATTTTTTTTTTTACACAAAATAGGCTTGCATTTGACCTCATGTCACCTGATGGGAAGCAACGTTGAGGTTTTGGATGTAGCACTTAATTTTAGGTATTAACATAGAGATGATTATTTTTTTTATTGAAAATAGGATAACTATACCTCAAGGGTGGTTCCATTGTAACTTCAGTGTTTTTTTTACAATCTTTTAGGTATTTAGTTTCACCTGCCCTGATGTTTGTAATCAAATCTTGCAAATAAAATTTGATCCACTTCCTCTCACCCTACGAAGTTAAATTTATGTGTGCGTCCCGATGACAATGCATTTTAATGGTGAGCATGGCTTGAACTGTTTTTAATACTTACACCAAGCCTCCGGCGCTGCTACGATCGGGCTTGTATTTGCCTAAGATTTCCTTCTCGCCCTTGTATCCGGTGCCAGGGCCGCCGGGACCACCGGGTCCACCACGGGTACCTTGGCCGGTGTAGTATCCACCACCTGAACCACGGTCTCCGCGATCACCACTGGAATAATATTAAATTAATATAAAATATTTTATTCCTTTGCTATTTTCTGAAAATAAAATGTAATATACCCCAATTAATTTACAAAAATAAATTAATAAAAATTAAAATAGGTATGTAAGTAAATCAAAAGTAAGTCGAAGTGATTTTTTTTATGCAGTTGGAATCATTTAGGTAGGTACATTAAGATCAGATTGGCTCGTCTTAAGAACGAAGTAAGGATGTGCAACTTCGGAACGTATCCACGATTTTATAAGTAAAAACAAGAAAAAAAATTGAGTACTTTTTTTGTGATCTTGCTCACAAAGGTCAAGATTATAATATTTTGGAAGGTTTGAAATGGAGCAATTAAAGTCATGCCCATAGGTTCTTATCATTAAAGTCATGTCCATGGGTTCTTATCATTACAGTCATGTCCATGGGTTCTTCTTATTAAAGTCACGTTCGTAGGTTCTTATCATTAAAGTTATGTCCATTGGTTCTTATCATTAAAGAAAGTATGTATCAAAGCTTTCAAAAAATTAAAAAGTTGGCCGCTTTTTCATTCAAAGGATGCGCTTAGATCCAGAGCGGAAATAAAATTTATTTATGCGTCATAACGGTGTAATGGATGTAAGGAAAGAAGATGTAGCTAATATAACCTCTTTATTAGATGGTACAAGTTTCAAATTGAACAAAAAAACAATATTGAATAGGTACATAACTGTTGTCTTTGTAGAATTATTAAATTAAAAACCTGTGAACCGGGAAGCAATAAAACCGAAGATAACAGAGAATTTATGTGTCATTGAATTATTCATGTGAATGTGAACTATTTTAATATATAACGTTGACCTTTGTTTTTGAGTGTCATCGTATCACAGATTTTTGTCTCGACATTTGATACATAGTAGGTAGGTATATTAGATTATTTTTACTATTAGCGTTTTTCTGTTTCGCCCGTATTTAATATCCAATATCGTGAACATTTTAAGGTAAAAATAGCCTATGTTACTCTCAAGTGTCTAATGTTGATACCAAAAATCTCAAGATCTGTAGTTTCAGATTATCAGCATTACAAACAGGAATTAAACTAATTTACCTATATTTTTATCTAATACTGTTACTAGAGCCGGGTTATTCAATAAACCAATACGGCTCTAGTGTCTTGCTCTAGCACATGGCTCTAGTGTCTAGTGTAAAATTGAAGAATTTTAATCCCAATTTTAATTCCAAAGGTTGTGGCTTTGATTTCTAGCCGGCCGTGCCCAATGGATTTTTCATAAGAAAAATATACTCTATTTGACATTGCTCTTTCGGTGAAGGGACACATCGTGATGAAACCTTAATTGACTCCAGACGTGTTGACGCATTCTTTTCTCTGGATACAATCGACTAAGCTAAGAGAGTGGTAAAGGTTCTGGGCAAGCCTATTCCATCTTATACATAACCCAGGTACTACAGTGTCCTAACTGGCATGGATTAAAGTTGCAGGCGCTGAATAATTCATCTATACATATAAAATGCTTTGTCCTAAATGACTGACTGACTAACGGATCAACGCACAGCCTAAATTTCTGATCGTAGAGATCTGAAACTTGGAGGGTGTGTTCTTTTTATGACGTAGGCATCCGTTAAGAAAGGATTTTTCAAAATTCTACCCCTAAGGGGATGAAAAAGGGGGGCAAAGTTTGTATGGGACAACGTGATTCCTTGGTCCAATCCTATTAGAATTATTTTCGACTGTTACGCGGACGAAGTCGCGGGCAAAAGCTAGTCCAAATTAAATGTAAATAATATTTATTATTGTAACAACTTAAAGGTACTTAAGTAGGTATAATTAAGGTAGGTATTTCAACGAGAGTTTTTCCTAGTGTTGTTTAAAACTTAATTCATATTAATTTGTTAAGACTGAATTAATATCTAAGAAGCAAACATATCTAATTTCCTTTTTTATTGATATAGATGACAAGAAAATATGTCTTCATGCTAATAAAATGCTAATTATGTTATTTTAACTAGAATCAAATTATTATATTTTGGAGGGTTCTGTCTAAAATTAATTAAGATCAATTAAGATCAATGAGGACGGTTCATTAAAGATGTCGTGATCGTAGTTTTCCACTTGTTTTCTTGCTCTCATATAAAATATTTTAAATTTTGAAAAATAATTAGTCTTTTTCACTTTTTTCACAGCTTTTTTGAAGATTGTATGTACAAAATAATTTAATTATTAATAATATTTTTGATTATTTAATATTTAACATAACCAAAGTTGAGTTCGAGTTTCTTTTTTTTCAGAAAATTGTAATTTAAGAATGTTTGAATACGAAAAGGCGTTATTTTCAATCTGTTGCAAATGGACAATTTAAATTACTGATGCTTTACATATTCTCAATATTTTGGAATCTAGCTCCCAGGTGCAACTTTGCCCTTTGCCTTCCCAGTTCCAATGGCTTTGGTTCACAGTTGTTATGTTATTTACAAACTGAACCCTAAAAGTGAGGTTGAATGAAAGCTCGCATAAGCTTTAACCCATGACATTAAGGATACTTGTTTATATTCTAATTTAACCTCATTTATTTTAATTATATATCATTAGCATAATATAATGTTATAATTTTAATATTCTTGAACTAATTATTAAGTGATTAATTAATCGCTGACTTCCGTGAAGATTCCGACCTGTTTTTTTTTACCAGTTTTGATTTTTTGGTATTTCATCAGATTCCTGTAGCACTATTTACATATTTTATATTTAAATTTCTTGCCTAAATAGACTTACACTTAAAAATAATTTCACTTATAAGTTTTATCTAATTTTTTACTAAACTACTAGAAGTTTCACCAAGGTTTTTTAATTACAAAAAGACATGATCTAAGCCCAAGCAAAATAACTAAACAGTTATTTTGCTTGGGCTTAGATGATAAGTTTTTATATTAGATAAAAAACTATAAAATATACTTTTCTTATACAAATACATTTTATACTTGCAGAAACACTCAGACAAGAAAAAAATATCTGTACATAAATATTTATTTGGGGCGGGAATCGAACCAGCCTACTAACTAGGTACTGAGCCTTTAAATTTTTTTTGTTTCTGTAGAAAAATCAATTTGTGCACGGCCCGCCGCCGGGATTCGAACCTACTGCGATCTTCGGAATGAGAGTCGAGATATCTACCACTGGGCCAACACCGCTCAAACCTAGTATATAAACTACTCTTTTTATTTCAAAGATAACGTCAGTAGAATACCGTTCATATTTGAAAACATGTTTGCATAGCTTATTATTAAAAAGATCTATCAGGTCAAGGAAAAATTATTAAGAATGGTTTCCACCATAATACATACTTTCGTTTTCATGCAAAACTAGGTGCGCCCCACGGTTTTACCACTTCCTAATCCCATGGAATAGGTAAGAATATGAAAAGTTTGAAAGGAATCTATACTAATCTATACTTATATTATAAAGCTGACGAGTTTGTTTGTTTGTTTGTTTGAACGCGCTAATCTCAGGAACTACTGGTTCGAATTGATCGAGGAAGGTTATAGGCTACTTTTTATCCTGATATTCCCACGGGATCGGGAGTTACGCGTGTGAAACCACGGAGCGCTGCTAGTATGAAATATACAAAGTATCAACATCTACATACATACGTGTTCATAGTTGAATAGTTTTTTCGTGATAGCCTAAACTTAACACTGACCGTGTAAAAAGTTGTCAATAAATTCCTTATTTTTTCAATTTCTGTACAGTCATCAAATTCCGTTTAAATAAACAAACATTGTATTAGTTAAAAATATGTTGTCAACAACACAAAAGGAGTAGTTTTTCCTGCATTTGAACATATTAAGAATCAAAATGTTGTGTGTTAGTATGTGAATTTGGTGTCTATTTGTTACTCCTTCACCCAAAACTACTGAATCATAAATTTGCAATAAAACTCGGTAAATAGAAATGATTGCATAAAACACCGGCTACTTTTTATCCCAATATTCTCAAGGTTTCAAGACCACACGGGTGAAACCGCGGGACATAGCTAGTCCTATTCTACTAATATTATAAATGTGAAAGTTTGTGTGTGTGTGTGTGTGTGTGTGTGTTTGTTACTCCTTCACGCAAAAACTACTGGACCGATTGCGATGAAACTTGGTATCTAGATACGTGGAGACCTAGATTAACACATAGGCTACTTTACTACTACTTTATTCCGATATTCCCACGGGATCGGGACTTACGCAAGTGAAACTGCGGGGCGCAGCTAGTTAAGTATTTATGTTTCTTCAAGTAATGCGCACAAGCCCCTAAAATATTGTTCTTAAAAAACTATGACTTACTTGTATGCTCCAGAGTTGTCAGGG
The DNA here is from genome assembly GCA_951213275.1 of Idaea straminata. NCBI lineage: Eukaryota > Metazoa > Arthropoda > Insecta > Lepidoptera > Geometridae > Idaea > Idaea straminata. Next base: position 2,270,020 of record OX577852.1, read on the forward strand.
GTGTAGCGACCGGAGGTGTCGTAGCGGCTCGGGTCGTAACGACCGGGATCGTAGCGACCTGGGTCGTAACGGCCTGGATCGTAGCGGTTAGGGTCGTAGCGACCTGGAGCTACGGTTGTGCTTGCCCGGAAAGGGAACCTAGAACAATAGATAAACTTGAAATATTTTAAAAAGTGTCGTATAAAAAAATGATTTTTGGTTAAAACCTCTTTAATTATATATTTTGTGCAAGTCAGTTCTTCTAGTTCAAATAACTCAAGTCAGTCCAAAGTCAGTTCAAATAACTAATAAGTGTTTAATTGTTCTTTACAGTTGACCCAATTTTTTGACGTGATAACGTCTAATAAATTGATGGAACACCTGCATTCAAGAAAAAAGTGTCGTCGTAATATTGTGTGACGTCAGGCGTCATGGTAAAATTATGATACAGAGTATTTAATAATAATATCGCTCATTAGGGCTTGTATTATGGTGACGAGTGACGAATAGAATACTTATATAAAGAAAAAAACAAAAGAAAAAAATATGTATATAAGGAAAAACAAAAAAAGTGTATATAAAAAAAAATTACAATGTTGCTTCGTTTTTTTATGACGTTATCACGTAAAATTTTCGTCCGTAAATCGAGTTTACAGACAACCATTTGTTCTTTTTATGAAATAGTACTCACGGTCCAGTTTCAGCCGCAAAGGCCGCCGTCGCAAATAAACAAACTGCCTGAAAATTAAAAAAAAATTGTCACTTAACAGTAATAATCTAATTAAACGTATCACTTCGTTTGTTCATCCGTTCAATTATTGACAGGTGTAATGGCTAATGAACCGCGACTTACCAATAAGAGCCGCATTTCCGTTGTCATCAAGCGAGTCCACCTGAATGTGGACTTCTATTCATAGATGCCTATTTATACCTTTTTTGTCTTATTTTACATTACTCTGTTCATCTTGACGCTAAATCAAAGGATGCACCGTTTCTCAATCTTTTTAACACATCTCCGTTTACGATTAATTATGAAAATTCTATGCTTTATATTATAACTTTACGTAGCTATGCATTGTGAATACTATGTGAAAGCCAAACTAGTTTAGTCATTCTTATCAAGAGTCTTCAAATAATTATAAATTAAAAAGTTGCATTATGGTATTACACTCCGTTTTGTATGGGACTTTTATGCTTTAACTTAGCTATGCATTTGAATACTACTTATTTTTATAGAATACTAGCTGCGCCCCGCGGTTTCACCCGCGTAAGTCCCGATCCCGTAGGAATTGATAGGGTTTTCCCGGAAATTATTCGATTTTTTTCTCGCCTTTTAAACCTTCCCTAGACCTCTACGAACATTTCAAGACTAAGATAAGATAAATCCGTTCAGCCGTTCTCGAGTTTTAGTGAGACTAACGAACAGCAATTCATTTTTATATATAAGATAGCTGCGCCCCGCGGTTTCACCCGCGTAAGTCCCGATGCCGTTCGATTTTTTCTCACCTTTTAAACCTTCCCTAGACCTCCACGAACATTTCAAGACTAAGATAAGATAAATCCGTTCAGCCGTTCTCGAGTTTTAGTGAGACTAACGAACAGCAATTCATTTTTATATATAAGACTAGCTGCGCCCCGCGGTTTCACCCGCGTTTGTCCCGATCCCGTGGGAGATTTTTTCTCGCCTTTTAAACCTTCCCTAGACCTCTACGAACATTTCAAGACTAAGATAAGATAAATCCGTTCAGCCGTTCTCGAGTTTTAGTGAGACTAACGAACAGCAATTCATTTTTATATATAAGATGTGTAAGCTGAATAATTGAGTTTTTATTATCAAGAGTCGTAAAATAATTATGAAAAAATTGTAAGTTAAAATGTTTCATTATAGTATTACACTCCTTTATAACGTGAAAGTCAAATTATTTATTAATTATTATCATGAGTCTTAAAATAATAATAAATAAAAAAGTTGGTATTACACTTTCTCGTTGACGGAACTCTTAAGAATTATCTAGAAATTTTGAACACTTAGGAACAGATGGCTTATGGATTGAGATCCATATATAAACCACTTGTAATTAATGTTGAAATTCTCATGTCTTCTAGGCCTTCACTAATAAAATGATATAATCACATTTTTTATCATTTAAAACACGGCTTGGATCCAAACCAACAACCTTCTCCTACCCCTTTTGAATGCTGATTAATTTCAACTTTTCTTCATCTGACAGCTATAAACATTTCATTGTCATGAGATTATATCTTTGTTGAAATGAAAAAATACAATAAACGTATTATTTCACGTAATGTTAAAGTACAAATTTATGTAGGTGTGAGGTAAAGGGCTTGCAATATTCTGGCGTAGTAAACTACAGCCATTTTTATTTTATACATTGCGAAGGTTTGCACCACCTTTAAAACCTGTGTTAATAAAAACAACAAATGCCATTTAAAAAAATCTCGTACGTGCCAGAATTTCTTATTAGGTTCCAAATTAAAAATAATCTTTTTTTAATAAACGAAAAATTTATTGAATACATAATTACAAATAACTGAAATAATCATTTAATAATTACTAATCTATCTTGAGTCAGTTAATAATAATTTGCTTGAAATCAAATAACAGGCAAACCTGAAAATTTACGAGATTTTTACATGGCATTTATTGTTTGTATTAATGTCCTCTATACATTGCCACAGGTTTGAAATGTGGCCATACAAAAAAGAAAAAAGATTGAGGTAATGCCAGTTTCCAAGCTTATATGTTACTACCCCTTCACAATATATTAAACATCACGTCGCTCTTGTAAAAATTATGATCATGTATAACATTCAAAATAGGGATTTTTACGAAATAAGGATTTAATTTTTTGGCAAGCATGTTTATGGTTTTCGTAATAGGTATTTTTGGTAGTCTATATTGGTAAGTAAAATCTGGAAATACCTTAAAAACAATATGTTAACAACGTGGCTAATTTGTAATCAGTATTCATTTAACGTAACAATGCGTATTGTGAATTCTCTATACGGCCTATTCTATTAGGCTAGGTATACATTTGACTTATCTAGAATTTAAACTGAATATTAGTTTTAGTTTGGTATTTACCGACTTCGACTGCGTAGGATTTGAATTTTCCGAAATTCTTAAAGTATGCCATCATAACGGCTATGTATGTGCCAAATTCGAGCCTGATGTGTTCCATGGTTAAGCTGTGTAATATTTTATTCAGTCAGGACTTTAATTTTTATATTTATTGATACTAGAATGGTGTAATTTTTTCTTTAAAAAACCCATGACTTTCTAGTTCCTTCTTCTCATTGGTGGGCGCGATCCGAAGGACATCCTAACTTAGTTTTTAAGACGTTTCTATATGATCTATGTACAAATGTATTAAGCATCCAAAGTAATAAAAAAAATTGACTTTGACTTTGACTTCTACAAAAATAAGTAGTTAGTACCTGGATGACCGAGCTTTGCTCGGTATTTTTTTTTACTTAGTCTAACCTCAAAGCAAACACTCATTGACTTCGTGTTACTTAACAACGCCATCTGCTGGAATAACTTTATTGCTCACAAAAAATAGTATTAGTAGTTCGCCAATAGATGTCAGGAAGAGTCATATTTTTCAGATAAAAAAAAGTAAGTTTCGATAAAACACGAATAAAATGACATTTTCTAAAAATGATTCCTAGCTAGATCGATTTATCGCCCCCGAAACCCCCTATATACCAAATTTCATGAAAATCGTTGGAGCCGATTCCGAGATTCCAATTATATATATATATATTGCTCATTTAAAGATATAAGATATAGTTTTAAAAGAGCTCCCGTCAAAAAAGCAAAATGTGTCTCAAAGTTTGAGAACCATTTCCTTGACTAATTAATTTAATAATCAGCATTCAATCTGAACAATATTTAATATAACGGAGGTAACACACACAGGTGGACAATATGGCACACATAACAGTTGTCCTCAAGGCTTTGCGCTAGTTCTTCTTGAAAAAATAAACCTCTACATCTTTTCATTATAAAAACTTCTAAAGGAAGTGTTTCTAGATATTCGGTAGCTTTATATTTTGAATTATGGCCATAATATTGCCAATCCTTAGATTATGTAATCGTGCGTTGTGAAAAATACGGGTATTTTTAGAAAAAATCCGGGATCTTTTTACTTTTACTTACCAACCATTTAACTAGGACAGGACAAAACCTGTAATCTTGGATCAGTATTCTTAAAATAACTATAATACCAAAGTGTGGGTTTAAAATTGATTATTGCCATAATGCCCTATTTCAGAAATAAATAATGCAGGACATTCCACACATCGCCATCTAGCCCCAAAGTAAGTAGACTTGTGTTATGGGTGCTAGACAACGGATATACTACTTATATTATTTTCTTTTGTAAATATATACTTATAATACATATACACAACTAGACCACAGACAAATATCTAAGCATTAATACTTGTCTAAAGCGGGAATCGAACGCGCAACCCTGTGTTTGGCAGTAAAATACTTAGTAGTTAAAATATTTCAATCAACTTTATAAAAATTTAATTTTTAAAAAGACAGTAAAATCGCTTGTTTCTTACCCCTTCCTTTCTGAGTTAAAAATGTACAAATAGATTGGTCAAATTACACAGGTAAGGACAGAAGAAATTGTTTTAACGATAATTTAGACAGATCTACGCTTAATTGCAAATAATTGCAGAACGAAAAAACAGAGTAAGTTAGAAGTTAAAGTTGCAGAAATGCGACCTGATCTCTAAAAGCGATTTCCTCCAGGCAACTTTTGGGAAATGGCAGTTTAGCTTGCCAAGATAAGGCTGCTTTTTTGTACATTTCACATTTTATATTATTTATGTGTACCTACTAGCTGCACCCGTAGTTTTTATCGCATAAAAATAAAATGTACCAGGTAGCTTAAATACACATTTCCCTAAAAAAAAAATCGAGCCCTTGGACAGCAAAGAGGCCACAAACAAATCAACATCCGCAATTAATTACTCATTAATATTTTGATGAAATATTTTTTTATACGGTAGTCTAGAAACGAATTCACATATTTTTGTAATTAAATGTCACCTCAGTCTGCCCATGACCATGAGAATTATAATACTTTCGAAACGTCAGGTTCTAACACATCCGTTAAATTAGTATCATCCTCCTTATTCCAAAACGAGGTTTAAAGATAGTCCGAGATGTGGACTTAAACCTTAGATTTAGACACAGATTTACTCGTGAACTATAGTCTAAACACTATCCCTATATAATCTATAGTGTTTAGACTATAGTTCACGAGTAAATCTGTGTCTAAATCTAAGGTTTAACCACGTCCAACCAAGTCCACATCTCGGACAATTCTTAAACTTCGTTTTGGAATAAGGGGAATGAGTTTAAGTCTTTAAAAACCTAAGAAAATACTAAAAAATAAGCTCATATTATTGTGTAAATAAAGAGTTGATCTATCCAAAGACAAGGTCATTTGTTTCTTAAAATTTTTGGCTCTATAAATTATGCCTCTATCGATGACTAATTTAATTTTATAGACCCTCCGGCTTTTCCACAATTGGCTTCTCGTTCGTTAAATAATTATTGATAGGTGCAATCCCACTAATCTGTAGGTACTAATATTATAAATAGTTTGTTTTGATTGTTTGTTTGTTTGCATTGAATAGGCTCTGAAACTACAGGACCAATTTTGATGAACCTTGGTATGAGGATACATTGATTCATTCGGAGTAATATAGGTTACTTTTTATTCTGATATTCCCACGGGATCGGGAGAACCGCGTAGCGCTGCTACTCCTACATAAAAGAGGTTAATTTTTACAACTATTTATTTAATTTGCAATGTATATTTGTTTGGGTAAAATCTTACAAGCTGAATTAGAACCACTTCCCTTTGTCCTACGGAGTTGAATTTTTATTCCCCTTATGAGGAAAGAGTACCGGGTGCTCTTTTCATACAAACGTAGTCGGCTGTTTCCTCCCTGAATACGGACCCTGGAGCAAATATTTTTGTTGCATAAAACTTATAACTGCCATGACAATGCCCCTATGTTTTTTTATATATATTAATTTCTATGCTAATTAGATAATGAAAAAATCAAGAATATTTGTTCTAGTGTCATTATCCAGGGAGGAAACAGTCGAATACGTCTGTATGGAGAGAGCGCCGACCTTAAAATTATTCTCACGGAAAACTTTTACGCAAAAAACCACGAAGCTTAACTAGTATATAAAATACCAAATCTGATAAAGACTAACCTTTAATATTTTAATTTTTAAGATGCGGTAGATATTTTGACTTGACATTATAACGACATTTTAATTAATTTGTTCAGATGAAAAATGTGACCTGCAACGAAATTTAATATCTCCCTATGTAATGCTTCATACCATTGTCATACCAAGGTAAGTCGTCATTTTAATATCGTAAACACTAACTAAAAGAAAAAACAATTTACCTTCACCGAAAAGTGTATGTGCTTAAGAGAAAAGGGTACGTTGTCGACTGTTTCCTGTTATGGATTTTTGTTTTTTTAACTCTTACTTTCTATGATAATTATAAAATGAAAAAAATCAAGACATAGGGGCATAGTCGCGCTAGTGTCATTATCCAAGGAGGAAACAGTCGACTACGATTGTATAGAGAGAGCGCCGGGTACCTTTCACAGCTAACATTAGGTTTTGAACCTACGACTTTCGGATTGAAAGTCGAATAATCATCCAATAACCAACACTGTATTATTTTTTATCCGTGAACTTAAAAAACTGACAACCATTATAAATAAATATTGTATTTGCACATAACGCTAATGTCTATCCCCAAACTAGGCAACTAACTTTGTGTTATGATGACAACGATTAATACTAAATTATTTTATTATAATCAATCAAACAAGGTTTACAAATTACTGCAATCCATACAAGGTAGACGTTACAATTTTGGGTACAAAAAATGAAAATTTCGGCCCGCGTCGCTGTTTCCCCAAAACCTTGGAGTCTTCAAATCTACAGCGAATAGGTACCTTTTAGGCGAGCATGCTGCATTTCCTCCCTGTCAGGTGAAATGAGGTCAAACGAACCTATTTTGCGTAAGAAATAAATGAAAAACTTCTGCACCAAATCCTGGTCCTAACAATTGTGGGAGTAAATAAATAAGTATAACCTAACATACATCTATACTAATATTATAAAGCTGAAGAGTTTGTTTGTTTGAACGCGTTCAATGGTCACCATGCCGGACTGTCAAACACAGGGTTGCGGGTTCGATTCCCGCCTCAGACATGTATTTATGCTTAGATATTTGTCTGTGGTCTGGTCGCTCTATGTATTATAAGTATATATTTACAAAAGAAAAGTATTTAAGTAGTATATCCGTTGTCTAGCACCCATAACACAAGTCTAGTTACTTAGCTTGGGGCTAGATGGCGATGTGTGGAATGTCCTTCAGTATTTATTTATTATTATTTTATTATTTAATCTCAGGAACTACTGGTTCGAATTAAAAAAATATTGTGTTGGATAGTCCATTTATCGAGGAATACTATAGGCTACTTTTCATTTTGATATTCCCACGGGATCAGTACTAACGCGGGTGAAACCACGGAGCGCAGCTAGTTTTATATAAAACTGGACTACGACCTCCTGATAACGCCTTCAGATCATTTCCATAAAAGCAATAGCTATCGTGTCACAGTTTAAAGTTCATATGTTACAGTATTAAGGGCCTGATTCACGTTACAAGATACCTACAACAATAACAAAAATTACATTCCTGTGTTTTATAAAATAAATCCTGTATTCCTTTCTTTCCTTTCTTTCCTTTCTTTCCTTTCGTTCCTTTCTTTCCTTTCTTTCCTTTCTTTCCTTTCTTTCCTTTCTTTCCTTTCTTTCCTTTCTTTCCTTTCTTTCCTTTCTTTCCTTTCTTTCCTTTCTTTCCTTTCTTTCCTTTCTTTCCTTTCTTTCCTTTCTTTCCTTTCTTTCCTTTCTTTCCTTTCTTTCCTTTCTTTCCTTTCTTTCCTTTCTTTCCTTTCTTTCCTTTCTTTCCTTTCTTTCCTTTCTTTCCTTTCTTTCCTTTCTTTCCTTTCTTTCCTTTCTTTCCTTTCTTCCCTATCTTCCCTTTCTTCCCTTTTTCTTTATTTTTTTTTGTTTTCTTAAAAAATTAACTGAATTAGTGACTACTCCTTTTTTAGAATCGAAGCCCCGATAATCGAATGTGTTATGATTATGACTATGTTATTGGAATAGGTATAGGTAAATAAATCAAGTATTTTATGCTCCCATCTTGTAGGTGTATCATGATAATATAAACAGCTTATTATAGACCGGACGATAACAGTCAAAAGCTCAGTACATTATAATATGTCAATAATACAGATGGTGGATGCAATCAAATATTCACAGAAATCGTAATATCTTGTAAAGTTTCGCGATTTGAAATATAAGCAGTATTTTAACTGATTTCATCGCGTTTGTATCATGTTTTGTTAAAATCGAGAATGTTTCGAGAACTTTACAGCTCTCATGATCACGCAGATTGAGGTGACATTAGTCTAACAACAAAACTAAACGTGACTTTATTAATAAAAAAATATACAGTTTCATAAAAATTGGATCGATAGGACCACATCTTACTAGAATTTGGTGGAATTAGGATGAAAATACCACCATAGTCTTTGGTCAAGAAACATCTGGGCCACAAAAACTATAACCCGCCCTTTTGACTTCGTCTTAGTCGAGTAAAAATGGAACTACAATGCCATAGACATCTCTACAATTAGAATTTTTTCGAGTAAGAATCTAGGTATAGTAATTATTTTCCCGGGTAAAAAAATACGCGATTGATATTTTTTTTTATTTATCTTACCTTGAGGTTTCGACTATATTACAATAGTCATGGTCGCGAGGAGACAATCAAAATATGCGATTGAGACCCGGGAAAATAATTATTATGAATACAAATCGTGTGAGTTTAAAATGTTTATAAGTACGAATCTGTAATTGGCATTAAGTTTAGTGAATAGTTTTAATTTATGATTAATTTCACCTGCGTAAGTCCCGATCCCGTGGGAATATCGAAAAAAATATCCTATGTCCGTCTTATGATTGTAAGCTACCTCCCCACCAATTTTCAGCCAAATCGGTTTAGCCGTTCCCGAGTTATAAATGGTGTAACTAACACGACTTTCTTTTATATATATAGATTTAAGGTTTTTTTTATCCAGTAGTGACTAGTGGTCACCTATCTATCAAGACATAATGGAACTAATTGATCAGAACTTCAGTAGAACAAACACATAAACGTAAAGTATCTAATTACAAAGCCTGTTACATACAATGTTGCTACAAGTAGTAGGGTATAATATAAATAAGCAATTTGGCCATCTACCTAATTAGGTAATTTGACCTACAATCAGCTAGGAAAAAATATATAGGGTCTCCCGTAATAAAGCAAATAAGTGCTTTTGTATTCATCATATCAGCCCATACACGTCCACTGCTGAACATAGGCCTCCCCCAAATGACGCCACAAACATAGCCCGCTGAGCGACTCTGATTAAAATTTAATAATATTTTTATTGGATTATGTCCACTATAGGTGCAATACGGATGTTAAACTATCATGATTGTTTTAGAGCGACGCCACGGTCTGGAATAGGTTAAATTAAACTCTAAAAAAAAACTAAAAACATGGCAAATATCCCGTTTTAAATAAGTTTAATGGCGCACAATTAGATAGCAAATGCAAAAAAAACTTCCAAATATATTTAATAATATATACTGATCACGAAATTCACAGACCTTTAAACATATAGAAACTGGATCAGATAAAAAAGGTCACTTGTGTTAAATAGTTTAATGGCCTTGATCTATTGACGATGAAAGTCTTCCTGGTTACATTAGTAACTCATCTTTAATATCTTTGGGTTAATACCAGTAGGTATTCGTAGATTTTTAATAACGCCTGACCAAAAAACTATAATAACTCTAATATTACCTAAATTTTCCGCAACTTGAATTCTGCGTTTTGAGTAATATTAATTGAACTGTAGTTATATATTTCGAATAGTTTTGTAAAACTAATATCACCTCAGTCTACATGTGAACATGAGAGCTGTAGAGTTAAAACGTTAGATTATAACAAAAATCATACTCATTTATTCACAAATTAAACAGAGTACATAGCTGTTATAATTTATTTCTACTCGTAACTCTAAGGCCTTTAACTACACCTAACGACTGCTACTAGAGGTAGCAACCGAGACCAACGGCTTAACGTGTCTTCCGAAGCACGAATATACATTTTTTCCACACAACTAATTGGTTACCCATCGATGTATTGACCGCACCAGGCGTCGCTTAACCCGCATGACCGTAAACGATCAGCGAGCTTCGCTTAGCGGTGAGCCTCCTCTTACAAGCATTGCTTCCCAAAGAAGCAGTGCAGCCATCATTTTGAGCAACTTAGAGAAACTTATTCTGAGTTTTAATATTTTTTTGCTTCATATCTTGTTTATGTAGTAGGTACTAGTAAATATTTAATTTAGGTTTTTAGGTTGTTAGTCTTGTATTTCTATGAAATAAATAGAGTTGTTCTACTGTTGCAGTTTATTAATTCAAAAACTAAATACCTAAGATCTGTTAATGAGCCTGTTAGTTTTCGAAGAGCAATGTTATTGTGTAGACGTTGCTGTGAAGAAATGGACACTTAAAGAACTAGCTGTGCCCCGCAGTTACTCCCGCGTAAGTCCCGATCCCGTGAGAATATCGATAAAAAAATCTATCCGACTGACTATCCTGTTTCTAAGTTCCTGGTTCCCCACTAATTTTCAGCCAAATCGGTTCAGTCGTTCTCGAGTTATAAATGGTGTAACTATCACGAATTTCTCTTATGTATATATGCCTTTCAGAAACTTGTACTTGTATACAGGCTGTTTTCCGCCATTGGATGGAGTAGGCTTGCCCAGCACCTACTACCCTCTCAGCTGTCAATACTTCTGGAGCCAACTAAGCCGCGAGTTTCATCACGATGTTTTCCTTTACCGTAAGAGCAATGTCAATTAGCGCACATAATTTTCTTCTTAAGAAAAATACATTGGTGCACGGCCGGCCGGGATTCTAACCCACGACCTTCAGAATGAAAGTCGAGGTATCTACCACTAAGCCAACACCGCTCTCAGAAACTAATTGAGGTAGTAAAAAACCACGCATTACTTACTAGCAGCGCTCCGCAGTTTTACCTGCGTAACTCCCGATCCCGTGGGAATATCGGGATAAAAAGTAGCCTTCCTCGACAAATGGCCTATCCAACACAAAACGAATTTTTCAATTCGAACCAGTAGTTCCTGAGATCAGCGCGTTCAAACAAACAAACTCTTCAGCTTCATAATATTAGTATAGATACTTACTTATCCCTAATTCAGTAATAGGTACCGTTGCCACATTTCAGATGGTTACGGACTATTTGGATGTCATTGCGGTTGTTCGGTCAAGAAATGTTGGTAAATCCTAGATATGCCCGCCTGACCAGAGTTAACTAATAAATACAGGATCTAGTCGAACTTCCTGGATACCATCAAAAAGTAGAAAATCTGGAGACATCAGCAGAGTTTAATTGCCATGATATGGTTACCCAGAATCAGCTGAATTTTATTCAAAAACTTAAAGAATATTTTTACATAAACAGAACATATAAATTTAATTTGACTTCTAGCCACCGTAGAGCTCATCAACTGCTATCCTACTATAATATTATAAATGTGAAAGTTTGTGTGTGTGTGTGTGTATGTTTGTTACTCCTTCACGCTAAAACTACTGAACTGATTGCAATGAAATTGGTAAGTAGATAGCTGGAGGCCTGGATTAACATATAGGCTACTTTTTATCCCGATATTCCCACGGGATCGGGACTTACGCGGTTGAAACCGCGGGGTGCAGCTAGTTATTGAATAAATAAATACATGTTGCAGGATATTCCACACATCGCCATCTAGCCCTAAGCTAAGTAACTAGACTTGTGTTATGGGTGCTAGACAACGGATATACTATTTAGATTCTTTTTTTTGTAAATATATACTTATAATGCATAGAAACAACCAGACCACAGACAAATATTTAAGCATAAATACTTTTCTGAGGCGGGAATGTTATTCTAAGTTTATTAGAATAAAAACATTCCAATAATAGTAATTTAAAAACTTACGATGGGTCTAATTCTGACTCCGACCGTACTTACTTGGACAATTTTATGAATCAACTATTAATAATGTAATTTCATTCATATATAATTGGAATAAATTAATTTAATAGGTAATTAATACTAATAGAGACATCACCGAGTCGTGTTGGTACCTATTACAATAATTACAATTTTATTGAGCACTTGAATTAATTTAAAGGCGTAACATAGAGTTTATTACTTTTTAATGTAACTATTTAGAGGTCATGGTTTTGAATAATTAAGCTATTCACTCATTTTATTATTTATTTATTAGCTCGTTTTGTTTCAACGCAGGGCAAAGGCTTCAGCTCCTTCATTCCGAGACGAGTTAGACTAATAGAGTTATTCCTCTATTAGTCTAATTCGTCTCTCCATCTACGACGTATGAATTAAAAAAAATATCCGTCTTTCCTGACGTGTAGAGTTTGGGGGTCTTCAAGTCAGGAGTGAACAGGTATCTTAGACCACATCGTCACCTACCATTAGATATGACAATAGTTAAACGTTAACTAAATAATAACAAGTTGATCTAAGCCAATTGTTACTATGAGGCCACAGAAACTAATATTTTCTATTTATTATTTAGTTAATTGTCATTTACTGGCTTGTTGAGTTAATTATTCTTAATAATTCTTCATTGTGAATATAACATGTTATGAGTGTAGTTTCGAAGAAACTGCTCAAATATCTACAGAAAAAAGTTGTAATTGAAGTTAGCTATAGGGAACTTCCTATATATCAAAAGAAAAGAGATTCGTAGGTCAAGTTTAGTTACCAACATGGCCCAAAGGATTAGGAAGCTGAAGTGGCAATGGACGAGGCATGTAGCACTTCGAAATGATTGCTGTTGGAGCCGGAAAGTCCTAGATTAGAGAACAAGTACCGAAAAACCGGCCTCCACCTTTATATTCCGACCCTGCGAATTATGAAGTAGTAAACCGCGGAAACAGAAGATGATAATTAATAGTAATTTTTATGGCACAATTTTATTCATCAAAAATTATTGTTTATTGCGTTTTCCCATAATAATAATTGTTTTATTTATCCTTAATTCTATCAGTGTCCTCGATCAAGCCGTGTTGTTTAAGAAATATTCTTCGTTTAGTATTGTTCCTTGGAAGGGTGCGCGCGGATGTACTCTAAGGAACGAGCGATCGCCTCGGGGATGGCAGGGGCCACTGGGATCAAGTCACTCTGAAATACAAAAAGTATACTTAATTTTACCCCTTAAGATTTTTAAATACAAAGTAAATGATTGGCGGACTTTACATCTCTCTTTTGACATTGAAAGTATACTATAAGGACAGACTCTATCGGTAGATCTTGAAAACTGAGCAATTTGCTACACGCTCGAGGTGCAATTTCTGTTCATCACTCCGAAGATTCTCATCAGATCCTTACCAAGTTTATAAAATCATTGCACCCCGCTTTTCATTAAAAAAAATAACCTATTCAGTTGTGTCGTCTTCGAATAATCGGTAAACATTCATAAAAATGTAAAGGCGACGAACGGAGAACATTTTTTTAAGTCGTTTAAAAAAATAAGTGAACAGTGGAGTCGTTTAGACCAACTATCGCTTGATTTTTCTCCTATAAAAGTAACGCTTAGGTTTAAGCCCAGTTCAAGCTATGCGACATGTTTTGTTTAAAAATATTAACAAAAATCGGTTAATTAGTTTTTTGCTAGGTTGACAAGTTATGAAGAAGGCGTGACTAGTCGTGCAGTTTTGTAATCAGCTTAAAAAACTAAATTGTAAAATATGGTTAGTTACCTGGGGCTGGTATCCATTCTCGTCAGCAATGTATGAGAAAACTACTGGTGTTCCGTCGGGAGCTGTGTAACGGTAGGATCCTTGTACAGCCTGCAAATTATAACGTGTCGTTTTACATCTCTTGAATTAACACATAGCAAACAAAGTAGATTACATATCCATAATAATTATGAAGGATTTTTATATTTTTGTTGTTATAAATAGGCTTTGAAATTACTGGATTGATTTTGATATAACTTGGTTGGGGATCTATTTACCCGTTGAAAGTAATATAGATTACTTCGTTAGTAAATTTTTCTACGGAGTCAATGCTTACGCGGGTGAAACCGAATAGCGCTGCTTATTATATTCGCTTAAAATATATTTTAAAGTTTAAGAATGCACTTACAATAACATTGCTGTCATCAACTCTCTTCAAGGTACCAATAGATTGGGCGGAAATGCCGTTTGAAGTTTCGTAGCTGAAACAATTGATAAGGTTTAATGATACATAAATAGTGAAACTAAATTTAAGGACATTACCACTAACGGGATTTGTCAAGGTTTTTCGTAGTAGAATAGTACCATCCAAAGGAAGATCTTCCACCGGGTAGGTGTAGTTCGCGGCCCGCCCGGTGTGTTATCAGAACTTGTAAATCTCTTAAAATCTTCAATGGCGCGATTTAATTCACGGCTCCACAGGTTAATAACAAACCCGATGAATAAAAATGTATAAAATAAATTGATACTTACAAGTAGTTGAAACCGTTGTCAGTAACTTCAGAGTCAGCTCGTAGAATGGCGGATTCTTCCTCTTTCCCATTGTAAGCAGTCTTGGCTACTACTGGTGCAACAGGCGTATATTGAGGTTTGGGTACAATAGAGACCACGGGCGCTATGGGCTTGGCGGCATAGGGCTTAGGCGCGTAGGTCTTGTACTCGGAAACCACTGGGGACTGTACGACCGGGGCTATGGGCTTGGCGGCGTAGGGCTTGGGCACGTAGGTCTTGTACTCAGGAACCACTGGGGTCTGCACGACCTGGGCTACGGCCTGGGTGACCTGTTGCTGTGGCTGCCAAGGTTTGTAGGCGCCGAAGGAAGCCGCACTCGCAGCGCACACGCAGAGAGTTAAAACCTTCAAAATACAAAAAAAATGTTTTAAAAAGGCATTGCATCCTCGTCCAGGTTGATGAATGAAGAACAAGTCCTAATTCGATGTCTTAGGAAAATTCTTGGCGTTATGTCAAAAAAACTTACCAAAAATTTCATTTTGCTGAGATCTGCGTCCTTACGAATACTAGAAGCAACAGGTATCATCCCAAAAACACTGGTTCCTTTTATATTAGACTAATCCATTTAGTAAACAACAAAATGGGGTTATTGACTCTATAATACAAACCAGTCGAAAGTTTTTTCTATAATTTTTACTATCTGTCTCGAAAATTGAGTCGCTTAAATGGGTTTTAGGTGCGGGTTTACCTACCTAATGCGACACTGGATTCGTAATTAATAGCCCATAAATATTTTAAGATCATTTTGGATCACCTTGTTTTAACTTACCCCGAATTTCATGTTACAAATTAACTTTTTGTAACATAGTATTTTTTATCAAGGGTTGCTCTCCCACCATTTGTATTATTCCGAGTATGCTTCCAGATAAATCATAGTTTAATTGTAACCATTCGTTTGACTAAGCCTAACCATACTTTCATGGCAGTATTCCCAAAAATATACATATACACACATCAAAAAAAGTATGCATTTATTTGATAAAATTTAAAAACTTGATATAAATACCATTTGAGCTACAAAATCAATAAATATTATTTATATCATCAAACTTGAACATATCACGTAATGGTGATCTAGCACATGTTTAAATTTTTGTTTAAATTTAAGTCATATTTTCCAGTGTTTCGATTTTCCAGTGGTAAACTGGTATATTATTTTTAAGAAGATCTAGTTATCCAGCAACTCTTGAGTTATCCCGTACTATTCTCTTCAATTTTCTCTATTCTCTGATCTCTGACAGGGCCTATGCCGGTTGGTCATGATTTTAAACAGCTCACTTTAAGGGCATCTCATGCGTTCTCAATAGCATTTTAGGTCAGGTGATCCGGTCGAACCTTTTGTTATAACCATAAAGTTACTAAAGTTTTTCAAGTGTACTGTAACTTTTTTGACGTACCTAAGTATGTTTTAAACATCAATCAACATACTCGCCATAAAAAGAAGAAGAATCTAAATAGGTAAATACTAAAAACTTAATAGTAATTAGTCTTTCAATCAACCAAATAATATTATCTCACTTTATGCCGTCGGCCTTATTTAAATAAAAGTTTCAAAACATTACAAAGTTAATTAATTTCAATATAATTTAACATCAATATCGATTATTAGGTAAAATAATAGGAAACACTTATACTTTTTGTTAATAAGATGGTCTTTAGCTACTCAAATAACCCGCCCCTAATTGTTCCCGGCGCAAAGATTCCCATTACTAAAACTAATTACTAGGCTCCAATTGTCTTCGAATAAATAATTACCTGCTGTTCATTGACTTCTAGCAATTATATTAAGTACTAGCTTTTGCCCGCGACTTCGTCCGCGTACGAGTTGAATTTTTAAAAATCCATGATGTCAAATTTTGTTATTGGATGCCTACGTCATACAAAGAACACAATCCAAGTTTTAGGTCTCTACGATCAGTGGTTTAGGCTGGGCGTTGATCCGTCAGTCAGTCAGTCATTCAGGACAACGCATGTATAGAGATAATTACAATTATTCATCATTTAATTTTCTTGTTCTTCGTTTAAATTTTTTATGAGTGTATTGCCCTCCTAACGAATATTGTCTCCAAAACTGGCTAACCTTGTAAATAGTACTAAACAAGATTTCAACGTCAAAAAACATCACGCTTTAGCTACCTAAAAATAGATCTTCAGTCACATTCAGTATTTTAAATTAAGAGAGTTACATACGACCCAGTTGGCACAATGGTCACCATGCCGGACTGTCAAACACAGGGTTGTGAGTTCGATTTTCGCCTCAGACAAGTATTTATGCTTAGATATATCTCTGTGGTCTGGTTGTTTCTATGTATTATAAGTAAATATTTGCAAAAAAATAATATAAGTAGTAT
Organism: Idaea straminata; assembly: GCA_951213275.1. NCBI lineage: Eukaryota > Metazoa > Arthropoda > Insecta > Lepidoptera > Geometridae > Idaea > Idaea straminata. Next base: position 2,287,126 of record OX577852.1, read on the forward strand.
ATCCGTTGTCGAACACCCATAATACAAATCTAGTTACTTAGCTTGGGGCTAGAAGGCGATGTGTTGAATGTCTTGCAATATATATTTATTTATTTATACCTGCCGACTTTTTTACAAAAAAATGCTCTTGAAATTATTCGGTTTCGGTTTTAATTTTTTTTAATTAATTTATCATAATAAAAACAATGCTTCAATATTTTTGAAATGGCTTAATAATTGTATTTTAAAGACATACTATTTAAAATACCTAATAAAACTTGTAAGCATAGAATACAAACTGTTCAAGCTATTCACATCAAATAACATAACATTTAGTTGTAATTAAAGGGATGAAAACAGATATATCTTGAGACAAAAATGTCACAAAAAATGTTACTGGTATGTAAAATTCTTAATATGCCAATAAGTCTGAATGTTTAAATTCCAGCAAGGCCAGCAGCATCAGAATTGGAAAAAATTCAGCAGCATCGGTAAAAATCCAAACGCGACTTGAATTTTTCTATACAAAAATGTATACTCAGATTATAATCAGAATCAGAATCAGAATCTTTATTTGCTAAAACACAAGTATACAAATCAGATATTAAATATAAAATTATAAGGTCCATGTGTTCTACCTTACAAAGGCATGCAAATATTTATAAAATCATGTCAAAATTTTCTTAAAACTACATAAGTAGGGGTCAATTATTAATACAATATAATTCAATATCAATTAATTATAACCCAGGCAAACAGTCGAAAAAAAAAACATTTAAAATGGAATAACATAATCAATAGAATAATAATAAAAAAAAACAATAAATAAATAAAACCCTCTCTCGTAATGACTAAGTCAGTAAATGTTAAAAAATTCATTAACGGAATACCAGCACTTATCAAGTAACCAGTTATGAAGCTTACGTTTCATTTGTTGCAAAGGAAGATCTGTAATATCACCCGGAACATTGTTGTAAACAGCAATGGCCATGTGAAAGACATTACGTTTGGTAAGCTGTAACCTCGTTCTGTAAGTGAATAATTTATCTGCATGCATGGTTCTTTGCTCCCGATTTCGCATGTCTTTGTTTTTCACAAAGAGCTCAGGGTTTTGCTTCACAAAAACAACTATTTGCTTTATATACAGACACGTTAAAGTTAAAATTTTATGTTTCCTGAACAATGGCCTGCAATGAGCAAAGCGATCTACACCACATAAAGCTCTAACACTTTTCTTTTGAATTAAGAATACTTTACGAGCATCTACTCCGTTACCCCATATCATTAGTCCGTATTGTAGTACGGAAGCAACGTAGCCATGGTAAGCCTTCAAAGCCACAGTTATTGAAGATATTTCACGAAGACGACGCAATACGTAAACGAATCTATTTAGTTTCTTACATACTTCTTCACAGTGAGTTTTCCAACTACAAAACCGATCTAAATGAACTCCGAGAAACTTAGTAGTGTTCACTTCTTCGATTGGTGCGCCATTATACTCAATATGTATATTCGGAGGCTTGGCTTGCATCGTCCGGAATTGCATAATTTTAGTCTTTTCCACGTTTACCTTCATATTATTCTTACTCAACCAAGAAACAATATCACTCACTGCATTATTAATATCAGCTTCATACTCAATGCCTAATTTACCCCTAATTATGAGTGTGGTGTCATCGGCGAATAATATTGATTCATGACTAGTACTTTTTGGCAATTCGTTAATATAGAATAAAAATAACTTATAATTTATATATAACAATAATAAATCATTTATTTCAGTCTACAAAGGCCCATAGATAAATACCTTATAGACTAACATACTTTATAATAGAACAACAAAAAAACGCATATTTTATAATAATAATTGAATGTGTTAAAGAGATACCTTAAGAGAGAGAGAGAGAGAGAGAGAGAGATTAAACACGGCTTAAGATAAAGAAATCGAAATGCTGTAGGACAACCGTGAGAAAGCATGGAAACCCGGAGAAGGGACTCCTCCTTTTGCAAAGGCCCTTGTCTTGTAGTGGCATACTTATTAATTCGCTGACTTTACCTATATAACCCCGATTAATTCGAAGATTGACAGTAGACAATTATTTGGATTAGTAGCGCAAGTAGATATAGGAAAATGTCCTGTTATATTAACTTGAGCAGTACTAAGAGCGGTGTTGGCTTAGTGGTAGATACCTCGACTTTCATTCTGAAGGTCGTGGGTTCGAATCCCGGCTGGCCGTGCACCAATGTATTTTTCTTAAGAAAAAATTATTTGCGCTAATTGACATTGCTCTTACGGTGAAGGAAAACATCGTGATGAAACCCGCGTCTTAGTTAGCTCCAGAAGTATTGACAAGTTCTCTCCTCTGGACATGGTCGACTAAGCTGAGAGGGTAGTAGGTGCTGGGCAAGCCTACTCCATCCTCACGCAAAAAGGACCCAATTAAAAAGGGTCCAATGGCGGAAAACAGCCTATATACAAGTACAAATATATTAACTTTTCTCCGCTTATGAAACCTCAGCTATAACACTATTCCACCCTTCCAACGACCATGACATTTAAACTTTGGTACTAAACAACAATGAAGTCAAATTTTATTTTAGGATAGCCAAAAAACGACAACAAATATTTAATTTATTCTACATATTCGACTGTTTTAAATATCATAAATCTAAAATATTATTGCCAATTATGTCATGTTTTCGCATTCAAATATTTAAGTGATGATTTTTATGTATACCTAGTGTACGTACCTACGCTACAGCTTTTAATAAAGTAAGATATGATTCATATACCTTTACTTACTTTTATAAAATTAAAGGTACCTTTGCATGGACTTCTGATTCCTCTTTACCTAATTTGCATCTTAGTTAATTATCCTAAGTTTGAACACCCTAACCTTCACCTTCCTTAACTTCTTGTCCATCCAAAGGTTGCCTGGAAGAGATCGCTTTAAGCGATAAGGCCGCCCTTTGTAACACTTAGACTTAAGCTTTGTTTTTATTTAATGTTATTTGAAATTGGTGTTTACAATAAATAATTTATCTATCTATCTATCTACCTTTTTAGCCCCCAAATCAAAAGAGGTGTTATTTTTTAAATAATATATACTACTTTAACCCTTGGGTATCAAAAACAAATGTATGTCTATTTGTTGACTTCGTAGCTCCAAAACGATGCTTTTTTATCTATACTAATTAAGAACCTACTCTTTTTTTAAAGTTGGCTAAAAAGTGCAATGATTTGTTAGAGTTCTCAGCTATTTCATGAAATACTGTTTTTTAAATACAAAAGTTGAAGGATTTTTTAATGTAAACTCAGGTTACTTTATCAAAATATTATTATTTACACGACAAATAATACGAAATCTCAAATAGCACAAACACAATATTTTTATTCACAAATCGTATACTAAAAATATTTTAATGGCAGTTCAAATAATTTAAATATCTAGTTAACAGCGTCCTTTACATAGCCTATTTGTCAATACATTTTACTTAATACCTATTTAAGGTAGGTATTTAGTATTGATCAGGTTTGGATGGATGAGCCCGGATGTACTCCAGTGAGCGGAGAATTGCCTCTGGGATGGGTGGACCCACAGGGATGACGTCACTCTGAGAAGAAAAATTAATAAAAATAAGTTCCTAATAATGTACAGTCGGAATACCAATTAGCTGTACCTCACGTGACCCAGACATTTATGTAAAAATGTAGTATTTACCTATTTTGTTATTTTTTGAATATTGTATTGTTTAAAAAACAGAATCAGGCAACATTACATTATAACCTTCCAAATGTGCGAGTGAGTTCTGGATCATGTGGTTCAGCTAATTGGTATTCCGACTATAATATTTTTATATATTTTTTTGTGTACATGTACTATTTCTTCCTGTATTGTACAAATAACTTCATCTGTCTATTTTTACATTCTGCTGGAGCACCTTCGGGAAAAACCTTCGGGGGGAGGGTTCAGAATTGTCATTGATTCAATCCTTAAAATCATCTGATTGCTTTGAGCGCTAAGGCCGCTTTGTAACACTTTTTAATATGTACCTAATAAGTATGTGTATATTTACAAAAGAAATATATAAGTAGTATATCCGTTGTGTAGTACCCATAACACAAGTCTAGTTACTAAGTTTGGGACTAGATGGCGATGTGTAAAATGTCTTGCAATATTTTAATGTAATTAAAAATGACGTTTACTATAAAGGATTTAACTAAGTATCTAAGATTTGCTTACCTCTGGATGGAATCCGTTCTCGTCAGCTACGTAAACAAACCTGACAGGAGTACCATCAGGGGCTACGTATTGATAAGATCCTTGGATAGCCTGTTCAAACAACAGAATAAAATTTTAACACTGATCCATATACCTGTCCTCATCCCAATTTCTTTAGGGTGGGGACAGTATGTCTTCTTCTTCCATTCACCTTTATTTGTCGTCATCACATCATTCACAGCCATCTCTCTCATATCTTGTCTCACATAATCTATTCAACTTCTCTTAGATCGTCCTCTGCCTTTCATCCCTCTACATTCAGACTAATTACTTTTCAAGTAACATGTGTCTCCTCTCTCACTGAAATACGTTTTGAAGATAATTCTATTAATACTTACAAGAACGTCAGTGTTGTCAACCTTCTTTAAGGAACCAGTCGACTGAGCGGAAATTCCATTGGCAGTTTCGTAGCTGTAACAAGAAACACAATTAACTTACCTATTTGTAATATTCCATTCAGGCAGACGATAATAACATAACAAATTCATAGACAATTTTTAGATACAAATGTCCCTTGTTTTTACTTCTGAAACTAGAGTTGTCGGATTGTTCCCGATATCCACCAATTTTGGTCCCAATGACCGCTGGTGGCGGACAACGGTAACATAAATATTAAATGTTCCCTTTGGCCACCACTACGAAGGATGTTTTTATTTTTATTTTGTCCCAATGGCGCCAGTAGCGGACAACGGGATCATAAATATTAGATTTTCACTGAGAAGTTACGTATATTTTGTCCAAAATGCCACCACAAAAAAATCTGACCTGTGATTATTAGACCTCAGAAATAATAGTATTTAAAAAGAAATAAAGTCAAGAATATATAAATAAATATATATAAAAAAAATATATAAAAAAAAAATTAAATTAAGAATATTTAAACTAACGCGTAATTGTAACCGTCAGCGCTAACATCAGCGTCTAAACGGACGATGGCAGCGTGAGCCTCATCTGTGTAGACGCTCTTGGTGACTGGGACTACGGTCCTGGCGGCGACAACTGGAGCTTCAGCTACGACTACTGGAGCCTGGACTACCTGGGCTACAGCCTTGGCCACCTGTTGGGGTGGCTTGTATGGCTGGTAGGCGCCAAAGGAAGCTGCGTTGGCAGCGCAAATGCAGAGGGCCAGTACCTGGTAGTGGAAAGAATAGCTGAATAAGTAGGATTTTTCTAATTAGCTAGGATTATCCTACTGCTGGGCACAGGCCTCTCTTTTCTCTTTCTACCTATTTAAATACATATAATATTACACAATAACAGTTAGAAAGAAGTAATTTCATAATAAATCTACTTAGTTACATGATTTGAAAAATACTTAATCTTAGTTAATACAGTTACTTTTTATAGATACTATGCAGAAAGCGTAACCCTGATCCTTAAACTATGTAAAAGTCTGTGAGGTAGATATATTTGCAGTACATCAGCCTAATTATTTACCTTTAAATTTAATAACTCTTTTAATATGCTTTTTATGTCTTTTTTAACAATTGACATGATTCTTATTTTTAATTATTTATTTTTTATTTTTGTTTATTAATGTTTATTTTATTTATTAATGTTTCTCATGTTACCAGTAAACTCAGTGCTGAACTACTCACCAAGTATTTCATCTTGATGAGATCTGTGTCTGTGCGTTAACCAGAAACAACAGGTACTCAATTACCAAAGTTAATCCTTTTATATTAATATTCATCATTTAAAAAAAACCAGCAAGTACAGACAAATATGAGGTCAATGGCTCAAAATAGACACCTTGAATAATTTCTGTCCAATTTTTCTTCAATCCACGTGTCAAAAGTCACGGAATTGGTTTATCTACTTCATTAATCAATGTTATTGGGTTCCATACTATTTTTGTTTTTTTTAATCGTTACAATGTTTTAAATGTCAGCAGGAAATATCAATTTGAGGAAGATCTACCTACTAATAATACAGAAATATAATTGTCTGTTACAAATTTGTAGAGAACCATAGTTCAGGATATGAATAAAAGAATTTGAGAGGCTCAGTTTGTCTAGCAGCAGGACAAATATAATTGATACCAAACCAATTACTTAGGAACTAATTCTTTGTAAACTAAAGTTATTTAAAACAGTATATTTACAATGTTTTAGTTTTTTGTTAAGCACTATAACTGAAGAAAACTCTTACTACTGAAGGACACTGGTGAAGCAGTAACTTTAGAAGTGAATAACGATGTTAATATTGCAATGGATTTATCTTACGAAAAAATAATGCGTGCGCTAATGAACATTGCTCTTACGGTGAAGAAAAAAAGTGTGATAAACCCCACTAGTTAGATAGATAGATAAATTATTTATTGTAAACACCAATTTCAAATAACATTAAATAAAAACAAAGCTTAAGTCTAAGTGTTACAAAGGGCGGCCTTATCGCTCAAAGCGATCTCTTCCAAACAACCTTTGGATGGACAAGAAGTTGAGGAAGGTGAAGGGTAGGGGTAGTTAGTTGGTGTTTAAAAAGTTTTTCCCCTAGATATGGTCTACTAAGCTAGGGACTACCCTAGCTTAGTAGACCATATCTATACTAATAGATGCTGGGCAAACCTACTTCATCCTTTTAAGCAAAAAAATCCAACTAAAGGAAAAAAGCCCGTATACAAGTACATAATTTTCTGTAACAAATTTTCGTTAAAGAACCTAAATCAATAAAATAAGGTAACTGACGATACCATAACCTATAACATCAAATCACCATAAAACAAGATATCCTAACTGGCCTTCAGAAAACTCGTCTAATATCGGGAAAACAACCTAAGTAGGTATAACCATCAGAAGCGTCTTAGAAATCATCTCTATCCGTACAAAACTAGTTTGTTTCGTTTAAATGTCAACCAGTATTATTATCACTAGGGTTACCAGGGTCAATCCTAATACCATCTGCAATCATAGACCACGCAATGTATTTTTATATTCATATTCATAAAGTCATATTTACGTAGTTGACAACATTACAATAGTCATATTTAGTGGTAGCGCGTTGGTGTCTTTTGTATGAAATTAAGCAATTTGCTTTTATTTTTTGTAATGATGAAATTTTATTTTTATTTACGTATCTGTAGGTATATGCGTAGATAAAATGACTGACGAGTAGGCTGCTGCATTGCCAACAGCCAAAAGATTAGCTGTATTAGGACTCTACCTACGAAAACTTATTAGATTGTAGATTTTTAATATTTTGACTTTATTTATACTATAGTAATATTTCTATACTAATCTATATCTGAAGAGTTTGTTTGTTTGTTTGAACGCGCTAATCCCAGGAACTACTGGTTCGAATTGAAAAATATTTTTGTGTTAGATAGTTCATTAATCAAGGAAGGCTATGGGCTACTTTGCATTTGGATATATCACGGGATCGGGACAGCTAGTATTCATATAATATAACACAGAGGATTTTTTTGTTTGTAACGAATTGGCTTTGAAACTACTGGACCGATTTTGATGAAACTTGGTATGAGGATACATTGATTCATTTGGAGTACTTTTTATCGATATTCCCACGGGATCGGGACTTACGGAAGTGAAACTACGAGGTGAGCCATGACATATAAATGCATGGGATTTATTGGCGAACCAAGGACGAACCTTACTAATAAGTTTTGTAAGTAACTACTTACCTACAGCTCAATATGGCAAGAATTTGTAATAGTAATCATTATTATTTTTAAGTTCAGTGTGGTAAACTTATACCTGTAGAATCAATTTACCAACGCCATCTTTGCAAATATATAAAAATTAAAATGTTAAAGGTTCTCTTATTAAAATTATCTATTCATATTAGAAACATATTCAGTTTTGATTAAGTTTTAAATAAATGGTTCGATGTCTCTTCACTAGATGGCTCTTAAAAATATGCCTATACTTAAAATATTTTTCTTTTTTTTTAGTCATGGTTTGATCTTTTAGCTAAAGTAAAACAAAAAAAAAGAATTTTCCAAATCGGTCCAACGTCTTCGAGTGTTCGGGGAATATACACAAAAAAATATATACCGACTTAAAAAAAAGAAGGAGGTCCTTTTTTTGAAGTCGGTTAAAAATAAAAAAAGGAAAAAGTTTTCCAAAATGTGCTAAAGCGTGTTGAACGTGAAATAAGTCAAATGTTCATCCGTCAAAAAAGTGTCCAGGATTTAGAAAATTTTGTGGAATTACATTTATAACCTTCACTAAAACAAATTGAATAAAGATTAACCGAAATTAAATTGCAAATTCCAGTAAGAAATTGTGTCATGCTTTTGAGCGCGTCATGTTTTGTTCTCATTGATAAACTCATACATAGATTTGTGTGGTAAAAAGATTTTAAATGAAGCAATTGTCAAAAACTTCTGCCTACTAATTCATCTAAAACCCCTTTCTGCACTTTAGAACACTACTCATGTCTTTAGGACCAGGTTTAGGCTATGCGGTGATATATCAGTCAGAACTTAGAATTTTATATTTATAGATAAATGTAGGTTGCTTACTTTTTTATAATACTTATACTATGTAATCTCAGAGACCGCGCAGTATATTAAATCTCTTAAATATGTGAATCTGGCGGGTAGTTACATGTTCGTTCCAGGGAGGAAAGACTTTGGGAGCTTGGGGGGCCCTAGTGCCCATTTATTTTTAGGGACCTGGCGTCTTACTGCGGCGTCTGGGAATCGAAGGGCTAGCAGCTTCTTCACTCCAAGGGTGAGTCTGGCTATCCAGAGGGCTTTTTAGGGACGATGCTTCGTGGAACACGTGTGATTTGTACCTATGTATTTATTTTGGCGGTATTTTATTTGAGTGTATGTTAATTATGTACTATTATTTTGTAAAAACCTATTCTTAAGTTTTCTCTGTGTGTATATATGACGACCCAGTTGGCACAATGGTCTCCATGCCGGACTGATAAACACAGGGTTGCGGGTTCGATTCCCGCCTCAGACAAGTATTTATGCTTAAATATTTGTCTGTGGTCTGGTTGTCTCTATGTATTACAAGTATATATTTACAAAAGAGAAGTATATCAGTAGAATATCCGTTATCTAGCACCCATAACACAAATTTAGTTACTAAGCTTGGGGCTAGATGGCGATGTGTGGAATGTCCTGTAATATTTATTTATTATTTATTTTATTTATTATTTATATTGTATATGTTTTCAGTTAAATCTGTTGAGGTTTACTAATCAAAACACATCGTTGAGAAACCTTTGTTCGGTTGTTGAGTAACTGATTGGTAATGTTAATTTAATGACCATGTTAAATTCAAAGTCCTCGACTAATATCCAACTCATAGATTAAGGTATAATCTGACCACAAACTTTTCTATCAGCCGATAGCCGACAGGTAAGTTACCTTTCTATTTGAAGGCAAACAATAATAAGCCTGTTTATACGATCAGCGAGATATAGCCCGATCATAAGTCCGTAGTCTGATTTCACCCAAGGGTATAAAACACTTCAGTTCATTACTAACTATTTTATTTAAGTTTGTACATTTAGGTATTTTACATTTTATATATGAAAGTATAAAATTGTTCCATCGTCTTCATTAGGATAGATGGTCTAGTGGCAAGACCAAAGTTTATAGGATATGGTATACGTCCACAACACCGTATCTTTAATACTTTGTGTGAAATATAAAATACGGTATAATGGACGAAGACCTTCAAACAGCAAAGGCTTTAAACAAAGTCTAATATTTCTTCTGAGTAATTTACAAATACCTATAATATCTTTAGTTTTACATAGCTTAGACTAAAGTTGCAATAGTATTAGCGGCTCTCAGGTTGAGGAGGTGCGGTGGCGATGTAAGCGAGAGCTCGCTGGATGGCTTCTGGGATAGGAGGAGTTGTAGGTAGGTGGTCTCCGGATGGTTGGAAACCGTTCTCGTCAGCTACGTAAGAAAGCTGAATGGTCCGGCCGTCTTCACTAGGGTACTGGTATTGACCCTGGACGACAATAACAGGCTCTTCACCGCCAGCGTTTTTCAGTTCCCCTTTCTCATCAGCTTTGATGCCGTTACCGGTTTCATATAAGTAAGAGTATGAGCCATCAGGGTTGATATCGCTCTCTTGCCTGACGATCGGGATGGGCTCGGTGGGAGATTGAGGGGCAGCCCACGCCAACGCCATAAAACCCAAGAACACCTGAAATCGAAAACACAAGAATTTAAGACACTTCACTTCACAATTTCATGTAAACTTTCTGAACCTTTCATTGATAAATTGACTATGTATTCGCATGTTCAATTATGGGAAAGAAATTGCATTTCCATTTAATTATGTGTTCGTATCCATTTCTGCACAAGTAACAACAGCTAACACTAGAACACTTCACAATATATGTAAGTTGCACTATCCCAGGCACTTACAATGGTCTTCATATTGTTTGTTTAGAATGTCGGTGGTGCACTAGACAATGTTGATCTAACACTGTTTATCGGTATATATACGCATGGGTCAGTGTGTGCCTTCCACCTCTGGATGCGATTGCACCATCTCAACACGTCACAATAAATTCTATAAAATATGTGTGAGCTTACAGTTAGGGTCATGTACACACGATCATTATGACTGTTCGCTAATTAACCACCGGTAGGTATATTCGAGTAAGTACCTAACAGTTCATAAAATACATCTAATATGTAGGTCATACAAGTTCAAATAGGTAGTCAATTATTTCATGTAAATAGATATAGGTTAGTTAAAAGGTTGTTTGACACATTTGGGCTTGATTTATTTTCCGATCTTTTGTTTGCGTGCGTCATCTTGCAGTCGCTGGATGCTTAATCACGTAGGTAAGGTTATTATTAGATATTTTTATGTGATAAAAACATTTTTTTAAATTTTATCCCTTTAATTTGTTTCATTGGATTTTAGGTTGCTACTTATTATCTTTAGCAAATGTAATAGGTTTATATTTTTAATCTTAGAGACCCCTATACATAACTGCTAGAAAAGTCCAAATATTTCACTCTCTCACATTCCTACTTGTACTGAATTAAAAATATAAGAGTTCCGTTTTTTCCTTTCGACGTACGGACCCCTAAAAATATACTTAAATATAATTATCAAAAGTAATTCATACTATCTACATCCTTTGAGACGGCATTCGTTTAGGAAGCAGGTAACTGCACCACTTACCAACATCTGCACCTACTAAAGGCCACGATAACCAGCAGTATTGAAAACTGTTAAAGCTAGCGCTGCTCACTTTCTACGCGGATGTCTCCTTATCCATATTTTTGCTCCAAACATACAATTTCAGCCAGTAGTTTTTATTTTATTTACTACTGAACACAAATCAAAATATAGATACACAAATAGCATACTTATTTAATAACTACATTTATGCTCCGATAAAAGTTATGCGCAACATTAATTTAACAAACATACAATTTCAGCCAGTAGTTTTTTATTTTATACATTTTTATTTTATTTACTACTGAACACAAATCAAAATATAGATACACAAATAGCATAAGCTACATTCATGCTCCTATAAGAGTTATGCACACAATATTAATAAAAAAATATATATTTTTGTTATGTATTATTTTTAATTAATAATTATTGTATATGTTTTTATTGATTGATTTAATTGAATAAATTGAATGTATTTTATTTGTAATTCAAAAATAAAGACAAAAATTATATTAATAATTTGACAAATAATACAAATCTTAATCCTAACTTAATTTTTTGCTGTACAATAGCAAATCGGAGAATACAACTAATTCTTTGCGAATTTCATTAAGAAGAAAGGGTACCGGCGCTCTCTCCATATAGTCGACTATTTTATCCCTATGACACTTATAACTGCCATGACTATGCCCCTATGTTTTGTTATTTTTGTTTTTTAAATCTTAATTTCTATGATAATTAGAAAATGAAAAACACCAAAACATAGGGACAGTCTTGGCAGTTATAGGTTTTATGGCACAAACATATTTGTGCTAGCGTCATTATCCAGGAAGGAAACAGTCGACTACGTTTTTATGGAGAGAGCGCCGGTACCCTTTCACCTTAAGAGCCTAAATTATTTTGTATAAGTACGGGATCATTATATGTCACCTTAGTGAAACACCCAGGGACGGAAAACAATTATTGAGTAATTCACTTGACAATAATAGGCCTCTACCTCTTTTATTATTAACTAGCTACGCCCCGCGGTTTCACCCGCGTAATAATTTTCTGCGCAACTTTCTTAATTTTTTATTTCATAAGAACCTTCTCCTGATAATAACAAACAGACCAAAAAAAGAATTGGCCAAACACATTTAGCGATTCATTTTTATATTATAGACTAGCTACGCTCCGCGGTTTCACCCGCGTAATAATTTTCTGCGCAACTTTCTTAATATTTTCTTTCATAAAAACCTTCTCTTGACAATATCAAAGACAACAAAAAAAGAATTGGCCAAATTGGTCCAGGCGTTGTTGAGTTATGCGCTTACCAACACATTTTGCGATTCATTTTTATATATAAAGATTAATCGTTTGTCCTCCCTACTGTACATTTATGCCGTGCTCAATTTTACGGGGAGGGACCTGGCTATCCGTAAAATGCCTATCTCAAGACACCAGCGCCCCACAATAATTGTCCCAGTCTATATTAGTACCATAAGTTTATTGTCATGTATTTATTGTGGAATGAAATAAACTTAGTTTTATTTGACAGTGATTCTGAGTATCGACGACCCAGTTGACACATTAGTCACCACACCGGACTGCCAAACACAGGGTTGCGGGTTCGATTCCCGCCTCAGACAAGTATTTATACTTAGATTTTTGTCTGTGGTCTGGTTGTTTCTATGTTTATAAGTATATATTTACAAAAGAAAAGTATTTATATAGTATTTCCGTTGTCTAGCACCCATAACACAAGTGTAGTTACTTAGCTTGGGGCTAGATGGCGATGTGTAGAATGTCCTGAAATATTTATTATTATTATTTCACATTCTACTTGTTACCAGCTGGTCTACCACCAAAATTCAAAATGAGACGTAAAAATTTATTATAAAATATAAGTCGTCTGATGAGATAATACAACAAGATGGCCTTGAAATAAACTTGAAATATATTTAAATTATCGCTAATAGTCGAATTAAATAATAGTGAAAATAAAGAAAATGTTTTAAAAGTTTCTTATAATAGACTTGACATTTTAAAAAGTCGTATTTTTGCTTTTTGACGTCTCATTAAGATTGTATCCAGGTCGTATGTAATCTGTCGTTTTTGTCAGCGGTACAGCCTGCTTTATGTTGCTACGGATATTTTAAAGTGAAAGGGGTACCGGGGCGTCTCTCCCTACAAACGTAGTCGACTGTTTTCTCCCTGTATAATGACACTAGAGCAAATATTTTTGCAGCATAAAACTTATAACTGCCATGACCATGCCCCTATGTTTTGTTTTGTTTTTTTTTTAAATCTTAATTTCTATGATAATTATAAAATGAAAAAAATATATAGGGCATAGTCATGGCAGTTATAGGTTTTTTATGGCACAAAAATATTTGTGCTAGTATCGGGGAGGAAACAGTCTACTACGTTTATATGAAGAGAGCGCCGGTACTCTTTCACCATTGGAAGCACATGAATGGATTTAAATGGAACAGAGAATGACTGCTTAGATTTTATTGAATTATTTTCTTTGGTTTTTTTATTGGTCCGTTTTACCTCTTTAATCTATTTTATGTACCTACGTTGTCATCCAATGTCTGTTAAATATTGTTTGTTTTGTGCTTTTTTTCCTATAACCATTTACAAATGGACGTTGGTATGTGGAACCGTAAGGAATATACATTGACAGATTCCGTAAAATCATTCACCAACAAAATTGATGAGTCATCCGTAGACTAAGCTTGTAAAAGTATGAAGAAATTATAGTGTTCTTTAATTGAATCATTTTCAATTAAATTTTTAATATAAATTATCTATACATGCTTTCAAATGAAAATTAGCCGATGCACTACTGATTTTACACAAAATGTCCCTTAACAACTGTTTTCAGCTAATGTTTCACAAGTACTTGTGAGTAGGTATTATCTCCTCTTACATAGAACGTAGGTAGATTGATAAAAATGCTTAGTCACATTGGTAAACGTAACTTATTGAATAGCAACTTTGATGTTCTATTCAGATCGCTTATGGAGGTGAGACGTGCCTTTATTATTTGACAACTGAAATAGTTGCGATATCATTAATCACTCGTAATAACGAAATAGGCATCGATTTTATATTTTCTGTGACTACCTATTGCAAAGGCTCTAAAATCCTAGTTTAGAACTTTTGTGACTGCTTACAAAATCTCGTAGTCTTGCAATGTAGTTAGATGTTAAAGAAATAGATGGTAAGATACCTATGTGAAAACATTCCTTGTTTATAACAATAGGTAGATAAGTAGGTACATAGATGCTGAGTTGAAATATAGACTATTTAGTAAAAATATTTTATTTTTGGGCTTATGTAACAAAATATACAACTATGAGTATTATGGCTTTACAAAATGAACAATCTATTGAGATTGGCCGGGAGATTCAGGTTGCGGGGATGCGGTGGCAAGGATTGCCAGAGATTTCTGAATAGCTTCTGGTACTGGAGGGGCTGTAGGTAAATGAGCGCCTTGTGGGTGGAATCCATTCTCATCAGCGGTGTACGTTAGGGAAATAGTCTCGCCGTTTTCACTCTGGTATTTGAACTCTCCCTGGACGTTGATAGCCTCCACATCCCCTACCTTCTTCAGCTCTCCCTTCTCATCTGCGCTAATACCGTTGCCGGTTTCATAAGCGTACTGGTAGGAGCCATCGCCGTTTATCTGTGAGTCGTCTTTCACGATAGGAATAGGTTCCGTAGGTGCCTGACCTTGTGGTGCGGCTAGCGCCACCACTACCAGCATAGAGACCAACACCTGCAAACACAAAACACTTTGTAAATTTACATTTTTCGCAATAAAACAT
The DNA here is from genome assembly GCA_951213275.1 of Idaea straminata. NCBI lineage: Eukaryota > Metazoa > Arthropoda > Insecta > Lepidoptera > Geometridae > Idaea > Idaea straminata. The sequence continues at coordinate 2,302,336 of OX577852.1, forward strand.
TCAACTAAGTAAACGGTTGATGTAATAATAATGCGCTTAGGCCTTCGTTGGTCAAATTGTAAATGCCGAAATTAATGTTATTTGGAGATTGAAAATTATTTATCAAATTTTAACTTTCGATAACAAGGACAATGATAAAAGAATCTAGAACTATTTAACACAATAAAACTTGATTTAACGATTGAAATATATAAGGAACGGAATTAACATAATATCGTTAACTTAATCCATTTGATCGTTTTTAATGTGATGTCACTGAACTCATAATCTTTGATGATAAAACACGATAGATAAGTAACTTTGATAAAATCAACTTGTTCACTTACAATAGATTTCATTTTGTTAAGCTTGAGTTGATGTTGGACAATCAGATGTCTGAGTGTCAAGTGATGTCTATTATCCTGAAATTTTGAGTATTTATAGTTAGCACCATTTGACCATCTCCATGCGATTCCAATTTCACAATAGATTGCTATGTCGCAAAAATGTATGAAATAAGTAAACATTAGGTGCATTACGGGCCATGTAAAGTTTGTGGAGGCGACGAACGGCGACGTAATGCTTGTCAATATGTCTAACGGATATTCCATTTGTTCAAACTTCAACATTGGCCTACGCAAATTCAATATTTGTACTATGGATTTTATTGATTATTGCATTCGTTGACTACTATGCTACATTGTAACTACAGAGAAGACCTTAACATGACTATCATATAACACAAAACAAAAAAAATCATGTTCAAAAGTTTAATCGATATTGAATTATATTTAACTAATATTTTTTTATTTAATCTAAAGTTTAATCTTCTATATATAAAAATGAAATGCTGTTCGTTAGTCATGCTAAAACCCAAGAACGGCAAAACAAACAAAATAATGTTTAAAAGTTTAATCGATATTGAATTATATTTAACTAATAAATTTTTATTTAATCTAAAGTTTGATCTTCTATATATAAAAATGAAATGAAATGCTGTTCGTTAGTCACGCTAAAACTCAAGAACGGCTAAACCGATTTGAAATCCAGGGAAACTTCAAATGGTCCGAAAATATTGCTCGGGTAAACCCGCATGGCGCAATTAGTGACTAGAAATATCCAATCGTTAAATGTATACTAAAACCTGAAATCTCTATTATAGTCTTATAAAGCAGAAGAGTTTGTTTGTTTGTTTGAACGCGCTAATCTCAGGAACTACTAGTTCGAATTGAACAATTATTTTTGTGTTGGATATTCCATTTATCGAGGAAGGCTATAGGCTACTTATTATTTTGATATTCCCACGGGATCGGGACTTATGCAGGTGAAACCGCGGGGCGCAGCCCAGTATTCAATAAAACCTGAAAACTCTATTAGTTTTATGTTCAATAAAACATGAAATCTATATTAATTAAATGTCTTAGATTACCTGAAATGTTTATTATTTTATGTTTATGTCCAATAAAATCTCTTTTAGTTTCACGTCTAATAAAACCTGAAATATCTAATAGTTTTCATCTACATATATATTTACATAGTAGGTAGCAATGAACAAAACAATTTGTATACAATTAAACAATTAAATAAAACGTGTTTGAATGTTATGATAGTAATTTCTTCAATGATCGAGGTTGTTAGCTGATGACTGTTCAAGTACAGCGTATGTCAAGTTACACACTCGTTTATAATTATACAGTAAAGCCGAGATAAATGTCTGCCGTTAAAACTATACTTACATTTAAGTAATTGCTTTCAACGAGAGTTTCAAAATATACTTTAAATACTAAGGCTTTCTTTAAAAATACTAGATGAAATAGTTCATATGCCTCGATAGATGAAGCAATGTTGCAGAAGGGTTTATTCAGAGTGATGAAAAAAACAAACTTCTTCTTCTTCGTGGCTCAAATTAAATGGGGAAATGATTAGGTCCCGTCCCCCCCTTTTTTACCAGTCTTTTATTTATTTATCTACTTATTTGTTTTATGTACAGACTTTATTTAATTTTTCTTTTTTATGTACTACTACTTATTTATTTATTTAATATAAAAATCGAATGTTTAGGTATAGCAATATGTAAACTGTCATAGTTATTTAGGTCAGATTTTGTGAGCGAGGCGCGTCCTGTTACGATTAAGCAAAACTTTTTAGATAAATGTAGACTGTCGTACAGGTTCTCCTAATACAGTCTATAATTATTTTCGATTTGATTGTCATTCAAGCCTGCCTACATAAATGTCTCCATGGTATAATTCTCTAGAATTATCATAACTTCTGCTATAAGCACCTACTTACATACTAATAATATTACTTTAGCAAATTTTATGTATGTTAAGGAAATAAAAGATTTATTTATTTTATTTTTTATTTATTTATTAGGTCAGATTTACTGTCGGGTCTTTGGTGTTGTTATAAGCTGGCATTGGGTGAGCCAAAGTTCAGGTCTTGAGGGACAGGGAGCTTATTACTTCTTTTAGCGACAGCGTAGCAAGACTTAGTTTACGATTTTAAGCTTTAAGTAGGTACATCTACTTTTAAATAACTAAATTTTCTTATTTTTTACGAACGCAAAACGACAAAATTAGGACAGACTTGTATTTCATTATCATTTGTCGATTTCGAATCTATCAATTGTCATGAACTAACGAGTTTTTTCGCATAAATGCTGGGCCCTTATCCGTACATTGGAGAATCGTCATATAAGCAAAGATCCTTAAATTACCTACCTAGTTCTTCTGAAAATTAAAATCTGAATAATGTATCTCGATATAAATGTCAAGTTGAATTTAAAAAAATTAAGATTCTTATTCACAAAAGGATGATTTTGTTTTTGTTATAATGAATTTATTAATTACAAAATCGTAAAAATAACTTCAAAATGCAAAAATATTTGCGGTTATAGGTTACCTACTTGCCATTGAACAAAACAAGTTTTTTTTCTTATAAAAGGTTATCCAGAAGTTTCATTCAATAAAATACATATAATGATCGTCTTTGACAATGACCATTAATAGTAATTAGCTTAATAAGTGTATCAAGTACGCACCAAAGTTTTAAAACTTTAAAAATAACTAAATACTTAGGTTACCATAATATTTTTTTAAAGTTTCTTAAATTAAATAATTTCGTCAAGCTTATAAAATAAAGTAGGAATTTTGTGGAAAATAAAATAAGAATTAAAATCTCCAACAATATACAAAATAATTATGAAGTCGTTTAGTCATTTTCTTAAAAAAATGCATATACCTAACTATCCACCTAAAAAAATAAAACAGTAGAGAACTTAAGTTAAATCTTTGACAGCTTTAATATTTATTTATTAGGAGTGGCATGTTTTGTTGATGTCTGCCTGATGTATGACTATGATAATGTGATGAAGTCATTTGACATTTTAAAGCCTAATAAAACAGTGTTTAACTCCGAATTCGAGGAAAACTTTGGCCTTTGTAGATAATCCATAAACGTAATAATTATTAGTACTTGTAACTTGCAATTGCTTCATGGTTTTACCCGTCCTAATCAGAACTCACTGTATTCAATGCAAAAATTGAATTAGTAGTTTAAAGATCAACTTTGTCTGTAGGTTTGTGTTTACTTGAGCTTCTCTTATTAAAGCAGTAGACTTCAACCCCCTTATTCCAAAACGAGGTTTAAGGATAGTCCGTGATGTGGATTTAAACCTTAGATTCTAAAACAGATTTACTCGTGAACTGTAGTCTAAACACTATCCCTATAGATTATATAGTGAACTATAGTCTAATCTAAGCTATATCTATATTTATAGTCTATACCTAAGCTTTAAATCCACATCTCGGACTATCCCTAAATCTGGTTTTGGAATAAGGGGGATAAAGTCAAAGTATTAAGTTAAGTGTATCAATAAAAAGTTTGCGCTGCGTTGTCTGGCCACATAACATAAGCCTAGATACGCAGAGGATACGCTTTGTGAAATGTCTTTCAATATTTATTATATTAATTAATTATAGAAAGCCGAACGCAAAACCTTATAACTATTATCTATAAAAATCCAGATAAATATGATAATTAATACGTTATTCTGTATTAGTGTACCATACCGCACCCAATCCTTTACTAGGAACACCCAGTTCTTCTTTACCTACAGTTTCAACCATTTCTGAGAATCATAAAAGAAGCCGCACACAAAAAAAAGAATTTCAAGTGCGTCTAGGTCATAGATGTTACACAAGCAGGTACATATAGACTTATGACCTTTGCCTGAAGTAGGCACTTATGCAAATCGGTAGTTATTCAGACTATAATGATTCCCAATCAAAACTTGTTATACCATCCTTAGACACTAAACGAGTGCCTCTATTATTCTTTTCTTCACAAAATTCCACATTTTTGTATAAAAAACATTAATACGCAAAAATGTGGAATTATAAATATATACGTTTAAACATGATAATTATATGTTTTCGTTTATTAGATTTTTTAATGTTTAATAATTACAAAATTAAAATAAATTGTTAATAGCTTTGGAATTACGTCATTTGTCTTTGTTTTAGAAGGGAAGCAGTCGAAGTCAAACTGCAGGCTGATTCACAAACCACCGGAAGGCTAACGAAACGAATAAAACTGAAAAGACAAGGGCAACCCGTTAAAAGTCGCGGTAGTGAAAGAGTAGTATTTCGTTTGGGTGTCTTCCGACGGTTTGTGAATCAGGGGGCTGATTTGACAAACTAGTATGACGACCAGGATACGTTCAGTTTAAGCGCTATTTCTTTCTCCAGACGATCCTTCATATCTGAAGATGACGACTACCTTCTTCTTCGCCCAGTTTGTAAGGGTCCTCTTCTTGTTCGGGTTTGCAGCCATCCGAACCATTTTTCAAATCTGACCGAGCTGTTCTGTTACAGCTGGCCAGTTTAACTGGAAAATACTAAGTTTAGCACACAAATACTCGTAGCGTACGTAGAAGATTCAAATACAATTTTATCTCAATCTAGCTGCGCCCCGCGGTTTCACCCGCGTAAGTCCCGATCCCTTCGGAATAGCAAAATGAGAAGTAGCTTATAGCCTTCCTCGATAAATGAACTATCCGACACAAAAAGGTTTTTTATTTTCGAACCCGTCTTTCCTGATATTAGCGCATTCAAACAAACAAACTCTTCAGCTTTATAATATTTATATGTATATATTAATGAATCCAGCATGCCCAATAAATACACAGAATGAAACTGAATTCACATTTTGTTTCGTAAGTACTGAAAGCTTATTTAAGACTAGCAGCGCTGCAAGGGTTCACCCGCGTAACTCCCGATCCTGTAAGAATATCAAAATAAAAAGTAGGCTATAGCCTCCCTTGATAAATGGACTATCCAACACAAAAATATTTTTTCAATTCGACCCTTAGTTCCTGAGATTATCGCGTTCAAACAAACAACCAAACTCTTCAGCTTTATTATATTAGTATAGATTAGTGTAGATGGAAAAGTAAAATAAGTTAGATGTATTATAAGCTTCTTAAAAAACAAGCCATATAGTGACGCATTTAAAATATTTAAGCATTAAAACCTGATTAATCCAAATATATAATAGATTACTATTTCAAGTTCATTGCCAAATTTGTTTAATTTTTGTCGACCTCCAATGGAAACTACCTCATAAATATTTCAACTTTCTGTCGTGTACGGCGTAGAAATACCTATTATCTACATGGTGATTTATTGATGGAATATGACCTTCAAATCGTTGAATGATTCGCTAAAAGTCGAGTGTTGCCGCGTGTCTGAGATGAGAAGCGACCTTGACATGGTGTGGAGAAAGTGAACCGACTGGTTCTTGTACCACACTGACACCATAGCCGGCTTGTTCATTTTTATCTTTCACATGTCTACGACAATGTATTGACACTACTATACTGTCTTTTTTTACAGTATTTTATTTTCGTTTATAATATCTATTTTACCTACGTAGGCATTTATTATTATATGTGTTTCTTACACCACACGACTTACCAGTTAAGCTAAACAGACCTCCATCCGAAGGTTGCCTGGAAGAAATCGCTTTAAGCGATAAAGTCGCCTGTTTGTACAATTTCGTAATGAATAAGCTTTCTCTTCCTTTTTGTTGTTTTCAATGTTTTGTGTGTTGTACAAATAAAGTGTTAATCTATCTATCTATTTTATTTTAATTTTAAAATTACCTACCTATTTGGTGCAGACATATCTGTTGTGATTACCAACTTTTTTGACCTAATATTACCTAACATCTGAAAAAGACACTGTTACTCAATAAAAACTATGACACCCGCTTGATGGAAGGTGACGATAGAAGCACCGACCCAGAAGGAACCTTTTCATTTGTGACTTGAAACCCTAAAATTGTATACGTCAGGGAAGACAGAAGGTAGTGGAATGAACTGGAGAAAGATTGATGAAAAAAAAACAAAGAGAACGCGGCAAAGCGTGTCCGACGAAATGGTATAATTGTAGGAAATCTGATAATTTTCTTTAAAATCCTTTAGAAATGGCAAAAACTCTATAAATACACAATAGAATGAATATGATTAGAAACCATCAAACAATGGCTTTTTGGTAGAGTCATTTTTGAGTCTACAGAAGAGCCCAAACAATATTTCTTCAAATGATAATGTAAAGTATACAAAAAATTGTCAAGACACAGCCTGCAGTAATATATCGGTAGGTATTTGTGGTCTCAAGATTCGATAATTGAAGCGAAAGCTAGGTGTTAAATATTTGCCAACCCGTGAACCAACACTTTCAAAAAGTACAATTATTTTGAAGAAAATGTGTTAAAATGTATTATTATTGTTTTATTTATTTTTATTTAATATCAATAGTCAACCATCTAATACTAGTCTCGATAGATTTTATTACATACTTAGAAGTGATGTTAATGAATTTTAGGTACATAATTAAATTTTAGACTATAAAATAAATAAAATAGTAAGTACATATTGTTGCTATCTTATTATAAAATCAGTAAATATCATAAAGGTTAACTTAGACTGCATGCTAAAATAGTCGATCGACTGTCAACTATCGGCAAATTTCAAGTAAATAGTCTGCAGCCGTAAACATGGCTTTGTCCCCGTAGTTCGGCTACCGGACTGTTGTAACTTTTCTGTCTTAGTAGTTTAGTTGGCCGAACTACTGCAATTTACCAGTATTAATACAAAATTTTAATAAGAATCAACTTTATATTATTAATAAAGAAAACACTTTATGGACGTAAAATAACTTTAAAATACGATTTAAATAAAAATACAAGTTTTAATTATTATTTTAACAAACACGTGAACACAAGTCATAATAAGGCAGAAAGCAGACAACCGACTTATCGAACGGCCAATTTAAAAGCAGACAACTAGACTGACAAATTCATATTTATTTTACCTCTGGTTGTCATGTCGGAAACAAATAACGCGATCAAAAAACACAGTTTTCGATTTTTTTATGTTTAATTTGTTGGCTGTTCTAAGCTTTGAGTTTCTTAGAGGCAGAGAAATGGTATAATTACATCTTATTTCCTTGCTTACAGGTGAAATAACTGTGAACGATCCCAAAAAACCGTACAATAAAAAAATCTGTTGTCTGCATCCACATAAAGATTAAACGGCTATTTGCCAAAACATACAATATAATTGGTTTAATTTAGTGCAAACTTAAAATTAAACGGTTGACGTATATAGTTATCATTTAAATGCTTATAAAAATCAATGAACAATCGTTACTATATTCCTGCTATTTCGTACTATCGGCTGATTCTAAGTCTCTAGTGTGCAATCGCCTTAGAAATCATTGTAAATTCAAGGAATGTATTAAGAGATGTTTAAACTAGATACCTATTTGGCGAGTCGAGTTCAAAGCTTAGTTCAAGGACGATGTATGTATTGTCTTGCGTCTTCAGCCGGTGGTGGTAGAGTAGCTAAATAATCGAGAGCTTTCTGTATGTCCTCGGGTATGGGTGGTGCGGTCGGTATGTGAGAACCTTGAGGCTGGAATCCGTTCTCATCAGCAATATATTGTAGTTGTATCAACTGTAAATATTGAAAGTATGATGTCAGTCATAGTTTTCATTTTTCTTAATTTGGTGGCACGCAGTAGTTGAATTTTCCTAAATATCTTTTTAGCAGAATCCTACGTCAGAATAGCTATATATTTGCTAAATCGCAGCCCGATCTATCTATTAGTTTGAGCTGTGCATATGTGTCAGTTAGTCAGTCAGGGTTTTGATTTAACTGATATTGTGATTTAAGGTACTAGCTTTAAGCCATGACTTAGTCCGCGTAGGAGTAGAATTTTTCAAAATCCTTTGGATGCCTACGGCAAAATAGCTATTTGTATGCCAAATTGTGTCCATTGGTTTGGGCTGTGCGTTGTTATGTCAATCAGTTACTCAGTACTTTGAATTTTATTTTTATATATATCAGTATAAGTGTAGGTAAATTTTACACGCTTCGTATGCATGATCGAAAATCTCTATTGCGATTTAGAAAATAAATATTGTTGAAAGTTAATGTTTATGACCTATGGTCCATTTATTATTTAAATAGAGTAAATTGACAGAATTAATTGTCTGTTTTCCAAAGGCGGATCTTCGTCTACCGCGCCACGAAGGTCGTCAAATTGTGCGACTTCTTGCTCGTTTTAGGAATTTTGTAATGACTTATATACATTGGGAAAATTTGACGTCAAAAGTAGTTTAGAACTTTTTATATCCTGTTAAATTTATCCTATTTGGCTCTTTTGTTTTTTTAGCATACACACTATGATATAAAAATGTAGTAGTATCTGGTACCCATACAGATAGCTGTTATGACGTAAATATAATAGCTATATGCCATATTTTAGCCCAAACCGTCTATTGGTTTGAGCTGTGCGTTAATATTATACCAATCAGTCAGTCATGACATAGTTTTCTACGCAATTTTCTTAATTTTTTTCTCCTGATAATATCAAACACAACAAAAAATTATTAGTGAAATCGGTTCAGCTGTTCTCGAGATTTGCGCTTAGCAACACATTCAACGATTCATTTTTATATTATAAAAGAAAATACTTACTTGTCCATCCGGTGCCGTGTAGGAATACTGCCCTTGCGCAACCTGTGCTTCCTGTTCGGGCACGCCTTGATTCTTCACGAAGCCTTCTTCTTCAGCTTGGATACCATTACCGGTTTCATATCTACGAGTTATATAATACCATATTAGTATGAGAAAAAAGAATCCGCAGTCTTTCAAAAAGCTGAATTGTTGTAAAACCTTTACGAAAATCCGTGAAACTATTTTGATGAAATTTGGCATGGAAATAACTAAAATTCTGGAATAACCCAAAAGGTATCTTTACATTACCAATATCGGATCAATAAACCGCGGGATGCAGTTGTGATTATTAAGTAAAAAGTGCAGTTTTTTTTCTGCAGGATTCTATTTGTCTTTTCACCTTCCTATCCTCGGTCGTCTTGGACCACGCTGTCCTAGAATGAGTTTTCTTCAGACCGATGGTTCTTCACTCTTATCATTTCTTATCATCAACTTTGTGCCCCCTGACGAAAAACTCCTTCCAAGCCACAACTACGTGGAAGTCATTCAACTGACTTCACTTTTCACTTCAGAGGAGCAATGTGACTTTAAGTCCTATTTCCACTGTGCCCTAAAGCATGTTGGATGACCTAACTGATGCCATTGATGCTACCGTAGCTGTGGCACAATATTTAAAGGCTGAAAAGAAAAAGTTCTCTGAAACTCACTTCCATTTATATGATCCATCAGGATTAATGACTTGTTCTTGTCTAATAATTGGAATTGGTTCTGTTGTATACTGCGGCTGTTGTTGTTGCTGCTGAAGTAAGAAGTTTGGAGTCGCTTGAAACGGTTGAAAACTGCTAACATCAGCCATAACAATATAAACTATTGATATTAAAATCACCTGCAATATAATAACTATTAGTTTTTAAAGCATTTAATAAAATTATTAAACAATTATACACATTGCGTGTTACACGCTTGTTCGCGTTATATAGTTCGATGAGAGTTTTATATCTGAAGGCAATCTTTCATTTGATCCCAGATAACTGGCTAAAAAGTCAGCCGATGCTTGTGAAGGCAAACAAAAATTGAAGTGGTTAATTTATAAAACAGTCTCAAACATAAGCTTTTTTCTTCTTCTTCCGCCTGCCTTTATCCCAAATAATAGTAGCTTCAAACAAATTGGTCAGAATAAAATTTTGGATATTTTTGTTTTTGATAAACTTGTCTCGTTGCTAAATACTCACAACCACGGTTTATAGGTATATCTCAGACAAAATGTTGAATATATAATTCAAAACACGATCGCGACTGTTATAATAAAAAAAACGAATATAAATCGGTTAAAAGTAAACATCGGCTGATTTCAAATATTTAGTCTGAAGGAAGCTTTTATTTATCAAACTTACAATGGACTTCATGTTGATGATAATTGTTTGATTGCAGTACAAGTAATGATGCATTTTCGATGCACCCTTCGGTATTTATATGATTTTTTTTGTTGCAATTACACATCGTTGCAGATTCAGCACATATTTTATGAGTATGTTCTCATCGAAGGACTTGTCCCTTGCAGGTATTGCACCTCTGATTCCAAGTGATAATGTTTGATTGTAAACTTTACTGCTTTTATATAAGGGCTTAAAAAGGAAAAAAGTATTAAATACATTGTATATAATCGAAGTGAAACAAATTAAATACCTAACTATTCATTTTCAGAGACTAATTAACCATAAGTACTAATAGATCACTTTTACTTAAGTTGCTTAAGTGATATGGGCTAGTTTTATGTATAGAAAGTTTTATGTGATTTAATTGTCAGTTTCTGTCAGACTCTGAATTATTAGATTATTACTTTGAAAGCCTATAGAGAGGCCATTACTAAAGTTGAAGTTGAGGTTATAACTTTAAAAGCAGATGTGTAAAAAACTAACTTAAGATGAGTAGGTTTAGAATGCGCCCTCCAATTAGAAGGTACAAGAAACCACTGATCTATAATACTAGTATGCTATACTGAATATTGTCATCAATAATTATAAGTATTATAAGTATATATTTACAAAAGAAAAGTATATAAGTAGTATATCCGTTATCTAGCACCCATAATACAAGTCTAGTTACTTAGCTTGGGGCTAGATGGCGATGTGTAGAATGTCCTGAAGTATTTATTTATTTATTTTATTTTAATAACATGATTCCATTTGATTATCGTCGCTTTGTCTCTAAGAGCAGTAATAAAGGGTGGGGAAGGTACTTGGAACTAATACTCAATGTACAACAATCTACTTTTGGAATGAAATGTCACAATAGTGACTCAGTACTTTCACGGCGACCCTTTGATTAGACACAAAATATAGTTGAAGTAGAATACCAAATCTAACGTAGGTACTTTGTACTATAGGATGCAAGAAACTCTTGGGTGTTTTTATGAGAAAGCTCACAAAATTAGCGGCAAGGTTTTTTAACTCTGTGATTTGTACTCTACCTACTTCTACTCTATGCTCATTTCTACATACCTATTAGAAATCGTATTTAGAAGCTTCTCTTAACCATACATTTCTTATAGGTATTTTGTATGTAGCTATTCTATTTATTCAACCCAAGATTTTTAACAAATTCTTTTATGATTTTTTTCCTTGTTATGCAATAAAAATAGTTGTAACCTTACGCTCTGAATCATCATTAGCTCCAATCTCAATCTCGCGATCTTTGCTTGTGCCATCAACAGGGTTTCTTTAAGAGATAAAATATTAAAATTATTCAAGGTCCTTATCCTATACAATAACAATATTTTAACCAAATGTAATAATAATATACCTTTTTTAAATCTGCCAACCTTCTCTTTCAGTCCAACTTGTTTGGAAAAAGACAAAACGATTTTTAATTAATATCACGTAAGAAGTGATAGTATTAATCGTCGTATTGCATATTCGGTTTTGTTTCATCTGCATAAGAATTCAATGAAATTGGAGATTGAAAGATGTGGGGTTTTATAAATACATGATCATTTGTCGTTGCTCAGTGTGTAGGGCTGATGACTACTCGTACGATGGTTGGTTGGTAGATTTAATGTTCGTAGTAATCAAGTCTTTAGTGAGGAATTTCCTAAAATACTGGTTTTCGGATTTTATTTAATTCAAATATATTTTAAAGTATTTAATTCCAAAAGACTTTAAGAGAAAAATATTTTTAACATTAAAATTTTTATTCAAAACATCAATCAAATCATGAATTTTATAAAATGTTGAAAAGTCAGCAATGCTTTTCCTTGAATTTAATTAAGTTTTTTTTAAACCAAGGTGTTTTGATAAAATATTTTTTTTTTTTATTTGGAAAACAAACAGTTACAAATATTCTGCTTATAAAAACTAAAAAATTATGAGCCAGTTCTTAGAATATCCCTTTCGCAAAATAGCCCTTTCTCATAAAATCCTTTCGCTTTTGGATAAGGTCGCCTTTTGTGCCACTATAGGATCTTTTGTTTTCTATTTTTTTGATTTTTTATATTTTACCATTTTTTTAATTTTTTGACTACTATAAAATGTTTATATATCTATCTGTTTATCATAGCTCATAAATTTTCATTATTTTTGTGAACGTGTAAGTAATTAAATATTTATCACCAGTGCAATGTAATTCCGAGTACTTACCATACATCAATTTATCAGATACGCTAGTAATAAAGTTTCGGTTTTGCATTGCACTACTCCCACACGACCGCTGCACTGTCGAAATGATGAATGATTGTAATCCGAACATCATATTCATTGCATTTACAAGCAAAGATTTTCAGTATATATTACCAAAAGTAGACCAGATAACAGAGGACCTCGGCGTGCGTCTCGTCCGAGGTAACTGGTGATCGAAGGGCTGGTTTTGTTAGAGGCTTTTTGCTTAAAGGGTCAGTCTGCCCATCCAGAGTCATCATGGGTGGCATCATGTTATCACCCTTCTGGGAACGAAACCGCGCTTTAGAATGATTTTTATTTGCATTCTAAAGCGCGGTTTCTTTTTTGCTTTTGTACGTTTTATTGAAGGTTTAAACAAATTTAAAAAAAACGATAAAAAATCCTGTGATAATGTCCTGTATCTGTAGTTCCACTCTTATACAGTGGGTCTATGGTAAATTATTAACAGTGGACCCACCAGTGGGCTCAGTTAAAAAAAGATGGTTCTTACTTTATGCAAGGCGAAACTTATCAAAGTTTATCTGAAGAAAGTTATCATATTCAGAGGCAGATTGTGTATTTGGGGCCCTGGGCTAATACAACTTAGCTTACCTAATACCCCCTTCCTCTCTTTTCACTTTTTAAACATACATTTTTTTTTAGTTTAAAAAACTTGATGTTACATCTCATTTTTCAGGGGTTCCGACTTTATCATTGTGATTTTTTATTCTAGATTTTTTTTCTTTAGAAAATCGTCTATGTCGTAATCATCTAGGAGGCCTTTTGTATCCATGGGGCTCTGGGCTGCAACTCAAAAAGCCCTTAGTAGACCCCTGGGGCATACTGAGTTATTGAATAATGTAAATATTTGGGATTCAAAGTATTACGTAACATGTCCACCAACAATAAGGACACGAGAATAAAATAAAGTGACACTTTATTTTATTGCCAATTTGAGTAACCAACGACTAATTGTGGCTTCGTTTACAGAAGCTGACCTTTCCACAATCGAAATAAGATGTAAGTTGATTAAACAATTTCATGTTATCTTTCTTGGTGACAAGTTTTTTGCATAATGTTAAATTATTGTATCATTTTAAGACAACGTGTTCACTATTTAGGTAGGTTACAGACAAGACTTTTCGATCAGCATAGTTCATAGTTCACCAACTTCTTATAATTGAAGTTATTCGTTCACTTAATATACGTCCTGTATCACGGGGCTATGGAGCCCCGGACCTTTGGAAGGCGTGCGTGGAGCCGAAGCCAACACGTAGAGGCCCAACACAATAACACAAGTATAATAGCTAACAATGGGGTGGATTCTAAACCGGCGATTATCCCTGTCTATACTATAAAGTGCAACCAATTACAACCTCCGGTTTGGATAAAACTATTGATAATCTACAGGACAAAACTACTTGAGCTATTATGATGGGATGGTAGTGGACTAGATACTGGGGAACTATGGATTTTATGGCGCCTGCCGTAACAATGTTCAATAAACACGTAAAAATGGCAGGCGGAGACTCGCCAACTCTCAGGCTGGGCCACCCTAATTAGCCAAATAAATTACAGCAAGCGGGCAACTGAATTCGTTCACTTGATTATTGTTAAACATGTTCTTTCGTTAAATGTCTCCTAGTCATTAAATAAAGTTTTTCATAATGTCTCTTTCGCAGAATGCCGTTTAAGCAAAAGATTGCTATCGCACAACGTGTTTTTCCTATAGTGTCGCGTTAAGGAGTTGGAATAAAATACAGATTTTTTTTGTAGATATTCATTTTTGGGGATTCGTACCCAAAAGGTAAGAACGGGACCCTATTGCTAAGACTTTATTGTACGTCTGTCCGTCTTTGTGTCTGTCACCAACGTGCACTCGCACTTGGCCTGTTTTTTACTTATAAACATTGGCTTTAAGTCCAAGTCCACTGAAATTCAAATCTCCAGCAAACTAATTAAATTCATGAATGACGTATTATGACGTATTAACAATAATTATATTTTAAATTCGTATATTTTAATTTTAATTATTGTGTTTTCTTAGTACTTGTGTAGGTCATTGGTAACCCCTGAAATAAATAATATTTAATTTCATTTGTCAGCCAGGTGAGCAGGGGGTCACTTGCAAAAACCTAATAACGGGTGTGACGTCATAAATATGACATCATTGATAGGTCATTAATATGACATCATAATTGATAACGGATGTTGGTAATCTTTGGGTTATTAAGATTACATTAAAATAAAAACTCTTTGGTTTTGCGTTTTCACATGTCTACTCTGACCACATGAGTAAAGTCTGTACTCATGTGCTCCAACCTACGTCCTTATTATGGACGCGTTGCCTGAAGTATCTAGACTGACTTTTCATTCAAAATGGTTGTTACTTTATACATCCAACTGAGACAAAGACAAATAAAGTCAACCTTATTTCTATGAAAAAAAGCTTTACGTGAAAAAGCAAAACATGGTGGAAGATTGATGATCTATTTTTGTGGTTTATGGAGTAATTGTGAATATTTTTTTCGTTTCTTTTTACACGAATTAATGTTCAATACTTCTATTTTATGGTAGCATTTTTTTTATTATTTGAAATCTTCTAGTTATTGTGATCTTTGTACTGAAAGTTGGACTAATTTCTTGTTTTTGCGGGAAGAGGCTACGGAAAACTATTATTTTTTTGTATTATAATTATGTAATTTTATTATAATTTTGAAATTATTTTAATACATACCTACTACAGATAAGTGTTGTCTAATTCATTTTGTATCTTTAAAATATGTAAAACTTTGACGAATAAACCGGAAAATGAACCGGAACCAGTTATACTTTGCTAATATTTTGAAACTTGCCGTAAATGCGAATCCAAATAAAAAATTTGGACATAGGTTAAGAAAAAAAACGAAAATGATGGATTATCACAGAATTTATTAAAGCAAACTAAACACAAAACGAATAGGTACAAAGTAAAAAAAGCCTCTACCAATCAACTTATACTAACAAAGAAATATTACATAGCCTTAAAAATCACAAATAAGATTCTAATTTCCGTTAAATATTGCAGTTTTTTAAGCAGTTTTCTTTGTGACATCTGAAGGGATTTGCGTAGGGTGTGCGTAAGGGTTGTAATTATAAGCAGGGTTGTATCTTGAATCGTAGGGGTATCTAGGGTCGTAAGGCCGGACATTGTTGTACCTTTCAGAGTAGTTAATGTTGTTAGGGTAGTTATAACGATTTTTGTAGTAAGGATCAAAGCGGTTCAGACGGGGGTCGACGATTTGCCTTTCTTTGTCGCTGGGGACTATTGGTATCAGAGGGACTATCGATTTGCCGTCACCGCCTATATGAACTCCTGAAGGTCTAAATCCTGAAATTAAATATAATAATCATTGTTTTAATCCAGGGGTGGTCAAAAATTCAACACAATCACATCATTTACGGCTTCAAACGTTTGGTCACCCCTGTTATATTATGCTAGCATCGTATAGCGGTTTCACTTGCCCGACCCTCAATCCCGTGGGAATATCGGAATAAATTATCTACTCTTAATGATTGAATATCATGATTGATATGAATGATTGGATATCGAGTTTCATCAAACACGGTCTATTAGTTTCAGATGCCAATTAACTTTTTTTTAATTATAGTTTGGCCCTGAAACTACTATTATAACTTTATAAGAATAAATAAACTTTAAAATTTAAAACAAAAGTGATAAATATATAGAGATAAACGCTATATTTGCAAAACACTCAAACATACAAAGTGCTTAAGATGAAAGGGTACCGACGCTCTCTGCATACAAAAGTAGTCGACTGTTTCCTTCCTGGATAATGACACTACAAAATATTTTTGTTGCGTAAAACTTATAACTGCCATGATCATGCCCCTGTGTCTTATTTTTTATATATAATCTGTTTTTTTTTTAACTCTTACTTTCTATAATAATTAGAAAATGGTAAAAAACCAAGACATAGCGGCATAGTCATTTCAGTTATAGGTTTTATGCAACAAAAATAAAAATATTTGTGCTAGTGTCATTATCCAGGGAGAAACAGTCAACTATGTTTGTATGGAGAGAGCGCCTTTCCTCTTAATTGAAAATATAGAAATCTTACTTAAAAAGTGCACATATGTGCGGCCATTTAGCTAAAAGCAATAAATTAATAGTTGGCTCCAGAAGTATTGACAAGTTCTCTCCTCTGGAAATGGTCGACTAGGCTGAGATAGTAGGTGCTGGGCAAGCCTACTCCATCCTCACGCAAAAAGATCCAATTAAAAAGGGTCTAATTGCGGAAAACAGCCCGTACAAGTAAGTAACGTATTTTAAGAATCACGCGAACTTATGTGTCAATAGGTAATCTAGTTTCTAGGTGTTATTAAAAAGTAAAATTATACCTACTCACTAGCATCTGCTAATATAAATTATTTTTCTAACCAGTTTCGATTTCTATGAAGATATTATATTAGGTATGTCGGTAAATACATAATATATTATGCTAATAGGTAGTCAAAGTTTAAAACCGAAATAATACCTAATACGTTTTTATTATTCTGGTATGTCAAAGTACAATAAACCGGTGTTATTAGCACTTATTAATCAGTAGTACCTGGATGACCGAAAATGAAAAAATACCGAGCTTTGCTTGGTATTTTTTTTTCTTTTACTTAGTCTAACCTCAAAGCAAACACTCATTGACCTCGTTACTTAACAACGCCATCTGCTGGAATAACTTTATTGCTTTCAAAAATAGTATTAGTAGTTCGCCAATAGATGTCAGGAAGAGTCATAAAACACGAATAAAATGACATTTTCTAAAAATGATTCCTAGCTAAAACGATTTATCGCCCCCGAAACCCCCTATATACCAAATTTCATGAAAATCGTTGGAGCCGATTCCGAGATTGAGTAAGAGTTTATAATTAATAGCAATTTTTATCTATGTTTTAGAAAAAACGACCATAACAATTTTTTTTTTGTTTTGCATTGCTTGGCGGATTTTAAGGAAAAGGCGTAGCAACATGTAAAAACATAACATATAATGTTATAGTACATAAGTCTGTTATTTTAGTAATACCAAAAACAAGTTCTGTGTATCATTAGGTATTGTTGTTGGCCAAATATAAATATATCTACGACGACCCAGTTCACAATGGTCACGATTGCGGGTTCGATTCCCGCCTTAGACAAGTATTTATGCTTAGATAGTTGTCTGTGGTCTGGTTGTTTCTATGTATTATTAGTATATATTTACAAAAGAAAAGTATAAAAGTAGTATATCCGTCGTCTAGCACCCATAACATAAGTCTAGTTACTTAGCTTGGGGCGATGTGTGGAATGTCCTGCAATATTTATTTATTTATTTTATTTATCAATCTATCTACGTGTTTTTGTTTATGTTTTTCTGGTAAATAAATATTTTGAACTTTTTGTAGTATATACCTTGGTTTTTTTTAAGTTGCACAGCTTCTTTTCAAACTTATGGTAATGTATGGTCATTTAAAAAAGTATTTAAGAAGATAATTATTTTTATTGGCCACATATAGGAAAACCTGACACTACACGTCATTTTGTAACATGACATTTGTTATTTGAATGTCCAGTCCAGCCATTTTTCAAATCTATGGTAATGTATATAATAACCATAGGTTTGAAAAATGGCTGCGCAACTAAAGCAAAACAATGGGAGGATTTTAGAACCCGTTTGAGGTAACCGATTTAATGTACTTACCATTTTCATCAGCCACATATGTTACTTGGATAGGAGTTCCTTCAGGGGACACATACGAATAGCTTCCTTGAACGACCTGAAATGCAGAGTTTTTGGCGTGATAACATCTTTTAGAATGGTCAACACCCGCACTCTTAAAAAAGGTGACGTCATGCATTTTCAACATGTTTTCTGTCTAAAAAACTAGTGAAAATGACGTTTGTACCACCATCAAATATAAACAAAAATTTATTTACCATTTTTTGATAATTTTGTTTTCAAAAAATGTTAAATATCCCGTTTTATACAACTTAACGTTACAAAAATAGACATGTTAGTTTGAAATCTTAAAATTTTGCCCTTTTTTGAAATATTTTAAGGAAACCGGAACTTTTTTATGCTTAAATACCAAGAATAAATAGACCACATAGATTCTTAAAATTGTTAATAATTAAATTCCCTCACCTGAGTTCCCTGGGGCTCTCCTGCGTTATCAATATAAGCATCTTTAAGATATCCTGATTCTTGAGCTTGTTTTCCGTCTGCCGTTGAAAAACTAGAAATATAATTCATTTAAGAGGGGTCCAAACGCCAACGACCTTGCTACACGGCCTACTATATAGTTACTACCGGCACCGGTCGCCTTCGTTGGTGAACGTTGTTGATGGATTGTTACGAATGTGTTATATTTTTCTCAAAAGGGCTGAGATAGAATTGTAGGTGAGATTTTTACAGATATTTTGGCGTAACTTTGAGCCAAAAATTCCTTATAGTTTTGAAGCTGTCCTAAAATTAAGAATGAAACCTAGTATAACTTTGAAATTATAAGGAATTTTCGTCTAATTACCCCAAAATGTCGCTAAAGATCTCACCTACAATTCCTTCTCAGCACTTTTAAGAAAAACAAAATGCATTCGTTACAACGATATTAGTTGTAAGCAACGGGTATTTCTGGCGCGTTGCGTTTTACAGCATAAATAGCCTTAAATCTATAAATATACAGTTCAAAGTCCTGACTGACTAATATTTTAACGAACATCTCAAACTAATGGACGGACAGATAAGTCTTATGACGTAGATAATAAAGGAAAAAGCGGACGAAATCGCGGGTAAAAGTTATATTTGACTCTACTTAAAAAAACAGGGAAAGAAGAACCCCGTTGATGTCTTTTGTATGAAAAAAGAAACACCACACAGACATAATTTTCCCTATGTTTTTAAATAAAGTCAAATATTACTTAGAGACGGTTAAAGTAAACCCGTTAATTATTTCATAGGAAAAATGGTACATTAATCTGAAACAATTTTAAAAACTAATACTAGAGTGACTAGAGTACTGACATATCTTCATCAGTTCAATTGTTTTAAAGCCACGACGACGACGCCATAAATATAATGTAATTTAAAAAATATTTATTTCGCTTTTAATTTAGGCAACAACTACCTTTAGACCTTACATTGAGAATAACATAATTGTACACTTTATAATTAACTAGATGTTGCCCGCAACTTCGTACGCGTGGTAGTTTTATACACTGAAACCTTCCTCTTGAATCACTTTATGTATTAAAAAACCGCATCAAAATCCGTTGCGTAGTTTTAAATATCTAAGCATACTTATGGACAGACAGCGGGAAGCGACTTTGTTTTATACTATGTAGTGTTAAACGTGTCAATATATGTTCTATAAACATCTATACTTAATATTATAAACCTGAAGAGTTTGTTTGTTTGTTTGTTTGTTTGAAGGCGCTAATCTAAGGAACTAATGGTTCGAATTGAAAAATTCTTTTTTTTCTATTCGATTTGTGTTGCATAGTCCATTTATCAAGGAAGGCTACAGACTTTTTCTTTTTATTTTGATATTCCCACGGGATCAGGACTTATGCAGGTGAAACCGTGGGGCGCAGCTAGTAACAAATAAAGGACAAACCTGAAAGCGTAGGTTCCATCGCCATTATGTTCACTCGAATAACTTAATATTGGTACTGCTACTCCAGGCGTCCTGTACTGGTTGTAATAAGGATTGTTATACCCTGGCAAGCCTGGTACTATCGGAGTAGGTGAGGGGGAGTAAGGATACACAGTTGGAACGATTGGAGGCACCACAGGAGGGAGCGCCGGTACTGCGGGCAAGGGAAACGGCCCACCTTGGATCGACGATATCGTCATGGACACCACTACACAAATCATCCGAAACATTCTGAAATTAGAGACAAATCAACCAATAGAAACAATTATCTTGAACCTACCTATTTTGCGGTATTTTTTAGGATTTTGGGGCTATTGAAATGTAGTAATTTTCTTCCGAATTACTTATACAGATTGTATATTTCTGAACTGTTTTTCCTTTTAAGTTATAATCACATATTCAGTCGTACCCGCTTCAAAATATAAACACAAAATTAACTATTTGAAACCCGAAGTAACGAAAGAACAAGCATATTGTCTTATTTCAACTCTCCCGCAGTCGGGTTGCCATGGATTTGAGGTTAATTTTTGGATTTAAATATTTGGCCATCTACCAATTTTGGATTCAAATCTACGGATTTAGCATTTTGACGTTCGAGACCACTGAATAGAATATCGTCACGACTTTGAGAGAATAACCAAACATTGTAGGTTTAATAAATCAAAGACGTTGATTTGGGATTCATCAGCGTCTACTTGCCTGCGTCAAATCCAAGTCCGCACTCAAAGTAATACTGAACCGTGGGATCTGAATATTCCATTTATAAGTATCGGGGTAGCTTTGTGCTGATATTTTTTGTTGTGCCATCGCGCAAACGTGAGTCTCACACACGGCTTACCACCGGCTGTTATTAACCGAATTGTTGAACGTTACAAGACAAAAGCACGAACACGTTGAGTCAAAATCATTTAGTAATTTCAACCCAAAATTATGGTAAATGTTAGAAGTTGTACCTTTAGATATTATCCACTCAATTATGTTGTAGAAATACCCACAGGTGGTAATATTTAGACATAATTCTACTAGCACAACTTTACAAATTATCAAAGTATAGGGTACTTGCTATACCCATGCTAAACTTAACATTTCAATTCAAAGTAATTGCGACTAACAATAACAGGTCATTTGGAATACATCCATCTTATACAAGTGTAAGATATTTAGCGTTTTTGATTATATCAAACTTTGTTTTTGTATCGCTGCTTCACTCGTATAGATTCTTTTTCTATGGAAATCATTTTGATCCTAGATGCATTTCTTAGATATTCTGACGCTTTTGAGACAATCTACGTTGCAATGATTTTACCATATTTATTTTAGACATTTCGCTCTAGTTCTGATCTATCCTAACTTTAGTATTTCTAGACCAGTGGCTTTGATAATATCTGTCATATTAATTTTAATTAATGAAAGATCATCAAAGCTTCTTGATTTATTATTGACAGGGGCGTATACGTATCTATTAAGCTTTGAAGGTCGATTAAATACTTTGTTACACTAAATAGTCTACATAAATATTAATCTTATTCAATATTAATTATTATTACTTACACACAATGATTGCATCATTTTTGTGCTTAATTTGGGTTATTACACTTGTTTTTAAGCGACCAAAAAATACATTACAATAAGTTGTGGCAGTTGCTAGCAAAATGTTAGGATAAATTCATACAAGTATTACTTGAAACACGAAACGTAAAGTTTTGTTTTCTACGACTTTCAAAGAAGTTACTAATTATTTAGAAGTTTGAAAATCTGATTAAAGTAATTAACTAAGTTCTACTTTTTATGAAATAATAAAACATGATAGAATGTTTGAATAGTTTTGTATTCTAAAAACTAGAAACATGATGTCAATCGCTTGAATAATTTTGTATTCTAAAAACAAGAAATATGATGTCAATCGCTTGAATAATTTTGTATTCTAAAAACCAGAAAACATGATGTCAATCACTTGAATAGTTTTGTAATCTAGAAACTAGAAACATGATGTCCATCGCTTGAATAGTTTTGTAATCTAGAAACTAGAAACATGACGTCCATCGCTTGAATAGTTTTGTATTCTAAAAACTATAAACATTATGTCAATCGCTCTATTCAAGCGATCGACATCATGTTTTATCCTACTAATAATATCAATGTGAAAGTTCGTGTTTGTGTGTTTGTTTGTTACGCCTTCACGCAAAAACTACTAGACGAATGAAACTCAGTACGTAGATAGCTAGAGACCTGGATTAGCACATAGGCTACTTTTTATCACTATATTCCTATGGGATCGGGATGTACGCGGGTGATACGCGGGGAGAATTTTATAAAAGTAGAACTTTGTTTATAATTTTAAGTGATTAACAACATCATTTTGCTGCAATTTGAGGGATGAAACAGCTACGAGTATGTACTTGTAGGTACTTGAACGGGCTGTTTTCCGCAATTAGACCTTTTTTAATTGGGCCTTTTTTGCGTGAGGATGGAGTAGGCTTGCCCAGCACCTACTACCCTCTCAGCCTCGTCGACCATTTTCAGAGGAGAGAACTTGTCAATACTTTTAGAGCCAACTAAACCGCGGATTTCATCACGATATTTTCCTTCACTGTAAGAGAGAGTACAAGTACAAGCTACGAGTACGCCCCTGAACGAAAATACCACCAAAAATATCAGTGATGTTATCCGGATTTCCCAAATTATGTGAAGCAAATTTGATATAATTTAGTTACATCTGAACTAGCCTTATGTAACGTAATTTGTAGTCTTAAAACAGTAATGAATTAATGAGTACTTCATAAAATAACATCTCAATAGTTAATTTAATTGAATCCGTGTTCCGTTCTCATCGTGTAAAAACATTAGGTATTTTTGTTTGACAAAAAATGGTTAAGGTCTAAAAGTTGTCATTCAGTTTAAAATATGTAATATATTTTTTGTGAAATATTTTTTATGCTAAAATACAATGTAACTGTAATAACCTATTTATGCAATCTGTACAATCCTAGGTCGCTTATTCATACAATTATTGGGTCTTAAGCTTTTCGTTTTTGGAGTTCCGTAGTAACAAGGAACCCTCATAGTTACACTATGTTTTGTTTTTAATGATGTCTGTGTGTTATACAAATGTGGTGGACACCCAGGCTAGATACATTACCTCTTTGTATTTTTCGATGGCAATGCGGATCCGTTGGCCAAAGTAATAGCCAGTTAAAGTAATAAGTACTTGACAAATTTAATTCTAAAGAAAGTTAAACTTGTTTGCACTTTAAACTTTACGATGGGTAAAGCATAAATGTCAATACCAAAATAACATCTTTTTTTCTTATAATATTAATTTAATATAATAATAAACCGGTACATAGGTAGGTGGATAGGTAGGTATATAAAAACTTCTATTTGACATATGTGACATTACACTAAATGCATCTCTATATAAGATTTGCTAGTTTATACTTGATCATCAGTTACTCATCTGAAAGCAAGTATATCATAACAAAAATCATTATGAAAATGGTGCGTTCTTTGTCATTCTTTTTTATTTAAAGTGGACATTAATATTTATGAATTATTTAATTAATCAAGTTTCTTCTTTTATTTATTTTTTTGTATGTCATGTGCTTTGAAGTACGTCTGATTACAGTTTTAAGGTCCTTAATAACTGCTACTAAGGATAGCAACAGGCACCAACAGATTAACCTAACTACAAGGCCATTAATCTCTTTGGTTACGGGAAAACTGGCTTTGGAAGAAAATTTTGTTTCAGAGCCCAACTCCAAGAGTAGTTTTTTATTACTGGAGGGAGAAATTCCAGATATTTTTAGTCCCAGTTCTGGAATATTCAAATGTTTATGTTTTCTATACTTATCAGATTGTGGTTGTCGCCCTTGCCCTCGTGGCTCTCGCATCTGCTGCTCCCGCCATTGATCCCGCCGTCGAGATCGTGCGCTCCAACTTTGACCACCAACCTGATGGTGCATACAATTATGGGTACGTAACTCTACCTCAATCAACTACACCAATAGGACAGATGAAATACTGATGGACCGCGTAACCTTAATAATGATTTAAACACTTATTTAAAGGAATAATGATTACCAAACTTTCAGCCCATTAAAATCTTTATATTGCGATGGCTCTAAAACTTACATCATACAGTTTATTAATAAATAAGTTGCAAGATTTCACCCGAACAAACTAATAAACATACATACTTACATTGCAAGTTTAATAAAATCTTTAAAAAATTATGTTTACAGTTTCGAATCATCCAACGGTATTGTCCGTACCGAGCAAGGTGAGCTGAAGGATGCCTTAGATGAGGAAAACAAGCCCCACTCTGTCGTCGTAGTCCGCGGTACCTACACCTACACTGACCCTGATGGCAATGTGCAGACAATCAACTACTTCGCTGACGAGAACGGATACCATCCTGAAGGCGACTCCATCCCCAAGAGGAGATAAACCAAACATTAACTAAACCGGAAAACCAATGAAGCTAGAACTACATTAGATCCACGTGGACTATTTATGGCAACCTGGACACGTTGGACACCTAACCCGACTTGTAGAGCCATAATCCACGCTGCATAGACATTTTAAACATCTCGTTGGCCTTATGTAATTCTAGCTTGAACTGAACTACTGATTCTGTAAATTGTAACCACGATTGAAATAACTGAATAGATTTTCGTGCCATGAAGCAAAATGGGCGGCTATTAAGCTTCCAACAATGTGATTCAATATAGTACAATAAAAGCTATTTAATGTTTTTGATTTTGTTTTATTATTAATACAATTTAAAAATAATAAAACCGGTCAAGTGCGAGTTGTACTCGCGCGCCGAAGGTTCCGTACATTAGATTCAACCCAATGTATCTACTCTTGCAGTAGTATTGTAGTTACTAATTTAACTTGACCCCTAATTCGTTTGGGCGCCCATGCAATGTAAGGGTCAAATTAAACTAGCCTAACTATAAATTTCGATATATCCCCCTTAAATTTCAACTTCCTTTATTTCAATTTCCTTTCTTATTCAACGGGAACTACCAATACCTATAGGGTACTTCCGGTTGAAATAACCAATAATTATTTATAACTTCATGCTAACATGTTGAAAGTAATAATTCCGGTAATAAATAATAATATTTTGTTAACCAACAATAAAAATAAATTTCATTTACCACGGTAATACTGTAACGAAACTTAAACTAAGTATACAAATACGATGATTTAGTTACAGATGGTAATATTGTTGGAAGAAAAAAGAAAATAATAATAAAGATTTTTAAGGTATAAGTTACAGCGGGTCCTGCACTAAGTAAGCAGAAGCCTGACAAAACAATTAACAAGTAATTTTAAAAATAATACATTCTCGGGAAACCGCTCGGAGACTCGGGAACTCGGGAGTACTAATAATTCAAGTATCAATTCAATGTATTTATTTACTTTTAGTTTGTTATAGAAGTCTTAATAATAGGTTAAAGGTTAAGGCGCTCCTCCAGTACCGTGTGTAGGTATTCACATTACCTTAGCCCCCGCTCTCAAAGACGTAGCGTGCTGCGTGCTAACTGTTATATTTGATCGATATGCAAAACATTTTAGCATTATTATCCACAAATATAAATCCTAGAGGTCAAAACCATTTCATTTGATTCATTTTTAGAAACAAACGTTACACTATTTTTGAATAAAACCCGATAAATGATCTAATTATTCTCTGTTTTCTAACATTTTTTTTATCGAACGAAGTTGTTCATATCATGTTTTCAACCACAATAAACAAAAATATGGTTATTAAACTACAATATCCATTTATATCCAAATAACAAAAAAGAGTATTTGATTACTTAGAGTTGCTTAAAACAAAGGTCGATTATGGAAGCTTTATTAGCACCTGCCCTTAAGTAGTTATCACAACTAAGTCAAGTGTATATTGACATGCAAATCTATACTAGTAAGTTTGTTTGAACGCGCTAATCTCAGGAACTACTGGTTCGAATTGAAAAAATATTTTTGTGTTGGATAGTCCATTTTTCGATGAAGGCTATATGCTACTTTTTACCGTGATATTTTATGGAATCGAGGGTGAAACCGCAAGGCACAGCTAGTCGTTTAATATGCTTTATGGATCAATCAATCATGAAGTTCCCTTTTGAATAGAAAACTGTTATCCATATATTGTAGGTACACTGTTGTAGTGTGTGGCATTGAATTTATTTTTATTTGTATGATCTTATACTGCGTAGTTCTAAACATTAAACGTAACGTCTTTTGGGAGAACGTCGTTAGTCCAATTTTGGTTTAAAATATCATTGTAGTGAACTTATGACGCATACTTTTTGACGACCCAATTGGCACAATGGTCACCATGCCGGACTGCCAAACCTAGGGTTGCGGGTTCGATTCCCGCCTCAGACAAGTATTTATGCTTAGATATTTGTCTGTGGTCTGGTTGTTTCTATGTATTACAAGTATATAAGTAGTATATCCGTTGTCTAACACCCATAACACAAGTCCAGTTACTTAACTTGGGGCTAGATGGCGATGTGTGGAATGTCTTGCAATATTATTATTATTTATACTGTACGTATAAAGTTTGCCAAATTAGCTTCAATTAAATGTTCAACATATTGTTATGAAACAAATGCAATTTAGTTATATATTTATACATTTGTGCAATTTGAACGCCTATTTGTACATTTTTTGGGTATTAAGTTGCCGCTATAACAACAAATACTAAAAATAGGAAAAAATAAAGATTTAAGTGGTGCTTCCATACAACATGGTACGGAACACTTAATGCGAGTCCGACTCGCACTTGGCTGCTATTATTAACAATTCTTGTGTGTTGCATAAATAAAGTTTTTCTAAAGATTATTAGATATTGTAAAAACCTATAAATACCTACATTAATAATTAGACTTCAGATTGAGATTAACACAGCATTAATAAATAAATAAATATTGCAGGACATTCCACACATCGCCATCTAGCCCCAAGTTAAGTAACTAGACTTGTGTTATTGGTGCTAGACAACGGATATACTACTTGTATACTTATCTTTCGTAAATACATACTGATAATACATAGAAATAACCAGACCATAGACAAATATCTAAGCATAAATACTTGTCTGAGGCGGGAATCGAACCCGCAACCCTGTGTTTGGCAGTCCGGCATGGTAATCATTGTGCCAACTGGGTCGTCAAAAAGCATTGCCTCTTTGTATTTGGGTTAAGCGCGAATGTCAATACCAAAATAACTTATTTTCTTATAATATTAACTAGCTTTTGCCCGCGACTTGGCTGGCTCTAATGGCTCTAAAAGGATTTCAAATTGGTTTTAACACTAATATATTTCTATGGATTTTAATATTATCAAATCGGTAGGTTAGTTTAAATATTCTTTTATATTTGTATTTTATATGGTTTCTTCTATACTTATAATAAAGAAAGAGAGGATAAAAAGTCTGTACTTGGAAGCTAATAAAATAAATGGACTTAGGAAAAGTAGTAGAATAAAAATATATAGTTATTAAATTTCATGGCTGTCTGTTTGTTTGTTACTTATACAATTAAAAACGCCTAAACCAATTGAAATCTGGTTTTTAATATTAAATACCTCTATTTTGAGGAAAGTCGTGGTATACTTTACATCAAAATCCTATTAGTAGGTCCTGACTACTGAGTAATCAACAAAAAACTGCAGCCGCTCGAGAAAACCCCGGCCGAACGCGTTTCAGCAAACACGAACGTCACAGAATACATAGTAGTGCAGTGCGTTTTATCCCGATATTCCCACGGGATCGGGACTTACGCGGGTTTGATATGAATACATTTTTTTGTCTTGACTTAACTTGAATAATTCGTATGTTTTACAACCAAAATGTTCTAGATTCTACGTCCCTATGAGACCGTGTTCTAAAAGTGCAACCTCTTTTGAATAACATCGGATTAAGTTTTCAAACATGTGTCAGAATACAATATAGGTAAGTTAAAAGGAGCATTGATATCAACTTCGAAGCAAATCATCCCCAAAATAACTTCCTTCCCCCTTTTAACCCTGTTAGGGGATGAATTTCAATAAATACGAAACACGTGTTCCATCAATTCTGTTAAGGAATGTTTATGCAAAATTTGAAGTAGATTGGATCAAGGAATCACGTTGTCCCATACAAATTTTGCCCCCCTTTTTCAGCCCTTAAGCAGTAGAATTTCGAACCCATACACGTCATACAAAGAACACACCCTCCAAGTTTCACGTCTCTCGCACAGCCTAAACCGCTGATCGTGGTTAGGCTGTGCGTTGATCCGTCAGTCAGTCATTCAGGACAAAGCATTTAATATGTATAGCAGATGTATAGAAGATATTACATTAACGTACCGGTATATAGTGAGATAAGTAGGTATAAACAAATGATTATATAATGTAAATGCATTTCTATAAACGATTTTGTAGTTTATACTTGATCACCAAGCAAGGATATGAATATGATATGATGCGTCCTTTGTCATTCCTTTTTATTTTAAGTGCACATTAATATTTATAAATTACTAGCTGCGCCTTGCGGTTTCACCCGCGTAAGTCCCGATCTCGTGGGAATATCAAAGTAAAAATTAGCCTTCCTCGATAAATGGACTATCCAACACAAAAATATTTTTTCAATTCGAACAGTAGTTCCTAAGATTAGCACGTTCAAACAAACAAACAAAGTCTTCAGCTTTATAATTTTATTATAGATTTAATATTATTATTATGTAAATGTATTTAAGATTCTGTAGTTTATACTAATTATGGATGGACGGTCGGAGGTAACGAAAAAAATATATTTATTTTAAAATATTTAATTCAAAATTACAATAAAAGTACAAATTATATGATCAAGGCTCGATGCTAGAACCAGAATGAAAAGAATGAAATTACAAAATTATATTCCCACAAAGCCTAACTGCTGATGCAGCGCCTCGTGCAATTGATTGACGTCACTCGATGCGCTGAGTCGGCGACCTTCATATACTACCCGTCCATAACACCTCCCCCCGTAGAGCAGCGATTATTGAAGACATTTGTCAGAAATGGAGCTGGAAGTTGATCATCCTTTTTGGAAGTGTCAGGAACAGAGTAGATTCCTTGTAGCTCCAGTTGGTTTTTGTCTTTATGTTCGTTCGATTTTATCCCTTGGTTCTGACTGCGATATTTCCGAAGTAGTATGTAGCTAACGAGTGCGCTAAACTTTACGATGGGTAAAGCATAAATGTCAATACCAAAATAACATCTTTTTTTCTTATAATATTAATTTAATACTTTTTAATTGAACTTTTAGTGCCGCCGAAAGAGGGCTTAGTCGGGTGGCCCACTGGCTTGACAAGAATCTATTATCGTTAAATGTTAAGAAAACTAAGTTTTTAACCTTTTTCAAAACGCAAGCATCAGCACCCCGTAATAGTTATGATCTTAAACTTCATTCCCACGCTTGTAGCTCCTTGCACTTTGTAAATACTTCAGTAACATCTTGTAACTGTCAACCAATTGAGCGAACCAACAAGATAAAATATCTGGGCGTAATAATTGATCAAAGGCTAACCTTCGGAGATCACATAACAGCATTATCGGGACGCGCCAGAAGAATCATCTTTATAATGAAATCGTTGCGGCACTCCGCTGACAGAGATACATTACTCTTGGTATATAAAAGCTTATGCCAATCACTACTCATATATTGCATAAGAGTTTGGGGAGGAGCCGCAAAAACCAAAATTATTGAAATTGAACGAGCTCAAAGAGCTGTTCTGAAGGTGATGCTCCGGAAACATTTTCAGTACCCCACTGACGCTCTATACGCTGAGGCTGGAGTTTTGCGGGTCCGACAATTATTTATTCTAAGAGTTTTAACCTCTATGCACAAAACTATACAGGTGCCGTCGAACTATAAACTCCGACCAAAACGAAGACCTTTTAAAATCGAGGTTCCTCGGACTCGCTCTGTGTTTGCTAAGCGTCACCTTCCATATCTGGCAACTTATCTGTACAACATAGTGCTTAAAAACCTTGGACAAATAGCAGACAATTCAAACAGGCAATTCAAACTAAAAGTGGAGGAATGGCTTCTTGGGCTCGACTACGATCAAACTGAGGATATTTTACCGAAATCCTTATTTTGAATCATTTTTAAACTACACACTACTCACTCTTCAGTTTTATTTACCGTCCGCATCACATGTACTGTCCCCTCACACACTCACAAATATTGCTTGTATATCCAGTGTCATGGCCCTTCTAAATTTTTTTATTCAAAATTTTAAGTATAGTAATTTTATTTTAATCTCACTCTAAATTTTAGAGTACCTATTTTATAAAAGTGTATAAATATTTTTAAATAATTGCTTCGTATTTTGGTATATTTGGTTATTATTGAGGATCTTGTCTTTCGGTTCCAGAGTATACCCCAATGTAACTATTTAACTTGGAAGTATTTTGGTAATTGCTGCTGGTGGTCGTTTTTCTCAGACTCCGGTCAAGCCCGAGACATTATCACCTTTTCTATTTGCTAACCCATAGTTGGTCTCCTGCGATACAAGCTTTTTGCTTAGTGCAGGGGCCGCTGACACAAACTTGTACAATATAAAATACGACTATTGTAGTGAATCCATTTTTATTCTTTTAATTTTCTTATTAAAATTTGATAACTTACTATATGTTGCATAGCCTGTTGTGTACTTATTGTATAAGACCATGTAATTACTTTTGGCAAAATAAACATTTATTTATTTATTTATTTATTTAATATAATTATAAACCGGTACATAGGTAGGTGGATAGGTAGGTATATAAAAACTTCTATTTGACATTTATGTGACCTTACACTAAATGCATCTCTATATAAGATTTGCTAGTTTATACTTGATCATCAGTTACTCATCTGAAAGCAAGTATATCATAACAAAAATATCAATATGAAAATGGTGCGTTCTTTGTCATTCCTTTTTATTTAAAGTGCTTGTCTGTCATGTGCTGTGAAGTACGCCTGATGACAGTTTTCAAGTCCTTATTACTGCTACTTACTGATTAATCTAAACAGAAGGCCAACTTTGCACTTTTGGGGTTGAGACTACAAACACTATACTTTTAGTCCCAGTTCTTGAATAATTAAATGTTTAAATGTGTTTTCTTTACAAATAACCAGATCGTGGTTGTCACCCTTGCCCTCGTGGTTGTCGCCCTTGCCCTCGTGGCCCCCGGGTCCGCTGCTCCCAATGACGAACCCATCCGGATCGTTCGCTCAGATAATGCTGATGCTGGAGGCGATGAAGAGGGATTCGACTACTTCGAAGAACAAGCTGAATACAAGAAAAAAAGCGAAGCCATGTACGGCATAAAGCACAATTATCAAGAATATGCAAAATATTTCTAATCTTGTCTATGTCTGTGTTATATAATATTAGCGATACATACGAAGATACATTAGCGAATAACACCCCGTCGTTTTTGCGTCGGGGGTTAAAAAATAGTCTGTATTATTTTTATAAATAAGCAAATTTCAAATATATAAATACTAGTTAAAGTTAGAAAATTATGTGTTTTAAATATACAGCGAAAGGAATCAGATTGTTTTAAATTAAAAATGGCCCTGGGACATTTTTTGTAGACGGAATGTAGAGTTAATTTCTACGGAATTCCCCCAGAAAATAATGCCATAACTTAACTGAGAGTAGACATATCCATAGTAGGCACCAATAGCTATCTTTTTTAACCCCCGATGCAAAAACGACGGGGTGTTATAAGTTTGACGTGTCTGTGTGTGTGTGTGTCTGTGGCATCGTAGCTCCCGAACGCATGAATCAATTTCAATTTATTTTTTTTTTGCTTGAAAGGTGAATCAGTCGGGAGTATTCTTAGCTATGTTTGATCAAAATCGGTTCAGCCGTCTGAAAGTTATGAGGGATTAAAAGTCACGATTAAAAATCGAATGTTAGTAGATATGCTCGAGTGGGGTATCAAATGAAAGGGCATGATTTGAACATTACAAATAGCTTATTAAAAAGTCTCTCCCTACAAAAAGGATGAAATAAAAAAGTAAAATAAAAATTAAAAAAAACCCCCGACACAAAATGATAAAAAAAAAACTCTACTAAAAGACATTTTCGTTAAAATTTAATATTATCATTTTATGAAGGTATTTTTATAGGTAAAGAGCAGTCCCCGACGCGACAATAATTAATCAAATAACATCAGATGTACTTACGTAGGGTCATAATTTCGAAGTTATTTTTTGTTCTTTTTATGTCTTTTTGTAGGGTTTTTTTTCATAGTTTTTTTGCTTATTTTGGGCTTTTTACATTCAGACTATTTTATCATTGAAGAAATATTTGACAAAACAGACAATGCAAAACAAAATTTGGAAATCTTACTATTTACTTTGTTAATATGTTCCTTCTAATTAAGATGAGTATCTATTATAACTCCTAAAAAGTTCGTTTGAACTTCAACTTCATTACTTAAAAAATTTAAACCGTGGCGGCGTTTTATAATTTCTAAATTGAATATATTTAGTTTTGTCCAAATTAATTTTGAGTCCTGCATGATTTAACCAATTAACTACAGTCTCAATTGTATTTTCAATTTCTAGTTTAAACTCATAATTAGATAATTTGTTTTTTGGAATAAATATTATTGCATCATCTGCAAACATGACTATTAAGAGTTTGCCAACATCTGGTAACTGGTTAATGTAAAGTAGAAAAATAATAGATCATTACGGCACACCTAATCGAATTAATTTAAAATTTGAAAATGTTTTTTCAATGTGTTTACTGTTTTTATAATATACTTCTATTAATACTGATTGCTGTCTATTTTGTAAATATGATTCAAATAGTTTAAACAAATAGACCTATTACGCCTATATGTTCTAGATCTAATAATAAATCATGTCTATAAAATTTATACATTATTTTGAAACTTGTAAATTACATTTTATTTAGGTTAAGTTTAATCGCTTAGGTAAAATTATTTTATAAGTTTTTATAGTGATGTATATATGTTGTATTCAGTTTCTTTTTATAAAAATCTAAATTTAAGAAAAATAAATGAATAAAGGGAATTATAATGTCTTACACAATCGAATGCTTTTGATAAATCAATAAAAAGTGCTATACCTTTATTTACGAAATAGAAATTCAAGAAATAGTTGTAATGTTAAAATATTTTGAGTTTTAAAAAGGTAGGTTTCCCGAAGGATAGTTTTTACAGTGGGCGTCAGTGTTTCATTCTTCTCATCAGATGGCGACCCTTGCCTTTCTATAAGCGGACCTACGTAGTTCGATAGTCGAACTATTACGACCCAGTTGGCACCATGGTCATCATGCCGGACTGCAAAGCACAGGGTTGCGGATTCGATTCCCGCCTTAGACAAGTATTTTTGCTAAGATATTTGTCTGTGGTCTGGTTGTTTTTATGTATTATAGGTATATATTTACAAAAGAAAAGTATAAAAGTAGTATATCCGTCGTCTAGCACCCATAACATAAGTTTAGTTACTTAGCTTGGGGCGATGTGTGGAATGTCCTGCAATATTTATTTATTTATTATTTATTTTTATTTTCTAGCTGCGCCCTGTGGTAGTACCCGCGTAAGTCCCGATCCTTTGGGAATATCGGAATAAACAGGTATCCAACTAGCTAGATACTGAGCCCATAACATAAGTCTAGTTACTTAGCTTGGGGCGATGTGTGGAATGTCCTGCAATATTTATTTATTTATTATTTATTTTTATTTTCTAGCTGCGCCCTGTGGTAGTACCCGCGTAAGTCCCGATCCTTTGGGAATATCGGAATAAACAGGTATCCAACTAGCTAGATACTGAGTTTCATCGCAATCAGTCCAGTAGTTTTTGCGTGAAGGAGTAACAAACAAACACACGCACACAAACTTTCACATTTATAATATTAGTAGAATTAATAACAAACAATTATGGAAAAATCTTAAAAAGGTCACATATACCAATAAACAAAACAATCAAAACATAGAACTATTAAATATTAAACTCTCTCCCTTGGATTCAACAAATTATATTAACAACTATTTTCCCAATATTGGTAAAGAGCTTGCTCAAAAATGTTTCTCAGACTTTTCTTCTGACTTTAATTCTATTGACGAATCTTTGTCACAATCTAATTTATTTTGTATTGTCAGACACAGATCAAGGTGAAGTAAACAGTATCTTGATAAATCTTAAGTCTGAAAGCGCCCCTGGTTGGGATAATATTCCTTCAAAATTTTTAAAAAACATCAGGCAGGTCGTTGTTCCCATTATAACCCACATTTCTAATTTATGTTTTCATCAGGGTGTCTTTCCTGCCGCTTTGAAGCAGTCTATTATTGTTCCTATCCATAAAGGTGGTGATTTCGAGGATATTAATAATTATCGACCTATTTCTATTTTACCAGCTATGTCAAAAGTCATTGAGAAATTATTAAATTTAAGACTCTTAAATTATTTGAACAAATATAAACTCTTATCGTCCTCACAATTCGGTTTCCGGCAAGGTATATCCACTGAGGATGCAGTGACGGCTTTGAGTTCTACTATAACTGAACATCTGGACAAAGGAAAAAAAAGTCTCGCAGTATTTTTAGACATAAAAAAAGCCTTTGATACTGTATCTATACCAATTCTAGTCAACAAACTGGAACAAATGGGAATAAGAGGCCTGCCATTGCTACTGTTCAAAGATTATCTCTGTAATAAAAAACAAAGAGTAAAAATAGACAGTTACATTAGCGATGAAACTACGACATCTCACGGCGTTCCCCAAGGAAGCGTGTTAGGCCCTACACTATTTTTAATCTACATCAATGACCTGTGCAAATTGAAGATATCTAATGCCGAAATATTTTCTTACGCTGATGATACAGCTGTTGTTTTTAGTGGGAAAAGATGGCAAGATGTTAAATGTAGTGTAGAGACTGGTATGGCTAAGCTTGCAGTTTGGTTACGTAATAATCAACTTACGTTAAATACTTCAAAAACGAATTACATATGTTTTAGTATAAACAGAAGTACTCAACCTAAAGTAGACCTCCACATAAAAATTCATAATTGTAAGAGCAATACAGAGGATGGCGTCTGTAACTGTCCTACTATTGCTAAAGTTAGACATACTAAATACCTTGGTGTTATAGTTGATGATAACCTAACCTGGTACCCGCATCTTGAATTGGTTACGGCCAGAGTCAGAAAATTTATTTGGGTGTTCAGAATGTTGAGATATATTATCCCAGCTAAGACTCATTTAGCGAATGGCAAAAGCCTCTTAAATATTATTTATGTTGCTTTGGTTAAGTCAGTATTATCTTATTGCATCTCGGTATGGGGAGGCGCTGCTAAAACCAAATTTTTAAACGTTGAGAGGGCACAGCGTGCTCTGCTCAAAGTTAGTTATTTAAAAAAAATTAGATATTCTACTGAAGCTATCTATAAAGATTGTGACCTATTA
The DNA here is from genome assembly GCA_951213275.1 of Idaea straminata. Lineage (NCBI taxonomy): Eukaryota > Metazoa > Arthropoda > Insecta > Lepidoptera > Geometridae > Idaea > Idaea straminata. The sequence goes on from OX577852.1 coordinate 2,338,161, forward strand.
ACAGTTAGAAAGCTATATATAAAAAAAGTAATTTTAAATACACACAAAACATTGAATTTCATTGAATTGAATGCAAAGAAAGGAAAGAGACGTATAAGTGAGGTAGTTCCTGTACTTGTTGTTAGAACTAAGTTTGCAAGAATTCAGTGTCGTATATATATAATAAAGTAAATAATGAATTGAATATCTACAACAAGCATCACTTTGAGTGCAGTAGGATTGTTAATGATTGGTTAAAACTACTACCTTATGAAGATACAGAGGCATTCCTACAGACTATTGCATAAAAAAGAGAATAAAAAGAGAAAAAAAATTGAAAAAAAAAAAACTTAAAATTATTTATTTAAAATATACTTACACCTATTTATGTATAAATACGTTAGATAAATGTTATGTATTACATTTATCTAACTTATTTATACATAATACACAAATATTTTCATTTACACTCTTTCTACATCTAATTACATAACAGAAATGTAATGCGATAATGTATGATTTGCTAAATTAAGTCAAATAATGAAATTAAATTTGGTTATTTTTTCCTATCTATCCATTTACAACACCTATTTTGTTTAAACGGACTTGCGTTGATGGTACTGCGCATCTTCGGAACGCAGCCTTATCAACCACTCGATAACCTACCTACACAATATGATCCCGTACCTACCTACTCCCGCGCAATGAATCATTTTACGCTCGACTCGGTGATGCGAGGCAATGAGCGCGTATTACCTACACTAACGTACTTTGTGATTGGATTTGTCGTCATTATTTATGCATTTACCCTCGTATAAACAAAAATAAAAAAAATTAATAACACGATTGATTTTTGTAAGTATTATTTGTAAGTATTGTCTAATAATTTTGAGAAGTCATATTGTATTGTATACCTTTTGCTTAACAAATTATAAGTAATAATAACTGTAGAAGAGCGGAGCCTTCTGACACAGGCATTTTATGCTTAAAAGAAGGTTTCAACCTAATGTAGATAGATTTAAGCATTTGTAAAAGAAATAAACGCATTTATTTATTTATTATTATTTATTAACAGATTTTTTTTAAGATTTTGCTAAATTTGATGGTGGTCGTCGTCGTCGTTACGCGTGTAAAACCGTATGGCTGAAGTAGTTACTCATATTACTCATATTGATGACCCAGTTGGCACAATGGTTACCACGCCGGACTGCCAATTAAGGGTTGCGGGTTCGATTCCCGCCTCAGACAAGTATTTATGCTTAGATATTTGTCTGTGATCTGGTTGTTTCCATGTATTATTAGTATATATTTACAAAAGAAAATTATTTAAGTAGTGTATCCGTTGTCTAGCACCCATAACACAAGTCTAGTTACTTAACTTGGGGCTAGATGGCGATGTGTGGAATTTCCTGTAATATTTATTTATTTATTATTTATATTGGGAGACGATGACAGCTCGTGTCCGCAGGAGTTACTCCACTCCTGCACGTCTCTCCTGGGTGAAGCTAAACGACCACAAAAAACATCCTACCGAAATACTTATCATACGATTAAATCAAATTAGTAACTCATATTACTTTTAACACATTACATTTGAAAACCATTTGCTGCCTTTAATCATTATCTACCTACGAAATAATAATTTTAAGTATTAGATCTACTTATACAAAATATAGGTAATCCGGTATTCTAGAAGTCATCGACATTAAGTTGGGCCTCGGAGTTGTATAAAAGATTTGTCGCCAAGATTGGACTACCAGTCGCCTATTAGCAACCAAAGCAGACCAAAAATTTTCAAGATGAAAATGGTGGGTTTTTGTGAAACCTTTTATTAGATTTTTTAAATTATATTTTTAAAGACTAACTATAAAAATAAAATAAAAATGTGACGCAACTGTAATATCTTCGAAAAACACATGAATCGCAATGTTTCGTTAATGTATGGAGCGGGTTTTGAGAATCTATTTATATCCCATTTTTATAGCTTACTATGTTTTGTTTCAATTCAAGCCCTAGGATTATCGCCAATCTATGTTTTATCGATCAAAAATTGCGTTGTCAATCAATATTTAATGATAAGTTTAAGTTCTTTATAAGGTAATATATGAATAAGTTCGCATTTATTTTTATTTTTTTAGATCGTAGCTGTTGTCTTCGCCCTTGTCGCAGTTTCTGCCGCCCTCCCAGTGGAAAACCAATACCCGAAAATTGTTCGCTCTCTATTCGAGCCTAGTCCCAATGGAGGATACATTTTCAAGTAAGTACCTGTATTATTTTAAGTCGATCGACGATAAATATGAGAAAACAGGAAAAAAGTCTTCGATATTTTCCTTAATTTTTTGCGTTGATACCTCTAACATATCTATCGACGAATGATCGACGACCAAGAGTAAAAATGTCATTTTCTCACATCTTTTCTATAGCAAAACTGTTAAAAAAATTAACAGTATAACCCCTGGTTGTTACTATTGTCCAGTCTACTTCTTACAGATAGGCAGAATAAAACTTGCGTACAATTGTAACACTTAAACGTTGTATTTTTGTTGACAGTTACGAAACGGAAGACGGTATCTCAAGGCAAGAGGCCGGCGAGATCAAAGAAGCTGTAGATGAAGAGAACAAGCCCCACTCCGTAGTCGTTGTCCGTGGCACTTACTCTTACACAGACCCTGAAGGCAAACCAGAGTCCATCAGCTACTACGCTGATGAGACCGGATACCACGCCGAAGGTCCATCCATCCCCACGGTCGCCAGGAGATAAACAAACAAAAGAAATTAAACAAGTTAATTATTAATTTATGATCTCCAACGACGACAAACGGTCTGCTAAAAGGAAATGTATAGAGTACTTTTGTGAATCTTCCAAATGCTAGTCTAATGGAAACTGACTGCCAGTAACGATAGTGACTTTTGTAGAAATGTGATTTCCATTAAATTTATGACTTCTCTTCACAAATTTTAAGTTTTATTACCCCATATTTATAACCTATTCCATATTACCAACCCGTAATAAGTAGACGAAGCTCTTGCAAATTGTAATTTGATAACTTATTTACAATTTAATTTATAATTGGTTTGTTTCGCATTCATTTAATCCTACTAATATTATAAATGTGAAAGTTTGTGTGTGCGTGTGTGTGTGTGTGTGTGTTTGTTACTCCTTCACGCAAAAACTCCTGGACCGATTGCGATGAAACTCGGTATCTAGATAGCTGGAGACCTGGATTAACACATAGGCTACTTTTTATCCCAATATTCCCACGGGAATATCGGGACAAAAAGCCTATGTGTTAATCCAAGTATCCAGCTATCTATATAGCAAATTTCATCTAAATCGGTCCAGTAGTTTCGAAGCCTATTCGTTACGAAACAAAAAACTTTCTTCTTTTATAATATTTGTGTAAAAAACAAAATTGGATTAAACCTACAGAATATTCAGTAGATTCCATACTAGGCAATATCTGTATCGTAAAATTCATATTATTTCTATTTCACATTGGCTCTACCTATAAGATATATTTTAGCGTTATTGACAAATGTTCAGAAATTGATAATTTATTGTTTTAGAATTTTTATATTTTACATTAAATTTTGATTTTATATTTAATTTAAAAATAATTGGTTATAAATTAAACTAATACTAATAAGGTAGTATAGTAAGTAAGTTTTACCAGCATAAGGTTTTAAAGTTGTAAGGTTTTAAAACCTACATCATGAAAGTGAAGAAGTCTGTATCCTAACAGCACTTTTTACGTAACCAATCCATCTTTCAAGGAAAAAAAACTAAATTAAATTCGGTTCATCCGTTCGAGAGCTACGATGCCACAGACAGACACACACACACCCCGTCGTTTTTGCGTCGGGGGTTAAAAATGTGTTCTCCTATTGTTTGCAATAGGCCAGGGGTCGGCAACTTGTGGCTCGCGAGCCACGTGCTGCTCTTTGCATGTGAAGCTGTGGCTCTTTAGCTCCCTATAGAAATTTTATATATTTACAACACATACTGCGAGTTGAGGCACTTATATTCGATGCATAGAATAGTCTTACCGATTGCTACAATGAGGTGAAGAAGATGGCATTTGGAGTGCTGACTATCTTCAAAAAACTTTATTTAAGCAAGTACTAGGTACGGTCGGCTGCATAATTGCAGACCCACCGTAGAGCTCCAAAACGGCTATTTTAAGAATGTTTTCAACACAAGCAAGATTCTATGCACGTGCTTTAGTTAAAGTTTAAAGTCTTCTAACTCATGAATTTATCAAACAAAAATATTAGAATTAAAACATGCCAATAATAGTAGTTTTTGAACTCTACCGGGGGCCGCAATTATGCAGCCGACTGTACATCAAGTAGGTACCTACTATTAATTGTTGCCAAAAAATGTGACTCTTTAAAAACTTTGAAATTATGTAAATTGTAATTTTTGACTCTTCCGACTCAAAAGGTTTACGACCCCTGCAATAGGCCCTTTAGGCATTAGCCTAGAGGGCTATCATCTTTATTTTGTTCTCTATACATATAAAATGCTTTGTTCTGACTGATGGATCAACAGCCTAAACCGCTGATCATAGAGACCTGAAACTTGGAGGGTATATTCTTTGTATGACGTAGGCATCCGATAAAGATTTTCCGAAATTATATCCCTTAGGTAGTGAAAAAGGGGGGCAAAGTTTGTATGGGACAACGTGATTCCTTGGTCCAATCTACTTAAAATTTTGTTAAAATCTACTTAAAAATTGAAAAGCTTGGGGCTAAATGGCGACGTGTGGAATGTCCTGAAATATTTAATTTAATATATTATTCCAATTTAAAACACAAAAATGAATGTCATAATTTTATTTTATTTAATACTAGCTGCGCCCCGCGGTTTCACCCGCGTAAGTCCCGATGCCGTTCGATTTTTTCTCACCTTTTAAACCTTCCCTAGACCTCTACGAACATTTCAAGACTAAGATAAGATAAATCCGTTCAGCCGTTCTCGAGTTTTAGTGAGACTAACGAACAGCAATTCATTTTTATATATAAGATTATCCTCTCATACTTGTATACGGACTTTTTTCCTTTTTGGTCAAATCATGCGCAATAATAAAAACGAACTGCTCCAACTACTGATGCAAGGAAAAATCCAAGGGAAGCGACCACCTGGAAGGAGGCGCACTTCATGGCTTAAGAACCTAAGGGTACCGGCGCTCTCTCCATACAAACGTAGTCGACTTTTTCCTCCCTGGACAAACAAAAATATTTGCTCTAGTCTTAATGATAGCCAACCTCCGGTTGGCACCTTGAGAAGAAGAAGAGGGCTTTTTTTCACCTCTTTATATGGATCCTTTTTCCACGAGGATGGAGTAGGCATCCCCAGCATCTATACTATCCTCGACCGTCTCCAGAGGAAAGAACTTGTCAATACGTATGGAGCCATATACGTTTTCACGATGTTTTTCTTCACCGTTAAAGCAACTAGTGCACGGCCGGCCGGGGTTTGAATCCACGACCTTCGGAATGAAACTCGAGGTATTTACCACTAGACCAACACTGCTCGGTAATAAACTGTAGTAGTAGGTATTGCTAGTATAATAACAAAAAATCATCTTGTATACCAAAATGTCTTAGAAATTTGTCTAAGCTAAGTTAGGTATACATTGGTAGGTAAGTACCTACTTACTTTAAATAAAAAATTTACGACTTTATTTTGTTATTATTTTTGTTAATTTAAATGGATATGGAAATGTTTATTTATTAAATTAATAATGTAGCCGGTATCTCGTCGTGGTAGGTCAAGGGTCAAACAAGACGACCTTAGATTCAAATCATTTATTACCAAAACATTTTATAATAACACTAATTGATTATAATTAACAAAAATTTATGAAAATCCGGTGGAGAACATAACTACCTAAATTTTAGACCTTGCGCAGGCCTAAGCAGTTTTTTCTAGAAATGAGAGCCTACCAAATACCATAATGCACCATATTTGCAGTTTATTAGCTTAGCTGTCACTTTAGCTGTGGAATTTCAATAAAATACTTCTTCTTAGTGAATACTTACATTTCACAAAGAACACACCCTCCAAACTTCATGAAAAGCGGTTTAAACTGTGCAATTATATTTCAGTCAGGTAATCATTCAAGACTTTGAATCTTCTATATATATAAAAGAAAGTCGTGTTAGTTACACCACTTATAACTCAAGAACGGCAGAACAGATTTGGGTGAAAATTGGTAGGGAGGTAGCTTAGAGCCAGGAGACGGACATAGGATACTTTTTATCCCAATATGCCCACGGGATCGGGACTTACGCGGGTGAAACCGCGGGGCACAGCTAGTATAGACTAGTTGTCCCGGTAAACGTTGTTTTGACATTTACAAAAAATTAAAGGAACAATAATTGATGTTTTTAAATTCTCAGACCTAACGAATATACACAAAAAATTTCTAATATTGGTTCAGCCGTTTAAGTAGAGATTGGTAACTAAAAACGCGACACGAGAATTTTATATACCTACATAATATATAGGGACTTATATGATTTACTTTAGGTTTATCAAAATAACATTTAAAAATGTTTTTTGGTAAGACACCTATTTTCTGTTATTTTATTTACTTTTGTATTTGTCCTTTAGATGTTGGCTTTAAATATTTATTTAATTTGAATAATAATTTGTCATACCTAATTTGTTTGTTTTACGAAATAATTTCCATGGTGCTAAAATTTGTTTAACACTAGATAATATATCTTAATCTACCTATTTAAATAGGTATTTGGTATTTATGCTATATGTACAGTCGGCTGCATAATTACAGCCCTCGGTAGAGTTCAAAAATTACTATTATTGGAATGTTTTCATTCTAATAATTTTTATTTGATAAATTGATGAGTTAGAAGACTTTAAACTTCAACTAAAGCAGATGATTAGAATCTTGCTAATGTTGAAAACATTCGTATAACAGCCGTTTTGGAGCTCTACGGTGGGTCTGCAATTATGCAGCCGACCGTACTTGGTGAATTACAGAAGGACCTATCCTGTGACCAAACGTTACACAGCCTTTCTATTATGTGAGTTAGTCAGTCTCAGTCAGCTACCCACCAACTGTATGCGACGATGTTCACACCAAAAACTACTATAGCTATTGTGAACATAGGTGCATACCAATCGTTGACAGCTGAGCAAGATGGAATAGAAGCTAGAGATTGAGTGTTTCGTTTGCCGGTACCTTATGTATATGAAGAATGGAATAAAAAAGAAAAATTATATACAAAATTTTATTTTACTAGTACAAAATGTTTAACAAAAGTATAAAACGTAAAAAAATATGGCAGTGAGCATTTGAACGATAGATCTTATAACGTTATATCGCATTTCAGCGACAACTATGGCAACATTACTTAGTTCCGATCATCGGAAGACTTATTACACGGGGCGAGGGAGTTCCGCCCAACAAAAACTTTTAACGAATTCCAGCAGACATTCTTAATGAAAATAGTAGTGTGAAAATCGTTTACAGCCTTTGTTGCTTTAAGAATCACTTTCTACATATTCTCTCAACAAAGGATATTCACGAACTTCACCCAACAAAATGGCAGAACGAACATCGTGAACACCCTTTGTCGACATTTGTCACGCTATCTAGCGGAAATTGCTTGCCACCGTGTAATAAGGGGACTGGACATGGCTGGGGAATGAACGATCTTCGATAATAATCGGTCATTCGCCAGCAGTTAAGACTTGTGAAGCTTATCGTCTAGCTGGGACCTGTGGGATGGAGTCACCCTCGGCATGGTATCCGGTCTCATCAGCGAAGTAGTTGATGGTCTCCAGTTTGCCTTCTTCGTTGGGGTAGCTGTAGGAACCGCGGACTACAACGACGGAGTGGGGTTTCTTGTCCTCGTCCAACAATTCCTTGAGCTCTCCTTGTTCATTGCGAGTTATGCCGTTTCCAGTTTCAAAACTGTTCGTGAAAAAAAATTGATTATAGGTTAATTAAGTATAATTTTATCCAGGGTCTATCTGTGTGTTAATTTGATGCTCAGTCATGTATTAAATAGGTACTGATCCGATTTCGAATTTGTGGATAGGCTGGACTCCTGACTAAGTTCACGATCGAGTTCAAATCAAGAAGAAAGCATTTATGTGGAATAGGTGTGGAAAACTTACTTGAATAAGTATCCCCCTGCGGGATCCTGGTTGTACTCAGATCGGACGATGGGGATGGGCTCGTCAACGGGAGCTGCAGCGACGACGGCCACGAAGGCAAGGGCGACTACTACGATCTACATAAGGGGAACCAAAAGTAAGTAAATACATTCCTTCAAGGGCTTCCACCCGAAAAGGGACGAATTATGAATCCAGTGATGCTTGCTCTGAATTTTTTTACGTCTCACAGAAGTTCGAGTACATGAAGGTTTCCCAACGAAGTTTTCCTTACTCACTACCGCGTCACAAATTAATATATTATAAAAACAAATAATTAATTGATTAAATGTAACGTACCATTTTCATATTGATGGTTTGGGTTTGTTTCGGTTGCTACCACAAGAGCGACTGATGAGGTGGATGCCGTGACAAAATCTTTTATAGGTACAAACATTTCACCCGTGATCTAACGTAATGCCAGACGACATGAAGACCGATGTCGATATTCCGGATTCGGTCATCGATGATCACAGCAGAACCACAGAATAAACAATAACTAGTATACAGAAGTAGGTAATTATTGTTCCTTGAAACCCAAAAATTATTGTTCCTTGAAACCCAAAAATTATTGTTCCTTGAAACCCAAAAATTATTGTTCCTTGAAACCCAAAATTATTCATTTTTATGGTCGGGGGCCTAGACCATTCACAGAAAATGTATATTTTCTCGTTTTGACCCATTATGTCAATTATTCCCAAGGTGAGACGCTGTTGAAAATTATATTATCTCAATATTTTAAATTGCTCACTTCGCTCGTTCAGTTGTGGCCTAGAAAGAATATACATCAAAAATCTTTTATGATCTATGATAACACCGTCCACACAAGTTTATTAATTATCGTTACCGCAAATCTTTATTCATTTCGTTTTGTACACTGTTAGAATGCAGTTCGTCAAACAACCGGTATCATTGCAATTTGAAAATATTGATTTTGCATCAGAAAAATGCAGTTCTCGTCATGGAAAACTTTTACCGAATACAATACGTTGTATAATATGTGGCCCATCGAACTGTGGAAAAACAAATTTGGTTATCGGTTTACTCTTGCACGAAAACGGTTTACAATTTCGTAATGTTTATGTATATTCAAAAACTCTATACCAACCAAAATACGTGTATTTAGAAAAGGTGTTGCAAATTGTTCCTGGTGTTTCTTTCTCAAAGTTTCATGAAAATCAAGAAGTTCTTTCTCCTGATGCGGCAAAATGTAACTCAGTTATTATATTCGATGATGTGTCATGTGAGAAACAAAATAATATGCGCGACTTTTTTGCAATGGGTAGACATAAATATATAGACTGTTTTTATTTAAATCAGACCTACAGCAAAATCCCAAAACAATTGATAAGAGATAATGCAAATTTACTTATACTTTTCAAACAAGATGATATAAACATGAGACACATTTATGATGAACACGTCAATACAGATATGACATGGCAAGAATTCAGAGAAATGTGTGCAAATATATGGAAAGAACCCTACAGTTATGTGGTAATAAATAAGGACTGTGAAAAAAACAGAGGATGTTATCGAAAGAAATTTGATACATTTGTTAAGTTTCATTAGTCGACTGATGTAAGCCAGTGTTCATCAATTATTTGAATCATTTTTAGTCGATTCGTTGTACAAAAAACAAGTATAATGTCTTACATACCTGTGTATCGTCGTTACGTTGATGAAGAGGAACGTTTACGGAGTTTTGCTACTTGGCCGCTGGGTTTAAATCAAAAACCAAAAGAAATGGTTGAAGCAGGATTTTTTTATACGGGGAGGAGCGACAGAGTCGTCTGTTTTTACTGTGATGGAAGAATGAAAGATTGGAGCCCCAAAGATCTGCCATGGGAAGAGCATGCACGCTGGTTTAATAAATGTCCGTATGTATTAGTAATGAAAGGAGAAGACTATGTAAAAAACATACTAAATAGAGGACATGATGAAGTCGAAGAAGAGTGGAATAAAATTGAATCGAGATCTCCACATTTAAAAGCCGACACGATATCGTTATCAGTTATGTGTAAAATTTGTTTGGAAGAAGAATTGAATACGTGTTTTATATCTTGTGGTCATGCTGTGGCTTGTGCGAAGTGTGCTCTGTCTCTTGATGGTAAATGCCCAATTTGCAGAAAAGTATTCAAAAAAATTATTCGAATATATTTATAATAAATAATGAATAAAAACATTTTTATTTTCTAACTAAATAGTAAACAACTTTGCTGAGCTCTGATTAACGATCCTCATTCGCTGGATTAGAACCCACACAAATATTTAAATAGTTGAAAATATTGTTAAAGCTATCATTTCGTGACGATTACTTGAACCAATAAAGTCCAATACAATGACAATAAAATTAAGAAAACGAATCACCGATGCTGTTAAAGGGAAGGTTGAATGCACGTTCCGTTTCTTATGGGCATGCTGTGGCTCTGTAGGGGATTTTTATTCGATTATATTTCTGAATAAATAATTAATTATTGGAATGAGAAATCCACTATAAATAGCTGAATGTATAAACCAGACCTTCATTTCGCAAGGATACAGACATTAGTTATATCAAAGCCTGATAATGGAAAAAAAACTGAAAAATCAAATTGTAGAAGCTGCAGAAGCTGTTAAAAAGAAGGTTCGAAAGATGCGTGATATTGAAACGGAAAAGAGTAATATATTGGAATCCGTTTTTAAACCAATTACAGAACCTCTTCATAAAATGGTAGATAATTCTTCACTAATCGATACTCTTAACAACAAAGAAGCAATCAACAATAATTCAAAAACTATGAAACGTGAAATTAAATTTGATACTTCAAGCCCATTAGAGAGTGATAAAACTCTTAAGAGACTATCCACCATTGGAACTAATAATAATACATTTAATCCAAAAGTTTCTTCTGAATCGGAAGAATTCGATGAGAGCGATGATGTTGATGAAGTTAAATCGGATGAAGGAGATGAATCGTTTAAAACAGTAGATTCAGATCCAACTGATAGAAGTTTTAACATATCTTCGTGGTCGTCTACTTCGGAAGCAAATTTTCAAAATGTTCCGTTTGGTGTGAGACATGAACGCGGTAAACTCATGATGGGATCTTCACGTGTAATTGTGTCCGATAGTTGTATTCAAATTGGTGCGAAAAAGTATAAGATTACAGATGGTATAAACGAATTATTGTTTAAAAAAGTTCCTAACTTAAATGTAATAAATGATGAAGATTTGGCTCATTATAAGTTAATGTTACTAGAAACAAATGCTCATCGAAGAAATTTCAAGCCAAATCAACCTATCAAAAGTAATAAGGGTCGAAAATACTTGAGTATCATAAAACCACTATTCAAGTTACGTAAAGTTTCGGCAAGTACAGACTGTAGCCAACCGGATATAACACATCAAGGAAAAGGTTTACCATTGTTGAAGACATGGAAGAAAAATGTCGACTACGTATACTGGGACGATCCTAATGAACTAATCGAAAGATTAAAGCTTTTAATTGCATCAAAAAATGCTGGTAACACTGGGTTGGAAAATGAAATAATATCCATTATAGAAGAACTGCGTGAAAGTGGTATTATACCTTATTAAATAGTAAACATCCCTTATTTTTTTCATTTCAACATCGTCTCTGATACCCATCAGTTCGAAATAATGGATAAATTTGGAAATTATGGTCGTAACCGAATACGTTTACCTGATTTTTTAGAAAACTTTGATAATAAGGTGTTGATGCGGACCGAAAGCGGTGAATTCAATTTACATAACACAAGATTGACTGGTATTTCGATTCCATTCCAAGATTCCGACGCTGTCAACAAAGAATATGTTGATAAACAAAATAAATTGTATTTAAAGAAGCAAGAGCTAGAAACAATAGTAAATGATTTAAAGGCAGTTGTGAAAGAACACTTCGATAGTATTAAAGCAGATTATTGTACAAAGGCTGAGTTAACTCAAATCACAAAATTTTTAAAAAATGAGTAAACTTCAAATTGTAAATGAAATTCACAAACCGGCTCGCAAGAATTTTAACCGACGATCTGTAATATTGAAAGGAATCGATGACTTATGGCAAGCTGATCTTATTGATTTTCAAAGTCTAAAAAGTTATAATCGAGGCTATAGCTATATTTTAGTGATAATAGATTGTTTTTCTAAGTTTTCTTGGACAATCCCTGTTAAAACTAAAACCAAAACCGAAATAGCAAATGCGTTTAATAGTTTATTAGTTAATAATCTCCGAAAACCGATTAATTTACAAACTGATATGGGCACTGAATTTTACAACGATGAATTTAAAAAAGTTATGAGGAAATTTAACATTAATCATTACTCAACATACTCTATTAAAAAGGCCTCTATAGTAGAAAGACTAATAAAGACACTGAAAACCAAGTTATATAAACTTTTTAGTTTAAACGGTAATTATAAATGGATTGGTGAACCATTGAAAATTATCATAACAACGTACAATAATACAATACATCGAACAATAAAATACAAACCAAACGATGTAAAGCAATCAAATCAATGTGAAATTTTAAAAAATATAATGAGTTCCCACAAAACAAATATACTAACGAAGACCGGTAAGCTAAAGGTAGGCGATCATGTTCGCATAAGTAAATATAAAAGTAGCTTTGAAAAGGGATATACTCCTAACTGGTCTACAGAATTGTTTTTAGTTAAAAAAGTTCATCTTTCTGTACCAGTAACATATTCTACAGAAGATCTGCGTCATCAACCTATATTAGGGCGTTTTTATGAGCAAGAACTTCAAAAAACAAACTGTCCCAATGTGTATCTTATTGAAAAAGTTATAAGGAAAAAGGGTAATAAACTCTTTGTCAAATGGCTAGGTCTTTCGCAAACTGAAAACAGTTGGATTAATAAACAAGCTATTTTATGATCTCTGATTCTCTGATATATTATAAAAATATAAAATTGCGAATGCTAAAAGATATTACCCCATTTATAACTCAGCTATGCGCGGAGGAGGACTCGTGAATAGTATTATAAATAACTTACCGTTTGAATTGCATTTACCTGGATATAATTATTGTGGACCTGGTACACGATTAAGAGAACGATTATTGAGAGGAGATAAAGGAATCAATGAGCTTGATAACGCTTGTATGAGACACGATATTGCTTATAATAATTCAAATAGTTTGGAAGATCGACATAAAGCTGATTTAGATCTCATAAATATGGCAAAACAGAGAATTAAATCAAAAAACGCTGGAACAGGTGAAAAACTTGCTTCGTGGCTTGTGAACAAGGTGATGAAATCCAAAGTCAAGCATGGTGCAGGCGTGAGATCATTCAAGTCGGTGGTTTCAAAAATACATAAAAGACTGAAAAAGTCAAAACCAAAAAGTGATGCTGCAGCAATAAAAGAAGCTTATTCAGCGGCTAAAAAGCTCATAAAAAATAAGAAAAAGGTTTTCGTGCCTCGTGTTATACCGTTACCGAAAACAGGCGGTGTTTTACCACTTATTCCAATATTCGCCGGACTATCAGCGTTGGGCGCATTAGCCGGAGGTGCTGCAGGTATTACGAAGGCAGTAAATGATCATAAGTCAGCTAAAAAGAACTTAGAAGAAGCTCAACGTCATAACAGAATGATGGAATCAATTGCTTTAGGAAAAGGCCTCTATATAAAACCCTACAAGACAGGAAATGGTCTTTTTGTAAATAAATCAAAAAACTAATTACAAGGTTACCCAAACGCGCTCTTACTGATCTAGACATATTAGGATATGCTAATAAATACATACCTCACTTTAGAGGTGTTTTTATGAGAAATGAGTTACCATCACAGCCTAAAGATATTGAGTGTGCGATTGTTAATTTAGATAGTTCAGAGAATGAAGGAACTCATTGGGTAGCCTATGTAAAACTATTCAAATATTGTGAATATTTTGACAGCTTCGGTGATTTAAAACCACCGTTAGAATTGATCAAATATTTGAAATATAATATAACATATAACTATTGCAGATATCAAAATTTTAATACATTTTATTGTGGTCATTTATGTTTAAAATTCCTTGATACATTTTGGACAAATGTGTTGTATTGATATTTTAGTAAATGTTTTAATAAAGGATTATCGACTATATAATTACAAACTAGTTTTTATCACCTTCATTTGTAAAATGTCTTTCACGTTGTCTATAACTGGTAATACCTCGGTTTTATCTTCCACTTTTTATCCACCATTGCAATTTGAAGGTGAATACGAGTGTGCCCTGTTGTATTTGTCGACATTCAATTCAATCCCTAACATTGATAAAAGAAACAACAAATTTTATTATGGCAACAATGATGTATTAGAAATACCAGAAGGTGCTTACGAACTTCAAGATATTTCTGATTACTTAAAAACAAACATTAAAAATGAAACTAATATAAATTTATTTTGCAATAACAACACATTGAAAACTTTCATTTTCTGCTCTAAAGACATACATTTCGAAAAAAATTACTCTCTTGGAAATTTACTAGGGTTTGGTAAGCAAACTCTAAAAGCCAATATAATACACGAGTCTCAGCTTCCAGTTAACATTTTATCAACGACAGTGGTGAGAATCGAATGTGATATAGTGAGCGGTTCATATATTAACGGACAATCAAGCCACATTATTTATGAATTTGCTCCAAATGTTCCACCAGGTTATCGAATAATAGAAGTGCCGAAAAATATAATTTATTTTCCTGTCAATCAAAATAACGTAGGTTCCATAAATATCAAATTATTAGACATTAATAATAATTTGATAAATCTACGAGGTGAAGAAGTTCAATTGTATATGCATGTCAGAAGAAAATGATCGACTTTAATAAATACGGTAATGGTATTATAAAACACATCAGTACGCATCGAACATTCCGGAAAGGAACAACTAAAACAAAAATTAAAATAACGAAAGAAAACAAACAATTCCTGAAATTAATCGGACTCTTAAAATGAGTATATTAGATGTAACAAGTTCACCTGCTTATGATAATACCATAGAAGGTATCGAATATCATTCATATAAGCCGTATGTTACAAGTTACAACAGAAATGATGAAATTCGGATACCTATCAACCAACAGGATTTGTACGTATTACCATCTGCAAGTACCCTCTACGTAGAAGGAACTATAAACATTATAAAAAATGTTACAAAAGAAAAGGTTACTGCTATTGAATTCACGAATAATCCAATACTTTTTCTGTTCCAAGATGTTCGTTATGAACTCAATGGAGTGGAAATCGACAGAATAAAAAATGCTGGTATGACAACAACAATAAAAAATTTATTATCTTTTAATGAAATTGAGGCTAAAGTCGCAAAAGCTTGGGGTTGGGATATAAATGGAACAAAGACAACCCTCCATAATTTTTCTTGTTCAATACCTCTTAGTAACATTTTAGGCTTTACTGAAGATTATAAGAAAATTGTTATGAATTGCAAACATGAACTAATATTGTTACGCAGTAATACAAATTTAAACTCATTAAAAATCCCATCTGGTGAATCTCTTGAAGACATAATAATTAATAAATTAGTTTGGCGCGTTCCACACGTCAAGGTATCCGATAAAGAAAAAGTACATTTATTAAAACTATTAGAAAAGGACCGTCCTCTACATTTTGCTTTTAGGAATTGGGATTTATATGAGTATCCGTTATTACCAAAAACAACTAAGCATACATGGTCAATCAAAACGTCCTCGCAGATTGAAAAACCACGTTATGTAGTATTGGGTTTACAAACAAATAGAAAGAACTTACCAGATAAAGATATGTCGCGATTTGATCATTGTAATTTGAGAAATGTTAAGGTATATCTCAATTCTGTCTATTTTCCATATGAAAATTTAAATATAAATTTTAGTGAAAACAAATTCGCTTTATTATATGAACAATATGTCAAATTCCAACAATCTTATTACGGTCGTAGAAGTGAACCGCTACTCAGTGCATCAGAGTTTAAAGAAAAAGCGCCACTGTTTGTAATCGATTGCTCTAGACAAAGTGAAAACCTTAAGTCGGGTCCAGTAGTCAGTGTACGTATAGAGCTTGAAAGTAATGTTGAAATACCCGATCAAACATCGGCATATTGTCTCATTCTAAACGACTGTATTATAGAGTATAGACCATTAAGCAATTTAGTAAAAAAAATATCATGACTTCAGACGTTGCTATAGTCGATCTGCAAGGATTCAAAGATGATACCAATCGATTCATTGTGAAAGAGTTTTCAATTTTATCTCAAGGATATACTCAAACCTTTCTTATCAAGGCTCCGTATCCCTTCAGAGAATTGTCGGTTGAAGGAAAGCGACAAGTTCGGTGGATTGAAAATAATCGAGGGATTTATTGGAACGAGGGTTATGTATACTTTAACGATTTTAAACACACTATTAAACTGTACCTAAATAATAGAAAAATTATTGTGAAAGGTGCTGAGAAAGTTAAGTGGATAAAGGAACTCTGTTCTACTTGTGAAATTGTTGATGTTGATAAAAAAGGATGTCCTAATTTTTTAAAATTATATAATGACTATACAAAAAAAGATATGACATTAAATTGTTTACATCATAAAAAATACTGCGCTTTAAAAAATGTTTTATGTCTAAAGTTGTGGTGTAAAGATAACAGCATATTTTCCTATTCTTTATTTACTAAATAACTTTTTCCTAAGTGTATACCTACTTATGATATTATATTAACAATAAATAATGTTTAAAATTGATTTTTTAGTACAAGTACAAATAAAAAGAAATTTTATAGAGAAATGTGTTTTATTTTAAAAATAGCCTCATACTACCTACTTTATAATAAGTTTGAAAGAAACAAATAAAACAAGTGTATTATCGAAATACATTTTTATTTTAAACATTAACTTATACATTACATAAAATACAGTGATCTGCTAGCGCAGTTTAAGTACTTACATATTATTATTAATAACATAAAAAGCTGAAATATATTTCACTACACATTTTAGTTTAAAAAAAAAAAACAATCACAAATTGTAATAGTTATCACCACACAGTTTTTTTGATATATTACTTATTATTCGTTCAGTTTGCTCCAGGATATCATCTACTGAATCTTTAACAATATATTGTGCACTCACAAGAACTGAATCCTCGTCCTCGGGTTTAGGATCACTGATGTCTTGAATTTGTATCTTAATAACGCGCCTCCCTCTGCACCTTTCACCATTTATTATAAATGATGGTCTCTGAAGTCGAATACGCTTAGTCTCCACGTCTTTTTTGGAAGTTTTTTCCTTACGAAGGCGCTTCTTTTTCGTCTGTTCTTTAGGTTGTTGTGTTCCGGAAAGGCGTAGCGAGCCTTGTTCCTTTAAATCGGGAAACAATTCATCAAAACCAGCTAATGGATCTTGTGCACATTGCAAAAATATATCTTGTGATTCCGTCATGTCTGTAAAAAAATAAAAACATTATTATTAAAATGGTAACATAAAATGTAAACAAAAACTTTAAAAAATTGGTGTTAAATAAATTTCCATCGATAACCTATCTGAAACAAAAATATTATGTAGGTACTTACCGATATTTCAGCTTTGGAACAACTGATTTAATTATAACACTGCGCTAGCAGATTACTGTGTATCCTTTAATAAATACTAAATGCGAATGATTATCGAATGGAACCGTTTGCCTATATTGCTTACTTTTCAAAATGATGTGAATGTAATTAGATTCAGTTGGTTTTAAATCTCTAATTTCATTTTTTCTTTATAGCAAAATCGTGTTGAGACATGTTGTTTTAGTAAACTGCATTGTTTATTAAGTACCTATCTTATTAGCAAGTAATTAAAGGCAGCTGTTATTTCATCTCTAATTTCATTTCTGTCTATATGACAAAATCACGTTAAGACATGTCGTTTTAGTAAACTGCATTGCTTATTATGTAGGTACCTAATATCTACACACCACATTTCTTTCTTAGAAAGTTTTGTCAGCTGGTATTTTATGTAATTGAAGTATACCTTAGTTAAAGAGTTATTTTTGACGACCCAGTTGGCACAATGGTCACCATGTCGGACTGTCAAACACAGGGTTGCGGGTTCGATTCCCGCCTCAGACAAGTATTTATGCTTAGATATTTGTCTGTGGTCTGGTTGTTTCTATGTATTATAAGTATATATTTACAAAAGAAAAGTATATAAGTAATATATCCGTTGTCTATCACCCATAACACAAGTCTAGTACTTAGCTTGGGGCTAGATGGCGATGTGTGGAATGTCCTGCAATATTTATTTATTATTTTTTAAACTTAATTCTAATAAATGAAAACGCAATATTTTGTAAGATATCTTTATTTAAAAAACTTAATTTGTTATAAGTGTCTTAGTATAGAAAAACCTATTTTATTACATAAAACTAAATTATTTTAAAAAAGTAGGTATAGAAAAACATCTTATATCATATAAAACACAATACAATATTATTCAATATTTAATTTTCAAAATGTTTAGGACTTAAAAACTATGAAATCGAACAATGTTTTAAACTCCTAGGAAAGACACATGACCATGTGCTTTTGTAGATATCTTATCTGATGATATTAGTCGTTTATCATCATTACTGGATAAAGCGACTTTATTAACACAACGAGTAAAAACTTGGTGTCTTATCGACTTAAACAATATGTTTTTTTTCCTCAAAATTGTTTGGGAAAATAAAGTTTTTCTATAGTCAGAAGCTTCCAGCTCGCGAACGACACACGATTTTATGCCTTTAGCTTTTTTTATTTCACTATCTACGGTTTTTATACAATAAAGTTTTGAACGTAACCCTATGAATTCGGTGATTATTTTACCACCCATCTCATCTTTGAATAATCCAGGTACTTTTTTATTTATTAAAGGCAAACCATAATCGTTGTCTACGGAAAAGTTACTAGTGTCAAAATAATTACTAAAATATTTTTGTAAGTCCTTATAGAAATCATTTGTTTTAATGTAATACACGAAGCTATCTGTGTCTGAATAACACATTTGCAAACGATTATCAAAGTGCGGTTTCATTACAGAATAGTGAAAGTCATACATGTGCGCTTTAGACAATTCAAGTACAGTAAAACCAATGTAAATAGGCTTATCTAATGCAATGCAGTGTGGTTTAAGTTGAATTGCTGCTAAGTTGTCGCTAAAAATAATGGCATCTTGAAAATAAGGGCTAGCTATTAACTTTCCTGCGCTATTTTTCTTTTTAGTAAAATTATCATTATCGTCCCATTGATTAACTAATTTGACATTAATTTTCTTTTCATTGTTTTCCAAGGTTTTTCCGAAAATACTGTTGTTAAGTAATTTGAAAAAATCTTGTTCAAAAGTTGACGTAGCTTGCTGTCTCAAACGCGTATTTAAGTCAATGTACTGTTTTAAATAATTATCTTGGCGGAATGTGATCACTCTATGAACCTTTTTCAATACTAAACCATGTTTCAAACACGTTTTTAAATAAACATAATGGATAACATAATGGAATTTGTCGTATAAGTTAGGAATCAGTTTAGTATTTTTACCTCCCGGTGGAACAAATTTTTCGGGACAAAAAGGCAGATCGTTATGAATAAAGTGTAAGTTTTTAGGATAATTTAAATCAACCTCAAGAATAAAACCGTATTCTGCGTCATCTGGAATACTATTTACGTCTAAATTAATAATTTCATCTTCAGACAAAAATCGAAAACCAGATAACGGTAAAGTTAAACTCATACTGTAGCCGTAGAGATTATTGCAATCTATGTATATAAGGTAAGACTTTGGGATCGAAGGATCGAAATTCAGCATGTATTTGTTGTTGGCCTTTGCATACCTATGTGATACCATACAAATACCACCCCTTATTCCTGATTGTATCATATTATAAATAGAAACATCATTTATTAATTCTAATTCGACTTGTGTTTTGTAAAGCATTGCATCAAAAGATAAGCTTGGTGCTGTAATATAAAACGCTGGATCCAATTGATAATAGCGTTTACAAGTTACACGAAACTGTTCAAAGATATCAGTTAACAGTAAAACATCAGTTTTTAAATACAAATCTGTATACTGTCCCATATTATTTAGTCTAAATTGTCTCCAAACTAACTGAGCGTGTGCATAATCTTTTCTTGAAATATGTTCACCGGTTAGAGAACTATAAAAATATTTTTTATTTGGAAGAGATGTTTCATTATAACGTTCTAATTTATTCATGTAATCGTAAGGATAAACTCCTTTTCGCGTAAGGAGATGAAAATGTGTGTCATTCGGGAAATGCCTCCTTAAGTGAATAAATTGCTCTGTTTTCATACTTTTTGTTAATTTTTCTAAACTAGTATTTAAAAATTTGAAAGAGTCAACAAATCGCAACAAAATAAATTTTCCACCAGGCATGGGTATATACTTTGTGAATGAGACATAGTTCTCTTTCGTTTTTGGTATAATTTTAATAGAGCCGGAAGCTTCACCCAGTTTCGTAATAAATAAATGGCAATCATACCCAGACAAATTATGAAAAAAAATTGGTATAAATTTTGGAATTTTATATTGCAAGTTACAATAATTATGAGCGGCTCCACGATATTTCCCAGTTATGTGACAATGATCTCTTACTTTGTCACCATACAAAAAGTTCTGACAAATATGACATTTAGTAGCATTTTTATAATTCTGTGCATCAAATTCATTAAAAATTATGGGCATATTTTGAGACAATATATCGTATATATTACGAACGTCATTATAAATATATGATACAAATTTATCTACGCAATCGATTCCACGATATGTAACAAATTTATTGTAAGTTGGATTTTGTAAACAAACAATATTATAACCAAATGCAATAGGCACATGTTTTTGAGTTGTATAAGTATACGCGCTTTTGTTATCCTCGTCGCAACTCGACTCAAGCATACTTTCGAAATCAGCATAAATTACGAATGGAACGTTTTGTTTACGTTCAAAGTTTTTAAATTTTATGACTGAATCCTGTTCAGGTAACAAGGTGGCTATACCATTACAAGTATGTCCTTGTAATTGTTCAATGCTGTTAAAAAACACTAAACAAATTTCACATAAAAATATTTTTTTATGATTGCGAGTGATTTGACTTCGTAATAAACGCGATAAGTCTTTAATTAGACAATAATGCGACTTTGTGCCCTTTTCTAAATAAAGTAAATGAATAGTTTTTCGGTTAACATTGTTTTCCGATTTATATAATGGGCCTATAATGGTGTTGTTTTTACTCAATCCGTAAATTATGAAACATAACCGAGGATTATTATTTTCAAATATAGATACATCAGAAAAAGTTACTGGAAACGACATGTTTTGTATATTCAATACATCATGAAAATTGGGATACGATGAAACTCTATCAGCATGTTTCTTCACTGGAAACAAGTATGCTAGTATGCTCCATAAGAAACAATACACATCAGAGTTACGAACGTTTATACAAGCTTTTTTGTTTTTTATTTGTTTGGGCAAATCAATGTATGTTGAACCACCAAGTGGTTGGTATTTATTTACATTGACTTCTAAGTGAATACAATTTAAGAAAGCCCACCCACTGTCGCGATCTTCAAATTCTTCGATTCTACTTTGCAAAGTTTGAAGAAGCGATGTAAATAACGAATCGAAATTATAATTGCTATAGATAGGAGTATTATTAGTACAAAACGATTTAATCTCCTGTTCATTGTTCTTAAACATGAAAAAAGCAGCATAAAGTTCAAAGTTTACTTTAACACAGATATGAATTTTTATGCATTCATTTATAAGAATTTGTATCTTATTCCGAATTGACTTCAAAAACAATTCGATACTGTACCTATCAGAATCCTGTGCCATTATTCTATACGAAATGATGCGACATTTAAAAGCAGATTCTATTATTTCAATTCCATCGCTATGTATTCGACTTGAACTATTCTGTTTATGCACTCTACTTCGTAAATGTCCTACCCATGACTTATTACTAATCAATAATTCGCATGTCTTACAGAACGGCATGTTAATACAAAAAGTTACCAATTAATTCAAAAACTTAAACTTAATAAACAAAAGAAATCATTCATTTTATATAATGTAGTATATAAAATATTAATAAAGACATTTTAATTATTTAAAGTGTACCTTATCTGTATCTACGTATAAAATCTAGAAATCACGCTTACAAGAAATCAATATTTCTTAAGTTTAAATCGTAAAAATTCGAAAAAAAATAATTATTTTAAGTTTATGTTTGGGCCATAAAATTTGGGTTCACTCTCTTTAAATAGATCAAATGAAGTTACAAGGAGCTTTTGTAAAGCATCCCACGATGAATCGCCTTCGTTACATAACAATTTTAAAGAAGTTAACGCTTTTTTGTACCGTTGATCAGGTTTCTCGTTAATTATGTCTGCGGTATTATATACCTTCACCTCCATAAAATATTCACCTGTAGCGGCTGCAGTCCGATAGCTTGTGCCGTTTGACACCTTCAGGGAATATGATGAAGCTAGGAGCTTGTTTGTTGTCGCCTTACGACTCGAACCTCCAATAATGGCATTCTCCTCATTTATTATGGAGAAAATGTTCTTTTTTCTGTGGAAGAAAGCAACACAAAATTAGTTTATTGAAAAATTAGTTTATGTTACGCGGGGTATTTGCAAACATTCGAGTTTTCATTCCGACTTTAATATCTGTATATATATTAATATCTGATTTTGATAAAACATAGCTTAGAACACTCTCCAGTAATTCACTTTAGAAACAAAAGAAAAAACAACTTACTTAGGAGGTACAGCTTCCGCCAGTTTACTCTTCTCGGTCTTCCTTTTCGTAGAACTTTTTGGTGTAGGCTTCTTTTTTGCAACTGGTTCCTGCACCTCGACCTCGACGTCAGATTGGTATGATTCGATGTCAGACCTAGAAAAAAATATAAAAAATAAAAATAACCTTCATTTTAGGTAGGTACTTCCCTAATTTCAATAATTAATAAATGAAATATACTCACTAACATTTTCAAAATGTTATTTCCACTTTTGGTAGTAACTTCTTGACGATTCTGCTGCACTGATGGAGAGTTATGATTTTTATGACAATTTTTCCGATTTAATAAAGTTTTATACGACATAAAACTATTTGTCAGCAAACTCATGTATAAATCTGAAAGCAAACTACAAACTTTCGCTCGGCCGACAGCTTGCAAACCGAGCAACCGTTCGAACGTAGGAGGCAAACAAAAACAAATGAACGTCATCACAATTTTAATAACTTCAAGTATCGTCCGAGCGAAAGTCGGTAGTCCACAAAAACTTACAAAGTAAAAGGATAGCTGTTATTTCGAAGTCATAGGAAAATGAACTTTATCTAACATTAAAAACAGTTTTCTCTTTTTTGTATAAAAAATTGAAATTGGATAAATAAAGCAGGTGCAAATTTTATATTCTCATAATATTTAGAAACTCGAAGTTGGCAAAATATGAGTCATAGAGATAAAATAAATAAAACATAATACTGAACAGAATTGGTTGTCTATCGGATGGTTGGGACATTAGCATCTTCTAGTGTAGGATTGAATACAAAGACTATTGATATATAGTTTAGTTTAGTTTAGTTTTACGGGGCTGTTTCCGCACTTAGCCTCATTATTTGGGCCATTGTGCGGACTATTGATATATAAAAACAAAATGCTTTTTTTTTTTGTTTAAAAAATATTTTAGTGTGATTGATCACAAATTATTTTTGTAGTGAATAATATTCCGTTTAATGTATACTTTTTATAATTCAGTATACCATTTAACACATTTAGTTGATTAATTAATTGTTAAAACAAGTTCTTACGTAAAGCATTTTCCTTACAAAAATTATTAAGTAAAGTTACCCGAAGTTAATTGTTTAGTATATAATAAACAAAAAATATTTACTCTCTATACTGTGATAGTAGTAGCATAAGTATTTTGTCTCAATGACATAGGTATCACAATAAATTCCTTGAAACATCAAAAAAGATATTGTAATACAAATATTATATTACTTACAATGTTATAATAAGAATATTGATTACGAGTTATTGACAACCTAACATTTACTCTCTAGTACAGTTTTTTATCTCTATGTCAAGAACAGAAAATTGATGACGTGTTTTTGTTGCCACGGTCGCTGTAGAATCGTGAGAATGTATCAAATGGCTTTTTGTTTTTGTCAGACATGGTTATTTATTCCAGTAAAAAATAAAATTGAAGTTAAGTGAAATAAATAAGTTATTTAGTGAAAAATTAGTGATTTATATAAAAAGTGACGTAAACGTAATTTACTTATCTATGTTTGATTATTTGTAGATTTTTTAATTTTAAGCATTTTGTCGATTTAAGACAATCGGTGAGTTGATCATACTTAAGGGGTCTAATGAAGTACTTACCATGGGCTTCTCTGGTTGTGTCCTCAGAAAATCCGATCGAAAGACGATCTTACCACGGGCGTCGAACTGATTGTGTATTTTGAAAATAAAATCTTTAACATAATCTAAAAGACGATCTTACCACGGGCGTCGAACTGATTGTGTATTTTGAAAATAAAATCTTTAACATAATCTAAAAGACGATCTTACCACGGGCGTCGACCTGATTGTGTATTTTGAAAATAAAATCTTTAACATAATCTAAAAGACGATCTTACCACGGGCGTCGAACTGATTGTGTATTTTGAAAATAAAATCTTTAACATAATCTAAAAGACGATCTTACCACGGGCGTCGAACTGATTGTGTATTTTGAAAATAAAATCTTTAACATAATCTAAAAGACGATCTTACCACGGGCGTCGAACTGATTGTGTATTTTGAAAATAAAATCTTTAACATAATCTAAAAGACGATCTTACCACGGGCGTCGAACTGATTGTGTATTTTGAAAATAAAATCTTTAACATAATCTAAAAGACGATCTTACCACGGGCGTCGAACTGATTGTGTATTTAGTAAATAAAATCTTTAAATGACACAACCTATGAGATCTCGGGCTTCTCACTGATTGTGTTGACAGTAACTTATTATTAATTTTTTTTACATTAATACAAACATAGGAAATTTATTCACCGAAAAGTTACAAGTGTTACAAATGCATACAAAAAAGAGAGAATAGAAGACAAAATATATAGAGGTAAGTATGGCGAGACCGTTGGTTATTTTGCTCGGAAACTAGTGGATTGATTTTTATGAAATTTAGTACTGTTATACATTGATTTACTAAGAAAATATACATTTTCTGTGATTGGTCTAGGCCCCCCGACCATAAAAATGAATAATTTTGGGTTTCAAGGAACAATAATTACCTACTTACAGACATACTGAGTATAGTACAAGTGTGTGTAAATACACATTACAAGTATATTTAATCATTCGTCTGTGTGACTACCTGTGCAAGCTCTAGGCGCTGCGGCCGCGGCGTCGCGGGCGGGCGGCGCGGCGCGACGCGATCAGTCTTACGAAGGCTTTTTTTAACCAATACAAATATTTATTTAATCAGCAGTTACCACAGTAATACAAATTACGAAATTACCTAATATTTGAGTTATAAAATAAGTTACTAAGACCATAGGTCAAGGATACATTTATTATCATGAAGTGATAAATTGGTACATGTGTTTTTGAAGTTTCCGCAAGTAAGCCCTATCAATCGAAAGAAAGAAAATTCAGTGTTTTATACAAAGCATATAAGTAGGTTGGTATTTTGAATAACGTTACTGCTTGTAGTATGGGTACTACATGTGAAACCCTGGATTTTAAAAGTGTTATACCGGTGATACAGAATACACTGAAACGTGCTCAAACAAAGCTCATTTTTATTACAATTAGAATCTGGTTTTCACTATTGGATATCTCTATTTTCTATGAAGGTCGAAGTATACTTTACATAAAAAAACCTACTTGACGAATGAAGAACCTCAACCTTTTTTGAAGTCAGTAATAAATCCAAGAAGAACGTGAGTAAATTACAAACTATGCACTTACGACCGCTAGCACTTCGGGAATGCTTTCTGCGGTTAATATTTATTTCACAGGATCGTAACTAATACGGGTAAAGCTACATATGAGGCAGACCTAGGTAAACTAATTAATTGAGAACAAACGGATAGAGAATTTGATTTAAGGTTTATTTTCTATAAAAACTAAGCACTAAAATTATTCTTGTTTCACATAATCGAGACAAAGCTAGTCTTATTAATTAAGAATTTAGTCTCAATAAATATAGTAGAATACCTACGACAAAGAATCGGTAGAGTATTTGGAAACAATTAAATTAATTCTAAACATATATGATCCGAAGTATTTATGCATACATAAATACATATAGCTCGCCTCTGATCTGAATTTTAAAACTAAAACACAATTTAAACATACGCATCAGACACGTGTATGTATAATTTCGCAGGTAAATGAATAAAAACGGAACATAAAAAGTTTTTTAATTTCCGACTGCAGTTGAAGGTTTAAGTAAGTATATTGAAACCGCGGCTTAGTCGGCTCCAGAAGTATGGACCAGTTATCTCCTCTGGACATGGTCGACTAAGCTGAGAGGGTAGTAGGTGCTGGGCAAGCCTACGCCATCCTCACGCAAAAAGGACCCAATTAAAAAGGGTCGAAAACAGCCTGTATACAAGTACAAGTTAAGTAAGTATAATGATTTGCACGACTAATGTCAAAAAAGAAAAATGTCCAAAGCCAATAATTACTTAAACAGACGGACAAGAAAATTATCTCTTATAGATCTTATAGATTTTACCTTTTGAGGTATGAAAGTCTAAGAATAATAAAGTAACCTGTTTTATAACTTGACTTCAGAGGTATGTCGAACGACCATCAACCCCTTGAATTTGACTTTTTTTTCAAATCTTTTGTAAAAATGACCTAAAAATCTAAATCGTCAAAATCATCCTGCTTTCATTGCCTGGGGTGATAAGTTTTATTTAGTAGTAGGCAAGTAAATTAATTCACCAGAAACCTAGGCCCTGATTCCGTAAAACTAACAACTTCAGCGATAGTGTGACATAAAAAAACAAAGTCGCTTCCTGCTGTCTGTCTGTCCCTATGTATGCTTAGATCTTTAAAACTACGCAACAAATTTTGATTCCAAAATTATTCAAAAGGAAGGTTTAGTATATAAAACAATACTACCATGCGTACGAAGTCGCGGGCAACAGCTAGTTTATATATATCTATTTATGGATACATAAGGCAGTAACGGACTAAGTTTGTCGATAGTTTGTGTCAATTGTTTTTGTAATCTCTATAATATAAAAATTAATCGCAAAATGTGTTGGTAAGCGCATAACTCAACAACGCCTGGACCAATTTGGCCAATTCTTTTTTTGTTGTCTTTGATATTGTCAAGAGAAGGTTTTTATGAAAGAAAATATTAAGAAAGTTGCGCAGAAAATGATTACGCAGGTGAAACCGCAGGGCGCAGCTAGTTTAAAAAATATTCATGAAAATATTTGAATGTGTCACACGTGAGCCAAGTTTCCTGACAGAATTAAGGCCCTGCCCGCCTGCTTTAAACTTTCTTATTAAATCTAGTTTTTATGCTTTTCAGTAACTGATGTAGCATATTTTATTAATAACTTTTTGTACCTACAACCTAATTTTAGCTTTTAGTGGTTGGTCAAAATAGATTCCATTTTATCCCGATAATCCCACGAGATAGGGACTTACGGACAGATAATAAGTGTGTAGGAAAGTTATTTACAAAATAAGTGAGTAATAAATAAATATTTATTATTACGAATAGGTAGAAACATTGCTCTTTTTATGTTCAAAAGTAACTTTTTGATTAATGTTTAGCGGTTACAAAATTTAACTTTAACATTTAAGAGGTAATATTTGTAACTTTTAACATTTAAAAGTTACTAATTAAATATTTAAAACACCACAAACTATAGGTAGGTACCTATAAAAACCTAAATATAATTGATGAGTTAATAATATACAAAACCCTCGAACGTAACCTTCTAGATAGATAAAAATAAAGTTGACGCTACATATTTGTGATTTACCTGTGACTCAGCACAGAAGCTGCGTCCGTGATTTCACCCGCTGGTAAGATATCCCTATTCCGTAGAGGTATAGCGATACAATCGAGGTTACTTGTTTTTACTAGATAAATAAATCACGAAATGGGAAAAAATTGTCAAAAACCACTTGGTACGGATAAGCGGAATCAATTTCCAAGTATCTCTCCCAGTAGAGATAGGTGGAAAAAAATCTATGCATCCCCACAAGAGGGGTTCCGTGGTAGGGACTACTACACTAGCGCATTCGAAATACAGCTTGCGTTAGTTCAAATGTCATAGTATTGTAAACTATTTTATTTTGTTAGATACAATATTTTTTTATTTTAGGACATTCTACTGCGCCATCTGGCCTGAAGTTAAACAACTAGGCTTGTGTTATGGTGACCAGATAACGGGTAGATCGGGAAATTTGTTAATCCAGTCTCCAGCTATCTATATACAGAGTTTAATAATAATCGGTTCAGTATTCTTTGTCTGAAGTAGTAACAAACATACACACAAACTTTCACATCCATAATATTAGTAGGATAAATTAACATATGTAATTGGTAGGTTAAAATTGTCTATTAATACTCCGGGTCATGGTTAGGACTGTAAATTCTTCACATTGTTGGTATTTTAAACTTTAATCTACGCTATGCGAGCGCTATTGAGGAAAAAGCACTAAAAATCATTAATAATAATTTTTGGGGCTTTTCCTTTTGAGATTTTGGAGATAGGAAAAATGGGTTTTTCTATACGACAAAATTATGCACACAAAAAAACTTGCGGTGAAAGAAAACAACGTATATTAAATCGAAAAAAAAAAATAACCTGCTGTACGAATAAATAATGACGAAGCAAAACGCTTAGTGCGGAGTCTTTGGGACCTCCACCATTGAATCGCTGCTGTCAAGTATCAGTTCACCTACTGCACTTGTAGGTAATCATTGTATGTCGGTGGGTATTTAATTTACTTTTATATCGTTAATGTAGCATTACAACAACCCTCTGTGGTTTATTAAGCTACATGTTAATAAAGTTTTTTTTACATTGATAATAAAGGAAAAAAGAAAACCTAATTGTATGACGAAAGAATAAAGAGTTTATATTAGGACGTGTAGTTCTGTAAAACCAGTGTAAAATGTAAGGACCAATATTTTTGGGCATTAGGTACTCTAAGCATTCTGTAAGTAATAAATATTTCAATAAGCGATTTTATGATACTAAACTACGCCCTGACCTTAACCCTAAACCTGAATAAATTGATCTTTCTTCAACAAAATTTAAAAAAAATGTTCTAAAAAATTATTATCAAAATTCGATAATAATCAGGAGAATTCCAGCAAAACGATGATTCAAAGGTCAAACAATAAAAAAAAATCTGTTAAAATACTATTTAGCATATTTTATTAAGGTGTTTTTAAGGCAAAAAACATAAAGATAGGTATATAATAGGCTAGAACTAGTCCCGTGTGAGTGCAAGACACAAATAAAAGTGATGTGCTCTTAACCTTTCCAGAGGTCGGGCTTCGCTTCAACTCAATACGTGAAATTATGATTCAAGGTCGCCTAGTTTTTTTTTACGACAGAGTTAGGTAGGTACCTAATTCTACCTACCTACTAACATTTATTAACTACTAATTAAACACTGACGCTTCAGAACATCCATGACATACTCTTGTAACTCGACATTTTCAAATATTGTGTGCTTAGTATTAGCGACATTTTCTTGATGTTGCATACAATATTGTATTTATTGTTTAAGGACCTGGTGGGGCGTCTTAGTGCGGCATCAGGTGACCGAAGGGCTGGCGGCTTCTTCACTCAAAGGGTGAGCCTGGCTATCCAGAGAGGGAATGCCGCCAGTCTCTTGGGGACGATGCCGCGTGGTGACGCTCTGGATGGTATTTTTTATTTGTGATATGTGTGTTTTTATTTTTATTGGAGTGTTTTTTAATTTTTAATATTTTTGAAAAAACATATTGTATTTTGAACTAATATAATATCTAACTATATGACTTTTGACTACCATGGTTATTTTATTACGTGTTTCTGTGTGTACTTGAAAAAATCTTAAACGTTCAGCGGTTAACGGTTCCCCTGGGGCAGAATAGGGTCCGTGAGACCTTCCAAATTTATTTTAAAATAGCGCTTATCGATCCCCCTCAGTCTAGTGGGACCGTTTTCCATAGGGGGGCTGTTAATCGTGAACCATCGTGTATAGTCAGCAAAGGAAGGAGTGTGCATATTTTAAAGTTTTAATTTCTTAAATGACTGTTCAGTAATTTTTAATTATTCTGCTTGACATCATTAGTGATAACTAAAAACTAACACTTCGAAAGCTTTAGAGGTTTCGAATTGTTAGTTATTTCACACACAATAACCAAAAATTATTGAATGGCACTTAAAAAAATTAAAACTTTAAAATATGCACCTGCTACCCTCAGTCCTTTGCTGACTATACCTACCTATGTATACAAAAGTATAAGTCACTAAAAGGTTTTTTTAAAACCTTGATATTTGTGACAAAGTAACAAGAAAATAAACATATGAATTGTTTATCATGTTGACAATGAAGCAAATAACGACCTTTTCCCTATTTTTACGTATTATTCATTTTTTAATGAAGGTGGCAGATGACCTTTATTATCCCAAATATTTATCTGACGACCATTTCCCTATTTTTTTGAAATATTTAGTTTTTAATGAAGGTGGCAGGTGACCTTTATTATCCCAAATATTTATCTGACGACCATTTCCCTATTTTTTTGAAATATTTATTATTTAATGAAGGTGGCAGGTGACCTTTATTATCCCAAATATTTATCTAATGACCATTTCCCTATTTTTACGAAATATTTAGTTTTTAATGAAGGTGGCAGGTGACCTTTATTATCCCAAATATTTATCTTACGACCATTTCCCTATTTTTTTGAAATATTTAGTTTTTAATGAAGGTGGCAGGTGACCTTTATTATCCGCAGATATTTTTTAAGTATTCTATCCGTTGTCTAACTACCATAACACAAGCCTATTTGCTTAGCTTAGGGTTAGATGGCGCTGTGTGCAAAGTCCCGCAATTTTTTTTAAACGTTATATTTGCCATGTAGTGAAAATGGTACTTGAAATAGCATCGAAATATCGTGCACCACAAAATAAATACATGGTAAAACATGGCTTCTTAAATATTCTTAGGTTTATGTTTCTTTCTTCGTTGTAATGTTACCTATTTCTTTGTGTGTGTTAACCGCAGGTTAATTTTAAAGTTGTCCTGTGCCTGCACCAAATAAATGTTTTTCTTTCTTTCTTTCTTTAAATAGTTTTAAATAACTCAAACTAGCTTTTGTCCGGCGACTTCGTCCGTGTAGGGTTTAAATTTTCTAGGAAATAACATAAACAAAACGTCAAGCAAACTGTTTATTAAAAAAACATTTAAAATATGGTATAAACTTGTAGGATATTACTTAGTACATAGGCTTTTTATTGAAAAAAAATTGAGTAGGATGTCACGCACCCGCAGCATTAGAGATATAAAAAACCGGCCAAGTGCGAGTCGGTTCGCGCACGAAGTGTTCCATGGTTATTAAACTACAATATCCATTTATATCCAAATAAGAAAAAAAGAGTATTTGATTACTTAGAGTTGCTTAAAACAAAGCTCGATTTTGTAGCTTTATTAGCACCTGGTCTTAAATGGATTTTAGCGGCAGTAGAAATATATCATCGGTGAAATTTCAACTACATATGAGATGCAGCCTGGTATGTCTCAGTAAAAGGGTCCCGTTTTTATCCTTTGTGTATGGGACCCTAAAAAAAATATGGTTTCAACCAAAGAGTCCTTACTTGTACTTTATATTAGAGCTATTTTCCGCAACTAGACCTCTATTGGGTCCCTTTTGCGTAGGGTTCTACATATAAAGGGAGAACCAGCACAGCTGAGTCCTTATTTAATACTAGCAGCGCTCCGCAGTTTCACCCGCGTAACTCCCGATCCCGCGGGAATATCAGGATAAAAAGTAGCCTATAGCCTTCCTCGATAAATGGACTATCCAACACAAAAAGAATTTTCCAATTCGGTTCCTGAGATTAGCGCGTTCAAACAAACAAACAAACTCTTCAGCTTTATAATATAAAGTATAGATAATGCACTTAATAACAGGTTGGATTAGCAACATCCATTATAAATTATCCGTTCAAATGTTACCACGTCAAACGCATAACATGATCAGTCTTCCGTTTCGATGATTTTATGAATCCAAGGAACTGTAGTTCTGCGACAGCACGAGTGAATCGTAACCTGGAAGAAATAACAAACAATATCTAAAACATGAAACTCTACTTTCCTTCCATCACGCGTGAACGGCTGGACCGATTTCTCTTCTTTTTTGGTGTGTTTCTTATAGTCAGAAGGTTTTTATTAGAAAAACCTTTAAAAAATCGAACGCGGGTGAAACCGCAGGGCGCTAGTCTTATATAATTATCTATGATTTCAAGGCAGTGTCACTACTTATATACTTTTCTTTTGTAAATAAATACTAAATATATACGTAATACATAGAAACAACCAGACCACAGACAAATAACTATAGCATAAATACATGTCTGAGGCGAGAATCGAACCCGCTACCCTGTGTTTGGCAGTCCGGCATGGTGACCATTGTGCCAACTGGGTCGTGAACGAGAATCAACCCTTAATATGTACTTTCCCCCACCCAGTCGGCACAATGGCGGACTGCCAAACACAGGGTTGTGGGTTGGATTCCCGCCTCAGACAAGTATTTATGCTTAGATTTGTGGTCTGGTTATTATATTTACAAAAGTTAAGTATATAGGTAGTTATCCGTTGTCTAGCACCCATAACACAAGTCTAGTTACTTAGCTTGGGGCTAGATGGTGATGTGTGGAATGTCCTGCAATATTTATTAATTTACTAGCTGTCCCGGCAAACGTTGTTTTGCCATTAAAAAAAATAAAAAGGGAAAACAAATTAATATAGATGTTGTTCGATTCTCAGACCTAACAAATATACACAATAAATTCGATCTAAATCGGTTCAGCGGTAGGTGGTATCTAATACCGCGACCAGAGATTTTTTATATATATAAGGATTTTACTTACTGTACGTGTGGATCGTTGTGTCTCTGTTCGTCCGTATCGTCTGGTGTGATGACCTGAGCGAAGGCCTGCAGCCAGTCGTAGAGGTTGATGTGTTTCCCACACTCGCGGTGCAGCTTGTACGAGAGGCAGACGTCTGGGAGTGTGTCCACCACGCTGTCCGATGAGGGGAGGTTACAGCACGTACACTACAAATATAATTATTAAGACTCATTTTACATAACTTAGAACTAAATATTAATATTAAAAAACACATATGCCTGAACTAGGTAGTCCTGTATATTAGTCGAAATAGGACTTACATCTATCTATACATATAAAATTCTTTGTCTTGAACGACTGATTGACTGACTGACGGATCAACGCACAGCCTAAACCGCTGATCGTAGATACCTGAAACCTGGATGGTGTGTTCTTTGTATGACGTAGGCATCCGATAAGAAAGGATTTTCCTAAGGGGTAGAACCTTAGGGGGTGAAAAAAGGGAGCAAAGTTTGTATGGAACAACGTGATTTCTTGGTCCATTTTCACCTTTTACGTGGACGAAGTCGGGGGAAAAACCAGGTTAACTTATAAAATAAATTAAAATACGAGGTGATGGTATTGTTACTGGTCTGAATACTCTGATGTGCCTCGTCTGTTGACAGAACTTTTGATGGGTTTTTAATAGGTAAATCTGCGAAAGTTATGGATTGAATCCCGGCCGGCGGTGCACCAATGGATTTTTATTAGTAAACATTTATGTGCGCTAATCAACATTGCTCTTACGGTGAAAGAATACATGGTGATGAAACCAGCAGCTTAAATATCTCCAGATGTATTGACGAGTCTTTCCTCTGGACACGTTCGATTAAGCTGAGAGGGTAGTCTTGAAGCTGGGCGAGCCTACTCTATCCTCATGCAAAAACAACCCAACTAAAGGTCAAGTTGCGGAAAGCAGCCGGTAATAATACAAATACAATACTTGAAAAATACTTTTACCTGTAAATAATGGGTAGGATTACTCAAGGCAGTATGTAGGGCTCCCCTCGGCGCTCCAACTATCTGCTTCTTAACACTCGCCACGTCGGTGAAGAACAATATCTCGTGGAAGGGCTGCGCGTGCGGCGGTATCAGACCTTTACTGAACATCTCTTCTAAGTAACTTATCAATCTGGAGCGGATCATTTCAAATTCGGATTCTATTCTCGTCGATTTCGTGGCTTTTAGTAGTTTCTGCAATGAGAATGGTAGATTATAATTCTGGCAGCATTCTTGCTGTGCATAAATAAATTTGCCCATATCTTTTTATCGTGTTGACTCAGGCCCTTGATTTTTATACACCTTATAGGGACTAGACCTCAGTATCTGGTATGAATTTAAACTTGTTAGGTCCACCCGTTCCTGAGAAAATCGGTGGTGACACACGGACTGAGAGACAGACAGACAAGAAAGTGATTTCATAAAATAAATGAATATTGCACAACATTCCACACATCGCCATCTAGCCCCAAGCTAAGTAACGAGACTTGTGTTATGGGTGCTAGACAACTGATATACTACTAAATTATATACTTTTCTTTTGTAAATATATTATACTTATAATACATAGAAACAACCAGATCACAGACAAATATCTAAGTTTAAATACTTGTCTGAGGCGGGAATCGAACCTGCAACCCTGTGTTTAGCAGTCCAACATAGTGACTATTGTGCCAATTGGGTCGTCAAGGGTATAAGGGTTCCTTTTTTACCTTCTGAGATATGGGACCCTAAAAACTAACCTCTTTAAGTTTATATCGACTTCCCGGAGTATTCTCAACATCATCATCATTAACATCTTGAGTTACAGCATTAGTATCAGCATCCTCAACCTGCCTCAGGAACAACAGCAGATGAACCCGTATCGTCTTAGCAAAACTCTCCCCAAGCTCATTGCATACAAATACATTGTCTAAATTGTTTTTGCTAGGCGTCGTCCGAAGAGGTTTTATTGGTGATGCTATATTTAAATGTGAATTTACGATCTTTATTGCTGTTTTTATATTGTCTATTAGTTTGACTTGAGGTTGGAAACTTAGTAGTTGCATGCTGTCTTTGAATGATTGCGTATTTGTTATTTGTTCTGTGGCGCATTTTGTGTATAGTTCTCTTATCTGTGAAAGGAGAAATAAGATTAAACTAAACTTTTTCAGGGTGCAGCATAAATGGGTCATTCTCGCTGTCTCGTAATTTACTTTGTTGAAAAAATATTAAAAAAAAACATATACAGAATGTGAACCTTATATTTTGTAATCGGTTTAAAAGAACTAGCAACACCGCAAAGACTTTCTAGATTATTTGTAACAAATAGACTCCGAAACTACTAGACCGATTTTGATGAAACTAGGTATGAAGACACATTGAATCCTTGACAGTTAAGTAGGCTACTTTTCATTCTGATACTACCAAAAGGTGAAGACTTACGTGCTAGAACTTTTAGACTTTTCTGTTGTACTGTTTGTAATAAAATATTTTATAAACAGAAACATCATCATATAACTATTTGTTTCAAGGTGAGAATTGAACTCGCTACCTTCGTCGACGCAGGCAGGCATTCGTCCACCGCACCAAAGAAGTCCTCAAAGCCTAATTATTAAATTAAATCATCATCATCTAGCCCCAAGCTAAGTAACTAGACTTGTGTTATGGGTGCTAGACAATGGATATACTACTTATATACTTTTCTTTTATAATACATAGAAACAACCAGACCACAGACAAATATCTAAGCATAAGTATTTGTCTGAGGCAGGAATAGAACCCGCAACCCGAACCTGTGTTCGGTAGTCCGGCATGGTGACCATTGTCTCAACTAGGTCGTAGCTTAAACTTAGTTCCAAAATACTTACAGACTTCCCCAAAACATTTCTAGGCATATCCTTAACAAACGCAGCCAACAATCTCACGCAGAGATAGAAACTATACAAATAATCATGTAAAACATTCATTTCTTTGAATAACACTTCTCTGAAGAAACTATCGTCTTCGAACAACTTGATCTTTGTCCTACAGTCTTGTTTCTCGAGGTAGGGACGGAATGACATGAGCCTCCGGATGTTTTCTAAGTCTTCGGGGCTGAGATTCATTATGGCTTCGTCTAGTTGATCTCGTTCGCAGCACAGAGCTTTTATGTTGTCACCGTAGTAGTGTTCCATTATGCAGTACTGGAAAATACATAACCAAACTACTGAAAAGTTTTTTTATTATTATTTTGACGTTTAATAAATTGATTGAACATCTGCATTCATAAAAACAGTGTCACGGTAATATTGTTTGGCGTCCGTTCCTATAGAGTTAGAGTTTTTGATAATAATATCGCTTATCTGGGCCTGTGTTATGACGAATAGAAGACTTAAATAAAAGAAACAAAAATATAATTAAAGGGAAAAAGAGAAAAAAAATTAAAGGAATAACAAAAAAATCACAATTTTTCTGCGTTTCCTTATGACGTTATCAAGTAAAATTATCGTCCGTAAACCGACTTTATTAACAACCAATTTTTTCTTTCATCGTTGTTTTTGTAAAAAAAAAAATCAACAGATAACACCAACAGCCAATAACAAATTCGCACTATTTATGTATAGCAAATACTTGTCGTAGAGAGTAAGTCTATTTTCGTCAAAGTATGTATACCAGAAATAGGAAACGTATAATAATGTATATAATATGTATAGTACAGTCGGAATACCAATTAGCTGAACTGTGCGAGTGAGCTCTGGGTCACGTGGAGTTCAGCTAATTGGAATTCCGACTGTACCTAATACATATAATATATACACCATTTTTTATACAGTTTTCACCAAAGGATGGAAGAAAGGTGTATAATTCATTAAGGTTTTGTGTAATTTGGCTAAAATAGAAACAAAGTGTAGACGTATATGGTCTTCTACCCGGGAGAAGCCAGGGCGGGTCGGTAGTATTTTATTTTATAGGCAGGTACTATAATAATTTGTTAGTATTTTTACCTTAATACTTTGTATGAGTCCTGTGACAGAAAAATCGTAAAATAGAAACACGTCAGTCAGCAACTCAAACGCTTTGCCCGACAAATGGAACGGACTCATGTGTGTAAGAAATACATCTTCTAATACCTGCAAAAAATGTATGTTGCATTTAAAAAACGCCAATTGCCATCAACTACAGAGAGTTAAACTGCCATTTTTTGACCGTTTTGCTACAGAAAAGATGTCAGAAAAATATCATTTTAACCCCCGGTAGCCGACAGACAGGATATTAATTTTACATAAATATAATGTGTTAGTATGTGTGTATACACATACCTACTATCACACAAACTTTCACTAGAAAAAGTAGTAAGTAGAACACAATAATTTATAGATTAATTAGACAATAATTTATAAAATTCATGTTTCTCTGTTACTCATATTATAAAAACTGGTAAACCAATTCAAATCTGGTGTCTGGTTGCTATTCGATAGCTCTAGTTTTGTGGAACGTCGTGATATAATTTACATCGAAATCCAATTAGTAGAACCTGAGTAATCAACGAAAAACTGCAGCCGCAGGAGATTTACCAGCCCGTTACGACGGCAACGCCTTTCAGCAAACTCAAAGCCACAGAGTACATAATAGTGTGGCAGGGACTAGGGTGCAACCGCAGGGCACAGCTAGTTTGTAACATTAGTAGGATAACTTACTTGGTTCATATAGATAGGTGAGGAATGCGTGTGGAACACTTTGATCAGTAGCTTGGAAGAGACGTGATAGGGGAATGACTTGTGTAACGCTGAGACAGATGTGGCCACTCCAAATACTAATACTATAGGCAATGAAGGCACGTACGAACTGAAATTTATACCATACACAAGATTGTAGTTTATTAATCTGATGTAAGGATTATGAGTTAGGCTTACGTCCTTTTGCTGCTTTATAAATTGTATGCTTTTATTTTAGGCACAATTGATCTACTAATAATGTCCTTAAAGATAAATATCCAAAGTCCAACAATAAAAGATCTTATCAGATTTTAGGCTTTTTGCTTTTTCTTACTGCAGTTCAAAAATTGTGCAAAGTATAAGTCAAAATTCATTTAGAATCATTTACATGATCAAAATGACACGTCTTATAAGCTAAGTTAGAATGTGTGCCTTTGTAACGCAACCTAACTTAGTTTAAAGGCACAAGAAAATAATGGAATTTTTTTTGTGATCCAAAGGTCAAGATTACAAATATTTTTGAAGTATATTTGGAATTGAGCAATTAAAGTCACATGCATGGGTTCATGGGATCAATTTTTAGGGTTACCCAAACGGTAAAAACGGGACCCCATGACTAAGCATCTGCCTTATGTGTGTCTGTCACCAGGCTGTATCTCATGATCCGTGATAGCTAGTTAATATTTTCACAAATTAAGTAGTTATTTGTTTTGCCATTATAACAAAAAATACTAAAAATAGAAAATAAAAATTAAATTATGGCTTCCATACAACATGGTAATGAACCTTACGTGCGCAAGTCCGACTCGCACATGGCCGATTATTTTTAAAAACGTCTAGATGTTTGCCTCTTGTTCACGTACTCCGTAAGTCAACTCCCGCGCAGCCTATTAAAATAAACTAGCTGCGCCCCGCGGTTTCACCCGGGTAAGTCTCGATCCCGTGGGAATATCGGGATAAAAAGTATCCTATGTGTTAATCCAGGTCT
Source organism: Idaea straminata (assembly GCA_951213275.1). Classification (NCBI taxonomy): domain Eukaryota; kingdom Metazoa; phylum Arthropoda; class Insecta; order Lepidoptera; family Geometridae; genus Idaea; species Idaea straminata. The sequence continues at coordinate 2,377,192 of OX577852.1, forward strand.
CCAGCTATCTACATACCGAGTTTCACTGCAATCGGTTCAGTGGTTTTAGCGTGAAGGAGTAACTAACATACACACACCAACACACACACAAACTTTCACATTTAAAATATTAGTAGGATACTCTTACCTAATTATCATAACAAAATCCTGCAAAACATTACAGTTAAAGCTCTCGAAATCAGGTATGATAACGACTAGAGATCTATTTGATAGTTTACTTTTCTTCTTTGGTGTTCTATTCGAATATTTGGACTGGTACCAGTTCTTGAGGGTTCTCATTGTGCACAAACTCTTTCTTAGTTTACTCTTTTTGGTAGGGCTGTCTTCAAATGATACATCCTGGAAAAAATAAGGAGATTATAAATAAATATTGCATGCTACCTAGCTCCAAACTAAGCACCTACAATGTATTAAAGAGATACCCACAAAACTTTCCCCTCCATTGATTAGCTGCCACACTGCATTTTCAACTAAATGTTTGACCGTGGAAGCATCTTGAGAATTTACTAAAGCTATATGTGTTGTCACCTCATCTCTGTAAAAAATATGAATCAATTTCACTAAATATTTTTAAGAAAAGAATGGCTGAACATTGTACCTAGATTTTTAAAATAATAATTTTGTCATAGATTTCTTTATGGTTTCATTAAAGTCAAAGTAAAAAAAATATTCCTTTGGATGCTTACAGTTGTACAAAGACCACATAGAATCGTCTTAAAAACTTGATTATTATTTTTCAATTTTTATTATTAAGCATTAAAAATTGCATTGCTTTTAATTTCATAAAACAACCATATCAGTTATATGTTTTATCTGGGTTAGATTAAACTTTAGTTACAGACTGCTTTCCATCTTAATGTGTGGTCACATTAAGATGTGTGTTTCCATCTTAATGTCTGGTCACATTAAGATGGAAGATGCAGATGCAAAAGCAGATGCAATCACTAGTTATCTTGTCTGTACAATCTATACTAATAATTTTAAAAAGATTTGTTTTATTTATTGTAATGATAAGGCTCAGAAACTATCAGACCGGTTTAATAAAACTGTGAAGTTTACATAAGCTACTTTACAGCAAGATGCTACTAATCCTACTAATATTATAAATGTGAAAGTTTGTGTGTATGTTTGTTCCTCCTTCTCGCAAGAAACTACTGGCCGATTGAGATAAAACTTTGTATATAGCCGTAGACCTGGATTAACACTTAGGATACTTATTACCCCGATATTCCCATGGGATCGGAACTTACGCGGGTGAAACCGCGGGGCGCAGTATTCTCAATAAAACGGACTTATGCATGTGGAACTGTGGCTAGTAAATAGAAAACTGTATTTCTTACCTAATGATATCAACAAGAGCATGGAACTGTGATACATGATCGGGCTGACTGACTCCAGTCAACAGGGTAGCGCTCGGTATCACACCTTCCATCATCTGAGTCTCCTCATCATCGTAGCTGTGTTTCACATGATCAACAACATCATTCAGTAATGTACTGTACGTTTTATGATGTAGCTCCTGGAAATTTATATAAATTTATATTGTGAAGTAAGTATGGATTTTTCTTAAGAAAAATTTAAGTGTGCAAATTGACATTGCTCTTACTGTGAAGGAAAACATTTTAATGAAACCTATGGCTTAGTTGGCTCCAAAAGTATTGCTTCTGGACATGGCCGACTAAGCTGAGAGGGTAGTAGGTGCTGGGCAAGCCAACCCCATCCTCATGCAAAAAGGACCCAATTAAAAAGGGTCTAATACAAGTATATTGTGAAGTAAACAGAGCTATTTTAAGCAGAGGCTTTATCCTGCTTTCCTGTTTATAATAATACAAACACAGAATATATAATAGTTACAATAAACTACAAACTTTATCAGCCCTTTTCAACTCTTTAGAGGTCAAATTTCCAAAAATCCTTTCTTAGTTCCTATAAGGAAGTGAAGTTTCAGACACATAGCTCTTGTAGTTTCAAAGGTTTTTTGACAAGTCTTTTTCATACATATGATACTTACAATAGTTTATGGGTTTGAACTTAGTATTTTAATAAATAGCTGGAACCTTGGAATAACACAAACCGGAAACTGAGCGGCGCAGCTAGTTTTATGAATGTGTCAGTAAATGTTTAATTCCTTGCTTAAAATATTGAACTGATTGCGATGAAACTTATTTGTTGATAGTTAAAGCCCTGGAATAACACAATAGTCTCTCATTATCCCGATATTTCGTGAAGATTGGGACTTACTTGAATAAAACAGCGAAGCGCAAAGAAGACAAATTTACCAACAAAAGAATGAAGTCAACTTATAGGTTACGAAAAAAATCGTTGACCAAACCAGGCTATTGTGTAGAGAAGTATTGTAGGTCGGAGTTTATGTGAGTTAGTGATGTTTACTACAGTATATTTACCTTTAATTTGTTTTTTATCACTGCCCAATTGGTTTTGTAGGAAGTGTACCATATTTCCTTTTTGAATATTTGATCGAACATGGGCTGTTTCGATTTCTTCTTACCACCTTTGTTCTTCTTAAACCCATTAGGGAAAACGAAAACACCCTGTAAAAAGATGAAAATCTTTTAAAAAGCAGCGCCGACCGGGATGGAGAGTAATTATTCTTTTGTACTCAGAAATGTAATGTTTAAAACTAGAATGTAAGAATTTACCTTAGACACAGACACTGTGGTCTCCATAGTTATTATTACAATAAATTAAACCCACTTGATTGTTGAGTTTATTTAGTTTTATTTATTTTATTACAAAACAGTCGTCCGCCCACGGTTTGATTTCAATTTTGTCTCTTTATGCCAGTGTTGCCAACTCGGTTTTTATTTCTTTTTTCTTTTATTATGGCTTCGCACGTGTGCATTTAGCCAGTGTCAAGTTATATTTTGCATCAAATTATGACCCGATTTTTCATAAATCGGGCCTAAAGTGTTTCAATGGTTATTTAACAAATTGAAATGAAAATACGTAGATTCTAAGGCGTTAGTAGGTTTACAGGAGAGATCTACGTAAATACGTACAGTTGGCAACACTCCCAAACGGACATGCAAAATACTATTATCCTATACAGCCTTGTACCAGTAGTTATGGGCAATTCCGCATCAATTACCTTAATTTTGGTTTTGGGCTTAAGATAATAATGGTTGTCTGTAAAGTCAGTTTCCGGACGATAATTTTACGGGATATCGTCAAAAGGAAACGATAAAAAATTGAGTTTTTTTCCTTAATATATTTTTTCATTTTTTTCCCTTATGTTTTTTTTCCTTTATATAAGTCTTCTATTCGTCACTCGTTACCATTACACAAACCTAGATGAGCGATATTATTATTAATAAGTCTTGTATTCGTCACTCATCACCATAACACAAGCTAAAATGAACAATATTATAATCAAATACGGACGATTTACGAACGACGAACATAATATTTGGTTGCTATGGAATACTAACGATAATTTTACGAAACATTGGTTGCTATGGAACGTGAGCGATGACGTAACACTTTTTTGTGAGTGCTGCTGGTCTTCATCAATTTAATAGACGTTCTTCTAAGTAAACTTTCTTTAAAAGTGATCATTAAAACGGGAGGGAAGATTAGGTAATTTCCAAAAAAGTCAATAACGTCTTAAATACGTTATAATTTTTAATTTGCTTAAGCAAGAAAGAAATAACATTTAATTCACAAAAAGTAAAATAAAATAATATATAATTTCTTGGCTTATTTTATTCAATGTTTTTCGATTTTTGTTTTCATACCTACCTGCGGTAAGTTCTCTCTTGCTACTAAACGATTAAAATTCCCCCAAGATTTAAAAACTGGTAACATCTGGTAACACTTTTTTGACAGTTGGTTCAGTATAAGTATGTCTATAACTTGACACTGGCTAAATGCACAGGCCGTGCGAAGCCATAATTAATAAAAAAAAAGTATGTCATACATTGACGTTTGTAAAATTTATGGCATTGACTGTCGAAAAAAATATGACATAATCGGTTTTTTTTTCTTTTTTCTGTCGCAGACGGAAGTTATTTTAGCGGGAACCTTCTAGAGTTAGAGACATCTAAAATGATACCTATTTAAGATAAAAAAGGTTGTTTGTAAAGTCGTTTTACGAACGATAATTTTACATGATAACGTTTTATGAAAACTTTGGTGGTTACTTCTCACATTACTATGGTTACTTGTCAATAACGCATGACGTCACACTTTTTTGTGAATGCCGGTGTACCTTCTTACATCAATATCTAAGACGTTAGCACGTCAAAAATTGTTTTACTGTATTATCGTAGTTATATGTCATTGAGGTAGGCTTTGGGTAGGCCGATCAGGGCGCAGCCGCAGTAAGTTTGTGAAACATTTCAAGTGTAAATTTGACACATTTGTAATTTGTTATTCACAGAACTATATTTATTCTGTTTTAATTAATAACGATGTAACAGGTTAAAATAAAATAAATTACATAAACTTCTCCTTTGACTATTAGGGAAAAAGAAACATGTACAAACTTAGCACTTTTTATTTGCAAATTATTCAGATAAACAATAATTTATTTACGAATTTTAACATCTTACATTACAAAAGTACTAACAAGTATTACTTTAAAGAAATTATACTTATACAACTAAAAATTGATTTATTTAACTTAGAATAAGCAAGTATCTAATTGATTATTAAATTAGAAATATTCACAATTATAATCTAAATAAGTAGGTAGGGTATTTTTACCTAATTTATGATGATTATTATTAATTTACACTCTTTACTTCCAACGAAACCCCTCTGTAACTGTCCCCATCCAGGGGTGGATCTAGTAAGGGCATTTAAGGTTGCAGCCCAGGGCCGCGTTGGTACTATAAGCCTAAGGCTCGATTGAAACAATAGACGATATTGTGAAGAAAAAACACCGTTAATATAATTGAGTTGGCAACCTTAAAAGGCTAGCTGGCTAGTTACTCAATCTATACCTACCAAGTAATATTAATATAATGAAGAAAGAAGATTTGTTTTGTTTTTTTAGGTTTAAATTAACTATTGAATGTCTGGTGCAGTGCAGACATGACTGTTATTTGTTACTAGCTGCGCTCCGCGGTCCCATGGGATCCCATGGGAATATATAATAATTTCCTTCCTCTTATTATATATTCCCATGGAATCCCCTTCCTCTTATTATATCTTCCTCAATAAATAGACTATCCAACATAAAAATATTTTTTCTATTCGAACCAGTAGGTAGGTCCTGAGATTAGCGCGGTCAAACGTACAAACAAACAAACTCTTCAGCATTATAATATTATTATAGATTTGTTACCTAATTTTTACAATATTATTATTACCTACCTTACATCTATAAAACACACAGTTATTCAATAAATAGGTATTTTTTATTTCTGATTTATGACTTGAATTGAAATTACTTGCCCAATTTTGATAAAACTTGATATCAAGATACATTGAATGCTTATGAGTAACATAGGCTATGGGATATACGCAAGTGAAACCGTAAGACGCTGCTAATCTATAAAATGTCATTGCGCAGGTGAGCGCGAAGGACCATTTTCATCACAAGGCGAGTGGCGTTCATCCTCTGTGTTAAACTTGTATTCTCTTTCAACGGGGGGTTGTTCCTGCGAAGGAGGCGTGGCTCGCTCGCCAGTAGCGGACTCAAGAGCAGGGCCGGAGGGGCCGAACGGCATGCCCTCTGAACCGTAGGGGACTTCTCCTGTGCCTACGTACTCCGATGGCTGGTAGCCGTAGCTGTTTAGACTGGAAATAGTAAAATTAGTCAATGTAGGCAAAATTATATTAAAATACTTTTATATCAGGCGTTTAATAAAATAACTAGTGCCCCGGCTTCGCTTCGACTTGAACCTTTCTAACAAATCACTCCGTCTATTGTATAAAAATCCGTTCAGTAGAAACAGACAAACAGACGCGGCGTGAAATGTATGTTGGATGGTAAGTCAAAAATTATAGGTATTAGATGGTGTTGAAAACTTACCTATTAGGCCAATATGAAATATCTTCAATAGCATGATGAGCATACGGAGCGTATGCGTGTTGATAGTACGGTGAATGATGCTGCGTCGTCGTCTCATATTGGAGCGGATACAGTGGAGCAGGGCCGGACGCAGGCGTGCTCGCTGGAGGGGCGGGGGCGTACTCGAGGGGGGCGGGGTACGCGTGCGGGGGCGTGCGGTACGGCGCGGGGGAGGTGCTGGCCGTCTGAGGGGAACTACCGCCCTGGGCTGAACTCCAGTACCCGCTGCTGCTGGCCCACGTGTAACTGCTACCATTCGGTGCTGCTGTTGTTCGTTCTGTATTGCTGTATGTTGCTGAAAAAAGTATAAACATTTTTTTATGGATATTAGAAAATTACAATTCATCTAGTTACATCGTTCTACATCCTACCCCAAAAATTCCTAACCTACCTGAATTTAGTTCGAAAATCTTTCAATCAGTTTCACTTAGAAGATTGCCCCCTATTTTATTTGCTCATTACTTGAATAAGTTATTAGGTAAGTACTCTAGGTACTTAATACCTAGGTATACCTAATTCCTAATTAAATATTGGCTGCATATTATAAAAATTCGGAGTAACAAAAAGAAAATTAATTAGGTAAGTACTCTATTAACAAAATCTATCTACGATACCTCTATGAATAATCATACCATAGGTGGCCACTATAAAGTGGCCACCTGAAGCTGAAGAAAGTTTTTTTTATAAACTTCGTAGTTTTTTTTATCAGATAGCTGCCAGTAATTTTATCAAAGTATTGTCAGACCTCCTTGTGAAATATTTTCCTTCGATGGAAAACTCTTTGGTGAAAAATGGTTTCTTTTTAAACGCATTTACTTTAGCTAAAAGCTGCCAGTCACTTGTAAAGTTTTTGTCAGACCTCCTTCGTGTCTTGGAAGTTCTTGTTTTTTAAACAAGTTCGAAACCCGTGTTTGTAATTTCATTCAATTTTACAGAATTTTACACATTTTCCAAGATTTTTGTTATCTAACTACTCATTTTTAGCCCCGACGCAAAAACAAGGGGTGTTATAAGCTTGACGTGTCTCTCTGTGTGCGTCGTAGCTCGCGAACGGATGAATCTAGTTTGAATTAGTAGTTTCTTTTGTTTGAAATGTGAATTAGTATGGAATTAGTCGAAAGTGTGTTTAAGCTATGTTTGATCAAAATCGGTGCAGCCATTGAAAAATTATATACTATTTTTCAGTAGGTTGTTTTTCAATTTGTCTTAATGTAGAAGGTAGCTAAATAACGTATTACCATCAGGTTTGACTTACAAGGTGGTGATAATGTTCTAGGCCTTGAAGGTGGTCTCGGTGGATACGGTGCTGGTCTTCTAGAAGACGCGTTACTCCCTCCGTACAATGACTGGGATGTTACGAACCAACCACCGACTGGAACATAATGTTAATAAATATAAATACATACCAATTGAGCACCGCCGCCTTTTTTGAAGTAAAAATTTTTTTACCATAAGGATGTAGAGTCACAACTACCTGGCTAAATGATTTTATAGAAGAAAAAAAGTTCAAAAACCTAATAAGTAAGTTATAATCATATTTCATTACTTATAAACAGCTTATCTGATATTCAGGAAGCAGGTTTTAGGTGAAAAAACGTGTGGCGCAAACGTGTGCGAGCTTCGTAGGCTCGGCCGAGCTACATGGTAGGCGGAGGGGGGGGGGTGTTACTTTTTTCCGCGATAAAAGCTATGCCATAGCTTAAAAATTTAAATTCCGCGGCATTTTTTTTGTTCCTGGGTTATCTCACCAGCCAAACACTGCTCGGGAGATACAAGAGTATTATACGAGGGCGGCACTGAAATTTTCGGGAATCAAGGAAGTGACACAACATTACTATTTAAAAATGTATTTATTGCTTTTCGAAGTATTCTCCGCGAAATTTGACACATTTTTCCATACGATGGAACCAATCATTAAAGCAACCATTCCATTCGGAAGTTGGGGTCTCCAAAATGGCCGTTTTGTAGGCGTCCACAGCTTCTTCAGGTGATGAAAATCTCTGACCACGCAATTTATTCTTTATTTTAGGGAAAGTATAGAAATCATTAGGGCTTAGGTCGGGGCTGTACGGCGGATGGTCTAATAATTCTATGTTTTCTTGCTCTAAAAACTCTTTTGTTCTGTTCGCGGTGTGAGAACTCGCATTGTCGTGATGGAGGATGATGCGGCGGCTGCAGTTCTCTTTACGGAGTTCAGAAATGACCTGTGGCAAACAAATGCTAGCATACCATTCTGCATTAACCGTTCTTTGTCTCTCAAGAGGAATAGTCACAACATGGCCGGTTTTGGAGACAAACGTGGCCACCATTTTTTTTGCAACACTCCGTGAACGAACAATTTTTGTTGGCTTTAACTCATTTTCGAACGCCCAAACTCGTGACTGGTTTTTTGTTTCGGGTTCGTACGCGTATATCCAGGATTCGTCACCTGATACGATGTTGTATACAGCATTTGAGGATCCTGCGTGGAATCTTTCGAGAGTTCTGACACACCAAGTAACGCGAGCCACTTTTTGCTCTTCACAGAGCGAATGCGGTATCCATCGGGAAAACAACTTTTTTACACCTAATTGTTCATGCAAGATTATTTGTATTTGACTCATGCCAATGTCTAAAGTTGCCTGAATTTCGCGGTATGTTACATGTCGATCTTCCTCAATCAGCTTAAGCACAGCATTAACGTTTTCTTGGGTGAGTGCAGTTTTTGGACGACCTTGACGGGGGTCATCACTGAGCTTGACACGTCCACGTTGAAATTCAGCAAACCAGCGATAAATTGTGGTTTTGGATGGGGCTTCATCACCAAATGCAGAAATCATCCGGTCAACACACTGTTTTTGTGATAAACCATTTCGAAAGTCATAATAAATCATCGCTCTTGAATTTTCTCGCGTCAATTCCATTTTCTCAACGACTAAACAAGTTTGACAAAACCTTGTGACAAGACCGAGATTCTTTTTTTAAATAAATAAATGGTATTCGATTTTTAAAACCAAGGAGTTTTCAATTAAAAAGATTTAAATATGACAGGAACAGTGGAAATATTCCATTCCCGATACTTTTAGTGCAGCCTATGTAGGTAGATACTAGCTACACCCCGCGGTTTTACCCGCATAAGTCCCGATCCCGTGGGAGCTTCGGGATAAAAATTAGCCTATGTGTTAATCCAGGTCTCCAGCTAACTAGATGTACCGAGTTTTATCGCAATCGGTCCATTACTTTTTGCGTGAAGGAGTAACAAACATACATACACACACAAACTTTCACATTTATAATATTAGTAGGATGCTTTCTTTGCACTACGATAAAGTGGAAGTTAACTTACGTGAACACAACAATAAAAAACTTACATTGAGGGTACTGATGCGGCGAAGAACTTTGCTGCGGATAATGCGTACCAACGAAATCTCTTTGATAATACCCTTCAGGTCTCTCCTTTGCATCCAAGAACGCCTTCGCAAATGGATTGTATTTAATCTTCAATGACGTCACTTCTTCGTTCTGATACGCTGTCACGGCTATGAACTGGGTCTCAGGGAATGGATAGGTCATTATTCTACGAAGATCTGTTCCTACTTTCACTAGGTGTACTCGGGGCTCGTATTTGTGTAGGCTGTTAAGCATTATCTGGAAGTTCAAAAGTTTTATAAGTGGGTATAGTTTAGTTCTATTATTTTCATCATTTGGCATAGTTTTTAGGTTTTTACAATCTCTTGTCGCACGATAGGATCTTTACAATGTGTCAGCGAAGGGGTTTTAATACGAAAGGGGGTTAGAGTTGCCATTATTGTACCCTCAAGCGATCTGGCGAAAGGGAGTTGTTCTAGACGTCTAGGCGAACAACTTTTGTTCTACGACTTTTGGAAATTCAAACGTTTTTTTCCAGTAATTTTGAGGGAATTTTTACTTGAAAATCAGCCGTTTCATACAAAAACTTAGAACAAAATGTTCGAATTTCCAAAAGTCATAAAACAAAAGTTGTTCGCCTAGACGACTAGAACAACCCCCTTATGTATTAGAATCCCTTTGCAAAAACACATTGTATATTCAAAGGTAAGGTTTTCAAAGGTTGCCTGGAATAGATCGTTTTGAGCGATTGAGCCGCCTTTTCTAGCACTTATACTTAAGCTTTGTTTTTTGTATTTAATGTTATTTGAAAATGGTGTTTACAATATAGAATTTACCTATCTATCTATCTGTCTGTATTTGAACAGAGGACACGTAGATACACCTAAAGTTACGCGTTTCAAAGATATTGAGCTTATGAAGTTTTAAAAAGAAATCGTCCAAGGCGCATATGACGCATTTTTATTAAGTTTTCCTAAAAATTTTCAAGTTAAAGAAATAATGAAAGTGTCGTTTATAAATTGACCATCGATTTATTATAATTACCTACCTACTCTGTTATTTTTTAGTGTAGTGATTTTTTTTTAATTTGACGGGCATCCAGTTTTAGTATATTTTAAAGCGGTAAAAGAAAACGAAGGAAGATAAGTATTACTTGTAGTAAGTAGGTACCTATTGACTCCCATCTGATTTCATAATGACAGAATTACCATTGTTAATTGTATCCGCTTATGAAAGAGCATAAAAAGATTACCAGCTCTAATATTTACAGCCGCATCAGATTAGTTCCTGACCGAGCATAATAATTAGTTCACCGTATTGACAGAATATTAATAAGTTTATGACAGAAAGCTGTCGAATTTCGATATCGGAGGATAGAGTTAGATAGTTCTTAGATAGAGCTCTCGTAAACTGCAGACTATAAGTCGGTCGATTTATAGTCTGCAGTTTTTTTTTTATATGTTTTTTCCACATTTTGTGCATATGTTCAGGTAATAATAGTTATAAAGTATCTTGTTTTTCTTTATCTTCTTGTTTTGCTTGAGCCAGTGACATTCTTTAACGAAACTTTGCATTGGTACATTTTTTTCGTCAACGAGAAAATTACAGATATTACTTGAGTTCCATTTTAATTTCACTCGTTCACAGTAATTCATATTCCTTTATTTATTCATAACTAGCTGCGCCCCGCGGTTTCACCCGCGTAAGTCCCGATCCCGTGGGAATATCGAAAAAAAATATCCTATGTCCGTCTTATGATTGTAAGTTACCTCCCCACCAATTTTCAGCCAAATCGGTTTAGCCGTTCCCGAGTAATAAATGGTGTAACTAACACGACTTTCTTTTATATATATAGATTTTCAATATACGTCAATCTGTTATATTTTACATATTGTATGTAATATTAGTAATTAAAACTTAAAGTAAATAGCAATAAAAAAGAGAAATACACCATGTGATAAAATAAAATGTCAAGTTAGGTACTTCCTTGGTACAACAATTTATAATTTAATAGCTAAATATTCGTCAATGCTGTAGCAAATTAAATTATTAAGCACCGCTTAATAATTTAATTTAATTACGTAAAATGTCTCCAATATAAATAAATTTATCTTAAGCCAAACAAACACATAGTCACGGGCCACCCATTTTCCCTTGACAACAAAACAAACACGTCATAGTCGATAGAGTACGTGGAGTACGTGGAGTACATGGTGGTAGAGTACGTGATGGTGGTCCAATTGTTCCGCCCAATTATTAAAAAGGTTGGACCACGACCCATAGTTGGAAGCACGGGTGCGAAGTAGCTTTATATTCAAACCAACCGATCGACAGATATAAAATCAGTAGGCTACAGAAGTTCTCAGAATCCAGTTCTCACGGTTGAATGTGGTGCGAATGATATACGAAAGCAAATATTCAGATACATCCAGATCCATATGCTGACGTCTCGGTGTGAAATCTGTAGCTTACCAACTGTTTAGCGGGTGCTCGTAGATAGAACGCGTACGCACTATCATTTGTAATAATTATTGTCTCTGCGCTATGTTTACATTATACACATTAAGTTTATGAGTTACTTGCCCCCTAGACAGCATGCTAATATTTATATTTGTTTACGTATCTTCTTATTATTATAATGGCATTTAACAACAAGCTTATTTCTTACGTTAGGTGCAATTACAAATCTGCGTTGTGGTTGTCTATCGCCACAAGATTATGCTGATAAAATTCTAGCCTTAGTATACGGTGTATACTCAAAAACAAGGTTTTTCTATTCTATTATGAGTGAGAATTGGGAGCGTAAAAACGTTAATCATAACTCGTATTATTCTCATGGAAAATAGTAGGTACTTTTTTGTCTTCCAAAGGTCCGGCCAAAGTTTTTTCAGCTCAATAATAGACGAATTTGATTGATCAAAATCTAGAGGCTTCAAAATTTTTTAAATGTCCGCATTTGATAGTTCAGTCAAAATAAAAACTAAAGTGTAGAACTAATGAACAAACAAATACGTAAGAACTAATGTATAAACGAATACGTTATTTAAAAAGCTAATAGTCACTGCTATATTGTTTCATGGTCTCTGCAGAGCCGGATTTTTTAAAAGCTTACTTACGAGTATGTCTTGTACGACAAAAGCACAATGCGCGTTTCTTGAGTCAAAGACATACATACCTGTTAGTTCTCTCGTATGGTTAACAGGCCTTGCCGAATAATCTATTTTTCATCCTAGTTAAACAATGTCGTTTTCCACTTTTACCTAATTATTCCCATCGATGAAATAGTACTTTTCCGCAATCTGACATAAAATGAATGAGATACCTATCTAAACATAATGAAATTAAAAAACTGAAACTTACCTGCCCATTTCCATTAGTTTTGTTAGTTAACTTGACTTTTGCGAAAGAAATTGGTTCCTTCATCCAATGAGCGCCGAAATTAGGACTCTCCGGGTGTATGTAGATCGCGTTTGATGGAGGAACCTCTGCTTTTCCACCAGGCACCTAAAGAAAATAGATAGGTAGGTATAGTCAGAATTAATAGGCCATGCACTAAAACACATACTTGTAGGCCATTTTGCTAAATTGAAATGTTCTTAGCTATATTTATTTAGTTCTAGTTGTGGATCCCTTTCTATTTGAATAAAACATCTGTTCACAAAAGCCATGCTTTAGATATAATTCTGTGAAGGAGTAGAAAGATGGGGGCTCCAGGAGTGGGAAAATAGGTACATAAAATAATAATAAATTCCTATGCATCGGCTAAGAAAGTATTTTGGAAAATTTAAACCTACGCCGATAAAAGCTGGTTAGGAAAAAAAACGTTACAACCGACTTCAAAAAAAAAGGAAGAGGTAATGAACCTAACTAATTATTTAAATAAACAAAATAATTTACCCATTCTCCATTGACATATTTCCACCGATGAGAGTCGACTTGCACGAACTCAAGCAACACCGTGTACATCGCCGTCGGATCGAGGCCGCTCGCTGTTACTTTGACTACAGGGAACATACGTCTGCAAACAATAAACCTAGGTTACTTTCAATAATTTAAATAAACTTATATATTGCAGGACATTGTAGGCTTGCTTCTCAGCTTTGTCGACCATTTATATAGATTCTGCTGCCAGAAACTTTGGTTCATTTTATTTTGCTTGGCAAGAACCTGTACCACCCTGTACCATCCTATCAACTTAATCTTATAGGAAACTACGCCCCGCGGTTTCACCCGCATAAGCCCCGTTCCCGTGGGAATTTCAAACTAAAAAGTAGCCTATAGCCTTCCTTAATAAATGAAATATTCAACACAAAGATAATTTTTCAATTCGAAACAGTAGTTTCTGAGAGTAGCGCGATCAAACAAACGAACTCTTTAGCTTTATAATATTAGTATAGATAACTTGTCAATGCGTCTGCAGCCCACTAAGCCGCGGGTTTTATCACGATGATTTTCATCATGTATATGTACCTACAGTTATGTATCAAATAATCAAGATGTTTGGAAGCTTAGTTTTAAGAGTCCCAAACAAGACTGGCTAATATTAACCTTAAAATGATTTGGATTGTTACTTTCCATCTAATTTACAAAAAAACATGTCGAAAGTATTTAGCGCTACCTCTACATCCATTCATGGTGGAATGCACTACCTCTTATAGTTAAAGTTTCTTTGCTTTTCATTTGAAAAGGGATCTCGCAAAGTAATCTTTATATGAGCTATATATATACAAAATTCTCTAAATGGCTACACCTATTCCTAGCAATTTTTTTGTGTATATTCGTTATTTCTGAAAATCGAACAACATCAATCAACATCTTTTTTTATATATGGCAAAACAACAGCCGGGACAGCTAGTAAAACATAAAAATAAAATAATAGCAATTTTAGAATTCTACGTTGAGAATCTACTTATGTAGCCTAACTGTACCATGAGCCTGTAACACTACAGTTTTGTACTACACAAGGACACCTCCTCAAGGGTAGGGCACCAGCAAGCTGCATCATTTAGCCGACCCACGTTAATTAGTAAGACCTACCGCGTTAATAGCTGAAAACTAGCCGACGGCTTCGGCCGGTTAACACTAGAATATGTTACGTATACATTCACTGATCACAGTCTTACTTGTTAAATGGAGGTAATGCCTTGTTCAGACGACGTTCGTTAATGTCAACCGTTATTCAGGGTGAACTATATTGGCTTAGATACACTAGACGATACTAGGTTGAAAGGTATTCTAATGTAGAACATTTGGTCTGCCAATAAAGTCATCATGCATTTATTGGTCAGCATTTGACCACTATCACACTTGCCTGCTGGTAGGTGATGATGTGGTCTAAGATGTAGCATGCTTTCCTAAAAGATACCTGGTCACTTGTGTATGTGTATAGCCTTTTATTTATCCTTTGAATATTAAAATTACTTATAAAACATGCATCATACTAAACTTACTATTACTATGAGAGTATTGAACTGTGAAAATTAAATTGTCCGCTATTCAAGGATCTCTTTTTGAGTAAAGGCCTCCTCCATGGCTTTCCAATGGTCTCTATTCTGTGCTTTAATTATCCAATCTTTCCCCGCTATTTTTAGGGTTCCGTACCTCAAAAGGTAAAAACGGAAACCCTTATAGGATCACTTTGTTGTCCGTCTGTCTGTCTGTCTGTCTGTCTGTCTGTCAAGACCTTTTTTCTCAGGAACGCGTGGAGGTATCAAGCTGAAATTCATATCAAATACTCAAGTCTATGGTCTCTTGGAGCTGTGAAAAAATCAAACTTCTAAGTCAACGCGATCAAAAGATACTCCCGTTTATGCCGCAAATTTTCGACACTCGCAAGGGAATCAAAACCTACAGGGTACTTCCCGTGAACTCAGAATCTTGAAATTTGGTATGAAGCAACGTCTTATAGCAGAAATATAGGAAAAATTGCGAAAAGTATACATTTTTAGTTATATCATATAATAAAAATATTTTTAATAATTTTAAACTTACTACCCCTTTCCTCATGAACGCGTAGTGGTATTATATTGAAATTCATATCAAATACTCAAATCTATAATACCTTTAAGCTGTAACAAAATCAAACTTCTATGTCAACGCAATCAAAAGAAACAGGAATTAAAACCGAATATTTTGAAACTCGCCACTACTCGCAAGGGAATTAAAACCTACAGGGTACTTCCCGTGAACTCAGAATCTTGAAATTTGGTACGAAGCAACGTCTTATAACACAGATAAAGGAAAAATTGCGAAAAGCATAAATTTTTAGTTACATCATATAATAAAAATATTTTTAATAATTTTAAACTTATTACCCCTTTACTCATGAACGCGTAGTGGTATTATATTGAAATTCTTAACAAATACTCAAGTCTTTAATATCTTTAAGCTGTAACAAAATCAAACTTCTACGTCAACGCAATCAAAAGATACAGCAATTAAAGCCGCATATTTTGAAACTCGCAACTACTCGCAAGGGAATCAAAACCTAAAGGATACTTCCAGACGACCTGGAATCTTGAAATTTGGCATGAAGCAACGTTATAAAGTACACATATAGGAAAAATTCCGAAAATCTTAAATTTTTAGTTACATCACATAGTATATTTTTTTTAATAATCATAAACTTGTTTATAAAAATAAAAGGGAGAGCATCTCTTCCAAATATAAAATAAAAGAAAACTAATTAGTGGACCCAAGTGGCTGTGACTGTGGAGCAGGACCAGCATTAAGCCAAGCTTTTTTATCAAGGATATAATCCTCTAATTAATAATATGCTTGTCTACATAGTGTGCGTTTTATGCATGTTTTAAATTTTGTCTCGTTCAGTTGTAGAATCCGCAGTGGTATTTTATTATAAAATTTTACACAATTCCCCATAAAAGAATTTCGTACCTTAGCCAATCTAAACCGAGATTGATCCAAATTGTGCCTATTTCTAGTATTAAAATTATGTCTATCACTTCTCTTCTTAAAGAGATGAAGATTTTTCCGAACATACATAATGTTTTCATATATGTATTGACAAGGTACCGTCAGCTTTCCACATTGTTATGTTATGGATTTCATTTAGCAATAAAAATACCATAACTTTTACTTATATACCTACAGGTTTGTACGGAACCCTCGGTGCGCGAGTCTGACTCGCACTTGGCCGGTTTTTTTTTATTTCGTCTTCCCATCTCTCTGCCGGTCTACCTCTATTCCTTTTCCCTAGCGGTCCTCTCCAAATCGTTGTATTTTTCGTCCACTTTTTGTTTGTCATTCTGGCTACCTGGTCACTTACGACTTGAAAACTCTCAAATTGTAGACTTCAGACAGACACAGGGAACTGATTCCATTCCCTTGCAGTACGGAATAAGGGATGACGAAGCAAAGCTATATTTTAGGCTACGGCTAATAAAGATACGTCGATACGTTCCTGCTGATCAAACTAGTTTGTCCAAAAGGAATAAATTTCCTCGTAGTCAAACTACTCAACTAAGTAGTTAACAAAAGGCGATCGAAACGGAAAAAAGACGATCGAAATGGCGTCACTGCTAATCAGACCAGACATAGCCAAATTAGCCAATGAAGTTTTAATCACTATGGAGATTTTACCATTTAAATAAGTAAACATATCCGTTTCGCCATTTTATTTACACAAGTTTTTTAACATTTTGCGGGGTCAATTTCCGTAAGGAGTTTTTAAGGTCTTTGGACGTAGGTAGCACACGCCACACGAAAATAAGGAAAAAGAAGTTGCACTGCATCCCGTTTTTATTAGGTATCATTTCGGTTGAAAATTGTGGCAGTGGCTTGTGCCTTACGATTTTATTGCACGTTGATAAAAAAAGGTTCGTCAACTTTATTGATTTGAAAGCTTGATGATACGGTTCGATTGTTTACGACTTTCATAGATAAGAATTTAGATATTTAGGCACTATTTAGATTAGCTCCACATCTTCCTTTTTATCAAGCAGCTGTTTGTGTTGTCATACTTACCACTGACGTAGGTTTCCTTACGGAAATATGACCTGTACTCTTGTGCCTGAACCACTAAACTACCAATATAAAACAAGCAAAGTCCTTAAAACTTCTCCCCCTTAAAATAGCGGCTTTTGATAGTGTTGAGCATAGAATGTGTTGCTCCAATAGTTTTCGGAATAAAAAGTAGCCTAATTCAAAGTTGTAATTCTTAATTCAGGTTATCAGCTTTTAACGCAATCGAATTTCAACGCAATCTGTTCTGTAGTTTTTGCATGAACGAGTAACAAAATGAAGTATACAAACACACACACACTAACACACTTTTCACATTTATAATATTGATAGGATGTTAGAATAGGGCCCGTCCATGTCATTTTAGTCTTACACTGGTATTTCAGACAGCTGTATATCTTATCATTTGTACATTGTACCTAATAACATTTTGACATATACCTTTAGCATATTCTAAAGCAATATTTGGACATAAGAACATTTCGGCTACAGTTGTTTCTACATTTTGACACTGATATGATACTACAAATACAAAACAAATACTAAAAATATATTTATTGAAACTTATTTTACATATTAAACTAAGCAGTAAATATTAAAGAGAACAAAAATAACACATGCCTGAACTAGGTATTCCTGTATCTCGGGTGAAAAAATACTTACATTAACAAAATAAATTAAAATAATTTACTTGCAAGATACTAACTGCTTGCAGTAATTAGATAAAAAAGTATGTATAAATAAATTTGAAATACTACAAACTGTGCAAAAATATTAAAATTGCAAACTCATCATTTTATTCATTAAATCTATGGCTTAAAACAATGATTAATATATTACACTAGCTGTCCCGGCAAACGCTGTTTTGCCATTAAAAAAAAAAAATAGATGTTGGCCGATTCTCAGACCTACTCAATATGCTCACAAAATTTCATGAGAATCGGTCAAGCCGTTTCGGAGGAGTATGGCAACGAAAACTGTGACACGAGAATTTTATATATTAGATAAACAAAAATTTCAAATAAATAACATCTTGCCCTTGAAATTTTTAAAATATTTAAAATGTAGATCTACCGTGAATCATGATATCTATTTACCATCTTCTAGTTTCTAATTACTAAAGCTCCGATATTCAAGAAGAAACTCATAAATAAAGAGTGTAAGTACTTACTTTAACTTGATTGAATAGGCAACATATTTTACGACTAGTCTGAGGACATTTCCATACCTACTTAAACGTAACTTGTTTCAATACAATATTGTAAGTTATTGTTCCATTTTGTTCTTGCAACTTGTGCTCATAGATTTTTTAGGTCAGCAACAAAAGGCTCATCAGCTATTAACTTCAGACTTCAACATTGTAAAAAAGTTTTATTTACTGGTTAAAGGCAAGCTAAAGGTCTCTTCAATGTAATTATTATTGACTAGCAGAGCTTCACGGTCTCACCCGCGTAACTCCCGATCCCGTGGGAATATCGGGATAAAAAGTAGCCTATGTTACTCCCAAGGATTAAATGGTTCCTATCAAGTTTCATAATCATTTCGTAATCAATTCATAATCACGTTACAGAATTTCTTGATTCGGTCGCCGCGCTTAAAGCCCGTGATAAAAGCTATGCAATAGCTTACAATCCCAATTGTAATATTGGTGTAGATTATAATTACATAAAGTTGTAAAAAAGAGGTGATAAAATTTGTAGTTCATAGTAGCTATCATGTATTCTGTTTATGTAAAAATGACTAATGTATATTTATTTAGCGAGTTTGCCAGAATGTTTGCGGGTATCTTCAGTAGTCAGCTCTGTGGCCGAACTCTTGGTCCTTTAGTTCCCTTCGTCTTCAGTTTTAGAATCTTAATTATATTGTTTGAAAATATTTTAAGGCCAATTAAGTGTATTAAAGAAATTTCACTTACCTTCCATTCTTAGTGACAATCATTTCGTTGGTGAGAGTCTGGAAGCGGACCCAAAGCTCTCTGTCATCGAGAGCTACATTGACTTCACGTTCACGGCCCGTTCGGGCTGCGTTGCCTCCGACTGTTGGCTCCACCGCGCTTAGGATGTGCGATGCAGCCATCCTGCCGAAAAAAATACAATTAGTTTTAAGCAAAGTGACTTTTTTGCACTGAAAACGCTGGGACGTGTCAGTTTTTTTTAAATG
This sequence comes from Idaea straminata, assembly GCA_951213275.1. NCBI lineage: Eukaryota > Metazoa > Arthropoda > Insecta > Lepidoptera > Geometridae > Idaea > Idaea straminata. The sequence goes on from OX577852.1 coordinate 2,396,717, forward strand.
TAATTTACTTTTTAATTTTGATTATATTTTATTTTGTGTAGGTAAGGTTGTAGACCCATAGTAGAGTTCTAACCTTACTATCTCACCTTCTTCTTCTTCCTTATTTTTTCAATAAAATGAAAACAAAAAGTTCAATGAAACAGGTCACATTTACTCAGGTCAACACAAATGCTCCGTCTACCTCATCTAGCACAACATTTTTTCGAGGCTCATAGACATAAATTAAACATATTACATCAAAATATAGCTGGTATTATCAACAAAACAGATGAAGTTTCCATAGCTCTTCACGAATTTGCTAAAAAATCGCAAAACATAGACATTTTATGCTTTAGTGAAACTTTTATGAAAAAATTATCTGAGTCGCTTCTTAGGGTTCCTGGTTATAGATTAGTGGCTTCTTATTCTCGAGACACCAAAAGAGGTGGTAGCTGCATTCTCATCAAAAATGGTGTTCACTGTTCCCCATTGAATAATCTTGTCAAAAACTTAGCTTGTAATTTTAATTTTGAATGTTCTGGTATAGAGTTGACATTACATAGAATAATTATAATTTGTATTTATAGAAGACCTCAGAGTAATCCGCAGGTATTCCTTGACAAATTAAATGAACTTATTAATTTGCTTTTTAAGAAGTATAAGAAGGTCATTATTTGCGGTAATTGGAATTTAAATATATTAAAACCGAGCAAAAGTTGTACAGAACTATTAAGCTTAATGAAAAACCATAATATGCAGCTACATATAAAAACTCCCACTAGAAAACAATCATGTCTTGACCAGATAGCAAGTAACATAAAACATGCTGAAGGACAAGTACATCACCTTGGTCTCTCTGACCATGAAACGGGTCAGACTTTGACAGTACGGCTAAATAAGCACCTAACTACAAAGTCTTGGTATGAATTAAAGACAAACTACAGTGATGAAAATATCAAAAAATTTTGCTACTGTATGTCAGTTTTAAGGTTTTCAGATATGTACCAAAAGTCCAATCTTAATGAAGCTTTTCAAGAATTCTTCAGTACATTCAGGTTATTTTATGACCTTTGTTTTCCGACTCACAAAGTGAGAAAAACAAATGGTAAATGTAATAACTTGTGGTTAACTAATGGCTTGAAAAAATCTAGTGTCCATAAGCGAAATATGTACTTAAAAATGTTACATTGCAAGTATAATAAAAAACTACTTAAATCCAAATATAAACAATATTCAAGATTCTGAAACGTTGCATTCATGCCTCACAACAAGTTCAAAATAAAAGATACATAGAACAAAGCAAAAATAAATGTATAGCAACTTGGAAGATTATTAATAGATCCTTAAACGACATTAGCCCATATAATGACATAGACGAGATAGTTATTGACAATGTAAAATATACTGACCCTCAAAAAATTACTGACATTTTTAATGATTACTATATACAAATGACAAACAATAATTTTAAATACAATATTGACGCTATTAAAAAAACAATGGACGTTAATAATCATAATACATTTTTTCTTAAACCCACTGATCCCAAAGAAGTACATAAGATTATAAACAGTTTAAATAACTCAAACTCCGTTGGTGTAGACAGCATATGTACAAAAGTTATTAAAGCTTGTGCATTACATATAAGTGAACCATTGAGTTATCTCATAAATTTATCTTTTTCTGAAGGGGTCTTTCCTGAATCTCTTAAATCTTCAATCGTCAAACCTCTGTTTAAAAAAGGCGAAACGACTGAAGTATCAAACTACAGACCGATCACGTTAATACCTATTCTATCAAAAGTTTTTGAAAAGGTTATGCTAATGAGGTTACAGGAATTCGTAGCAAAAAACAATATATTAAGAGAGGAACAATTTGGTTTTCGTAAAAAGAGTACCACAACCTTGGCATGCTACAATTTAATAAAATCCATAACTCATGCACTTAATAATAGAAAACATGTAGCAGCAGTATTCCTAGATATGAGTAAGGCTTTTGATTTTGTGGATCATAGATTGCTATTATTCAAATTAGAAAGATACGGTATACGCGGTAAGGTCAATGACTGGCTGCGTTCTTATCTCTCAGATAGACACCAATGTGTACAAATCTCAAAAATTAAAGGAAACGATAAGGTTGCCTATAGATCTCAGAACAAATGCAATGGCGTTGGTGTTCCACAGGGCAGTGTTTTGGGACCTTTTTTATTCCTTATTTACATTAATGACCTTCCTTTGGCCACTGAACATGAAACTATACTCTTTGCTGACGACACGACTCTCATAGTTAAATCCGACAAAAGACATGAATTAGAAATTAAATTAAATCAATCACTTTTAGACATTATTAATTGGCTTGACACGAATAATCTTAAAATTAACATTCAAAAAACACAAATGATAGAATTTCAAAGTTACAGTTTGAAACCAATGAACCTTAATGTAAGTTATGAAGGTAATTTTATAAAACAAGTAGAATTTACTAAATTCTTAGGATTGATTATTGATCGAAATTGTAAATGGAGATTCCACATTGATTATATTTGCGATAAATTGGATAGATTTGCTTATGCAATTAAGAGACTTAGAGTAACTGTGTCAATGGAAGCAGCAATAACTGCATACCATGGATATGTGTCCTCTGTTCTGCTTTATGGGTTAATAATATGGGGTAATTCTGTTGACATTGAAAGCGCATTCCATGTACAAAAAAAGTGTATCAGGGCAATTACTGGCGCTTGGTTTAGGGATAGTTGCATGCCTTTGTTTCAAAAACTTAATATATTGCCACTTCCCTGTATGTATATTAAGGAGTTGTGTCTGTTTGTTAGGGAACATTCACAGTACTTTCCACTGCACACAAAGACTGTGAAAAGGAATCACACTTCTAGACGACCTAACAATCTGTACCGACCCAACGGTCGCCTTCAAATTTATACAAAAAATGTACATATACAAGCGATCAAAGTGTACAATAAATTACCAGACACGATAAAGAGCCTTCCTTGCCTGCTTTTCAAAAAAAAGCTAACTAAATGGCTTTTGGACAAACGTTTTTACAGTGTGAATGAATTTTTAAATGAGAAATGAATCTAAAACTGACATTAACATTTTTCTTTTTTGACATTTATACTTAATAGTGATTCCATTCTTTTTTTTTTTGACATTATATTTAATCGGACCTGGTGTAATGCTCAAATATTGTAAATCTCATTATAATTTATGATTAATGTACCTACCTATTGTTCAAGTCACTTTATATTATTTAAACATTGCATACCCAAATATTTGTACACCAGATGACTGGTAGAATGTAAGCACATACTAATCATACTAACATCATACTTTTGTAAACTACATTCTAGACAAATAAAATATTCTGATTCTGATTCTGATTCTATTAATGGAATATTTTTATTTTATAATATTTATCTAAAATCATGAGTTGAAAAACTTTAAACTTGAACACGAGCATGACCTTAGAATCTTGCTTGAGTTGAAAACCAACCATACCTAACTTGATTTGAAAATAAGTTTGAATTTTTTATTTTGTTGACCAGCAAGCGTCCCCGAAGGTCTAAAAGGAGACTCGAATTAAGAAATTTTGGCAGGAATATAGTGAAAAACTGAAGAGAAGCGTTATCTATCCAGGCTACACATAACACTGGCTTAAATTGAAAATAAAAAGTCTTTAGCATACACATATTTTCGGTAAATAAGAGTAATTTAATTCTTCAAAATTATGCTGTCAATCTTGAAAAGTGGGATCAATAAGGCAAAGTAGGCTTCATTCCTTGTCTCCAAATTCTAATGTTCTGAATACAATAAAACTTTATTTGTACGGTACCTACCATACATGGTACTAGCGATTAATGATGGTACGACTGATCCTAAATAATTGTCACTAGTAGGTACTAAGGGTACAAAGTTTTGTCATTTGTACCATCAATGGTACTACTGACTTAAAGGCATTGTATCCTTCCTTCCAAAAATATCAAATAATAAAATATAGGGCCACCAAATTCAAATTTAAAAACTATACATGCCATAGACATCTAAGGTGCCCACAAATATAGCTAAGCTTATATAAAAAACTATTGATATGCTAACAGTAAAGTTATTCAGTAATGTGGGCGCGTTGATGTCTTTTGTATGGCGTTCGATTCAAAGGTTGAACCAAAGAAAACTTTTCAATTGTTGAATCAACTTAACTGGAGGTATTTAGTGCTTTTTTAAGAAAAACCACTTTCAAATCAAGTCAAATGTTCGTCATATTATCGACTAGCTTTTACCCGCGACTTGGTCCGCGTAACAGTAGAATTTACCCAAAAGGCGTATGATGCTTTCGTCATAATAGCTAAATGTAGGTATGCAGAATTTTGACCGTTCCGTCCATTGGTTTAAACTGTGCGTTGATATTATTATAATTATATCAGTTAGACATGACTTGTAGGCATAGAATATGACGTTCGTACCTCACAACTGTAGGTACTCTATTTGACTAAATGGATCCTAAACATTGTCTAAAGTTGGCATAAAATATCGTTGAAACGTTGACAATCTTAAGAACTACTAGCCATTGCCTGCGACTTCGTACGCGTGGTAGTTTTGTTTTATGTACCAAAACCTTCCTCTAGAATAACTATATTTAAAAAAAAATCGCATCAAATTCGTTGCGTAGTTGTAAAGATCTAAGCATACATAGGAACAGACAGCGGGAAGCGACTTTGTTTTGATACTATGTAGTGATAATAGCAGTAACAGTTAAATAATTTAGATATTAGAATCCTCTATATCCTAAAGTTGGCTCGAAGAGACCGCTTTTAGCGGTAAGGCTACCTAAGTGCTACTATATTTAAGCTTGATTCTTTTTTTTATCCTTTTGTGTGCAATAAAGTGTTCTATCTATCTATATTAAAAATGAACATAGATACGTTTGTATGTACAGTCGGCTGCATAATTGCAGCCCCCTATAGAGTTAAAATATTACCATTATTGGCATGTTTTCATTCTAATATCAGACTTTAAACTTCAACTAAAGTAGGTGCCTAAAATGCTTGTGTTGAAACATTCTTATAACAGCCGTTTTGGAGCTCTACGGTGGGTCTGCAATTATGCAGCCGACCGTACCTATGAGGCTATGCAGACAGAGCAACTTTAGTTAAATAAACTATGAAATTTTAAACTGTTTTCGTTAAAGTATGCCAGATGCAGCAACAGAAAGGCCCAGTTTACAGTTGCCACTATTCTAAAGAAACTTCAAATCCATGGGCAGTGTGGACCTCGAAGAAGTAGTCTTCATCGAGTGAATGTAACTTAAAATTGTTGTCGATCATCGAAACTTTGAACTGGATTTATCTACAATTGTCAATTATTTGTCAGCACAGTTTCTTTATTTATTTTTATTTTAAGTTATATTATAATATTTATTTTCATTTCTAATATTTAATAATTTCTATTAAGGAACTTGCAAGGGCCGAAACAAGAAAATAAATATAATTTGTTTTTTCAAATTGATGAATAAATCTAATATTTATCTAATGATCTGTTTTTAAGTAGTATTCGCTATTTTTACAAACTATTTAGTTTTTGAATAGGGTTTATTATTTATTTAAGGTTTATTAGAGCGGTGTTACCTTAGTGGTAGATACCTCGATTTTCATTCTGAAGGTCGTGGGTTCGAATCCCAGCCGGCCGTGCACCAATGGATTTTCTCTTAAGAAAAAAATATGTGCGCTATTAACGTTGCTCTTACGGTGAAGGAAAACATAGTGATAAAACCGTGGCTTAGTTACCTACAGAAGTATAGACAAGTTCTCTCCTCTGGACATGTTCGACTAAGCTGAGAGGGTAGTCGGTGCTGGGCAAGCCTACTCCATCCTCACGCAAAAAGAACCCAATTAAAAAGGGTCTAATTGCGGAAACAGCCCATTTACAAGTACAAGTATTATTATTATATTTATTGCCTGTTGCCCAATACGGAGTCAAAGTTGCTGTATCTGCATAGTCCCTATAGGTAGGTACTACACGTATATCAAATACATCTACGTTCTGAATTTACATAGATACATAGTAAACAAGTTGGTATCATTGAATGCCAACACTGAGTAGATGCTATACAAACGCAATGGCTCACGAAATCCGGCGTATAATGGCGTTGCCGATAGCAAATAAGCCGGATATTATATTCTTAGTTTGACTGAAGCACGATCTCTCGACAGTGTTTATACAGCTCATTATCACTGGCTACGTTGGTTCAACGTACCACCACACCTCCCGACAAAAATTTATACTTATTCTTTTTGTACAAAAAATTAATGGATTTTTGCCTATTTTCCACATTAATATATAGAGTTTTTTCTAACCTGACCCGAAAACCAAATGTTAGCGGGTTAGGTTAGAAAACGTAACAAAATAATTACTTTCGGACCTTTTTTTGGCCTGGGAAAACCCGGTCGGGGCAACGAAGTAGTTATGTCGGGCTCCAACCGACTAATACCCCAGGGTGCTCCGTCTCGATGCCTATTGTCGGGGCTACGGGGATAGGTTTCGCATTCAACAGCAGCCCCGACGGCATTTGTCCGTGAGGACTCCTCTTAGTAGGCTTTCGCCCCTCCCCCCTTGTTGCGACGCACCAGACCACGAACGTAACCTTCTTTTAACCCGTTCCTCAATAACGTAACCTTATTTTAACCCGACCCTAAATTGTGTTACTCAATAACGTAACCTTCTTTTAACTCGACCCTAAATTGTGTTCCTCAAAGTGGAAACCACGACGATCGAATAACTGAAACAAAATACAATCTAAACAATATCGAACTAATACAAGACAATCTTTAGAAATATTTAGAGGAAAAAGCTTAATAAAAATAATATCGCGGCGAGACTAGAACTCATTACCGTCTGCTTACGATGTAGACGGTATGTATTTTATTATTAAAATCTTAATTGATTTTCTTCGCTTCTGACATCTAGCGTTTGATTATTATTTATATAGACGAGTATTATTTCTATAAATCAAGTGTGGAGGACGGGCTTATGCCCTGAAAAGGGAAAAGCAACTTACTTAATATCATTAAAACAAACTAAGTTTCAACTAACGAAGTGCCGTTATAAATAGTAGGTCTCTTGTAAATATGAACTTCGTTAGTTTTCTTTCTTTCTTATAGTATATTGGTGTTCATTAGTGTAGGTAAACCAACGAGAGAAGTCATGTCGTCGCGTCCGCATCGTTTGCATATTGGAATAAAGTGTTCATTGTAATAAAGGAAGACAGTATACGTATAGTGGCACTTACTTTATTGAATACTGTTATTTATTAGCTTGAAATACCTGAGTGTAATGCATGTATACTCGTAATTTGGTTTTACGTCCTCCCCACAGTACAACTTTGAAGGTACATATCGTATTCCAACATTTAAAATATTAAACAACAAGAAAGCAACATGTTTGTATAAAGACTCAGTAATTACAGCGCTAGCCCACTCGTCTGCAACGTCATTATTCATCGTTTTACGACTCCATGAGGTATAAATATTAAACTTAAGTCGTATAGATGGATTGCGAACATTTTCTTTTTAATGGCGAGGTTAAATATGATGTGTGAGTACAATACGGTTTTAGTCCTAACTCTTAGACGAGCACCGCCAATATAAAATCAAAGCGTGCCTAACAATACAAAGATACAGCCTAAAGTTATCGAGCTTTAATTAGGTGTAATAACGCATTTTATCTGTTGCCGTGTGGCAGTAACTCAGAGAGCACCCTCTGAGTGATATCGACAGATTGACGGTCGAGGAATGTCGCCTAATCGCTTTGCAGTGCCGGCTTTTTACTGATCCCTATAAAATATCAAAGATAACAACAAGTGGCACTGAAGGCGACCCGGGCCCAGTGATTGGACGTTTATGGCACACTCTCTTCGATAAATGTAAGCATTATGTGTGCGGCGGTATCGAGCGAGCAATTGTCCCGAACCTCACCGCGCCGATGTGAGGCCAGAGGTGCTAATTATCAAATGCAAGACCGACCAAATCGATATTGAAACCATTGAAACAATACGAGCGATGTTTTCTTTTTCAATATACGAAGTTTGCAGAATGGCCGCGTAATGAAGGCCGAGACGAGAGCGATGCGCAAATGGAAACGATGCCGAAAACCCAGGTATTTTTAATGGTCTTGCGTCATCGTCGTTTCAAACTTGAATTTTCATTATCACTTGGCATGTACCCATACCTACAACCATCAGCCTTGATATGTTATTCAAACAATAGAAGACTAAAATCAAATAACCAACAAGTATCATCAATAAACGTACGACCTTAAGATACAATTTATTTTTTGTACCTATTTACAAAATGTTGACACAATATTTGAATTGAATGTCTCGACGGAAATATTATTAGATAAACTTTAACCGTTTACTTTGATATTAGCAACATTACATAGCTTTATACATTTTCTTTCAAAAAGGCAATAAATTACCTATTATAAACTCATACATATTATATAAAAAGGAAGAAGGGTAAGTTGTCTACGATCCATAAACTAAAAAATAGAGAAATAGGTACTTATTTACTATTAATTTACCGATATAGGTATTTTACATACAACTCTAGTTCTTTTATCCGAATTAAAAAATCCGTATGTTTATTCCATCCGTTGCGCCCCACGGTTTAACCCGCGTAGTAATTTTCTGCATAACTTTCTTAATTTTTTCTTTAATAAGAACCTTCTCTTGACAATAGCAAACACAACAAAAAAAGAATTAACAAAATCGGTCAAGCCGTACACGCGTGATGCTGTGACCAAGGAAAATAGGGATTCATTTTTATATAATAGACGCATAACTTTCTTAATTTTTTCTTTCATAAGAACCTTCTCTTGACAATAGCAAACACAACAAAAAAAGAATTAACAAAATCGGTCAAGCCGTACACGCGTGATGCTGTGACCAAGGAAAATAGGGATTCATTTTTATATAATAGACGCATAACTTTCTTAATTTTTTCTTTCATAAGAACCTTCTCTTGACAATAGCAAACACAACAAAAATAGAATTAACAAAATCAGTCCAGCCGTTCACGCGTGATGCTGTGACCAAGGAAAATAGGAATTCATTTTTATATAATAGATTTTTTATATAGGTAATTGATTTTGAGTCCATAAAAGAACTGGGCGAGTGAGATCCGAACTTACCAATCATCTTGGATCTAATTAATAACTAGAAACATTAAGTTCTATCCCAAGTTTGACAGCAAAATTTGTTTAAATCTCAGGTTCAGATAGGCGAAACTTAATTTCTACATAAATACAAGTAAAGCATTTAGTAGTAATACCTACGCTTGAGCATTCACTGTTTTTTAATTAACTCGAATCACACTACGAATATTTTGCCTGTGCCATTTTAAAGAACATTAAGGTGAAAAGGTACCGGCGCTCTCTCCATACAAACGTAGTCGACTGTTTCTTCCCTGGATAATGACATTAGCAAATTAAAAAGACAAAATATGAATAGACTCTAAATTAGAAATACCGATGCTGTGTACACTTATTTTAGGATACAGTCTAGCTTAAAATTATTTTTTATATTTATCTTAAGTACTTGATACATAATCTTATATATATAAAAGAAAGTCGTGTTAGTTACACCACTTATAACTCAAGAACGGCAGAACAGATTTGGGTGAAAGTTGGTAGGGAGGTAGCTTAGAGCCAGGAGACGGACATAGGATATTTTTTTCGATATTCCCACGGGATCGGGACTTACGCGGGTGAAACCGCGGGGCGCAGCTAGTGTAAAATAAATCTATAACTGTCTTTTTTTCCCTCCATTTTATTTTACATTTAGAAAATCATATTATACTTAGATAATAGAGATTACATTCTTTTTGACTTTATATTTAATCGGACCTGGTGTAATGCTCAAATATTTTAAATATCTTACTAACATTATAAATGTGAAAGTTTGTGCGTGCGTGTGCGCGTGTGTGTGTGTGCGTGTGTGTGTGTGTTTGTATGTTTGTTACTCCTTCACGCTAAAACCACTGGACTTGGATTAACATATAGGCTACTTTTTACCTCGATATTCCCACGGGATCGGGACTTACGCGAGTGAAACCGCGGGGCGCAGCTAGTTATACATATTGATTGGTGAAGGCGTCGCGTGCTATACACCCCATGAGTCCACATGTCTACAATAGGCTACCTGACGATGTAACAAGTGCTAAAAAAAGTCCAAGGTTACCGAACCTTGGACTTTTCAAAACTAGACTCAAACAGACGAATTTTTAGCTATTAAATTATAAATTGTTGTACCTTGTAAGTACGGTTGGCTGCAAAATTGGAGACCCACCGTAGAACTCCAAAAGGGCTGTTATAAGAATGTTTTCAACACGAGCAAGATTCTAAGCACCTGCTTTAGGTGAAGTTTAAAGTCTTCTAACTCATCAACTAATCAAACAAAAAATATTAGAATGCAAACATTCCAATAATATTAATTTTCGAACTCTACCGAGGGCTGCAATTATGCAGCCGACTGTACCTAACTTGACATTGTATTTCATTATTTTCTGACATGGTGTGTTTCTCTTTTTATTGCTATTTACTTTAAGTTTTAATTATTAATATTACATACAAAATGTAAAATATAACAGATTGACGTAATGCAAATTATGAATATATTTGTGCCATAAAACCTATAACTGCCATGACCATGCCCCTATGTTTTTTTTTCATTTTATAATTATCATTGAAATTAAGATTTAAAAAATATAAACATACTTGCATAGTCATGGCAGTTATAAGTTTTATGTTGCAAAAATATTTGCTCTAGTGTCATTATCCAGGGAGAAAACAGTCGACTACGTTTACGGAGAGAGCCCCCGGTACCCTTTCCTCAAAATAAAGATTCTGATTCTGATTCTGATTCTGATTCTAAATTGCTCGAAGAAATGCGTAAGTCTAACTCACCTATTTTTATTTTTCGATGGATTAGACTCTATTTTTCAGTTGCTTGCAGACATCTGTTTTATTTTGTCAAAGGTAATTAGTTAATCGATAGTTTTGATTCGATCAACTTCGATGGCTGGAAAGGGATTGTTTAAATTTATTAAGGTGATGTGATGGTGTCGATACAATTAGGCTACCACAAGGTTGAATTTGGGTTCGGTTTTGTTTTTATTCAATTGGTAGACCTGTAATAACCAACTATTCAGTGTAAATATTCAAATTCGGAAGCTGATAACCGCAATCAAAACTTTTTTTGGGGTCTACATTTCAATTAAATTTTATTCCTCAATTCTGTGGTTGTCGTAAAGCTTTAAAGTTTGACCAGTAAAGCCCATTGAGAAACTCCGAATTGATATTAATTCAAATAACTCGGGTTAAAAAGTCAGGGTTTTATGTGTGCTGTAAAAGTTTATTGTAGGGCTTTGTGGCGAGCCGGACGCACCGCGCCGCGCCGATAGGCCTTCGATGACGGAACCTGCGCCCGCGCACCCGCTCACCCTGCGCCTGCGCTCTACCGCCGCACAATAACATAGATAACAATGTTTCAGACGGACACTTGGTAAGTAATATTTTACGAACCTTTAATGTTTCAGTGTATTTAATCAAAGCCCGCTTTAAAACCGTAAGCAAACGTTTAAAAAAACCTAACTACTTACTTCATACTCGTGTGAATCAGGTAGGTACTACCTAATACCTACCAACTATGTAGGTACTAAGTAGCAGTGGCGATGGGTGATATTTTTTTAATGTAAAACTCCATTATCAACAAAAAAAATATACCGACTTCAAAACAAGAGAGAAAAATAACCCCACCCTCAAAATTTGAAATCTGGCAGTTTTACTTTTCTTTTTGTAGTTTTATTAGACCTTTTTTATCACACAAAAAGAATCATCTCAATCGGTTGAGCCGTATTCGAACATACAAACAAATAAAAAAAAACATACCTCGAATTGAGAACCTCCTCCTTTTTTGAAGTCGTTTAAAAATGACATTTAGTGCGTGTAAAGAATCCACCTAAACTATGCTACACCACATGGAAGGTACCAATGCAATACAATCTAAACATTCTTGCTAATATTATATACCTAAATGCGACAGCACTCTGTCTGTTTGTTACGTCTTAACAACTAACCGCTGAATAATTTTTGATAAATTTTGGTAGGTATAGAGATAGATGAGACCTCGGTGAAAGACAACAGGCCTACCTATACCAATTATACTAAAGGAACGGGCCTTACGCGGCAATAAACTTATCAGCCCAAAGAGGTTGAATTAGCAACATCCGTTATAAATTACGACGCCATATCTTTGAAGCTATATTTTTCATATGGTTTGTGCAATTATTAAATAAATAAATATTGCAGGACATTCCACACATCTCCATCTAGCCCCAAGCTAAGTAACTAGACTTGTGTTATGGGTGCTAAACAACGGATATACTACTTACTTATATGCTTTTCTTTTGTAAATATGTATATTATACTTATAATTACATAGAAACAACCAGACCAGAGACAAATATCTAAGCAAAAATACTTGTATGAGGCGGGAATTGAACCCAAAACCGTGTTTGGCAGTCCGGCATGGTGACCATTGTGCTGTAGCGACACTTCACATCGCTACTAACAGATGGCGCCACCAAGCCGATCGGAGATCCTAGATCGCGCAAGCGAAGTTTTTCTGAAGATAAGCTCATATACAAGTTCCAACGAAACATCGTTGGGCCGCGGCCTACCGGGTATAACACCTGCCCGGTGGAAGATCTTCCCTTTGGAGGTACACACCACCTCGTATCTCCAAACTGGTGACCCCTCATATGAACGACGAGCGCAACCTTCGCCGACATGAGCTTCTTCACCTCCGCACCACTCCTGCCTACCCCCCTGCAGCCAGCCAGCAGTCAACCACTCGCAGCCACATCGGTTGGACCACGACGCCTGTATACTACGCAAGCACTGGTTCACCCTCCAACGGCTACACCGCAACTGGGCACCTGCAGCACGCTGAGTACGTCCGGCATCTCATCGACTGGCCATCGATACACCGGATCTTCACGTGCTACGCCCCTTCACACGTCCCGACTCACCGTGGACTTCACTGTTCCGATTCACTGGAACAGCATCATCCCGACTCACTGGGATGCATCAAGCAACACGTCTCGACTCACTGAGACGCAACTCGACTGGCACACTGGCAAGAATTCTGCATCGACCTCCGGTCTTCGGGGGGAGTGATGTAGCGACACTTCACATCGCTACTAACAGATGGCGCCACCAAGCCGATCGGAGATCCTAGATCGCGCAAGCGAAGTTTTTCTGAAGATAAGCTCATATACAAGTTCCAACGAAACATCGTTGGGCCGCGGCCTACCGGGTATAACACCTGCCTGTGGAAGATCTTCCCTTTGGAGGTACACACCACCTCGTATCTCCAAAGTGCCAACTGGGTCGTATTATTACCCTGCTGACTGATCTGTTGCAACGTGAATTTTCGAGTCATAAACCATAGTTAAGAGGAAAGGGTACAGGGGGCTCTCTCCATACAAACGTAGTCGACTGTTTTCTCCTGGTTTTCTCCCTGGATAATGACACTAGTGCAAATGTTTTTGTTGCATAAAACTTATAACTGCCATGACCATGCCCCTATGTTTTTTTATTTTTGTTTTTTAAATCTTAATTTCTATGATAGGTAATTAGAAACTGAAAAAAAAACACAGCGGCATTAGTCATGGCAGTTATAGGTTTTATAGCATAAAAAATATTTGCTCTAGTGTCATTATCCAGGGAGGAAACAGTCGACTACGTTTGTATGGAGAGAGCGTCGGTACCCTTTCACCTTAATTTATGTGGTTCCCTTGTTTTTCAAATACGCAAGTAAATAATATCAGCATGTCTTAAAAGATAAAAAAAATCTTTCTTTACTTTATCCTACTAATATTATAAATGTGAAAGTTTGTGTGTGTGTGTGTGTTTGTTACTCCTTCACGCAAAAACTACTGAACCGATTGCGATGAAACTCGGTATCTAGATAGCTGGAGACCTGGATTAACACATAGGCCCGATATTCTCACGGATTTGGACTTACGCGGGTGAAACCGCGGGGCGCAGCTAGTTTCAATATATTATAATACCAGGGTGGGTCATCGTTGTACATCCTATATAAGGCCGTCGGAAGCGGGCGGGCGACGGAAAAAGAAAATGTAATTTTCATACAAGTTTCAAAGAATATTTTATGATTAAAAAGTATTTCAAATAGGCTTAACCTATAGATTCTAAAATATAGACACTTTTGAATTCTAGAAAATTTTGCAAACGAATATGAAAATAGCGTGGTGATCATAGGGGCGTACTATACGGAAACAAAGCAAAGGGCTACTTATTGTACAACTGAAATTCTTTTAAAATAGTAAGAATATACCATAGCTCCTTAAGAGGTACCACTTTGTTAAGGTCCTATTCGGTTACATCAAAATCCATCAATCATCATAATTATAGAAATTCGTATTTTTTTTTAAATCCCTGCATGCTATTTTCGAACCTATTGGAAATATATGAAATGAACTTGCTAGGTTCACCCATTCCTGAAAAAATCGGTGGTGACACATGAGACGAACAAGAGAGTTATTAGGATTCCTTTTACCTTAGTACGGAACCTTATAAATAAAGATATGACGTCTGTGGCACCGTGACAGCGAACGCAGATGGTTGCAGGTTTGACTCCAACCGTGAAACAAATATTTGTACTATAGTAAATCTTACTTCCTACCTACCTACTAATATTATACATTTGTGAACACATGTGTTATTTCAGGACTTCAGGCTATCTTTACCAAGTTTCATCGCATTCGGTTTAGCAGTTTTTGCGTGAAGCATTAGCAAACATACATACAAACACGCAAACTTATATTCTACGTTTTATCCATATTCTTCAAGGATACGCGGGTAAAACACGAGGAGTAGCTACAGTACCTAGATTATGCTATAATGTTTCTCATCATCAACATCATCATATCAGCAGCAGGATGTCAACTGCTGAACATAGGCCTCCCCAAACACTTCCAGAGCGATAGGTCGCATGCACTCTGCGTCCAACGACTTCCTGCGACCTTATGTAAAGCCTCAGACGGGACGGGAACGTGACGTGCATCGTTCATAAAGTGTTCGTGGACTTTAAACATACGTAACGTGACAATTTCTTGACAGCGTTTCATATACGTTCCATACGGCACGGGAAAAATCCCGTCACGTAGGTATACAGCGACCTTAAGTCGTTCTTCCATCTAGTCGGAGGCCGTCCCGCGCTGCGCTTAAACCTTATCGATAAACCCCTTAATTATGTTAAACGATAATGTATCAACCTATGCTTTAAAAAATATACGTAATTTTGACCGATGTGACGCAATGAGCGAACTCCCGCCTCCGAAATGATTGCGAGTTCGATTCCCATCGTGGAAAATATTTGTATAAACTTTAGATACCCACCTATACTTAGGTATGATTTGTGTATAGGTAGGTATTGTATTTACGAAAAGAAAAGTAAGTACCTAAGATGATTCTCATATTAGAAACCTTGTTGCCTAGTTTAATGCAAGATGACGAAGTGTTGATAGGTCGTGAAATACTTTAAAAAGTTAAATTACCTGTAGGTAGTAAAGATGTCAATATAATAGGTACTAATTTATTTATGTAACATATGACTCTTCCTCGATAAACAGGTAGGTATATATTTAAAATTTAAAATCCTTACTGACTGATTGAATAGAATGATTGATAAGTAGGTATATCATCGCATAGCTCAAACCAAAGGGTTAAAATTTGGCATTACAGATAGCGCTTATAACATGCCATCTGTAAGGAAAGAATTTTGATTAATTCAAACACTATATGCGGACGAAGTCGCTGGCAAAAGCTAGTGTAACTGATCTACAAGCTTCACTAACCTACCTACTAAACTTATCTATCTTGAAAACAAAATTGAATTTCCCATCACTACATAGTATAAAACAAAGTCTCTTCCCGCTGTCTGTCTGTCCCTATGTTTGCTTAGTTCTTTAATAGATTTTTAACAGTTTATTATAATAGTTTTTTAATAGATAGAGTGATTCAAGAGGAAGGTTTTAGTAGGTATATAAAATAATATAAAAAACCTAAAATACATTGGAATATTACGTACCTTTCCTCACCCTCTATTTTGTCCACAATTTAGTACTTCCGTAAAACACAAACTAAATCAAACAAATACAAAAACACAACACGGTATTTAACTCCACTTCAAAGTAGATAAAGTCATCTGTCATTTGAATAAATTAGCCAAATAATTGTTAGATAGCGCGAATAATTGTTGAAATTAGTTTTCTATATTTTCACACATTATAAGTCTTATAACAAATCACTGGCGTGCCATCTGTATGAGCAACTACCGCAAACTCGACCACACTATACATCATTAGCATGCACACAAAATATCAAACCCACTACCTTTGAACAACGAAAGAGAACATTCAATCTTATTCCAAACAAAATAGACTCAATTTCTATTAAAAATTAAACAGCATTCAAGACTCTACTTCCATAATAACAAACGATAATGTATCTTACATTTTTTTGTATAGAGTTGTTTTCCGGTTGTGTTCTGGTCGTGTGCTCTGTGACTCAAGCCCCGCCTTCAATGTATTGACAAATAAACCGATTGGCGGCGAACTTCGGACTCCGATGAGACAATCCTGCGCAGCTTTGAGGCGGCTTCACCGATATCATCTGTATTTCCATAAATTTGAACTCTGATCAACGTTATGTAAGCATATTATAAGTTAATATTTGTTTAATTTTCGGTACTTAACTACTTCCTACCTATAGCGTGCTATAGCTACTTTATATTATACCTACTGTGTACATAAATCTATTATACTATACATATAAAATGCTTTGTCTGAATTACTGACTGACGGATCAACGCCCAGCCTAAACTACTGATCGTAGAGACCTGAAACTTGGGGGGTGAATTTAAAAAAAAAAAACTTTTACGCGAACGTAGGCGCGGGTAAAAGCTAGTCTATACATATATTATATAAGAGATAAATACTAAAAAAGAACTCACTGATACTACAAGAGCTACGAGTTTGAAACTTTGCACGGGGGTTCAATAAGACGTAGACGAGTATTAACGAAAGATTTTCCAACTAACGAAGGTTGACTGTCAATTTAAAGAACCTCATTTTCTCTAATCCTGACGAGGCAAAATATTTCTACTTTGCACTCGCGATCGTAATCTTAGTTGCGTCCACTCCCGGATGTATGTACGCAACTAAGATTTTTTTCACAGACCAACACGTCTTTTGCCCGCGACTCCCATCATAATTAGTTGCAGTAACTATCATGTTCTAGGTAGGCAACCTCTCCTATAGAAACGTACAAGAATTAATAAATCAAAAAAGTTGCTTTCTCGAACATAGTTGCATGTCATGTAAGTATGTACAGCCGGCTGCATAATTGCAGACCTCGGTAGAGTTCGAAAATTACTACTATTGGTTCATTCTAATAATTTTTGTTTGATTAATTGATGAGTTAGAAGACTTTAAACTTCAACTAAAGCAGGTGCCTAGAATCTTGCTTGTGTTGACATCATTCTTATAACAGCCGTTTTGGAGCTCTACAGTGGGTCTTCAATTATGCAGCCGACCGTACCTACTTATCTACCTCCCAAGGAACTTCTGTAGACACCTAGTCAGCATTCCACTGCAGCTTGGCTCACCCAGTTACGGTCCGCCGCCCGTCCGACCAACGTGCTAATTGGTAAAGGAAACTTTAAACAACGAACGAGCTCAATGCTCTCCACAGCAATGTTTCATTTTTAAACATCACTAAGAGACCGTAGACCGTTATAACCAATACTCTGCTCTATGCGTCCACTCATTTGTTACCATTTCTGGATCTAGGTTATTTAGACAAAGAAAAGTTTGTTACAGAGTTCAGAACATGAATTTCGAATTGGATGACTGTCTGTGTTGGTGATTTCATCATATCGGTGCAGGCAACTCTCGAATCTTAAAATTAATAAAACTATTATGTCACCTTAATAAAGGAAAAAAAGCAGAAAATCAAATGGTCGATAAAGCAGTAGCATACGAATTCATAGGTTTTTAAAACCGTCAGATTTTCCGTTAGGTACTTTTGGAGTTAAAACTGCCTATTGAACCTAGCTTATGAAAGTCTTCTGATCTGAAAATTGAGCACTTTATACAGTTGTGTATATGTATTGTGGCAACCATCCATATTGTCTAATTGAATATTCTATGTACCTATAAAACATCAATAGACATATTTTCAGCATACAAGAAATCAAATTTAACCAAAACCATTTTTTTCTCCTTAAATATGTAGTTTATCCAAGATAAACTAGTCCTTCCTTTTGGACCCATGAACAGGTTTCGTCCTTTCTTAGAAACTACTGAACAGAATTCTCTTTAGTTTGGTGCTCTGTTTACATAAGATACGAACTGGACGATAACTTACTTCAAAATAGGTTGGTTTGTAATAATTTCACATTTTTATTTCGACCTTAGTCTTGCTTCCAGATATGTATGTTGCCCATGTCTTAAATAATGTCTAAGAACAGTTTTAAAAACAATACATAAAGCCAAAAAGTGTTTTTAAAGTCGCCTTTTTCAATTTTGATGGTGGTATATTAGGTTCTTAGTACCTACCTGGGTGACCGAGCTTAGCTCGGTTTTTTTTTTTTACTTAGTCTAACCTTAAAGCAAACACTCATTGACTTCGTGTTACTTAACAACGCCATCTGCTGGACTAACTTTATTGCTCACAAAAAATAGTATTAGTAGTTCGCCAATAGATGTCAGGAAGAGTCATATTTTTCAGATAAAAAAAGTAAGTTTCGATAAAACATTTTCTAAAAGTGATTCCTAGCTAGATCGATTTATCGCCCCCGAAACCCCCTATATACCAAATTTCAAGAAAATCGTTGGAGCCGATTCCGAGATTCCAATTATATATATATATATATACAAGAATTGCTCATTTAAAGATATAAGATTTTATATATCTCGAAAATAGCCTGTCCATATTCAGTGTTTATCAAAATCGGATTTATCGATGTCTTTTTTATTAGTATGACTCTCATGTATGCATAGGTACTTTTAAATAAAAATCCTGATTCAATCTAATAACATAAAAAAGAGAAAAAGACACTTCAACGAATCACAATACCTACCTACAAAAGCTAGGGTCTGAAACTTCGCATATGGAGAGTTCCTTTTTAGGATGTAAGGAAATTTGACGTCTACGGGGGTAAAAATAGATTGAATTTCTAGTATTTTATAATTGTCTGTACTTATATTAACGCACGTATTTGGGTATATAATAATATCAATTAGAGAGTGAGAGAGTAAGAAAGTGACCTTATATATTAGGTATGTATATGCCTTTCTCTCTGATCATAAAATCATCTTAGTTTAGCGGCAAATCAAAGTAAAATGTAAAAAATAATCTTAGTGTAAGTCTTTAGTGCATTTATTGCTTGCAAAACTTAATTTTATCTTTTACTATACATCTATAATAAATATTTATTGAGATGTGAAAAATTCTAACATTGTATAGACACAGATGTTCAAAGGCGACACCAATTAAGTAAACTATTAAATCATCGTAGCTCAAAATACATGTTTATAATACCTACCTACTCAAAAACTACTTAAATTTCTCTATTCTGGCTAACGGAAAACAAACACAGTTAAACAATGTAATACGCGACGAATTAAGAACTCCTTTTTTAAAGTCGCTTTAAAATAAAAACATTCATAAAGAGCTCCAAAAAAAGGTATTTTACTTCCTTACTGAAAATCGCTGCTATTTTAAGGGGGTTCCATCCCTCCCTTTTATAAGTACGTAAGTAGGTAGGTAGTTATGTTACATGAGTAACTATGCCAATATCTTCTACTTTATTATGAAAGTACGAGATCGCAATGAAATTTAGAAAAAGAAGGTAGAGTCTTTAGGATTTGGCCTTTTGTACTTACCTATATGTTAACAGTTTTAACCGAATTAATCGCATTTTTTATCTGTAAAATGAAATTGCAAACTTGACATTCATTTAACTAAAAGAAAAACTTAAAATAAACACTAGTACCTAAATCTTTTGAAGAGGTAAAAATGTATCTAATTTTTAACTGTACAGTATTTAAGCATGTTACTTAACCGAAACGAAACGTAAAAATGTATTCTGTTTTTTTAACTTAAGTTTTCCGAAACTTTAGGTAGTTCAAAGGTAGTTCGGTGAAATAGAGCCTGGTTATTTACTGAATTATTGGATCTATTCATATAAAATTCTTATGTCGCGATGTTAGTTGAACCAAACAACATCTAAACGGCTGAACCGACTTGTATGAAATTTGTGTATATTCGTTAGGTCTGAGAATCGAACACTATTTTTTTTTTCCTTTTTTTTGGCAAGACAACGTTTGCCGGAACAGCTACTAATAATGAATAAAATAAATAAACATTGCAGGACATTCCACACATCGCCATCTAGCCCCAAGCTAACGAACTAGACTTGTGTTATGCGGGTGCTAGACAACGGATATACTACTTAACTATATACTTTTCTTTTATAGATTAAGTAATCTATAACAACAAAAGTTATGACATTTGGTTCAGTTAGTGCCACAGATGGGCGGTGTTTATTCTGAACCCCACGCTAACTCCGTTTAAACACAACACTATATGAATTAACTTTTCATATAAATAAAATTCACGCTACTCTAACCTCCTGAAATTAACACCTTGGCGTAAATACTATTTAGTTTCGTCAAGTCGTCATCTCGTGCCTTATCCAACATGGGCATTGGGCATTCATTGTTGAAATAACACTCGTTTATGGAACTATAGCTTAGCAATTTGATTTTACACGCGTAAGTCCCAATCCTGTGGGAATATCGATGTTCAAACTACTTAGAAAAAAGTATAAAGAGTGCATGCGTCTGTCGCTTTTTACCACGCTTTAATTTTAGTTTCACCTATTTTTAGTGATGAAAATTAGCAAACAAATATCATTTTAAGTAGGTAAATACCTAGTACCTACCTAGGTAGTAACTTTTAGGACTTCACATAAAGCACTCTTTAATTACGTAGGCATCCATTAAGAAAAAGGTTTGTAAAATCTCCTACGCAGACTGAGTAGCGGGTAAAGCTAGTAGGAAGTAACAAACTTTCCTACTGACACAAACTTCTTCATCTATTTATACTATAATAAAATCGTTCGGGGATGAATTCTGTACATTGAAGATATTTTGAAAATTTCTACTGGAGAGTCTATTATCGATACTGAACCAGAAAATGTAGTAAAAACATTTTTGTCTGTCTGTCTGTATCTTGACCGCGCATCACGCCGAAACCACTGAAGGTATTCAAATGAAACTCGGTATGAATATAGCCCTTATACTGATGTAAAATCATATCAACTTTTTATCCTGAAATTCAGCATGGTTTTAGTGGTGGAGGTGATGAAAATTAAATATCTTGGCCGCGCATCACGTCGAAACTACTGAATGGATTGAAATGAAACTCGGTATGACTACTAGCCCTTATACTGGTGTAACATCATTGCAAACGTTCTAAATAAAACAAAACCACCACGCGAACGAAGTCGCGGGCAACAGCTAGTTTTATTATAAATGCAAAAGTTGTAGCTTTAGTGTATGTTTGTTACTTCCTCACGCATAAACTACTGAACCGATTGCGATGAAACTTGATACGAAGATAGCTGAAATCCTATACTAATCGATAGGTTACTTTTATCCCGATATTTTGACGGGTTTGGAACTTATGCGGGTGAAACCGCAAGTCGGAACTAATAGCCAATTAAACACCTATTCGTGAACTCTGCCCGAGTAAATCGTTGCTGTTACGGTGTTTTAGTACCTACTATTGATACAATGCTATAATTTATCCTAATTTGTTTATAAACACGAATAATTTTATAGACTGCAATAGAAAATAATATTTTATAACGTAACCGTAACAGCTCGCTTTAATTAGACAGTTCATTACGTTCTGGTAAGATGTAAGATGCTTCTTAGCATGGAATTTCACACAAAATATTCTTCGGAATGTTTGTTATTTGAAAAAGAAATATAGGAAACTAGCTGCGCCCCGCGATTTCACTCGCTTAAGTCCCGAACACAGCGCCATCTATTGGGTGTATTTGCAACCAAGATGTCAATCAATATTGAAGAATTTTATCGATGACTCAACGTACACCGCCATCTATGAGAACTTCATAAAACTAAACAGTAAATAAAAACTTGCTTAAGAAACCATTAATTATTGATACATTTTATTCGTTTACATTCACGACATAAGCGAATAATTGAGATGATAACTATCCTATCCCGTAAGTTAGACCAAAATACGGGTACATGTGAAATTTTATTGAAATCGGTTCAGTAGTTTTGGAGTTCATTGGCAACATACATCGTAACACAAAAATTTTATATATACAGATTATGTGATGCACTTACACAAAAAGATAGCAAGACAGAAAGATAGCTTTTAACTGCTGTTTCGCCTGTATAATACTACTTACCTGACTGGACAGTAGTACCTCCCTACTTGGTTAAATAGATCCATACATTGTACCTACACTATAAAAAATATTTCACGTACATATAACAAATACAAAGTACTTAAAACATATAAAAGTAATCCCATAATTATAAAACATTAAACGCTTTTATTGATGACTGTATTTGACTAAGTATTTAATTTTAAACAAAAAATAATTATAGGACAACGGCACAAGTCTGAGGTAAAGATAGTTATTTTTGGTTCCTTTTTTTTAAATTTAAAATTTAAAACTTAAATTTGTCCTATTGGCCGTATATACCTAGGTATATGGGACGAGTTCAATTTAGAAGAGACTTTCATAGCGGGAGAACTAAAACTTACTAAAGTAGGTATATTATTAAGTTTATTTGAATGAAGCTTAATTTTTATTTTAAATTATAATATTCTACTGACTAAATTTAAGTACTGTACTATTTAATTTTTGTATATGAATGAAAGTTAAGTTAAAATTAAAAATTTTAAGCGTATTCCAGACTTTAGTAGGTGCTCATTTTTGTAACATTTGGAAAAATAAAATGGAAAATCGTATGTTTTAAGTTTCTAATAGATAAATATACTTACCACATATATTTACATAACAGCATTAAACTGGAAATAAGTTACATACACTAAACATTTAATGACTTTGAAGCGTTAACAAAACGCTAAAGATGGCAGTTTTGAATTGACTTGATAGAAAATCAACATTTACATGCCTTCATTTCGAATTATTTACAAAATATATGGTACAGACGGTAAATATTGTTTAAACTTGGGAGTCAGTGAATGTAGTTACAAATAAGTTTTCTATGTCCAAGACAGAAAGGAAGGTAAGTAGATTCCCAATATGTAGTACCTTTTAAAGGGTTTGAAAGAATATTATACTAATAATACATTATTATTTATTAACTGTAATTTTTTCACTTAGATCTAGTTATTTTCTTTGTTCTAAATGTGTTATTGGGTAAGTTTTATTTGTGTATTGTTGTACAATTAAGTTGATGGATTACTTAGATAACTACATTAATTTTTTCTCGTGTGATCCTGTAGCTAATTGACTTTCTGACCATGTTAATAATATCTAGCTATTGGATTTTCGAATACCAAAAGAAATTAAATTATTGTACGGATCCCTTTAAAACAGCGCTTAGGTAAAATACAATCCATTGGTGACGATTATCTAGTTTTCTGTTAGCTCTACCTACTGCCAGCGTGCCAGCCTCCACGTTTATATGTCCGTGCGTAAACTACAAACAAGCGACAGGCCGTGTATCCGCTATCGCCTCCACTTTTGTGTATAAATATGTGCTTAAACATGGTGACATGAAACGTGTTCGATAATTATTGGAAGGATCAATACTCTACGCCAACAATTCGTCTCATTGTAAACATGTTTTATGAGTCGCTCGAACGATGCGCCCGAGTCCGCGTCCGCGTCCGCGTCTTGTTGGTACAATCAGGGCACTAAAGCGAAGCTAGAGAAATAGAATAGAATATTATTTATTTTGCAACACTATATTAAGAGGAAGCTATATCTATAAGCAAAATATAACTATAATTGACGACCCAGTTGGCACGATGGTCACCATGCCGGACTGCTATACACAGGGTTGCGGGTTCGATTCCCGCCTCAGACAAGTATTTATGCTTAGATATTTATCTGTGGTCTAGTTGTTTCTATGTATTATATGTATATATTTACAAAAGAAAAGTATATAAGTAGTATATCCGTTGTCTAGCACCCATAACACAAGTCTAGTTACTTAACTTGGGGTTAGATGGCGATGTGTGGAATGTCCTAAAATATTTATTATTTTATTTATTATTTATTTTTATTTTACAATTATTGTGGCAAAACGGACCCAACTCGGCGGAATGCTAAGCGTTTCCACTAGCGCTGGTCTACCGTTCTAAGGCCGTTCCAACGACGTCACTATATAACAGTTGGTACCAACCTGCCTACAGAAATGCGATTTCTCCTATGTAAAACTTTCGTAGAGTTATACAATTGCTATTTTTCAGATTGTTTTCAACTCAGACGAGGTTCTAAAGTCCTGCCTGAGTTAAATAATTTCAAATTTAAATAATACTGAATTATAACTTAAAAAGATACCTACCTATGGCAGTCCTTCTTAAATTACTCGTATTGTCAGAAGCTCTTTGCGACCTTTTTTGCCAGTTTTTTGTATAATAATTGACTGATTTGTACAATATTTATTACATTAATTTGAGTACATACCTTCTTGTAAATTTATTTAAGTAAATTTAGGTATTATAGGTAGGTAACTTACCTACTTAAAAAGGTTTTTTTATAAGTTGCAATAGCGATGTACCGACCTACATATTTCTTATTAATTATTTGGTTTTTTTTTTATAAAATCTAAGTAATATTACTTATCTTAAAATAATACGAAGAAATTATAAAACTTTGCCGTGAGCCTCAGCTTTTGTTACCTGATTGTACGACGTTTCTATTTGGATGTTAATTTTAAACTTAGTTTATTTAAACAAACACAGTTAATATCTACGACTTGACCGCTCTTAAAACTTCAACATTGTTTTATTTAACGACGGATACTGAAGTTTTTAGCTTTAACTAAATTGAAGAGAGCTCAAGTCGGTTATACTTATTTGCAGTCGGATACTTTTAAGTCATTTGTAGGTGAGTAATTAAAAAATCGGCCAAGTGAGAGTCGCACTCGCGCTCGAAGGATTCCGTACTATGTTGTAAAGGAACACCACTTTTTTTGTTGGTACGTAGTTCCTTATTTTTATATTAGTTGTTACAGGGTAGCGGCAAAAGAAATACATTCTGTAAAACTCTCTTTTCTTAAAATTTCAACTCTCTTGCTATCACGGTTCATAAAATACAGGCTGGTGACAGATACCACAAATACCCGTCAATTGCAACTAACATTGTTAATTGTAACGAATGTGTTTTGTTATTCTCAAAAGTGCTGAGATAGAATCGTAGGTGAGATCTTTACTGATATTTTGGGGTAATTTGAGATGAAAATTCCTTGTCATTTCAAAGCAAGACTAGTTTTAATTTTTAATTTTAGGATAGCTTCAAAACTCTAGGGAATTTTTGGCTCAATGTCACACCAAAATGTCGGTAAAAATCTCACTTACAACTCTATCTCAACACTTTTGAGAAAAACAAAACACATTCGTAACAATCAACAATGTTCACCAACGAAGTCGACCGGTGCCGATAGTAACTATTTAGTATTCTGTGTACCAAGGTCGTTGGCGTATGAACCTCCCTTAAGTAAATGGGCTATAATATGGAAAAGGTTTCTGTTCACAACTTAGTTCTAATCTAGAGAGAATACCTTTGGTTAATCTGGAGAGCAGTGATGTTTTATGTTTGGTTCAGAGTAAGAGAGTCTGGTGTAATGGAATGAATTTCACAGTAGATGAAGAGGTTAAATAGGTGCTAAGGCGCTGATTTTGTCAAAATGTTAATAAGTAGGTAGTAAAATAATTTATAATGGTACAATCTGGCAAAAAATGTGAAAGCTTACCTTAGATTTTTTGAATTGCAACTCGTCCCGGCACGGGTACCACAGCATTTATTTATGCCTACATTTTTTTCTGTATTATTTCAGCCAATATATCTATTAAACCTTAATGAATTATACCTAATCCTCCCTTATGAATGGCTCCGTTTATTAGTAAAACCGTATGAAACTTTGTTCAGTGATTTTTAGGATTTTCAAGTTCGAACGGAAAGGCGCAGCGGGAAAACTATCGTTTTAAAAAAGTTTAGATAAAAGTAAACATTCTAATAAAATCAATTATAGAACTACGGTGGGTAGCTATTCGTTATTGTTGCCGGCATTACGTACCACTACACACAAAAAAAAGATTTTTCTAAATCGGTCCAAACGTTTTCGAGTAATCGGCGAACATACATAAAATATAAATATATATATTACGACGTATTGAGAACCTCCTCCTTTTGTTTGAAGTCGGTTAAAAATAATTACCTTTTCTTGTGCTTTCTTCTCATTAGTAGTCGCATTCCGAAGGCACACATCTTAACTTAGTTTTAAAGACGTTCAATGTGATTTCATGTATGCATGTTTCCTAAATGAATAAAAAAATATTGACTTTGACTTCAGGAAGTCCCAATAACAATATTCTAACTCACAATATCTAATCTGTCTACGATCTCTACTTTACAAATTAAAAAAAACTGAAACACAGTCGAAGCGAAAAGCAAGCCGACTTTATTTGCCCCCATAAAAATATTTTAATAAAAATCAAATATTCACCGTGGGGGGCATTATGCAAATTATTTGTACCTGTAACCCCAGCAGTCCAAAATAAATAGTACCAATATAGAAACACACCATGCATCCCGACAAGGGGCTTTAAAAATTGAGGAGGGCGCTAGTGTATTTTATAAATCGAAAAATCCAACCGATTTTGAACCTTAAAATGTCGCAGTATATTAGTTCCTTCTTCTGCCACATTAAAGAATATCTTTGTATCGTTTTTCTGAGGTTTGCTCAGGTTTATGATCCGTGTGTAAAATGCGATTAGGCATTCGGATATTGACGGAGTTGATTGAGGCACTCCTTTCTTATCGATATTTTGCCGACGTTCTATTGTTCTCTTTGTTGTCAACTATGTAAATCTATGCGGTTTTCACAGATGCGTAATAATGATACGAGAAAAATAGAATTTTAATAAGTATTTAAACATCTTATTTGAATACCTTATATCTTTATAAATCTATACTTACGTATAATAAAGAAAGAGAGGGCAAAAAGTCTGTACCTATTTGAAAGCAAATAAAAAAATGAGTCTTAAGGACTTAATAAATTGTACATACATTAAACAAAAGATTAAGGCGATTACTATGCCAGTGGCTATACCCATATGTTATACCACTTTTAAAAATCTAATCTGTTTGATAAGCTCAGTAGACGATGGGCTTTTACATGCCAAGAATACTACAAACTGATAAACTCCTGTGCAAAGTAGCACTTTTAAACTCTACCATATACCAACCTAGGTCCTTACTCTCAGCAAACTGTCTGTCAAACGGTAAGAATGGAAGAAATAAAAAGCAAAAATTAGTAATAATATTAATGCGTATATTTTTGTTTTAAATAACATGAAAAAAAAAACGTTTATGTGAAAATTTTCATAATTGGTTATTGCAGACGGCCCACTATTCCCTCTCATAACGAACACAAAGCCCTCTGGACTGAACATACGTAACTTTATCATACTGTACATACCTACCTACCTACTAACAACATTATAGTTATGGAGCTCTGTATATAATTTGAGAGACTGCTATGGTACCGTCTACTTGGTTGCCCCAAGTTGCCTGGTTACGGTTTTCCAATTAATATTACTGTAACATAAAATGAGCTTTTATATTCGGATTTAAGATTACAGTCTAGAACATAACATGTTATGCAATTTCATACCAACTGTGATTGTAATCTGCTGTGTGAATTATTAATAAAATAAAAAAGTTTTTTCAGGTTAGGGCATTTAAAAACAGTATTTTTTTACTTTTCCAGAAACCGTTCTGCTGTTTTAATATATTTGTAGATATGATAGACATAGCTCTTGTAAAGTTTGAATCACGCAAGTAGTCCAGATTCACATTTAAATAGTTTTTTGGACATAGATTAGAATCATTGGTAAGGTTGAGAATTTTACTATCTACCAGCTGTTGCCCGCGACTTCGTTCGCGATGTGGTTTTGGTTTATTTAGAATACCTAGCAGTTTCCCGTATAGATACTATTTATCTTTCGGTGTAAGTTATAATAACAAAATAGGTATTTACATTGTTTTTAAACTATATTTTTTAATTGATTTGGCGAAGGCACTTATGTAGGTAAGTAATTTTTTTTATTTTTTTTTATTAATTTCACGCAAATAAAACATAATACACAACACTATATAATAAGCTAAAACTAAGTCCAATTCCTATTCGCACAAAACTATCAACTTTGTTACATACTTTGTCTTCCTAGTTAACTTTGGTTTAATTGTAAATTAAAGAAAAAAGAATTATTAACTACCTTAGTCCCTCGATTCATATTCTTCCCTTCATAATTTAAGAGGTTATAGTATTTATAACACCAACTTCATGCAAATAATAACCTATTTTGGTGCAAATATTATTTTGTACTAGCTGCGCCCCGCGGTTTCATCTGCGTAATCATTTTCTGCGCAACTTTCTTAATATTTTCTATCATAAAAACCTTCTCTTGACAATATCAAAGACAACAAAAAAAGAATTGGCCAAATTGGTCCAGGCGTTGTTGAGTTATGCGCTTACCAACACATTTTGCGATTCATTTTTATATTGTAGAAGATTATTTTTATTTTCAAATATTAATATTAATGATTAAAAGGAAAGGCCATTGGACAGAACAAATACTTGTACTTAAAATAACGCGATGCACATTCAAGATCCTTACATATTGATAGCAGGCATTACGTTGAACATAAAATGCATTCACACCAAACATCTAAGCGTCTCGGAAACGGGGTATTTGAAGGAACGTGATGTCCTATGATTTTATAAAAGTGCACGGTGCCCTTTGAGACTCATACCTATCGATAGAGGGCATCAAATAATCAATAATACCAAACCCCTAAATGCAAAATAGTTTTTTTACAAATACCTATATATTTTTAACCGACTTCAAAAAAGGAGGAGGTTCTCAATTTGTCGCGTATATATCTTTTTATGTATGTTCGCAGATTACTCGTAAACGCTTGGACCGATTTGTTTTTTTTTCTAAGGTTTCCGCGACTTGAACTCATAATTCAAACTATTTAATTACGAGATATGCAGGAGAAAACCACGATAGAAGTGTAACATTGAGGTCTTCTGTAAAGGCGATCGGTAATATTATGTAGTAGTACCTCTTTGTACTAACCTCATTTTCAGTTTCACGTAGGTAGTATTAAATGCAAACTATTTGGTTTTAAGACAGCTGCCAGCTTAAGCGGAGGCATGTACTGTACCCCTACCATGACTTGTTGAAGCACTCGAAATAAAGGAACCCTTATAAAATAACTCTCTTGTGCGTCTGTCTGTCGGCGTGTCACTACCGATATTCTCAGAGACGGGTGGACCTAATAAATTGATTTTAGGAAGCTTCATAGTAAATACTCAATATAGTATGTTTGATCGAATACGTAAAAACTCGTGGTAACGGAAAAATAATTCGATTTAATATTTTTTAAATGTTTTTTTTTACAAATATCGTAATTTTTGTATTAAACTTAAATTAAAACATACCCTAAATGTTAATCTGATATTTTCTGAACATATTCGTGTGGACCTTGTTAAAATCTGTTTTGTAGTTTATGAGATTACCTGGTTCAAACAAACAGACAAAAATTCTAAAAACTACCCTATCGTGTTCAGCTAACGATTTTAAGAAGACCTGTGTATTTTTTTTCGGAATATCTTACAATTACTGTTTTTTTATGTCTATACATAGATGTAGGTATATGTAGTTGGTATACATAGGTATCTCCAGATCTTGAAATTTTTTGCATAAGGATCGTCCAGGATCATATCTCCGGTCTGTTTTTAGCCGATTGTTTTTTTCAAATGCGTTCCTGGATTTTAACTTGTAGAAATTCGAAAACCATATAAAACCATAACAATGATATATCATGCCGAGGAGACGGTAGCAACACAGTCAATCAAATCATATAGAGAGCTCTCTAAACTAAAAGGGAATAATGAGCTAAGTCCCGCGTGATTATACAATCCAAAAATACTCAGATAAAATAAAACTGATTGCTAGACGGTTAAAGCCTCCACAGACTGACTCTTTGTCTGTTTAAAGTCTGCGGGGCCCAAATATACAATAGTTTCTTATAACTATACATCGAGATAAGAAAGTCCAGACAATCAGTTTCTGCAACCTATCAAAGCTCATTCACACACAGGATCCGTATTTACCGGACCGGTTTCAACAGAGACTTTACTGGTAAGGTAATATTCACACCATATTTATTGTGAATATTACCTTGCAAGACCGTTTATAACGGATTCGTCACTTAATATAGTGTCGGTATTTTTTTTATCTAAATTATAACTGTCACGTATGTGAACACACTCTGCTACATAATACGTCATCAACAAATAAAAACGTATACGATAAACTGGACTTATGTGTGAATGAACCCAATTAAATAATTATAAAACAAAGCGTAGCGCCGACAAAGTAACACTTATCCGACTTGAAATGAGTCTTAGAGCCCTATCTCACTGGGACGCCATAGCAACTTCGCCAGCTACGTATCCATGGCTACATTTGGCTATCCGCAAAATAGAGAAGTCATTTGCTACTTTCTATGACAAAAAAAAAAACAAATGCATCCTTTCTCATTGGCGACTTCGATTTTACTGGCTACTGTGGTTACGTCGCCAAGACATAGCGCATCATCGGTCGTTGCTACGCTTCCCAGGTAAGTTATCTTCCATACATTTCAATAAGAATTAGTTAATACGTAGCTAGCGACGTCGCCATGGCGTCCCGGTGAGGTAGGACCCTTAGTCCGTAGTCTACGCGTCGCGTAATCAACGTCTGCTACAATATATTACTCACAAATGATTTAAACACAGCCTTAAACATTAAAATAAGAACCCACTGCCACAATATTTAAAGCCCGGATATATTCAAAAAGTGATTCATAATCAGAACTAGCTATAACTATCCTAATTGAAAATTACAATTACAATTTGCGGAAAATAAATTGGCCGATTAAAAGCCGCAGGCGTTTCTGACATATTTAATGAATTTTGTTTTTTTTTTATCATCCCTTAGGTTTATATAAAAGACTAGCTTTTACCCGCGCCTACGTTTGCGTAAGAGTTCAATTTTTCCAAAATCCTTTCTTAGCAGATGCCTAAGTCATAATAGCTACCTGTGTGCCAAGTTTTAGCACAATCCATCCATTGGTTAGACCTGTGGGTTGATATATCAATGAGTCAGGACTTTGAATTTTTAACTAATCGCTGCAACTTCACACCAGTCAATTTATTTTGAGCATATTGGCCAGCATCCTCCCTGTAGAAGTCTTTGTTAGGATGATGACTCGATCGTGTGTTCCAGTCTTAAGTTAATTAATCATTTTTAATTAAATTAACGATGATCTCGATGCATTTGATGAAGACTGACTTTAACTAGCCTGGGACCGAACTGCTTGGATGTAAGAGGCTTTTGGTACTATGTATAGATTAACAAAAATATTACATAATCGATTTGTATTTGCATAGATTAACAATGGTATATAGATAAACACCGCCTATAGAAAAAATAATTATCAAAATCGGACTAATCTGTAAAAAGTTACGCGTGGTCATACATGAAAACATATGCGTCGACTTGAGAACTTCCTTCATTTTGTCGTCGGTTAAAATAAACGCTGCATTTTAGTAACGCCATCTGTTACAAATCCTATGGAACTTAATCAATCCTACAAACTTTTGAAAACGATTCACAGAGATGGCGTTATAAAGAATTAAAGAACTTTAGGATATTTTTTACTAATAAAATATAAGCGATTTTTCTCAATTTAAAAATTATCTTTTTATCTTTAATATTTATTAAATATGAGCTGAACATTACATTACATTATAGAACAAACATTAATGAACATTATATATACAAACAATAAGATTTTAAAAATATAGCAGTGGCGCTATTTAGATATAAGCCGACTCAACTGTATAAATAGCGATAGCGCCAACTAGAAATAAAGGTTTTTTTTAAGTATAAGGTGATCTTTTACTTTAAAAAAACCTTTATTTCTTTTAAACGACAAACGTCGTTTTTTTGTTAATGAGTAATGATCTATATACCATTGTTAATCTGTATAAGGCACGCCCAAGCTTTATAAGTTACAGGAGCGTGCTGATGCGACGGTAACGGGCAGTGAGCGGTGCGCATCAGTTTAAAGGGCAGAGCTGAAAACGGGAGTTTGTCCTACACGAATCTACCTGAACCACAAGTCTGGTGACCCAGAAACTCTAGGAATATTCTAGAATGTTTAAATCAGTTTAATTTTCTATAAATCTTTTATAGAAATTAGTTTTTTTCGTACAATTACTACAGTCACAAAACCATTATTACTTTAGACATCCAACTAATAAAGCAAAAACTACTGGACCGATCGCGATGAAACTCGGTATCTAGATAGCTGGAGACCTGTACTTGTACTTGTATACAGGCTGTTTTCCGCCTTAGGACCCTTTTTAATTGGGTCCTTTTTGCGTGAGGATGGAGTAGGCTTGCCCAGCACCTACTACCCTCTCAGCTTAGTCGACCATGTCCAGAGGAGAGAACTTGTCAATACTTCTGGAGCCAACTAAGCCGCGGGTTTCATCACGATGTTTTCCTTCACCGTAAGAGCAATGTCAATTTGCGCACATAAATTTTTCTAAAGAAAAATACATTGGTGCACGGCCGGCCGGAGACCTGTATTAACACAGGCTACTTTTTATCCCGATATTCCCACGGGATCGGGCCTTACGCGGGGGAAACCGCGGGGCGCAGCTAGTAATAATATATACCGAAGATATTCGGACTTACCCCGACCAATTAGTACTTCTGTCTTATTCGAATCTCAGTTTACTACATACAAAAAATGTCAGAAGTCGACCTAAAATTTGACAGCATACTTTCTTCACATAGTCTCAATATATTTGTATCAATGAT
The DNA here is from genome assembly GCA_951213275.1 of Idaea straminata. Lineage (NCBI taxonomy): Eukaryota > Metazoa > Arthropoda > Insecta > Lepidoptera > Geometridae > Idaea > Idaea straminata. The sequence goes on from OX577852.1 coordinate 2,430,043, forward strand.
TATGCTACATTCTTTGATTAGAAGTAACCAAACAATAGTAACAAACATTTAGTATGTTGTCAATGCACACTCTGTGAATAGGTTTTTTAATCTTTTTGTATTGTGCTCTCTGCTAGTTTAGTTTGTTCAGACAAACACCCGTCGTCTGCTCTGACCTTAGAGGTTAAACAGCATAACCACTTCAGTTTAAATAGAGAATTGACTTACGAAAGTGTTACCAGTTGCAATTGCACATAGACAAACATAAGTTATATCTGTATGCTACTGAACCTCGTATAAATGCTTTAAATATGCGGAGCCTTAAACAAATTTCAACCTTATTTGGTTAAAAAAAAGCTCAATATCACCAGATTCGAAAAAAAATCCTGACTCCAACTTCGTTTAAATGCTTTAATATGCGGAGCCTTAAACGAATTTCAACCTTATTTCGTTAAAAAGAAAACCTCACTTCAAAAGTCTTACAATTCTGCGTGCTGCTTTAATTCAATCGATATTGAAAAATTCGACTTTTGAAAATACTATCCGAAGCAAATTTTAACATGGACGCCACTAAGTAGAATTTCCATTTCGTTAAATATATTTTTTAAGCTCAGTCGAATAAATATAGCTACTTCGATGAAGAGCCGATGAGGGTAGGCCTTAAAGGGAAAAGATGATAGATGCGCGCGAAAATAAAAAATAAAAGTTTTTTGTAAAACCCAGTTAGAAATCCGAATGTTATTTTGAAATTTGCGACTCTCGAACAGTATTATCCAACTATTTAAACCTTACTAAAATGTCAAATTCAAATGACGCAAAAAAAAAACCATGATCCGCATCGATAATTTTTAATTCATAAATAATTGTGATTGAAATCGTGCCAACGACTTTGGTGTAGTTTTCATGCCCCCAGTAGCAGAAAATTCATGTTCTACAGTGATAGATTACAAATATACGTCCGTATGTCTGTCTGTCCATCCGCCATATTTATTTTGCGGGCAGCTTCAGCCAGTTACTTTTGTGTTACGCAGCTTCAACCTGTGACTTTCGTGTTAAAGTGGTGCGCACACATCTAAAAATTTCATACTTATCATTTTTTTTTTCATTCTTCTTTTCATATTAAGAAAAATCCTTGCATTTTGTATTCTAACTGGGTTTTTTTATAAAATCTTTTTTTAACTTCGCTGGCATCAGGTATTCAATCGGACGCGTCTTATTACCGAATCTGCAAGTCTAGCAAACTGGGCTACAACTAGCGTTATAAATAGAGACAATTCATATATTTCCCAGTAAGTATACTTGTCAAGTTTGTTTGTATTATATTTGCCCGTAATAGCGTTTCTATATTATAATGCTATTATTGGTTGAATCGGGCACAAACTGTGTGACTTTGTTAGGGCTTATAGCGCGTCCGATAAGTAATTTTAACTTTAATCTTTCGAGGAGGTGTCCATAGGGCTGGCGGGTTGGAGGAGCGGCGAAGGGTTGGGCGGGGAGGCGAGCGGGGCAGGGGGCGCAAGCGGGGTCACAAGGGGAGTCAGTGGGGCCAGTGGGGGAGCCAGCGGGGTCATGCTGGAGTCGAGTCCTTGCCCCGGTCGCGCTAGACAAACGCCCGCCCCGCTTGGGATAGCTGGCTTCACGAACCGGTCGGACGCGCGGCGACTCTGTAACAATATTCAAGATTTTAGCTCCCCGCGGCTGTAGCTCGTACACGACTATTTTTATGTTTTTTACATATAGGATAGGTAGTTTGACCACAATCACACCTGCCTGATGGTAGGTGACGATGAGCCTAGCACGCTTTCCTAGAAGATACCTATTCCTCGCGACTTGAAGACACACAAATACCTACAGCAGCATGCTTTGTTGCCTACATTGAATCAACAGTTGCTTAGCTTGGAGCTACTGTACAAGATCCTGCAGTATATAACATACCTGTGAGTTGAGATGCAACGGTCGTGACATACCGCCGGGTAGACCCGCCGCGTTTGGTAGTAACGGAGACGCGTACGGTGACAGCGGCCGCGATCCGCCCGGAGATGACACGCTACGCGAACGAGCCTAAATAACAACAATATAATCGTAAGTTAAAGAATGATGGCATGCCAACACTTGAGCAAACACAAATGGAAAAATATGATAAAATTGACGACCCATTTGGCACAATGGTCACCATGCCGGACTGCCAAACACAGGGTTGCGGGTTCGATTCCCGCCACAGACAATTATTTATGCTTAGATATTTGTCTGTGGTCTGTTTGTTTCTATGTATAATAAGTATATATTTACAAAAAAAAGAAAAGTATATAAGTAGTATATCCGTTGTCTAGCACCCATAACACAAGTCTAGTTACTTAGTTTGGGGTTAGATGGCGATGTGTCGAATGTCCTGCAATATTTATTTATTTATTTATTTATTTAATTTTCTAGATTTTCTAGATTGCAATGAAATCAATAGTTTGTCGTGAACTAGATGTGCAAAAAATTATCTAGGGAATTAAAGTCACGTATTTTTCATTTTCTTCATCAGCATCAGTACATAAACCTCCTTAAAATGCAAACAAGCTAATTTTGTTCGAAGTTCTGTCTTTATTCTTTCTTTGAGGACAGTTGGCACAATGGTCACCATGCCGGACTGCCAAACACAGGGTTGCGGGTTCGATTCCCGCCACAGACAAGTATTTATGCTTAGATATTTGTCTGTGGTCTGGTTGTTTTTTGTCTATATGTTTACAAAAGAAAAGTAAGTAGTATATCCGTTGTCTAGCACCCATAGCACAAGTCTAGTCACTTTGCTGGGGGCTGGATGGCGATGTGTGGAATGTCCTGCAATATTTATTTTTATAATTTTAAAATTGTGGAGAAAGTAATAAACAATTTTTATTTTTATTATTTAGAAGTACAGTAGTCTTATATAATACTAGCTTTCATCCGCGACTTCGTCCGCGTGTGAATTGAATTTTCCATAATCCTTTCTCAGCAGATGCTTACGTTAGCTATCTGTGTCTTTTAACCCGATTCGTCCATTAGCTTGAGCTGGGCGTTAATAAATTAGTCAGTCAATCAGTCAGTCACGACTTTTGATATGTTATATTTTATAGATGCAGTAAATGCTAGTTTGACGATCAGTTGTGTATGTTTGGTAGTTGAAAGTAACTTACACTCAAAGCTTCGTTAAAGTGTCTCTCCTCTTCCATTTCTAGAGAGGATTCGCTCTCGGAGAGATGTCTGCAGAGTGCTTCGCGTCGTTCTACCTCTTGTTGCAGCTTGCGTTGTAGACGGACATTTTCCTCCCTTTAATGAAATATAAATAATTATAATACATACACTATACAACGGGTCAAGTACGCTATTTTAGCGAAGCCGGCCACATCATTGTCAATCGTATCAACCGGCTATCACAACATACGTACGAGTATTTTAACCCCCGACGCAAAAACGACGGGGTGTTATAAGTTTGACGTGTCTGTGTGTGTGTCTGTCTGTGGCATCGTAGCTCCCGAACGGATGAACCGATTTTAATTTAGTTTTTTTTTGTTTGAAAGGTTAATTAGTCGAGAGTGTTCTTAGCTAACGTTCGTTCGTTCTATTCTCGTTACTTTCATACTATTTTTATTATTAACCCGATATTCATCAACTGTGTCAATAGATGGCGCTGCTTGGAAGTGTAGTACAAAACATGGCCGCGACACAGTTGAGCGGGAAGGAAGTGAGCTGCTGTCAAATGAATCGATAGATAGATAGATACGAGCTGCGCTTTGCGGTTTCACCCGCGTAAGTTGAAAATGAAAAGTAGCCTATAGCCTTCCTCGCAAAATGGACTATCCAACACAAAATTTTTTTTACTATACGAGCCAGTAGTTCCCGAGATTAGCGCGTTCAAACAAACAAACTCTTCAGCTTTATAATATTAGTATAGACAACGTTTATTTGGTCTCCAAAACACACATATTGTTTTACAAAAAAGGTTTTTATCTAATTATTACAACATTTCTCTCCAACCAAAGTATAAACAACATCTGTATGTTGCAGCAGTACAAAAGGGCCATGACTCAGTGTGTATTTTCACTCTAGCGAGTGAACACTGATATTTATGGCGATGGAGCATACCGTTCGTTGACAGATGAAGGAGTGTCGAGATGGCTAGAGAATTTTAATCAACATAATATATGTATTAACATTAGAAGGTCGAAAGATTTGATTGTTTGTTTACAATAGGCTCCGAAACTATTGCACCTATTTTGATGTAACTTGGTATGAGGATACATTGATTATTTAGGAGTAAAATAGGCTACTTTTTATCCCGATATCGGGATCGGGACTTACGCGGGTGATGCATGTAGAGTACAATAACACTTACCTAATGTGTTTCTCTTCCAGAGCGAAACGATGCATCTTCTCTTTGTTCTCATTCTGAGATACTGTTAACTGGTTCCTGTTGAATATTACATATTCTATACATATAAAATGCTTTGTCCTGAATGACTGACTGAAGTAGAGACTTTAAACTTGAAGGGTGTGTTCTTTGTATGACGTAAGTATCCTATAAGAAATGATTTTCCGAAATTCTACTTCTTAGAGGGTGAAAATGGGGGGCAAAGTTTCTATGAGACAACTTGATTCCTTGGCCCAATCTACTTCATTGCATAAACATTCTTTGGACTCCACAAAAACAAAGCCAAACCCCCTTATTCCAAATAGAGGTTTAAGAATAGTTCCAGATGAGGATTTAAAATTTAAATTTAGACACAGATTTACTCGTGAACTATAGTCTAAAGACTATCCCTATAGTTCCGGAGTAAATCTGTGTCTAAATGGAGGGTAACCCCGTTTTGGAATAAGGGGAAAAGTGTTAAGACCTTGTGTTAGAAGAGTTTTTACTATATTTCACTGCAATTATTTATTCGGATTGGTTAAAATCTAGGAATTTATACTTATTTTAATTTAAAACAACAAATTTGACCGTTTCAGAATGTTATTAAATTATATTAAAATATTAAATTTTAACAACTACTAACCAGAAATTAACAATAACTAATCTCTGTAAATCAAAGAGAGTTAAACATCTCTTCTCATGATTATTAGTTTAATCTCTGAAAATAAGTGTCTATCTAACTCATTTATAAAGGAAAAAAGGAAGCGAGGATAGAAGTCTTTACTCTGAAGAAATTTTAAACAGACAGACAGACGGACAAGAAAGTGATTTTATAATGGTTCCTCTTTTTACCTATTGAGTTACGAAGTCAACTGGCAGTTAGCCTGTCAACTGGCAGATCGACATATATGAGGTCGATTCATACATTTTCATTATGCGCCATCTGTCTGCCAGTTGATGAAGTATATAAAAATCAATCTCACAAAAACACGAAAATGGATGGTTTAGATTCACAATTGGACTCGGTAGATGGTGCTACAATCACGTTTCATCACAAACGTCTGTCAAGTCAGCTAGTAAATAAAATAATTGATATAATAGTCTTACCTTAATTTGACAACTTCAGAGCGCAGTGTCTGTATGTGAGTGCTTAAATTTGATGCTGTATCACCATTACTGATGTCCCTAGCAAAAATATACGTTCATCAATATTGTTACATACATATTTAATCTATTCTAACTTCTTATTTATAAAATTCCCGTGTCGCGGTGTTTGTTACCAAACTCCTCCGAAACGGCTTGATCGATTCTTATGACATTTTTGTGTATATTCGGTAGGTCTGAGAATCGGCCAAAATCAAATATTTTTTTGTATATGGCATAACAACGTTCGCCGGGACAGCTAGTATAATTATAAATTCAAAAGTTTGTTTATTTGTTTGTTTGTCACCTCTTGGGTCAAATGACTGGACCAAATTGGATGAATATTCTCATAGTGATAGATCAGAGGATGGAAAGGACATAAGATACTATTGATCTCGAAATTCCCGCGGGATCGGGACTAACGCGGGTGAAACCAAAGGGCGCAGCTAGTTACTGATAAATTTAATTAATACTGAATAAATGCAATGAATCTTTGTAAACATAGCAATGAAACTTTAGGATGGATATTATTGAAACTTGGTTTGTGGGACATAATTGAATCCTTGGTTGTACCATAGGCTACTTTTACCGCGATATTCCTACGGCTAAAGCTGCGAACCGCTATGATTGTTTGATAAAAATTTGTTTATCTGTTCATTTTTTAAATTATGTACAATTTTCTCTAGTATTTGAACATGTTTTATATGCAACCAGATCAGGACAAAAAGCTGTCTCCAATGTTCAATCTATCTCTATGCAAAAATTTATCAAAATTTGTCAAGCGATTCGCAGACACAGATGGAATATTAGTCCGCCATCGGCTCTCACAACATCAGAGCGATTGCAGAAAGGAAAAAATTAAAAACAATATTAGTCTGGATGGTCACCTAGGACTGGCTGGATCGGAGACAGGTTGATCCAATCTTATTTGTAGCGAACGTTTTTCTGCTTCAAGTTTGTCCATCCTTTTCCAAAGTCGGTTGACTAAAGCTTCCTGTTCTTGCTCTAAAGTGTTCTCTAGTTCAACCTGAAAATACACTATAATCTTAAGACATTGTGAATTATGTGAGAATTAATTATGCAGAATGTATATTAGGTACACTTGGAGCATAATTGAAAAATCACAATGTTATCAAACCTAGAATAAATCCCATACATTTTTGGATAGATTTAAGCTGAATTAGAGTTCTACTTCTACTTGAACCTTGATTCAAGTGAAAAATAGTCAAAACTTAATTAATTAATTGATTACTTAATTAATTGGTTAACAAGTGACAAAAGGAGAAAACGAGATAGGTCATGTAGATGGTGGATCAATGACAGTAAAGCCTTAACAGGTGGTGCATAGACAAGAGTAGCTGCTGATAGAGAGAAATGGCGTCAATTGGAAGAGGCCTTTGTTAACTATTGCATACAGACAGGGAGTCGATGCATTATGAAAGTAAAGATGAATGAATTATTTGTAAATAGATTAGTAGATCTTCATGGTTTTACTCATTTGCTTTCGGAAATAGTCCTCCTGCTGCTACTTTCTGACAGAAAGCTGACAAGTATCTATTTGTCAGTTATTTTATATATTTGATTACCTTTTCCCTGCGAAGCCTTTCCAGATTGGTCTGCTTAGCGAGAGTTTCAGCTTCTAATTTCTCAATTTTCCTCATTAATTTGTTAACAAGACATTCTTGTTCTTGCTCCAGTGTCTGTTCAAGTCTACATTTCTCTTGACGTAACTGAAAAAAACAACATAAACATATTTAGATATTTATTTCTTGGACAAATTTTTGGCAGATTGCCACTATCGCACAATCTCGATCAGTGGAAGGTGAGTAGAGAGGCATTTGCCCTGCAGTGGAACACTACAGGCTTATAATGAATTAATTTAGAGGATTATAAAAGCTCAGTTTGAGGGTATTTTGAGCTCCTTTAAGATATTTTTCTAATCTAAATGCAATCGGAATGATATTGCAAATGTAATTTAAACAATGTCATTTCCGAGAATTGGCCCTTTGTGTGTAATTTTAGCTTGATTCAAACATTTGTTAGAGCCGTGCATTCATGAATCAGTCGGTCACAATTTCCTTTTCATATAAACTTCACCTGAAGCCTTCAGCTTACCTGATTCAGCTTCCTAGAGAGATCATTAGTAAGACATTCTTCTTCTCGTTCATAATGATATGCTAATGTTTCCTTCTCCTTTTTCAGAGCTTGAATCTTCTTTAGTAAAGTATTAGAAATGTATTCTTTTTCTTGTTCAGCCTTTGCTTGCTGTAAAAAGAACAAAGGATATATTAAAAAGTAAAACATTATGGACTTAAGGAGAAAATCTGAACTAATAATAAAAATACACAATACAGTTAATCTGAGGCCAATAATTAGGTAAATCATTTGACAGCTATTTGTATAGATATAACAACATAATTACATCTATATTGATAAAATCATCTGGAATCCTATCTCGAAGAAAAAATAATCTGAATTAATCCTATAATTAGGTCCCTTTTCTGAAATTGAGATAACGAAAGAAACAAATTGATCAATAACTAGCTATCACGTTTCACGAGAAGCCTGATGACAGAGAGACAGACAGTGAAGTCTTACTAATAGGGTCCCCTTTTTACCCTTTTGGTATGGAACCCTAAAAAGCACACTTTTCATTGATTGGTTTGCTTCAATTGGGTTGTGCATCAATATTCATGGTCGATCATAGATGGCACACATTGACTGGCAAACCAATAGCTCACATCAGACAGTCTGCCCATGCTCAAAGTTCCTGTCAATAAGTGTAAATATATGGCTAATAGGATACCAATAAGAAAAATGAAATGGTAGAATAGATAGGTACTTTGCTTACACTTAAGTTATAATATTGTGAGTAGGTAATTTACTTACAATTGAAACAGAAGCTTGTCTCAAGCCACGATTTTCTTCTTGCAAAGCTTTCACGCGAAGCTTATAGGTGTCTAGTTCAACTTTTAGAACTCTATGAAACAAAACATGAACATTATTTATAAGAGAAAAGTGAGGAAGCAATTAGAAAGATTAATTTATTATAATTAATACTTATTATATTTGATAATTGTACTTGCCTATTTTGTTGTTGTAAAGATTCAATTCTTTTCTGAAGTTGATCACGAGATACGGTGCTTGGAGTTAGCATTGCTCCGCCATCAAGCGAGCTAGAGTCGCTCTCCGAAGCGGAATCACCCATTTTGTTCCCTAAAAATATACAATTTATTGCAATGGTAAGCCTTTACCGGTTCAGCTGTAAAAATGATAATGCAACTGCATTTCACCTGGCGAAATCACGGTATCATCCATTTGCATGAGAAAGGACGGCAACAAAATGTCATAAAACTAGAATAATTCTCCAACCTGATGAATCAAATGTGTGATGTTTCTAAATAATTAAATTCAACAAATTCAGTAAAACTACCAAGAAAATTAGAACAAACTCCGAGTAAAATGCAATTTTATAACTCGAAAAGCCATGATATGAAGGCAGGCACAAAAACTAGTGATGGACGTATCAATCGGTTGAATCAAACAAACAATCACGAAAAACATTCGTTTATTCATGGTTTCTTCGATTTTTAATAATCGATATTGTTAAACTTAATTTGTGTGAATCGTGGCGTGAATAGCAACCTTTTTATTTGTAATCTGTGCATGAAAAATTTAAACCATTGACAAACTTCTGTGTACTCTGTGTGCTTTGTTTTTTTTTCTGAATTCAAATGCGGCAACATTCTAAAAAAAATAAAAAGTGACACACACGCCATAATGTAAATTGCTTCTTGATTTTGGCGTTTTGTGTTATAAAATATGGTTTTTCATGGTTAAAATACGTTTATAATGTGTCCCTACGGCATTATAAATGTCCCTAGTTAATATTGGTAAGAAATAACTAAGTACCCTTGACAAAATTTTGATGAGCTGTTGCCTCTAACTATTTAGGTTGTATCCGAAGAATCGAAGCCATTTCGTACTGCTCATGTAAACTTTATCAAAGGTGTTTTTCTTCGTGATAGTCGTAGTTAGAATTTGCGTGTGATACTGTGAACAAAGTGACAAAAATGTTCGGATGAAAGGCGGTGGTTTAGTGGTCGCCATAGTGGAAGTGTTCGTGCGATCTTGGAAGTCATTTCTGGTGTTGTTGGCCGTACGTAGCATTCTGGGTGTATATCGTAACTGTCATGATAGAGAGAATCGCCTTGTTTCTTACGCCTTGTTTTCCACTTTTTCTTGTGTAGAAATGTATTCAGAAATAATCAATTGTTTGAAAGGGACAAACTCAACTGCATTTTTTTTATTGTAAACAATTATGTAGGTACCAAATTGTTACCTACCTATTGACAATCATACCTAACTAATACCATTAGCAAACAATCAAAACAAATAATAATTGGTATTACATTATTACGTTTTTGTGCTTTCATAAAACTAAAATTTTGTGAAAAAAATTACACCAAGGTACTTACCATACCTTTTATTCAATTCGAAAACATTGACTTACGAAACTCACATGCTTCAAGTAGGGTATCTCAGATATAAATAAGATCTCAAAATAATGTGTAAAATTGTCACCAGGCTGATCAGCAATGGCACAATATTACCAAATTGTTGGTCAAGGGCACCAGCTGACTCTTGAAGATTTACAAAGATATATGCCTAATATATGCTTGGATAGTATTATACTTAATCAAGATGAACAACAGTATCCTCAACAACAGGTGAATATAATAAATAAATATTTCAGGACATTCCACACATCGCCATCTAGCCCATAGCTAAGTAACTAGACTTATGTTATGGGTGCTAGACAATGGATATACTACTTATACACTTTTCTTTTGTAAATATATACATAAAAGACATAGAAGCAACCAGACTACAGACAAATATCTAAGCATAAATACTTGTCTGAGGCAGGAATCGAACCCGCAACCCTGTGTTTGACAGTCCAGCATGATGACCATTGTACCAACTGGGTCGTTACAATATATTTTAAATCTCCATTTCCCTAGACTGTAATTTCATGTAAAAATGGAACTGGCTGCTTTTTCAATCTAAGGAGGCTAGATAACCAGATGGGGAATGTTGCTAGCCTATTAGCTTCTGCATGAGGCCACTTTAGATAGAAAAAGTATTTTAATTTTTGTAGACTGATTCATTCTTGCAGCAGCACCCTGTGGTTATAAATACAGATTTACTGTGTTTAATACCACAGGGCTATGTGTTGTCTACATACCAAGTTTTTTTACAATTGAGCAGGCATTACATGAAGAACCAACAAATATACAAGTAACACACATCCACAAACTTTGGATATTTCTTATATTAGTGGGACAATAATGAACTTTTTTAAAAACATGGGTATTTAAGAATAAAAAATGCTTCCAGCACCTAGATTTAAAGAGCTGAATACACATAGCACCTTGTTCCAAAAGGTTTTAAAATAGTCTTGAGATACATACTTAAACCACAGTTTAAAATCAATGTTAAATAAGGTTTTAAAATAAAGGGGGTTTAGTTTCACTGGTCATATGCACAAAATTCTCATGGTGTTATTTTCCCAAATCCACAACCTTATTATTACCCTATTGATAAGTCATTGCTAAAGTTACCTGTTTCTTCTAAGGTTGTGGTACAGCAAGCTGAACAACCAAACGACATCATAGTTAGCGAAAGCGTTCAACCACAGCTTGTCGTTAGCGATGGTCTACAGTACCAACAGCAGTACATCATACGTCAACATGATCCGTCAACATCTCAACAACCCCGGCCGGACTTCCAACATCAACAACAACAGCAGCAGCAACAACAACAGCAACAGCAGCAACAATTGCATAGACAAGTCAGTGTTGGTTTATTTAGTTGAGCATTATCAAATATTAGTGGTGTTCTTTGGAAATGATATTACAATCTTAATTAAACAAACACTTTTTTCGCTGTCGTAATTTTAATTACGCAAACGATAACAAATACGTTTAAGCAATTGTTAAGTATTATTAACTAATTTAAAAATCGCAACTTTTCCATAAAAACCAAAGTTTTGATAAAGCTCTTTAATTTAAAAAACATTATAACTACATTTTGACAAATATACTGTATCTAAATTACTGACAAAAACTAAATAATAACAAAGAATCCATAATAAAACGACTTTAGCGGATTTAAGAAACATCTAAAAATAAAGTTATTTTTTACATAATATCACACCTACACTCTACAGCTTAATGTCCCAAAGATGAAGACAGATTGCAGTATGAGAAGAACAAAAAAAAATCTATATGATAGGTCAGCATTTGATCACTATCACATCTGCCTGATGGTAGGTGACGATGTGGCCTAAGATGTAGCACGCTTTCCTAGAAGACACCTATTCACTCGCAACTTAATAGTTAGTTTGAAAATAGCACTAGCTTGGGACCACCCTTGTGTGTGTGTGTTTGGTCGAGTCTCTAACCCAGATTGGTCACCTCGGCCTACCTGTGACCATAGGAACTGTGAAGCTGAGCTAGTTTTAACAAAAACTAAAAAAATATACCTTTACATCTAATCTAAATGATTTATACTGTATACGTGCCATTCAAGACGCTGTAACGCCTGGAACATGTATCAGGTGAAGTGAGACTTCCCCAGAACCAGACATAGACTAGTTCATAAAAGAACTAGTCAATATGTCTGGAGCCAACTAAGTCGCGGGTTTCATCTCGATGTTTTCCTCACCATAAGAGCACTGTAAAGTAGTGCACATAAATTTTCCGTAAGCAAAATTCTTAGTGAAAAAATAAAAGCCTTTAAATCCGTTAATATCGTTTTATAACTATTATTTCTGTTGACGACCACTGTGGCGCGGTTGGCGACACAGAAGGTAGCGGGTTCAATTCCTGCCCTAAAAAGATATTTATGTACAAGTATTTGTTTCTGGTCTGTGTATTTACAAAAGAAAAACATTTTAGAAGGTATTCAATACATTGTCTGACACCAGTTATGGTGTCAGACAAGACCAGGCTTGTGTTAACAAGCCTGGTTGCTAAGTTTGGGGCCTAGATCGCGCTGTATGAAATGGCTTATAATATTTATTCCAATATTTAATCAAATAAATAATTAATATTGTATGGTACTTTACACAGCGTAATCTAGCCCCAAGCTAAGCAACTACGCTTGGTGGTCTGACAATGGATAGAATACTTATATACTTTTATTTTGTAAATACGAATGGAAACACCCAGTACCTCAATTCACTAAGCTATAAGTCGTCGGGCGTGGTGCGATTGCCATACAAAAACTGCAGTTATTGCGCCTTAATCACACCACGCCCAACGACTTAAACCTTATTTAATCGAGACAAATACAATATTTGTATGAGACAAATCACCACAGACGTCGCGAAAACATATGAAAACAATGAAGAATATGTTAACAAGATGATTATGGACAATTTATTTGTAGGTATACTACACATCTGATTTACCCGTGGATGCTCAGGTTGTGTTGCAACAGGCTCAACAGATCATTGACGCATCTATGATGCAACAATCGTCTCCTCAACGGCCACAACAACATGTATGTTGCGATCACTACCCGCTATTGTATCATAACACTTAGGAAGTTATGTGGTTGTAGTATATAACTTTACAATTTAAAAAGCGACTTCAAAATTTCACTTTGTTGGAGTTAGAATTGGTGTGATAGGAACCCATATTTTAGTAAAATCAAGCGTTAACAAAAATGTAAATATACCTGACAATAGGTGGCAGTAGGTATTATCCCGCGTTTTTTGTTAGTATTTGATAATATGTATAAAAAATTGGTATATAAGATTTAGTAATTCAAACGGTTTTTAAAAATTAGGTCCCACATTAGGGACTCGTATCCTTAGTGGGTTCCCCATGGGGGACTAAAAGTCCCTAAGCGTGGGCATAAAATTAAAAAGAAACTATCTAGTGGCATAAGTTGTTTTGAAAAATGTTACATAGCCAGATTAGGTAATGATTATTACTCAGATTACGAGCTTTGTAATGAAAAAGGTTTCTTTTTTTAAACTCCATTAAATAATTTCCAAAAAAAATCACAGATTTTCCCAGCAGAGGAAAACTGTAGCTCATTTTTTTGAAGTCGCTTAACAATATGCTTAGCATGTTATAATAATTTATAAATTGGTTATTCTCATGGGTTATAATTTCCATTACTTATGTTCTTACTTATTCGGTTATTTCGTTTAACATATTTATTTGCGTTTACTAAACTAGAAAGGCACAATCAAAGTTATTTGAAACGGGTCTTTCACCATATTTTGGTGATGAGCCCGTTTTAATCAACAGTGTTTTATTTAATTGTGAACAGAACCGTAGTAGTTAAAAATCCTTTATCACAAATTGAACACAAGTGTTTACTTAAATCCTTTAGCTTTATAGTTTTTATATTGAGTAAATTTTATTAAACATTTACTCCTATGTAAATGCTTTTTGCACCTCTAAAAATATCTATAAAAATACTAACCACAGGACTATAAATCATACCAATATACAATTACTAGCAGCGCCCCGTGGTTTCAGCCGCGTCCTGATTCCCTGGGAATATCGAGATAAAAACTAGCCGAAGTTACTGCCAATTAATTAATGTATCCTTAATCCAAGTTTTATCAAAATAAGTCCAGTAGCTTCGGGGTCTCGATTTTTTTCCTCTTTTAATAATAGTGAAGAAACATCTAAGAACTGACTAACATATCCATATACATTGTTAATTTATGATATCTACTAATTGCGCCCCGTAGTTTTACTCGCGTTAGTCCCAATCTCATGCGAATATCGGGTTAAATATACTATGTTCTTCCCTATATTATGGACTACCTTTGTGCATTTTTTTTACCAAATCAGTAAAACCGTTTATGAAAAGGGAGAGTAAAGAAACAGATTTACGTATTTTACAAAGATAACAAAAGTGGAAATTTCAGTTTTCAAATTATTTTTGTTAAAATAATGAGTTTGTACTATTTCTTAATTTTCTTTGCTTAAAACCTAATTTTAGAATAAGTAGAATACTGTAAGAATGCTGTATAATTTATCTTTCTAAAGTAGCAATTATCATTATGTTCTAAGTTAAATAAGACCATTGATTAACACATTCTTCTATCCTAATCTATTTTGTCTATTTTATTCTGATTGATAAATGAAAAATTTACCATTGTCTTAAGACTACTAGTTTTGTGAAATGATTGAGTGATTAGATGATCGCGTAAAATAGAGATTTCAATGGAGAAAATATAGAAAACTAGCGCCTTCGTCCGCGTTTGAGTTGAATTATACAAAATAATTTCCTTGCTATGCATATGATACGGATATGCAACAGATATTTGTATGCCAAATTTTAGCCTAATCCATCAATTGGTTCGAGCTGGGCGTTGATATATCAATCAATCAGGACTTTTAATTATAATGTACAATGTACCGGGTACTAACGCTTCTTATTTTTTCATACTAATATCATATCTCAATTTTAAATAAGAACACAACCATAAGGAATGATTTACCTTAGACGGGCCGTGTACGTGGCACGGATTTGAAACGTTACACACATTTTGTACGAAGTAATTTATATGACGCGTGCAAGATCCGAGTCCCGTCCGTGTCCAGTTGGCGGGTAAAAACCCGGTGTAATATAAACGTGCAGCACGGACGGGCTCCGTCAGCCCACTCTAATGTAAATCATCCCTTAACCTTCTAGTTTTAATGTTGGTAAATTATGAATGTAGCAGTTGGTGAGCCCGGGGCACGTGCTATCACAACCGACGGTGATCCACCCGGCTCAGCAGCCGCCGCCGCAGCCCCCGCCCCAGCAAGCGCAACATGCGCCGCAACAGCACCCACCTCAACCTGCTGTAAGTCTATACTTTTAAATTGAAAGGAGTATGGAAATGTTTGTAAATATTATTGTAACTTTAACAGGAAATATTCCGGTGTCTATACTAATATTATAAAAAGGAAAGATTTAATTGTTTGTTTGCATTGAATAGGCGCCGAAACTACTGGACCGATTTTGATGAAACTTGGTATGAAGATACATTGATTTATTGGGAGTATTATAGGTTTATTTATCCCGATCGGGAGTTACGCGGGGAAACCGCAGAGCGCTGCTATTATTTCTAACGTTACATTATTTGTCTCGATATTCGTAACTTATATAGCCGCATCGACATTATCTCAAAAACAATTGACCATCTTTAAAACTCATCATCATCCGAGCGATGTTCCCGGTTGCATCCCCCTCGAGAGCCCGGGGTCCGCTTTCGTGCTTTTACGCCTCCACTTCGCTCGATCTTCAGCATCTTGGTTTGTAAGGCCATTTGCACGCATATCAACCTTTACAACGTCAAGCCAACAAACATCTTTAAAATTAAGTTACGATATGTGGCTAGGTTAAGTTACGATATGTGACAATGGATAAAATACATTTTTTTTTTTGTTTTTAAATGTACTTACATTCTACGGCTAGAATCAAACAAGCAACTGCGCCGTAGGCGTGAGATGTCCCACCGATGCCATTATGGAAGACAAAGGAGAATGGGAAAAAATGTACAGAGCTTGGGCCTGGAGGCCTCATGAAACGAGTCATATATCAAATGAAAGGTGGTTTCAAGAGGAACATTTTATTGTATGACCACTTTTTCAAATTAGTTGTGAGATCGGAGTTATAGGTCAATAATGATAGGTGGTCGATTCACTCTCCGTACACCAGTAGGGAGTATTAACGCCTTAATATAATCAAATGTAGCCATCGTATAGCAATTAGTCATATATCAAATGATAGGTTATTTCAAAAGAAATAATTTAATGTATGATGATTTTTTAAATTATTTTTATTTTTAGAGTTATAGGCCATTTTTGCTAAGTAGTAGGTATAGGTGTCTGAGGTCTTCTCTTGTGCAATGCAAAAGCTTGATTAGAATCAGATGTTGGTCTCCTCATGAAACGAGGCATATATCAAATGAAAGGTGGTTTCAAGAAAAACATTTTATTTTAAGACCACTTTTTCAAAATAGTTGTGGATTCAGAGTTATAGGTCAATAATGGTAGGTGATCGGTACACTTGCGAATTTTCTCTGTACACCACTAGGGAGTGTTAAGACCAGAATAGAATCAGATGTAGCCATCGTATAGTAATGAGTCTTACACCAAATAATAGTTTATTTCAAGAGGAATAATTTAGTGTATCATGACTTTTTAAAATTATTTATATTTTAGGGGTTATAGGTCATTTCTGTTAATTAGTAGATATCGGTGACTAAGGTCTTTCCTTATGCAATGCAGATGCTTGGCTATAAACAGAATATGTTGCCCTCCTCATGAAACAAGTCATATATCAAATGAAAGGTGGTTTTAAGGGAAACATTTTATTGTATGACTACTTTTTCGAAATATTAGTGGTTTCGAAGTAAGAGATCGTTAAATGTACTTAAGTAAGTATTCGGTAGTATCAGAAATTGTTGACAATGTCTGTCGTGATATAGACATCACTATTTAGCATTATTTAGTGACACAACAGGCTGATAAAAAGCATGATACTTATCGTAACCGAGGTATAGGTACCATCACGAGTCGTGAGCTCAGATGTAGAGTCATACGCAAGCCATTTTGATGTTGATGGTTTTGCTTTGTCGGAACCTATTGCAATCAATAAGTTCCGACAAAGCAAAACCATCTTTTTTGGACTAGGTATCTTCAAAAAACAAAAGGTACTCTTCATTATTCATACTCCAAGGGGGCCTAACGAGCGTGTTGAAAGTAAAACTTTCAGCCATAGGGAAAATCGCTTTCACTGACAACTTTCATGTCAAATCATAGCTTCGCACGGCTTGTATATATTGCCAGAGTTTAGTCCTCAGTAGGTTTTTACTCAGTAATCGAATTCAAGTATTTAGTTCAAGATATTATTATCTTATTTAACAAAATAAATGTAAAGACGAAAATGGCCAAAACGTCGTATGACCATGCTGCGCCGCCGCCAGCGCCCTGTCGTGATGCTGCTGATGTGGCTTTATACGACCGTACGGTCAGTGTTGTTCCTTTATTTGAAAAAAATGTGTGGCACCCGGGGACTGCCGCGGTAAAGCTATTGCATCGTGCGAGCTTCGTACCATATACATACACTTAAGCGAACGCTCGGCCGAGCTACATGGTGGGTGGAGTCGGGGGTGTTAGGTTTTATTCTTGATTCGGGCGCTGCGCTCAAAGCCCGCGATAAAAGCTATGCAATAGCTTATGCAGCAAATGCATTTTTAATTATTTTAAACGTTTTAGTTAGTAATATCTTTTGTTATTTTATTATGTTTTTGTGTTAAGTTTAATGTGGTTTTTCATTTATTATTGCGTATTTTGTGTAAATAATATTTTCTCGACAAACCGTGTTCTGTTATTTAACGAAATAATTTAAATCTTCAGACTTCGCGTCATGAATGTCCAACGGGACTCTGAACAGTCCCGTGGTCCAACTATTTAAAAAGTTGAACCACGACCTATAGTTGGAGGCCAAAGTGTGCGGTGGTTCAACGCGGATTGTGAATACAGAATTAATGAAATAGAGGATTATTCCTTTCTACTCCCGCTTAATGGGCCCTATGGTTGGACCACCACCCCGCACTTTTATTATTGAGTGGAGGTCGTAAGATTTTTCCTTACGGCCCCTATAAGCGGGAGTCGAAAGGAATAACCCTTGAAAATTATTCCTCTCAATTAAATTGATAACGAAGATTCATAGTTGCATCAGCGTTAGTCTCTATTCAGTGGGAATATCGAGTTAAAAATAATATTTTGTGTTAATCTAGGTCTCCAACAATTTCCATACCGAGTTTCATCACAATCGATTTAGTCGATTAGAAAAATACCTAGTCCCTAAACAGGAAAATCTAAATAGATATTATTGCAGTAACAAAAGAAACGCACGATAGGTACTCGTAGAAAGGTATGTGGTATCATTATTATACCTATTGTACAAGACCCGTCACGAGACATGAGCATTCTTTTCTTGTGTGGTTTGCAGGACATTGACCCTATTTATAATCCTACTTAGGTATCATAACCTATATCTCGGTTACGATAAGCATCATGCTTTTTATCAGCCTGCTATGCCACTAAATAGTATTAGGTAGTGATGACTAAATCACGACAACTATTTCTGATACAACTGAATACTTACTTAAGTACATTTATCGATCTCTAACTACGAAACCACTACTATTTCGAAAATATAGTCTTACAATAAAATGGTTTCCCTTAAAACCACCTTTCATTTTATAAATGACTCGTTTCATGAGGAGGGTAACATCAGCTTCTAACCTAGCATCTGTATTGCACAAGTGAAGACCTCAGTCACCTATACTTAGCATACAAAGTGTTTGTTTGTTTGTTTGAACGCTCTGATTTCAGAAACTACTGGTTCGGATAGAAAAAAATATTTTTATGTTGAATAGTCCATTGTTGAATAAGTCTTTAGGCTATTTTATATTTCGATATTACGCACGTAGTTACGCGGGTGAAACCGCGGAGCGCTGCTAGTTTGATATACGACTCGTTGCTATATGATGGGTACATCTGGTTCTATTCAAGCGTTAATACTCCCTAGCGGTGTACGGAAAAAACTCGCAAGTGAAACGACCACCTACCATTAATGACCTTTATCTCCGAACCCACAACTATTTTGAAAAAGTGGTCTTAAAATAAAATGTTTTTCTTGAAACCACCTTTCATTTTATATATGCCTCGTTTCATGAGGAGACCAACATCTGATTCTAATCAAGCTTTTGCATTGCACAAGAGAAGACCTCAGACACCTATACCTACTACTTAACAAAAATGGCCTATAACTCTAAAAATAAAAATAATTTAAAAAATCATCATACATTAAATTATTTCTTTTGAAATAACCTATCATTTGATATATGACTCATTTCTATACGATGGCTACATTTGATTATATTAAGGCGTTAATACTCCCTACTGGTGTACGGAGAGTGAATCGACCACCTATCATTATTGACCTATAACTCCGATCTCACAACTAATTTGAAAAAGTGGTCATACAATAAAATGTTCCTCTTGAAACCACCTTTCATTTGATATATGACTCGTTTCATGAGGCCTCCAGGCCCAGAAAGACCATTCTCCTTTGGTACAATTCTTACAATATACCTTTGATTACAGCCGCAGCAACCTCAACAGCAATTGTCGCGCGCGTCCCCCCAACTCATCCAACATCTCCAACAACAGCAACACCACCAGATACACTTGCAACTTCAACAACAACAGTTGCAACATCAGTTGCAGCAACAACAACAACATCAGCAGGTGCAACAACATATGCAGCCGCAACAGATCAATATAAATCAGCAACATCAACAAGTCGTTATGCAGGCCGCTTATATTAATCAATCTGTAAGTTTTATTTTGTGAAATATTCATTATTTGATTTAAAACATACTAATATCTCAATGTTTTTCTTACAAACAAAGGCACACAAGATTGTGTTATTTTAAAGTGTTGAAACCCTCACTTAGGTAAGAAAGAAATTGAAATTATTCTCAAAAATTCGATGCTCCCTTCATTTCTCCCACTGATGTATAGCTAAGTTGGTTAGAGTACCGCTACGTTTACGCTGGGGTTTTCTTCTTTAGCATGTGTAAGCCCACTGCAAGGCATATGCCTCTCATCACCAGTTTTCTTAGACCATGCCAAAATGAGCTTTTATGTCGTTTGGCTGGTGGTCGGCCCACACTTCTCTTCTTAAAATATGAATTAAATAGGTACACAGATAAAATGAGTCTTATGTCTCCAGGGCACACCAACCCGTCAAGCGGCACCCCGCCTCCTGAACCAGGCGTTGAGTAGCCCTGGCGGCGCGCTCGGCGCAGGCGGAGTCACGCTAGTTCGTACACCTGTGCGGACCGTACGTCCGAGGCGGCCAGCGCCGCGCTCCCCGATGCCCAACTCTATGGTGTCTGCAAGATTGTTGAATCCACATCCTGTAAGCATAAACTTATATGACTTACCTATGTTTGTTTTATGATGACTTGAATACTTACTATTCCTCAGATCTTCATAAATTTGGTATTTTAATAGTTGTCTATAGAATTTTTTACTTAGCTGGAGCCCTAAAGTAACTCGAAAGGTTAGCAAAGCGCAGCTAGTACTCTATATGTAAAACAACGAAAGATTTTCTCTTTACTTTGTGTCAGTGAGTACGAATATATGAACTCATCTTGAATTGGGAACATTGTAGCTGTGATCTGAGTATCTATATTCAAATTCTAAATTCTTTATTTGAAAAGTCTTTGTCTTGAAAGGCCTTATGTGTAAGTAAAGTCGCAACTTTACTTACACATAAGGCCAAGCCAAAATGTATTCAAATATCTGAAACATGTTGTTTGTACCTCAGTCCGGTTCCCCGAACGTGTCCGGCGTGAGTTCAGTACGCGCGGGCGGCGGGGCGGGCGCGGGTCGCGGGTTGCCGCGTGTGCTCAACCCGGGCGCGGCGGCGGCGGGGGCTCCGCGCGCGCCCCGACCCCGGCCCCCCATTCACCAGATGCAGGTCCGAGCACCACTCAACCAAAACATACAGGTATACTTAGAGTCACAATAACCCTATTCAGTAAAACATTTTTGCAATATTTGATAATTATTAATTTCTCTGAAGACGAAACTATTGCTGGCTTTAAGTTCAATTATAGACAGACTATTAATATTTCTTAATTAGATTGCAATCTCCATTATGACTGTAGATTCTCAAGTAAAAAGGTTAAAAACGGAAGTCATACAAAACATTTTATTTGCAATGATATGATATACTAGCAGCGCTCCACGGTTTCACCCGCGTAACTCCCGATCCCGGGGGCATATCGGGATAAAGAGTAGCCTATAGGCTGCCTCGATAAATGGACTACCCAACACAAAAATAATTTTTCAATTCGAACCAGTAGTTCCTGAGATTAGCGCGTTCAAACAAACAAACTCTTTATCTTTATAATATTAGTATATATTTAATACAAATGGGTAATTCTATGTGATCACACCTTCCAAGCCATTAACACACACACACAGCCTCTTAGCTAAATGTCTCGAACAATACAGATCGCAGGACAATTAACTACATCCAAAATTACAGCATCCACACCCCCAACAACAACAGCAACAACAACAACAACAGCAGCAACACCAAATGGCGCAACACGCGATCGGACAACAAATACATCCTCAACAAATGCATCAACTTAAATTATCCGCACCTCAAGTAAGTGAAGGCCTAGTGGTAAGACTCTGGACAGTTTGTAAATAAGGAAGGCAAAGCATAACAAATTACAAACACAAATTCACAAATTGAAGAAATATGACAAAACTCTCCGAAATAGAATACAATGAAATTGATATTATTTCGTGAACTAGATGTCGAAAAAAGATATAAGCATTTAAAGTCACGTGTTGTTCATTTTCTTAATCAGCATCTGACACTATTACACATATAGGAACTTCAAGAACCTAACCTCCTTGCACACAAGTAATTTTTGTTCGAAGTTTTGACATTATTCTTCAAGTAGTAACATTACCATACATATTTCCAGTTAATAGCCCAACAATCAGCACGTATCATAACACCTCAAGGCACCATCGTTCAGAACCAGCTCGGTGTTCAACAACATAATGTTGTCGTACAGAATCAGAACGGACCTCTGCAACAGAACGCGTTAACCAATCAACAGCGAGCGTCGCCGCATGCGCCTGCTGCGCCCGCGCCGAGCCCACAACAACAGCAGCTGCAACAAGCTCAACAGGTTCAAAAAGTTAGTGATAGATAACAGATGCCTACAAAATATCTTTCAGATCAAGCAGAGCCAAAGATGTCACTACAATGAAGAAATATAGTTTCTTTTAATTTATAAAGCCCAAAACCTAAGACTACTTTCCAAGTAGTAACAATGGGGTGTAACCTTAATAATACAAGAGCCTGTCACAAAATCTTCTGAGCCTGTTCCCACTTAAATAAGATCGCGGCTTTCACAATGTGTCGATTCCTTGGGTTGTCAGGACTTTCTTTTACCAATACCCAGGTTACGCTGGTCTACTATGTCAAAAGGTGAAAGGTTTAGGACCATCAGGAGAAGATTCTCAATGAATTATCACAGAATCAGCGCTACAGTCATCTGTAGCATTATTAGCTGAGCTCGAGCTTTTTCGTGGCAGATTTAGATTAATCTGTGTTTTTTTTTCTGGCATGAATAAAGTTATTTCTATTTCTAACATGTATTAATCTAATATTTGTCAGGTTGTAGTCCAACCGAACAACGCGAACGACATGGATGACTTAGAAGAGAGCATAACAGCCGCTATAGTCCAGAAACACCCGCCTACTGAAGCCGCTCCTCAGTCACACACCCCGCCGCAGTACCCCCCACCCTTGCGACAGACGCACCCAGCTACCTCACAGCAGATGACGTACAACGCTCAACATTACCAGCAACAGATGACCTATGAACAGCCGCATATGCAGCAACATCCACAGACTTTGACACAGGTAAATATTATAAATGCTAGTGTTTCGAGATCTAAAGTCAAATGGTTCGATCAAATTAGATAGAAAAATTGCAAAGGTATCGATATTTTGACCTCATCGTTGCTGAGATCGAGTCAAATACGAGCTGATCGTTCGAAATAAAAATCGTTGTAGTGGGGAGGCAAATATTACGTGCTCTTTTGTTTTTAATGTATTTTACGGGCACTCTTAGTTTAGTAGTTTTATGGGGCTGTTTCCGCACTTAGCCTCTTCATTTGGGCCTTTGAGGGAATTGCATACCTTGTAGTGAAGAAAACAAACGAATACTTAGTGATAATGAGAGGAATCTTGAATGTGCCTTTCCAGTTGCTAATGGAACCTGACTCTGCGGAAGAGGAGAGACAAGTGGTGACGTTGTCCAACGGACAGAGGATGATGATGTCGGAGTTCAGACGGCTGCAGGCCGGTCCACGACCGCCTGCGCCCAATACCCTACACCAACAACAGATTAGGTAATACTACACCTTATTTACATTAATATATATAAATTCGAATCTCCAATAACCGTTACACAATGATACGTTGCTGCCTCCTTGTTAGAACTCTGTACCGGTTAAGCCAGTTACACTGTTATTCTTGCAACAGGAACTCTAAAACAAAGTTACGATTCGCGAGCCACCTCCACTTCCATCACCCTTAAAATAACATCTAGCCAAGCTTTTCTCTGTTGGCGGACACGCCATTGAAGACTTTATATTTCAGAACTCGCTTCTGCAAGAACGAACACCTAATGCTAAGAGGTATCACGTTACCTCAAGGCCTATAAATTAACCTAACTACGGCTAGCCGAAATAACAGCCAGCACCCACATATTGCCATGTCTCGAGAAGCACAATGAGACCATCAAGCTCCTAAATAACTAATAAATAGATATGATATATAAAAACCATTGTAATATGTTCAGGGATAGCGGCAGACAGACGTTAGTGAGAAGCAAAGAGCAACCGAGGCCCGTTCAGAGAGTACCACCGATGCAAACGCAACAACAGCTAACACATCTAGGTAACTGATTGTCATAACTTTATGTTTTATACTGATTTTAACACCCAAATTATAAATGGAGATGTGTTCTGCTTATTGGTAATGCTAGAAATAAAAGGCTAGAGATTTCTTGTAGTTTTCTTTCGTCATCATGGTAAAGTAATGAATGATTGATTCCATCAACAGATAATAAAATCTGTGCATGTTCACAGACTATGTTACATAATTTACAGAGTAAAAATAAACATTGCTACAGATTAAATCTATGTATAGCCACAGACAATATTACGTAACTGACAAAACGAAAATAATCCTCGATACAGATAAAATCGTTTGTGAATTTTTATACTAATTTGGTTATTTTTAGATAACAATGAAGCTCAAATGGGTCCGTCGGAGCAAGCGGCGGAGCCTCAATCTGCTAAAATGTTAATATTCCTGCAAAATGGAGAACAAAGACTTATTACATTCACACTACCAAAAGAAAGCTGCACGCTACAAGAAGTTCTTGAACAGGTTTGTACATTAAAGCATGCTATACACTGCAGATCTACAACCACTGTTTACATTGCAGGAAGGATCCTTAGATGGCTAGATTCTCAGTCCGTTTTTTTTCTACATTAATCCTTTTATTTGACAGGTTAACGTTCCTTTTTCCGAAGATACTCATATACAATGTATGCAGAACACAAGTAGCGAAATAGATTACTTTGTATCAGTTGGATCGACCACTAGAATCGAAGAAATGCTGGAAAATCATCCGGTCAGTATTATTAATTATATACACTTTTAATACTAGCTGCGCCCCGCGGTTTCACCCGCGTAATATCTTTCATAAGAACCTTCTCCTGACAATAACAAACACAACAAAAAAGAATTAGCGAAATCGGTTCAGCTGTTCCCGAGATTTGCGCTTAGCAACACATTCAGCGATTCATTTTTATATTACAAAAGATACGAACTACTTAATGTTATAAATGTAAAATGTTTATGTAAGTTTGTTGCCTCTTTAGGCTAAAATACTGAACCGATTCCCTTAAAACTCAGAATATCTATAGCCGGCTAATTTTCATTCTGAATTTTAGTTTATGAATGCGAAAGTTGGTTTCTTTTCCCTTATTACCGTGTCACCACATATAGATTCCGATAAAAATGTGTTGTAATCCATGTTGTGGCTACTTGCGCGAGTGAAGCAGCAGAGTATAACTAGTATGGCTCTTGTAATAACTAAACAGTACACAGACAGAACGTCCCGTCATGTAAATCAATTATCTAGAATAGATTTAAAGATATTAGTTTACTAAATTATATTTTCATCTTTCAGATGCTAGTAGGCGACATAAGTAGCCGAAGTTCCCCTAGTGTAATGACTCAAGCATCTCAACAGAGTACAGATAGTATGTCTACGCCGGAGAAATCTCAATGCCCTGAAAATGGTACGTTTTTTACTTGCCACTCAAGTCCCCACTTCTTACAATAGTTATTTGTATATTTATTTTATTTAATAAATTCAGTACACAAGAAAAATACAAAAAAAACGATTTCATTATAAAGTTATTACTAAGGTAAGCCTAACCTTAGCTATGTTAATATTTGTATTAACATAGCTACAATCGCTCGTCATACATCGTAGTATTGATTGATCTCTCGGATCTTAATTTACATTTTAGAGCTCATAATGTGATATCTATTTCATAAAACAAGTTAAAAGTGATAATTTTCGTCCCAGCCATCTAGCTTTAGCTGGAGGTTAATAACATTGGCCATTACATCTAATCTTGATGGCATACAGCCCTAGCAACATTAACC
The DNA here is from genome assembly GCA_951213275.1 of Idaea straminata. Classification (NCBI taxonomy): domain Eukaryota; kingdom Metazoa; phylum Arthropoda; class Insecta; order Lepidoptera; family Geometridae; genus Idaea; species Idaea straminata. The sequence continues at coordinate 2,455,931 of OX577852.1, forward strand.
CATGCTATTCAGGGCGTTATAATGGGTGTTTTATATTTAAGCTTGCCCAGAACCTATACCCCTTGTTCAGACTGTGGTCAGAGAAAATAACTCATCAATATAATTAGCGGCTGCGGATTAAACAAAGTATAATTTATATTGTTGTTACAGTAAACAATAGTCCTGAATCTCCTGGGCCGAGGTCACCTCCGCCGCGACGCATCGACGGAATGTTGGCCGTCTGTAAGTTGTGCGGTTACACTGGATTCGATTTCAGCAGATGTGAAAGGTAATATTTCCGTTCCGAACCCTTGGGAATGTCGAGATAAACAATAGCCCTTTTTACTCCCAAGGATTCAATGTTTCTTATACCAAGTATAATCAAAATCGATCCAGTACTATCAGAGATATTCATTACAGTACTCCCAAATTAATAATGCGCATGCAGATCTTCGCTAATTGTCGTATTTCCCGGAAACACCCGAATCATTGAATCGTAAGAGCCCTAAACAATGCAATTGCATTTTGCACCTTGTTCGAAAGTAATAGGAGTCAATATCATCGCCGGTCAGTCAGAGGTCTGTCAATCGTCTTTATATATTGGTGGAGACTGCACGTGTTCTCTCTGTGTGGAATTATATAGAGCTGCTGTTACACACCCTTCTTGGTTTTGTTTTCAGGGGTAAATTTAATTTCAACTTTAATTATCTTATTCAAATTTAAATAGTTTATTTTGTAAAATAGGTAAATATACTAACATTTTAATGTTTTTTAATGTTAAAAGATTAAAAATTCCTACGTTAAATACATATTAAGTACTAGAAAAAACATTTTAAAAATCAGATTTAGGCTTATCTAAATGTAATAGAAAGATACACATGCATAAATAAACAAATAGATATAGGAATCTATACTAATATTATAAAGCTGAAGAGTTTGTTTCTTTGTTTGTTTGTTTGTTTGAACGCGCTAATCTCAGGAACTACTGGTTCGAATTGATTTTTTTTTTGTTTTGGATAGTATTTATCTTTTTTAGCGCAAAATACATAATTCTACTAAATTAATGCATGAAGAAAATGCACTTAGCCACTCTATATACATATCGTCTTCCGATGCTCGGGGAATACGACCGTTGCCGACCAGTGACGAAGATTTCTATGCGCATTATCACTTTGGGAGACCTGTAATTAAAAACAAAATATTTTTTCATATATAATATCTTAGCGCTGATTAATAGAAATCGTAAGATATTTTGTGTTTATTCTAAATATTTTGTGTGTTGTTTTAGATGTAAAAGAGTATTCACAGAGGAACCCAAAGGTGTACCTATAGCAAGTAAGAAAGTGGAACAAAAGAAAAAGGAACCGGAGAAAATTCTTATGGAGAAACCGGGGTATGATATATTACTGTTTATTTTATTTTACCAGTGATAATTCAATGTTAATAAATGTAAAGTTAATTGGTTAGTTGGCCTTTGATTCTGACGATATTTTTTTGTTTCAGTTCTATGGGTGAAGGTATTAAAATTAATTTACTGAAAACAAGCATGAAGGCGATTGCAGCGTCTGCTAAAACAGTAAGTATTATTAACTATTGATATTATAATTGGAACACTGTTGTCTAAACAAAAACTTCATATTTGAATTCGATGCTGGCTGTGCTTTCTATATGAAAAATTTATATTTGCACGATGCACATGAAATAATGCTCTTAAGTAGCAGGAATATTTACACTTAGACTGAATTAGAATGCAAAATCATAAGATCAAACTGGCAAATGACCAATCCAGAGCAGGCAGCAAGCAGTCTGTGAGTCTGGGATATATTCATAAGCTTATGTATCAGAGTAATTATATATATATATATCACTCTTTAAATTTTCTCCCAATAATTGCATTGATTCTTCTTATCTTACTGCTATTATTCATTTTTTAACAAACCCTGTAACTCATTTAATCAGTTTCTAACTTGTAAAGTAGTTTATTGTTAAACAGCCAGTGCAAGAAAAGAAGGCGACTAGAGTGAGGAAACCGAGAGGGAAACAACCGGATCCAGAGCCAGTTATATTGACGCTGAGCTCTGATGAAGAGGATTCTAACAGCTCTATGGTAAGTTGTTATATTCAATAATATGATCACAATTGAATTGTTACAAAAACTACGATAGAATGTATTATTTCCGAAATGAGATGACAAAAAAACTCTTAAGGTTGATAGAGGTAAGGTACCACTAAAAAGACTTATAACATCACCTCGTGATTTCACCCGCGAAACTCCCGATCCCGTGGGAATATCGGGATAAAAAAGTAGCTTAAGACACTCCCAATTAATCAATGTATCCTCATTCCAAGTTTCATCAAAATCAGTCCAGTTAGTTAAAAACGACTGGACAGTCCAATCAGCTAAGTAGTTTTAGAGCCTATTCAATACAAACAAAAGTAAAAACAAATCTTTCTTCTTTATAATATTTGCATGGATAACCCTGGTTTCTACCGATCATGTGTTAAAATCATGTAGCATTTTGCCGGTGCTCGCTGGATTCCTATGCTTTAGGCATGAACAGCCAAAGTCTTTAGTTGATAATTTGGTTAGAGCGTTTTAAATCTTAGTATTGACAATCATAATGTAACAACCTGTCAACAATTATAGATTTTAATTTAACTACAACAAGAAAACTAATTTATTTATTGTTTTTCTAGCATGAACAGTCTGTCAGCATGAAGGAGCCTTCATTGAGTGAAATTGAAGGTGGAACCCCGGACAGCGGGATTGGCATGGATATGGAAGGTAAGTTGTAAGAGTTATATTTAGCTGCGCCCTAACGGAAGTTAATTCTGATCCCGTGGGAATATAGAGCCCTCAGGGTGACAACAACGACTTCCTAAAGTGACAACACCCGAAAAAGATAATATCCGGGAACGTGTATTCTAAACTAGTTTCAACCTTCATCGCAATTCGTTTTGTAGTTTTATATGAAGACGTAACAAATTATTTAAAGAAAAGCTATTGCATCGTGCGAGCTTTGTACAGTCGTACCATGTACGTCCATAAACATTAAGCGAACGCTCGGCCGAGCTACATGGTAGTCGGAGTGGAGGGTGTTAGGTATTATTTTCGTTACGGAATTTCTTGATCGCCGCGCTTAAAGCTTTTTTAAAAACTTGTCTATGTGAAGGCATAATGATTTCACATTTTTAATGCTACTATCCTGTCTCGGAGGTTCAATAAATGGGGTCTGTGAAATTCCCGAAATTGGTGTTCAGCCACAACCCAAACAATTAAAAATGCTTTTCCGAAAACCAATTATATTATCATCGCACAAGCGCAAAAATAGGGCCATCTGACATCCGTCAACTGTAATCCGTTCTCCGTCATCCGTCGTTCGTAATCCGTCATACGTCGTCCGTCATTCGTCGTCCGTCATTTGTCGTCCGTCATTAGTCGTCCGTTATAACTCGTTCGTCATTAGTCGTCCGTAAATTGTCCTCCTCCCTCATTTGTCGTCAGTCATTAGTCGTCCGTCATCCATTAGTCATCCGTCGTCCGTCGTCACTGGACACTATACACTGCACGCTTACTGCACGCGAACACAGCCGCAGTAGAGAAGTAAAAACAAATAGGCGGAGTGGGGGGTGTTAGGTTTTATTTTCGCTACGGAATTTCTTGATTCGGTCGCCGCGCTCAAAGACCGCGATAAAAGCTTAAAAAATTGGTTATATCTGTGTCTGAACTAAGCTGTAAGCTATATATAAGCTCAGACTACAGCGCAGCGCATTTTTAATAAGCCGAATTCATATTTATACTTTACTAGTTGCGCCCCGCGGTTTCACCCGCGTAAGTCCCGATCCCGTGGGAATATCGGGATTAAAAGTAGCCTATGTGTTAATCCAGGTCTCCAGCTATCTACATACCGAGTTTCACTGCAATCGGTTCAGTGGTTTTAGCGTGAAGGAGTAACAAACACACACACGCGCACACACAAACTTTCACATTTATAATATTAGTAGGATTATTATACATTATTAATGGGATACAAAGTACTTTAAATGTTTGTTTCCATAGTTTAATATTTTCATCAAAGTTATTTTTTCAGAAATTATCTCAAAACTAATTCAAATAGTTATAGAAATATTTAAAAATCTATTCGATTGAGGCAACGGTGCTGCCAATAACATAGAAATCCGTTTTTGTACCTCGTCGCGCTATTGTAACAGCAAATGAATAATCGTGCCGTGAATAGGTAGCTTTTCACAATATTCGAAAATGACAACCCTACGGCATCTGTTTCGTTGCCAACCTAATAAAAAAAATGATTTAAAAAAAAAAAAAAAAAGATGTCTATTGTCTGTCGATCGAACTCAAAATGAAATGAAATTTTATGATTTTTTGTGATTTTACAATATATTTTCGTAAAGAAGTATTATCGAATACCGTAAAATGGAAGAAGATAACTGTACTCCTATCTCAGGTATGTCAAAATGTGTATAAATTGTTAAAACGATACTTCGGCGCTTATTTGACAGCAACCTCGTTGTCTTCCAGATTAGCTAAAATGCGCAGCTAATTTAAGAAAATAGCACACAATAAGCAGTGTATGATGTACAAAACTATACGTATAAATAATTACCGCTTAAATAAAATAAAGTCTACCATGAATTTCACTAATACAAAGTCTTCGACATGGCTGCGCGACACCCGCGTTGTTATGCTATAGATACATGTGGTTATCTACATCATCGTCGAATTGTTATAAGCTGGTGGTGGTCAGAGTATTCAATTAACTAATCTCTGATATTTATATTACATAAAATATGTAAGAAGAATGTTAAATATTTTCTGCAACCAAGCTTAATAATCAACAAAATAAGCAGCAATATCTTGAAATACCTATGTAGATGTATTAGATACTAACTGTTTCCCGTGGTGTTACTCATGTAGGAAGTAGCTTACGTCCTTTGCCACACTATAGGCTATTTCTGCACAAATTTTTATCAAATCACATTCAAACAAAGAAACTTCTGCACTAAAATATTGGGTGGGATAGTATTATACAGACCATCTTAGTGAATCTTATACATGTGGAAGTAATTTTTATCTAAATACAAATGAATTATTTTTATTATGAGATACCATTCAAAATATTCACTCTTTGTCATGTTAATACGCCTATTCTAATCTTTGTTAAGTATCAAAGTATAGGGTAGGTATAGGAACTAGGATCGATACAAGTTGAATAATAATTCTCAGTTACGATGATGCTGTTTGAAAGTGCTATGTTGTGTGTTATATAATTTTATAGAGTTGCAAGAATAATACAACATGGCATGCTCTTTGTTCCAATTTTGCTAGTTCTAGTGTTCATTTGCATTAAATTGCATTATTTAGATCAGTGAAGGAAAGGTGCACTTATTAGGGAAATTAAAATACAAGTTGCCGTATTGACTAATGTGTTGTGCAATAACTAATAAAAAAATAATACACAAAACTTATTACTTGGACATTATTAGCTTTTAAAATCTGTTGTATACTGTGCTACATTTTAGCAAATACATAATCTGAAAACCTTCAATTATCTATACATATAAAATTCTTTGTCCTGAATGACTGACTGACGGATCAACGCACAGCCTAAACCGCTGATTGTAGAGACCTAAAACTTGGAGGGTGTATAAATAAAAATAAAGTTTCTTTGTGTGACATAGGCATCTGATAAGAAAGGATTTTCCGTAATTTTACTTCTAAGGGGGTGAAAAAGAGGGACAAAGTTTGTATGGGACAACGTGATTCCTCAGTCCACTTCCGACTTCTACGCGGACGAAGTCGCGGGCAATAGCTAGTTCTAATAATACACCATTCTCACTAACTAGAGCCTGGCTTATGCCATTGTAGAGATCTGAAGTCTTAACATCCGTTAGTACTAGAAAGTTTGTTAGGGTAAACTATTAACTCTTTAACTAAGACTTTACTGTCTGTGTGTCTGTCAGGCTGTATCCGGGATAGCTAGACAGTTGAAAATTTCACAGATGATGTAATTCTCGAACAAAAAATACTAAAACATATTCAATAACAGAAAACATGGTCCAGAACCCTTCGTGGGCGAATCCGACTCGCACTTGGTCGGTTTATTATTGCTTTCACTAATTGATTTGTCTTTTATATTTAGATGGAAGTAGAGAAGAGTTGAACCCGAGCAATTTGCAAGGTTTCATGACATCATTCAACTGTCGGACAATCAGGATTGGCTCCTACAGATACACACCTAAGGAAAAGGTAAACATAAGTTTAGAAAATATAAATTTTCACTATCTTTATTAAGACATCAATTAATTGAGAAACATAAACATACAGTCCTATGTCATAAATAAAAAGAAAGTTCCTTCTAATAAAAGCTATCTATCTCATTTGGCCAAAGCACCAGTACTGTTGCTTTGGTCGAACCCCACCGGGAGCATGACATGTTTTCAACTCAAGTTTTAGTATCATCAAATGTTTTATCAAAGAAGTGCCAACTGTAATAATATACAGCATGTTTTATCAAAAACTATTGTATTGACTTGATTCATATTTTATCAATAAACTATTGATATAGATAACATACATATATAAACATTCCCTTACAACTCACCATAATTTAAATATCTACATATAAAACCTAAAAGAATAAAATGCAAATTCAGATGTATAGATCAATCTATTTTTATATACAAGGCTTTGTCCTGAATGACTGACTGATGGATCGACAGACAGCCTAAACTGCTGATCATAGAGACCTGAATCTTGGAGGGTGCATTCCTTGTATGACGTAGGCATCGGATAAGAAAGGATTTTCTTTCTTATCATCAGGGGCAAAAAGTTTGTAAGGGTCAACATGATTCCTTGGTCCAATGTACTTCAAATGTTGTATAAACATTCTTTAACAGAATTGTGCTTACGTACTTTGCGGGCAAAAGCTAGTTAATAAAACACATTGACATCGTCTTATGATATTTTACATTGGTATTATGTGTGGAAGTACTATATATTTATTGGTATAAGTTATTTTTCTACCAGTACTTATTTATCTATGTGTTCCAGGTTTACATATCTGCGAAAGGGATCAAAATAGTAGCACCATCACTTAAAAATGAATCTAGAGATGTTGCATTACAAATACAGTTGAAAGAAGTTGTAAGAATCTTAATACATTTTGGAAAAGGTCTGCCTGTTATATTCTTGTATACAATGAGCAAATGTGGAAATTATATAAGGAAATCACTTGATATGGTCGAGGATTCAGGTAAATAAAAATGTATATGGCTAATTGTATTATTTGATGAAAAAAAGTAGTTTTATTTGACCAACTTAGTGTTTTTCAGAAAACAATGAACCAATTTAAATATTTTGTTAAATGTAGATTTACATTTTTACAGGCATTTTTTAAGAGAGTTTAAAAAACTGTCCTTGAGTAATAGTTTTTTACGTGATAAGGTCTAAAAAATTGATGAAAAACCTGCATTCATAAAACAGTGTCATGTATCGGTACGCGTCATGGTAAACGTAAAACGAATTATCGCTCACCTGGGCTTGTGTTATGGTGACGAGACGAATAGAAAATTAAATATAGGAAAAATAAAAAAAGATACTTATTAAATAAAAATAAATATGTATCTCATTTTTTATCGTTTTCTTATGACGTTATCACGTAAAATTATCGTCTGTAAACCGACAACACAGACAACAATTTTTTGTTTTAGTTTATAACAATTTATGATTAAGAGATAACTTTATTTCTATTAGTATTTAAAGCTTATTATAATGATTGAATAATTAACTTAACACACAGGTCCCTACTACAATCCGATGTCAAAAATAGATCCTTACAAAAGAATAACATTATTACCGGAGACCATAACTGAAGAATCTAAAGTAGCATTGAAGGCTTTATTCGGCAAGGTGATGGATGAACTGACCTCTCGGGAAGCTAATGATATACTGGTTCGAACATGTCCTAAAGAAACCAATAATGCCACGAAGATGACTACCAGATCATGTAGCGTTTCATCCGGTTCTGGAGGGAAGGGGTTAGTTGACAATATCTTTTAATTACACATTGAGTACAATCAGAGTCAGAATTGCAACCCACCGTAAACTCCAAAACTGCTATTATTAGAATGTTTTAAAATTAAGCAAAATTAAGTCTCTCAACTCATGAATTTATTAGAATAAAATATATACACACTGTAGCTGCGTCTCGTAACGGTGTCGCGAGTTCAGAGATTTTATCTCATCTAACAATATGCGTACCGCGCTAAAAAAAAGCTTCTTCACTTCAAAAATCCAATAATAGTAACTTTAGATCTCTGCTGTGGGTCTGCAATTCTTACTCCGATCGTACATATTGTGAGACATTCTCAAATGCCACTGGTAATGTTGACTTCATATTCATAGCTTTAAATATTATTTTTTATTTACAGTTCGGTTCAGCAAGGTGGTGAAATAAGACAAATATTAATTTACCCGCCCGGTAAAGGCGGTATACCTATAAATACCGAAGATTATATGTGCCTTGCGCAAGATCAATTCTTAAACGATGTTATTATCGATTTTTATTTAAAATATTTACTTCACGATGTTTTAACCCAAAGTCAAAGGGAGCGAACACATATATTTAGCACATTTTTCTACAAGAGGCTAACGACGAAGCCAAGCAAAGTCAACAAAAGTTCTAATCCCCACGAGTGGGACAGCAATTTAACGCCGGCACAGAAAAGACATCTTAGAGTGAAAACGTGGACGAAAAACGTTAATATATTTGAGAAAGATTTCATTGTAGTTCCTATTAATGAAAATTGTCATTGGTTTGTGGCAATTATTTGTTATCCGAGCCTGGACGGCTGCAGGAGTATGATAGACAATCGGACAGTCACACCGCAGGAGATAAAGAAAAGAGGTTGGTGTTAATTCTTGCACTGTAGTGCTTACGTAGGCTTTACGTAGACTTAGCATGTATCTCAGTTTATTTGTTGAACAGGACTGAATTAACTTCACCCATTGTCTAACTTCAAAGTTAAATTGCTGGGTAGCACATGGCGGTAGCTTTGTCCTGTACTTGTTAGAATATATAACGCACCTTTATTGCCGCCATCTATTGACACCTCACCTGGGTGTCGATTCTGTCAATTTTAGAAGTTGCAAAAATTGAGTTAGAATGATAGAAATTATACCCAGGAGAGGTGTTAACAAATGCATTTAAAAGGTGTGTAATAGATTCTAGACACCTATATCTTCCCTGCTAGTACTACCATCTGTTAGCACCTCACCTGGGTGTCATTTTTTATCACTAAAGGTCTTATGTAAAAATGACACTTGCATATGGTGTTAACAGATCGCAGATAAAGATACATCGTAGATTCTGAACAAGAAAATTAATTGCATGTAGTAGATGCGGCTTGGGCTTAGTAAATAGGTGTGTCATTATTCTGATATTATAACTTTACAGAACGTCGGTCGTCGATGCAAATAGGAAACACAACAATCACACCGGTCAACAAACAGGAACAACTAACGTTGAACTGTGACTCGGATAACCTTAGTGAAAGGGATGAGGCTGAAGCTGAGGTCAGTTATTTATTATAATATCTATTTTTAACCCCCGACGCAAAAACGACGGGGTGTTCTAAGTTTTTAACGCTTTTCATTCATATTATGTTTATAAAAAAAGGGGGCAAGTGTTTGCCGCCCGAATACTGAAATGTTAAGTGGCGTTTGAGTATTCGGGCAAAAATCTCATAAATTATCTGACGAATTTGGCCACAATCTCTTCAGTACTACTCAATCTCTTCCGTACTATAGAAGGGTTTTTTGGAAGTTTTTCATTAAATAATTGTAAATACCCCAGTAAAGTATATATTTTTCACTCAAACTGACTCTCTGAAGCATTAGCTTCGGAGAGTCAGGTTGAGGTTGTATTAACATATAAATGTGCCCTTTTCTGTTTAAATTGGACTATGCTAGTTAAATAAAATATTTGTATTACAATATGTGCTTGTTTTGTTTTAGGAAAGTGACTTAGATATGCAGTGTGATTCCGATGAAGAGGAAGATAAAATTGCTGTTGAACCGAAGAAAGTTGAAGTACCTACGAATAATAAAAAAACAGAACCAATTAAACAGTAAGTTACTCTTACAAAAACACTATGGTTTAAAGATTTCTCTATATTTCTAGAACTTACTAAGGTTTGAAGGAATGGGACATTCCCCTATTTGGAGTATTCTTAATCCAAAATACACAGAAGGCATTTCTTACGCCCGAATACTGAAAGGTTACTTATCTTAAATGGATAGGAGCATCTTAATTATTTAGGGGACCCCTAAGTTGAGTATTCAGGCATTAGTATGTTAGTTGGCTAACTTTATCTATTGTTTCAGGCCTTGTATATTAATATTTGATTCATTAGCCGGAGCTTCGAGATCAAGAGTGGTAGCAACCTTACGGGACTATCTTACTTGTGAATATCAAGCTAAGGTAAGAAGACAACATGCTAATATTTCAGTCTAAAAATGATGTGGTTCAAGCGTAAAGAAAAATATTTGGAGCGTATATTACTACTTCCGCTGCTGGGTCAGCAACCCAAAGTAGACCTTGGTCACCGAAACGAGAGTCTTCCATCGGTATCCGCTATCCATCCTGCATTATTTCTTACCAATTGTTAACTTGGAGCGTATATTAGACCCAAAGATCTATACAAAGTTCCAAGAGCTTTTCTACTCAGTAGTGAATGATATTTTTAATAAAATTATGTTTTGATTTTTTCAGATAAATGTAAATAAAGTTTTCAACAAGGATAATATTAAAGGGAGTTGCCCGAAAATACCTCAACAAAATAATTTTACAGACTGTGGCCTTTATTTATTGCAATATGTAGAACATTTTTTCAAAGTAAGTCTTCATACTATATAATAATTATAATTATTTAGTGACTTATTGTGATTTTTACTAAATTGACTATTGCTTTGTTGCAGGATCCAATAGCAGACTATTCTATACCTATAAAACAATTAGTAAATTGGTTTGACGAAATAGTAGTGACTAGAAAACGGGAAGAAATCTCAATTTTATTAAAAACCCTGATGCACAAATATAATCCAGACTCGCATTTGGCACTGCCTGATATAGCATTCCCTACATTAAATGGTAAATATCTTCTTTTATCCTACTTTATAGACACAAATCGCGAAAATAAATAAATCACGAAATCTCTAGAATTACAAGAACTGCGTATCTAAAACATCGCTTAGGGGTTTTATTTTAAGGGGTACTAAAAAGGATTTTTGAAAATTTTACCTCTTCAAGTGTCAAAAGGGCTGAAGTTTGTAGTTTGTTTGTAACTGTTGTATATTCTGTGTAGGAAATCAATATCACTTTTCCAGGATAAAATATTGTTATCATAATCTCTAAGTTTCCTTTATAATCATAATATACTAAGTTTCATCGCAATTCATTCAGTCGTTTCGGAGTTATATGATGTAACTAACAACTTGATTTCATATCTACACTTATATTATAAAGCTGAAGAGTTTGTTTGTTTGTTTGAACGCGCTAATCTCAGGAACTACTGGTTCGAATTGGAAAATTATTTTCGTGTTAGATAGTCCATTTATCTGGGAAGGCTATAGGCTACGTTTTATTCCGATATACCACGGGATTAGGAGTTACGCGGGTGAAACTGCGGAGCGCTGCTAGTGTGTCATAAACGTTAATCCTATCAATGTGGATCTATCATTTATTTTGTAATTTTCCAGGTAAATTAATAGAACCAGAAGAAGGTCAAGAAGATGGCGACACCGAGAAGAGCAGTACTAGTAAACTTATAAAATCAGATGGCAAAGAATCTGAGGGACCAACGCTGTATTTAAAACAGATGCCGACCGGTGACATTGTTGTCAAACGGAACTTTGCAGACAACTCCTCGGACACCATCCACCTTCGTAAAACGATCAGACTATCCAGCGATGGAGAGAACAGATCAATGGTACACATGGTCAAACAAGAATTTATCAAGAAAGGCGACAGTGAAAATCAAATATTAATACCGATAAAACTTCACACAAGCAGTGATTTGGTTAAAGACATTCAAAATACTTTAATAGTTAATAAGAGTAAGACTTTGGGTGATAAAAAACAAAGTGTACATAATCAAAATGTATCCAGTTTAAATTGTATTAGACAGAATGTTAGTGAGAGTGATGGTAGTTCGTTTCTTAAATCAAGAAGGGTTAATAATAAACTAGACGATGTCATTACTGAATCTAGTAAGAAATTTAAAAGGAGTGAATGCTGAAAACGCCTGAAAAATAAACTTATACCTTACCCCCTGTTTATTAAATTATTTATGATTTAATAAAATGTATAGTTAATATTATGGACCTGTAAATATTAGTGATTACTGCTATTAACAACATGTATTTAATACTATTTTATAAAATGTAAATTTAACTGTATGATATAGCTTCCGTTATGTTATGAATACAACAAAAATGAAAGTGACTAGCTTTTATTTTGTGATTTTTATTTAATTAGTTAAGTGCTCTAGCCTAGAAAATAAAAACAATTTATTTGAATGTGACTTCTATTTATTTTCCCTATCTCAATATATGATCTCAATCTTCTGGATCTCTAGGTAGGAAGGCAAAATCCCCTATTTCATATATCACTGAGTGATCGAGCGAAGTGGAGGCGTAAAAGCAGGAAAGCGGACCCCGGGCTCCCGAGAGGGATGCAACCGGGAACATCGCTCGGATGATGATGATGACTGAGTATCGCCACTGGTTACTTGCAGTTTTTCCAATTATAATCAATATATAATTATAATATACTAGCTGCTGTTACCTGCGACTTCGTCTGCGTAAAACTACTGTATCGAGTAGACTTTTTATCAATGCTTAACTCTTATATTAAATAAAAAATACCTTTTACCTCCGAAAACCTAACTCCAAAATGAAAGTGACATTCGACAGAAATCACATCTGAAAACGGATCCCGGATTCGGAATTAGCACCCTCGAAAATTATTAAACGACACCCTACCGAAAACGTATTGAACGACACCTTATTCCAAAATCAGACTTGACATTTGACATTCTCCAAGGCGAAGCTCCAAGGTCACATCTATGTCTGTACCAAAATACATCTTACTCCGTTCAGCGGTTTATGCGTGAAAACGTGACAGTCTGAAGAGTTATTTCGCATTTATAATATTAGTAGGGATATGGAAGCTATGCTCCGTACATCCCTACCGATCTCCACTGGTAGTAGACAGAATCCATTTATTTCATATGAAAACCCTTGGTATCCCTAACGTCGGTAGGGATTTAAGGAATAGGGGGAAAATAATAAGGCTATAAATGCATGTTCCTCCAGTCATTCCCACCTAGCCACTGGGACAGCCTGCGTTTGTTACTTCAGTTTTCGAAAACCAGGTGGCTCTGCTGTAGGTACCTACCGATCTATAAACAAACAACAAGACTTGTTAGGGAGGACAGACCTGGGAAAAAGATCTCCGTAAGATGAGAGAGACGTTCTACGACTAGAGGCTACGTCCGGACTACTGACTACTCTGGACCATCTCCGGACGCAGTCTCTAAAAGGTTTAGGTCTTCGCTTTAGATGGGTAGTGAATGAGTCCTTTGCTATAAAGTTCCCATTTTTAACCCCCGACGCAAAAACGACGGGGTGTTATAAGTTTGACGTGTCTGTGTGTGTGTGTGTCTGTCTGTGGCATCGTAGCTCCCGAACGGATGAACCGATTTTAATTTAGTTTTTTTTGTTTGAAAGGTACATTAGTCGCGAGTGTTCTTAGCTATGTTTGATCGAAATCGGTTCAGCCGTTTGAAAGTTATGAGGGATAAAAGTCAGGATTAAAAAACGAATGTAAGTAGATATGCTCGAGTGGGGTATCAAATGAAAGGGCATGATTTGCACATTACAAATAGCTAATTAAAAAGTCCCTCCCTACAAAAAGGATAAAATAAAAAATTAAATAAAAAAATTAAAAAACCCCCGACACAAAATAAAAATAGTATGAACGTAAAAAGCCTAAAACAAGCAAAACAAAAACTATGAAAAAAAAACGCTACAAAAATAAAAAAAAATAAAAAAAGAGTTTTGGCGGGAACGAGTTAACAACATGTCGTGCTGCAGTTTTATTTTCATGACACTTAGATGTAACCCGAGTTGAATTGTATAATTCTGGTGGAATGTTATTCAATTTAGTTCTGTGAAAGTGCACAAGTGTAGTGAAAGTAAAAATCAGTGTCAAACATGCAGTTTTCACGTTGCCTCCAAATCTCCTATTAAGGTTATGGTAAACTTGCCACCGCTTTACTATAACCCCTGACTTGACGGACTATGACGACTTTGACTGTATTGAAACACTTTAGGCCCGATTTATGAAAAATCGGGTCATAATTTGATGCAAAATATAACTTGACACTGGCTATGCACACGTGCGAAGCCATAATAAAAGAAAAAAAAAAAAGAAAAAAAATAACACCGAAATTATGATCCTTCGTAAGTAGGTACATCTGAATTTTTTTGATTAAATATTTTCGCGGCGGGGGACCGCTGTTTACCTATAAAAACACCTTCATAAAATGATATATTAAAATTTCAACGAAAATTTTAAAGTAAGTACCTACTTATTAATAATTACAAGTGAAACTACTTAAAAATTAAAAACTTACACAACTTAACTATCCAAATAAATGCTAAAACAAACATTTAAATGACGACTTTTACAGTATATTAAATTGACTCGAAAAAAGAGCGGTCCCCCGACGCGACAATATTTAATCAAAAAAATTCAGATGTACCTACTTACGAAGGATCATAATTTCGGTGTTATTCTTTTTCTTTTTGTAGGGTTTTTTTTCATAGTTTTTGTTTTGCTTGTTTTTATTTAATAGCGCTGCCAGAGTAACGCACGCGAAGGGGTTCCCTAAGGTTGGTGCATGTCCGTCGATCCTGACGATGGCGGTACGGTAGACTTCTTGACTTTCTTCGTTCTTCGTTCTCAGAACGAAGAACGAAGAAAGTCAAGAAGTGCGTTTAGGTTTTTGTCGTATATGCTATACATATAGTGTATACGTACGTATACGTATAGTGTTGCCAACTCGGATTTTGAAAAGTGCGTAGACTCCATTGGAAAAGTTCGTAGATCTATGTACTTTTTTCTGAGTGAAATGAAGAGGAATAAAATGAGTGTATTTGCTCTGCATTTAACCCGCGAGCGGACCGTTACTAGTTCTTTCTTAAGTTTTTATTTCCTCAGTAGTGATAAATTTAATCGAAATTTTATAGATATCAAAAGAACAATGACGAATCGAATCGATATATTTTTAAGTTAAGTTTTTCTACAAGGCGAGCTGGTGAGAGGGCACGTTTCGTTTTACACAGTCACAGCTCTATGAAATGAGAACTTTGTTTCACTTGTGTTTAAAATAATGGATGAAGTAGTAAGAAGCAGGTGTACTTTAGTATAAAACAGAACGTTTATTAGCTTTTTTTTGTGAATGAAAAATAAATTATGAACATTGATAGAAAATACGTAGATTCTAGGACTGAAGTTCGTAGGTTTGCAGAAGAGGCAAGAACGTAGATCTACGTAAAAAGACGTAGAGTTTACAACACTGCGTCTATATGTTTTGTTTTGGAATGAAGTAAGTTCCATAATTCTTTATTCGAGATTTCGTCCAAAATTGTCACTATCTTTAGCAAAATAAAAGATAGAAAAATATGCAACTGGACTAATTTTCTAAATGGAAGGGACTGAGTAAGGACTAAGTGTAAAGCTTGTGCAAAGAGAAAAAAAAATAGTTGCTTGACACTGGCTTTATAACCAAATCGAGCGAAGTATAGAAATAATAAAAACTTAAAGAAATAAACAAAACTGTGTCAATTTTTGTCGAACACCGTGTACTTTTAGCTGAATTTCAATTTTATATCTACCAGTCTGTACAGAGTTTACTTGAAAAATGTCTACTAAAGTAGATATCGGCTTTTTAGAAGAGAAATCTTCGTGGCGCTTTCATCCACGATTTTTTCCCAGTAAAGTAGGTGGAAAACCAGCATGGTTAGACCTCAAACATCAGCCGACTCCTAGCGAGCTGGCTTGTAAGCGATGTAAGGACCCTTTAGTATTTCTCTGTCAGGTACGTAACCAAAGAATACAGCTATTTCCGTGATGATAAATTAATAGCTACATAACCTAACTTTTCATAGCACAATGTACAAGTTGAGTATTCACCAGCAGCACTGTTGTTTGGTGGCAGAAGTAGGTACTTACTTTACTGGCGAGTTTAATAAGGTGTAAATTAGTTGTAAAACTTTACATATTCCCAGACGAACATTACACGGTTCTGCTTCTTATCATCTAAAAATCTATTTCCAGATATACGCACCTTATGAAGAATCAGACCAGTGTTTCCACCGTACCATATTCATATTTATCTGCAGAAATGGCTCCTGCTGTCAGACTAATTCGACTGATAATTTCTTAGTTCTAAGATGTCAACTACAGAGGAAAAATGATTTTTATTCATTTCACCCTTATGAAGATAAGGAAGAGGTAATTAATTCATCCTCATAAGACTTAATCAAGATAGATAGTAGCCCAAATCAATAATTAAGCTTTCCATATTATTATCGATACTTACATTTTGTATCAACAAAAAACATGATAAATTAACAATTTAATTAAGTTGTGTCTAAGACTGGCTCTAGCTTGAATACTCATTTATATTTTCTACTTTAACTTATTCCATTCTCTAGGTATTTCCAATGGATAAATGGCCAAAACTATGTGAATTATGTGGAGCTAAGGCCCCGTCTCACTGTTCAAAATGCAAAAAGGTATTCTATTGCAGTAGAAAACATCAGATATTGGACTGGCAAAAAGGTCATAAGGAATATTGTCCTGAGTTACAGGTAAATTGATAAATAAAAAGAACTCTCATGGTATATCTTGTACTGCTTAAGAGCGGTGTTGGCTTAGTGGTAGATACCTCGACTTTCATTGTGAAGGTCGTGGGTTCGAATCCCGGCCGGCCGTGCACCAATGTATTTTTCTTAAGAAAAATTTATGTGCGCAAATTGACATTGCTCTTACGGTGAAGGAAAACATTGTGATGAAACCCACGGCTTAGTTGGCTCCAGAAGTATTGACAAGTTCTCTCCTCTGAACATGGTCGACTAAGCTGAGAGGGTAGTAGGTGCTGGGCAAGCCTACTCCATCCTCACGCAAAAAGGACCCAATTAAAGAAGGTCCAATGGCGGAAAACAGCCTGTATACATGTACATGTACATGTTGTACTGCTTGGTCATTTAACGTCAAGTGATGATGGTAGTTAAACACTGACCTATACATAAAAAATTATTCAATAGTTTTACTAAATACTACTACAATATAGAAGGTATCATGTGCTTATATTTTTCAATGTTTTTCAACAGAGTCAAGAAACAGTTCCTGGTAATCATTTCATTATAACACCAAGTGGAAAATCTGTGCTGTTCAAGGAGTGGGAAATAATAGTTGATGAAGAAGATGAGGTCTTGTTTTATTATTATGATTTACAAATAAAATAAAATTAGAATTGTATTTTTATACATCTTATCTAGATCTAAAGTCAGCAACTTTTAATTCATGCTATTCAGGGCGATATAGGGCCTGGGACATGTATTAGAGTAGGTTTGCCCGGCACTTATACCACCCCCTCAGCTTAGTCGACCATGTCCAGAGGAAAAAATCGTCAATATATCTGAAGCCAACTAAGCCACAATTTACCGACATATGTTTAATTTTACACCTATTTAATTTAAATAATGTATTCCAGGAAGAAGCTAAAACTGTAAACCTCAACCAAGAAATGGAGAAATTCAACAAAATGGTACAGGAGAAAAAAGCTGGCACCCTTGATAATGTACCAGAAAGTGAACTAGAACAATACACTAAAGGAATGCCAGACGATAAGGTGTACAAGAAATTCAGTAAGAGGGTAGCAAGACACCCTGATCAAGTGTTGAGGTATGATAGAGGTGGTGAACCTCTTTGGATTACGAAGCCTGCAGAGGGTGTAATAGATGTACCTAAATGTGAATACTGTAATGGGGAACGGCAGTTTGAATTCCAGGTAACTTAATGAAGATTAACTAAGAGATAATGCCTTTTCAGAATAGTTAAAAAGTCAGGACTGATAGACAATCTATTTTGAAAGTCTGTAATACACAAAAACAAGCTAATTTTTAGCGAATTATGGCATACAATTATTTATTTTGGTTGCATAAACTTCAAAATGTCATGAATGAAATGCTAGTTGTGCCATGGATCCCATGGGAAAATGAGGATGAAAAAATAGTTTATATACTATTCCAGGACTCAAGTCATCTGCATACCAAGTTTCATCACAATCAGTTCAGTAGTTGTTGTGTAGAGGTACTAAACATAGACTAAACCATTTTCTCTTTGATTAATTTCAGGTGATGCCACAATTACTGAACTTTATAGATGTGGGTATAGAATTAAACAGCATAGACTGGGGTATACTTGCAGTGTACACATGCAAAGACAGCTGCAACCAAGGACCATCTTACAAACCAGAATACTTAATCAAACAAGATTTATCTACGTAACACCTATATTATTTTATATTTACAGTCTATAACAAATAAATAAGATAAGAGCACATAATTTCTTTCTTTTTTTGACAGACATTTGTGAAGATTCCTATAATCTATACTATTTAATGGGTTTCTTTCCATATTCTTCAGAAATGTATGTCATTAAGTCGCTTAGGCCACTGAATTCTGTTCTTGACTGTGGCGGGTTGTTCTTTGGAAGTACTGGTAGGATATTACCCATTTTTATTCTGAAGTCTTTTAGCTGTAACAAAGAAATGTTTGTAAGAACTTGGCTCAAGATTGAATCAAAATTGGTTACTTGATGGTCCAATTGTTGGCAGAGGAGAATGGAAAGAAGGAAGGGAGGTGTTTGTACTGCAGTGGTACTAAATTATAATTTAAAGTATAACCATGTGTTCAAATTCTGTGGTTATTTCTAGACCCAGGAGTTTTACATATGTATTTCCTCTCCCTCTATGAATTATTGCCAGTAAACATAAAATAAAGTAGATATTTATGTCATCTATGTGTAAAAAACTTACATCTTTAGCACCAGACAACTTCCATATTCCATAACAAAGGCAAGAAGTGCCCGCAACAGCATACACAGTGCCCCAACCTAGAGCTCTTAGAGCCAGTAGGGCTCCAGCATCTGCTAACTCTGGAGTACTTTGTAAACCTATAGAGAATTGGCAAGAATTAATATAAGACTTAGTGTGCCACATGGTTTTATCTGGTCTCAGTCTCAAGGGAAAGGTAGCTTATGTTATTCCAAGGCTCTAGGTAGCTTTAGTAGTGTTGTACTGGAGATTTCTCCAGTACAACACTACTAAAGCTAGCTAGCGTGTATGTTTGTTAAATAACAAACATACAGTCATTTTATAAAGTAATGTAATATATGGCGTTGGATGCAGAGAGCATGGAAACGATCACTCTGTAAATTTGGGGGATAGGACGTCCAAGCTACAAGCTTAGAACATAGGCCATGTTCAGCACTGGACGTCCTATGGTTGATATGATGAAAGTAATGTAAGTATTGTGTGTGTTTGTGTATGAATAATAAATGGTTAAATGGATAAACGTTAGATTAACTAACCTTTACTAAAATATTTGGGATCTGTTTTCTTTGCCGCTGCTAGAGTAGCACTGAAGCCCACAAATGCTGAGATCCCTGTTACGGTAGTCAGGAATGCTCCAGCTGAAAACAAGGCAAAATTATGCACAAAATTCTAGCACATTGCATGCAAAATAATAATTTTACCTTTTATTCTTTGTAACCTTTCTTCCTTCTCCATTGTAATTTAATGTTGTATTAGATAACCAATTGGAAAGTTTCCATAATTCAGATTAACCATTACTGATCTGAATAATCATAGAAAGAAATTAGGCACACCATCTAAACAAAATCAAGAAATTAACTTTCAATTAAAATACTCTATTCAGAAAACTGAAAACAAGAATTGACAGTGATACCAGGGTTGTTATAAAAAACTGGAAATTATTTTATTTTTATTAAAGTACCAAAATTGGACTTTGTCGCAAAACGCATAACGCTTTTTAATTTTTCATCAGATTTTCAATATAAAAAAATATGATTATTTTTAAAGTTTTATAGAATATTAATCTTCTCTTGACGTGATAACGTCTTATAAATTGGTGAACACCTGCACTCTCAAAAAGTGTGGCGTCATGCGTTATTGACAAGTAACCATAGCAACGTATTGAAGTATGCAAAATGATAATGTCAACGATACAAAAGAGTTCTTATGACGTTATATCACGTATTATTATCGTCCGTTAACCGACTTTACAGTCAACTATTTTTCTTTCTTAGTAAGATAAGTTACATAAAATGTAGTAAAGTCATTTCTTGGCCACATTATGCTGAATTTCAATTTTTGTCCTTGTCACTGTCATCATTGCTTTTTTTTTATATCCCTATGAAGAGTCCATACAGCCTCATCTGCGGCTGTGCTTCATAGCCAAAGTTTATAGCACAGTCTCAACTTGTTTCTATGCTCCAAGACGAGGTTTCGTTTGAAATTGTCACAGGTAAAACAAGATGATGGCAGAATGACAGAAAAAGAAAACATGTACCATATGTACTCCACATCAATATCATGGCAGGCTGTATGGGCAAATACTCTTTGCCCCAATGTTCGGGGATAAAAAAACATTCAACATAACCTCAAATAAAACATTTTGTGTTCTAAAATCACATAGTTTAATCTTGAATGAAAACAGTGCAATTTAGCTTTTGTATGTACACTAAATGTTAAAATATAATCCTTGTCATAGATTCTTGTTGTTGTTTTAAGTCAGAAGTAGTTATCCTCAGTTAAACGTTATTAGTGAAGAAAAGCAACTATGGAGTACTGCAAAGATAAAATTAAATCGGAGACCGATATTCCGGACTTATTTAGACTCGCTAAACAAAATAACACTTACATTAAAGTTTGTGCACCAATGGTCAGATACAGCAAAATTCAATTCCGAACTTTAGTAAAAAAGTGAGTAGACCTCAATAAACCTAGGTTATAAATATCTTATTTTGATTCTTAATTTGTTTGGTAACATACAATGTTTTGTTTTTCAGTTATGGTGTCGATCTGTGCTTCACTCCTATGATAATGGCCGATTCTTTTTGCCAAAACGAAAAAGCTCGTTCCAGCGAATTTTCGACTACAACCACTGATTCAAACTTGATCGTACAATTTGCTGCCAACAACACAAATGATTTCATAGATGCCGCTAACCTAGTCTATCCTTATGCTGATGGTGTAGACTTAAACTGTGGTTGCCCTCAACGGTGGGCTATGAAGGATGGCTATGGATGCTCAATGCTCACTAAACCGGAACTCATCTCCGACTTAGTCAAAGGAATTCGAAGTAATTTACCAAACAAGTTCAGTGTTTCAGTAAAGATAAGAATTCTAAAAGAATTACGAAAGACCATAGATCTTTGTCGGCAATTAGAGAAATGTGGGGTTACCTTTTTGACTGTTCATGGTCGTACACCCACACAGAAGACTGGAGATAAAATTGATGTTACGGCACTCAAAGAAGTTTGCGATTCAGTATCTATACCAATCATAGCAAATGGCGGGGTAAAGTCTCTGATCGAATCCGACAATCTATTTCAAGAGTTAAACTGTGCCGGTGTTATGGCTGCCAGTGGAATACTCTCAAACCCAGCATTATTCAGCGAAGCCAATATAACTCCACTAAGTTGTATTAAACTATGGATAGATTTAAAAAATGAAGCCCCTGATAAAATTACATTCCAATGTTACCATCACCATTTAGTTTTTATGCTAGATAAGATCCTATCTAAGTCTGAGAAGAATTATTTTAACTCATTGAATACTTTTGAAAGTGTAGATGAATATTTATTTAAAAATGTATTGACAAATTATGTTGATGATTTTGTATTGAGCCATAGTTTAGGTAAATTTATTAATTGTTGTTATTCTGATGAAATAACATTGAAACATTCAAGGAAATGTAGAAGTTGTGGTAAGAGTGTATGCTATTGTATTTGTAACAAATACGATTATAATTCTACTGAAGGTAATTTTTTCTCATCTTATGTGAAAGATAAGGATGACGATTCCATTAATTTTATGAATTGTAGTTTATTTGATGAAGATTAATGAGTCAATAAATATAGCAGTCATAAAATTATCGTTTTTTTTTTCTTTATTTAAAATTAACTTCCTTCATTTTACAAAATCTGACATAAAAATTAATATGAATTACTAACCTTTTTTGTACCTATATTTATTTATCCGCATAACAAAATGATCTATAAATGATACCTCCATTGAGCCACGATAGATAGCACCACTAGGATAAAAATATAAAAATCTACAGGATAAAAATCTGACCAATCTATATTGTAATCAAATATTTAAGCATTCTAGTTCTAATAGAATTTATTTGGCTTGTATTCTCTGGACCAGAGATTATGGTGCAATGGAGATATTAGAGCGCGCCATATACCGGACTATTGGGAACTAGTTTAGGAATCAAACATAGAAATCACAAGTGCCTTACATCATCAAACTTATAACACCCTTAGTTTAAAAAAACTCAATCTACCCCATATATCGCACCTCCGCTCAAATAGTGTCATATCTCAAAAAAGAAATCTGTCGAGAAAAAGGTGTCTAAAGTATTATTCTGTTTTTCCGGTTTTCTAGTCTTAATTTGAAAACTAATAGAATTGGCGGTATGAACATTTCAGTAGATTTGAATGATTCTTTAAGTTTTATAAAATGGTGTATATTAGGTTTCCTAATAATATTATGAAATAAATAATATTGTTTATGAGTTATGACACTATTTGAGCGGAGGTGCGATATGTCATGTCCTTAATACAAAGTACGCAAGATGAAGATTTTTATTGATGACAATCGCCAATGTAGCATAATATATAGAGGTCAGTGAGTTAGTGCCATTAGTTGCGTCGAGAGATAGGTACTTAACTACCTCAAACTTGACCGTAAGTAAAGCGACGTAAACAAGTCCGAAATTTTTATAAATTATAATAATTATTAGATTAATATCTTTATAACGTTGATTCTAAGAATCACGCTTAAAGTTTTAATCGCTGCGTCCAAATTACGAGCTTCAATTTACCTTCCTACCAACTAAAAATCCTATTTGGTGAAACGTTTAAGAGGAAAGGGTACCGACGCTCTCTCGCTACGAACGTAGTCGACTGTTTCCTCCCTGGATAATGACACTATAGCAAATATTTTTGTTGCATAAGACTTATAACTAATAAATAATAAATAAATATTACAGGACATTCCTAACATCGCCATCTAGCCCCAAGCTAAGTACCTAACTAGACTTGTGTTATGGGTGCTAGACAACGGATATACTACTTATATACTTTTCTTTTGTAAATATATACTTATAATACATAGAAACAACCAGACCACAGACAAATATCTAAGCATAAATACTTGTCTGAGGCGGGAATCGAACCCCTGTGTTTGGCAGTCTGGCGTGGTAACCAATGTGCCAACTGGGTTGTGCCAACTGTCATGACCATGCCCCTATGTTTTGTTTTTTATTTTTTAAATATTAATTTCTATGATAATTGTGGTCTGGTTGTTTCTATGTATTATAAGTATATATTTACAAAAGAAAATTATATAAGTAGTATATCCGTTGTCTAGCACCCATAACACAAGTCTAGTTACTTAGCTTGGGGCTAGATGGCGATGTGTAGTATGTACTGAAATATTTATTAATAAATTAGAAAATGAAAAAAAATCAAGACATAAGGGCATAGTCATGGTAGTTATACCTAGGTCTTATGCTACAAAAACATTTGCTGTAGTGTCATTTTCCGGGGAGGAAAGATTCGACTACGTTTGTATGGAGAGAGCGCAGGTACCCTTTCACCTTAAAGTCATAATGAGATCATGTCGACGCGGTTTAATACATATATCTGAGAATGTTTTTTAATTACACAAACGTGAATGTTATTTAGTAGTAGGTTTTTACCTACCTATACCTACTTAGCTAGCTGTAGGTATACAATGTGTTTCAGCAAAGGGGTTTTAATACGATAGGGGGTTGTTTTAAACGTCTACACACAACAACTTTTTTTCTACTATTTTTGGGAATTAGAACTTTTTTCGATAATTCTGAGGGAATATTTACTTGAAAATCAGCTGTTTCATATCATACAAAAACTTCGAACGAAATGTTCGAATTTCCAAAAGCCATAGAACAAAAGTTGTTTGCCTAGACGTCTAGAACAACGCCTTTTCGTATTAAAACCCCTTTGCTGAAACATATTGTATAACAGGCAACAAAATTGCAGATCCACCATAGACCTCCAAAACTACTATAGAATAGAATTAATTGGCTGCGTCTGTATATTTCCTGACGTGTCCCAAACACACGTCAGTAAGGAATATCAGTCTTCAAGTCACGAGTGTTCTTCCAGGAACGAGGAACTACATCTTAGACCGCATCGTTACAAGATCCGGGCAGGTTTAGTAATAGTGGTGTAGTGATGATAGGTCAGCTATTATTTGTAAAAAATAATGTATTCAAGCAGGATATTCCAGGTTCGTCCGAATTTGTAAAATAAAAATATTCAATTAAGTAATAGCAATTTTAGAACTCTGTAGGGTATGTAATTTAGTTGACTTGAAATACATTTATACTTACCTCGATATACTGCCTGTCTCAGTGAGATGTAACAGTTGACATATCATTTATGCTGTCTATGGTTTACAGACAGAGTTAATTTCGCATTTATAATATTAATAGGGATGTTCACCGATTTTTATTTCAAGCTATACTTATTGTATGTCCCACCTATTGCAGGGCAAAGTTCACTCACGCTCAACAAAGATAATAATATTATTATGTAGATAGGTATCACATAGGTAGGCAGGGTAGGTAAGTACCTACCTATTTAAAGATTTTGACGTGGTAACGTCTAATAAAGCTTGGTAGCATTCACAAAAAAGCGTCATGGTAATATTATGTGACGTCATGCGTCATGGTAACTTAGGAAACAGAGTATTTAAATAATATCGCTCACTTATGTTATGGTGATGAGTGAGACAAATAGAAGACTTAAATAAATGAAAAAAAAAATATAAGAGAAAAAAAAGAAAACAAAAATAGCAAAAAACTTCTCAACAATCGTTTTCTTATCACGTTTTCCCGTAAAATTATAGTCCGTGAACCGACTTTACAGACAATTATTTGTTTTTTTTTTAAACGCTATAATATGATGCCTAGACTATCCTGACTACATCTAAGAAGTTCATTTATTTATTTTATTTACTATTTGCTAAACTAATTTAATTAGGTACTAACTTACCTCAGAAAGCTAATGGCCGCGAGAAGATGCAACTCGCCATTTCAGATACCTAAGTGCTAATTTTAATAACAAAGTCCCGTTATATTATAGTAGGTACATTTCTGTCATTCCAAATAAATTAGTTTTTAAATTAACATGTCACTGATACAACACGAGTGCTGTGAACAAGTAGGCAAGTAACTATAGCCACATGAGCTATAGCTACGTATGGTACTATTGGGTACCCAGACCCATCAAAGCTATTTGACGTTAAGTCGGACAGCTACTCAGCTGGGAGACTGAAGAGAGGTGCTTGTTACACGGACGTGGTTGCTGGAGTGGCCACACGCGTGCTCAGTTCATAGGATACGACCGTTCGTGCTGGTACCGCCTCATCCCGTCTCATGTCCGCGCTTTTCGCGAAGATAAACAATCGAGAACTAATCGGAGGAATCACACGCATATACTTTAAAAAGTTAGTACTATTTTTTTATTATAATTATTTACTCTTGTGATTTTACAAACAAGAATGTTAAAAAACTTACCTAGCTGCCACCAAACTTTATTCATGCGGTTTTTATTAAAAATACTATAGAAATCGTTATCGTAATTCTCGTGTCGCGGTGTTAGTTACCTTTGTCCACCTAAACGGCTGAACCGATTTGTATGATTTTTTTTGTGTGTATTCGTTATCGCTGAAAATTGAACAACATCTATTTTTTTTGTAATTGGCAGCAACGTTTGCCTTGACAGTTAGTAAAACTATATGTTTTAACTCATCGTTCGTGTTTATTTTGTACTTAATCTTGTAAAAATAATTTATAATAACAATTCACGAAAACATAAGAAAATATCAAAAACAGTCGTTCCTTACCTATCTATTCTATCTGGTAGTTTACAAATTAACGTGACAAGCGAACTAATACCCTAATACCCCTGGATTATATTTTTTTAATATGCCTCCATTTAAGTACATACCGACAGGTATGTCCTTTGTTCCTTTATAAATTTAATATTTCCTTAGAATTCTATATATATTTATAACTAGCTGCGCCCCGCGGTTTCACCCGCGTAAGTCCCGATCCCGTAGAAATATCGGTATAAAAAGTAGCCTAAGTGTTAATCCAGGTCTCCAACTATCTAAATACCGAGTTTCACCGCAGTCGGTTCAGTGGTTTTAGCGTGAAGGAGTTACAAACATACACACACACACAAACTTTCATATTTATAATATTAGTAGGATATATATATAAGATAGATGAACTAAGAAAATATGAAATTTCCACTGGTTTAGGAAATAACTTTAAATATGATTGAAACAATTTTTTATTTAATATTTCTCAAAATAAAACTCGAAAAAAAAAATGCTTTTCTACCTACAATTTATGCCTACTAATAAAGATAGTTACTAACCTATGCAATTATTCTTTATATAGCCTCATTTTAACTAGCATGTGATGTGATTTTTATTACTTAATAAGAAAAAGTTGTAATAAATGCACACGATGCTAAGGTATTAAATCATGTAAGTTACTCCTACTTATCTGCCTATTCATTTAGGTACGTTTCTTTTGTCAAAGTTATTTTTATTTACCTTAAATTTAACCTGAAAATTAAGTACGACACGATCTACGCAAAGTAAAATTATAGCTATCAAGTATAACTTGCACAAATAAGCAGCCATATAGCTGAAAGCGATCTCTCCCATGCAACCTTTGGATGGAAAAGCACTGATTTATCTTTTACAATTCATACCATTTAAAAACAAAGTCTCAAATACCATAATAAGCAAACTTTGTTTGTGAAATGACTGGACTGATTTTTATGGAAATCAGGATGAGGGAACATTAAATCGAGTAGGACTACTTTTTATCCCGATTTTCCCACAGGATCGAGATTTACTTGAATAAAATCGCGAGTCGTTTCTAGTTAAGAATAAATGTGTTTTGTGCCGTTACTTCGCATACCAAGTTTGGTCAATTAGCCATCTTAGCAAATTTGATAAGTATAACAAATTGGCAATAACCGTTGCAAATGTTACCATAATATAAGCACGGTGTTTCGTCCGTACACTCAATGCACTGTAGATAATTGATAAAGTGATAGATTTAAGCTTTCTTTTAATTTTTCGCAATCATGAAAGGAGAAACAAGAATTATGACTCTAAACGCCAATCAATTCAGGTTTTTTTGAATACATCCACAATTTTTTGAATTGTAGACAATATTGATAATAGAAATCTCAATATGGCTTTCGAATTTCTAATTTTTTTAGCACCATGTGAAAATAGTTCCATTTCTTAAAATCTCACTTGGCAACCTGTTAATTTTCACTGTAACAACGTGTTTGGGCATGAGACGTGAGGAACGAATTACCTGCTTACTGTAAAGTAAACGAAACGATCGAGGAAGTAGATGGATCGTTCAAGAGAACTTCTAATTTTCGTGTTATTTGATCGACTATTTGCTGTACACTTTCACACAGGGTGCTACTTTAAATACGTTGACCTGGTCTTGTACCAATGTTTGGTTAATTTCGCGTGAGATATGCTGGGACAGAGTGTGCGTTACACAGCATTGGTCATTCGCTGTTGTAGGTAGAGTTCATTTCACTGAAGGTGTTCCGCGGAAATTGCTGGAACTTGGTTTGATAGACTATCTCTGTGGCGCGGTGAACGAACACCCGCCGTCGACAACACCAGGTACAGATTATAATTTGTTTCTGGTCTGGGTGTTGATATATAACATATAATACGTATTTATGAAAAGAGTTTTTAAGCTTTCTATTCGTTACCTGATCATCATATTTCAACCCTAGTTAATTTGAGGGTAGATATCACATTGTGCAATGTCGAAAACAACATGATTGACATGAAACAATATCAGAGAATTATGCGCCGATATCTGTCGTTGTAGCGCTACGTCCCTTCGTCGTCGTATGTGAGATTTAATTTGTGAAGCGAACTCTACTATGAATTAATTTCTTAACAATTTAGTAGGCATCGTTTTTCTGTTTGTTTGTTCAACTAGCAAAGAGTTAAAAGTATGCCATGAGCATAGCGTGTTAGCGTCTTCATTTTTACCGGATACCACTTAGGCCTCATCTAAATTGCCCAAAAATTGCGTGGAAGAAACTATAAAATTATTTTCTCTAATTCAATTCGTAACGGTGGGTGTCTGTTCCCAGGCTATTATCAATTTCAGTGGGCTGTACCTCATATCCTGTGTATTTTCATCAATGTAATGTCATCTATATGGATCTAATTTTTTTAAATTTAAATCAGTAGGTACCTACCTCGTAGGTGCCATATTCGGGATTTTTTAAAACAATAAATATAAACCTGATAAATCATTTAGATACTTAGAAACCTATGCGACTACATTAGAATTAGACATACTATTAAGGCTTCAGTTTGTGGTTTGAACCAGATTTAATTTAGGTACTGTGTCTTTTCTCGCAGATGTGCGATTGGCTTTCATCTGCTGAATGGAGCGATGTGAAAATCTTATGCGGCGATCGATCCTTCGGTGCCCATAAAGCTGTCCTTGCTAGCGTAAGCACATTTCTTAAAGTAAGTCCCTGAATCTATAATCAGATTCTAATCCTGTTATTTGAGATTTACTTCATTTTTTAATATTTTTTAGGAAATTTTTCTATCATGCTTGGTCGATGAAGTGCCCATCTACATTATCTTGCCAGAGTTTGACGTGGAAGCGATGTCCTCCGTCCTATATTACGTATACAACGGCGAAGTAACAATAGAAAAACAAAAACTAAGATTGTTCATGGATATTATTCATGCTATGCAAATATACATAGATTGTCAATATTTAACGGAATTCAATAAAGTAGAAAAAGAGAAGAAATACTTTAGCTTCAATCATGGGACCGATTTATCAATGAAATACGTATTTACGCTCGCATTGAAAAACGAAAATAACCAGAAAATTATCAATATCAAGAAAATTAAGGATACACAGAGCGTGATCTTAAAATGTGAACGGAGCGAGTCGGATTTTGACGATAACAAAATACGATGTCAGAATGAGAGTGAGGCCAGTAAGGCTCGTTTAGGAAATCTGAAATCACCATATTGCGACCGACAAAGGAACTCTTTCCTACGTGATTTATTTATCGAGACATATCCTCGGAACGGTAACATTAACGGTCGGAGTGAAGCCGTGCTAGCAATATCAAATGTGTGCTATCAGTCTCCGACATCTGTGCTCTCAGCGAATGCAAATGGCAACAATCTCGACGTTAACGATGCGCCTCCGACTATGTGTAACAACTCAACCGGCAACGTTTTGCATTCCCAAAATGTGCATCTCAATCGGCAAACAAGTGACAAAATTAGTACTGCTCTACAGCACTCGAAATACTCAACTCCTTTAACCAAATCATTTCATTGTACACAAATATTAGATTTTGCGAAAGATAATCCTATAGAGCGAATTCATGCTTTGTCTTCGATCAATTCACTCTCTTCCTTGCTATCAGTTACCAACAATAGAAACTTAGAAACACCACACACCTTTGTCACGGAGAATTACGATAAATTTGAAAACATCCAAAATAGCTCTCTGAGAAAAATGACTAACAATTCATCCAAAGTTATATTTAATCAAGTCCTTCAAGGTCCGTGGAGCTCCCGGAAACCGAACAATTACAGACCATTCCGAAAAAAAGTAAATAAGGATCACTCACAAGATTTGAAGGTTAGTAACTAACTAAAGTACCTTTGAACCAGGCGCGGTTTCAATCACCGGGGTTATAACATCGTTAAACATCCTAAAAATATAGGTACATAACGCATATTTTGCTCCCTTTTCTCCCTGTATGAAACGCGTTTAATGTATTGAAGTGTTCTGGGCATTTAAAATGTTACAAAGTCCCTGTATTGATTTTTTAAGCTATTGTCAGCTTTTATAGCGGACTGAATCAAGAAATTCCGTAACAAAAATAAAACCTAACACTTCCCACTCCGCCTACCGAGCGTTCGCTTAACGTGTATGTATATGGTTCGACTGCACGAAGCTCGCACGATGCAATAGCTTTTTTACTATTGATTGTTCGTCCCTCTAAAATCTTTGGCTAGGAAGCTCTGACCGCGCTGCTTCGAACTCTCGAAGATATAAAGAGAGAATTGCTTGTTGGTGTATTTTCAATAATGTTCTTAATCTACAATTATCATTTCAGGTAGAAGTCCCAACCATTTTAAATGACAGTAACAACAACATAAACCAGTCAACTATACCGAAACCTGAAACTGGAAAAAATCCTGCTGAAGATAATATAGTTCCTGTAGAGAGTAATTTACCAAAGCTCAACACGGATAGTTATAAATGTTCATATTGTAATCAGGTGAGTTATTTGTAATATTTTAATAATAAATAAACTACATTGAATCGTGGTTGTTGTTTACGATATCTAAATCCTGAATGATATATCAACGCACAGCTCAAACAAAAGAACGCAACGAGCAAAAATTTGGTTTATAAGTAGGTATTATCCGGTTCGAATCCCGGCCGGCCGTGTAGAAAATTTTATGTGCGCTAATTGACATTGCTCTTACGGTGAAGGAAAATATCGTGATGAAACCCGCGACTTAGTTGGCTCCAGAAGTATTGACAAGTTCTCTCCTCTGGACATGGTCGACTAAGCAGAGAAGGCAAGCCTACTCCATCCTCACACAAAAAGGACCCAATTAAAAAGGGTCTAAAGGCGGAAAACAGCCCAGTATACAAGTAGAAGTAGGTATTAGGACGTCAGCTTAGAAAAGATGTTAAATTCAATCTCTACGCGGAGAGAGTCGCGAATTTTTTTTTCCTATAGAAGGTTGGATTGCATTAGGGAGGATACGAGAGAAAGGGGAGTGGACCCAAAGGAAGAGGACATATATTATTGTGTTTACTTGATCGACCTCATATCGTGTTAAAAGGGCAGGATGAAGAAAACTTATACCTATTATTATTTCCCTAAATGGATTTTCGTACGAAATATTATAAGTTTAATGCATATATTTTCTACTTATTCCACGCAATTTCTTTAAGTAGGTATAACCAAATATATTTAAATGATAAGAAAATATTCAAATAATATGCGTATTGATGGTATGAAAGTGCTGAATACGAAATTGAAAAGCTAGATAATTTATTTTATTTGGAAACGCACTTATTGAACGAAGATTGGAAAATCATATTTGCTATGAATAGGTTAAATTCTTTCTCCATTTGTAACTTAAGAGGAAGGGGTACCGGGTGCTCTCTCCATACAAACCTAGTCGACTGTTTCTTTCCTTAATACTGACACTAGAGCAAATATTTTTGTTGCATAAAACTTATAACTGCCATGACCATTCCCCTATGTTTTGTTTTTTCTTGTTTTTTAAATCTTAATTTCTACGATAATTAGAAAATGAAAACAACCAAAACATAGGGACATAGCCATGGCAGTTATAGGTTTTATGCAACAAAAATATTTGTGCTAGTGTCATTATCCAGGGAGGAAACAGTCGACTACGTTTGTATGGACAGAGCGCCGGTATAACCTTAGTATTAATTTGTTGATAAGTGACCTGCTCCATTGCACTCTAAATGCGTGTTAAGTATGTTGTGCCAAGTACTTCAACCAAGTATCAAGTGTAGGTGTAGTTGATATAAGAACGTTCTTCACTTTAAAAGTGCTATGATTTCTCATGCTACTGTAGGTATGTTATGGGCGAAGCTCGAAGTGCGGGCGGACCACACTCGCGCGGTCATAATAGATATATAGATTCAAATATAAATGCTGTATTTGAACAACATACAAAACATAAAAAATATTACACTTAAGTAACACAGAAAGCTAGAAGTAAAAGTTGCACTAACTGGCGGATTTCTTCCAGGCAAGCTTTGGATAGAGAACAGCTGTTTAAACTGTTCGTTAATCAAACCTACCTTAGTGTCAAATAACTATTAACACAGAATCGGTTAGGTTACGATAGGTTCGGACATATTAGGATGGAAGATCGAGGCAAATATTTATTCTGTTCCCAAAACACACATTTATTTACATTCATTTACACATTTACATTCACAAAAGGACTCAAATAATCAAAAGTAGATGTGTCTATTTTATTTTATTGACCAGACCTAGTTGTGCCCGAACTTCGGACTTAGCCTTCATCGTAATAAAGATATCTTTTGTTATTGTCTTCAAATTGGAAGGCAAATAAATAAAGAAAAGATACCAATTGACAATATATTTGGGAGTGAAAAAAAAACCTATGTTAACCTAACCTAACCTCGGGCCGTAACAAATCTGTACTAATATTATAAAGAGAAAATATTTTAAGTTTTTAACCGACTTCAAAAAAACGATGAGGTTCTCAATTCGGTTGTATGTATTTTTATTGTTTGCATTGAATGGGCTCCAAAACAACTGAACTGATTTTGATAAAACTTGGTATGAGGATACATTTATTCATTGGGAGTAACAAAGGCCAATTTTTATCCCGATACACCCACGGCATCGAGACTTACACGAATGAAAGTTTTACAATAACCGGTTACAATAAAGCTATGTTTTTAGGTATTTACCAACAGCGATGTTCTAGAGCTACACTTAAGGCGTCACTCAACAAACGCTCGGTACACTTGCTCCGACTGCGGGAAGACGTTCTCTCAACTGAGGAACTTCAAGTACCACATGTCTATACATAGAGGGACGCGGGAGTTCGCCGCTACTTGCACCGTTTGCGGGAAGTACTTTAATGATAGGGGATATTTGAGCAGTCATATGAAGATTCATAGGTAAGTCTAGATCCTACCTCCTACTAATAATATTATAAAGGTGAAAGATTGTGTGTTTGTTTGTGTGTATTTTTGTTACTCTTTCACGCAAAAAAACATTGGACCGATTGCGATGAAGACCAGGATTAACATATACGCTACTTTTATCCTGATATTCCCACGAGTGAAACCGCGGGGCGCAGCTAGTATATAATATAATTACATAATCTACACTTATTTTTCTATCTATCTTCTATCTACATTAATATCACTATCACTACATATTATAAAACAAAGTCCTTGCCGCGTCTGTCTGTCTGTCCGCTATAAAAAACTACTGCACCGATTTCCATGCTTTTTTCACCAATGAAGTGGTTCTCGAGGAAGGTTTTAGTATATAAAACAAGCCAACAACGTCTAGTAAGATATAAAAAGATTTTGTAATGAATAGGCTTCAAAACTATTAGATCGATTTTGTTTAAACTTTGGAAGAGGATACATTGGATTCTGAGAAATAACATGCTCTTCCCAAAAATCCTGAAAGATCGTTATATATGACTAGCTGGGCGCCGCGGTTTGACCCGTGTAAGTTCCGATTCCGTGGGAATATGGGAATAAAAGTAGCTCTGTGTTAATCCAGGTGTCTAGCTATCTACATACCGAATTTCATTGCAATCGGTTTAGTAGTTTTAGCGTGAAGGAGTAACAAATACACACACACACACGCAAACTTTCACATTTATAATATTAGTAGGATAGGATACTATGTCTATGTTCAAAAAATACTATTCTTCCTAAGACTAGCCGCGGTTCTTCAGCTAATGTACCGTTCACCGCCCAGGTCTTATTTAAAAATGTTTTGTGTTTCAGAAATCGTAAAGAATACAAGTGCTCCCAATGCCCTAAGTCTTTCAATCAACGTGTTGCTTATAATATGCATGTCAGAATTCATACAGGTTAGTGAAATTTACTTATCGTCTTCGTTATGATTAAGGCAACCAATGACGACCTCTACATACAAACGTAGTCGACTGTTTTCTCCCTGGATAATGACACTAGAGCAAATATTTTTGTTGCATAAAACTTATAACAAAAATAATTACAAAATGAAAAAAAAAACAAAAAATAGGGGCATAGTCATGGCAGTTTTATGGCACAAAAATATTTGTGCTAGTGTCATTATCCAGGGAGGAAACAGTCAACTACGTTCGTATGGAGAGAGCGCCGGTACCCTTTTTCAAAATTATCATGAAATTATATTAGGTTTGTTAATTACATTTTTAGGCGTTAAACCTCACGTGTGCGAAGAATGCGGGAAGGCGTTTTCGCGCAAAATGTTGTTGAAGCAGCACCAACGCACGCACTCCGGCGAGCGACCCTACGCCTGCTCGCACTGCGACAAACGGTTCGCAGACAGATCCAACATGACACTACATCTTAGACTACATACAGGTAATAGAGAGAAAACCTATAAAAAGTAAAAAAAATGACGTGTAAAAATAACCTAACTATGCCAATATAAAAGACATCAACGCGCGCTTTATTATTGAGATAACATAAATCATCCTCTTGGAGGCTTTAATTATATAATATTTTTTATCACAGTTGCTCATAAAGTGGTTCTTATTCAACGGCTTTTAGCCTCATAATCCAACATATTATGCACGCGTGCGTTTTACATTGCCAACCTAGTGCTATAAAGTTATCCCGATAAGTTAAATACGTATCATACTGCTAATTACATGTAAGGTAGGTGAAACATTCTTAATTTATCTGGGTTATACTGTTTTGATGGATAAAAAGGTAGGTACGAGTACCAAAGAGTTTTTAGCTTGTAAAAATGGTTGTCTCCAAAGTCGGTTTACGAACGAAAATTTTACGTGATAATGACTTAGAAAACGATTAAAAATCGAGTTGTTTATTTTTTGTTTTTATTTACTTAAATATATTGTTTTTCCGTGCCATTGTATTTTGTTCTTAACCCCCGACGCAAAAACAAATAGAAAAATCCCTAAAAAATATTGTATGTCAGACGAGGCTGTATAGGTTAAAAGTTTTTTAGCCTGGCCTTTCCGGAGCATAATTAACAAAAAAATATTCCTTTAAAAATGTAAACATAGACTTATCACAAATATTTTGTTTTCTTTTTAAGTCTTTTCTTTTATTCGCAACTGTGATAAAAAACGTCGTACGATATACGTGTGGAATTGATCTCATCTTAGCTTCTTTAACACGCTCGCTGCCGCTCGCGCATCATAAACCGCCTCTATGCAAAGATCAATTTACCACACTTATATCTTAATGTACTATTATTACACCGGGTCCAACCCGAGTAGGAGAAAACTCCACAACACTTATAGTAATATTTTATTACGTTAACGTTGGGGAGGAGTTTGTTTGATTAGGTTTAGTTTAATTTTTATTTTTGTGTTTAATTTAATTTTTAAAGTGTGATTTTCTTTTAAACTATCTTAATCTTATTTTGTTCTAACAAAATAATTATTTTATTACATCAAATTTGAAGCCATAACACATAGAAAATATATAGGTACCTAAAGGCATGATTATGTTAGGATTTGAATGGTAACAAAACATTTTTGCTATTCGAAAACACACAGGTGCTAAAATGTCGATTGACTATAAAAAATGTACAGGCGCTAAATGTTTAAAGAAAATATTTTTATTTAGACAACCTTAAATTAACTAATTTGGTGCAAACTATGCACTAAAATCTAGAAACTCTTTCAACGCAAGATTTCTGTTGTATATTTTGTATAACTTCTTATTGGTATCTTTCTTTTATAGTCTTTCAATTTGGTGGTTTTGTTTCAGGAGTAAAGCCATTCTCATGCTCTCTCTGCCCGAAGTCTTTCACCAAGAAACATCACCTTAAATCTCACCTGAACTTCCACACTGGTTCGAAGCCATATTCTTGTCCACGATGTAATCTGTCCTTCACACAATCCTCTAATATGAGGACTCATTATAAGAAATGCAGTGCTCAGGACAAAATCGTTGAGACGGAAACAAATAATTCTTAATATCTTTTTCATATTATTCCAAAACATTGTTATTGTTCTTTGCGTCTTTTTTATTTGGTTTTTATGTTTTATTATTAATCAAACCTATAACACCCCGTCGTTTTTGCGTCGGGGATTAAAAATATAGTCCACCACAGAACAAACGACATCTTCAATAGCTTTGCAAAGTTCTTTTAAATCGGTTGTAAAACCTTTCTATTTTAATGTTTTATCAAAATCGCTTTTGGCAGTTTTTTTTACATTAGTACGTTGTTTTTATAAACTCTGAGATATGAAAGAATTTTTATTTGTATACCTTTGTATAATAATATTAATTTATTTATTTGTCTCCTAAATTATTTAGTAAGTATGAGTTAGGTTAAGGAAAAAAAATTTCGAACGGCTGCGCCATGCGGTTCCACCCATGTATATTCTATCAGAACGCATGCTCTAAATCGGTTGAGCCGCTTGATCGTGAAGTGCAAACATTCTTTCGCATTTTATGATATTGCAGTAATATAGTTTTTTTGCAATGTAGAAAGAGTAGATTTACTATAAAATTTAAATATTTTTACATGTTTATTTTATTTAGTATCCCTATTACAGTAAGACCGCCTGCTTGAATAGAGCAGTAATCCATGCCACTCAAGGCGCTGTAGTGTCTGGTACATGTATTAGAAGGTGTAGACTACATCCAGCACCTATACGATCCTCTTAGCTTAGTAGACCGTGTCGAGAGGAAAAACACTTGTCAGAATACGACTGGAGTCTGGAGCCACCCAAGGTGCAGGTTTCACCACGATGTTTTCCTTCGATAATAATAGTGTATTTTCATAAGAAAAATCCATTGGCCGGGATTCGAACCCATGACCTCCGGTATGAAAGTTACACATTATCGTTTATTAAATACTTATTAAACGTGGCAGGTATGTTATATCTATGCTGACTATTATTTAGTGGATGACATTGTATACTTTCTAAATTTATTTAGAACGGATACATACTTGATTTTGTTTTTAATTGTGGAGCGAGATATTTAGTTACTGCTTCAAGCATCGTTTTCACGAGGCACAAAGAACATGGTAAAGATGTTAAATAACTATAGTAGTGAAAATAACCATCCTATAATGACATCCTTGAATTTTTCATGGAATGAAACAAAAATATAATTTTACTTGTTTTAATCAATTTGGTGTTGCAAAATTAATCGATCGAAGTGTACAAAATTACAGGCCTTTAGATAGTTTTAACGTTTTTGGCGCATTAAAAGTAGGTACTATAGGAGTACTTACATCATAAATTGTCAAGTGTTTTACATACGAGTCCAATATATTTATATGTGTATGAACAATATTAGCCGAAGTTATCGATATACATACAGACAATACGATTTTAATAACAATAGGAACGGTCTAGCGCCATGTTGTAAACTGGTGACGTCAAAAGGAGAAAGCTAACTTTCTGTTAGATTAAAGCATAACTTTTTGACTGATCTAAATAAAAAAATTCCCGGGTCTCAATCGCGTATTGCACGAACGCGAAATAAATACACGATTAAGACCCATGAAAATCTTTACTATGAAATCGTGTAAGATTGAACCTGAAAAAGCTAATAGATTAATAAAAAATGATTGTTTGACCTTGGAATCAGACTAAAGGTCACCGCATACGTAACGTGATTTTTTTCGTGTCGGACGGAACGTGATTTTTATATGAAACGCTGTCAAGAAATTGTCCCCTTCCGTTTGCCACGAGAAAAATCACGTTACGTATGCAGCAACCTCTAGTTTAAAGGTGATTTAAAGGTGATTTTTTCAGCTTTTTTATGGTTGAAGACATAACATGGCGCTGGATCCCTCACTATTAAAACCTTATTATTATTTATAATAGCATTGCTTACTTTGCTGTACCTCCAATAATTAATTTATATTTACTTTATGTTTTATATAGCTGATTGTTTAGCTTTATTTTATAGTTTCTTAGATGATCCTTAGAGGAACTATTTACATTTATATATTTATAGGAAATGAAAATTTACAACTGAATTGAAGGGGAAAATAAAATATGTTCACAATTAACAATTTTAGGTACGCAAAGTAATAGTACAAGGCGTAATATCTAAGGAGATTTGAAATGAAATAAGACTTTTTATAACTCAGTTAAGACAGCTCAGTCGAACACAAACTATGACGCTCTAAATATGGGTAATCTAAAAATTCAATTTAATTTTCTGAAAAGATGAAATTAGAATATTTTTTCATATCCCCTTAAGTATTACAACTTATACAAGAAAATTGGAATAGAGAATGAATTACAAAAGATCTGTATCTTTATAATACGACATAACTAATAAAAAATAATTACTTTTGAAAAATGATTTAAATTTTGTTGAACAAAATAAGATTTTTTTTCTAATATTTTAGGCAATAAAGATACAAATTTTCAACAAGTTTTCTCCATTAATCGGTTTTTAAAATGTAATCATAAACTATTATTTAAACTACATTAAGATGTAGACTTATTATGTAGCTTGAATTTACAAGTCGGATGTTAAGATTTGATTCTATACATTGGGAAGATACCCGTGGTATACTGGTATACATTAACAGTTTTTTAATTATGGCTTCACACGATTTCTGCATGAAGCCAGTGTCCAATAATTAGTATCGAGTTTTACATATAGCCTGAAATCGGACCGAATCCGATACTTTGAGATCAAATGAGTTTTTGCACTAAAATTATCATATTTGAGCTTATTTGCTACGATTTTCGTAGAGGCTTCTACGGCGTAGCACTCGATTTTTTTAAATTAAAAAACTGTATTTTATACTAAAACAAATTGTTTATGAATAGAACATATAAGATTGACAGATTTTTGTATTAAAAAGCCGGACAAATCCGGATATTTTAAAATCCGGACCTCTACGCTTTAAAACTCAGATAATGCCGAACGTCTGGCAACTACGGTTTATTACATAACGAAATTAAT
Source organism: Idaea straminata (assembly GCA_951213275.1). Classification (NCBI taxonomy): domain Eukaryota; kingdom Metazoa; phylum Arthropoda; class Insecta; order Lepidoptera; family Geometridae; genus Idaea; species Idaea straminata. Next base: position 2,495,178 of record OX577852.1, read on the forward strand.
TAACAGTGAAAAAATATTAAACGGAAAAATTAAATTCTTATTAAACATGAACATTTTATTAAAACCCTGTACATTTGCTCGTCTGCAAGCACAACGATAAAATATAATTGACTTATTTTAGCTAATTCAAATGAATTCACTATTAATACATTAAAATAAATTATTAATTCATTTTTTCACTTGCACTACGCAGACGAGCTTAAAGGAAAATGTTTTTAAATATAAAAATATAAGATACTACAGTGATATAGTATATTTTATTAAGTACGTTATGGTGACTCTTTGAACATTTGCCAGGTACTCTAGCTGTATACATCTAAGTAGGTAAGTATATCGGCACTAAACTCGAGCGTAGAGTTTTACGCTATGTATGACGACCCGGTTGGCATAATGGTCACCACGCCGGACTGCCAAACACAGGGTTGCGGGTCCGATTCCCGCCCCAGACATGTATTTATGCTTAGATATTTGTCTGTAGTCTGGTTGTTTCTATGTATTATAAGTATATATTTACAAAATAAAAGTATATAAGTAGTATATCCGTTATGTAGTACCCATAACACAAGTTAAGTTACTTAGCTTGGGCTAGATGGCGATGTGTGGAATGTCCTGCAATATATATATATTTATATAGTTACTTAATTTTGAATTCAGCGCTCGAGATTCGTTCCGGTAACTATAGTATAGGTTTCAAATGTCCACCCGTACTAGCTGAGATACACACAGGGTTTCAAATGGAAGCGAAAGACGTAGTAGTATTTTTGTGTCTTAAACGCGCAATAGCCATGGTCACGACAGTGAACAGTCCAGTGAGAACTACTATCATGAGAGGACCGTTACTTCAGTCCCCTCGTGACCACGGTTAATTGCCATATAACCGAAACTTCTTGGTTAGGATAAAAGTACGCGATAAAGACCAGAGCAAATAACACTATAAATACATTTAGTAAATTTAATAAGTTTTTAAGTGGTTAAGTCTCCCAAATGTAGAAATTTTAGTTTTTAAATTTTTTGACTAAACATCGGAAATATCTTTTTTTTTTTAATTTAAAATCCTATTTATAAACATTTTTAATTTTTAAGTGCGTTAGCCTGCACTCGTTAATTGATTCTTAGAAATAATTTCTAAGCTGCATATCCAAAAACACGGCGACGGGATTTGTATTGGCAATTTTTGAATATGCATTTTTCTTGGAAAATATTTTTAGGAATCCCTTATAATGGTTGAGTATTATAGTTTATTTGAGAAAAATCAACGCTATATCAACAACCTACGATTACCATCTGATTCAGTATAAAAACGCAGCTCTGTAAATACTTGCAGTATAAAATATACGGACAATAAATTCTAATAAGGATTGCTTGTAAAAAATCTTACGTTTTGTATAGAAATATACAAAAAGCTATCGTTTGGTTTTCATCACGTTTAAGCTACAGGTCGATAATTTATCTAGTATACAGTTAAGAGTCATAAGTCAGAGCACATCTTGTATTCATAATTATACTTCCATAATAAAAAAATCTGTCTGCCTTACTAATAGATCGTGCTACTCAGAAAACTCACGAATAAAAAACTAAAAGATATGCATGACCAGGTGATTCGGAAAATCCCTAAAAGGATATTAAAAGCTTACAAATTTTAAACAAAAAAAAATTGGCAGTATTAGTTGCAACGAACTTTTATAATTTAAACACAAATATTATTTAAGTACCGCCATCTATTAATGGAATTATTTTAGAAAAAGTCTGTGGGTTTTATGCTGGTGATTTTTTGTCATCCCTACCCGCTACAGATAAAGATTGTAAAACTGGTTTATGCTAAAACTTCACAAGATTGCTACCAGACTTATGACATCTACTGTGTGTTCCTTACACATAATGTAAACTGATAAATCTTATGTGTTAATGTCCGACAAAGGTTACATTACATAATATCTCAGCCTTTTTGAATAGGAGAATTACATAATTAGGGAATATAAGGTAGGTAGTTAACTATAGTACATAGACTCGGTGAATTAACATTACGATGTAGTGGAGTGGACACTGTGCGTACGAGTGCACTGTCCACTGCCACTCTACGATGTGAAGCACCATTTGTTCTAGCGTAGGGATAATGTACACGATCCGACAATTTTATTATACAAATACACGAATTACAATGTTCATGGATATCACGTCACATGATCTTTCCTCTCTCATCTCTTACTCTCCGATTAATAATTAGGAACAACAATTTAAAATACTATACGAATATCTCAATAACTTAAAAGTACAAAATGTGCTTTTGGCACTTAATTCTAATTATTTAGATATTATCGTCCCAATGACGCAGGGGGCAGATATTTATATTTTGATTAATGCGCCTTGTCCTCTCGCATATAAATAAATACTAATTAGTGACATTGAAGTGGTATTTTACCATAGTACAGATAGATTCTTTGGTGTTTAAAATGCAATGGAAGATAATAGTGGCGATTTATGTATGATTGTTTAAAGCTGTTTCCGGAATCTAAACAAAATACCACGTCACGTTAGATACCATTATCAAAAAACGACTTTCTTCTACGTTCGCTAGACAAATAGGTATTTATTTACGCGCACCCGCGACATAGACGTTACAACTAAATTAAGTCGATGTAACAAAAATATTTACAAAACGTAGCTCTATAATAAATATACAATATAAAATTGAGCATTAGTATAACAAAAAGGCTGACGAGACCTCGGATGTAGGTAAGATAAAAATGCTTACTTGTGCTTATTTATAAAGATTTCCACAGGGGACTATGTTATTCGAGTACTTAGTACTCATAATAGTGTATCGCGCTATTCTATTCTAATATTTATACAAATATACAACTTACAGTTCATAACATAATCTCATAGCCACCGAATGGGACGGGACGAGATGTCGTCCGTCCGAACGTTCCTATTCATTCAATACTATTGTTTGATCACAAGGGCGAAATCACATATAGCGGCGGGAGTAGGCCTCGAGGCGTAGGCTTAGGCATCGCGTCGGCATGGCCGGGCCTGGTTCAGGTGCACTCTATGATTAGTGGCTGGCTGGACTCGATGACTGTGGGTCGCGGCTCGGGCGGTGGCGGTGGCAGCGCGTACTGCGCGGGCGATGCAGGCAAGCTCTCTGGGTCGCGGTACTGCGGCGTCGGTGACACCGACGCCAGGTGTGGCGTCGTCGAGTGCAGCGCCCCACCGCCTACCATCAGCCCTCCACCGGACGGAGAGTGCACCTCGTAGCCTTCGTGCCCCTCTCTCTCGTGACAGTCTTTGTCGACGGTACCTGCAAAGAGCACGCGAAAATGAAAACGCGCTCATTCAGCGAGAGCGCAAGTGAAAGTTGCGGTTCACCTACGAGGAGAAAGTGCACCGCGCGCTGCAGTTACTCTCCAGTTTCCACACGGGTTTCACTATCTGACGGTCTATGGTGATTTTAGAGTGATTATTAAATTAATTAATTTCATATTACGTTATATTATCGAGTGTATAAAATTGACTTTTTGTGAAAATGTGCAATAAAAAGAAATTTAATTACCCATGCATTCAGTGTTGGCTGCGTTTGTGATCGCTAAAACTTCTTCAATGTTGTTCGGCTTACAACTGGTAGTTTTCCAATGTGTGCGAAGTCCCGAAGCGCTGATGTATTTCTTGTCGCACCCTTGGCATACGTAAGGCCTGTCATTTGTGTGAAGTCTCTTATGCAGTTTTAGATGAACAAATTGAGTAAATTTCTGCATGCAGAGATCGCAAGCGTAGGGTTTTTGACCAGAATGTAACCTTAAGTGTGTTTTTAAATTTGACGTCGAAGAAAACCGTTTTTTGCAAATGTCGCATTGGTGCGGTTTCTCTCCCGTGTGAACTAAGTGATGTTTCTGTAGATGAGCAAGTTGTGTGAACGATTTACTACATACGTTACACTTGAATGGACGTTCGCCAGAATGTGTCCGTAAGTGAACTTTTAAATTGGACAATTGTCCGAAAGTCTTGCAGCATACGTTGCACTCGTAATGCATTTTTCCGTCCTTCTTTTTCAATGGGTAAGGTAGACTTCTGTACCCTCGAGAAGCTTGAGAATTTGGGCTAACAGGTGCCATCATTAAACCGCAAGAGCCATCCGGGCTCATACTGCCGTGTGCAGGGACTATTTGACTGTTCATGTTAGGGTTTTGTATCAAGTTCAACTGGTGTGTACAATTTTTAAGTGTTATCACACTGGTCGATGACGGATAGTGGTGATTGCTTTGCGCGCTTTGTGCTCTATCGTATTGATGCGTGGATGTTACAGTCGGTGAATAGGTGCTGGGGGGAGATCCTAGTTGTGTTATAATAGTTGAATTCGGCGGAGAATAAATGTTGTACGAATAGTTTGGATAATGGCTTTCGTATCTCGTTTCTCTTATCTCCCTTATTTCTCTGATTTCACGAATTTCTGTCGTATGAGGGATTGTGTGAGGTGGAGACGAAGAGTACACGGACGTGGCACTTGGCGCCGGAAGCTGCTGCGGTAGAGGCAGTAGAGATGGCAGGGGTGTCAAGTTTGAGCTGGAATCTGGGCTACAGACGTTCCCGTACCTCTGGCTTTTCTTATATGAATACGCCATTTCTGTCGGTGACGATGGTGGTGGAGTAGCATTCGGTTGGCGTCTGTTTGGGTCATTGTTGTTAGTATCAATTCTATTTCCAGTAAGTATAGTTTCTAATATACGTGTGTCTGGTGGGGAATATCTCATGAAAGCTGGCTGAGGAGATGGTGAAACAGAACCTTCTTCGTAATATGGTTTGTTTATTGGTAAAACTGTGTTTTG